>OX459019.1:5347984-6683731 GCA_949774965.1 Diarsia brunnea
TGAAATGGTTATTCAATTAGACAACGGATTATATGTAAATACAATTCTGTTTATAAATTCGCATATTATAACTGTGTTTTATGATAATGCATATTTCAACAAAATTATATGAAACCCAAAACATTAGCAAGTTTTCTTTAATTTAAAAATATTTTTTATTGCTCAACTGTGATAATTAACCCTGACTTCTTCGTTGGTCTAGTGGTCACAAGCGTGAGCATGAGGTTCTGGGTTCGATTCCCGGGTCAGGCAAAGTGTTATTGGGTTTTTTTGTTTTATTAAAACATCTCTTTTTTGCCCGGTTGATGGCAATAGGCTCGCCCCCTATTACATGGGACTTAAACATAACTGGCGAAATGTGGGTGTACTATTAGGTATACCTCTGCCTAACCCTTCGGGGATTATAGGCGTGATGTTATGTGTTATGTTATCTCTTTTTCTCAGAGCTCGAAATAGAGCCCGTAAAAATCGACCCGGCTGCGACGTACTCTAGCGAAGAAGGTCAGTCCGGAGGCCTAACGCTGCTGCAAGTGGACCGAGTGAAGGCAATGCGAGAAGCGAGGCCTACTCCTGGCGGTGTGGTCTCCTGGTCGCCTCCTCAACCCAACTGGAATTCTTGGACAGGCTGTAATATCGGTAAGTTGTAGACAGGTCATGTCATGTAAAAAGAACACTGAAAGCTAACTTAAACATTTTTTTAAATGCCAGCCTATTCCAAAGTACAAAGTAGCCAGTAAATTGTCTATTAGGATTGTAAAATATTATAATTATACTTATTACACAATCACAATAGCCTAGTACTTTAGGACGCGACTGTTTAACGTGCGCAATCATATCCCTTCCACTGTGGTTGACAGCTGCGCTGAATTTCGCGGGTTCCTAACCTCTCTGTTATTTCTCCAAAACAGCCTATGTGTTGCTGAGAAGAACTTACACAACAACACACACTTTAATATTTATAGCATTTGTAGGATGTTGCTTCACGTAATGTATTGTTTGCTACAGACGAAGGCCCGTTAGCCACCACAAGTCTTGATGACATCAGTGCCGACCTCGAGAAGCATCACAGAGATATGACCCAAAATAGTACTCTGTTCCAGGTTTGTTAATATTTTCCTGTTTTATATTATAACTCTTAAAGTACCCATGCAAAGTGAATAAAGTTTATATGGCACCATGTTGAAAAAGAAACACTTACGACATCAAATAGGGATGTTTACTGACTAAAAGAAAAATGATTCTAATTAGTCCGTCAGTTAGATTATCGAAAAATATTGGATACGTATTTTTTGTTTTATCAAATCAATAAATATATGAGGAAGATAAAACTCGTCAAAGATTTGAGTTGAGGGGTTGTGACATCACTCACCGGTAAAAAATGACATACTAATGTCTTAGAATATGACGTCACACGAGTTTACAAAGCATTGTATCGTCTTCATTGTTTGTTTACGTGAAAAAAGAAAAAATACGTGTCCATTATTTTTTTTAAATCTATCTGACGGACTAATTACATTTTTTTAGTTAACTACCCTATTGGTGATTAATGGTCAATCGGGCCAGTAAACAGTAATTTATGAATTTATACGTCCATATTCATCATCATCACAAAACTACACAAAATGTATGTCATTTGTCTCAAATAAAACCCTTGAAATTGTTAACAAAATCCGAATCAAATTGGGAAGTTATATTAATAATAATATATTTTCACATAGACGAAGGTAGCAGGCAACAGCTAGTCTTGAATATATTTAATTGTATTTTAGGAAAGTCTCCGCGAAAGGGAGCAGTTGCCGGTGTTCTCTATGAAGACGCAAATTATGGAAGCTATCAACGAGAACTCTGTTGTGATCATCAGAGGCAACACTGGATGCGGTAAAACTACACAGGTATAATACATATTACTTTTGAACACATTACCAGGGGCAGAGCCCTCCCCCCTCTCCTCTCTACTGTAAGTTTTTAGGATTCGAAGATTTTCGTAGTTGAAAAGCCAATTACGACTTCCAGTGTCTAACTAAGAAAAGACGACAAAAGTGGTCAACTATCAGAAGTTCTGCGAAGCAAGTGTGGGGTAGGAATTTCATTACCCCAATAAATATATTTCATGACTATTATGTATCTCGTATTCCTCAGTATGTACGGATTTCTCTCGATTTCCAACCACTTATGGTGTCTTCTTGGACTTAACAAAATTGCAAAAGGATTCAAGCAATCGGCTCTTGTTTGGGAATATTCGAGACCTATTTTTGTACTGAAACATTTAATACCCCAGGATAAGTTCGGACCTACTATAACTCGTGACATTTTTCCTTAGGTGTGCCAGTTCATCCTAGACGACTACATAGCGAGCGGTCAGGGCGCGTGGGCCAACATCTGCGTGACGCAACCGCGTCGTATCTCAGCCGTCAGCGTCGCTGAACGCGTCGCCAGCGAGCGGTGTGAGGATCTCGCTAATAGCGTTGGGTATGTTGTTTATTGTTTAGTTCACTGTGAGCAGTGATCGGATATTCGGATGCATATCTACCTAAAGTGTTGGTGTTGGCTATTATGGAATGCACTTTTGTATCGAAAAATTCCCGGGAATTCGGAATCGACAAATTTAGTTTTTTTTACTATAGAATCAAATCGGGTGTAGGAATATTTAGTTTGTTTAAAGTGTTGGCTAATATTATGGAATGCACTTTTGTACCGAAAAAATCCCGGGATTTCGGAATCAACAGTGACTAAAGCACAGTGTTAGAGTGATTTAATAAGTCGCACCAGTCGACCGAAGAAGTACACATGACGACCAATCAACTAGTTTATTTGTGCTTCGGCAATCTTCTTTCACTTCTTCGTATCGCAGGCCGTTTTTTATATTTTGTTAGCCCAGGTCTTCGCCACTTACACTGCGTTTTCGGGGGCAGTGCAGAGGTCACTTCGGCTGTATATTTTTGGTCTAAGAGGGCAGTTTAGAAGGTGGAACATAGTTAGTGTCGCTGCTCCACACCCACACCCCGCCGCTGTTTCATTCTGGTAGCCCCCACTTATTGGATGGAAAAAGAAGAGTAGGTAGACCGATTAAGAGGTGGGCTGATGACCTATTAGAGACAGCAGGAAATGATTGGCAGATTACTGCAAAAGACAGGGATAAATAGAAGAAACTGGAGGAGGCCTTCACCCGTAGAGGGGCCCATATCCCAACGAACACACTAACATATAATAACTTCTTATAATCTATTATAAGAAGACTACTAACACAAAAACAAAATATTATATTTTATGTACATTTTAGTAAAATAATCTTAATTTCAGGGTTATGGGAAATAAAGGCTTTTTTATTTTTTTTTTACTAGCCCCACTTAACGAGGTTGGAGTTAGATTAGTAACCAATCTTCTTTTTGTGAAAACATATAAATATGCCACAATGGCAATTTCAATCTGAAACAATATTCTCACTTATATATTTTGTGAAACTAACATTGAATACTTTATCCACAGTTACTCGGTCCGTTTCGAGTCGGTGTTACCTCGTCCGTACGGCTCTATAATGTTCTGTACGGTGGGAGTGCTGCTGAGGAAACTCGAGGGTGGACTACGTGGCGTGTCGCACGTGCTGGTGGATGAGGTATGGTGGATGTTGTCTATTATGTAAATATTCTTAAAATATCTCTATGGCATACTGGTTATTTTTTTATTTTATTTTCTTCGGGTGGCTTACAGCTAACAATACATAAATTAATAATGAGTTGTTCCACGACAAGCCATTTACAAGCCTCCACAGATGGCAGTCAACGGTTATTCGGACCTCTGAGTACCCATAACGCCTGCCAATTAATATCGACTACGAGTTTAGCATTTTCAATGGCTGTCCGTATGTAACGTGCAATAATAGGACAAAGAAAGAAAGAAAATGCATTTATTTGGCACATACCACAAGTACACACAATGTAAAACAAAAAAATAATATAAAGAAAAAAAAAACTTGAAACCAAACAAATCGTGCCACTGTGTGCCTCACGACTGCGCCAAATAGGCCCAGTTCAGCAAAACACACACGCTAAAACTGCTTACACTCCCATAATATATGGAAAAGTTCCACATGTCCACTGGAGTCGTTACTGATACATTTTTTTCGGGTTATGATATTTCGTCTTTCATTTAAAAAAGTAAATAACATCTCAATGTATCCACAGGTACACGAACGCGACGCAGACACGGACTTCACTCTGATCTTACTCCGCGACATGGCACACACATACCCAGACCTACGCATCATTCTCATGTCGGCCACCGTTGATACCACGCTCTTCACAAACTACTTCGGAAACTGTCCTGTTATTGAGGTAAGACTTCCATCCATCTGGCCGGGGCTGCGGGTTGTTCGAAAGAGATACCGCGGCACCGAACACAAAGGGCTAAGAAGAAACATTGGTGGTTATAGTCAGTAGAAGTCTGACACTCCCTTCTGCCCCGCCCAGAGCTGGAAAAATCATTTGATGATTTCCCACCTTCCAAAAAAAAGGCTTCCATTCATTCCATCTTACTTCGCGACATGGCACACACATACCCAGACCTACGCATCATTCTTATGTCAGCCGTTGATACGACGCTCTTTGTTGGGGTTATCTCGTCGTTGACTGGATACCCCGGTAGTTGTTGTAGGAAGATAGTTAGTTCACACCAAACCACTGTTGTGTTCAATAGTTTAATTACGTATTATAAGTTACATTTGTTTGCTGATCTGAGCCGCACTTGATGCAATGTTATTATTGATCGACCCGCCTGAATAGATATATATTAGAATATAATGAATAAAGTACGTTTAGCGTTATTCATTACGTGCGCCTAAACGTCCTTTTACTGTGTGAGCTTTATTGGCTCGTACACTATTCACGAACTACTTCGGAAACTGTCCTGTTATTGAGGTAAGTTAGCGGCACTACTAAACAGTACTACAGCGCCACCTATGACACAAATGAAGAACTAAAATAATAAATTCTAACACACGGTTAAAATTATCCATTATTGGATAATTTTAACCGTGTGTGTGGGTCTATCACCCAGATTTAATATTAAAATCGCTTGTCTGCCCGTCTGTTACCCTTTCACGAAGAAATTGCGCAGAAAGGATGACCTGGGTAACGCATAAAACACATTGACAGAGCAGGTAGAATGACATTTAAGGATCGTAGGTGGCATTCTGAGGTGACTTGATTTGTGATGTAGGTATGTCATCATCTGCCTAGCCTTTTCCCAACTATGTTGGGGTTGGCTTCCAGTCTAACCGGATGCAGCTGAATACTAGTATTTTACATGGAGCGACTGCCTATCTGACCTCCACAACCCAGTTAATACTAGGTAATACGATACTCTTTGGTATTTAAGACTGGATGTCAGAATTTCAGGTCACTGAGTACCTGTAACGACTGCTCAAGATCTATATATGGCAGCCGGGACCAACAACTTAACGTGCTTTCCGAGGCACGGAGGAAACTCGGTATGTCGGGCGGTCACCCATCCACAGACCGACCTAGGCAAGCACAGCTTTACCTAAAGATCGACCCGAGTGTCTGTTCTTATTAAGCCACGAGCTCCTCATTTGTGATGTATGTATGTAAAAATAAATACTCCATCCACCAGGTCCCAGGGCGCACGTTCCCAGTGACCCAGTACTTCCTGGAAGACTGCGTGGAGCTCACGAAGTTCACGCCGCCGCCCGACATACGCAAACGTAGGGCCAGCGGGAGGAGGAGCAACGCGCGAGGTGATGACGACGATGATGATGATGAAGGTAAGAAAGATAGAAAATTGAGTTTATTTGGCTAAACTACCTTGAAACTAGTGTGTGTGTGGCTTTCTGCACAGCTTTTAACATAACAGAAATTATATCAATTATTTATTATCATAAATTATATTAATCCTTTATATTGTCGAAGGATTAGGTTTAATAGTACACCCACATTTAGCCAGCTATGTTGTATAAGACACCACCCTATCCCTATTGCCATCATCCGGGCATAAAACCAGACTACGTGGCTGCCACTGAAGACTTCCTGATAAAAAACTCAATATCACTTTGACCGACCCGGGAATTGATGTCATGACCTCATGCTAAGCAGTCGTACTTGCGACCAGTCAACCAGTCTTATAATATTTTTTTTTTGTGACGGCAAAACATCAATATAGGTACCTCTTCAAAATATAATGGAAATAAGACTGTTTCGTGAGAACATGAAGATTTCCAACCAATTTTATAGTTATTTTAAGCAGCACCACAATTTGCAAAAAAAACGTTCGTAGTCTGAATTTCCTGGTGCAATTACAGAGTGACATCTGCCAACCCGCACTGGGCCCGCGTGGTGTATTATAGCCCATGCCTCTCCTAGGCCTGAGTCCCTGCAGTGGGAACATTATTGGCTGATGATGATGAATTACATTCTAGTGGAAACTTGAAGAGGGATATAGAGCCTCTCTTTTGGATGTTTTTAACATTCTTAAGTGCTTTTTGCGTGTTTTCTGTCTGCCTATAGGACCGTCAGGATGTAAGTATGCCAATTTGTTGTTCGTGACATTTGTAGCAATGTAATCACCAACTCTTTCATACAGGATGCAAACGGAACCTTTACGGAGCCGTCAACCAAGCATTCTGTACATCAAATTAAGAAATTTGATGTCATCATTATCGTCTTCCTGCCCTTATCCAATTTTATATAGCGTTAACGCAACACGTTTTCTTCTTCCATTCTTCCCTGTGTGACGTCACGGTGGCATTTACTCCTTTCTCAGAGTTACATAACCACACATTTTTTTTGTGACCGGCGTGCGGCGCCACTCTTTATATATTTTTTCTTTATGTGGTTGGAAATCATCAAATAATTCCTCCCACACTGGGAAGAGCGGATGTGAGTGTCAGACTTCTATTGACTGAAAACCACCCATGTTCCTACTTATCCCTTTGCGGCCTTTGCCACGCGGCGCCACTCTCAGACTTCCTCTACACATCCCCGTAAGCATTCTCATCTCAGTCACATGTCTTTCATTCTTCTCTTATAAATAAACACAAGTTTCTGAATATAATTTCAAAATCTTCGTCTTGATAATCCAGGTGCGGTCGAGGAACAAGAAGAGGACCTCAACAAGAACTGCGATCTCGACAGCAAGTATTTGCCGCAAACCGCTGAAACTATGACGAAGCTCTCGGAAAAAGATGTAAGTAATACCAATAATGTAATGTATATAATAGAAATAAAGTTGATACCAGTGACATATAATATGTCGGAATGAATATTATATTCTCGGTTGGAGCGTTTGCTAATAATTTGTTTTACTATATAATGTAGTCAACTGTGGAATATGTTGTGGGTAGTATATTTGTTGTAAAACTGTGATAACGAATGTATAATGCTTTAATAAAAATAGTTTAAAAACCTTTTTAACATTACACCTCTATTTTACAAAGAATTAAGCAGAGGTGAGCCTGGACACTATACTAGTGATTTCGATACAGTAAATAAAAATATAGACAAAAGAAAAAAAACTTGTGTAATGTCTAAAAAATGGCTTAGTTTTAACTGATTTAAAATGTTTTGCTAGACAAAGACGGCGCTATGAAGAAGTGACGTCATATTTTCATACCACCATAGTCACGTAGTACAAATGGCCGTTTCGCGCGACAAGGATAGAAAATGCACCCACCAAAAACTTCTAAAGCGTAAAGCTACTCCAATTATTGATCGATTTTATTACTTTTTTTACACGTCGCGGTCGTATTATTTCTGTAAGTTCTTTGAAATAACATAAATTGCCACACCTCGGACACTCCATACAAAGCTCGCAAAATAATTACCTATTACTACTACATAATCAAATGTGTGTGCACATTGTGCACGTGCAAATGTGTGCGTAAACTCTAGTAGGGTTATCGTAGCGTAAAAAATGGCGCGGAAAGTGTAACGGTTTGCGTCGCGAAAACCGAACGACGACTTCGGGTGGCGGCGCTGCCCGAACGCACGCACATTATTATGAAATGAC
Organism: Diarsia brunnea; assembly: GCA_949774965.1. Classification (NCBI taxonomy): domain Eukaryota; kingdom Metazoa; phylum Arthropoda; class Insecta; order Lepidoptera; family Noctuidae; genus Diarsia; species Diarsia brunnea. Next base: position 5,356,004 of record OX459019.1, read on the forward strand.
ATTGTACGAGCAGCGGGCGTTCAATTATTTATTTATAAATATAGTCGGGTTCATAATGAAATAAAAATAATATTGTGATAGTTATTATGTAAAAGATATTTATTTGTTAAATCATTAATGACAAAATAAGGTACCTAATTAAATAAATATTGCTTACACTAAAATATTTACGTTTAAACGACTTATCTCTAAATAAACGGTTATTAAATCTCATGGTATTAAAAATACGAAATCTTACAGTTTTATGTAAATACAAATGGGGAAGCACAATATCCTACCATCGTAATTTAAACTCAATTGAAACTTTAAAATAGCAATTGTGAATTCATGTCAGTAGCACAGCGCGGCGGTTCTCATGATTACGAGTGCCCTTGCTCAAGAGTTGGCGACGAGTACCTCGAAGTGCGGGGTGAGGTGCGGTATTTAATATGAGCGCGGGGAAGGGAGTGTCCCTTCTGTACGTAGTACTATTATGTATTCTGTGCTACTACCCAAGACTTGTTTTGTTACATTTACCTGATCCTTGTTACAGCTGAGCTTCCAACTGATAGAAGCCCTCCTCAAGTACATTCGCGACCTCAAGGGTGACGGCGCAGTCCTGGTCTTCCTCCCCGGTTGGAACCTCATCTTCGCTCTAGCCAAGCATTTGTCGCAGCACCCTGTGTTTGGCGACACTTCGCAATACGTCATACTGCCGCTCCACAGTCAGATACCGAGGGAGGATCAGAAGAAGGTGTTTGTGACTCCTCCCCCCGGTATGATTAAGGTAAGTCAGCTGTCTAGGATTTTCACACGCACATATTTTTACTAATATACTTTTAAGGTTCTATTTACTAACACCAATTGTATTTTATCTATGAGTCAAAGTTGCCTGAGAATAAATAAATATTATGTTAAGTTTTTTCCAAGCTGAACAATAGTATTTTGCACCTTTTGGCGGAGCGGAGCGAGGCTGCGGAGCGGAGAAACGGAGAAATATTAACCAATAGGATTGCACACTGGAACAGAGGGCAGATTTTATGCAATCCTATTGGAGGATTTCTCCGCTCCGCAGCCTCGCTCCGCTTCAATAGACAGGCAGCCTAAGACTGGTTGTCAGACTTTTGGGCTTATGTCTACCTGTAGCGACTGTCAAAAATTTACGTTTGACAACTGGTATCGGAATAACGGCACGGGCCAGTATGAAGTAGATGGTCACCCGCCTATGGACTAACCATAAGAAATGTAACTTAACCTTAACCGGTCGGCCCGTGCGTTCTAACTTCACCCTTCTTATTATGAAGACACGTGGTCAAAGTTCTGTCCCTTCACCATGTGCCTAAAGCCACTTCACGATATCGATGGTGCAAATTTTTAATGTCATTTGGAACATTGAGCGTGCTGATAAATTTTCATCTTTCGACGCTGAGATCAACGCTGCTAATCCAATAACACCCCAATGTCCGTTACGGTAATTCACTCCGGTGGCATGTGATGCAGTGTGAAACTGCGCGATCTTAACATACACCTTTTGTCTCGTCCAAGTTCATACAACTGGTCATATACACACGCCGCTTGCGAGTACTACGCACCTGTTCTTTCTGATGAACCTCACCAGTAAAGTGATAGACCTACATAATATGCCTTTCTCTCACTCACACTTATATCGACGTCCTATTCCCCAGGTGATCCTGTCAACGAACATAGCCGAGACGTCAATCACGATTAACGACGTAGTGTTCGTGATCGACTCGTGCAAGGCCAAGATGAAGCTGTTCACGTCGCATAACAACATGACCTCGTATGCTACTGTGTGGGCAAGCAGGACTAATTTGGAACAGGTATGGAATTAACACCATTTTGAAGTTTTGCCACCTGTATAACTCGCATACAAAATGCTATTCAACAATACTTATTGCGTTTTGTACGTTGTTGACCAGACGAATTTCTTCAACATCAACATCGTTAAAGTTCCAGAAACAATTGAAAAAATAGTACGAGGTGTACACGAACCTTTCACGACCTAACTATATCAAACTAAGTTACAATAACACGCAAAAAAAAAATAGCTGGAACATGACTTTTTTTGGGGTGAAAAATAAGGTATTACTGTGGCAATAATTGTTACACCCCTAATATCTGTAACTAAAAAGTTCTCCGGTATGGTCCAGAAAAAAAAAAGACGTGTGGCACTGGAGACTGCCGCGGTAAAGCTATTGCATAGCATTTTTTATTAACTTATGCAATTATAATTATTTATTTATTTTATTAATGTAGTATTTTTTTTCCTTTGTTTTTTTTTCTTTGATATTAATAAATGCACTTTGTTTATTCATATTTAAAACACTTTGTACACAAATTATACGAGTACAGATATTCACTGTTGTACATAGATGATAAATACCTATACACCTATATACTTTCTCACAAACAGCTGATTACGATAGTTTTCCAATTCAACCAATGCCACCTAAAGGCGGGTTGCTGAACTAAAGAGACAAGCGTGATATTTCAAAAAGTCATTGTCAAGTGTCAATTTGTCAAATGGGGGGTGTTAGGTTTTTTTCGTTACGGAATTTCTGGATTCGGTCCCCACACTCAAGGCCCGCGATAGAAGCTATGCAATAGCTTAAAAATATCGCAAGTACCTTTCGGCTTCGTTCGTTCTTTAACACTTATTCTGATTGAAATAACGCAGTCGAATGCAATATTGATTTGCCTGTTGTGGTAAGTTTCATTCCACGAATTGATTGATTTTTAGAACCTTTTGCCATCAACCGGGCACAAATCCAGACTCCGTGGCTGTTACTGATAAATTTCTACTATTACTATCCTGTTTTTATCAAGTCATCTAATTTAGTTATTTTATAAACTAAAATCTTTATTCCTTTGTAGCGTAAGGGGCGTGCCGGTCGCGTCCGTCCGGGCGTGTGCTTCACGCTCTGCTCTAAAGCACGATACGACAAACTGGAGGAACATCAAACTGCCGAGATGTTCCGTACACCACTACACGAGTTGGCTCTCAGGTACGCATACTGTTTTTAAGGTTATTTGTCCGTCCGTCCGTCTATCTGTCAGCGGATTTCAGCCGATATAACAACTAATAATAAAAAGAAATTAATAGAGGGCTCCCCTACTGCGTTGGTGCGGAACCCTTCATGCGCGAGGCCGACTCGCACTTGGTCAGTTTTTATGTTTTACTAGCTTATGTCCTCGGCTTCGCCAGCGTGGAGTTTGGTAACTGTCCCTTCAGTAGTTTTCCTTTTTTTTACCAGCAGACCTGCGAAAGGACATCTTATTTCGTGTGCCACGAATTCAACATTCTTCAGGTTAATATACGGTTCTATTAGACTGTACGCGACGGCGGCGGCGGGCCAATCTCTTTTTACCATACCCAGTTTATTTTTGATTTTACTTCATTTTCACAAGTTTTTTCTTCCCAGCATCAAGCTCCTCCGCCTGGGCAGCATCGGCCACTTCCTCTCGAAGGCCCCAGAGCCTCCCCCACTGGACGCCGTCATAGAAGCCGAGGCGTTGCTACGTGAGCTGGGCTGTCTCGACGCACGGGACGAGCTCACGCCGCTTGGGACTATACTCGCTAAGTTGCCGATAGGTTCGTGTAATTACTGTAATGTACGATACGCTTAAGTAGTAGCATGAGGTCTTGGGTTTGATTCCCGGGTCGTGCAAAGTGTTATTGGATTTTTCCATCATGAATTTATCAGTAACAGCCACAGAGACTGGATTTGTGCCCGGTTGATGGCAATAGGCTCGCCCCCTATTACATGGGACTTAAACATAACTGGCGAAATGTGGGTGTACTAATAGGTACACCTCTGCATAACCCTTCGGGGATTACAGGCGTGATGTTATGTTATGCTAAAGTAGTTACAGAATCACTTACCAATAAATTAATAACAGTAGAATACCGATTATCCGGATCAATTAAAACCAAGTGTATTCCGTATAATCGAAAATACTGGATAAAATCGATTTCTGAGTAAAATCAAACAATATTACCAACTTTTTATTATAGTTTCAGTTTTATTATAAACTAGCTGTTCCCGGCATGCGTTGCAATGCCCTTTTTCCTACCTACTACCTGCCTGTGTACCAACTACCTAGCTACCCTACCTACCTACTACCCTACCTACCTACTACCCTACCTACTACCCTACCTACCTACCTACTAACCTACCTACTACCCTACCTACTACCCTACCTACCTACTACCCTACCTACCTACCTACTACCCTACCTACCTACTACTCTACCGACTACCCTACCTACTCTACTATCCTACTTACTACCCTACCTACTACTCTACCTACTACCCTGCCTACCTACCTACCACTTTCTCACCTTTTAAACCTTCCCTGGACTTCCACGAATAATTCAACACTATAATTAGCCAAATCGGTCCCGCCGTTCTCGAGTTTTAGCGAGACTAACGAACAGCTATTCATTTTTATATAATATAGCTGTACCCCGCGTGCGTTGCAATGCCCTTTTACCTGCCTACGTACCAACTACCTACCACCTACCTATTACCTACCTACCTACATACTACTAATTTCTCACCTTCTCTGGACTGCCACAAATGTTTCAAAACCAAAATTAGACAAATCGGTCTCGCCGTTCTCTAGTTTTAGCGCGACTAACTAACAGCAATTAATTTTTATATTATACGCAAACACCATTTGAAAAATCGTTTTTTCTATTGGGAAAGAAACAGTAAATATTTGTGATTATTGTGATAATGTCGTATGGTCCGTTTGAAGTTGTCATTCGTTGACTGAACAACTGAACGTCACTCAATTGTTTTGCCTTCCCGGAATCTCTCCACTAACACTTGAACTTTATAGGTACGGTAGTAAAGCTCAAATTGCTTTTACGTTTTAGTTAGAAAACGTTTGTATGGGAAAAAGAAAAGGGCTGTTTTTAGGGCTTTTCCGGCCATTATTCGAATTTTTCTCGCCGTAAAAACCATCCTTGAACTTCAACGAACATTTAAAAAAAAAAATCAGCCAAATCGGTCAAGCCGTTTTCATGCCAAGTCGTGACAACGGAAAACGGGTTTCATTTTTATATATATAGATGTAAATAAGCTTAATGTTATTTTTAACCATTTTTTACGTCCTGTACGACACAAATATTTCTGTCTGTCTGATTTTAGGTTGCGAAATCAACAGAATATTCTGCCGCCGCCTCTTGCGAATCAGGCTAGCCCAAACATGTGTAGCACCAAACCTTATATTCATCTTCTTCTCAAATCTTTTAGCTACATAATCACTATATCACCAAGTTAACATCCACCATTCTCCTCCACAGAACCCCGTCTCGGCAAGATGATGGTGCTAGGCTTCGTGCTTGGCGTAGGAGACGCGTTGACAACAATGGCGGCCAACTCGACCACGTTCCCCGAGATATTCGTAGTGGAGGGACGACGTCGGCTGGGCAACCATCAGCGAGCGCTGGCCGGAGACCGCGCGTCCGATCATGTGGCTATGCTTAATGCTTTTCAGGTTAGTCCCAATAGGGATGTTTTCTGTCAAAAAAAATATGATTCTGTTTAGTCCGTCTGTTATATTATCGAAAAATATCGGATACGTGTTTTTTTTTTTATTAAATTAGTAAAAATTTACGAAAATAAAACGTGTTAAAGATCATGAGTGGGGGCTTGTGACGTCACTTCGTGGTAAAAAATATACCAAGCTGCAGAAATCTATCTGACGGGACTAATTCGGTTTTTTTTGTCAACTACCCTATTAAAAGCTTAAGTTACATAACATTACGACTGTAATGCCCGACGGTTTAGACAGAAGTGTTCCTATCTAGACATGTGGGTGAAAATTGGTACAAGTCCCATGTAATAGGGGGCGAGCGTATTGTCATGAACCGGGCACAAATCCAGACTCAGTGGCTGTTACTAAGAGATTTCTGATAACCCAATAACAACAAAATAACAACTGGGCCAACGAGGCAGTCACTCATCTCCACATCATTTACGCATAGACGTGTATCACACCAGCCCCCGTATTCAAAAATACTTCGATTTTATCTTTTTTAGAGTTCCGTCCGTACCTCAAAAAGAAAAAAAGGAACTCTTATAGGATCACTCGTGTGTCTGCCTGTCCGACCATTCCCCCCCCCCCCTTATCTCCGAAACTACTGAACCTAAAATTTTGGAAATACAGAAATTAGTTCAACACTTATAGATTATAGGAAAACCTATAAGAAGTCTATGGTGCTAAAATAACATGGAAAATCTCTCAATATCTGCTACAATGGTACGGAAAAGTCCGACTTGCACTTGGCCAGGTTTTTGCCATTACGAAAGTGAGCTCGATAGACATACGACTTTCCGAATCGAAATCGAATCGAAGTGTTTGTGAATCCCGTCGGGGCTGCGGGTTGTTCGCGAGAGATACCGCGGCCTCGACATGAAGGGACATGGGTGGTTTTTAGTCACTAGAAGTCTTACACTCCCTTTCGCTCTGCCCAAGAGCGGGAGGGGTTATTTGATGATTACCACCCAAAAAAGAAAAAAAAAAGTGTTTGTGAATAACGGGCTTGATTTTATAGGCTGTAAAAATATCTTATAGATGTGGGAAAGAGAGCACGCGAAGGGTGAAGACGCAGAGGTGAGATGGTGCGAGTGGAAGGGACTTCAGCAAACTACCATGAGAGTCACCTCCGAGGCCAAGTACCAGCTCACTAGTAAGTATAACATCCTTTTTTCTCGTGTTGATTGTATTGAGGGAACACAGAGTTAGCAATTAGATCTTCTTATCGTGTGGACAGTAAGTTACTAACGACCCCACACACCCTTGTGTAGTGTAGTTTCTAAACCGCCTCAAGGGCCTCTGACAAGGGCTGCGAGTTGTTCGCAGATACCGTGGCCTCGACATGAAGGGCTAGGAAGGAACATGGGTGGTTTTTAGTCAGTAGAAGTCTGACACTCCCTTTCGCTCTGCCCAAGAGCGGAAGGGGTCATTTGATGATTTTCCACCCACCATAAAAAAAAGGGCCTCTGACATGGTTTGACGACCGCCATTTAGCGGCCGGGACCACCGGTTTTACGTGCTTTCTGAAGCACGGAATCATCTTTTTATCAGACAATCAGGTGATTCAAGCCTGCAATGTCCTAACCAAACTGGATACAACTTTACAAACTATCGTAGGAATGGAACCCACGATCACCGGGTCACAAGGCAAACGCCTAAACCACTCGACCACGGATGCAATTAGATGAGAGTGAGTGACCCTTGGGTCGACTGTCATTGTCATGAAAAAAGGGGAACATCGCTCACCAAATCAATCCTAGAATTTCAAGGCCGCAATTGGCGGATCTTCGAAAAAGGCACTTCCTCCGAATATGTAAATTGCCTCGGACACTAGCCATCCTCGTACAAGCATCAGGGCAGTCAGGACACTATTTATCAGATATCTCATCGGAATAGGGTCGAGTTAAAAGTAGATTACTATGAGAAACTATTTGGTATACACGCAAAGCTGTTTATAATTCTAGTACACTGACTATATTGATTGCAATAGGGGATCGGCCTGAGTCAAAAAAATATGATTCTAATTAGTCCGTCAGTTAGATTATCGAAAAATATTGGATCGTGTTTTATTTTATCAAAAAAATAAAAATTGACGAAGGTAAAACGCGTCAAAGATCTTGAGGGGGTTGTGACGTCATTTGTAGGTAAAAAATGTACTGACATGTGACATTTTCGAGGAGTTCACGAGTTTTCGAAGCACTTTATCGTCTTCATTTTTTGTTTATATGAAAAAGAAAATATGTGTTCAATATTTTTTGGAAATCTATCTGACGGACTAATTAGTTTTTTTTTGTCCGATCCCCTATTCTACAACATTAGTCAATTGCAAACGACACATCGTTTGACATGAGTCTCTTATGTATCTGTGTAATCTTAAAAGTAAATTCAACTTAGCTAGCTGTATACCAAATACCTTGGTCAACCGTACATTACTATGATATAAAATTTTAAATTAATGTTGAACATAAACGTGTTTTTTTTTCAGATATTTTAACAACATCCATCGGTTTCTCCGAAGAGTGCTGCATTCCTCAACGCTGGCACCCATCAGGGCCCGATCCTACTCTAGACCTCGTCATAGCGCTCATGTGCATGGGATTGTACCCCAACGTGTGTTTACACACGGGGAAGAGGAAGGTAAGCAGTTAATTAACAACGTACAGGCAGTTTAAAGAAAAAGAGGGCAAGTGGTGTATGAAGAGGGGTCAAGTATTGCTGGGTACTGGCTGTACATAAGGTTCACTTATTTTTATTATTTGTTTAGGTTATCAGTAAACAGGGTGTCCATTCTCGAATTTAAAGTCAGGGAAGCGCAAGGTGGTTAGGGAAAGTCAAATTAAGCGACCATCAGTGCATAATGTCAATTCTCCCTGACCTTTCTCAGGGGAAAAATTGAGATTAAACGCTGTTTACGTCGCAAATTAACCAGTGATTGTAAAACGAAGGTTACTTATCAAACTTATCATTAATTCAAGCTCTAATTTTGCTTCCCAACCACGGTGAATTCTGGTCCACGGACCGCGGTACATTTTCGGGCTCGCTTTGCTCGCTCTTACAAGCTAGTTCTTTTCTTACGAAAGCCGACAAACTTATTTTTATTTCTGTATGGAACCAGTTCCAGGCAATGTAAATAAATACGTTTTCGAGCTCACTCTGATCACTCACGTTTGCGTTTTGTTTTATTTTATTTAATTTGTTCCTCGACAGGTCCTAACAACAGAAGGCAAGCCGGCGCTCATAGCGAAGACCTCAGTGAACTGCAGCAACCAGGAGCAACGCTTCCCGTCGCCCCTGTTCGTGTTCGGCGAGAAGGTGCGCACGCGTGCCATCAGCTGCAAGCAGACCACCATGGTGGCGCCCTTGCATCTACTGCTGTTCGCTAGCAGGAAGGTGGAATGGGTATGTTGGATTTATTTAACTTTAACGAAGCTCTGGGTAAGAGCTTGTTATTTACTAGATGCATGAATGTGGATTAGGCAAAAGGAGTACAGCACTCCATTTTGGTGTAAATGATACGGCTGAAATAAATAAAAAACAGCAATGGATGTTGAAATACTCTAAAGAACGACACGTGCAATCAGCTGTTCACTTCCTGCTTAACTACAGAGTTCATCGAACTAATCGTCGCGCTTGCCGTTCGCTACGTGTGTTTTGCCACGGTAACGATACATGACGTATGAGGAAATAAAACAAAACTTTTGAATTTCTTAGGTTCTTGAAATAATTTCGTCCACACAATATAGTAAATTACGTATGTCATACTAAGAGGTATGACATACGTAATTTACTATATTATTTATTTACTTTTTTTTTTCTCCTCTATTTTCACGTTCAAAAACATTATGATTGATAGCAAATGCAAGTATCTACAGGACCAAACCCAATAGTGTTTTACTTTTTGCAGATTGACAAAGTAGTCCGCCTAGACAACTGGCTGAACTTCGAAATGAATCCTCGCACGGCGGCGCTTGTGACTGCCCTACGACCCGCCATAGAAAAGATTGTGGAGAGGGCCGCGGCCGAGCCTGATGCCGCGTTGCAATTCACTCCTGCCGAGGAGAAGGTAAGAAAAGAAAGAAAGAAAATTGTTTTTATTTGGCAAAAATACCTTTAAAATTATCATCATCTGCATTACTTCTCGACGACATCTAAAGCCAAGTCAGAAGCCCACGGGCACCATGAAAACTCTGCCACCAGGTTTGACACTAACCACACAATAAAGAATCATCTGCCTAGCCTTTTCCCAACTATGTTGCGGTCAGGCTTCCAGTCTAACCGGATGCAGCTGGATAGCATTAAAATTATACCTTACCTGAGTCTTCCCACTGCTGGGCAGGTTATCTCCCCTGGCTTCTTGTCCCGTCCTGTCTATCCAGAGCTAGTGTGGTGGACCACTACTCTGGTTTTGTCCACCTCTTCCTGCCATCTTCTACGAGGTTTGTCGTGACGCCTTCTGGCTGTGCCAGTGCTCCACATAGTTGCTATTATAACCCACACCTCACTGGGCATGCAGAAGACTAAGGGTGGGTTGCACCATATTACTATAACGATAACCAAACCGTAACAAGCCATCAAATTATGCTTTTTTTATGGTTTTATGGCTTGTTACGGTTTGGTTATCGTTAAGTAATATGGTGCAACCCACCCTTAGAATTTTCTTGGAAGGATTTTCACTTGAATAAAAAAGTAAAGATGAGAGCTTTATACATAAGGGCATCATGGGAAAGACCGATAGCCGAAGAACCTTTTAGTAGCCTTTTCAAAATAGATGTCTATACAAATTTTACTATCCCACAGGTCATCGACTGCATAAAGGCGCTATGCATCAGCAACGCTGGCGACTGGCAAATAAAACGCGATTGTACTGCACCGACCTTCAGAATTGATGGCGCCAAGAGGGGGAACAGAGGCTGGGGGACCAGTGGACCCCGCGGGGGGGGCGGCACTTGGAGAGGTGCCTCTGATATTACCAGCGGTGGCGGAGGCTTCGGCGGCAACCAGGGAGGATTCCGCGGCAACCAGGGAGGATTCCGCGGCAACCGCGGCTTCAGTGGAAACAGAGGGTTTGGCGGTAACAGAGGTGGTTTCGGCGGTAATGGAAGTTTCGGCGGAGGAAACCAAGGCTTTGGCGGTGGATACAACCAAAACAACGACGGTAACCAAGGTGGCTTTGGAGACAACCAAGGTGGTTTCGGAGGCAACCAAGGTGGCTTTGCAGGCAACCAAGGTGGCTTCGGAGGCAACCAAGGCGGTTATGGCGGCAACCAAGGCGGTTTTGGCGGTAACCAAGGTGGTTACGGCGGTAACCAAGGCAGTTTCGGCGGCAACCAGGGAGGATTCGGTGGCAACGAAAACAGATTTGGTGGCAACGAAAACAGCTTCGGTCGTGGAGGTTTCGGTAACCGTGGTGGTTTCAGAGGAGGATTTAGAGGGAGAGAACGTGGTGGAAACAACTACTGACTCACACGTGATTCCATTCCTAATTAGTGATAATTATGTTGTGATTGTTCTATTGTAAGTAATAAAACTATTGTGTGTACTTTTGGTTTAATTTATTGATCATAGTGCTAACAAAAAAAGTATAATGACTGATAATATTATACAATGGTTGATAAAAAGAAATTGAAAAGTTCATGGAAATAACAAAATATTACACATGTAGATTTTTACACAACATAAAAATTGGTCTTGATACCATTTTACTCTTGCAACCTATTATCCATACAACAAACAACCGTCTGTTATCCACAGACTAAAACATGGAAGTGCAATCAGTTTAATAAATAAAATAAGAAGCTCGACTAAGAGATGGCAGCAATGTCCATCAAAGAAATTGCCGCGATTTTAAACCAAAATAGCCGCAGCATAAAAATATCGGAGCCACGAGCCAAAACCTTCGTCATTCGACCGGGTTTTGCACGACAATTAGTATAAATTCTTTATCCGGAGCCACCATCACTTCACTTTTCCTACTACGTATCCTCAGAAACGTCAGGTCATTTGTAGGATCTAAATCTCTTACTACAGCCTTCGCCTTGTCGACTAAGGAACCCATTAGTCCCGCGTATTGCACTGAAACATGGTTATCCAGCGTTGTCTTGATCGGTATACCTTCTCCGTTCACAACTATGACTCCTACCACTCCTTTATGCAAGGCTAGCTTGCGAACTGTCTCTTCGGCCTCGTTAGCCATTATTTGGTGTAAAAATTATACTTACGAGACAAAAATTCCTTCAGAAGCTTCAAATAACATTACTTCTCCTATTTTCTGTCAAAGCACTAATCGAATTACGAATCTGATTTTTTCCCTCCCACACGGCCAGTACTTTTGAAATGCCAGCAAAAGGAGGTTCGATAAACGTTTTATTTATGAGAGAATACTCGTTTTATCTGATGGAGCGTGTGCATTATCGCTCAATCAAGTATTGAATAAAGCCATTACCAAGTGTCGTAAAATTTTACGAGTTAATTGTATTGTTGACACGCTTAGTTACCGTGCCAACGAGTCCTGTTACGACTGTTGCCATGAATCCTAACGCCGCACCGGCAGCGGGCAACAAGTCGTCAAGCAAATAAAGGAACATAATTATAACAGGGTACCATTGAGGTATAATGTACGTAGTACAGGATCATTGCAGGGTACACGATCCTCCCGTCGGGGATGCGGGATGTTCACAAGAGATACCACGGCCTCGACATGAAGGGCTAAGAAGGAACATGGTGGTTTTTAGTCAGTAGAAGTCTGACACTCCCTTCACTCTGCCCAAGAGCGGGAGGGGGGTTATTTGATGATTTTCCACCCGCAAAAAAAAAAAGGGATACACGATCCTACCAAACAAATAAAGAACACTCAACAGAACCCAGCGCAATAACAAAACATACATAATAAAACTCACGCCTTTTTTCTATGGAGTTACAGAAAGCTGCTACGATTAAACACTTAACAGACTACGATTTTACAGAACGGTAGATGGCCTTTGGCTGCAAATCCTATGCAGCAATAGGATTACAACTTGCATGGCCCTCCATTTATCTTCCAAGTTGAGGCTTGGTTTATGAGAAAACCTATTGAAAATGTTGGTCTCGTTAAAATAGGACTAATAAGAAAATACTTCATGGCTGATACCTCTCGAGGCGGGTCCATAAAAAGGTGAGGCGAGACAACTTAGACGGGTACCGGGAAGGCTGGTTCGAGATGGTGCAGGAAATGATTTCCTGGAAGAAATTGGGGAGGCCCGCAGTGTATGGGAGGGAGGAATTTGCCAAACTATTGAACTGTATAATCTATATATATAAAAGAAAGACGGGTTTGTTACAACACTTATAACTCGAGATCTGCTAAACCAATTTTCATGGTTATTGATTCGTTGGATTTGTCTCCGCCCCGAATAGCATAATACATCTTAAAAAAAATGAAAACTCGATATGTGTAATGAATACTTATTCATTTCAATAAATGCTGATTTGTTTATTACATGTCAAAGATTTGTTGTCCAATCCTGTCAAATACTGACAACTATTCATGTGTGCGTTCAAAAATTTATTTTTTGTAAAATGTCTCGAAAGTTCAGGTACTGTTTAAATATTTGTTTGTTTTAGACATTACATTGTTTTGTGTACATTATTTATTAATTATTTAATTTTTAATTTCCGAAAATAATACCAAAGATTTATTCTACAGGTTAACTGATAAGGTGTATGATAGACTAGAACCTTATTATTTTTGATAACCTTTTACACTTATGTCAGATGTCGGCATTGCTTAGCAACCGTTGTTATTATCATATAAAACGTGGTATAACAAAACGCAACTGACAGAATAACAAAACACAACTCAGTACGTAGGATAGTAGACTAGGTAGAGTAGTAGGAAGGGTGGTAGGTACGTAGGGTAGTAGATACGTAGGTAGGGTAGTAGGTAGGTAGGTAGGGTAGTAGGTAGGTAGGTAGGGTAGTAGGTAGGGTAGTAGGTAGGTAGGTAGGGTAGTAGGTAGGTAGGTAGGGTAGTAAGTAGGTAGGTAGGGTAGTAAGTAGGTAGGTAGGGTAGTAGGTGAGTAGGGTAGTAGGTGAGTAGGGTAGTAGGTGAGTAGGGTAGTAGGTGAGTAGGGTAGTAGGTGAGTAGGGTAGTAGGTGAGTAGGGTAGTAGGTAGGATAGTAGGTAGGTAGGGTAGTAGGTAGTAGGTAGTAGGTGGGTAGGTAGTAGGTAGGTAGGATAGGAGGTAGTAGGTAGGTAAGTAGTAGGTATGTAGCAGGTAGGTAGGCAAGTATTATGTAGGAAAAAGGGCATAGCAACGCATGCGGGTACAGCTAGTTATAAATAATAATATGATAAAGCATAAAAAAAAACATTTTAAATATATTTCATGCTGCTATATTTCAATCCATCATCATCTGCCTAGCCTTTTCCCAACATGTTGGGGTCGGCTTCCAGTCTAACCAGATGCAGCTGAGTACCAGTATTTTACATGGAGCAACTGCTATCTGACCTCCACAACCCAGTTATATTTCAATCCATTGACTAAAATATAGAAGCATCTTTGATCCTGGGTAAAGAATGATAAAATCTAACATAATATGGCAGTAATCCAATTGTGATTACAACTTAGATAATAATTAACATATTTATTTTCTTATAAGATAATACAAAAAGTTGACAGTGATTTCAGTTACATTAAAATGCTGGAAGCACAGCAATACTGGAACATAATACAGAAAAGCCTAGCAGATGAAGAGTGATCTAAGAGCTTCTGTAATTTAAAAGCTTCAGGTTCAACTCTCAATAGAAATATGTTTTCCCTGTTCTTTCATAGTTTCCACTTGCAAGTACAAAGGCATTCTGCCACTCTTGAGTTTCGCTCTCTTATGTACTTTGAGCTGATGTTTCATCATCTGCTTTCTATAACCAAATGCCTTCCCACAAATATTACAAACATGGTCCTTTATCCCAGTATGATCTACTTTATAGTGTAACTCCAATTGTCGTTTAGTATAGAACCCTCGCCCGCAAGTCTCACATTTAAAATCATGTTCTCCTTTATGTGTCAACGAGTGTTTGTTTAAATTACTTTTACTAATAAATCTAGCAGGGCATTGAGCACATTGGTATGGTTTTTCTCCAGTGTGTGAGCGCATGTGCATTTTTAGCGACTCGGTGAATCTTCCTCTGTAAGGACAAATAGAACATTTGAAGGGTAGTTTGTAAAAGTGTGTTAGGCGGTGACGTGTGAAGTGTCCTTGCATAATGAAGTTTTTCCCACAAATATCACACACATAGGAAGCCTTGTCTTTGTGTAACGCTAAATGCTTTTTGAAATATAACTCTGTGTACAAGTTGTTGCATACAGGACATACAATTTTCCGGTTCTCATGTTCTTCTGTCAATCTGTGATCATGGTAGTCACTGAATGTGTCAAATGATATTTCACATTTTTTACAACTGTATGACCTCTTTATACTGCCTTTGCGTTCTTCATATTCTGAAGAGTTGTCCTCCTCCTCAGGGTAATAGAATGTATCATCATTATCAGTAGATACCAAGTCTTCAGGAGGGTGTTTTAGAATTTCATCTGACTGTTGTGCAGTTTTCCTAAATAGGATTGCTCCTTGAAGAAGGCTGTTGCATGGCTCACATAAATACTTAGGATATGGGTCATCTATTCTTGTTTCTATGCCGGCAAATGTATTGACCGATTCGGCAAGATCTTGTGCTGTGCTGTTCCCATAGATTGGTACGCAACCATCTTTGAGGCATACCCTGCATACGCTTACGTCGTTCTGTTCTTTCTTTATGCTTATATTTCCTTGTAAATTTTGGTTGTGTGAGAGACTGCCGGCTGAGTCCTCCCCTGTGCTGGTATGTCTGCCATTCATCTGTTTACAATGTAACATTTTTAACAGTAACATTGACAGCGACATGTTGATTTTTGTTTTCAGTGACTTACGCTGCTTTTGGTGTTTGGAGAAAAACAGTAAAATTTTCTAATTTTCTTTCATAATTTTCATTTTACACAACAAAATACCAATGTCCAATGATTCCAAAAATGTTATGTTGACATTTTGTCAACTTCTGTCATGCATGCAGACGTCAAAACGCAAATAAACCAATGATTTGTCTATGAAATGAAACAAACTATTACCATAGACATGTTTTTTCTATCTCAATGACTATTACCGGTGCTTAGATTTATTATGCTGTCACTTTTTTGTAATCTATAACAATAGAAAGTGTTCTCGCTTTCTATCGGTAAAAAATAAATGAGGCTATTAATTTACACCAACTACAAACTTTAACATTATTTTTTGGTTTATATTTGTCATTACTTTTGCTCTTGCGTTTTCAACGAAACGTTGTATGTTTTTGACAATTGAATTGGCTGGCACTGGCAGTCAGTGTCAGTCAGTACTGTCAGTGTCAATATCAAAATAACCCAAGTAAACATGAGGTTATGGTAAATTGAAATTTGTACAAAAATTAACAGCTATTAATAATAAAAATATCATTTGAAGAAACTGCTAATACGGAAACCAGAGGCGAAAACCATGAACGCAATAAGGGTAAGGGCACCACCGCTTTCAATAATGATCGACCCCATCTTCTGCTGAAATTTTACCATTACTGAGGACTTATGATTAACTTACAGAGTTTATGGCGTTCAGCACCCGTAGTACGCGGTGCCATAGTATCTAACTATGCTATCCGACCACTTTCGGCGGCCACAGTGGTTCCTATACAGAAGCCTATCGAGCCAGTACCATCAACGACGGTGGAACTAGACAAGTTATATAAACGGGTAGAGCTTGAAGTGAGGGGCATTGACCCCGCAGTACTGTTGAGTTACAGCTGGTTCTGTGTTGCGGCGGCTTCGCATTTGGGTATAGAAGTCACTAAGAGGTAAGTTGAAGTGATTCTGTAGTCCTGTAAGATTTTTTTGTTCATATGAAAATGCAGGAATGCAGGCAAATGAGCATCATAAAGTCCAGTGTCCTGAAGGACTTCTTCAATTTCTTTATGAGGAGTCAATGCCGTCGGCACAATTGGCGCCGTGGCTGAGCGATTGACTGCTGCCCTGCCTGTCACGGGTTCGATCCCTGCATGGATCAAATATTTGTATGGCCTACAGACGTTGCGTATCTGGGTATTTGGTTTATGTATGCGAGTTTAAATGTTTGTAAACACATCTGCAATAAAGGAGAAATTCCTAGAGTGGGGCAATGTGTTTTAAAAAGACAAGATAATCATATTTACCATGGTTTTTTATTTGTAAGGAGAGTCATAATATTCTTATTCCTCAATTACAGTTGGGCACCACGAAAAGCAGAAAAAGAAAGGCACACCCTCCTCCGCTGCGTCCACATTTACAAGAAGCACAGAGTCCAATATGAAATCAGAACATACTTCAGATTTGTACATCTTCAGAGACTAACGGGATCTACTTGCGATACATACTTAGAGTACATCGAGAGGAACCTTCCAGAGGGCTGCGCTTTAAAGGTTACGAAGGTTGAGTGCCAAAGACTTCCGGAACACATTACACCTCCTAACAATGAATAAGTTTAAGTTTTTAATGTAGAATTAGAATAAAATACGAAAGAGTATGCACTTCATTTTATTTCGATAGAACTATAAAATTGAGCATTGAATGGATTCTTTACTAACACAGGGTATTTATATAATTTTGGTTTAGATTGGTAATAGTTCCAAAATTAGGGCCATTTTAGAATTAAGATAAAATTGATTATCTAAATATAGTCAAACTAGGCACAGAAAGAAGAATATTTTATTATTTAAAAGCATCTAAATGTTCATAAGTTCAAAACATCAATAGGTATACTTAGTTAACTTTAATAACATTTTAAAAATACTTTTACACAAAAATAGGTGTTTTACACATACAAATTAAGAACTATATATATTCTAGAATTCAAAGGCCTGGATTTTAATTGAATACAACATTTGAATAAAAGATAAAATATAGAATCTTCATTGTAATGAATATAAGATTACACACACATATGCATTTCTTGGAAAACGGGTGTAGAGTCTTAATACTCTTAATTAATTTTATCAATGGATTACACACATTACAAACAAAAGTTTATATTATTATTTAATAAATCATGTTAATTTTGGACAATACTGTTTTAAAGACTTATCTAAGTGAGTAAGAGGTGAAGTTTTAATCACTACAAAAGGATCATAGGTATGAACAGGCAATAATGGTTGGGTATTTTTCATTGTTATGCCTTAATTTTTGTACGGTGGGAAATCATCAAATGAGTCCTCCCGCTCTGGGCAGAGCGGTAGTGTCAGACTTCTACCGACTAAAAACCACCCATGTTCCTTCGTAGCCCTTTGTGCCGAGGCCGCGGTATCTCTTTCGAAAAACCCGTAGCCCCGACGGGTTCATTCTTTTGCCTTGAGTAATAATGTCGAAGAGTGGTCTACTGCCGATCATAAGATGTAAATTTTTATGACATATAAAGCAGGGCTTTATTATATTATAGTGAGGCACATTCATGCAAACAGAAGATCATAAAGTAAGTAGTAGTAATAGTTATTAATTACAAAATCAAAGATCACAATAGACTAAGTATATTTGTCTACACTCAAGGAAGGAACAAGGCTTACTTCCATGAAGTTTACACATGTGGATAATGTATGCAAATAAACAAAATTGAAGTGTCTGTTTTAGATTAACAGAATTTATATGAAAGTATTAGTACTTCAAACAAAAAATCTGTTTTAAATTTTTGTCTGTCTGGCTAATCTCTGAAACAGCTGGACTTATTTGAATGGAATTTTACCTACAGAAAGCTGCTGTAATAACGAGTAACATATGTTACTTTTATTTTAATAAAATGATTACGATAACATGCAAAAGAAAAGAAAACCCATTAAATTGGTCACTACCAGATTTGAATGGGAAAGTAATATTTTATAGTAATTTTGCGGGCATCAGCTGTTACTTTCTAAAACTTTAGAATATTATTAGTGATCATTAATATTTTAAAGTTCTGGAATACAACTGTTAAAGTACAGGAGGTATAATCCACACATGTGATATTCTTGTAGTTCTTCAATCTGTTCTAATAAATACACTATAATCTCAGTCAATAGTTTGGCAATAATAATATCTCTTTGGCAAAGTTTTGCTTACATTTTATTCATATTGCTGATGTTTACACACTGTTACAATGAAGAGTATAGCAAACGCCAGCTCTAAAGCTTGGAACATCAACATTACAGCACACCAAATGTACTCTAATCGGAGTATGTATGTCTGGTATATGAGGAAGTAGCATACACCTATTGATGATGGTATTGTCAGCATTACAGAGAAAAATACTGGCACTTCTGAAAATAAAAAAAGAAGATAGTTAAGTTTTGTTGAAAGTTAAAAAAAATATATCTAGGGGCTCTTGAATTTTGTAAGCAATAATTCAAATATTAAAAAATATTGTATGATTTTTGCGGACCCAGCTGCTAGGGAAACAGAAAAAGAAGTAGGTACCAAAGAAATGGCTAGTCAGAAAAAAGTACTTACTCTTACTAGCCAGATTCCCTCTTCTTCCCAAGAATATACGAACAACTTCCACAAGGCATAGCGCACTGAATATCCCTGCTTCAGTCAACAACGCATTCTCAGGGTAAGAAACATTGATTGCTTTCAAAATGCCCATGGCCACTTCACACACAAAAAACATCCCAAGATAAAAACTGTTCAGGTACAACAGTATCTCATATGCTAAACTAGAATTAACATTAGTCACTTTAGACATTTTCCTGAAGGAATCAATGATTACGGCTGTTTTGTTTACTTTTGTTGACGTTTTTACTCTTTGTTTATTCGATCGACCGCCTAGACAACGGGGTACCGGATACGCAAGTGACGTATTAGACGTACGGTAAACTGTCAAAATCGAACGACCAATAAAAAGTTTGCGCGCGCATGACATTAACAATTGTATTGATTTCCGCGTTTCGAAATATTCAAATCAATCGAAGAGGATTCAAGTTTTAATCAATAAACATCTTTTAATTAGGTACTGATAAAATCATTTAATAAATAATTAAAAAGCTTTAGATGTGGCCTCAAAAAAAGATTAAAAAAGTAATGAATTATCCTATATTATCAAAGCGAAATATTAAAAACCAATAACTTCCTCATATCGTATCCATAAACACTCCCATTCATTAGCGGAATTCTTTCCCCGCTTCGTTAAACTTCGTTTACGCACCTCATTGCGTGCGCGCACGGTCGAGTGCGCTCTGCGTTCGTCGGTTGCGCAACGATACAGTAAAATGCTATCAAATCGTAAATGCAACTGCTTACACGGAAACTTACCGAGTAGGAAGAGTATTGCGGAAGTAGTAGGTACTCGTCCGATTTGTGGCTGAAGGTAATTTCTACTTGCACATTTAGATAGGTGGGTTCGGTGTGTAAATGCTTTATGATTTTGCAGCCCAGCACACATTTCGATTTTTTTTTGGGGGTGGGAAATCATCAAATGACTCCTCTCGCTCTGGGCAGAGCGGTAGGGAGTGTCAGACTTCTACTGACTAAAAACCACCCATGTTCCTTTTTATCCCTTGTGCCACGGCCGCGCTATCTCTTTCGAACAACCTGCAGCCCCAACTGGAACAACCCGCAGCCCCGACGGGAGACAAAGACAGCTGAAGCCTGGTTTTATAGCTATAATGAACTAGAGAACTCCAGACAACCGACCTATTCCCAACCTATTTATCAAAGTAGGTATAAGTCAACTGCTCCGTTGCCGCCCTGCCGCGTACGGCACCCCCTTTGCCCCAACCGTCCGACGACTAGCGCCGACTAGCGCTATACACATTGACTTATATTACTTTTTCAATGGCTTTATACCGATGCAGACTGAGCGCGAAAGTGGCCACTTACGATTCTTGCACGTAAGCTAGGCACGCGAAATGGCACGCGAAGTGTTGCTCTTGCGTTATCTAGGTCTGTGCTTATAACCAAAACATTCGAAGAAATGTGACATCTACCAACCCGCACTAAGTCCGCGTGGTGGATCATCGCTTATCCCTCTCCTAGAGAGGAGCCTGAGTCCCTGCAGTGGGAACATTATAGGCTGATAATGATGATGATGATGAATGCACCTGCTTGGATGCGAAACCACGACTCACATCTCAAGTACCTACTTCGGAGATGTTACTACTGGGTCACCATGTCTACCACTGGTAACACTGCACACACACATGCTACATGTTTTCTGCATCTCGTCTTGGAAGAGGACTTTTGGCCGCTGGGAGTGATGTTCCGTCGCTTCCACGGGCAAGTGCCACAAGAACGCGCAGTGGCATAAGCGCTAGTAAAGTGTTACTAACATAGTTTTAAGGCTCTATTAACTAACACAAATTGTACTTTATCATATTTATGTTATTCTGTAAGGTATTTATCTATGGGCCTTAGATGCTTGAAAATAAATTGATTATTACTACAGAGTACAGACCAACCTAGTAAAGCGTGGTATAACCTGAAGATCAGAGCGGCTGTTATTATTTTAGTCACGAGTTCCTAATACCTTCTTTTTTTCGGAGGGTGGGAAATCATCAAATTACTCTTCCCGCTCTGGGCGGAGCGGAAGGGAGTGTCAGACTTCTACTGACTAAAAACCACCCATGTTCCTTCTTAGAATAGAATATAAATTATTTATTTTCAGGTAACAAAGACCCAGAGATACATGACATGTATACTAATAATACAGTTAGCCCTTTGTGTCCGGGTCCGCGGTATGCGGTATCTCTTTGGAACAACCGCAGCCCATTTTCTTTTCTAAATTACTTAGTGCAACAAGCCATTACATAGGTACTTAGATTCATAAATATCTTCACTTTTCCTCCCACATTGAAGTTAATGCACTGACGTGAATCTTGTTTTATCTGCATCCCACAAAGTTACAGCAAGAGCAGGTTGGCAGGTGGTAAGTTCAGACGCGCATAAAAGCAAATAAAGCGCCAACCGGCTCGACTAGTTATGCACAGTGCAATTCCAGGGTAACCATGGCGGAAAACAAAATACTTGAGAGCTTTTTAACGTTCGTTCCTAGTTCCTAGCATGAGTTTAGGGATGGAGAGGGAGAGGAAGAGGAAGACCAAGTTAAAAAAGAGAACAAGGAAACGGAGTAATGCAGCACTAATTCCCTTTACAATTTTATTCACTCTTTTAATGGTTGTAATTTTCTTTTACTTAAATATTGGTCCATATTTTCCCAATGGGAATCGAATATCGGGTCGGGATTTCTTGGGGTTTCCTATCAGGAATTTCTCAGTAGTAATCACAGAGTCTGGATTTGTGCCCGGTTGATGGCAATAGGTTCAGCCCCTATTAAATGTAGGTGTACTTACTATTGGTTCACTTCTGCTTAACCTTCGGGGACTACAGAATTTACAGGCGTGATGATAAGTTATGTGGCTATCCATAACTTGTTTCTACTCAATTAATTTAGTTTAAGTTTTAAACGTATTTTGGCCCATTTTTAACGAGCATGTGTTTTTTAGGGTTCCGTAGTCAACTAGGAACCCTTATAGTTTCGCCATGTCTGTCTGTCTGTCTGTCTGTCTGTCTGTCTGTCTGTCCGTCTGTCCGTCCTCGCTTAATCTCTGTGACCGTTAGCACTAGAAAGCTGAAATTTGGGACCAATATGTGTATCAATCACGCCGACAAAGTGCTAAAATAAAAATTGGAAAAAAATGTTTTATTAGGGTAGCCCCCCTATATGTAAAGTGGGAAGTGTTTTTTTTTTTAATTTTAACCCTAATGTGTGATATATTGTTGGAAAGGTATTTAAAAATGAATAGGGGTTTACTAAAATCATTTTTTGATAATGTCAATAATTTCGGAAATAATCGCTCCAAAAGTAAAAAACAAAGCGTCCCCCCCCCTCTAACTTTTGAACCATAAGTTTAGAAAATACGAAAAAAATCTGAAAAGTAGAACTTTATAAGGACTTTCTAGGAAAATTATTTTGAACTTGGATGGAAACAACAGATGGAAACTGCAGTTAACCAATATAATTTGGTCCCTGAATCGTATGAGCGCCTATACAATCCAGAGGTCAAGTTTCATTTGCCCGTATTTTTTTTTTTTTTAACTTCGTTTACATAATATTTTATTATCCTGAACGTATCTTTTTTCAAACAAAAAAATAATTATTAAATCTGCTGGATCGCGAACATAATGGATAGTATGGATACCCACCTTTAAACTCATAAGTGGGAACACTTATTGTGACGGACGGGAAACTACGGAACCCTACACTGAGCGTGGCCCGACACGCTCTTGGCCGGTTTTTTATGTTTGGATATTTGCTGACAACTAGTTGATAGCCCATTCATTGAAACACGACTCCTTTTTTAAGTCAAACCTACCATAGAAGGGTCGTGGGGCTTTCGGGAGCGGGACCGCGGTCCAGGATTCCCCCTATAATAATAATTTTGTTTTAGTTACCACTAAAACATACATTTCGGGACCACAAATAAAATAAACAAACTTATGCCTTTAAAAAGTAAGTACGGTCGACCAAAAAAATTAAGTTATATAAATAAAAACTAATTTTATTAAATGATAAAATAATTCTTTTATTTCTAAAATAGTAGCCTGACTTATAATGAAACATAAAAAAATAAAGTATTATGAAATTTGCTTATAAAAGTTTAATTGGAAATTTGCAGGAGTTAACAGAGGTAATATGTATTATGAAGTATCTTTCGGGCTGTCACCAATACTCACCAAAGTACAGGAGTTAACAGGAGGTATGTAATGTGTTATGTAGAGCTAAAGTATCATAAGTTAATAGGAGATTAATCGTTTCTTTCGGGCGGTCACCCCGTAGCTAATCTTCAACTGTACTTATAAATAAAATTTGTCCTTGAAGAAAATAAATTTAATTAAAATATTACAGGTGGCTTTCGGGACCGCGGTCCCGGTCCTGAAAGCCCCACGACCCCCACAGAGCTGCCAATTCTTACCAAACAAACAGTACTATTTTGTACCTGTCCTAGCAGCCGTAGACAATACTGGTATTCCTATTGGTAGAAAGTAAACGACTTTCTGCAACAGCAATGAACGAGGGAAACGCGATGCACCGATGCACCACGCACACAACACTTCCGTTAAGTGCAGGCATTGGACGTCTCCCAGACAACCTAGTTCAAAACCTCTTTTTACAAAAACTATTTTTTTTTCCTCAAAATGAAGACTAAGCCAGTGTTGAAGTTTTCAAAATTGGACCCGGAAACAGGTGATTTGTTGGATAGAATGTTCGACAAAAAAGATTGTATGTCGGAAATAAATCCGGGAAGGGTGATTCTTCCAGCTGATTACATGACTATTGGACAGGATATTTTGGATATGGAAGTCAAGGATTCTGATGTCTGGATGTGCTCGTATCCTAGAACTGGTAAGTTTATTTTATTTTATTTTTGAAATGTGGATTTACTAATAACAACAAGTCTGCCTAACTCTTCGAGGATACCAGATGGTATTTTAATAATTTGAATTAATTAATTCAGTCCATTCAGTGACTGCCTTCTTTTTTGGAGTGTGGGAAATCATCAAATGAGTCCTCCCTCCCGCTCTGGGCGGAGCGATAGAGAGTGTCAGACTTCTACGGACTAAAAACCCTTTGTGCCAAGGCCGCGGTATCTCTTTCAAACAACCCGGAGCCCCGACGGGATTCAGTGACTGCCTTGTTCGTCTAGTGGTCGCAATCCTGACTGCTGAGGTTCCTGGGTTGGATTCCCGGGTCGTGCAAATTGGTTTAAGGGTTTTTCATTAGAAATGTTTCAGTACCTACCAGTCAGGGAATCTGGATTTGAACCCGGTTGATGACAATAGGCTCGCCTCCTACTACATGGGACTTAAGACATAACGGGTGTAAGCTGGGTGTACTATTAGCCCTGCTTGCCTAACCGTTCGAGGATTAGTCGTGATGTTATATTTTAATTCTTCAGTTTATCGGAATAGCTATCAATGTGGACTTTACTTACAGCATTCACTTATTAATCTGAGTGTGTTTCATAGCTGTTTTGATTTACCGTAATTAAGTAAGGTTATAATTCCTCGGGTAATTTTATAGTAGGAATTGAATTGAAATAATTAATATTCTGCCACGTAAGACAAATCCAGTCTGCGTATTTATAGTAAGTTTTCCATATTATCAAACCGATAACACTGCCCGAGTTGGGATCTAACCCAGTAGGTACCTTTTAACCACTGAACTATTGGGCAAAATAGACAGATGTTAAAATATTTCTGGTTTCATGACTGGTTTATTTTTTTTGTCTAGGTTCTACCTGGGCACAGGAAATGGTGTGGCTCATCGGACACGACCTAGATTATGAAGGCGCTAAATCATTGCAACAGGTAAGTTTGTTTTCAAATGATTTTATTTTTGTAAGAGATAAAGTTCGGTAAAGGGACGGTTGGTGGAATGGTTGAGCGATTGAACAAATATTTGTCTGGCCAACAGATAGGTTTCGGTTCTGGGTATTTGTGTATGTGAGTTTAAATGTTTTTGAACGCACCCACGATACAGGAGAAAATCCTAGTGCGGGGAAACGTTATTAAAAAAAAGTTACCAAAGTTTCCGCCTTAGCATCGTTTGGTCTGTCTAATATCGTTTTTCATATAGGTATCGTACGGAGGCGATTTCTGTTTTATTTTTGCGAATAGGTCACCTTACTGAACCTACCTAAATATCTTCTTTTTTTTTGTGGGGCAATCATCAAATAACCCCTCCCGCTCTTGGGCAGAGCGAAAGGGAGTGTCAGACTTGTACTGACTAAAAACGACCCATGTTCCTTCTTAGCCCTTTATATCGAGGTCGCGGTATCTCTTGCGAACAACCCGCAGCCCCGACGGGACCTAAACATCTCATTTCTCAAGTGTCGTACAAGACAATACCAGACAATTTACTGTGGATGTCTGTGACACAACAATTTCCCTATAACTAGCTAACTCCATGCGTAAATAAAAAAACATGGAAACTACACTATCTAAGAGCATGCATGGCCCTATAGCCCTATAGTATATCTAGTAGACCTCTCTGCATAATTTTTGGCATTCTTCATCATAATTGCCTATAATGTTGGACCACTGCAGGGACTCAGGCCTCCTCTCTAGGAGAGGGATGGGCTATAATCCACCACGCGGGCCCAGTGCGGGTTGGTAGATGTCACATATCTTAGAATTTTTGGTTAGGTACTTACGAACAGTAAGTCGTGGTCGTGGGTCGTGGGTCAGGCAGGCACATTACTTTGTGTATGTAATTTATTTCATCACCACTGCTCTCAAAACGGTGAAGGAAAACATCGTGAGGAAACCGGTCATGTCTCAGAACCAAAACATTTTCGGCATTGACTATACAAAATTCACTAGTCTTTTTTATCTCCCAGATAAGATGCCCCCTAGTGGAGCTCTCGTGCATCATGGTGGCTGGCCATTCGACCTGGCACAAGGAGTCCGTCCAGGGTACTTCAGTGGACCTGGTGAAGCATCGTTTGCCGTACCCTCGCTACATCCGCAGCCACCTGCCCTGGGATCTTCTGCCGGTGGATATTGAGAAGGACGATGGTTCTGCTAAGCCTAAGGTAAAGTATCGGGTACTTGCCTATTAATATATAAACTATCATGCAGGCTACCATGACGTCTTAAATCAGGATTGTTTTAATCTTATTTCAGTGTGGGAAAGTGACAGAGCTATATGGGGTGATTAGCGCCGTCTCTTTTCCATACTGGAATAAGATTAAAGACGTCATGGTACGCCACCTGACCACATGAACCGTGTAGCTACTCTACGTACGCTTCATAAAAATTAACCATAGCAACTGGTTTTGGCCAGGAGCTCGAATATAGTGCAACTCGCAAATAAACGGAGAAACGTCACAGTCAACGCACCTATGGTTCGCGTGCAAGGATCCACTCTTGCGTAATTGAAGCGCGAATGAATTGTATGTTTCTAAGATGCACGCGATACCCACTGTTCCGTGTGAAGGCATTATAGCTTGGTAATGAAAAATGGTTTATTATTTTAGCAAGTAAAACTTAACTACTAGCGATGGGAGCCTAATATTGTTCTGACAAAAATAAGCAGTTTTTAGGTACATTGTGCGGCCAAATGAAACTAAACCAAATGAAACTAAACCAAATGTAACTAATAATTAACATTCTTACTCCGCACAAAATTAGTGATATCGTGTTGACTTTAGGTACATTTTCTTCTATATAATGACATATTATGAATTTAAAAATATTTTATGCAAGTAGACATGTTCAACTTAAATAATTACTACAAAAACAGACTATCAATAAATTACAAATACAAGCAGAGTCGGGAAAAAAATAACAATAAAACCTAAATTTTCGACAAAATCGTTAAATTTGCGTGTACCTGAAGCGTAAATAACCCCTCCCGCTCTGGGCAGAGCGGAAGCACAGTATAAATATGGACAGTAGCGAAACTAAGCCTAGTTGATGCGATAACTACCTACGCTCCATTGAAGCCATAGGGTTGTCCCTTTTATGCACGGTTGCTGAAGTCCCTAGATAACTTCTCAACATAACATTTTTATTCTGTTGTGATCAATCAATCGAATTAAAAAAAGCTAGCTTACAAATACAATCTAAATAGAATACTTAAATAGCATTAGAAAAAATACGAAACATGTAATACGTGCCTATAAAATTTGAGGGTTGCCCTCGATTTCGTTAAGATTCCATCATCAGATCCAGACATGGTAACAGTGGGACCATCTCGGGAGTATACTTTTTCGATTAAAATTTATTTTTTTCAATTCGGTTCATAAATGAGGGAGTTATGCGGAAACAAATATGATACAAAAACAAAACCAAACCGACGAATTCAGAACCTCCCTCTTTTTGGAAGTCGATTAAAAATACTTTCTTCTGCTGATGAAGCCGAGTTGACACAGCCGTATACCGCGCAATACGTTCGTTGCATTTAAAAAAATATCGGGAGATATGAACTTATACGTGACCAACTGACCATTCGTCTCGGCGCGGCACGCACAACTGAGCGCACTGCGAAGACTTGCCAAGTGCCCCGTCGATGCGCATGTTTGTGTGAGTGTGCGGTTTCGAGCGTTTGTAGGTAGTTTCCGTACTGTCCATATTTATATTGTGGCGGAAGGGAGTGCCAGACTTCTACTGACTAAAACGACCCATGTTCCTTCTTAGCCCTTTATGTCAAAGCCGCGGTATCTTTTGCGAACAAACCCGCAGCACGGACGGGATAGTCGTGAGTGGACCCTGAGTCGCTTTGTAGCAGGATCTCGTGTTGAAAAAGATCGCTCTACGAACACAAAATATTTGTAGTAGCTCAAAAACTAAAATTGAACCGCGTCAATTCGTAAACGCGTCCTTACGCAAACAAGCTTACATTAGGGACCTCCGCTTGTGACTAGAACTACTCGCTAACCGTATGTAAGACGTATATAGCACTTGTCCGCAGGCGATTGGTAAAACTAGTTTGTTCGTCAGAGTTCTTGCTGGCGGGTGTAAAGAACATAAACATAACATCACGCCTGTAGTCCGCGAAAGGTTAGGCAAAAGTATATCCCATCGGGGCTGCGGGTTGTTCGCAAGAGATACCGCGGCCTCAACATAAAGTGCTAAGAAGGAAAAGTTAGCTATAAACTAATAATAATGTATCTTTTTGATTGATACCGAACCTACGTCTTGTATAGGTACTTTTCTTGAACGAAGAAATTATCAATAGCAATTCGCAAAGTCACTTACTCGACAACAATGAGAGAGGTGTCTAAGTCTAATCCTAAAAGTTCAGGTATTCGGTCTTTCCCAGGTGATCTACACGTCTCGAAACCCAAAGGACATGGTGGTATCGTACTACCACTACTGCACTCTGGTGCATGGGCTCAAGGGGACCTTCGAGGAGTTCTGCGACCTCTTCATGAGGGACCGCGCGCCCTTCGGACCGGTTTGGAATCATATACTTGGTAAGTTCAGTGCTGAATTAGTTTTTTCTATTTAGGTTACTTCCCACGCCCGTCGGGGCGGCGGGTTGTTGCCCGTCGGGGCTGCGGGTTGTTCTCAAGAGATACCGCGGCCTCGACATGAAGGACTAAGAAGGAACATGGGTGGTTTTTAGTCAGTAGAAGTCTGACACTCCCTTTCGCTCTGCCCAAGAGCGGGAGGGGTTTTGATGATTTTCCACCTGGAAAAAAAAAAGGTTATTTCCAACGCGATCGGGACCGCAAACCGCAGCGGCAAAGCTTTCAATCGCCAATCAGTAGCAATATTATACCAGTTTTGTGGCTCAGGACTCACGCGGACGCTGTGTTGCTATTTAACGGCAACTGGTGGCAATGTTACCAGGTTAGTCACTTAAGACTGATGAGGCGATTGAACTACTTTGCCGTTGCGATTTGCGGTCACGGTTGCCTCCGGAATTCCGGATTGCACCTATATCATCGTTTATCTGTTACCATTTGTTTTTCACAATCTTCATTATAAGTTTTCTTGATACCACTAGGAGTAGTAAAATATTTTTATAAAGATTTCACTTTTATACCTACGTGGGTGTTTAATAAAATTGTGTCATTTATACTCATTCGATTTTAATCAAGTTAGTTTTTGTAGCCCAGACTGTAACTCTTTATAACATCACCTTTTACTTTTATAACCATTCTTTTCACTTTTTTTTTACTCTTAGGTTTCTGGAACCGCCGCCACGACCCAAACGTCCTCTTCATCAAGTTCGAAGAGATGAAGCACGACCTACCTTCCGTGGTCAGGAGAACTGCTCAATTTCTGAAAAAGGAACTCAGTGACACTCAAGTCGACAAACTATGCGACCATCTGTCTTTCCAAAATATGAAGACGAATCGAGCTGTCAATTTGGAAGCCATCTTGGAAAAGTCTTTCGGAGTGAGCTATTTGGAGAACACAGACTTGAGGTTTATAAGGAAAGGAGAGATTGGAGACTGGAAGAACTACATGTCAGATGATCTGTCGCGAAGATTCGATGAGTGGGCCGAACAGCATTTGAAGGGAACCGAGCTAAGTTTTGAGTAAGATAAATGGTGTTTCAGGGTAATTAAGTTTGTTTTTGTAGTTTCTAATATATTTAAACTAAGATATTATTTTGATATAGATTTGAAGCACAAAGATTAACCTATGTTTGGACATCGTTAAGAGAATGAAGTGAGTAGGTAGATAGAATAAATAGACTTTGTTTTATAACATTTAATTTCTTGCCATCAAAATTTATTTTATCGCCTTCTGTAATATTTAAAGGAAACAGTATTGTCTTTATGTAACATGTAGATTCTAGATTCGTATTATATTTTACGTAACAGTACTTCCGTCTATATTTTCCAAGTGTTACGTTTGCTCATGTAATTGTTCTATTTACTTTTATTTAAGTAATAATTGTTATTTAATTACATGGTATTTTATCATTAGTACTAGGTATCTTATCTGAAATAAAATAATTAACTTTTATTGACATACTTGGTTTCTGTTCTTAATTTTTGTGACAGTTTAGCTATTTTATTTCATAATTTGGAAATTGCCTATTTATTCAGACTACGAGGACATTTTCATTTACCTTGAAGATTAGAAAAATGAAAAAAAACAAACACTTTGGATGCAATTTAATAGTTAAAAGTACCACAAAAGTGAGATTCACAAGGTTGGCAAAAAATTGTAACTTTTAAACATTTTTGTACACAGTGGTAATAATTATAATTATAAACAAGTGTTGCAGTAATAACCAATACAACATTTAAACAACAGTATCTTGCTAATAGTGAATAATTTAAAAAAAAAACAATGAAAAGCAAACTATAGTTAACTTTCTCAATTCAAAATAAAATAATAGACAAAATCAAAATTATACAAATGTCGTTAATGTTACAGCACCTCTCAACTTAATATAATTTATTCTTCTTCAATCTTCGATTGTAAAAAATGTTCACAAAAATAAAGAAAATATAGAGAAAAAAAAATAGTGCGCTGTCAATTTTCTTTTCAAAAATGTCACATCACATGTGACTTTATGACGCATGAATTTACGGTGTTTTACTTTTATTGTACGTTCGCTGGCCTGTTTGTTCCTTTACACTGCAATTATAAGTGCCTTTCCCTTCTTTCACTTATTAAGAATAAAACGCATTTAATTGTCTGTTTCTTTGTAAGACACCTGAATTGGAAAATTAAAAGTAGGACGAAATAAGTATAAAATTCGACACTTCTGGGTTCAAAGGGCGTATAGCACACTTTAGACATTTTTCAAAGTGTCCTTTACGCCTTTTGAGCCCAGAGGTATCGAAATTGGATTTGAACAAGTAGTAACGATTATTTTATTAGTAATACAAATTAAGTACGTCAGTTTTGTAGTTTAGAACTTTGCGCCCTGTATCTGCCTCATGAATATTTTTTCTTTCTTTCTTTTTTTTTCCGAGAAGACTTTTTATAAGGAACATAATTATAATAACAAAATAGTATACCTACATGTAGGTGCTTCAGTAATAAAAGTCACATTGTTAAATCTTTTATTTAACTTCACATTTTAAAATAACTCAAAAAAGTCATAATGTAAAAAAAACATACTTATTATAAAAATAAAATAAAAGAACACGTAAAATACAACATGGATAATCTCAAAAGGACTAGATAAGATGAATATTAATTTAATTGACTCACAACACTTAGCTACGCGGTGAATTTCAGCTATACAACTATTGTTGAAAATAATTTATGTAACTACCTCCTACATGCCATTTAAACGCCATTTTACGAAAGATTTTTCCAACTATAAAGTAATACAAATAATAACTAAGAAAGTGACGTAACGCCATGTTTTATAACTATAGCTTGTTTTAAAATTGTTTTTGATTTCATTCAGGGCGTATAAGAACATAGTAGGAGGCACGAGGGATGTCATTACAGAAAAAACTTTTTTTTTAAACTAAAATCTACATTGATCGTGACTCCTGTAAGTTCCTTAAATACAGAATTAAATTACAAATATTAAATAAATTGTGCCTAAGTGAGGACGCAGCAAGTATTATGTACAGAGGTAATATTTACAAAATTGAAGAATAAATAAATATTTTATTTTGATGAGATTAATGAGAAGATAAAGTAGGTATGTTTAATTGTAGCAAATTATTAAAAGCAAGTCGTATACAATTTTTAGGTAGTTTTTTTATAATAAGCTAATGTTAAAAACCATTTTTGCCTCTGTCATGAAAAAAAAACACTCAGACATAAAGAAGACGGTCTTAAATATAAAGATAGTGGAAATCTACCCGCTGCGTCCCTTAAATTCTAAAAAGACGATCCGAAAAGACCTTTTGAAGTTACTTAGTAACATTCTAACTACAATAATAAAAAGGTACAATAAAAATATCGTCTTTGCTTCGTGTACAAGAAAATATATTCTATAATTAATACGTCTATGGTAAACGACTATTTTTCTCTTACTCCGAAACCGCCGTCAAACGACGTCAAAATTTTGATATAATTTTTTTTTACAAGAATTTATGTTTAGTTTCTATTGTCATCTTGTAAAGCTCATTATCTTGATTTATTTTTCTTTCGTTACAATAATCTTTGGAATTATTTTTGGGATGTATTCGTCTGAGATCTATTAAATACTAAAAAAGTTAAATATTTTTAACGATAAGAATGTTCCAGCAAGTTTTGAGCCCATACATTTTTTTTTCAGATATTTTTGAGCTAAAACATGGTGGCGAAAAATTTAAATTGCATGAATTAAAAAATTATCTGACACTTACAAAAATAATTAAGTACTTACAATCATTAACTAAGTACAACTTCTACAACTACTTGTATTATTTATTAATATAAAAATTGTTTATGGACTAGAGTGAATTTGTAAAAAGGTTTTCAAAACGATACATTAGGCCGAGATAGCACAGTTAATAGATTATTCTGTTAAAAATACTGATATCAACAATTCTTATTTTTGAGATTATTTACTACAAACCCGTTTTACCCTCAAAAGAAAAAATCGATTCGCAGTTATTAAAGATGTAGACAAAACTATAATAATTAATAACACAACCTTTCAAGAATTCATGACTTATTTATGAGATAAGTGTTCTCAGATTCATAAAAAAATTAAATAAAAGTATAGGTATACTTAATAACAAACAAATAAATAACAAAAACGATTCAGAATTAACTACACA
The DNA here is from genome assembly GCA_949774965.1 of Diarsia brunnea. NCBI lineage: Eukaryota > Metazoa > Arthropoda > Insecta > Lepidoptera > Noctuidae > Diarsia > Diarsia brunnea. Next base: position 5,388,785 of record OX459019.1, read on the forward strand.
AAAGATATCGAGGAAGATGACGTAGAGGGTGTAAGGGAAAGCCTTCCGCAGACTGATGGGGTGAATTCTGTATATCATACTAAGATGACCGGTACAAGAAATTATTCCAGGAACGTTATGGGAATCCAATATATTTGATTAGTTATATTTTCACATACGCAATGTATCGTTACTGTGGCAAAACGTAAGTAGCGAACGGCAAGCGCGACGACGTAAAAATCGATCAATTTGATAAACTCTGTAGCTGATCAGAAAGTGAACAGCCGATTTCACGCGTCGTTCGTTAGACCTTTTTTTTATTTTGGCCAGATTATTTAGATAACTGGAGTGCTGCTTACATAGGATTTAATTTTGAATTTAAATAAAAGAAAAGTAACTGTGAAAAAATCCGAAGAATGAATCCGGTGGAACTGAATGAATGACCCTATCAGTTTGCAGGCGCGGATCCGGCTTTCCCTTACCTTGTACAAAATGTGCAATTTTTATCAGAGGGTAAAACAGGAGAATTAAAAGACTATTTTAAACTTTAAATAAGATGACAACTTGAATTATTTTTATGTCTCACATGAGGGTTGCCGAATGCTCCACAACACTGGTGATGGTTCACATTCTTCGTGTGATGATGACCATGAGGGTGTACGTTCCCTTGTTGCAGCTGCTGTTTCTCCTTGTTCGAAACATCTCTAGGAACCTGTTTGTGTACTGAACAAGTTTTGTTGTGTCCTGGAGCTATTCGCGCCTTGAATCTGCCAACTTTGCCAGGTTTTGGATGACTTTCGATAGATTCTTGGGTGCATATGTGTGGTACTTGGTTCATGTCGTTGTGGGCATCTTGGTATTCGGCGTCTGTTTCTGAGAAAGATAAACATGATTGAACTACCAATCAACAATACTTTAACAACATTATTATTTTTAACTAACTGCACCCTCCAGGTCTTGAATGAAGTAAACGACACAGCTGTCCAGGTGCTACGTAGATAGTGGTCGGACAAAATCTGAGTCAGCGATTCGAGAAGAAGAAGAAAAACAAGAAACCAATACATTTCATGGTCTAAGCCTGAAATAGATTCAGGGAGTGGGTATTATCCTATTGTCAAGTGGATTTGTTCTTTTAAAATAATGTTAGTGCGTTAATATTCTCGAAAAAAAATTACATGGAAACCTGAACCACAATATTCGAATAATGGAGTAAAAATTTAATAGAAACTGGTTGAAAAGAGTTGGTTTTCTTTGATGATTTTACATTTACAAAAGTTGTTAGTGTTCAGCACAGGAGTTCAGACTGAAATCTTCTTTATTCAGTGTATCATCATCATCTTCACTTCCCCCATAGAGCCATAACGACCGGCAACCTGCCGCCTGCATCCACCGATTGCCCGGAACTCCAACGATGTCGTCGCTCCACCTGGTGTGAGGCCTACCAACGCTGCGTCTTCGGTGTCGTGGTCACCACTCGAGTCTATCATGTATAAATTATTATCATTCTTACCAAAAACAACCTTCTTACCTATATCATCCCCACTATGTTTGGCGGTAATCGAAGAAGCGGTCTCGGGTCTTAGCGTGGAGTAGGAATCCCCTACAGCCGGGGGAGCCGACCGGGCGGGAGAGATTCTCGCGACGCACTGTTGGATTAGCGTGAAGCACCCAAACTTTAGCCGTGGACTAGTTAACGATATCTAGAACATTCCAGCGGTCTCACTATTTGATTTCCAATTCGGTTGGGCGAAGATTTTATAAAGTTTCTTTAACCTTTAACCACGGTCGGGTATTGCCGACTAATGAAAACGTATAGGATATTTATCGTGTCATATTTTTAAATTAAAGTATCACTCCTTTTTTTTTTTTTTTCTGTTAACTGGAGGAGCGGAACCACCTAATACAAGCAAATCTCTGCTTAAAAGGTGGCTCCAAACCTAACACATATTAGTTATTTCCATAAGTGATGAAATAAACATTTATTTTTATTTTTAACACTATTTCGTATTCAAATAGCGGTTACAATTACATTTGCGTGTCATCTTCAGACGACGATGGGGCGTTGGGCACGTTTTTATTTGTCGGCTATACCCGACCGTTGCGTTCAATAGGTTAAACCCACCACCAAATTCCTTGTGATCCACCACCGAAATGTTTTAGCAATTTTAGGTGACAAGCAAGTCCCATACTATGATGTCTTAAAGCAGTCTGTTCTAAATTACAGTGTGGAAAAGAGATGGCGCCAGACAACCTGTGCAGCTCTTTCGCTTTTCCATACTAAAATACGAATAAAACGAGACGGCTTTATGACATCATGGTAGGATATCAGTTCAGAGTAGCAATGTTTCAAAATTATTATTTAAAGCGAAAAGTGTTGTTTTTCATGCACATGCACAACCCAAAATGTGATTTAGTTAAAATTGGTGGTATTTAAACTTCATTATCCAAAATCCATTTTTTTTTTCAGTTTTCTTTATTAATATGACTCACAGTGTCAATCATATTGTCAGTTTCTCGGTCTTTGGGTTGTGGCGCAGTCCCAACTCTGCAAGGGGACGTTGAACTGTAACTAGAGATTATCTTGATTTTACAAAATGGCTGCCAGGCAATTAATATAGTCACAGCATTGTGAAGATGATCGATAAACAAAATGATAAGGCTCTTATGGTTCGATTTAACCGACACGGACACCATTGCGATCGCGATTTGGGCAAGGACACTTAAGGAGGTGTCTACAAATACTTCAGTACCTAGTAGGTATTTAATTTAAGTAAAGTTATAATTATAACCTGAAAAACTAGTATTTACAAAAATAGCTGCGAAAAATTTGGAACTTTGACCCCCAATATCTCCGTAACTAGGAGGTTCCCAGGTCTATACCTGGGAACCTCTAGAACAAAAAAATGATCGCAGTGGTGGGGAGAACAAGTGCCTTTCGTTTGCGTTAAGGGTACTTTTACACCCTATATATTAAGTACCTACCTACTAAAGTACCTACCTATGTGTCTATACGCATACTAGGTACCTACTACTAAGTAAAGTATACTAAGCACTGAGTGTTTGTCCAAAGAAATACAAGGTACCTAACCTACATAATTATGTATTTGTCCATACAAAATTACAAATACTATATAGGTTCTGAAGTATTTGTCAATGTCCTACACCAGTTTGCAATTTGTCCGTACCAGTTTGTCTGATCCTTTCATGATTTCTGGAGAACTGGTAGTAATTGTAGTTACCAGATAGACGAGTTGAGGCTGTCTATAGTTGTGGCGGTCGCTGTCCTTTGTGGCTCCACGGATTCAGCGTCAGTCCACATCCCAGCTACACTGGTTGAATTTGATCTTGATTCTACAAAATTAATGGAGGAATCATGGTTATCATATTCATAACATTATTTACCTGATGGGGGAAAGCACAAACCACTATTCCACAAGAATATAGACGTATATAGCCTTTGAATTTTGCTAACACCCACATTACGCCAGTCTGTCACATGAATTAGTGGGCGAGCTTATTGTCGTCAATCGGGCACAAATCCAAACTCCGTGTTGTTTCTGAGAGACAACTGATGAAAAAAACCCAAAAACATTATACCCGGGAATCGAGCCCAAGACCTCACGCTGAGTAGTCGTAACACTGGTCTAACGAAACAGTTCCTTTACCATGTTAACGTTAACATGGTAAAGGAACTGCTTCGTTGCATATTATGTTGCATATCTCACCTCGTTCCCGCTCAGTCCTATTAGGTGAATTAGCTATACTCCGCCTGGCCACATCTTGGAAAGTGACAGGAGAATACATCCGTCTCTCTTCCACCGGTGACGTCATCGTCGTCGTCGGTGCATTCGAAATTTGAGAATTCCTCACAGCCACTGTATTCTGTATCGCCATTAAACTCCCTGGACTGCTCACTAAGGAGTTTGGAGCAGAGTTGACAGCGTTGGGTAGATGGTTGTCAGCACTTTGGATCCTTCCAGAATTCTGTGCTTCTTTATTGTTCATTTGTTGAGCAGAATGTTCTGCGATACTGTCTCTGGCATCTGCAGCTCTTTCCCATTCCAGTTCTGTGCCTGGAGTCAGTTGTGGTGATATGACTTTTGTTAGCGATGGTCTGGATTCGCGACCTTCCAGCCAGTATGTTTTCATTGCACCTGCAACAGTTTGTTTTGACTTATGAGAAACATTGCGTTTTTTATAAGGATCATTAGTGGTATTTTCTATGGTTCACAGAACGTATATGTTTTGCTTACTAAAACAGTGAAGCTGTAAGCTGTGCTTATGGCAAAAGACGTGTTATAATAATTATAAATAGAAGAATTACTCCACAATTCCAATGATGGCCAGTCAGTGGCCTAAAAGTCTGATAGCCAATTTTACCAAATCGAAGAACTAACTGGGATATGGAGACCAGATATGTAGACGCTCCATGTAAAGTACTGGTACTCAGCTGCATCCGGTGAGACAGAACCCGACCCCAACATACTTGGGTAAAGACTAGGCAGATGATGAATTCTAATGATATCAGCATTCAGTATCAATGGTCTAGCAATATCTGGTTTGGGGACACGACTAATCTGCATTTTGTTATAAATAAACAAATTCTAATGAAAACTATTCATATCCTTACCTTTCCCTTTAACCTGTATCTCTCCCCTCTCAGTCACCATATAAGATGGCGAGAGTAGTTGCTGCGTTGTCTGCGAGATATGTATCCTCATGGCTTCTGAAGTAGACTCCATTCTTGAAGCAGTGTTGACAGAGTCCCCGAAGAGACAGTACCGAGGCATCTTGAGGCCGACGATACCTGCTACCACTGCCCCGGAGTGAACTCCTACTCTGATTGATAGATGGGATCCTGGAAATTGGAAATACAATATGACCTTAATAATAGTTTTGTAAAGATACAAGACTTAATAATTGATTTGCAATTTTTGGCAGGACAGTTTTCTTAAAAATTATGTATTAAAAGGCAATACCACATCTTTAATGTCGTTCGGTTGTTGTCGTTCTTTACAGTCGGATAGGAAATCATCAAATGACTCCTCCCGCTCTGGCTGGGCAGAGCAGAAGGGAGTGTTAGACTCTTATTGACTAAAGACCCATCCGTGTTCCCCCTAATGCCCTTTGTGTTCCAGGGCCGCGGAGATTCTTTGGAACAAAATCCGCAACAAGCATTACAGTATCTGATTTCGGTAGACAAAGGTCTGCAGGCTCTAGAGGACCACACATCTCAATAATGTTGTTAGTATTTTGTATAGAGCTATATTATATATATTACTGATAGACCTACTGTAAGTTGTTTTATTCCTTCTTTCTCCTTCCTCTGTAGTTACTTTATGCACCCACCTAATGAAGTAAATACTGAAGAGTTATTTAAAGATATTTACCTGTGCTGGGATCCTTTAAGTCAGTGATAGCATCAACCATATCTAGCGCCATATCGCACACCTTCTCAGCATGGTTGTCTTCTTTTTCTGGGGCTCCCGACACCACCATATAGGCATCGCCTATTGTTTCTACCTGAAATTCATCAGACAGACACGTCATAAGACATACTGTGAGAGTTAACATAACAAACAGAACAGCCTGTAATTCCCGAAGAGTTAGGGAGCCTATTGCCATTAACGGGCACAAATCTAGACTCCGTGGTTGCTACTGAGAAATTCTTGATGGAAAAACCCAATAACACTTTGCCTGACCTGGGAATCGAACCCAGGATCCCATCATCTACAGCATAACACGATTGTAGGAGTTTTCGTATCGTCATACTCTCGATTGAATTTGTGAATAGTTTCTTCAGTACAGTCGTTTAAGCACTTTAATTTACTTTGTTAATATTATAAGCAGTAGAAAAGTACCCACGTGGATACTAATAGCCATATTAACCGCAGCATCCCCATGGCAATTGGACTAGAACAAACATCTCGTATCCAGGGGATTCCCGTTACCTTCACTTGAGACTGGGTTTAAAATGTGGCGATTTAATCATCAAATTCATGAATCAAGGTAGCAAATTCATGTAGTCGAACCTTGATAACATTTGATCATAGCTTGACAAAATGGTGAAGTATAATTCAATGTTTTGGAATCTCTAGGTAACTCTACGTACCTTATAGACCCGGTTCCTCTCAGTCAGCGTATCAAAGATGGAGTACATCGCGTTCAGCATGGACACCACCTCCATGGGAGTGATGCGGGAACAGATCTCCGTGAAGGTCACCACGTCAGAGAACAGGATGGAGACGCTGTCGAACATCTGTGAAAGAGAATTTTAAATTAGATTCAGTGATAGATAGACATCATTGTAATTAATAGCTTAAAAGGCATATGGAAAAGAAAAGTATATGTTCGTTGTTCCAATTTAGAATAAGTAGGTACGTTTTCAAAATATGTGATGAAAAGGGATGGAATATTAAATTTTTGTGAGGAAGACCAAAAATATGATGGATATGTGACGAATGATGGGAAGGAAACAGGAGTAAATGATGTCGTGACGATTGACAGAGAGAATGGAACTCAACAAATGTGTTGTGCCGACCTAAAATAACTGGACACGCTCGTTCCAAGCTTTCCACCAGGCCACCCATTTTGAAATAAAAAAGTAGACACAAGATTTTGAAAAGTTTGAGCACAAGACTGACGTTGCAAAATTAGGGCGGGTTTGAGCGCAGTAGTAACTAACAGGAAATAGAAATAATGTTATTGAAGATCTAGTAAGCTCTACATACCCCACCTAACTACTTACCCTAAACAAACTACTTACAAAAGTAGTTTCAATACTAAACCAACAACAGTTAATATACTGAGACCGCAACCACTACTTAATTAAACAAACGTTGAAAACTTTGATCCTTCTAATCTCATAATGGAAGATACTCCATAACCGTTGTTATAATAAACTAAACTTATCCTTTATCTCATCTGAGAGGCAGTCGGCACGGATTCATGTTTGTACGGGGTATGGCTATCGAAGCAGCGGATGAGAGTAAGCAGAAACCGAGGTCAGTTGACTGACCCGTAAGTAATTTGGGCAAAGATTTTGATTTTCCGGGTCACAAGTTTGCGGTTACGGATGTTTGTGTGTATAAATCTGTTTGTAGTTTTTTTTTAGGGGGGATGCTTTCATTTAATTATAAACTAAAACTTACTACTTTCTTGTTTTTACTGTTAATTAACTTGGTTGTGGAGCAGTGGTGGCCCAGAGGTTGCGGCCCCGACTTACGAACAGTAAGTCGTGGGTTCGAACCCAGGCATTACGTTGTGTAATTTATTTTATCACCAATCACTACACGGTGAAGGAAAACATCGTGATAAAACCGGAAAATTGGAAGACATGTGACATCTACCAACCCGCACTGTCCCATCCCTCTCCTCTCTAGGAGATTCTTCCTGCAGTGGAAACATTATAGGCTGATGATGAACTTGGTTGTACCAATTACCCACTATACAGTACCCGATTTAAAGTGTAATGGCCTTAAAGCTAGGCCACCTACAGCTATACCCTGCAGATCCTACAATGTCGTCAATAGAATTCTGACATGTCCACCTTGTGCTCGGAGTTTGTCAGCCAAAGCTGCTGAAATTGATGTCGTTGTTGTTGATGATGCAAGTGGCTAGAATTGAGAGCACATAGAATAGCAGCACACTTTTGACAACTAGCTTAGAAAGCCATCGAATAAAGTCGCTGTGGCCAAATCTGTGGTTATCATCATACAGTACATAATACCCATATAAAGCATCTATCTGCTATTGTTTAAATACCATACATTATTGTGTTGAAAGTATAGATCTATCATGGCAAGATAATCCCGTTATAAATGAATATTAGAAGGAAAACCGGAATCGTAATACATAGAGTGAAAATTGCTTGTTGTCACATTTCAGCCATTAATAATAACGTACGCACGAAGACCAATAAAACTCTACAAAACCAGTTTATGTTGATTTCTCACCAGGGAAACAAACCTAGGACACAGTTTAAATATCCATATTTTTACTCGTGTTTGCAACGACTAGACCAACATTTACTACCCAATATAAATCTAACATTGATCATCATCTGCCTAGCCTTTTTCCAACTATGTTGGGGTCGGTTTCCAGTCTAACCGGATGCAGCTGAATACCAGTATTTACATGGAGCGACTGCCTATCCGACCTTCATAACCTAGTTAATAATAAGTAACACGATACCCTTTGGTAAGACTGGTTGTCAGATTTTCAGGTCACTGACTACCTGTAACCACTGCCAAAGCTTAACAGGACCAACAGCAGCAACAGAAGAAACTTGGTAAATTACGGGCGGTCACCCATCCACAAACCAAGGCAAGCGCGGCTTAACCTATACATAGACCCGAGTGACAGCCACGAGCTGCTAACATTGATTATATAGTAAGAAATGTAAGTATGACACTGTACGTATAGACAGCACATTGTCATCAGCTACCCGAAACTGTCAAATTTTCCTAATCAACCTTGAACCTAATGCTTTAGCGATAAAGTTGAAAATCTACAAAAATAAATCTAACAGATTGTAGTAGCTTGATGTACAGACCCTGTACAAAGAATTTGGTATTCCGATAGTGTATAAGGAAAATTCTCAAAAGCGAAACGTGTCTTATCAATATGATAGACAGGCATTGAGTTATAGCAACATGGCTGATATTTTATCATGTATACACGTGAAGCGACAGAATCACAATCGGGTTTGGGAACAAGAGCTAACATATTTTGGGAAAAATAATGGAAGATTCCACGAGCAAATATTTACCAAAGTTTTCTATTCAGTATGTTTTATCAGGACATTGAAAGAGGTGGAGTTTATTTGGTTAAAGATCAAGGAGGTATATTAATTAACATGTGGATAATAGCTCGCTCTGAAACAACATTATTTCAGAACGCTTTAATAATTCCGGGTTGTTAAAAGAATGAAAAACAAACAAAACGAATAATGCTAAAAGGGTTATCCTACTTCTTGTTCTTGATCGGGGCAAATTGTTGTTGTCGATTGTTGTGTAGATATTTGACAGTCGCTACAGTTGGTAGTCAGTGGCCCGAAAGTCTGAGAACCAGCTTTACCAAAGGATATCACCTCACCTAGTACTGAGTCGTGGAGATCACACAGTCAGTCGCTCCACGTAATATACTGGTACTCAGCTGCATCTGGGTTCCATACTTTTCTATTACTAGTTATCTCAGCAGTCAACACCTTTCTACCCATATCATTCTTCACATAGTCCAGCCATCGTTTCTTTGGTTTTCCTCTACTCTTATGGTCAACTATATTCATACTCAACAGTTTCCTCACTATATAGGTACTTCTTGCATACTTCTAAGTTTATACACTATTAAAGTTATTTTACTTACCTCACACGTATCTATAGGATTCTCTCCATTCCTCAGTCGATCAGCCACTTGTTTCGGTATCATCTGGTACAGCAACTCATCCGTCCTCTTCATCTCCTCGTCCAACTTCCTCATCGATTCCTCCAGTTTCTTACTCTTTTGTTGTTCCTGGTCTAGTGCTAGCTTCAACTCCACTGATTGCTGTGTTCCAGCTAACATTAGGTCTCTGGAATATTTAATGTATATAAATGTAAACACTGGTCCATGTAAAATAATGGTAGTAATTCATCCGATTTCATTGGAAGCCAAACCCAGCGTAGTATTGAGAAAAGGCAGATAATACAATATTCCTTATGCATTGGCTTTACTGTCAGTGAAAGTGCTAAATATTTGTCTCCATAGTAAAAAACGATTACTGTACTGAACTGTAACTGTAATTAGGGAACACCCTCCTAGCTGTGGTTACAGTACACCCAAATTTTAAACTAACTTACCTGCTAAAGTCATGCATTGACAGATCGTTGATGTAAAGCCCAGTTGATACAAGAGCAGCAAGGTCTGGCATCACAGGAGTACCCAGATACATCATCATTCTCCAGTTGTCCATGTAGATCATTTGACCTGGATGATATTAAAAACTTTAGTGATTGTCTATTTAGAGAAAGAGATGTAATAGAAGAGTGACTTTCAACTACATAGGATAATAAAACATTGGAAATAGTGAATGTTTTATGTTATAGTAGTGAATGAAGAAAAAACCGAAGATATACAGAAGAGATGATTTACAACAGAGAGAGGATAAGACGAACGGAGATGGAAAATACTTTGTATTAAGATAACCCATTAACACAAATGTTATACAAATATAGAACGTAGTACTACAAGTTGATACTTAAATCTTGTAAAAGTATCTTATTTGTAATTTTTTGCGTACTACTTGTACGACATGAATTTGCAAAAAACCCTTTTTAAGAATTCGAGATTGCAAATATTTGTCGAATAGATTGAGATCTCAAACACATTACGAAATTTACATATAATATATCGAAAGTTACCAAAGTGTTGATAAAATAAACTACTTAATAGAGTGATTTATAGAAGAAGTGCTTTCTAAACATCGAAGTAAATCTAGTAATAGAAAGAAAGATACAGTGTATTTGGTAATGTTTCCAAACTTTTTGGTGCACCACTCATCTAAAAAAATTGTTCTGTATTTACAGTATTGGTTGCTTTGAAATCGCATCGTGCCATATTTAAAATACAGGGTGTAGGGAACAACGCGCAAACTATTATCAAGAATTCAGCTCATGATTCTAAAATCTTCAGCCTAGACATTTTTCTTCGGTGGTATTATCTTTTCTCAACTTTTAGATCGTAAGGGTATTTCACTTACACGCGACGTAAAGGAAAACCGGTTTATTTTTCCATAAGGCCACTCGCAAAATTCAACTCGATAAGGTTGCAAGACTCAACCGGACTATCTTGGGGCGTCCTCAAATTAATTTAAGGCCTCTAATTAAATAACCGCTCGCTAAGGGCTGTGAGGTTCGAACCTTGGCTTAGGGCGTCATTGATGGGGGCAGCAAGGGACAGGCTGGGTAAATATTACTTGGAGAAATTAACGCTACAGATTCAGTGACGTGAGCTGGCTTTTCAAGCAAGGGTCAGGCGTCTTACAGGGGCGTCGCGAAGGCCCTCAGCGGTGAGGCCGGAATACGGATTGCGGTCTGTTTCTTTCTAAGAGCAGGAAGTATAACGCTGGAGGGTCCAAAATCATGTGCTGCATTCATGGAAAACGTTGTGGTGCATCAATATACTTTCACAGTGTACTGTCTAGTGCCCAGGCTACGTTGTATACATCCAATCTTTGTGCATTTCCCCTCTACCTTTAAGATGTAAATTAATAACGTCAGGTAAAGGTCTTCCGTCATACGCAAACCGCTTCTTTGGTTGCATGCCTGGAAAATATCATGTCGCTTATCATCATCGCTTTTATGGAAACTATTCATTAGAATTTTCTAAAGATAAAGTTAATCCTATTTTATTCTGACTGTTGAAGATTAGGATTAAGAATTTCTGTTCAGCAGGCTGCTTTCTTATTAGGCGTAAGCAACGTGTCCATTTATATGATAGCGTTTCCCTGACTAACATTATTTGGTAGTTTTTTCTTTTTATTTATTTTTAGGGACTTTTATATAGATGTACATGCCAGCCTTATTGGACGTTATTATATAAAACGTAACAACACAAACTTAATTAAATTATAAGGAGCTCCGGAGCTTAGGTGTCAAAAAAATAAAACTGAACATGCAAACATCGTTTACATATTTATCTCCAGCTCTCTAAGTAGGATCCCCTCTTGTAGACTGAAATCTGACACATTCTTTGGTAGTTAAACGAAAATATTAACTAAGTAAGAATGAATACACACGTAACATAACATAACATCACGCCTGTAATCCCCGAAGGGTTAGGCAGAGGTGTACCTAATAGTACGAGTACACCTACATTTCGCCAGTTATGTTTAAGTCCCATGTAATAGGGGCGAGCCTATTGCCATCAACCGGGCACAAATCCAGACTCCGTAGCTGTTACTGATAAATTCCTGATGATACTTATATGATCCTGAAAAAGCAACAAACACACAAGCATACGTATATTAATACACAATATACGTAGTATACGTACTTAAATTCATTCTATGAGTCTCGAATATCTATAACAGTCCGGAAAATTCTAAATTTAGACCTTCGACTGACGAGTATTCTAAGTTTTTCCCATACCAGTTATTTTTAAACCTAACTACGATAATTTAACTGGCGAAATGTGGGTGTACTATTAGGTACACCTCTGCCTAACCCTTCGGGGATTACAGGCGTGATGTTATGTTATGCGTGTGTACGATAATTTAATAACTCAACTTGTGGAATAAGTTTTTTATTATTTTCGCATAATTTATTTTCTAATTGAGTTTCTATTTAAGTTTTAGGTGGCGTCCATACTCCATGCGGAACGAGATATTGCGGTTTTGATCGAAAGCACGAGAAAATTCCAACTTTATAATTTCCCAGCTGACGAATAAAATTATAAACTTTATTGATTGCATTACTTGCTCTAAAGTTAATTAAGTATACTTATTATAAATATTATATAATTAAATGAATAGTAGGTAAATAAGAGCAGCGGTGGCTTAGTGGTGGTGGCCCCGACTTACGAACAGTGGTCGTGGGTTCGAACTCAAGCAGGCGTATTACTTTGTGTAATTTATATCATCACCGCTGCTCTCAAAACGGTGAAGGCAAACATAGTGAGGAAACCGACATGTCTTAGAACCAAACAAATCGAAGACATGTGACATCTACCAAATCGCATTGGGCCCGCATGGTGGATTATAGCCCATCCCTCTCCAAGAGAGGAGGCAGTGCAGAGCAACATTACAAGGGGATGATGATGAGTTAAATAAAGTATAGTTGTCAAGAAATCTTCTTTTTACCCGACTGCCAAGACAGGATTATGTTTTTTTTAAATCTGTAAGCTCTAAGAAAACACAGGGACTACTAAAGTGATTTTCTAGTAGCGTTAACGACGGTGGATGGTTCGTATATAACTTGTATAGTTGGATCTATGTATTTGTATATCGTAGTGTTAAACTTACACTTAAATCTCATAAAAACTGACAACGCCTTGGTGAACAAAGGTACCCTTAACTGAAATTGAGTACTGTTTCATAGTACATACAGTTGAAAGTTTCTCTAGCAGGACGTTCATAGTCTGTCATGACTGTCATACAAGACTTCAGTTGGTATCATAGTTAAGTTGCCACTAGAGACACCAGCGCAGTTCTAGACTCTAGAATGACTTGCATTTTGACTTGCTTTTGATGCATGACATAAATTTTCATTTATTTTTTAACAAGTTTACATTTTCTTGTCTTTGAATAACGAAGAAAATAATTTACAAGGGTCGTGAACTTGAGTTTCTTTTTTATGTTTTGTAGTAGATTAAAGTACCTACTTAGTAAATTGCTTTATCGCTTTTAACAACGATTGCTAGTTTTTTTTAACTTTGCCTTTTTTTTTTTTTGGGGGGTGGGAAATCATCAAATAACCCCTCCTGCTCTTGGGTAGAGCGAAAGGGAGTGTAAGACGTCTACTGACTAAAAACCACCTATGTTCCTTCTTAGCCCTTCATGTCGAGGCCGCGGTATCTCTTGCGAACAACCCGCAGCCCCGACGGGACCCGCAGCCCCGACGGGTTTTAACTTTGCCTTGCCTTACACTAGTAATTTCTCCTGTACAGTGTTTACAAACATTTCAACTCACATACACAAACAGCCAGACTTGGAACAACTACCTGTAGGCCATACCTACAGATATTAATTATTAAGTGCGGGAATCGAACCCGCAATACGCAGCGCAGCAACTAATCGCTCGGCAGCATATCTCGTATAAAATCAAATCAAATAAATTAATGTTTATTTGATGTTTGTTTGTTTTTATGTTTGTTCTTTGTTTGATGTTGTTTCGTATACGTGATTTCCTCCTAATCGTAATTTTCTGAATTCGTGATTGTAATTTAATGTTGTATGACTCAAATTATTAAATAGATTTTTCATCAAAGTTGCAACAGTAGTTTAGCCATAAAATCACTCTCGAATCTTTCTAAGTGCTTTAATATTAGTGCTCCTAACTATACAAGTATCATTATCAACGTTACCACCGTAAGGACTACCTACGTGGTCGACTAAATAAACTAATTAAAAAAAGACATTTGAAATCGTAACATCTGGCTTACAAAATCTAAGTTTATCGAAAGTAAATTCAATTACGAAGCTTTGACAACGATTGATGTGGGTTCGAGTCCGGTTTGTTCAACTGTCAGATCGGAATCTTAGTGGCAATTTGATGAGTATTAGGGAAGCAATGGTTTTGGTCATGCTTTGTTATGTGGGTCAAGTTTTGAAGGGGATATATTTTAAACAAGTGTTTTTTCAGATGTTTTGACTAAAGAGTAAAATATATATTGGGATAATTTATTTAAATAGGTAAGTACCTACCTAATAAGAAAATATATCAAGTAAGCAAGTACCTAAGTATATTAGATTTTTCAATTCTTTATTGGTAATTTTTTATAATTTTAGTTTAGTACCTTCTAGACTGAACAATTTATTTTGCACTTTCTTATCGTGTATTGTAGGTCTAAAATATCGAAAATATCTCTACAATTCCAATACTAATCTACGTGACACATAACATAGCATCATATCACGCCTGTAATCCTCGAAGGGATAGGCAGGCAGACACGGGGGAACTAAACTACACAATACCTAATTATTTTGTTCAGCCATATACTTAAATTAGGTACCAACCTTAACTTAAATAGAAGCTGGAATTAAGGTTCGCCCAGACGCAATAAATACCGAAGGAAAAGGGGTAACCAATTAACACAGACGTACCTACTTCTGTATTTTCTATAAATCTGCTTGGGAGCTTTAGCCTGCCTATATTGTTGGTACCTATCTACGCGAAGTAATTACTTAAAAAAACACAGACTATTCTTGCTTACACCACGGCCCACGGGTATCAAGTTTATCACAATTTTGAATATCTCAGTTGATTTCAGAGTGTCTCTTTTTATTGCAAAAGTTATAAAATGTTTAAAGTTATGGTGTGGAACTCGATTCAAATTTTCTTTAGGTTTTTTGCAATTTGTCGGTCAGTGTCAGGCTGTATGTTGAATTTAAAATAAAAATAAAAAAGAAAGATCGGCGATCGGAAGACTTTTTTTGTAATGATTGCAAAACGAGTAAGAAAAAGAGTTCGTTTAGGCTAGTCTATGACTAGGTGCCAATGGGGGAGGCAGCGCAAACGATGTAGGTTTGATTTTTTTATTTTGCACCAGACGTTTTAAGCCTAAAAACACCTAAGTAACACACTATACATACAGTCATCCTATGGGAAAGTTTGTGAGGATGTTTGTTACTCTTTCACGCAAAAACCACTGCACGGAGTTGGATAAAATTTAGCATACAGATAGTTTATAGCCTGTATTAACACATAGGATATTTTTTATCCCGGTAGTATGATCCCGTGGGTCAACCAACTCTACGCCGCATAAGCTGGTGTTAGACAATGTAGCTGTTACCTTTAAGCCTCAGGTTCTTGTCAGTGGCTGCCTCAGTCTCGTCAGAGAGACGCAACAGCTCGTTGCGTTTGTCAGGAGCCTTCTCGTGCATCACTGCCTCCACGGTTACCAGCTCGAAGATATTATTCGTGCGGTTCAGGATCTGAGGAAAGCAAGAGATGGGATAAAAAATTAGGATAGGTCTTTTGAAGTTTAAATAACGTTGCCAGAGGGGCGTTGATGACTCTGCCCGGGAGTGTAGGTACCTAAATCTGGTGTTGCCCACAAATGATGGGACACTATATCGTATCCTGCCTGTCATGTTATTTGCATATTAATTATCACAGGAGCTCATCGATCGACACAACAGAAAATGTCAAACTCGTTGCCAAATTTTGGACTGAGTCAATTTGAAGAGGTATTGTCTTCGACACACAAAGAAGAATAAGGCACGTTCTTGTATTATTCTCGGCCATGCACTAAGATGACTAAGAGATTCTTAAACAGACGCCAGCACATCAACTACAATATAATTGTCTTCACCACAGGCCATCGACTCATCGTCGACAACTACAGTATTTTCACAACATGATATTATGCCTTGTAGTTGTCACTATTTTTTTGTTTTATTGGCATTCAAAAGTGAGTTATTTGAATTAGACCATTATAAACAAACACACAAATTCTTTGATATTGACACGACACACTGTGTGAGTTGGGTGATAGCTGTATGGTATTAGTATTGCTATGCAAATGTTAACAGGCGCTTGTCACAGTGTGCAGTGTGGTTTCTTATTTTCGCTTGCTTGTTTACTAGTTTGATTCCAAATAATTAAAACTAATTAAAAGCAAAATGTACTAACAGTTTGAAACTTGAAGGCTATGAGTGGCCGCACCAGGTCAAACCAGTTGGTGATTTTCTTTCCCACTAAATCCGGTAATATTACCATCAATGAGTTTCCGATGCTTCTCACTACCATGTCCGATCTGAAAAAAAAACAAATAGGTATTTGGTAAATCTGTTAAGTTTTTAACACATTCGCCTAAGTACTTAACTATTATCTCAACTAACTCTTACAAAAAAACTCAATATTTTCGCACCAGTTTTTATTTGAGGTCGGATAACTGGACTATAACTTTATGACTCAACTAAATTAATAGAAAAATGCTTACCCAAATACGATACAAAAGGGAAATATTTCAAATAATACAGAAGCACTGATTGGCAGATGTTTTTCTTCTCTGGTCATAGCTAAAGACGCTAGCGTGAAGGCCCGATTATCGAATGTTAGTTGAAACGTTACGTGCACTGTATCGAATAGCAGTTCTTCCCGTAATAACTCTATTCGCATCTCTTTGTGATAAAAATGACGGGCTACCTGAAAACAAATTATTGGTATTAATGAATTTACCAGACATTAATATAATTGAAGACAAATAGAAGTGCCACAAAAAAGCGCCATCTAGTGGCTGGGTTAAGATACTAACACGTTGGACAGTTGTCCAAATCCGTTCAATAGATGGCGTTATGTACATCAAGTTCGGAGTGTTGTTAAAATTAGTTTCGCAATCTATTGATAGTAGGTTATTATCATATGCGCAACTGCGTATTACATTAACTTCACATTAAGGATTTATAATACAACACTTGTTTTCACAGTAATATTGTTACATCAGAACGTGATTCACAATTTGAGCACTGTTACTATCAGGGGGCGTAGCTCAGATGGTAGAGCGCTCGCTTAGCATGCGAGAGGTACCGGGATCGATACCCGGCGCCTCCAAGAATATCTTTTTGACTTTTAATAATGTTTTCTATAATGTACTAAAAAAAAATTGCAAGTGTTTAATTTTGAACTGAAATAGCATCATGATACTAACCTCTCTAATTTGTCCCATTGCGTAATAAACAAATCCTCTTCTCTTAGATCTATAATGTAACGTCAATCCCTGCCTCGTCTCATTCTCACAAATAAAACTGGGGGCCCTCATTCTCGGGTAACTGAACTTCAGATATTCGTGGAGATTATCCAAACCGTTGAGGAAGTCCCTCATGTGCCTCCCAAGGACTGATAGAACTCTGTCATAGCCATACTGTGAGACGAATCCGACGAAATATACTCCCATTTGGTCCATGAATTCACGTTCAGTCATGCCTAGTACCTGTAAACAAAGAGATTTTAGATTATTAACATGTTGATTGTCAAGCTGAAATGCTAACCTAGATACCCAAAAAAAAAAAGTAACTGTCCTCCCTAGTGGCCAAAATAAATAATAGTATAGTCGCTAATTTATGGCTCGTACATAATCGTAAGGCACTAAAAATGATGTTTTAACGTTATCGTTATAAAAAGGTTATACTAGGAAAAGTCATAGAAAATGGCGATCCTACGTCTCAGAGAGGTTATAATACCTATTAGTTATATAAAATAATTATGTACCAAGTTTGACCCGTAACACTTTCATCGACAACTATTACTTGGTTATTGCAAATAAATTACGACGTTGTAAGTCTAACTGCAGCACTCAGAGACGTATAATGATAGCTTAAGCCGTCACTTAGAAAAGGTTTTATATGTCAAATCTTTACTAAGAGACGGCTTAAGTAATCATTAAGTATCTCTGAGTACGGCAGTAAGTTTGAAATATTAAAACGCCTGAGAAAAATGATTAGCAAGATTGTGATGTATAGCCAAGCTTTGCTTTGGTTTTCTATCAGTTTGGTTTGGTTTGTTTTTGTCAACAACTAAAAACACAATTTGAAGTTCTGGTATGGTTCATGTGTTCAATTAGATCGGTTAGCTAAAGCTATTTTATTCCTGTAAGTACTTACATATTTCAATTTAAAAAACTTTGTATTTTTTCTACTTCTAATATTGTTTTTTATCTTACTGTGATACTTTTATTAAATTACTGAAATTATTGTAGCGTTAAAAGATTATTTGACATAACCTAAACTAACCACAAACTAAAATATAACGTTAAAAAAATTAAGTATTCCTCCTCAACGAGTCATGGTGTCAACCGGTAATGTGCCCAAGAGACTGGCAGCATTGTCACATTGTTACTTTTTGGTTAGTGGTATACAAATAAATAAATAAAATAAAATATCTTTATTTCAGACCTAAGCAGTCCATACATAGTTAGTAACAGACTGTGCATAAATGCTATGTTAGTTTTGTTATTACTTAATTCTATTTAACATAATCCTACACTTAATTTTACCCAGTGTCTTTGGATGCGGCAGTCCACTCTGCCAGCTATCATTTTCACGATGCTGTTCCGAGTGCTACGCAGACGTTGCAGTATGGAAGCCGCTTTCTTACGCATGATGGTGTGAAAGCCATTCTACGTGCTTCAGCAAACATTCCCGACGCACTCAACTGCATGACTATTTTTGGTTGCCTACTCCATTATTTATTCTTGAAAAGTAGTCTGTGAACGTAAACCACAATTTCGACTAGCTTTTCACCGGGGATGTAACTCAGTGGTAGAGTGTCTGCTTCGCATGCTGAAAGTCCTGGGTTCAAATCCCAGCATCTCCAAATGTTCTTTTTGCGTTTTGTTTTTTCTTCTTATCTTTTTCCACTTATTCATTCGTTTTTATCATTGAATTATGATGAATATTATGTTTTTTTCATTAAAATACATACATTTTATTTTTAAAACTTGACAAACCTGTTTCACCGCACGGAACGAAACATTTAAAAAAGCTATTTGCTGTAGTCGAATAAACAAAAAAAAAATGTTACAACAAAAATAAGTAAGCAAAAAGAAATTCAATGAGAAAAATGCAAAAAGATATTGTGGCCCATGAGGGGATCGAACCCGCGACCTTCGCGTTATTAGCACGACGCTCTAACCAACTGAGCTAATGGGCCGATGTTTCTTCATTTGAAATAGAGGAGTAAGATCTGTTGATGTCTCCCTCTAGTTCCTCCATACTTGATTAATAATGTTTTGACGTGTGTCGCTGTATTTGATTACGAGACTTCTGAATAAATCAGTCAGTAGACATGTTATAATCGTAAATCAATTGTTGTTATCAGACTATAATAATAATCTTATCTATTAGGTAAGGATTATTGAATTGGACCAAATTCTAGTAAACAAGGTAAGACACCGGTGCACAAACGGTTGTGACGTAGGTATTCCTATTCAGTACACGAATTCTGGAGTCTAAAAGGGCCGCTTAACAGAATCATTATAGGATAATAATTTGAATTGCGTTAAAATTCGTAAAATGGACACAAAATGTCGACAATTCATAATAACTGCGTCTGTGACCATTTCACGAATTTTAACGCAATTTAAGGCCTAGACAAGAGGTCTAGGGCTTAAATTGCGTATTCCAGTGTGGGAAAGAGACAGAGCTTTATTTCTCTATAGCTCTGTCTCTTTCACACAAAAGACACCGGACCATTTTATTACATTTGTTAGCAGTGTACATGATTTCTTTGTATTTTAGATGGGCAATGTGTTATTGGAATTTTCCATCTGGAATTTCTTAATAGCCGCTACGGAGCCTAGATTTGTGCCCGGTTGATGGCAATAGGCGGGCTCAAACATAACTGGCTAAACGGGTGTAGGTACTGCTAGATGCACCTCTGCCTAACCCCTCGGGGATTACGGGCGTGATGTTATGTTAGGTATCTGTCCTACCATATTTATTAATCTACTTGACAGCCAGCCTTTTTACTAAGAAATTGGGATGCGCTAAAGCAGTTCAAGGACTGAAGAATGTAATTATTTAAATACTAGAAGGAAATTCTCAGACAAGCTATTGAAATTCCCGTCCGTTACTTTGATCGACTGGCGAAATTGATGTCTACTTATAATATTCGCATTGATATGCCGTCCAACTTAAATTCGATTAATGTTCGAAAAGATTTGTTCTATGAAGAAGTTTTGTGAGTTTAATTACGTGTGAAAGTCTTTTGCGATGTAATCTTTTAATGAGCCTAATGTAGAACAGAAAAGGCTCGGATTCGAGCTAAGTTGGCGTCATAAAGACATATATTCATATTTATATATGATATAAATATATTAAAATATTTCTTTTTCGGTTTTCCGATACTCGACCTTACGTCGGTTTTTGAATAGATATCCCGTCCTGCATCCCGCAGGAAAAAATATATCTATTTCCCCCTATCTCCTTCTTCGTGTGCGGATTGTACTTTGTGTGTTTGATGAAAGACTTTGTGTATTTGGTGTGTGTGAGGTACTGACGGATGATTGCAGAGAGTCTACTGTGTGTGATGATTGTTGTGTGTCTGGTGTGGTCTGTCGTGTGCGAGGTGTACTACTGGCAAACACAGTGTCTCCCAATACCTTACTGAGTATGGTGGTTGTGTGTATGGATGCTTGTTTTTGTAGGATTGTTATGTCTATTGCTGTATTCAGTTGGTCTATGTATTGTTGTAAACTTTTACTAATAATGCCTGTAGCACCTACTACTATTGG
Source organism: Diarsia brunnea (assembly GCA_949774965.1). Classification (NCBI taxonomy): domain Eukaryota; kingdom Metazoa; phylum Arthropoda; class Insecta; order Lepidoptera; family Noctuidae; genus Diarsia; species Diarsia brunnea. Next base: position 5,409,695 of record OX459019.1, read on the forward strand.
GACAACTGTGGTTTGAGTATTCCATAAGCGCCGAATTTCTGTCTTTAAAAGGTGGTATTTACTTAATTTTTCTATTTCTTTAGCTCCTATGTTGTAGTCTGAAGGTACTGCTATATCTATTAAAAATGTGGTATTGGTGGTCTTGTCTACATATATTAAATCTGGTCTGTTATGTGTTACGGTAATATCAGTCTGTATAGGTATTTCCCACATGATTTTAGCCTGTACATTTTCTTTAACTTGCGGCTGCGTTAACGCTTCTTTCCACCAAAGACTCGACACCTCGATATTATGTTTTCTTGCCAAACACCAGTGGACATACTGAACCAAGTTGTTGTGCCTCTTGACATAATACGTGCCTGCTAACTTTTCGCATCCTGAGATGATGTGCTGCGTCGTTTCGTCTTTGCTGGCGCATAGGCGACACTTACCATCTATATCTATTTTAAAAATGTCGCGTTGATGTTGACGCGTCACAACAGCCTGGTCCTGTATGGCAAATATTGCTGATTCTATGGAGGGTGAAATTTGTTGCTTCTTTATCCATTTGAACGAATTTTCTTTGTCTATATTAGCTTGGTCCAAGACTGCTTTAGGAAACTGTCCATGTAATTGCTTATTTCTCCACTTTTCGTTTTGCTTCTTGATTATTGCTTGTTTTATTTCTGCGTCTGTATGTATATTATTTTGTGGTAGTTGTAGTTCTCTTTCTATTTCTCGTGCTTCTTTTATTATTGAATATTTATCTCTAGTTTTATCATGTTGAACTATCACCTTTATTAAATCGTCATTCTCTCTTTCCAAGTAATGTTTATATTTAAGTATCTGTGTTTTATACATATTTTGTGTATTTATTAACCCCCTGCCCCCTTCTATTATCGGTAAGTATAATCTTTCTACATCTGCTTTTTGTCTCTGTGCTTTTTTAATAGCCAATAATTTTCTTGTCTTTATATCTATTGCTTTCAAATCACTATTCTTATAATTTATAATTCCAAATGAGTACAGTAGGACTGGTATTGCAAAAGTATTTATCCCTTTTATGATATTTCGTGCGCTTAAATGTGTGTTCAGTAGCTTTTTAGTCCTCTTAAAATATTCTTTTGTAACCTGTTCCCTAATTTGACTATGTTCTATCTTACCAGATTCGTGTATTCCTAAATATTTATATGTCCTATCTATTCCTAGTTGTTCAAATGTATCTCCACTCAGTAGTATATGTCCTTCACCCGTTGTATTATTCCTGTGTCCTGATCTAATGTGTATAGTATTACATTTATTTAAACCGAAACTCATACCTATATCGTTTGTGAATATTTCAACACTGTCTAACAAAACTTTTAAATTGTTTTTATTGTTGGCGTATACTTTTAAGTCTTAAATATATTAATATAATATATTATACTTATATATATAAATATCATATTATATAATAATATGATGTATATAAATATATATATATATATATCATCATCATTTTTCTCTTGCCCCTATCCCAATTTATTTGGGGTTCATAATTCTTTACTACTTGTCATCTCCTCAGACCCCTCCTCTCTGGTCATATCATCCTTTACACAGTCCATCTATCGTTTCTTTGGTTTTCTCTACTTTTTTATATACCCTTCCACATTCATACTCAAAACTGCAATCAGTCAGCTGTATGTATTGGCTAGAACGTCATTGTTTACCTAGTTGATTTTTGTCTCGTGGCCGCAAGCTCGTCTGCCGTGCATGCGGTCTTGGGTTCAATCTAAATGCCAGTTAAAGTGATATTAGGTTTTTCTTTTAGGCATTTCTCAGTAGCAGTAACGGAGTTTGGATTTATCCACGATGGACGACAAGAGGTTCGCCCCATATTACATGGGACTTTAATATAATTGGCGAAATTGGTACAACTCTACCTAACTCTTCGGGGATAACAGGCGTGATACTAATAATTCGTTCTTATAAGAGCAGAATAAATATAAAGAACTAACAGCAGCATTCAATAAACACTTCATGATATTAGAAACTATAACATCACTTTGTACTTAACTACTTTGACACATTTTCTAGCAATTTATACCACTGTTAACGTTTTGTGGCCATTAAAGCAGTGTTCAGTGACACAAGCGGTCACTAGCGGAATGTCATAGTGGAAATAAATGGAGCGCGCAGTGGCCAGGAGTGACATTTAAAATTGAAAATCCATGTTCTACGTCTCCTTGAACAATGTTGGTGAGAAATCTGGGAAATAAAACTATTTCAGGAATTGTAAGACTGACTATATAATACTGGTAGGTTTTTGTTTTGTTTGGTTTCTTTTCACAGATTTTCAGTGACCTGGTGTAATTTGCAACATGTAGATGTTGTGCAAAAATCATCATCATCATCATCTGCCTAGCCTTTTCCCAACTATGTTGGGGTCGGCTGCATGCCAGTCTAACCGGATGCAACTGAATACCAGTATTTTACATGGAGCGACTGCCTATCTGACCTCCACAACCCAGTTAATACTGGGTAATACGATACCCTTTGGTAAGACTGGTTGTCAGACTTTCAGGTTACTGAGTACCTGTAACGACTGCCAAAGATCTTTATATGGCAGCCGGGACCAACAGCTTAACGTGCTTTCCGAGGCACGGAGGACACTCGGTATGTAATGAGCGGTCACCCATCCACAGACCAACCAAGGCAAGCGCGGCTTAACCTAAAGATCGACCCGACTGGCAGTTATTATTAAGCCACGAGCACGAGCAAAAATATTCAGTTTCATATAGGTACAACATCTCTCCTTTGATCAACCGAAGGGTTGTTTTTTATTGGGACATGCCCGCCACACTATTACTGTCGATTATCACTGTTGATTCTGGCTTTCGGGAGTTCCTGAAAGCCAGAATCAACAGTGGCGACCACCAGAAGAGCGCCGAGACAATAAAGCTCGACGAAGTCCCAGAGGAACGATTTAACTGTCTTGGATCCCGCAACGAAATCTAACAGAAAAGAATAGCGGAGGAGTAGGAAAAACATAATTTCCGCTTCCCTCCATATCAGCAGGAGACAGAACAGAACAAGGCCAATAGGCACACAGGGACGTATACAACTGGGATAAGCGCAGTTGCCTAGCACCACGGATATTATTGTCATTAATATTACTGGGTCTAAACTACCTAAATCACAACAACAAGCTTGAAGGAAAATAATTTACTCTTAAAGTAACCATGGCCTGTGAGAAATAGGGCAACACAGTGATCCTCCTCCAGCCATGCTCACGAACGCATGGAAGGAACTGGTGGAGGTGTCGGTCGGCCTTTGATGGAATTATCCCACCTATTATACATTGCCATTAGACAAAAGTTCCTCCCAGACGTCAGCCTGTGGTTTAAGTAATCTAGTTATTTTAGCACGGTCACGTTGCGATAAAAAGTCCGCGGTCTCTCGTGCGCAGTAGTACATTGAAACTGAGCATTAGCCCATACATAATTTAATAAGTACATAATATGCAATCAAGAGACCAAATTGCATTTTAACACTTCCTTTATTAAACTCTACAACTCCCATTTTAATGAGGTCATAATAACTACTATTAACTTTTATAATTATCTAGTAACGAAACAGATCAAAGCAGCGAATATTTAAAAATAAACCAACGAAATACATAAATATTAATAAATTAGTCAGCACCATACGAAATGCTATGAAGGTTTATTTTTAGTTTTTCAAATGGTATAGTGATTTTTGAGATTTTTCGCGATTGTGTCAGCTGGTAGGGCAGCCATCTTGGAATTGTGACGGCACGGTTGGCGCTGTGGCTCAAGCAGTTGACTGCTGCGCTACGTGTCGCGGGTTCGATCCCCGCACGGAACAAATATTTGTATGGCCTACAGATAGTTGTTTCGGGTCTGGGTATTTGTGTATGTGAATTTAAATGTTTGTGGACGCACCTACGATACAGGAGAAATTCCTAGTTTGGGGCAACGTTTTTTTTAAAAAAAAAAAAAAAAAAAAAAAAATGTTTATTTTGGTGTGGTCCGCGTTAAATTGTAATGAGGCAAAAATAGAAATTGGGCAACACCTGCTTGAAAGGTGTCCCTATTTCGACCCGGTATAAATTATTCATGGTGGTATTACGTTTTTTTGGGCTTGTTTTGTCATGATAATTTCCACGTTGAGTTTCTTTGTGTCAGCGGCGTCTTGATAAATTAAGAGAATTACTTATTACCGCCAAAAGTGGCCACTTTTATATTTAATCAGTAATTCTCTTAATTTATCAAGTCTAGAATCATGAAAAGTGATTTTAAAAATACCGCAGCATACATACTAGCAAGATAGTGTTTTGTATTTTTCAAATTTGATGTGATTTTAGAGTAAAAGAAATAAGATGTGGGTGGCGCTAGTTTCGGTACTATCAGCGTCTTAAAGGTGCTGCTTAAAACACAGTGATTATACCTTGATCTTCCACAACAGCAACGAATTCCAAAGTAAGTTTACAAGTTTCGTTCTTGCAAATTATTTTAAATATGTACTTTATTAGCTTTCAGTGAACTTAATTTGATCCCAAGCTTGTTGATCTCATGTGTTAATTTAAAATAATTAAAATGAAAGAGTTAATAGTTATGCTTCCGTTACTTTCGTATAAAAAAGTTCAGTAACCATTACGTATAAAAAAGTTTAGGAATGGAATTCTTAGAATTATGCATTTTTTTAAAAGTGTGTGCACTTTTTCTGAAAATTACTTGTTTAATTAATTCTTGAATCGAGCTTGACTGATTATCCTATACCTTTCGGGATGCCGCCTGTAAGTATTCTTGCAGTGGTTGAGAAAGGAGGGTTCTCCAAACAAAACAAAATACATTACCTCCTGTGCCTTCTTCGCGAGCCGTGTGATAAGGTTCTCCGGGTAGACCTGATGAACTGAGAAGGAGGGTTGCTCGACGCCCGCCTGTCTCCGAATGTCCTCCCATCGCTCCTCGCCGTATGTCTGGCGGATGTACTCCGCCATGTTCTCGAGGAGGAGCCCATACATCCTGGAGCCTGGAACCAAGGAAAGGTAGCTTAGTTTCTGTTCTTGAAGGTCAATAACCAGAGATGTAAAAAGTATGTGCATTGACTTATTTCTTTGCGAGGCTAGGGCCTAACTTTTATTTTTTGAGGTTGAGAAATCATCAAATGACTCCTAGAGAGCGGTAGGGAGTGTCAGACTTATAATGACTGAAACCACCCATGTTCCTTCTTAGCCCTTTGTGTCCGGGGCCGCAGTATCTCTTTAGAATACCATGGTGTCAGAGCTTTTATAAAAAGAAGAAGAAGAAGAGCTTTTATGCCGCCCATGAGCCTCTGACTGGCTTTATATGCCGTCGATAAATATTTCTCAGTCATGCACGATGTGTTCCTTCACCGAAGGAAATGATAATTATACAATACGCACTTGAATCGGAAAAATCTGAGGTGCTTTGGGCTCGAACCCGAGACCTGACTTGGCAGTCCGACGTTAACATTACTAACACGGTTGACAACGGATTGGTAATGTGAGATAGATTTATAGCAATTTCTCCCCTAGCTAGGTAGCTACTATTTTTGTTGAGTCTTTGAGAAATTCACAGAAAAGGAATGTAGAAAATCCCTAAAGAAATTTAACGATCCGCAGTTAGCTTTTAAATCACAGTATAATAAGAAAACTTATCTAACTGTAAGTAGGGTAATGTTGAAGAAGGACCAACGATTTGCGAACACTATCGCCTGAAATCTCAGCAATTTATGTCTTGCTGTAACTTCAGCATAAGTCACGTTAAAATTACTTTATTTTCAGTTCCAGTCCAGGATATTAAAGATATCCTTCGGATAAAAAGTTAAATGCTGTCTAGACGTGATTAAGTACCTACTATTACCAAAGATACCTAGGTTAGTCAGTAGCACCAAATTGTGCACACTTAGCAGCGTTTAGAAGCAATTTTCGCCTTAATTAGGTATTGATTTCACTTTCATGTTACGTAACGAAGCTAATGTTTTGGAACCAATAATATCGGGTAGTCACCCATCCACAGACCAACCTAGGCAAGAGTGGCTTATTGTTGTAGCTGTTATTATTAGGCCACGAGCTCCTCAAGTCTCCTCGAGTCTGTTCTCTCGAGTTTGTTCAGCAGCTGAACACAGCTTGGCAAACACATCATTATGTGTATGATAGTAGACTATCAAATAAAAGTTTCAATAAAAATCCCACAGTAACGTTTGTCCGGCATGCCCCATTGTGTAAAACAGCTATCACCAATCCCCATTAGTGTTAGGAATGTGCGCAGTTCGTATTGCAAACGTTTTCCGATTTCCGTAGCGCGAGCCATTTTGAAATCGTTGACCTGCATTGATTTTAAAAGGCTGAAACTGCAAGGTTTTTCACTCTGCGTAGAGCATAAAAACTATGACAATTGGAGATGCAATTGGTCATCTCGTAGCTGCAATGGTTTATTTTATTTTTGAATAGTTTATTATATAATTTGCTGGTTTTAGTTTGGTGACCCTATATTAATAAATAAATAAGGGACATGGAATAAGGGGCGAGCCTATTGTCATCAACCGGGCACATATCCTGACTGCGACTAAAAAAGTCCTGATGGAAAAACCCAATAACACTTTGCCCAACCCAAGAAATGAAGCCAGGACCTCATGCTCAGCAGTCGCGCTAACGACCACTCGACCAACGAAGCACTTTCACAAACAATATCAGTTGTTATTGTTACTCAAACCAAAACGTTTTATTTCCTGTAACAGTGAGCACTATAGTGTTACTTTGAGAACATCTGTATTCACCACAACTCCCTTGAATAAGGCCAGAGCGACCGTAAACTCTTATATAGACTCCCCGTAGTCGTTTAATCGCTAATCCACGTGTAAATACTGCCATGAGCAGTAATGAGCACTGATATACAGTAGAATCCCGTATCATCTCCATGAGCCGTTTAATTACTAACCAAGTATCCATTAGCACATTGTTTTGAGTGATTTTTCACCCAAATAAAAGTTGTTTCCCAGCAAACATTTTTGCGTAGGGGTACTTAGTTTGATGTACATCATGCTTGGTTGACGGCTGTGTGATGGGTACGTTTACACCCTGTTTATGAGCGCCTATGCAGTAAAAACCAAATGGTATGCCGTGACGGAAGATGGCATAACGCTGTCATGGCGTGGTACCTCCTCTATGCCACGTAAAATCATAGTTTTTTAATTTCGCTAAGTGTATCTTCATCAGCCTATAATGGCCTACTCCTCTCTAGGAGAGGGAGGGACTATAATCCACCACGCGGGCCCAGTGCAGATGTCACATGTCTTAGAATTTTTTGGTTCTACGACATGTCGGTTTCCTCACGATGTTTTCCTTCACTGTTTTGGGAGCAGCGATGATGAAATAAATTACACAAAGTAATGCCTGCCTGGGTTCGACTGCATCCACTGGGCCACCGCTGCTAAGTGTATACATATTAGTGATTGCGATTGTACACCATTGAAATACCTAATACCTTTTTTTTTTTTGGCGGGTGGGAAATCATCAAATAACCCCTCCCGCTCTTGGGCAGACCGGAAGGGAATGTCAGACTTCTACTGAGTAAAAACCACCCATGTTCCTTCTTAGCCCTTCATGTCGAGGCCGCGGTATCTCTTGCGAACAACCCGCAGCCCCGACGGGCAATACCTAATACCTTCTGTTAGCATTTGGGTACAATGTAGAGATTGCGTTTTATTAACACCACAGTTTTTATTAAGAAGTAGCTTAAACAAACCTATCTACTTCCTGCGACGTGATATTTGCTATTTAATGATGATAAATAAAGTCTCTCCGAATATTTAAGATCGATTTGTATTTAATTTTGTATTTATAGGCAAGGTATTTAATTTTGTATTTATCTTAGTGGATACTGGATAAGGAGTATAGAGTATAGAGCATAGTATGCAATGTGTTAAATAACCCTCCTTTTGGGCTTCGCCGCAGTCGGGTAGAAACCTTGTCCGCAAGAAAAAACAAAGAGGTCAAATCACACATAGTTCTATGGATCTATAGGTAGGTACACTTTTATTCAATACCTTCGCAACATGGTGAAAGGGGAAAATAATAAAAATATCAACGAATTATTTATTGGTCCTTTATTTACGTTTGAGCTGTTTATTTGTTTGTTTTCGGCCTTTCATAAACTTGTCATAAGAAATTGTTGGACGAAAATACGAAGTTTTTTTTATTTCTACAAATGGTAAGGTATTTCTCGAAGTGATTGTTTTGGGACGTAAATAAAAATAGAAACTTTATTTTTTCTATTTATGGACGAGTTCAGTAGGTATTTATCAAGTTGTTGGCAATTAGAAAGAAATTGTTCCGGGTGACGTTCTGTGGTTTCTACCTACCCCCATGGGAAAAGGGCGTGAGTTTATGTATGTATATGTGTGTTCCGGTGCTACTGCTGTGGAGAACCTCAAGCGACGTTTATATATGCGTTAGTTCGTTGAAGCAGACTATAACTTCCTAGGTTGACCTGCGCACAAATATAGAAAGCAAAGTCCATTCCATGCAGTGTTCCAGTGTTCATCCAGTGTGTGTGTGTGTTGTGAACTTGTGATGGTAGGTATCTATCAGTCATTCCTACATTAGTATATCATATGTAAACACAGGTCCGTGCACGAACGTGCGTTGTAAAAGTAACGTAAATATGTCGAATACGATTTTTTAATAGAAAATACAATTACCTATCCTATACACACATTTTACATTTAAGCTCAATTAGTGTGCAGTTAGCACAATTAGTAGGTATCACGGGATTAGTACATTCCTAAAATTGTGAGTAAAATAAAAATTTAATATTGTTTGTTAAAAAATTGACGATTATACGTTGCGATTAAACCGCACGCTTGCGCAAGGACCTCTGAACTCATTGCAAAGTAAGCTCATTCATTGAATACTTTTTACGACTCCGTATCGTCATAAACCAAGCACCATAAACACCACGCTGAGATAACCACCTCATGTAATAACCCAAATGCCAAATGTATTAAATATTATGTATTTTTATGTGTTAACACCTACTTTGTTACTTGTATGGGATTCCATTTGTTTTTACCGGACTATTGCGGAGTTATGATGTCGCCTGTATGCACACAGGGTGTAAACGAGCCCTTCACAATGCCGTGAAGCCCATTCTGTACATCAAGGTAACTCTACGCAAAAATATTACTGGACAACGACATTTTTTTGGGTGAAACATCACGCACGCAATCACTCAAAACGTTGCGCTGATCAATGTATTAAATCTACAGTGTGTTAGGTTAAACGAGGGACATATTGAAGGAGTATATTATACAGTATTCGATTCTCGTCCGAAATATGTAAAAAAAACTATAATTTTAATAATTTATGACGTAATTGTCCCATGGCCCCCGTACGCTCTCCAGATCTCACTTTATTAGATGTTTTTTTCGCCATTGTCCTATGCCAGTTTTGAAATATGAAGGGGAAATGGATTACACCTAAAAGTCATTGATCCGCGCACATTTTCTGTGATATGTGCAAGGGTGGCGAGACTTTTCCGAAATATTTGGTATGGTTTTGTCAGTTATCTATCAGGTTTTATTGTTGTTCATATTTTTATTAGTATCATAATTATAAGCATTATTGCGGGTTTCAATATTTCCCTCGTTTAAACTAACATATTGTATCATATTGTATGTTGTATTGCATTGTGTATTTTTTTCTTTTTGGGTAATAGATACCGGGTTGTTCGAAAGAGATACCGCGAGATACCGATAAGGGCTAATAAGGAACATGGGTGATTTTTAGTCAGTAGAAGTCTGACACTCCCTACCGCTCTGCCCAGAGCGCGAGGAGTCATTTGATGATTTCCCACCCTACAAAAACAAACGATATACAAACGTGTCCATGCCGTCAACCATTGAAGAGTTATTTTGTGACGAACCGATCCTGGCTGCAGAAATAAGCCATATTTGCCATAGAAATGTGTTCTCACCAGAACAAGCAATCAAACAAAAGGGAGTGCTTTCAGATTAATCGGTTGGAGGCACTGGTTTGACATTCGACTGCAAAGATTCGACCAGGGGTTCTAAAATGGCCACTTTAGCAGATCTTAATATGACACATAACATAACATCACGCCTGTAATCCCTCAAGGGTTAGGCAGAGGTGTACCTAATAGTACACCCACATTTCGCCAGTTATTTATAAGTCCCATTCAATGGGGGGCGAGCCTACTGCCATCAACCGGGCACAAATCCAAACTCCGTGGCTGTTACTGATAAATTCCTGATGGAAAAAGCCAATAACACTTTGCCCGACCCGGGAATCGAACCCAGGACCTCATGCTCAGCAGTCGCGCTTGCGACCACCAGACCAACGAGGCAGTCAAAAAATAATAATAAAATAAAAAAATATAAAAAAAGCATAATAAAAAAACCTTTCATAATAGTAACTGCATCTGTGACCATTTTACGAATTTTAACGCAATCAATATTATGATCTGCCTAACTGGCCATTTTAGGCGCCCAGTACATAATTAACTAATTAAAACAAGGAAAGTTAAAATAAAAGCTACAAAATGAAAGTGTGACTTCCAAAAAATAGGGACATACATACATATATTTTACAAAATAATCAAACGGATTTCTGACTGTTGTCTTGGCATAACGGTTCACGCTTGACCTGCCAACATTAGAAGCCAAGTCGACCGTGATAACATGAAAGTGATCATTGATTTTCATTCTTGGGCCTTCCAATTAAAATTAATCAATTTGGTTCAAACAAATGTCCGTTAAGGGAGAAGCGAAAGGATAGCCTGCGAAATTCTTATGTTTTTTGCTATAACATTTGCAGGCCAGTGTCAGGCTGTATGATACCCGAACAAATGGATTATGATTTGTGATCGTAAAATGTAAGTATTTACAGAATAGGGGATCGGACTGAGTCAAAAAAATAAGATTCTAATTAGTCCGTCAGTTATATTATCGAAAAATATTGGATACGTGTTTTTTGTTTTATCAAATGAATACAAATTGACGAAGATAAAACGCATCAAAGATCATGAGTCGGGTTGTGATGTCATTTCTAGGTAAAAATATACTGATATGTGACGTTTTCGAAGAGTTCACGAGTTTTCGAAGCACTGTTCGTCTTCAATTTTTGTTTATGTGAAAAAAGAAAAAATACGTGTTAAATATTTTTTGGAAACCTATCTGACGGACTAATTAGTTTTTTTTTGTCCGATCCCCTATTATAATCATCAAAATTATCAATAAAATCCTCTACATTAATTTAATCCCATTCATTAACTCTTTCATGAAGAAGTCATTTTATGATTATTTTTTTTTGAAATATTTTTTATTTAACTTTTCCGTTTATATAAATTCTTAAAACAACCATTCTACGGATTTCCTTCCGCATATGATAAAATTAATCACCAATATGAATATTAATGGGGATAAGTCGTAAGGTTATGTTATGACCACCCCACAGGAAATTTATTGCTAATTGGGAGCAAGCAGCTTTGCAAGTAAGACTTTAATTAAATTGTCCTATCGCTGTTTCCATATTATAATTATTTTAATTGATGGTGAGTTCTTCTTACGGTTTCTTTTAACTTTTACGGTCAACAATGGTTATAATTGTTGGTATTGACTTTAGGTAGGTTCAGAAGAGGTTTGAATTCAAGCATATGACCAGGCTAACTTCCGTCATTTGTTTTTCAAAGTTGTGGCTAAGCATAAAACCTGCCATTATCGATGACCACTTTTGCAGATCATGATATGAATTGCGTTAAAATTCGTAAAATACTCACAGACGCAGTTATGAATAGTCCATTTTACGAATTTTAACGCAATTCATAATATAATAATATTATGATCTGCTAAAGTGGCCATTTAAGACCCCCTGGTATCAATATAAACAAGTTTTGTGTCAGAAAAAATGTCCTAAAGTGTCACGTTTTCAATCAGGATTTTATCAGTAGCCGCCACGGAGTCTCGATTTATGCCCGATTGACGGCAGTAGACTCGTCTCCTATTACATAATAGGCGAAAAGTGGGTGTACTGTTAAGTGCACCTCTGACTACTTCTTCAGGGATTGCTGGCGTGATATTATATTATGTTAAGTACTTAAAAACTTTAAACGTTAGGGTCTACATGCCCTTCCCGCTAGGGTCAGTGCCTGCCAGGGTTGCGGAATTAGTTCGAAAGAGTCACCATGGCCCTGGAACACAAAGAGCACGAGAAGGAACAGGAATGGGTATATTCAGTAAAACTCTGACACTTCTGCTCTGCCTAGAGCGGGAGGAGTCATTTGATGATTTCCCATCCTTAAAAAAAGCGTCTACATGCCCTTTAACCCCTCGATCCCGCTCTTGGGCAGAGCGGAAGGGAGTGTCAGACTTCTACTGACTAAAAACCACCCATGTTCCTTCTTAGCCCTTCATGTCGAGGCCGCGGTATCTCTTGCGAACAACCCGCAGCCCCGACGGGCGTCGGCCCTTGCCCCTTCCATGTTGCTGACATCTCTTTGAGGCGGGCGTGGAACACGAACCGAACGCGCTGTGGACACGGCCTGTCGTCGTCATAAGACGGATGGACGGCGATCTAGCTGCCCTTAACTTACCATGAATGCACTACACTATCCTCTCAAGGTCTCCTCAACAAAACATAAGGCCAAGATCACATTAGCATCAAATGAAAAGGTTCCACAAAACGAGTTCATCTGTACACAGCACACGTCAGCAACTGCCCTAATTTGAAACCACTGACGTAAATTGGCGTCAGATAAATACGCTATGAATATCCATTGATTGGCCATCAAAAAGATATTATGGATTTGCCATTAGCTGACATCAATCAGGTCTGGAGGTAGGTACTCATGTGGTATGCTTTTATAGAAGATTGAATAAGTGAATGGAATTAATGTTTTGACTGGATCTATATCTAAGTAAATAAAGAGAAATTGTCCCTGTCTGTCTCGAAATCTAAAGTTCAGCTGACTGGTCTGGGAAACAAATGAATCTAATTTATTTCCCACAAGGTGTTGCCCATGATTTCGCATGTGATCTTAAATAAAAACCTGTGATCTTATGCAAACCAGAAAAAAACAAACAGACGAATTAAGAACCTCCTCCTTCTTTGAAGTCGATTAAAAAGTAGCCTATGCCCCGTCTCTACCTTTCAGCCTATCTGACAAACATACAGATAAGGCAATAGGTAGACAGAGAAAGATAGCTAAAAAAATATATTATTACGTCCAATTATGCACTGTAAGAAGTAGAAATACTAATCCAAGAACAACACTCCCAAAACCAGAAACCCACGGTCAAAGTCACTAAGGACACGACCGTTACCAAGTGCCCTCCAAAGGCATTATGTCAGTACAATAGCCACTGTATCTAATATTAGCCACACAATACGACATTGCGACAATGCGCACGCGTCAGTAAAGGCGCGCCAAAACCGTCGCGTCCCAAAATGGCGGCCACGGCTAATTCATTTTGTCCGTTTTCCGTGTGTTAATGAACAGTGGGCTATTATATAACAATTTGTTTTGTATTGTGTACGTCTTTTGGGTGGTTTAACTGCTTGTAGAGCTTGGGAATCTGGAATAAGTGATGGTGGGATTTGGTGAACTTGCTTGGAAGCACGTAGACCATCGTCCTTCGTGGTTTACCGTCATCTTTTGTATTGGTTTGCTAATAAAATTCATCATCTTCCTGCTGTAATTCTGTGTTGAGAATGGCGTTCCTACCCCTTTATTATGTTACTAGGGCTCTAGTCTGTCAACCGTCACCTAATAAAATAAACCTAAAACCTAAATAAAAATCAGACAGAATAGTTCAATATTCGTTCGTTACTTTAAAAAAAACAATAAAATGGGCTTACTTTTGACCTCAATCTTGCCCTAAGCCGGGCTGCGGGTGGTTCGAAAGAGATACCGCGGCCTCAACACAAGGGATAAGAAGGAACATGGGTGGTTTTTAGTCAGTAGAAGTCTGACACTCCCTACCGCTCTGCCCAGAGTGGAAGGAGTCATTTGATGATTTCCCACCCCACAAAAAAAAGGGCAGAGATGAGGTCGACGATGAAATGAGCTAACCCAGAAGAAGCCTATTTACTCGCGACTTAAATATATTGGGATTATATGAACTGGGGAAAACCGATGCAGGCAGGGAGTTCCACTCCTTGGCAGTGTGCATAAAAAATGTCACTTCTTGTAAACTACGGATATTGAGAATCAATTACAGTTCTCCAGCCCAACGTGGTAAAAGGTCAGAATGATCAGCTAATTACTCAAGGTATTTTTATCCCAAACACACTTAAAGCCATTAATCTGTCCCCATAGCTATCGATATAAATAAGTAGGTGAGTGTTATAAAAACAAATAATAATCAACCTGATAACCTACTTTGGTCGCCTGGCCTTTTAATTGGTCCGTCTCAGACATTCTAACATTACCCCTTGACCACGATACACGCGGACAAGCACGCTTCTTGTTACAATGACTGCGGCGGAAACAAAGGGAAAAAGTGGTTGAGAGCGTACCGTGTCTAGGGTTACCATTTTGAAAATAAACTAGCTGTTGCAAAAAGTCCGAATAAGATTTTAATAAACGTTCTTATTTTGAAATTATATGTGAAAGTCGGAGCCAAAATCCTAACATTTTCAAACAAAACCAGGGGATGATGGCCACGAGTCACTGTAACGCGACTTGCAGAGTCTGACATGCGTCACGCGCTTATCTCTTGCCGCGTTTCGTATCATCCGAGGCCGTGATCGAGACCTTAAGACTTACCAAAAATTGTGGCTAAAATTATCATAGTTATTGCAGTACCTCATTGTCTGGTCTCCATGGAGTATTTTTAGACCCTCGACCTCGCTTCACCCTGTTTATTATTCCGTTGCTTTCGCTATTGTCTCCAAAAGGGGCGCGGCGCGTGACGATTTAGTGAAATAGTTTTTTTTGTGGACTCGATTATAGACTGATGATTAGGTGCGATAGGTGCAGATTGATAAATGGTTTTACTTTCGTTACAGGTTTTATAGGAACGTGCGATCTTGGAGTTATTTGCTTTAAAAGCCTCTTTGCCAAGCCTTATTCCTTTTGTTGATGTATGTTAAAAGCTTGTAGGAACATGGCCCTTATCAGCGGTATTAATTGGATCCATGATCTCAATTACTAAGTTGTACATTGTAGGTAGGCGTGGATTGTCGGGCGAAGAAAATAGGGACACTAGTTCACTAGCACAAAATCACTTTTATTCCTTTTAAAATATTCACCAAGTAATAACCGATAAAATAAAATAACAAAATAGATATAGTACAAGTAAGACACTCCACCGAGCGCGTAGCACGCCTGTGCGATCTCGACCGAATCTCAAACCATACTGCCTGTAAGTCGTCGCCCCACCGCCCGCTAGCGCTCGGTGTTGTGTCAGAGTGTCGTGTGATCGGATGTGACGTAGCTGACATAGATAAGTCATGTTCACGACACTCTTAAACTAACAGCGACATCTATTAAATCTAACTAAAACTAATTTTAATATTAAAGCGCCGTCACGGCCAGACTGACATTCGCACGTCCTCGTGCGTCTCCATTCTCTTAAGTCACCGGTTGCCCATCGTTCTTTATAGAGAATAAAACTGGTAGATACATTACTCTGTACGCTCGTCCTATCCTGACATGATGACATTTAGGGACGCACACACGTAAAGCGATTACGTTTGACCTCCTGCAAACTAATACTGGCTGAGGCGTCCCTTCGGCCAGCCATCATCTCCTATGATGACGTGGCCCGGACAACCTAGCCCTCGACTAGTCATAATCTCATATGACGACACCTAACTCAGAGAGCGACAGCGTCCCTTCGACCAGTCATCATCTCATATGACAACATGGACCGGACAACTGGCTCTTTTCCTGTCATCTCGTATGACTACACGTAACTCAAAGAGCGACAGCGTCCCTTCGACCAGTCATCATCTCATATGACAACATGGACCGGACAACTGGCTCTTTTCCTGTCATCTCGTATGACTACACGTAACTCAAAGAGTGACAGCGTCCCTTCGACCAGTCATCATCTCATATGACAACATGGACCGGACAACTGGCTCTTTTCCTGTCATCTCATATGACTACACCTCAATTGATCTCACAGCCTCTCAGACTAGACGATCAGTGCAATAATATGATCCGGAACATCGGCCTGTCTAAGCCAGTCCCTTAGATCACATTACTACACACACCCTAGGATATGATCCGGAACTTCGGCCTGCATAAGCCAGTCCCTTAGATCATACAACTACACACACCCTACCAAATGATCCGGAACATAGGCCTGAATAAGCCAGTTCCTTAGATCACGCTAAACACACCCTAGTACATGATCCGGAACATCGACCTACATAAGCCAGTTCCTTAGATCACGTAACTAACACATCATAGGACGTCGGCCCACATGAGCAAGTCCTTTATATTATCCTCACTCAGTTAAGTTAATCTCACAGATTGTAACAATGGTAACTTTAATTACGTTTCTTCACTCTTGAAGGCCGCGAGGGTTCCAGAGCTAGCGGTCAACGTTCGTGAACCACACATCGACGAGGTATCACTAAGCTGTCATCACCAGATGATACCCACTCCACTCCCCGATCGTAGACCGCCGTCTCGGCCTCCTTCTCATTATTATTAAGTAACGAGGTAGCTATCGCTACCAGACCGTCTTGACCCCCGGGTACTAAACGCAGATTTTCGTGTGCATATTTTTACGTTCGATTAGGCCCATCAATATTTTTTTTAGCTCATAATACCAATCATTTTCTACAACCTTGGTAATTAAGAATGGACCTTTGAATTTTCTGTGAAACTTAATCTGATTGCGCTCGTTATTTCTTATAAAAACATACTCGCCTACAGAGAATAGCTTCAACATTGATGGGGCTAAGTATCTGCGAGTCACACTTGACTACATTATTATCTCCATTACCCGTGAGATATACGAAAGAAGTTCGTTACATTTTTATTTATTTTTTTTAAATTGGGACAAGCCCAAGACCTAACATAGCTACACGCCTGCAATCCGCGAAAGGCTAAGCTGTGGTACACCACTACTTTCACTTGGTAGGTACAAGCCCGCCACACCACTCCCAAACCACTGCAACTCCTGCAAGCCAGAATCGACAGCGGCGACCACAAGAAAAGCGCCGAGACAATGAAGCCTGACGAAGTCCCAAAGAAACGATCCAACCGTCTTGGATCCCGCAACGAAACCAATCAGAAAAGAATAGCTGAGAAGCAGGAAAAACAACTTCCACCCCCCTACATATCAGCAGGAGACAGAACAGAACAAGGCCAACTGGCACACAGGGACGTGTACAACCAGGACAAGCCCAGCTGCCTAGCACCACGGATATTACTGTCATCAATACCACTGCGTCCCAAGTTGTGAGCCGTTATACCTGACTCCAACAATACGCACGACAAAAATGCTAGAACGCACGGAAACCCGTTCTAGTTTCTACAAGGATCGCACAGCAAACAACTCCGGATGTAACCCGTACACCATCACATTCACTCCGCCAAAGACCACACTCCCATAAAATATGATGTGCCTGATTGTTCATTTTCGCAGCCAGATGCAGAACATTGACAAAAAGGTGAGGCAACAAGCCTGAAGGAAAACAATTTACTCCCAAAGCCACCAAGACCCGCGAGAAATTGGGCGATCTACCGCCAGCCACGTCCCGGCCAGCCGCCCACAAGCGGAGGGA
This sequence comes from Diarsia brunnea, assembly GCA_949774965.1. Taxonomy (NCBI): domain Eukaryota; kingdom Metazoa; phylum Arthropoda; class Insecta; order Lepidoptera; family Noctuidae; genus Diarsia; species Diarsia brunnea. The sequence continues at coordinate 5,427,462 of OX459019.1, forward strand.
AAGAACTGGCGGAGACGCCGGCCCTTGACGGAACTATACGACCCACACTGCAACTCAGACAAAAGCTCCTCCCAGACGCCAGTCTGTGGTCCCAGTAATCCAGCCATTTCAGCACGGTCACGCTGTATCAAAAAGTCTGCGGCCGCGGCCCCTCGCGCGCAGCAGCACATTGAAGCACGGCGCCGCACCTCAAGATCGACCGGAAGCACCCCTGCCAGTACCGGCAAGGCTTCAGTACCAACCGTCCTACACGCTCCACACAAGAAAATCAAGGCCAACCGCTGGCTTTGAAGTAATTTACGTCGTACCGCTCCTATGGTGGCCCTTTCGGCCCACACCGGTGCCCCGTACGCTACACACACCCCAAGTAAGCAGCCCCATAGATATTTCCTAGAGTTAAAAATGACAAACCCCACGCAGACTTGGACACTCTCGTTAAGGCATAAAAGCCCCCTTAGCTTTTTCAGCGACGGCCTCTATGTGTTCTATGAATGAAAAACTCCTCCCCAAGACAAACCCAAGGCAGCACTCGGTCCGCTTCCCTTTAACGGGAACGCTATTAAACCCAATACTAGGCCATGATTTAAGATTACCTTTGAAAAGAAGTTGACAAGTTTCGTGCGGTGAAGGTCAGACGGTTACGATCACCCCACCGGGATATTCAATTTAGGCAAGTGTCAGCCAAACTTTCGAGTCCAGCCCGAGCACTTGACTGCACGAGCTGCAGGCCGTCGTCCGCGCAACCGGTTTACGTACAGCCGCATGGAAGTGGAATCGCGAGGAAGTCACGAAAGCCTACACTCCATACATACGGACCCACAACCGAACCCTGAGGACATCCCATGGTAAAGGACCCCGACATAGAATGATGTCAGAGTTCGTTACATATTGTACCTGGTAGCCGACTAGCCAAGTTGGAAGTCGCCAATAAACAGGCGGAACCACTACCAAAAAGAAAAGGAACGAACTCACCCGGTCGTAGTAATGGTGCCGGTTGCCGGCCCTCACTCACGCAGGTAGACCTCCCTGTCAGCCGGTTTCTCGTTGCCTCCTTTGTGGTCGGACACGCTGGTGCAACGTGCCTTTGTTGACCACAAAGGTAACAAGTGACAGGGCGCGGATGCACTTGCATCTCCATAGGCTGCTCAGCTGTCTTCGTAGTTGCCTTAGCAACAGGCTCTTTGCGGCGTTTGCGAGAGTCCATGGCTCGATGAACTGATATACCACAATGATAACAGTTTGAGTAAGACGTGGTTCATTGTAGCGACTTCTTTACACTTCACCTCACCTCACTTCACTTCCCTTCACTTCTCTTACTTCCCTACACTGCATTTCACTACATTTCACTGTATTTCACAACATATAACCACATACCACTACATTTCACTACTGTTACACGTCACTGACAAAATACCTTGGAGAACCCGTAGCAAATGAGTTCTGGTAGATACGTTACAAGAATGCAGCTCTCGTCGTATCATACCATCCTTTTGGCATAGCACCGAAGTTACAAACTCCGTGATGACGTCTTCTGACATTTCCGTGCAAGGGATACGCTCTATCTTGCTCCAGCCACGTGTTGCAGCTTCACTCTTTCGTACCGAGTTGGAATCCTAATATCTCGTCGAAGTAGACCTTTTATGACCGCATCAGTAGCATCAGGATCAAACCGTATCAATCGCGCAGTTGCGTTGAAATTTGACGTTTGCAGTTGAGCGGTTGCCAGGAGTCGTGATAACAAAGTCTCCATATCTCGCAATAGGTAAGGCGTTGGCGGGGTACTACACCGTGTCCGTTATTTTCTTCAGGTCTTTGCCCTTCGAATCCCACTTCTGATGTAGGAACATGGCCCTTATCAGCGGTATTAATTGGATCCATGATCTCAATTACTAAGTTGTACATTGTAGGTAGGCGTGGATTGTCGGGCGAAGAAAATAGGGACACTAGTTCACTAGCACAAAATCACTTTTATTCCTTTTAAAATATTCACCAAGTAATAACCGATAAAATAAAATAACAAAATAGATATAGTACAAGTAAGACACTCGTCTAAGTCGTCGCCCCACCGCCCGCTAGCGCTCGGTGTTGTGTCAGAGTGTCGTGTGATCGGATGTGACGTAGCTGACATAGATAAGTCATGTTCACGACACTCTTAAACTAACAGCGACATCTATTAAATCTAACTAAAACTAATTTTAATATTAAAGCGCCGTCAAGCTAATAAAGTTTATACAAGGTGCAGTTTCACATCCCCGAGCTTTGTCGAAATTCAGGAAATTCTCATAATAAAAAATTAAACATATATATATACGCTGTTTAATAAAAGGTTAAACAAAAGTTTCAAAGTTTTATTTTGCATCATATTTTTACGTAGTTTTTAAAAACCTCCTCCAAGGAATGCCAGTAATCTTTGATGCTGGCTCTGGTTAACTAGCTTTGACCCGCCATCTCCAGTACAAACACGTATACGTACCGATTTCTTGATAATTAAATCATCAATGAGGTTGCCTCTAAGTGAATTACGTAACAAAGTTTGAATTAAGTGGGATTTCCCACGAAATTCAAACTGTCTAACGCTTTCACCGTAATGAAAAAATTTCATGCAGAGGAGTGTTACGTATGTCGATAACGAGAAATGCCATTTTTATATCTCATAAATTCGCCATATATCTAGTAGTTAAGAGAATTGTTTGTTTGTGCAATAAGTGGGGCAATTGGTCTAGTGATCACGTGCCAAGGATTCCACCTTCATGTCAAAACGTTTGATGTGTCGCAGTGGGTGAGGTAGTGACTGTAGCGGGATACATCGGCTATTTTCCTTCAATTTGTGTTGGTTTCATGACCCTTATTTAATTTTATAGATGACCCATAGATGTCTCTCTTAAACGTTGTCCCACACTAGGAATTTCTCCTGTATCGTGGGTGCGTTCACATACATTTAAACTCACATACACAAATACCCAGACCCAAAACAACTATCTGTAGGCCATACAAATATTTGTTCCGTGCGGGAATCGAACCCGCGACACGTAGCGCAGCAGTCAACTGCTTGAGCCACTGCGCCAACCGTGTCGTCGAAATGTGGTGTTGTCCCACAAACTATGGGGCACTTGATATCGTGTCCAGCCTGTTCTGTTACTTGCACATCGCAGGAGCTGATGGAGGCTACTGAAAGTACAAAACTACCAAAGAAGAGAAGAATTAATTAGAATGTGACTAGCTGTTGCCGGCGACGTCCGTCTATGTGAAACTATAAACATCTATGTATTCTATGCTAGCATTGTTTTGTATCGAAATAACCGATTAATTAGCCATTCAAAGTTTAATAATCCAGGATCTCCCGTTAACAAAACACAACACTTTATGTTAGAATAAAGTTAATATTTCCTCTAAGAAGACATTAACAACAATATCTTCAGCCCTTATTTGTTAAAGTAAGTCTAAGTAATAAAAGGAACCTAGTTATACTCTTGTTTTACCACAAAAACACATAAACACGGAGCTAAAGAGACTAAATACTAATAAAAAGTCTTAATAAAAGTCTGAGCGACGAACAATGGCCAGAAATGTGAAGAAAAATAACTTGTACGGCTGAAAGGGAATAAATAAAGTCTTAGTAAACAAGGTCGGACTAGATTGTGATAAATACTGTAAAGGAAGAAAGTATTTTGGGATGACAGGATAAACCTTGGATGATGTATCTTCCAAGGTTCCAAGATACATAAGTTCATTGTGGAAGATATGAACACAATTTTGTTAATATGTCTATTTGGAACAGGCGAACCCACCTACTGGCCAACTGATATAAACAAGACACCTGATCTCGTAGACTTCCTCATTATCAAAGGCTTGCCCGACCTGCAATTTGAAGTAAAATCGTCACTCGACTCAGTCTCTGACCATACACCAATCATAGCAACATTTAGTGCCACTGCAATATACAAAGAACCAACACCAACTTTATATAACCACAAAACAGATTGGGAATCATTCGCCAATTACCTGGAGAGGGAAGTCAATCTGAAACTCAAACTTAAAACAGAAGAAGACATAGACGAGGCGACATTCTACATAACAAACCTCATTCAAGTTGCAGCTTGGCGTGCTACCCCAGAATTGAATGGCATTACTTCAAAAAACAACATTCCACTAGAAATACGCAACAAGCTGGAGGAAAAAAGAAAAATACGAAGAGAATTACACCTAAGTAGATCAGCTACAGACAGAGCAAGATACAACAAAATATCAAGAGATCTGAAAGACCTCATAAAAGAGAACGAAAATGAGACTTTTCAGAGTAAGTTGTCAACTCTTTCCACTCATAAAAGAGACAATTACTCGCTGTGGAAAATAACAAAGCAGTTTAAAAGACCTCATATTCATACTCCGCCATTGATAACAATCCCTAATGACCCATGGGCCAAGACCGGAAGCGAAAAAGCAGAGCTCTTCGCCAAATATCTAAGTGGAGTTTTCACCCCTAACGAGTCTCCATTGACGGAGTTTGAAGAGGAAGTTGATAGAATCGTCAACAGTGATCAACAACTATCGTTGCCTCTATCACCTGCTACTCCGAAGGAACTTGTAAAAATGATCCGCAACTTAGCAAACAAAAAAGCACCGGGCTTCGACCTGATAACGGGAGAGGTACTTAAGCAATTACCTAAAAAAATAATAGTATTTTTAACAATGCTTATCAACGCTATCTTCAGATTGCACTACTACCCCAAGTTGTGGAAAATCTCACAAATATGCATGATAGCAAAACCGGGAAAACCACCAACTGACCCAAACTCATACAGGCCAATAAGTTTGCTCCCTGTCCTATCAAAGTTGTTCGAGAAAAAAAAAAAAAACTCTTCTTAAACCAATACTTGAAACCAATAAAATCATACCCGATCACCAATTTGGATTTCGGGAGAAACACGCTACAGTAGAACAGGTGCATAGAGTAGTTCACTCAATCAGACAAACATTGGAAAAAAAGGAGTATTGCTCTGCTGTGTTCTTGGACATAAAACAAGCGTTCGATAAAGTTTGGCACAATGGCCTATTGTACAAACTTAAAACATTGCTACCGAACTCATTCTACATGATCCTTAAATCATATCTAGCACACAGAAGATTCCAAGTAAAATATGAACAAGACTACTCCAAACTATATGATATCAAGGCATCAGTACCACAAGGATCAGTACTTGGCCCAGTACTGTACTCCATATATACGGCAGACTTGCCTGAAACAGCAGATGTTATAACAGCAACCTATGCGGATGACACTGCGTGCCTCTCAAGCGATGTGGACCCACAAAAGGCTTCTACTAGACTGCAGGCCCAGCTAGACAAAGTAGACACGTGGTTGCAAAAATGGAGAATTAAACCGAACGTCACCAAATCAACGCAAGTAACTTTTACTCTCCGGAAAGGAGACTGCGAACCTGTCAGCATGGGTGGCAATATATTACCAACCAGCAAGACCGTAAAATATCTTGGTCTGCATTTGGACAGAAGACTCACCTGGGCAAACCACATCAAGGCTAAAAGAACAGAAGCAAACTTGCAACTCAGAGGTCTCTCCTGGCTACTAGGACGACAGTCCCGTCTCTCACTCAGCAACAAACTGCTGATCTACAAGGCAATCATAAAACCAATCTGGACCTATGGCATAGAGCTCTGGGGGTCAGCTAGCAACTCCAACCTGGAGATCCTCCAAAGATTTCAGAATATTGCCTTAAGAACAGTTTCCAGTGCACATTGGTTTGTAAGAAACTCTGAAATCCACGACTACCTCGAGATGCCAACAGTCAAAGAAGAAGTTAATAACTACTGCACAAAATATAAGGAAAGACTCAACAAGCACACTAACGATTTGGCTAAAAATTTACTGAATGATCAAAGCACAATAAAACGCCTTAAGAGATGGGATATCCCACAGAACAGATAAAAGAGATTAGAAAGGAAATAGTTCCTGATTTGTATTAGAACGCCTGTCGCCGCTTGTCTCCCACTCTCTATATCCACTACAAGCAAGAGGCTAATACGTACGCGCATTACGCACACAAATAAACCGCACTCACTTAGATCGCGAGCTTGCTATTGGTTGTCACACTAGCGCTAACACTGCGTATGACGTACACTCACACACGCTTTAATTTCTCATACATGTTACGGCGACCAAAAGGTCGATAATTTATGTCGATAAAATTACTTTAGTTTTGTAACTTTAAGTTTTGCAATATTTTGCTTTAATTTCGGAACGGGATAGAAAGAATGAAAAGGTATTTATTTGTCTCACACAGATACAAAAAAGATTAAAAAAGTAAAATCAAAAGTAAACATACGAGAAACACTTAAAAATAAGACATACATTCAATTAATTACTACATTTAGTTAGTAGGTATCTATTCAATTCTACCGGTTGCCTCTAGCCATAGTGTTCTTGTATCTGGATCTGTTGGAAACCTAAAAACAAAACTTTGTTGTGTTATGTTTCCATTATAAATGACTAACCTCAAAACAAATTTTAGACGAAAACCAAAATTAATAACCCACAATAAACAATAATTGACAGTAATAAACGAAGTTATTTAATCATATTCATAATAATATCATTTGAATACATTCACACATACTAAATATCGACATTGTTTACAACTTAGTACAACACAATCGAAACGCATAGATTTTGCAGAACTCAAGCTTTGGCTCGTCGTACGCGACGTTCGCAGTGAACGAAATACATCGCGCAATCGCCCACGCAGTACAAGATGGTACCCACGTATTGCAAGCAATGTACGTAATTTTTTAACTGCTTGCGACAGTATCATTTTTTCTACCAACTACATAATACTATTGTAATAATTACAAATATTACTTGTATTTTAAGGTATTTGGACTTACCGGTGATAAGAAATCCCTTCTCGAGGCACACTACACACCCTGGCTTCTTTTCCGACACATTATAATAGCGCAAGATGGCATAATTCTTTTTTTTCGCGGAGCTTCGTACGCTGTCAGTGTGAGCGCGATTGTTGGCCGGTAAATCAAATTTTGTCGACATTTGAGCGTTTGCGACATATGAGCGGCGCGCCTGCCCCGCCCACAAGGCCCTTCTAACCTCTTTATCTGTTCTGTGGGATATCCTCTCGCTTGACCAGAGGAACTAAGAAGTTCATCAACAGTAATTAGGGCAACTCAATGGAACTGCTCCTAAGTCTCATCCCCCAGAACACATCTGATTATGGCTGATGAGCCGATTGCAGATAGAAAGAGAGAGAAAAAAAAAAAAAAAAAAAAAAAAAAATGTCAATTTTACTGAATCTCTGCTGTGTGGTGTGACCATTGACTACCATTAGCCACCATCGACTACCAATAGCCACCATCGACTACCATTAGCCATAGGTCTCGAGTTCGAACCCCAGACACGCACATCATCGTTATAGTAACTAATCATCCCTTGCATTGGTGAAGGAGCTCGTGGCTTAATAAGAACTGCCACTCGGGTCGATCTTTAGGTAAAGCTGTGCTTGCCTAGGTTGGTCTGTGGATGGGTGACCGCCCGACATGTCAAGTTTCCTCCGTGCCTCAAGCTTGAATCTTTTTGAGGGAAAATAATTACGAGATCAAAAATCTTAATCAAGTTCTTGAGCGCCAAATGTATGTAGAAGTTTTAATGATGTTGATAAATGAGCTTCTTATCTAACTTTCTTAATTAACGCAGATTATTTTATAGAATTTGATAGGCAACATAATAAATAAATAAAAAATATTCACCTACATGTATAATAAGGATGACGAATGAATATCTTAAATGTCAGCCCCTGAGGGGCTGGGAACTATACATATAAAAAAAGACGTGTGGCACTTGGAGACTGCCGCGGTAAAGCTATTGCATAGCATTTTTTATCAACTTATGCAATTATAATTATTTATTTATTTTATTAATGCAGTATTTTTTTTCCTTTGTTTTTTTTTCTTTGATATTAATAAATGCACTTTGTTTATTCATATTTAAAACACTTTGTACACAAATTATACGAGTACAGATATTCACTGTTGTACATAGATGATAAATACCTATACACCTATATATTTTCTCACAAACAGCTTATTACGGTAGTTTTCCAATACAACCAATGCCACCTAAAGGCGGGTTGCTGAACTAAAGAGACAAGCGTGATATTTCAAAAAGTCATTGTCAAGTGTCAATTTGTCAAGTGGGGGTGTTAGGTTTTTTTCGTTACGGAATTTCTGAATTCGGTCCCCACGCTCAAGGCCCGCGATAGAAGCTATGCAATAGCTTAATAAATTAAAAAAAAAACTTGGAAATGGTATTGTCACCAGAACCAAAGGTGTGTGCAGAAATTCAGCTCAAACAATTGGTGGGAATTGGTTTCAAATTCAGTTGCAAGATTTGACCAATACATACTAACAAGGCATGTGAAATAAAAGCGTACCTATACTTAAATATTGCAATGTTAGACAATATACGTATACGTGCATTTTAGATCAATCGGAAACCGGGAAGTGTGTCATTCAATTACAGAAAGACAGCGGGACATGTGAAACTAAATAAAAGCTCTTAAAACCAAAGATTTGAACATAGGCGCCATCTTGCAACATACTGACAGTAAACTCTTTTTTTTTTTGGCGGGTGGAAAATCATCAAATAACCCTTCCCGCTCTTGGGCAGAGCGAAAGGGAGTGTCAGACTTCTACTGACTAAAAACCACCCATGTTCCTTCTTAGCCCTTCGGGGCCGCGGTGTCTCTTTCGAACAACCCGCAGCCCCGACGGGCACTGTTAGTAACCTCAAGCGAAAAAGTAAACTCATCGTTGATCTTTACTTAACACGTTTTCCAATTAATTCATTAGGGAACTTCTTCACGATGTTTTCTTTACCCTGAAGGTGAAACCAGTAACAAATTGGTTGATGAAATTATCCTTGAGGTCAATACATCACAAGTTTGTCCGTCTGACTTTGTGTTTGTTTGGTAAAATGTGTGGTTATTACAGCGATGTTACTGTAAGTAATTTAATAGAGGGGTGGGGTTATATTATCGGGAAACGGACATAAACACGTTAAAATGATTTCAAATTTTATAGTTTTTCTGAGGGGTCAACGACCGCAGTTAGTAAAATTACTTCAGAAAAAATACAGTTTTCTGGTACACAATTGAGAGATGTATGAGTAAGTCAATAACGGTAGGTATCTAAATACAATTAAAAAAAAAAAACATACCAATCGAATTGAGAATCTCCTCCTTTTTGGGAAGTCGGTAAAAAAAGAACTGATATCTCATATGATACCAAATTCATAATAATACAGTTATTGCGATTTAGGAAAAACATTAGAAAATTGATTTTGCGGGCTGCCCTGGCGTTGCTTGATGAGATAAAAGATTTCAACTTAGAGAAGAGAAAGGGACAAAGGGTAATAGAGATTTCAGCATGTTTTTTGATGATGTTAGTACAGTTTTCTTAAATTTTGAAAACCATCCCTAGATAGCAATAACCTGTAAAGTTAATCAAAAGACTTTTAAATAAATAGGTAATGCATTGTACCTTTACCAGAACTAATATAACTTTACGTCCTTCTAAAACGGAATGTTATTAGGAAAGGTTTTGAAGCATAACTTTTTTAATAACATGAAACTAGTTGATACTGGCCACATTCTTGGTCGGAGTAAAGCATTCCATATTCAAAATTGCTTGGTCTGTGGACATTCATTGAATAAAACTGGATGAAATGAAGTTATATGTCCAACATTTTTGCGGTTACAATTTCGGTTTATGATATTTTTACTAGCCGCAAATAAAATATGTACCTTCTTTTTTACTGCGTCATTATCAACTTTCATTGATAAATAGAATCAATAAAAGTCCAACAAATTCCATACATCAAATATTTCTTATTTACATTTTTACCGCCAGTACCTACCTATAATTTGTCCGCCATCTTTGTCGAGATCTGTCAAGCCCTAACAGATTATCTATGCCTAGTTGACAGCTGCAAAAACCTTGATTGATTGCTGAGATTTGGGTTTGGGCCTGTATTTGACAAATTCAGGCTATGAAATACAGAGACAGCCTTATTTATTCGGCTGTGAATAAGTTATGGATGATTGAAGTAAATAATTGTTATTGATGACAACAAAAGTTCAGCTAAAATTCCAAAAGGTCATGGACGTATTGATAAATGATATAACGAATACGAAAAAGGCTTCTTAGAATTACAGGCGTTGACTTATATAATTACTGCGTAAGGACTGGGCGGACCGCATGTTACAATGACGCCTCGAACTTGGTCCTGAAATGGTCTTTCCTAAACCGAAGTGAACTAGTCCACGATCGGCTCTCTTCGGGTGCTTTCGTAAATTTTAAAAGAAAAAATGCCAAGTTAGGGTTGTGTGAACTACGACACAAAGCACAATAAAAAATTCTAACAATTCATATTTAGTTTTTATATCAATGACTAGCCGACGTCACGGTTTCACCCGCGTAGTACCCGTTCCCGTGGGAATACAGGGATAAAAAGTAGCCTATGTCACCCGCGGATAGTGTAGCTTTCCAACGGTGAAAGAATTTTTGAAATCGGTCCAGTAGTTTCGAAGCCTATTCGTTACAAACAAACAAACAAATCTTTCCTCTTTAATATATTATTAGTGTAGATTACAGGACTGCTTTTGCTAACTGACGATTTCGTATAGTATCAGAAAGAGGATGTGATGTCCTGACTAGAATTTATCTTCTAAAGTTTCAGCTTGTGATAGCTTCGTGTCGTACGGCTTTGCTTGGACACGGTTAAGGTCGGTTAGTTGCAGTTGGGGGCTAAGCTGAACGGGATTTTCCGAATATAGCAAAGCATAATCAGCCTATAATGTTCCCACAGCTGGGACATAAGCCTCATCTGTATGAGGGGCTATTACATTCCACCGCACGGTCCTAGTACGGGTTGGCAGAAGTCACAGATGTCTTCGAATTTTTGGTTCTAGGACATGGCGGTTTCTTTACGATGTTTTCCTTCACCGTTATCATCCGAACGTAGGTATTGTTTCTATTATTCAATTTTATCTCCCGGCTGTGTAAGATCATGCTAACCAGACCATGAGTGCAATAACTTTTACGGACCACAAACCTAACAAAATGGCATTAATTCAGCGCCATAATTCATTTGTTTTCTATTGTGGTTTGTCTGTCCTGGATCCATCGATGTGAAACTCATGAAGATTTATCGTCTATTTGGTTGTTTGTTTTTCTTCTCGTGGATGTAACCTTGACCTTACTACGGCTCGAGAGAATATTTCTATTAATAGGCTCTATATCTTAGGGCAGTGTTTTCTTTGGTAATGTAACTTTTGGGTAATCGTAGAGTAAACGTGAGAATAATAATGTTAACGGAAATAAACTTACCTAACCTACTATGTGGAGGGAAGGTTAGTTAGTGTTACCGAGGGATTACCTAGTAACGTAACAAGTTGTTTTTGGTTTAATACTTTTGTGTTTATTATTATAAATATTTGTTATGTTTTGTGAACGGTTTGTTATTTTTAAGATAAATCTTAAACAATATTATAAATGCAAAAGTAAGTTTGTTTGTTACCTCTTCACGCCTAAACCACTGAACGGATCATCCTGAAATTTTGCAATTACGTTGTCAGGTGTACCCGAAAACAGTAGTGTTATTATGATAATAGATGGCGCCACAGCGGCCGGAGGGGTCTGTCGGACTCTAACGGACTAAAAACAACCCTGATGCCTAAATTCCCACACTTGCACCGAAGATGATGGGCACTGTAGGCCTTCCACGATCCCCGGCTGCACAAGTTCCATCTTGTGTCAAGGCTGACTATGGTAAATACATTACATTCCTTGATAATAATATAACATCACGCCTAAATTTTCCGAAAGGCTAGGCAGAGGTATACCTAATAGTACATCCACATTTCGCTCGGTAAGTTACGTTCCTTGTAATATGGGGCGAGCCTGTTGCCATTTGTCTATTGCTGTATTGTTCCTAAATTATGTTCCGTCAAATGATGATGATCATCATCATCATCATCATTTCAGCCAAAAAACGTTCACTGCTGGACATAAGCCTCCCCCAGGTGTCGCCACATTGACCGGTCCCATACGTCTCGCATCCAGTTGGTCCAGACCTCCGCAAACTTCACCAGGTCACCGGTGCACCTAGTGGGAGGCCCTCCACCGTAACGTCTTCCGGTCCGAAATGATCATAAAAGGTTAATAGTGATTCGAATTGAGTGCTTAAATCACTTCTGACATGGGTAGACAATGTAGACATGTTTAAATTGGAAACAGTCGATTTCGAAGCAATTGAACCGTTTCGGTCCCAATTTATCGGATAACTGGTGGATAACTTGACAAATCCAATTTGTGCCCGTGTACACCAAACAAGTACGCACGACACCAAACAAGTTATAGTATGAGAGATCAGTTTATACGGATCTCTCATACTATAACTTGGAAAAGAAAGGAAATCTATATAAAAAAACCAGACCATGTTATGCTGGAATGTATAGCTGGATGTGTAACCGTGTGTACTTACCAAGTTTGTTACGTATTTTAGGTACGAAATCATCAAGTTTTTAACTATAACGATACGATACGATATTTACATAATTTCAATTGAGAATTCTTTGTGTTTTATTTTACACATACATTCTCAGTCACTTGAAATATGCAAAATCGATTGACTACTTTCAGGAAAAAAACATTTTCTTTATTGTTATCTTGTTCATAGTAATTTTCATTTTTATCAGTGAATAATGCCTGACTACATTCAGGAAAAAAATCGTCTCCTTGCTGATTATCTACAAATAATACATAGTTCCGACATTTAAATGATGTTTGGTAAGTAACTCCTCTTCTATTCTTTCCTGATTAATTTCATTGAGGGATCGCCACTGTAATCTGGCTTTCAATATATATCTACATATAAGTAAAAGTGACTCTTTTCAAAGCTTTCTGCCAGTCATTCTACACGTGCAGCCTTTGGACCATTTTTGCGCAGAGGATATACAGCGACCTGCGTGTACCTGCGTTCAGGATACTGTTGGGGCTGTCGTGGCGTTCTAGTGCGTCCACTATGTTTGCGGAGGCGCGCACAGATTTTTACGCGATCGTTAGAAAAAGGGCCGCCTCCGTATTGGGTCGGCTACGCACAGCCACCTTGTTGGGTCGGCTACGCACCGCCACCAACGGTCTTCTGAGCGTGTTTTCAGATCGGTGGGACTCCCCTCTGCTGCGTCATTGGGTAAGGATCCATTCCACAAGTTTTTTCATTTTGCCTTATTACTAACCCTAGTCATTAAGTTATTTTGTTGTTACTAACACTATGGACACTTATCTGAAATAAAGAGTTTGAATTAGAATACGTTTATTAATACAAACAAATAGTAAATTTACAAAAATGTTTACGACCCCTGTAACATTTTAATGAAATAAGTAAATCCTACTTTGTGATGCCATATTTCCTTTGAATATCAACAAATAGGAATCGAAGCACACAAAGACTTTTTCTTTCAGCAGATCGACGCGAGATTACAGAGAAATACGCATAAAACATCACAGGGGGCCAATGACGCGCTAGGTGCGTCATCCTTCACAGAGGCCCTTTACGTTTAATACATTGAACTCTGTAGGTACAGAGTTACAATTTATAGATATAAAGGTATGTAAGTATATCTTTGTCACTTACAACTGGGGGTCTAAAACAGCCACTTTAGCAGATCACAATAAGAAAATAATATGAATCAAGTTAAAATTCGTAAAATGGTCACAGAGACGCAGTTCTTCTATATTGTCGTCATCGTCATCATCATTAGCCTATAATGTTCCCACTGCAGGGACTCATGGCCTTCTCTCTATTAGAGGGATGGGCTATAATCCACCACGCGAACCACGAGGGCACATGTCTTCGAATTTTTTGGTACTAAGACATGCCGGTTTCCTCACGATGTTTTCCTTCACAGTTTTGAGAGCAGTGGTGACGAAATAAACTACGTGCGCCTGACTGGATTCGAACCCACGACTCACTGTTCGTATTTCGGGGCCCCCACCACTGGGCCACCATTGCTCTCAATACTGCTGCTTTGCTTCTATATTATGAATAGTCCATTTTAGGAATTTTAACGCAATTCATATAATGATCTGCTAAAGCGACCATTTTAGAGCCCCTGATTTGAAAAATAAGGAAACCTCATTTTTATACAAGACTAGTTATGTAAATAACTAAAAGAATGTTATTTTTCCACTCTATTTAGGTCAACATGTCAACAGAAAAATTATTGCAATAAAAAGGTGATAAACACAGGGAGGCGTGGTTATTAACTGAATCAAGAATCAATATCAATTGGAGGGATTAGCTGAAATGAAGTAAATCATACTGTTGTGTAATGTTTATTGAATAATTCCTGTTATGAGTGGAATAATGGACTTTATGGCAATTATTTGAGACATGTTCATTGTTTTACTAGCTGATGCCCGCGGCTTCGTCCGCGTGGATGGCGGTTATCACGACCAAAAGTAATCTTTTCATCCCCCTCTTTCAACCCCTTTTTTTTTTTGGGGGGGTGGAAAATCATCACATAACGCCTCCCGCTCTTGGGCAGAGCGAAAGGGAGTGTCGGACTTCTACTGACTAAAAACCACCCATGTTCCTTCTTAGCCCTTCATGTCGAGGCCGCGGTATCTCTTACGAACAACCCGAAGCCTCGACGGGCGTCGGCCCTTGCGGGCCCCTTCCATGTTGCTGACATCTATTTGAGGCGCGCGTGGAACACGAACGCGCTGTCAACACGGCCTGTCGTCGTCATAAGACGGACGGACGGCGAGCTAGCCCATCACTCACCGTCCACAGGCCCGCGTCTACAGTGGCCGGAAGCCATCACGTGGCCCCCGACGCTCGGAGCGCCTCCCGCGGCGGCTTGGACGAGAGGTTCTCTCCCTCTCACGTTCCGCCACCTCCTTCGCTAGCATCACTGCTTCGCAGAAGGAGGCGACGGCGTCCCATTCCTCCTCGCCCCGGACCATGGCTTGCACCAGGGCCGGACGCGAGAGGTCGCCGCCGCCGATCGCTACGAGAACACGGCGGGGCTCCGCCCAAGCGGGACACAACTGTGCTCCACCGGCCGATCCTCACAATGGTGGCATCCGGGCGTTTCCTCCCGCCTGATTCGGTGCTCTCTCAACCCCTTTTTTTTTTTTTTTTTTTTTGGGGGGTGGGAAATCATCAAATAACCCCTCCCGCTCTTGGGCAGAGCGAGAGGGAGTGTCAGACTTCTACTGACTAAAAACCACCCATGTTCCTTCTTCGCCCTTCATGTCGAGGCCTCGGTATCCCTTGCGGACATCCCGCAGCCTCGACAGGCGTCGGCCCTTGTGGGCCCCTTCCGTGTTGCTGACATCTCTTTGAGGCGCGCGTGGAACACGAACGCGCCGTCGACACGGCCTGTTGTCGTCATAAGACGGACGGACGGCGAGCTTACCCATCACTCACCGTCCACAGGCCCGCGTCTACGGTGGCCGGAAGCCATCACGTGGCCCCCGACGCCCGGAGCGCCTCCCGCGGCGGCTGGGACGAGAGGTTCTCTCCCTCTCACGTTCCGCCACCTCCTTCGCTAGCATCACTGCTTCGCAGAAGGAGGCGACGGCGTCCCATTCCTCCTCGCCCCGGACCATGGCTTGCACCAGGGCCGGACGCGAGAGGTCGCCGCCGCCGATCGCCGCTACGAGAACACGGCGGGGCTCCGCCCAAGCGGGACACACCTCCACGGTGTGCTCCACCGTGTCCTCCGGCCGATCCTCACAATGGTGACAACCGGGCGTTTCCTCCCGCCTGATTCGGTGCAGGTACCTCCCGAAACAACCGTGTCCGGTGAGTACCTGCGTCAGACGGAAGGTGAGGGCGCCGTGGCGCCTCTCCAGCCACTCCTCAAAGAGGGGACTTACCGCCACTATCGTGGCGTGCCCTTCTCTCTCAACCCCTTACAATCCTTTTTCGCATTAAAATGTATCCTATGTTCTTTCTCAGTCTCTACACTATCTGTGCACCAAATTCATTCATTTAAATCGGTTCAGTAGTTTTGGCGTGAAAGCGCGACAGACAGACAGACAGAGTTACATTCGCATTATTACTGTTTTAACGACAGATAGAGGTACCTTCTTAATGTGTGTGCTGTGGCATGTCTATTGACAAAAAAACATGTTTTCCTTTACAAAGGGTGTAAAAGGTCAAGCGAAAGCATGGCGGACCACTCCTAAGATTTAAGGATGTGCTTAAGCGACACATGAAGGGTTGTGGCGTAAATCAATCTCAGTGGGAAGAGCTTGCGTCTAACCGCGGAGAGTGGAGGTCACTGGTACAACGGAAGGTTTTTGACATTGACACTCTTCGGCTCTTAAAACTGGATTCGAAGCGTGACTAACTAAAAGCCCGACCACCAGCGGCAATCATTACAATTATGTTAATGGTGCTCACACGTGTCCACTCTGTGCGAGAATATTTGTAAACAAAGGTGGTTTTTCTAGCCACATGAGAGCCCATGAGAGACGCCAGCAGGTTGACGGTGAAACGGTCGCCGTAACCGAAACTACCCTTACCGCAAACGGCACTTGTTCTCTCCACCACTGCGATAATTTTATTGTTCTAGCTAGACGATACCTGGGAACCCCTTAGTTACGGAGATATTGTGGGTCAAAGATCCAATTTTTTCTCAGCTGTTAGTAAATATACTAGTTTTTCAGGTTTAACTTACTTAAATTACCTCCATGACCAAAGAATCCATTAGCACAATATTTTAAGAGTGCTACATTGAGTTTTACCGTAAAATGTGACCCAAAAAAAAAAGTCGTTTCACAGCCAAAATTTTTGCGTACTTAGGTTGATGTACAGAATGCTTGGATGACGGCTGTGTGAAGGGTTAATTTACAGCCTGTAAATATCCGGAATTGGGATGATATGATTAGTTTTCGGAGAACGATATCCCCGATAGTGCTGGTGTCGGTGCTAGCCTATTAAAATTTAGAAAATTTGAATAAACAGTACTTGAATTGCAACAAAAGAAGTGATTGGAAACGCCGGGACGGAACTTACAAGGACATAAACTGACCTTGGTTACATGTGATTTTCTTTAAAAAGGTCAAGTGCGTAGTAGTCGCTAACTGCGTGGCATTACCAAATCAAATAGTTGTGTACTGTAGCTTTACAAACGACCTTAAACCAAACAGGCTGCTTAAAGCTGCTTTCGGATTTCGAAATAAAAGTACTTTTTTTTTTGGACGGTGTGAATTCATCAAATGACTCCTCCCGCTCTGGGTCGAGCGGAAGGGAGTGTCAGACTTCTACTGACAAAAAACCACCTATGTTCCTTCTCTGCCCTTTGTGTCCGCGGCTTCGGTATCTCTTTCAAATAACCCACAGCCCTGGCGGGACCCGCCGGCAGGCGTCGGCCCTATCCGTTTGCAAAAAACTTTTCTTTTCCTAAATTAAGTACTTTTATTTAGGAAAAAGAAAAGGTTTTGGCCATGTCATCGGTTCCTCGATGGAGTTTTATTCTTATAAAAGTGTGGATAGCTAAAGTTGCTAAAAGCCTTTTATTAGAAGTAAGGTACCAGCTCGCAGACTGTTATTAAGGATCACTACAACAGGCATTAGGTAGTTTCTACCTACCCCCAACGGATAAACCTATGTATGTATACCTACACCAAAAAAAAAAATGAAACTGCCATTCGAAAAAAGGCCAAAAACACTTCATTTAAAAAGAATAAGGCTTTTACATTACAATGAAATGTCTCCCAGGGAAAACAGCTTGAATAAACTTAACCCTAGTTTACATTTTAATGGTCCGGTTAATATTAAAACGGGCTCGGTAAAGATTTATTTAACCCGTAACTACTGCGCTTCATCTAACCCATATCCAACCTTATGCAAAGCAAATTGCTTCTATAATTTGAAAAATAATACAATATTTATAAATGAAAATGTAAATATGTTCATTGAATAATAATTGAGGATATTAACATTTTTGCAGCTGTAAATGATGTGAACGTATTATAAAAAATTGAGTTGAAATTAAAGTAAGGTGTTAATAAAACCGTCTTCGCCTCCTTTTGCGAAGCAGAGCATCGTGAGAGGGAGATAGAGAACCTCTCGTCCCAGCCGCCACGGGAGACGCGATGGCTTCCGGCCACCGTAGACGCGGGTTTGTGGACTTTTATTTTCTGTACGTGTGTACTGGAGCGGTAGCGAGTGTCAGACTTCTACTGACTAAAACTCACCCCTGATCCTTCTTAGCCTTTTGTGTCCGAGACCGCGGTATCTTTTTCGAACAACCCGCAGCCTCGACAGGTGTCGACCCTTGCGGCCCCTGCAATATTGCTGACATCTTTTTCTAGCGCGCGTGTAACACGAAGGCGCCGTCGACACGGCCTGTCGTAAGACGGATAGCAAACTAGCCTATTAGGCGCTTTGCACATGGAGCAACTATTGCAGCAACTGGCAACTAGCTGTTCACATATATTTCAATTGGACTGCGCACACATAGCAATTGGAGTTTCGAGTTCCGGTGATAGTCAACAGTTTTCAGTTACGGTAATCGATGACTAAGTTAGTTCCTATTTGCCGCAACTAGCAACTGTTAAATATTATACCGGTTTTTAAAGTTACCGGTTTCCTCAACCGTCAATCACAACGCGTCAGGCGATTTCACACATGATTTAGCAGATCTTTTACGTTAATAAATTGGGATTGATCTAGAGAAAAGGGAAGAATCCAAAACCGACAATTGCTGCGAATAATTTGTCTTTGTTGGCGCCGCCGCCGTCGACGGCGACGAGGTAATAAAATGAGAGCAAGTGCTGCTTCTTCGATATCCATCGTCACACTGAACGTTGATCGCTGCGTAGATTGAGCAACTCGGCTATAAAAGTAGCTCACAGATTGCCATTAAAATTGCTGCAATCGTAAACGTTATAGCAACTATCAACTAGTTACAGGAAACTTTTAAAATGTTGATAGTTGCCTCAACGTTACTCCATGTGCAAAGCGCCTTAGTCTGTTGCCGTACTTGCCGTCCACAAGCCCGCGCCTACGGTGGCCGAAAGCAATCACGGGGCCCCCGACGAGGATTACAGACCTGGCGTTATGTTATGATTTCAAGGTAGGTGTTCATAGCTGGCTTTGGAGTTTGGTGGGGTAAATGGTTATTTGTCAGAAAACGCATAAATCACGTAAAGTAGACGTAGGCAACAAACATCTTACCCCGCTATCCGACGAAAGCCATTACAACTCCTCACGCACGAAAATGAAAGATTCTCCGCCGATAGGAGCGAGCTTATCACAATTTAGTACCTAGACCCAATTTTAGATAGCTAACTAGGCTGAATATCTAGACGTTTGAACTCGGGTCTACTTACTGAGATTAAAAAATCTAACGGTGTGCAATTACCACGTTACGATTGGCAGTTACGCTAGCATAAAGGCCAATAGTATGTGTTTTAAGGGTTCCGTACCTCAAAAGGAAAAAACGGTACTCTTATAGGATCACTCGTGTGTCTGTCTGTCCGACCATTCCCCCTCTTTATCTCCGAAACTACTGAGCCTAAAAATTTGAAAAAAAAAAACACAAAAATTAGTTCAACACTTAAAGATTACTAACCTAACGTAACCTATAAGAAGTCTATGGTGCTAAAATAACATGAAAAATCTCTCAATATGCACTACAATGGTACGGAACCCTTCACGCCTGTAAGACAAAGGTAAATCTAAAGTACAGTGTACCTAAGTATCGCCAGTTATGTTTAAGGCCCATGTATTAGGAGCAAGTCTATTATAAATTAATGCCATCCATCATCTGGAAGCCTTTTCCCAATGTTGGGTTGGAGGTAGTATATTATTATATAACCGGATCCAGGCGAATGCCAGCATTTTACACAGTTTAAAGTATTTTTTTTTCTTTAGAAGAAACGTTGCCCCACACTAGGAATTTCTCCTGTATCGTGGGTGCGTTTACAAAAATGTATAATCACATACACAAACACACCCAGACCCGAAACAACTATCTGTAGGTCATACAAATATTTGTTCCGTGCGGGGATCGAACCCGCGACACGTAGCGCAGCAGTCCAATCGCTCAGCCACTGTGCCAACCGTGCCGTCAAATTTTACATTGCCTATCTGACCTCCACAACCCAGCTAGTGCTGGGTTTTGGGTAATAAGATACCCATTGGTAAGACTGGTTGTCAGACTTTTGCGCAACTTATAACCTGTAACGACCGTCAAAGATCTAAATTAATAATATATAATTGATAACCAGGACCAACGGCTTAAAGTGGTTTTCGAGGCACACAGAACGCTTGGTTGGTGATGGGTGGTCACCCATCCACAGACCAACCTTAGAATACGCGGCTTAACCAGACGATTGATCCAAGCGGCTGTTGATTATTTTGTCACGAGCTGTTATTTATAGCTATCCAGCCGGGTATGTACAAAAACTTAAGTATTAATTGTCATAATTCCATAAATAAAGCAGGTTTTTACAAATAACTACTTATTATTGCACGAGCAAGCAGATTAATAATATGATTCAATATGAAATGCCGAGTTCAATGATTGTCTCATCATAAAATTCTTCGAAAATTTCGCCTTTTAATGAAGTACGTAAAAATATTTAATTTAACATTCAGTGAGCATGATATTGTTTACTCAGATGAAAGAAATTGTTTTTTTTTCGGCTTAAATAAGATTTAACGACTATCGAGGATATTTATTTCTGTGTACACAGTCTCTGAATATCAATGTATTTATATTTATTTGCGTTTATTAAAGAATTATTAAAGTAAAATAAAAAGTACGACTGCAAATACTTAACATATAGGACACTAGAAATACACAATCACAATCAACCAATTTGTATACATAATAACAATATTACAAATCTTTACAATTAATTATTACACTACTTTCAAAATAATCTATTTTCAGTAGGTACCAAAGCAATTTCATGAACATTCAAGCTAACTTTGACAGATGCGAAACCTGTCAACTTGCTGCGAGGACTACGCAGGTCGTGCTACGCGTCTACGAAGTGCTACGAATCATCTGGTTTAGTCAAGTTTACTAAATAGGGTAATTGACATAAACATGACTAAATAAACATAATTTTGTTTAGTACGGACTAATTAATTTAATAACTGTTGGATTATCGAAAAATATTGGATTCGTATTTTTTGTTTTATCAAATTAATAAAAAATGACGAAACTAAAACGTGTCAAAGGTCGTGAGTGGGGGCTGGTGACGTCACTTTCTGGTAAAAAATGTATCAAACTATGACGTCGCGCGACTTTTTGAAGCACTGTACCTATCGTCTTCATTTTTTGTTTACGTGAAAAAAGAAAAAATACGTGTCCAATATTTTTTGGAAATCTATCTGATGGACTATTTTTACATTTTTATTGTCAACTACCATAATGAAAAATATTTGTCACCGATAATGGATACAAAATTTTGAGAGCCTCGAGTTTTAATAATTACAGCC
The DNA here is from genome assembly GCA_949774965.1 of Diarsia brunnea. Lineage (NCBI taxonomy): Eukaryota > Metazoa > Arthropoda > Insecta > Lepidoptera > Noctuidae > Diarsia > Diarsia brunnea. The sequence goes on from OX459019.1 coordinate 5,449,021, forward strand.
GCATGGGTTGATTTCCAAGCAATGCTTGTTAAGGGCAGTTTGTGGAAGGGTGGTCATTCTTAACATAGCACGACCCATTCGAGCTTTATATTAAGCAGTTGCTTCCACCCATCGCTTGTGAATCTTTGTCAGTTGTTTACGGATAGACAGAAGCCCGACGTTTACAAGCAGTATTTTCAAATGGGGTGTCGGTGTCACCCAATTGCTCCGTGTTAAGTATTGGTATTCGTAGCTGTGAAGCCGTGAAGTTGGGAAAAGGCTAGACAGGTGATGATGATCCCACATAACATAATAACATGCGTGTAATCCGCGAAGGGTAAGGCAGAGGTTGCTTAGTACACATATCATCAGTTATGTTTAAGCCCCATGTAATAGGGTCGAGTCAGGCTCCTATTAAAAAATAGGGATGTTTACTGACTAAAAAAAATGTGATTCTAATTAGTCCGTCTGTTAGATTATCGAAAAATATTGGATACGTATTTTTTGTTTTATCAAATCAATAAGATAAAACGCGTCAAAGATTTGAGTGGAGGGTCGTGACGTCACTCACCGGTAAAAAAATTCATACTAATGTCTTAGAATATGACGTCACACGAGTTTTCAAAGCACTGTATCTTCATTGTTTCTTTACGTGAAAAAAGAAAAAATACGTGTCCAATATTTTTTGGAAATCTATCAGACGGACTATTAGATTTTTTTAGTTAACTACCCTATTCCTGATGGAAACTTTCAATAACATTTATCGCTGATGATACCAAGTGTAAAATGTTTGTTACAAGTAAAATTTGGTAGTTCAACTCACTATTTAGTGCATCTCCGGATGGAAGCCCGCATCAAATGTAGGCAAATATTTGAACGATCCAATGTTATTTGTTCTTACTTTGGGCCTGTGTGTGTGTATTATGGTGCGAGAAAACATTTTCTTGGATAAATATTGTAGTTTATTACCATAGAGAGTTTATTGTGTTCGGAGGTCGTGGCTTAATAATAACTGCCACTAGGGTCTATGTTTAGGCTAAGCCGCGCTTGCCTAGGTTGGTCTGTGGATGGGTGACCACCCGTTACATTCCGAGTTTCCTCCGTGCCTCGGAAAGCATGTTAAGCTGTTGGTCCCGGCTGCCATAATGGATGTTTGGCAGTCGTTATAGGTAGTAAGTGACCTGAAAGTCTGACTACTAGCCTTACCGAAGGGTTTCGTATTACCTAGTATTAACAGGGTTGTGGAGGTCAGATAGGCAGTCGCTTTATGTAAAATACTGGTATTCAGCTGCATCCGGTTAGACTGGCAGCCGACCTCAGCATAGTTGGGAAAAGGCTAGGCAGATAATAGAGAGTGTGTTGGCTCTCGTGGTGACTGTTGCGAACACTAATTGTATTAGTTACTAGCTTTTGCCCGCGACTTCGTCCGCGCGGAATATAGCCTTCCTCGATAAATGGACTATCCAACACATATTTTTTTTAATTCGAACCTGTAGTTCCTGAGATTAGCGTGTTCAACCATAAAAACAAACTCTTCAGCTTTATAATACGTGTAAACGGACCATTGTTATATCGCTTTTATATAAATAACTTGTACTATATCATTCACACACAATCCACAAAAGTTTTGTACCCAAAGACCGTCTTTATTTTTTGTAGTGTGGGAAATCATCAGATGACTCCTCCCTCTCTGAGCTGAGCGGTAGGGAGTGTCAGACTTCTACTGACTAAAAACCACCCATGTTCTTTCTTAGCCCTTTGTGTCGAGGCCGCGGTATGTCTTTCGAACAACCCGCAGCCCCGATGGGAAGACTTAGACCCTAATTAGTATAATTCAGATTATGAATGTTTTTAACCTCATTTTTATGATACTACGAGTAGTTTTATAACACTCTGTGATAATTAGTTAATGATTGGGAATTACTTAATTAAAATTAGCAGCTCAAGCTCTGCCTAACCCTTCAGGCATTAAATAAAAGCTTGATGTTATGTCAGGTTACATTTCTCTTATTAAGATCCTTTTATTGTCCTCTGTAATAGGGAGCTTGTCTATTGACATGTCTGTTCCAATTTGTTCTGTCTCTTAATAAAATATCAAATAAATAGATACAGACCTACAATTGTCTCTTAAAACAGAAACATTATATACCTTTCTATGTTATGTGCTAGAGCAGGGACCTCGTTAGTTGCTTGTTAGTACTGATAACTGTGGATGTTTGTTACGACCTCCAAGCTCAGTTTATGGGTCTGGACCTGCTATGCGGTGGGTATTAGCTGCATTTGAGGTATTTATTCGATTAAAGTAGTTCGTTTTTAGTGTTTAAGGGTCTATGAAGTCCCGTCGGGGCTGCAGGTTGTTCGCAAGAGATACCGCGGCCTAGACATATAGGGCTAAGAAGGAACATGGGTGGTTTTTAGTCAGTAGAAGTCTGACACTCCCTTTTGCTCTGCCCAAGAGCGGGAGGGGTTATTTGATGATTTTCCACCCCCAAAAAAAAAGTCAAGAAAAAAGTAATGACTGCTGCGTTGGTCTTGTATGGTCGCAAACGTGCTTACTGAGATTGAGGTTCTAAAAAATTTAATAGCAAGAAAAAATCTAATAGCAAGAAAAATTCTAATAGCAAGAAAAATTCTAATAGCAAGAAAAAATCTAACAGCAAGTAGGTGGTAGATTATAATTTGGAGATACAGTAAAAAAATATGCATCCTTAAATCGAGCATAATGTACAAAATACTTGCTTATTTCCTGAAATATTTAAACTGTGAACCATTGTGACAATGACGAATGGTTTGCCATCATTATTAATGCATTTATCAAAAGGAAAATATAAATTGTCACAGTTGTCTCGTGCAAATTGCAAGCGAATTGTTTGAAAATATTATTCAGATTTATTTTCATGATAAAATGAAGGCTTGTCATGTAAATAATGTGAAGGTTTTTCGATGAAGACACGAGTTTCGAAACGATTAAAACTAATTTTAAGAAATCTGAGCATTGATTTGTTTTGAAATATACATATATTGATTTGGATTATAATTACATTTTCCACGAGTCTAGCCTATTCGTAGTTGTAAGGAATAAAAAAAAAGAGAGGAAAAAAAATGAAAAAAATTGACATGCTCACCACATCAAACGAATGAGTTTGTGAAAAATTCTTGCTTGAAAATAGAAGAAACAATCATAAATGTTTCAAGAAAGTTTTTATATTTACATAAGAAAATCATCATCTCTGCCGAGCATTTTCTCAGCCATTGTTGGGGTCGGCTTTCAGTCTTACCGGATGCAGCTGAATATCAGTATTTTACGTTGAGCGATTGCCTTGGACTCGGTCTGACCTCCACAACCCAGTTAGTACTGTGTGATACGAGACACCTTGGTAAGACTGGTTGACCTGTAACGACTGTTAAAGATCTGCAAATGGCAACCGGGACCAACAGCTTAACATGCTTTCAAAGAGAACTCGGTTTTTAATAGCTGGTTACACATCCACGGACCAACCTAGGCAAACGAGCCTTAACTTGAACGTCGACCCAAGCGACTGTTATTATAAATACAGGGTGTAAATCAACCCATCACACAGCCGTCAACCAAGTATTCTGTACATCAAACTAAGGACCCCTACGCAAAAATTTTTGCTGGGAAACTACTTTTTTTTGGGTCAAAAATCACACTTTACGGTAAAACTCAACGTAGCACTGTTAAAACATTATGCTAGTGGATGCTTTGAATAGTAAACGGGTCATAGAGGTAATTTAAGTAAAGTTATAACCTGAAAGACTAGTATTTACAAAAACAGCTGTGATAAATTTGGAACTTTGACCCCCAAAGTTCCAAATTTATGGTATGGTCTGTAACAAAAAAATGATGGCAGTTTTGGGGAGAACAAGTGCCCTTCGTTTGTGTTAAGGGTACTTTTACACCCTATAAATAAGAAAATGATGATATCAAAATCATACAAAAAAATCAAGAACACATTATAAAAATACCAAATCCTATTTCGACCGACTTCTACACAAATAATTGAATACTCCAGCAAAAACGAAAAGCCGCTGGAAAAAAGGCGTTTCCATTCATAATGATATTTCTAAATCAAATTATCTTTAAAAAGAACTAAGGGAGACATTCCTTTGTACGCCAAAATATGTGGGAGTAAACCGATTTTCAGTTCTGAAAATAGCGACGATATTTTTTTACGTTAAACCCAATAAATCGTGAAGACAAAGAGTAAATTTATTTCAGTCTTAATTTGGGGACTGTGAGGTATAGACAATAGTTTCTTTTTTGTAAATAATTGGGATCTAGTACCATTTGTTTGGAAGAAGTGAAAATGAGGTTGCGTATTTTTTTATATGTAAGTACCTTTATGCTATTGTGGACGTAATGTCCGTGACTTAAAATATAAATAATAGAATTCGAAACAGCAGTTCTTAACTCTTTTTACCAGTACGGATATTCTGAGAGGCAAATTATACATTTTTTTTTGGAGGTTGGGAAATCATCAAATCCGCTCTTCCCAGAGCGGGAGGAGTCTCCCGCTCTGGGAAGAGCGGTAGGGAGTGTCAGACTTCTACTGACTAAAACCACCCGTGTTCCTTCTTAGCTCTTTGTGTCGAGGCCGCGGTATCTTTTTCGAACAATTCGCAGCCCCGACGGGATGCAAATTATACCTAAGATAATTTGGTTCAATAACCGATTTATAAATTGTTTTTTATTTCATTAACAGGTTTATGCTATTTAGTTTGTGTATGATCCCTTGTTAGACCATACGTTACTTTTAGATGATGGGTGAATTGAATAAAAGAAAGTAAAGTACTGAAACACTACTGTATTGTCCGAAAGGTACTAACAGTAAAATGAGCTTTATGGACTGATGGTGTGGAACTGAAGTGAGTGACGCGGCGCTTGTTGGCTGTAATGAGAACGCCTGACTGAATTGATAGCTCATCGCGAACTAAACTAATTATAATGAGTTGAAATGAATGTAGCGTAATTCGTAAACTACTGAATTGCAGAATATGCGGTTGCACCGTACAGTATGTTTAAAATAAAACAATCGATTCGACGAGAACCTACTGCTGACAAATTGCTTTGCAGTTTGGCAGATATGTATTTATGTGTTGTTATTAAATAAATAAATTAAAAAAAAATCGATGTTAGAATTTCTTTGAGAGTTAAAAAAATATTCATTACTGATTGTTTTCATTTAATGTCGTTACCACCTTGTTTATATTTATTTAAACTTCATGTACAATTGTACATAGTGTTACGATGGTTTGTTAAGGTATTAAGTAGATACTATGTACCTAACCTACATCTATTTGTAAACTCTGAAAATACAAATCTTCAGACACAAAACACCACCTAAAAACGTTCAAAATATTCACATATAACCATTTCCCACAAAGATTTCAAAACGAATCGTTTTGCCCATCTAATTACGAACGTTTGTCGTCGCATATGCCGCCGTCAATATTTACCAGCTTTGAAGTGTTGCCATGTATTTCCTTGTGTAAATAAACGTAGTCGATTCAACTCTCGATATAAAATCGAGTGGGCGAATAGGTAGCGAGTATCGATGACTGTGTGGATAAGATTGTAGTTTTATTGCATGCGACGATTATTCTGGTATTTATGTATGTACGTGTTATTTTTTTTTTTTTGTTAGAAAGGTGTTTGAACTTTGTGGTGTTTGGAATTATAGTGGCCGATTTTGTAAACCTGCTCGCTGCTACAATGGTCTGTAACATGACATAGCGTAGGTTTTGAATGAAAATATTTTGCCAATAAATACAAATGGCCTTATTGGCGAGGTTCTTCAGAAAGGACAGGTGGTTTTCGTGGCTTTTTAAATGTATTTATTGAGATTTAAGTTGTTTACTTAGTATTAGTTATTACACTTTACAATCACTTATAAATAAAATCAATGTGTGTGGTGTATAAAATGAATTGTAGACGATGCCGAACCAAAGTCGAACAAACGAATTGTTACAGAGAGAAGTTATCTATGAATAGAAGCACTTTAAAAGTTATTTCAGTAATATTTGTTTAACTTGCTCATAAAGGGTAGTTACTAAGGTAAGCCTACCACGAAAATGTGAAGAGAATAATTATTATTCACTAAGTTTATAGTGGCCCGAAAATTTTCAGGATCCTCTTTCAGTATGTATTCATAAGAAAAAATGATTCTCGCGAAACTTTTGGGATAATAAAACTTTATAAAATTACTGTAAAAGAAAGAAAGAAAATTATTATTCGTAGCAGGAACATGACGAGCACACAAAATGAAATATAAACATACAACGCTTCTAATTACTCTCCATGCTTCTTGCCCATTCTTCTTCATGAGATGTGCTTTGGAAAAAGCAACTAGCACGATGAGGATTATTATAAATATGATAATAGGGGATCGGACTGAGTCAAAAAAATATGATTCTAATTAGTCCGTCAGTTAGATTATCGAAAGATATTGGATACGTGCTTTTTGTTTTATCAAATTAATAAACATTAAAGAAGATAAAACGCGTCAAAGATCATGAGTAGGGGGTTGTGACGTCATTTGTAGGTAAAAAATATACTGACTTGTGACGTTTTGAACGTGAAGACGTGAACTGTCTTCATGTTTATATGAAAAAAACCGACTTCAAAAACACAAAAAAGTGAAAAATAACTTTAGCTTCTGAAGTCGGTGACTTTTGTTTGTTTTATTCAGTTTTTTTGTCACCGACTTCAGAAGCTAAAGTTATTTTTCACTTTTTTGTGTTTTTGAAGTCGGTTTTATTTTTTGCAAAAAAGTTTTTTTATTTTTCCATTTTTAGTTGTAATATCCTTTACAAATATTTGATATTCATTAATTTTACGTTGTTAACAATACATGTCACGGTAATAGGCTTATCCGCAATAAAATGGAACTTAACATACCTAACTCTCGAAATCTGGGCGTCCTGTACACATCTGCGTACCCCGTCAGAGCATACAGGCGTGATGGTAAGTTAAGATGTTGCGTAAACAATAAACATCCAAGCGATTGCAGCAATCACGACAGATTTGCCGTCTATTTTTGAAGAGTTCTATTGTATATCTCCGAAGATCAGGATCAGATCTTCACCAAATTTAAATGGGACCACCTCAGGAGTATACTCTTTCAAATAAAAAAAGAATTTTGAGAGTCGGTTCACAAATGGAGGAGAAATCAGGTAACATACATAAAAAAAAAAAAACACATACACACGAACATATAACCTCCTCCTTTTTTGAAGTCGGTTAAAAAGAAAAAATATGTGTTCAATATTTTTTGGAAATCCATCTGACGGACTAATTAGTTTTTTTTTGTCCAATCCCCTATTATACTGAGCTGGATTATTCAAAAGTGCCTGTCAAACTATTTGAGTTTGAGTTATCTACAGGGTGTAAACGAACCCTTCACGCAGCCGTCAACCAAGCATTAGCTATGTACATGTACATCAAACTAAGTACCTCTACGCAAAAAATATTGCTGGGTTACGACTTTTTTTTTGGGGGTGAAAAATCACATTTCACGGTAAAACTCAATGTCAAACTCTTAAAACATTGTGCTAGTGAATGCTTTGAACAGTAAACGAGTCATGGAGGTAATTTAAGTAAAGTTATAACCTGAAAAACTATAAGTATTTAAAAAACCAGCTGTGAAAAATTTGTAACTGTGACCCCCAATATCTCCGTAACTAGGGTGTTGCCAGGTATGGTCTAGAACAAAAAAATGATCGCAGTGACGGGGAGAACAAGTGCCGTTCAGCTACGTTAAGGTAACTTTAACACCCATTCTTTCTTTTTTTTTGGTGTTGGGAAATCGTCAACTAACCCCTCCCACTCTTGGGCAGAGCGAAAGGGAGTGTCACACTTCTATTGACTAAAAACCACCCATGTTCCTTCTTAGCCCTTGCGCCGAGGCCCCGGTATCTCTTTCGAACAACCCGCAGCCCCGACGGGAACTTTAACACCCTTTATAGTAGTTTTCAGCCGCCAGTATATTTTATTTTAATTGTTGCTAGAAATGAATACAAAGTTATTTTCAATTACACTTCCTAACCGGCTTACCGGTTGAACTAGCCGGTCATTCTTCCATACAAACGTAGTATGGTGATTACTCGGCTGTTTCACGGTGAAGATTCAAAACTAAAAATTATATCAACTGGTCTTGTCATTATCTAGCCCTGTATGGAAGCAGATTTGGAAAAAAATCATTGGTTTAGAAGTTATGAGCGTCGAAACTTCCACATTTTAACACTTATTTGAACTCATCTTTCAGCGTAAATAAATAACTTATGTAGTATGAAAATGAAAAAAGTGAAACCATACTGGAATAGATAATTTATTCAAAAGTTCAAATAAATTGTTTTAAGTGGATACATCCAGTAGTTTTTCCTTATTATCTATACGCCCAAAGGTCAATTTATGAAATTTCACGCGCTCATTTTCGTTATAAATCGTCGTATAGTTCACTAAATAAATAAATAAATATGTAAATAAATAGAGAAAAACTAGATAAATGAATACTAAATGAATAAAATTAGATAAATTAAAAACATTACCAAATAACATGCATATTAGCCACGCCCGGCAACGAGTTCGAGCCGTGTCGACTTGTGCAACCTTAATGTAGGAAGAAGAAAAAAAAACAAATGGTAATCTGTGTGTTTTGTATGAAAAATTCCTTAATCCAGTTTGTCGGATTACTAAATGATGGATCGACCAAAATTATTAATTTTCTCTTTTATTCTCGTCTCTCCATAACTCCGGTGATCGAGTGGGTAACGTTGTGAAATTCATTTATTTTGTATTGAAGTTTTCCAACAGGAATTTCTCAGTAGCAGCAAAGGAGTTCGGATTTGTGCCCAGGTGATGGCAAAACGGTGAAGAAAAACATCGTGTGGAAACGGGCATGTTTTAGAACCAAAGAATTCGAAGAAATGTGATATCTACCAATCCGCACTGGGCCCGCGTGGTGCATTACTCCCCATCCCTCTCCTAGAGAGGAGGCCCGAGTCCCTGCAGTGGGAACATTATAGGCTGATGATGATGGCAATAGGCTTCCCTATTACAATAACCGTGTGAAATGTCAGTGTACTATGTTGCGCTTCTGCTTAACCGCTCGAAGAAAGAAGGGGTAATATTGTCCCGTAGGGGCTGCGGATTGTTCGAAAGAGATATCGCGGCCTCGGCGCAAAGGCTAAGAAGGAACATGGGTGGTTTTTAGTCAGTAGAAATCTGACACTCCCTTCCGCTCTGCCCAAGAGTGGTTATTTGATGATTTTCCACCCGCCAAAAAAAAAAGGGGTAATATTGTGTTATAACTTAATCTTTAACGAATATGAATTCAATATTTATTAAAAATCTGGCACTGTTTTCTCTTCTAAAAGTGAAAGTGATGACTGATTCTAACAAACAGTCTATAAAACGTGCTTGTTGATAAATTGGTACAAAAATAATCTTTTTCAACTCAACACTAAGAATTTGTATTTTAAAATAGGTATCTAGTGTGAAGAATAAAATCGTTTTATATTCGAGCCAACCATCGGGTATAATTTTTAATTTATAACATCACGCCCGTAATCCCCGAAGGATAACGCAGAAGTGTACCTACTAGTACACCCACATTTCGCCAGTTATGTTTAAGTCCTATGTAAAAGAGGGTGAGCTTATTGCCATCAACCAGGCCGAAGTCATGACTCCGTGGCTGCGTCAAAAAATCCTCATGACAAAACCTAATACTAATTTGCCGGACCCGGGAATTGAACTCGGGACCTCATGCTCAGCAGTCGCGCTTGCGACCCAATGAGGCAGTAGTTAGTGGTGAATCATCATTTTCCTGCCCTTATCCAATTTTATTTGGGGTTGGCGCAACACGTTTTCTTCTTCCATTCTTCCCTGTTAGACGTCACGGTGGCATTTATTCCTTTCTCTTTCATATTAAAGAGCTTATGTAATCGGTGTCAAACCCCACACTCCTCGGGGATTACCGGTGTGATGTTATGTTACCCGCCGTGTGTTGTTCACCGCTAACAACCCCTTTTGAGGATAAAACCGACATAGTCACTTATTGAAAAAAAACCCTAGCACGTTGGCTTACTCTGCAGTATGTGGTCTCAAATCGGCTTACTCAGTGACAGAGAGCAAGTGTTACGTTTATTTGCGAGGAATCTGCTCAAGCGAACATAATCCTCTTTTTGCAGGAATTCTGTTAACGGTTACCGAGAGAAACCGCAGATGCTGCAGGCTAAAGCCGCATTCTGAAAGCCAAACATTGCCTTTGGTAACATTTTCAACATTCTAGGTAAGCTGCGGTATTGTAACTGCAAATTGAGAAGAGAAAACATCTCTACGTGAGTTTAGTGACTAAGCTGAATTTTCTACAAATAGGTAGGTACCACCCATGTACCACCTATATCCAGCCGCCATTTACCAGTTCAGTAATCGAAAAGGTAAGTTTTCCAATGATCATCATCATCATCTGCCTTTCCCAATTGTGATGGGTCGGTTTCCAGTCTAACCAAATACTACCCCAATCATATAACCCCAATCTAAGTCGCGGGTAAATAGGCTTCTTCTGGGTTAGCTCGTTCCATCGTCGACCTCATCTCTGCCCCTGGGGCAGATAGATTTCTAAAAATATACTCCTGCAATATTGTCGGTTCCGTGTGTTAAATACGTATAGAAGCGTTATTGAATAAAAAATATGAATAGAGATACTTACAACAGTAGGCATGTATATGTATTCATAATTTTTGAACATGATAATTTTATAAAGTATTCACTGTATATCATGATATTCACAAAACCTTTTTTTTAACGATTGTAAAGAGTCAGTATATATTATACTACGAACGTTTCATATCGATGTGGAATTTTTAATTTTGAACTTTTTGCTTGTTTAACTGGGTGCAGTCTTGCACGAGCACGTAGAAATAATAATGGCCTCGCATCGAAGAGGGCACTTGCCACAAATGTTATAAGTACAAGTATGTGTCACCTGACAAACACACCTACACTTTCAACTATTGTCATTGTCATTGTCATTCGAGCGATTTGTTTTGATGAACAAGATATTAAGTATACAGGCAGAAATCGTTCGAAATCTATTAATTTATCTACATATAGTTTAATTCACGTAATTTTTGCGAACTAAGTTTTTTTTTAAATTGTATTTATTTTACATAAGGCGTTTTTTGTTTTGTGCTCACATCAAAATTCATTTTTATCATAAATCTATACGTGAGGACTTGTAATTGGCTTTCTGGTGACTATGGTTTCTTCTTTTTGTTTGTTTTTATTAGCTGTAAGTCTTCCAAGTACTAAATAAATAAATCATTCTAGTACACTGAAAGTGTTTATAGCATTTTTTTTTATAAAGCAATTGGCATTAAGCGACTGGTGATAAATCGTTTGTCATCAATCTCTAAATGTATCTGTGTAATATTAAAAGTACATGCAAGTGGCTGTATACTTAATATTGACTGATATGTTATGTATTTCTTTTATTTTTTTACATTGTTTATTATCATATACTTTTTTTCTTATTATTAATTTTTGTCTGAAGTAAATCTTAATTTAACTTATTTATTTATTTATTTAGGACAACCAACAAAGCATACACTAAAAATACATGTTAAGCTTTTCATAATTTCATACTTATTATAGTGTAGCCTTAATTAAAGGCTGCCACGGCATGCGTTAATCATAGGAGCAAGAAATGCAATACAAATCGTTTTGGTACACATACACAGTTAATTGTTATATAAATCAGACATACAATAAAATTATAAAATAAAAATGATTAAAATTTGATTAATGCTGGATTTGCTCGCCAGCCAATGAAAAATACAACAAAAAAAAGAAGACAGTTTCTAAATCTTTATGTAATGAAAAAGATAATAGAAAATAATATTGATTATAAATTTAATTATTATTTTAATTACAGTTACTATTATTTAACTTACACCTTACTATTGTATCGAGTCTGGTTCTTTTAACCTAACTGACAGATGTGTTGCTGAGGAGTTTGTTCCGCCCCTTCTTCTTTCCAGCTAAAACACTAGGACGTGTCGAAGGGTGGGGTTTTGGGGGACTGTCTCTTGTAAATAAGTAAAGTAAATTTTCACGTTCGAAAAGTGCTGATTATCAACCTAGTTTGAATAAATGACTTTTGATTTTTTTAATACCTGGTTCGACCGTACACAGTCAGTAGCAACGTTTGGAAGTAATTTTCGCCTCATGTTAACATAACGTAACAAAACTAATATTTTGGAACCCATATTATCATAAAGTAGGTCATATCTCAATGTTGCCATCATTATTTCGCGAGAAATTCGCGTTTAAACTTTGCCAAGTATTTACATATTATTGCTCGTTGCTGTAGTCGGATTCAAAGAACTGTTTGCACTCTCACTGTGTGTAAACTCTGTGTTGTATAAAATTCTCACAAATATGCTTCTCTGTAGAGCAATTTTACGTAAAGCCTTTACCGTATCTGGTTCCAGAGCCAGAGCCCTACCACGAAACGTAACGTCAATTCGATTTTTTTTTAAATCGAAAACATGCTATCGAGCTATAATTTTTTGCGTCCAATTTCGTGAATTATCCTTTATCGACGGGATAAAAAGCAGATCAGAGTGGAAATATAATTTTCAAATATGTTGTTGTTCGGAAAAAGGCAAGGCCGAATTGTGATGACTCGTGGATCTTTTGATTGTAACTTTTTAATGGGTATTTATTGACGCTTTAATATAGGAACCTACCTATTACGTGTCGAATTCTGTGATCGTGAAAAGAGTCTTTTAAGAACCAGTCCAATTTATGGCAATTCTTGTCACTGCATAAGACCTAAATGTTACTAAGTAAATGTGGTGGCAATTAAGTTTTTTAACAACATTCTTCAACACATGATTCATGATAATAATTTATACTAAAACCTTATCGTATCCCATCTACTTGGCCAGTATCTATTACCACATACACGAGTATCCAAGGAATGCAAAAAAGATGGAGACAAGACAAATGAAATGACAATTTTTATTACCTCGAACAATTATTTTTGCTAATTGAATGATGAAGGGCACATTGTTTCTTAATTAAAAGTTGATAGCGTCTTTAATGGTGTAGAGAAATTAAGGTCGTGTTTCTAAAGGAATAGTGACTGACTTAATAGTGGAATGTCTTACTTTGAATTGTCTTTTCTTGGATACCGTTCACCCGTGTCCATTTTAGGGTTCTATATTCAAGAGACATTAGTCACAGAGCCCTGTTTTAGTCTACACAAGTCAGCGGTGTGTCTGTCATAGGGCCGTATCACTGTACCCTTTTTTTTGGGGAAATCATCAAATAACCGCTCTTGGGCAGAGCGGAATCCCGTCAGACGTCTACTGACTAAAAACCACCCATGTTGTTTCTTAGCACTTTATTTTTTTTTTGGCGGTTGGAAAATCATCGAATAACCCCTCCCGCTCTTGGGCAGAGCGAAAGGGAGTGTCAGACTTCTACTGACTAAATGGGTGGTGGTGGCAAACGCCGAGGCCGCGGTATCTCTTTCGAACAATCCGTAGCCCCGACGGGTTCCTTCTTAGCCCTTGCGCCGAAGCCGGGGTATCTCTTTCGAACAACCCGTAGCCCCGATGGGACCCGCAGCCCCGACGGGGCCCACAGCCCCGACTGGACCCGCAGCCCCGACGTGGTATCACTGTACCCTTGGTCATTTGAAATCGTAGTGCTGCATGTGTTCTTTAGCAGTATTGCAGAGTTTACTTAATTAATATATAGAAGTCAGCATCATATTATTATGACATGGTACTTCAAACAATGTGAATGTGAATGTAGACTATTGAGATAAGATCTTGTTAGAAAAACTGTGCACGTACTACGTACCGTGCGCCCATTATTGGGAAAAATAATGTCTGAATGCGCAAGGTCCTTATTTTGAATAGGTACTTATAAAAGTTTAGGGTAAAACACTTAGTACTTTCTCTCTTTCTTTTGGAATTCGTCATATTATTATTTTGTACAGGTTTGAAAGAAACAGTAATATTCAATTTGTCAAGTGTTTTCGTTCCCATAAAAGTTGTGAGCACGCGCTTACTTCTGAAGATGTTTCCTACAAAGTGGGTACTTGGCAAGGAGGTACTTTGTTCCCTACGTTATTCGTATTAAAGTTTAGTAACAAGTCGTAGAGATAAAGTAGAAAGTTTTGTATTGTGTGCTAATTTGATTTTATCAGTACAGTAAGTGTCTTTGTTCGTTAAAGCTACCTGTACCGGTCGCAGGTCACACAAGTATCGCGTAAGACCTTTAATTGACACTTTTTATAGTGTTTTCATGGTTATCGCAGGTGGTGTAGACTCCTAATGAAATCGTTATCGGCAAATGGCAGAAGAAGCATTAGCAACAATAGGGGATCGGACAAAAAAAAACTAATTAGTCTGTCAGATAGATTTCCAAAATATATATTAAAACATTATTTTTTTTCACATTAACAAAAAATTAAGACGATAAAGTGTTTCGAAAACGTCACATGTCAGTAGGATTTTTTACCTACAAATGACGTCACAACCCCCCACTTATGATCTTTGACGCGTTTTATCTTCGTCAGTTTTTATTAATTTGATAAAACAAAAAACACGTATCCAATATTTTTCGATAATCTAACAGACGGACTAATTTGAATAATATTTTTTTGACTCAGTCCGATCCCCTATTGGTATACTGACCAGTCGAAAGCAGTAAGATTATAGTAAGATTTATGGCATAACAATTTTGTTTTTGTTTACAAAATTGCAACCTATAAGCACTCAGTAAAAATGGCGCTAAGAAAGGAATTTTCCTTGTGAAAATTACTTCTATATCTGCTGAAAATTTCGTGGGAGGCAGTCTTTATAATAACCCTACAATATTCAGAAATGTTAAAGGAACGAAGTAGTTTCTTTAAATCATAATATCATTCTTAGTTCCTTTTCAATATATTTGAAGAGCTCATTAGGCAAACTTTTGAATCCATTGTTACCTATTTCCTAAGTCAGTGGAGTTCAAGAAGATGTTTTTAAAATGGTTCTATTACAAAGCTTTTTATCAGAAATAAAGAAAGTAAAGAAAGTGTATTCTGTTTCTGAGCTTGTTATGTCAAGTAGGTATTTTGTTTGAAGTTTGAAGATCATTTGTAAAAGATTTAAGACTTTTAATAAAAGTGGATTCGTTTGTGGAAAGGTTTGTTTAAAAACTATTATCGATTATTGAGTTAAGTGAAATACAAGAAGAGATAGATAGATAGAGGTAGTAGAGTATTAGCTAAGAATGTAATATTTTATAGTTGTTACATTTGAAATAAAATTGATAAAAATAAAAAAAAGTATCCCAATTCCTCGGAAAATATTGCCTTACTTAAAAATCTCCTCTCATTATTCTAAAATAATTAAATTGCGATATTTTATTAAATCCTTACATTTCATTCTGATAACAATGACCCCCGTCTAGTAATGCCAATAATGATGCATTTAATGGCACCTATATAATGTGACAAACGTCCCCACTTGACCCCTCAACCCTACCATTTGGATAGCCATCGAGAGCACTTCTGGGTCTTCGAGAGGTCCCAATTTGCCACTCGATGCGAAAGGGTTAAGTCGTTATTGGTTTGTTACATAATTTATGTGAAAACTGTGTGCGTAGTGATTGGTAATTGTGATATTAAGGTTGTCCTACAGCCGGGGCTGCGGGTTGTTCGAGAGAGATACTGCGGCCCCTGGACTCAAAGAGCTAAGAAGGAACATGGGTGGTTTTTAGTCAGTAGAAGTCTGATATCCCTTCCGCTCTACCCAAAGTGGGAGGAGTCATTTGATGGTTTCCCAAAAAAAAGGTCCAAACACGGAATTCCATAGGTACATTAATTTTGATAATAGTGCCTGAGTTTGATTCCCTGATCGGGCAAATACAATAACACAACCCAATAACACGGGTTTATCCATCAGGAATGTATCCATTGCAGCTGCAGAGTTTGGATTTTTGCCCAATTTACTCCCTATTACATGGGAGTTAAACATAACTTGCAAAACGTGTGTAACCACAATTGGGTACACTTCTGCCTAATACTTCTGGGATTATAGGCGTGATGTTATTCCAATGTATTTTCATTACATCATTCTTCAGCAATCTGCCACTAAACGATACACTGACTACCGTAAAATAAATGTTTCAACAAACTGCAAAAGCTAGCTCAAACTGAAATTGCCGAAATTGAACTGAAATTGCGGAAATTGCAGACTTCGTTGGCTGTGAGCGGCAACAAAATATTGGAGCAGAGCTTATGGACTAAGACTTTGGAATTGGGCCACATACGGAACTTTATCCTATTATTGAACGGTTCAATAAACACATTTGAGAGTTATATAGTGTTCATTAAAAAAAGTCTTTTTTTTTGGGGGGTGGGAAATTATCAAATAACCCCTCTCGCTCTGGGCAGAGCGAAAGGGAGTGTCAGACTTCTACTGACTAAAAACCACCCATGTTCCTTTTTAGCCCTTGCGCCGAGGTCGCGGTATCTCTTCGAACAACCCGCAGCCCCGACGGGCGATTAGGAAAAGCCTAACGTAATATCACGTCTGTAATTTCCGAAGGATTAGGATTATACTCTTGCGTACATTCACATGTACCAGTCATGTTGAAGTCCCATGTAATAGAGGGCGAGCCTATTGTCATCAACTAGGTCCAAATCCAGATTCCATGGCCGCTACGCTACTGCAAGTCTGGATTGTTTTGTGCCCAGTTGGTGGTAATAGGCTCGCCCGGGACTTAAACATAACTGGCGAAATGTGAGTGTAGATACTATTAGGTATATCTCTGCCTAACCCTTCGGGGATTACAAAGCGTAATGATATTTAACGTAGGTGTAGAAATTGCCCCGTGGGGGCTGCGGGTTGTTCTCAAGAGATACCGCGGCCTCGACATGAAGGGCTAAGAAGGAACATGGGTGGTTTTTAGTCAGTAGAAGTCTGACACTCCCTTTCGCTCTGCCCAAGAGCGGGAGGGGTTATTTGATGATTTTCCACCCGACAAAAAAAAAAAAATATTGGAGGAATTGGCAATTTTCTACGTGAAATAATACAAATAGTTAAAGTCGTTCCTTTGGGAACAACCGTTTTATGCGAATTTAGCTCCGATCCATGGCCCGTACGAAACTGCTATTTCTATGTAAACTAGACACAAATAAAGCCTAGCCAGCGGGCTGTGGGTTTATTGTTAGTATCGCCACAAACTAACGTATTTACACGGCAAACGAAACATAGTCAACTGTTATTATTATACCCTCAACGCGCCTACGTTTAGGCCTGTTAACTAAAGGTACACCAGCCGGTATACACGCTAGGGTGCTTTTTTGTTGAGACAAGCCCGTCACACTATTCCCAAATGACTACAACGACAGGTCACCGTCAGGTAAGTTTGAGCTGCCTCTTGAGGAAACCTGCACAGTTTAGCAACATACACGCTTCGGTTATCCACCCTAGCTAGCTTATTGGCCACCTTTAGGATGCGTGTTAAGGTTTCGGATTCGTTTCGGCATTAATTTTTCAGCACCTATTTGTTGAATAACATAGATAATTAGATAAAAAGTTGTTATCATTTTCCATTCTCTTCGTGTCGTGCGGCAAACTTTGGATGGCATTGTTTTCAGGCAAATAACCCGAGCGGCATGTATCGATCCAAATTGTGTACCTGTTTACTAAGTAATTGTATTCGTATATAATTATGTCGACTCATTCCTCTTCCTCCAGGGATTGGCGAAGTATTTACCTGAAACAAATAAAACAAAAATATTAAACTTCATTCCGGATATCTTACATAACAAACTCTCCAAAAGTGCTACTCGAAAATTACTTCCGATTCTCCCAGATTTGTATTATCTTACATTATTTATATCTCACTTACTATTTACAAATATGCAAGTTTATAAGGATAGGGATGTATCGATGGTTGTGCTCTTTCACGCAAAATGTACAAAACGGAATTGGATGAAATTTGGCACACAGGTAGTTTACAACCTGAATTAACACATAGGATAATTTCTATCCCGGTAGTACGATACCGTGAGCAGCTCTTAATCATATAAACGATCCTGTAATCGAACTGACTGATAACAGTTAAAGTTTTCACACACACTTAAGCCTGGTCACAGAGTAGTAATACACAGAGTGTACACGTACAGATGTACACGTATGTCTTGAAAGGTCACCGCCCTCTTTGCTGTGCTGGCTCTTTGGTGTCGTATAGATAAAGTTGAGCTGTATTTATA
The DNA here is from genome assembly GCA_949774965.1 of Diarsia brunnea. Taxonomy (NCBI): domain Eukaryota; kingdom Metazoa; phylum Arthropoda; class Insecta; order Lepidoptera; family Noctuidae; genus Diarsia; species Diarsia brunnea. The sequence goes on from OX459019.1 coordinate 5,467,305, forward strand.
TATATGCTCGTTGTTTTTCAGATCTCAGCATCCCTGTTGTGTGCTCTATACAGATTCCTTCTTTCTCGAAAAGTTATATTTTTTTTACGGTATTTGGAATGATATGAAGGAAAAAGCATGCTTCCCGGGTTCGATTCCCGGGTCGAGCAAAGTATATTATTTATTTATTGACTTTTCCATCAGGAATTTACCAGTAACAGCCACGGAGTCTGGATTTGTGCCCGGTTGATGGCATGAGGCTCGCCCCCTATTACATGGGACTTAAAAAAAACATAACTGGCGAAATGTGGGTGTACTATTAGGTACACCTCTACCTAATCCATCGGGGATTACATTACGTGATATTATGTTATGTTATGTATGTAAAAGAAAGAAAGAAAACATATTTATTCAGCACATGCCACAAGTGCACACAACAAGCAATAAAAAAAAAGAACCTAAAAATTAACAGAAGGAGTGTGCATCTCATGGCTGCGCCAAATAGGACCAGTTCAGCAAACTGCAAACGAGCAGCTAGTGCCCGACGCTGGTTTTCAACTGGCCCTGACACGGTGATGTAACGAACGTAAAACAGTATGTGTATGAAGGAAAAAGGTGTACATGATAGCGTGACGATTGACAGAGGACAATGGAAGTAAAAACTGTGTTGCACACATTGATATAAAAACTAAAGATACGGTCTTCCGAACATTTTGCTCGACGCGTTCGCCATACAGAGAAACACTAACGCCATCTATATTAGAACTACAGGCTGCTCGTAAACGTAACCTTGTATGAGCGGCGCACAGTGTTTTATGAAGCCCGATTTTCGGACATCCCATTTTTATTAAAAAACCTGACAGAAATGATCACTTAAATGCAAGATTTCGCATCCCCATTTAGCTACTAAGTCTAGTTTCTGAGTTATAATTTTTTGAAAATCGACCAAATTCTATTTCGATTTTCAGAAAAAACAAAATTACATTTAATCTAAGCGTCATAGAAATAAGGATGTTAAGTACATTGATGGCGCATCTTATGGCGAGTATTTTAGTGCATAAATGAACCTCGTAACTTTGCTTGATCGCGATATATACGTGTTTTTCGGTTTTAAGTTTTTCTTAATTTTCTCGAAAATTCCGCCGTTTCGGGAAAAGTTGTTTATACTGAAATTATTTCGATAACTTTTCCAATATACCACATAAATTTCACAACCCAATTCCATGGAACTTGGAAACCACAACGATTTTAAGTTTTATCCGCATTTTACGCCGTTAGGGTTGTCAAAATCTCAGATTTTTATTTATATCCGGATTTTAAATGCACTTGGTTTGCTATTTATTTCGAATTCTACATAAAAACAAATAAATGAAGTATACTTACCTAAAGGGGACTTTAAACTTGATATTTCTCGCAAGAAGTTGGTAGAATCGTCACAGCGTTAATTTGTCGGACTCTTTTTTCTTTACAAAATTGTTTACATGTATGTATTTATCAATTATATTATATTCCTCTCTGTTTCTCTTTTTAAGTTATACCCGCCAAGTTGTTTCTGTACTACCATAACGTCAACTAGTAGAAAATGCGTAAGGCATTAAGTCCGCCTTTGTACAATGTTTTTTTACTTGTGTATAGAGTTTTTAACAAACAATAATAACGTAAACGTAACATCACGCCTGTAATCCCCGAAGGGTTAGGCAGAGGTGTACCTAATAGTACACCCACATTTCGCCAGTTATGTTTAAGTCCCATCTAATAGGGGGCGAGCCTAATCCCATCAACCGGGCACACATCCAAACTCCGTGGCTGTTACTGATAAATTCCTGATGGAAAAAGCCAATGACACTTTGCCCGACCCGGGAATCGAACCCAGAACCTCATGCTCAGCAGTCGCGCTTGCAACTACTAGACCAACGAGGCAGTCAAATAAATAAAAATATTTTTTTGAAAGGTCCCTGTAGGCTGCCAGTAATTTGGTTCACGTTCTGTTTGTCATTCTGACAACGGAACTTTTACTTTTACGAAAAAATTGATCCACAAAATTAGGATTTTAATCCTAATTTTGTTGACATTGAAATGGACAACCCTAACAAAAATAGTTAAATTGGAATAACTTCTGAGTTCCATGGATTTGGGATGTCATAATCATGTGGTTTATTGGGGAAGTAAATAGAATTATTTTTGTATAAATAACTTTTCCCGAAACGGCGGAATTTTCGAGAAAATTAAGAAAAACTAAAAACTGAAATACCCGTATAAATCTCGATCTAACAATGGTGCGAGGTTCATTTACGGACTAAAATACTCGGCATAAGATGCGCCATCAATGTACTTAACATCATTATTTCGTAACACGCTTAGTTTGAGCGTAATTAATTTTTTTCTTAATATCCGGATGGAAAAATTACGATTTTCAAAAAATTATAACTCAGAAACTAGACTTGGTAGCTAAATGGGGATACGAGATCTTGCATTTAAATGATCATTTCTGTCAAGTTTTGCAATAAAAATGGGATGTCCGAAAATCGGGCTTCATAAAACACTGTGCGGCGTGGTATTTTCGAGGTATAAAGAAATTAAATAAAGCTTTTAATTTAAAAAAAAAATATGTTTAATGCAGTTTGTTTGTATACATACATAATAACATTTTCATTGGCCTTCGAATAAAACAATTTTTTAAAACTTTTGCCGTTTTGTTATTTTTGACATATTTTCTATTTTGGATTCATAATGTTTTCTGACATTGGAGTATCTTTCAATTATTGACCTAATTAAATGTAATCTATGATTAAGTGTCACAGGTTGTTCCATTGAGTGAGAATCCAAAATGGAAAATATGTCTTTTCCTTTCAAACTTTCCAAACTTTTGATAATAAAATGTTTGAACTCACGTTTATCCAGGTAGTTTGTTTTTAGGCGTCTAAGATTCTTCTCGATCTCTAAACATACCGTAAATAGATCTACTGATGGAAAAGTAAGGCCTCCCATATTTTTAAGCTCAATCATCTTATGAAAGCCGAGTTTTTTTTTCAACATTCTTCTTGATCCTACCATATAAAAATCGTCTACTTTGAAGTGTGCGGAACAAACACGTAAATATTCATTTGACTTAAAATATGGTTCACCACGTTCCTGTCTTATAACACGACTCCAAGCTTCATTTCGCACGGAATCAGTAGGAAATCTACAAATTAAATGCGTATTTTCACTGTACTTATCGATTTTTTACCAGTACCTACATAAAAACACATTTTAATTTGCTTCTAATAAACAATAATAATTAGTTCTATTTAAAATTAAATATTATTGTAACATAATTAAATCTTTTCATTTCATCGGCTACAATGCACGCCGCTGCAAAGTTATGTCGTACAGCCGCACGGTACGCGGGGGCGGGGCCTCGCGTCGTCTCACATAAATGGCGTCGGGCGCGGAGTTGGCGCGGGCCAAAGAAAACTGTTATAATTAATGTTATAAGTTGATTTACTGACATATTTTTGACTTACCGGTGATATGAAATGTTAGAATTTTTTTTATTGTGCTTTGTGTCGTAGTTCCAGCAACCCTTCACTACACAACTGGGCATTTTTCTTTTAAAATTTACGAGCGCATCCGAAGAAAGCCGATCGTGGACTAGTTCACTTCGGTTAGCAAAGACCATCTCAGGACCAGGTTCGAGGCGTCATTGTAACATGCGGTCCGCCCAGTCCTTACGCAGTAATATATAAGTCAATGGTTGCACAGCTAACATGAGAGGCAGGGAGATGATGATGTTATACTGACATCAAAATTGACATTCCATAACATACATTTTCCAGAACTCAACATGTGTGTATTTTCTTGCTATGCACTAAACACTTCTATAAAATACGTGTTGTTGTGACGTAATCTACGCTTGTTAGTATTCCATTAACTCTACGTCTTGGTAAATAACTGTTTACTTGAGTAATTTAATTCAAAGTTTACAAATCTTACTTGAATTTACACAGAAATGTCTGCTTGTGACGTGAAAGGGATGATAGTTCTTAACTAAATGTTTTGGGTATAGTTCCACTAACTACTGCTAATAGATTTGTTTGGGATTGTTATTATCATGCTGTTATAGTTTATTAAACGTAAACATCACCCCTGTAAACCACAAAGACACACACACACACACACACACTGTTTTATCTATTACACACACATCACGGTAATTATGTCCAAGTCCTATTTTATTGTGGCGCAGCCCATTGCCGTCGATCCGACACAAATGTTTTATGGAACTGACTAGATAATTACGGAATTCTATCTGACCTCCACCCACGTCCCTGTTAGTACTGTCTTACTCAGTTGGTGAGACTGGTTGTCAGACTGTAGGGCCACTTACTAACCTGCTACGACTGTCCAAGATCTACTAATGAAAACCGGGACCAACGGCTTAACGTGGAGGAAACTCGGTACGTAATGGGTTGTCATCACCCATCCACAGATCCACAGAGCGGCTGTTATTATCTAGCCACAAACTTCTCTGGGTTGCATTGACACTAATACCACATAACAACTCGTGCAATAGAAACCCATGCGTATGATACATATTAAGAGCCCAGTCGTATGCAAATGGCGTATTTATTTCCACAGGGACTCAATTAAATGTCGCAGCCGCCATTGCTATCCGATCGAAAGGCAATTGCGTGGAAAGTGCTAACGATATTCTAGAACTATCTACGGAGTTTATGTAAAGTCTGTTACGTTAAATTATTTACAGAAAAACCACATATAAGATTTTCCTACAGTCTATTTGCGAGGAAATTAGTGACGCGATTAAGGGCAGAAAAATTGATATTTGAAGAAATAGCTTCTTCAGATATCTATTTTTCGCGTCGCGCTGTGTAGACACAGCATTCATTGCTGACAGACTAGAGCCTGTCCCCGTAGAATGCAATAGGGACAGCTGCAGCTATGACCGATTATATCATCCAATTTTTATCCTCAAAAACTGAGCCAATTCAATTATTTTTGATATATTTTTACCTCATTTTTACGAATGAATTTCTCTAGGTTCCTATCAATTTATTTCATGTTAAAAACTTTTCGACTTTGTCTGGTAGTCCTATAATCATGGTCGTAACAATGGGGCATATTCTGTCTTTCTTTACTTATTAATTACTGAAAAAAGGAAATGACAGGGACGTGTATACAGTAGACCTTGATTTTATGAAAAAAAAAACGATATATTGTGACATTATTTAGGAAGAAAAAGGGGAATACGAAACGCCGAATTTGTATGGAGATTTCGTTGCCCGTGTTCAGTTAAGCCCTACGCAAAAATAACTCATTCTATGTTGAAAAGCTAAGCTACTCAGTAAGGTCTGTCACGTGGCAACAAAGTACGGTAACGTAAGCCCCTTACGAAAGCACATGAAATTCACATAAAAGAAGATAAGTCCCTCCCACACATATTTTTAATTTCAACATGATGTAACCAAGATTCTGTAACAATGTTTTTATTTAAAAGAGTGCCTATGGAGTTGCTTTTCCATTCTTCTCCACAGAAATCTAAGCCTTGGAACAAATTACAGTATTCTCCCAAGCTATTATGTCTTGTGACTAGGACTGTAGTTTCATATTTTTGTTTTTTGATACTTCAAAGTGAAACTATGTTATATCTATGAAGTTATAGTCCAATCAGTAATTTTGAAGACTAGTTTGGAATGTAACTTCTGTATTTTTATTGAGTGTGTGCTGTAAGTTTCAGGCTTATAAAACTTTATGCTCATGTTCTTACTACTAGGCGAAGTTATAAGCTTTAACTACGTTATTAGGAAATGCTTAACAGTTCTTAGGTCAGTACCATTTATTTATTTACTTACATCCATTCCATTAAGCTTATTTAGTTTTTTTTCTGAGTCTAAATCATATTGTCTTTCTTCTTGATACTCTGCTTGACCCTTTGGGGATTACAGGGCGCGTGACGTTATGTTATGTAATCGGTTTATAATTACAGTACCCATGGAATAAATACGTCGTCGCAATTAAAAGTGTAAATTCATATTATCTGGGTTTACTAAGTGGCGTATGAAGGGATTCTCCGATTTGAGATTGTGTTTAATCATCAAATTGGAATAGTTCACAAATACAGATGTGTTTATATCTATGAATTTGAATATAAATGGGGACAGGGCTTGTTTGTCATCGTTTTGGGAAACTTGTCAATGTATTATGCGGTTATGCCTACCCACATATTTGTATCGATTATGACTATTTTCTACATGCCATCTAGGTTGGGTAGGTATTGATCAAGTCTGAAAATAGTGAGATAAATAGTATCTCGAATTCTGGATCATAACCAAATAATTCTCTGCTTGCAAGTTAACTAGCGATTCTTTTGGAATATTATTGTGTAAAATTAACCGATCCGGTACGAAACACTACACTGCGCTCCAAAACGCAAATTGTTGACGTGGCTCAAAAGGCTGCCATACTTAAATGGGACTGGGCAGGACATGTCTGTCGCATGCCGGACGAGCTGTGGGAACGTAAAGGATTGGTGCCCTGAAACAGTTACACGAGGTCGTGGCAGACCACGAAGGAGATGGCGGGACGAACTGGATGTCTTCCTTGAGAACTGGAGAGACGTTGCACAGAATTGTGACCGTTGGAAGGAATGGAGGGAGGCCTTTGCTCAGCAGTGGGACAACATAATCTAGCTATAATAATAATACACTTCTGGACACATCTATTGGCCCACCTTGTATTTTCAGTTTCGTTTGGTCCTAGCTAAAATTTTATATTAGGTCGAGCAAAAAGTTTTTATGCAGTTTTGAACCTGGCACATTCTCAATTTCATTCAATAGTCTTTTTTTGAATTTCGAACACAGAATTTAAAGAAACAAAAGACAATTTGGAGCCTGTTTGTTGATATCAAACAATCGAATACTAAGAAAACTTGGTTTTATTGGTTTACTTGGATTTAATTCTTGAAAAAGTGATTGATATCTTTGGTTTTGCAACAAACATTACTTATTCTTAACATTAAGGTGAGGTTCTATCAATAATCTATGGATACTTCACCTGAAGTCGCCGCCCAAGCTGTGGCACTTATTCAGGCCGGACACAGCCAAAGAAACGTGAGTGCTCAACTTAATTTAAGTCGATCTGCGGTCCGAAATGTTTATCGGAGGTACCTAGAGACTGGCGGCTTTGTTCGTCGCCAAGGAAGGCCACGATCTCGGGTCACTACTGAAAGGCAGGATCGATTCATCGTGACGACCAGCTTGAGAAATCGTCACCTTATACCTCCATTGAGATACAAAACCAACTTCGCGACTTCCACGGAGTATCTGTGAGCGCTCGAACTGTTCGGAGAAGGTTAAAAGAACGCGATATGGTACCACACAAGCCAGCTAATGGGCCCAAACTAACGCGAGCCCACCGAACAGCGCGCCTTCATTTCGCACGCAGTCATTTAAATTGGACACAGCAAGATTGGAGCCGTGTACTCTTTTCTGATGAGTCTAAAATTGTGTTACATGGCAATGATGGAAGGAAGAAGGTCTACCGACGTAAGGGAGAGCGTTTCGCACAATGCTGCTTTGAAGAGAGGGTTGCTTATGGCGGTGGCTCATGGACTGTCTGGGGCGGTATATCCGCGAGCGGCAAAACTCAACTTGAAGTTGTTACAGGACCACGGCTGCCAACATTAAATGCTGAAAGGTACATTCGTGAGTGCTTAGAACCTCACGTGATACCATACGCGGCCTATGTGGGCCCAAATTTCCTTTTTATGCATGACAATGCAAGAGCCCATGCGGCCGGCATCGTCAGGGAATATCTTCGGGATGTGAACATCACAGTTATGGACTGGCCAGCCAGAAGCCCAGACATGAACTCCATTGAGCACATGTGGGACGAGCTAAAAAGACGTGTTAGGGCTCGTCAGCCAGTTGCCCAGACGATGCAGGAGTTGAAAACTGCCATAGAAGAGGAATGGGAGATGATCCCTCAAAATTTCATAGAGATGTTGATAAACTCTATGCCTAATCGTATGAGAGCTGTGGTAGATGCCCATGGAGGCAACACGCGTTATTAAATTAAACCTTTATTTGATAAAACATGTTTTTTATTCAAAAATCAATTGCCTTTAACAAGGCGCATATCCGACTTGTTAGGCGTAGCTCCATGTCGTATGGTATTCTGAATTCAAATTTAAAACAATACGATCGAAAAAGATGGTAAAATGTATCAGGTTTAAAACTGCATTAACAGTTTTTGTTCAATCTAGCAATCATATTTCGGTAGGGGCCATCGAAACCTAAACTCTAAGGTGGGCCAATAGATGTGTCCAGAAGTGTATAATTATGTAGAGCCTGCTCCGTTGGTCTAGTAGTTGCACGTTGTCGAGACTGCTGTGCATCTTAGCCGTTTGTTTGATTCTCCGGTCGGGTAAAGTGTTATTGCCTGTTTCCATCAGTAGTTTCTCAGTAGCAGCCACGGCATTACGCCCGGTTGATGGCAATAGGCTTGCCTATTACATGGGAATAAAACAAAACTGAAGAAATGTGAGTGTGCTAATAGATAAATCTCTGCCTAACCCTTCGGGGATTACAGGCGCGATGTTATGTTATGTTAGACATTATTCCATGCGGAAATTAAATTGACGACTCAGATCGTAAAGACGAACACTGAGTCACAGCCAACCACAACATCGATTATATTGTACGTACGTCCCTGAAAATGCATGTTTTTAATTCCCTCAAAATATTACTATAATACTCTGTTATACCTACATTGCAAAAGCTATTAAATGATTAACATCAGTTACTGACAGGCGAGTAACAAACGAAAACGGATTGTTGCAAAAACAAAACGCAACTGTCAAAACCTTTTCCACAGACTCATCGCTCGTGTTGTTTTGACAGGCCAACAAAAGTTTCAGGATTATCCAATTTAAAAAAAATGGTTCGTTTTCTCTCCTACTCAGATCTTTGTAAAATAATAAATGTGATAAACTAGTTGAATTTCAGTGACACAAAATTAATGAGTTCAGTGAATGGGCGTTTAGTTTAATTTCAATCGCAAATTCAGTTTGTGATTTTATTTTTGAACGTCATACCAAAGAGTAAGACCAAAGAAATGATGGGTGGACTTTGTGAAGGACGATATGGCAAGAAAGGAGGTGTCTGACGAGATGACGTGTAATAGAGAAGTATGGAAGAACAAGAAGACATGCTGTACCGACCTTAAATAAACGATGAGGGCAAGAGAATGATGAATTGATGATATCATACGCTCAAGGAACACAGAGATTGCCGAGTAAACAAATAAAAAAAAAGAAATACATGCACACGAATAGAGAACCTCCTTTTTTTTGGAAGTCGGTTAAAAAGAGTTTTGTAACAACGACATGGTTTAATTGTGGAGTGACGAACAAGTGACGCATGACATGTCGCTTGACGCAAGTTGTCGCCCGAAGCCGTGTACAGCGTCACGAGCAATGAAATGATTAAAGGATTACACTTAGCAAAATTCAAAACCGTTTTTCTCGTAAAATTACGGTTTTATACTTCGAGATAAGCTTTCTGATCTTTTGTTATGTTAATTTTTCATAATTTTGTTTTGTCCTGTGCGGGATCAATAAATACTTTAGCTTTCTTTCTTTTTAGATAAGACATATTGTTATATTTCCTAATTTTATGCCATCCAAAGAAATATGTTTGTAAAAACGTAAAGCAGGCGGAGAATATGGTTTTTTTTTTAATTTTCGCTGCTTTCTTTTCATTGCTCTTGACAGCCATGATAGCCATTTTTTTATTTTCGGTTATTTATTGACAGTTATTCTTTCAATGAACATAATATTATGTGAAGAGTAGCTTACTCAAATTGCTGATATAAATCATCTTCGTCTCAAAATTAGGTAACAAAGTTGACTTTATGGTCCATTATGTAAATAACTTCAATTTCGTGCTATATCCGTAGAATTTAGTACGAGCTTAAAAGTATAATTTTGTTTTATCTCATTTGATGATTTGTGAAAAGGAATAAAGCATACGGTTGCAAGACTATGTTTCTTGTTGCGGTGTTGGTATACTTTAAGCAACTTCTTTGATTCGTTTTTTCAGTGGTCATTGTCACAAAATGCGTTTAGCTTGTGGCTATGGGTCTTCCTAAGAGATATCCATGATTTTATTTATTATTTATTTATTTTTCCTTTATTGGCCAATCAAAAATTGTTTACACTGATAATATTTAAAGTATGTATATAGTAGTGTGTAGTTTTTTTTATCCATAAACACATACAATTGTTTTAACAGGCAAGACCCAAGTTAACAAAAGTAGTCATATAATGCTAATTGCCCAGTTCCCAGTAACGAGGCTGGGTAGAAGCACAAGTTACAACATCTATCAATCTTTAGATTAGGCTTAGTAACAACATACATATCAATATTTTAGCTAAGCTCTGTCGCCCACGTAGCTTCCGAGTAAATAAAAAAAAGAGACCAGAATAGACTAAAAGAGAGATAAATCCCCATTTTGCATATTACATCGAAATCTTATACAGTCGTTTTTAAAAACGTAATTACAAATATTTCTAAATCATAAATATGATTTACATAAAACAAACGCATTGCAGCAAACGACAACGCGGCAGGCCCAGAAGAAGATGGCGGGACGAACTCGACTCTTTTCGCAGGGATTGGCATTTAACAGCATTGGATAGGGATAAGTGGAAAGAGGGAAGGGAGGCCTTTGCCCTGCAGTGGGACATAAATGGATAGTTTGATTTTTTATTTAAAATATGATTTGTGTTTACTTACTCATAACATAACATCATATCATCATCATCGTCCGGGCGGTGCGCCTCAAGTGGATCTGGGCAGGACATCTGGCTAGACGCGGAGATGGCCGATGGAGCAAGGCTTTGACCGAGTGGTGGCCAAGGTTAGGCCATAGGAACCAGGGCCGTACATAGGGTAAGCCATGCACTGGGCCCAAATCCAAAACTCCGTAGCTGATACTGAGATATTCCTAATGGAGAAATCCAATAATAATTTGCCCGTTGTAGGAATCGAACCCAGGATCTCTAGCTTGCAACCACTAGACCAACGAGGGAGTCTTAACATACTCATCCTCGACAAATCAAACCAGCAGTTAGTTCACAAAACGCCGATCTACCCAAACCCTTGGTACAATTTGCTGACAGTCATTTACCGAAAGGTTTACGACTGTTCCGGCTTTGCCAAGACCTCGTAAGTATATTTATTATATCCGTTTCCTTCCTTCTCGTTTATACGGCTATGTCGCTTAATGAAAGGCTCGCTTTACTAAAGGACAGTTCACACCCGTGTGTACAGTTTATGAAGATAGTATGGACACCATTATTTTTATTTTTTGAGGGTGGGAAATCATCAAATGACTCCTCCCGCTCTGGGCGGAGCGGCAGGGACTATCAGGCATCCATGTTCTTCTTAGCCCTTTGTGTCCGAGGCTACGGTATCTCTTTCGAACAACCCGCAGCCCTGACAGGCGTCGGCTCTAGCAATGTTGCTGACATCTCTTTGAGGCGCGCGTAGAACACGAACGGGCCATCGACACGCCCTGTCATCGTCATAATTAAGACGGACGGACGTTGAACTGGCATAGTATGGACGCCTTTTTTTTTTTTTTTTTGGGGGTGGGAAATCATCAAATAACCCCTCCCGCTCTTGGGCAGAGCGATAGGAGTGTCAGACTTCTACTGACTAAAAACCACCCATGTTCCTTCTTCGCCCTTCATGTCGAGGCCTCGGTATCCCTTGCGGACAACCCGCAGCCTCGACAGGCGTCGGCCCTTGCGGGCCCCTTCCATGTTGCTGACATCTCTTTGAGGCGCGCGTGGAACACGAACGCGCCGTCGACACGGCCTGTCGTCGTCATAAGACGGACGGACGGCGAGCTTACCCATCACTCACCGTCCACAGGCCCGCGTCTACGGTGGCCGGAAGCCATCACGTGGCCCCCGACGCCCGGAGCGCCTCCCGCGGCGGCTGGGACGAGAGGTTCTCTCCCTCTCACGTTCCGCCACCTCCTTCGCTAGCATCACTGCTTCGCAGAAGGAGGCGACGGCGTCCCATTCCTATGGTCATGCCTTTGGTCATGTTTTTTGAGAGCAATGTGTCCTGCCCATTTCCACTTAAGTCTGGCAATTCTTTGGGCTACATCGGTAACCTTAGTTCTTATGCGGATTTCTTCGTTTCTGATTCGATCACGTAAGGAAACTCCGAGCCATCTCTGGGTCTTTTCCGAGTCATCTTTGGGTGACTTTAAGCCTTCTGATGAGGCTCATTGTGAACAACCACGTTACGGTCCCGAATGTAATCATTACTTATTGTTAGGACACATTATATTCGATATTGTCGCTCCACTGTGTTGAATGGCAACCCGGTTGTGTGTAACACGCCTTAGATCTTAGTTTTTTTACATCCATCCGTTAGTCTTTTCATCCGACATTCATCCTCCGTTGAATATAGGCAGCTTTCATCTTTTTAGGTTTTGAACTTAGAACTCATTACTTTCTCATACATATTTTTTTATAGAAAAATATTTTAACCTCCTTCGTGCTCTTTTCTTATTTTAATATTCTTTATCCTCGTCTAGACGTAAAAGATTATTTTTTATGAAGGTTTAAGGTCAGTTTAACTTCAGATTATTATATTTTAAGGCTTAGGTAATCCTGTAGTCAAAGCGTGAATTTATTAGTGTCTAAGAAGTTGGGACTGCTGGGGCAATGAACTCAAGGTGTATTGTAATTTAGAAAACTAATTAGAGTTTCTAATGTGAGTTAATGTTGTACCTAAATTATTGAAGTGTAAATAATAATTGCTGTCTATTTCGTTTTAATTTTAAGATGTAAGTAACGTACAGAAATGTGTAAATTAATAACGTCTCTATGATAAATTGTTCTGTATTAAATGAAAAAGTCTATTTTATTTTCAAATATGAAGTTTCACATTCGATTTTAATATTACCTAAAAGTTGTTATGTAATTTTGTAGATTAAAGGTATAAATAAGTTTCATTACAACTAATTAGAATTAAAATGAGATCCGATAGGACTGGCTTAAAGATCTGTTTAAAAGTCCCTAAAAAAAAAAAGCAATGTGATGTCACCGAACGAACATTATTAAACAACAAAATCTTTTTCTACGAGTGTGGTGGCGCGGGTTTCATAGAATCAGCGTAGCAAAGCTCTCGTAGCTTTGCTACGAGAGCGTACGTTGCTACGCCGTAGCCGTAGCAACAGAACATTTCCTTTACATTTTGCAATAATTATGTAGTATAGCTGCTGCCAGTTAAGATATAGCGGTCATTGACCCACCTACATTTATTAAAGTTCTTAACTTTGAAATCCAAAAATTAGCCTGTACATGTCTTGTATTGTAATCTTCAATTTTTTTTGTAATGAAAAACGATACATGGTTCATTTGTTTTGGTTCGTACGAAGAGATATTAGGGAAAGGGCGATGACCGCTGTTGCGATTTTAATTGGCAGCAACTATAGCTATATTCCTAATACGGTCCGTTTCTTTAAGTTTTGCGACATAAGAAACACTAATCTTTCTTTCATGATCAATAGAACATACATCAATCCTCAAAAATGTTCACTATGATAGTAGCAAACTTCGTCGGGCGTCGTCGCCGAAGGAGGCCTAGAAAACACTGGCATGACGACCTAGAAGCGTTTATGACGAATTGGTCGGAGAAAACCACACAGAGGGAAGATTGGAAGGCTATAGGGGAGGCTTTTGCCCAGCAGTGGGACAACATAGGCTAAGAAGAAAATAACAAAAAAGTAGCAAACTATCATAGTGAATTTTTTTGAGGACGGGTGGATGTTCGATTATCTTTCACCCAAAAACTACTACCTAAACATATTGTCATAAATCTTTTCATTAATGTAGCTAAATTAAAGGGAAAATTATTATCAGTCTAAAATGTTACCACTACTGGGACTCAGGCGTCCTCTCTAAGAGAGGGATGGGCTACAGTCCAACACGCGGGCCCAGTGTAGGTTGGTAGATGTCACATGTCTTCGAATTTTTTGGTTCTAAGACATGACACGTTTCCTCACGATGTTTCCCTTCACCGTTTTGAGAGCAGTTATGATGAAATAAATTACACAGACTCTTGCGGCTGACTGGGTTCGAACTCACGACTCACTGTTCGTAAGTCGGGGCCGCCACCACTGAGACACTGCTGCTCTCAGGATAAATAATAGGTATTATTTGATAATTATAGAGATTAACCGTATTTAGAGATAAAAACGACTGATTTGTTTCTCACCACAATAACAATTTTTGAACTTTTTGTAACAATAAGGTAGTTAACTAAAATAATCTAATTAGTACGTCAGATAGATTTCCAAAAAATATTGGACACGTATTTTTTCTTTTTTCACGTAAACAAACAATGAAGACGATACTGTGGTTTGAAAACTCGTGTGACGTCATATTCTAAGACATTAGTATGACATTTTTTACCGGTGAGTGACGTCACGAGCCCCCACTCAAATCTTTGACGCGTTTTATCTTCGTCAATTTTTATTGATTTGATAAAACAAAAAATACGTATCCAATATTTTTCGATAATTTAACAGACGGACTAATTAGAATCATATTTCTTTAGTCAATAAACATCCCTATTAGTAACTAAAAGGAATAAATACTAGTAACACAATTTGTTCCAATATCCCAAAAGCTAGAAAAGTCTTATTTCCACACAATTCCACTATTTACTTTGTAGAAAGGCTTCTCGATTGGCTGACTACGGATATTGCACACACTCTTTTAGAATTAAATCTCAGCTAGAAAAGGTCATGACCTCCACGATACGCCCAGACATGTGTTGGTAAAGCAAATCAAATATAGTTAAGCTTTGAGTATAGTCTTAATTTAGTAGTGGTTGGTTTATACAAAGAGTAGAATTAATGATGTTTATTTTACAAACTGGTTTTTATTACTAACACTTTTACAAACTTTTTGCTTAGTTAGTAAGTACATTTAAAATTATGTTTGTAAACAGATAATTCATAAAGGGCGCCTACAGACAGACAATACACACTCACAATCCAAAATTGTAACATTTATGACTAAACTAGCTTTAGCCCGAGGCTTCGCCTGCGTGGATGTCGGAAATATCAAAAATTACGATTTTCCATACAAACTTTCATCCTCTGTTAAATATCTATCCGTATAATAAATATCCGTATCCGTAACCGTTACCGATTTGTACAAAGGCGGAGTCTAAATTCATATGAATTAGTAGATGTCGGAAATATAAAAAAATACGATTTTCCATACAAACTTTCCTGTTTCACTATGGGGGTTGAATTTTGAAAAATCCTTTTTTAATGGATGCCTACGTCATAAGAGAAATACTTGTGCGAAATTTTAAGTTTCTAGTCCTAAAAGTTTGTCCTGTGCGTTGATCCTCAGTCAGTCAGCTTTACCTTTTATTATACGTATATAGAAGATAGAATCGATTTAACATCAAAATACAATAAGTATTTTATGTCTCACAAAATCAGCCAAAGTTTCATCAAAGTTTCCGTTTCATGGACCCGTCCTTGATCTTATATCACCCTGACAACAGCGAACTATCTCAATGTCATACTAGTCAAATATTACCAAAACTGGAACAAACTATTGTTATTTGTCTTTGTCATTTGTCTAGACATCAATCGTCTTTGGTTTTGTCTATGAATCGAGACGTTTTGACGTTTGCAAACAGCGCTGTAAAAATCACAGAACAAGTTGTTCTTGCTGTTCTGTGTTAAAATACGATTTGTGACTGTGATTATTTTAATGTCTGCCTCGTTGGTCTAGTGGTTGCAAGCGTGACTGCTGAGCAGGAGGTTCTGGGATCGACTCCCAGGTCGAACACCGTGTTATAGAATTTCTCCATCAAGAATTTCTCAGTTGCAGCCACCGAGTCTGGATTTGGGGCCAGTTGATGGCATAAGGCTCGCCCCCTATTACATGGAACTTAAACATGACTGCCGAAATGTGGGTGTACTAATAGGTACACCTCTGCCTAACCTTTCGTGGATTACAGACGTGACGTTCTGTATGAAACAAACTATTGCTATTTCTCGTTGTCTTTGGTCTAGTCTGGGATGAAATCAATTGTCTTTGGTTCTGAACATCAATCAAGATGTTTTGACGTTTGCAAACAGTTCGGTCAAAACTAAAATACTACTAAAATACGATTTGTGACTGATATAACGTCATACTATGATTTATTACAACATTTTGTTTGATTGATTAACATGAAATCAGCTTTTACCCACAGTTTTGCCCACGGTCATTCATAATTCCGAAGTATACATTTGTCGAGAGCAGCCGAGCAGTGGTGGCCCAGTGGTTGTGGCCCCGACCTATGAACAGTAAATTGTGGGTTCGAACCCAGTCAGGCGCATTATTTTATGTGATTCAACACCACTGCTCCCAAAACGGTGAAGAAAAACATCGTGAGGAAACCGGCATGACTTAGAACCAACAAATTCGAAGACATGTGACATCTACCAACCGCACTGGGCCCGCGTGGTGGATTATAGCATATCCGTCTCCTAGAGAGGAGGCCTGAGTCCCTGCAATGGAAACTTTATAGGCTGATGATGATGGTGATACAGTTGCCGTTTACGTGAATACGGCAACATATCAAGCGGACTTTAGAATTTTGATGACAGTTCATCATTTGTGTCATAGATGACGCTGTAGTACTTTTTGAAGTGCCGCTACGAGCATTATATTATAGTGTGAAATCATGGGGCAAAAGACATCAATACAAACACTTTTACTAAGGATTCAGTAAACAAGTTTGAACCTTTTGTGTTGAAATTTGTTCAAACGGAAGTGACGACTTAGGTCATCATGTGCCTAGCCTTTTCCCAACTATGTTGGGGTCGGCTTCCAGTCCAACCGGCAGCTGAATACCAGTATTTTACATGGAGTGACTGCCTATCTGACCTACACAACCCAGTTAGTACTGAGAAATACGATACCCCTTGGCAAGACCGGTTGACAAATTTTCGGTCACTGACTACATGTAACGGCTGTCAAAGATGTACAGATGACAGCCGGGACCAACGGGTTAGCGTCTTTTCCGAGGTACGGAGGAAACCTTGTATGTAACGGGTGGTCATCCATCCACGGACCAACTCAGCCAAGCACGGCTTAAACTCCCAAACAAACTGCCAGTGTGGAGCCTTTGCAGGATATGCGCCACCTCCTATCCTGTCCATTCTGCACAACCACTTGAACCTTTCAGGACTTACTAGAAGAATATGATAGAGCTGTGCAGGTGGTTACATACTGGTCTAATACGATTTGAGCTCATCGACACGTAAAGAAAAAGACGGTTTAACCTGAAGATCGTCCCGAGCGTCTGTTACTATTTAGGTACCACTTAGGTACTCAGCCAAAATGCATGGAACAGCTGCTATGTATAATTTTATGCACAAATATAATCAAAACATAATTACCATTCTAAACAATCTCCAAAAACTAATTTTAATTAACTATAATATCATCGCTAGCTCCGTTCTATCTAGTTATAATTAACTTTCGTGAACCTTCAAGAGAAGTCAACTATTTTCACTCATAACACGCAATTAGTGAAAACTTTTGACGCTGCCTCTTAATAATTTAGCATTTGCGTTAATTATAATTAATGAACTTAGTCTTTTGGAAGCAAATTAATGATTTAAGGGGACAAAGTTTTGTGTACTTGGCCTTGACTGTCGCGTTGGTCTTAGTTAGAGGTTGCAAAGACGACTGCTAAGAGTTAGGAAGGAAGTTTTGTAAAGTGTTCATGAAGTTTTTTTATTTGGTCTCTACCGAATACTGGCTTGATGATAAGTTTCTAACTCTGGAAAACAAACCTCCTTTCTAGGTTGTAAGCCTTGGCTGGGGGCCTTAAATTCATTTGAGGTAACCACAGGACCCCATCGGGCTGCGGGTTGTTCGAAAGAGATACCGCGGTACCGGCACAAGGGCTAAGAAGGAACATGGGTGGTTTTTAGTCAGTAGAAGTCAGACACTCCCTTTCGCTCTACCCAAGAGCGGGAGGGGTTATTTGATGATATCCAACACTCCAAAAAAAAAGGTAAACACAGGATAGTCCGTTGGTCTGTTGTGCTGTCTGACAACATTATCGAGTTGAACTACAAGTATCGTTACCTAAAAAAAACCCCCGCATGATGGGTTATAGCTCACTCCCTCTCTTATAGATACCTAATTCCAGGTATGTCCCAGTAGCGGCTATTATATAAAGAAAGAAAACGTATTTATTGGTTTCACACAGGACAAAACAAATTAACAAAAAAAGTAAACATAAGAAAAACACTTAAAATTAGGACATACATACATTAAATTTAAATTAGTCCCGTACGAAAGCAAAAGGCCACTATCTCTACACCGACGGACAAAACACGTATATCACGGACACGGAAAAAACAAAAATGAAAAAAATAAAGACATTGTCAAGCAAAAAACCACACGGGTACATAATTTGCGACCGGGATAAAAAGTATCCTATATCCTAAGCCAGGATAAAACCAAACGCCAACAAAAAAGGTAAAGACAGAGTTATAATTGTTAGAATAATTATTACAAACAAGCTTTTGTTTGTTTAATTACTGTTTGAACAACAAGCGTATAATGAATGACCAACAAATTGAAAACGATATTATTCTAAAATTATTGTGTTATTAGTATTATTTAGTTAGTTAGTACATTGTTTGTTGGCCAATAAAGGGTTCCGTGTTGTAATTATGTGCTTGGAGTTCATATTTGAAATAATTGGCGGAATAATAAGAGCAGTAGTTATTATAATGATCAACTGGGACCGTTTAATGTGGCTACGTCCGGCAGAAGACAACTTTCTTTTGAAATGCTCGATGATGATTATAATGATACGGTTTATTGATGGCCTTATAAGAACCTAGGATTTGTTCTGAGGTCATGTCAGGTATTTAAAAATATTGGAGCTCTTAAATCTGTATATTTTGCTTATGTGCTCAGCGTATTAGAATAGTCCTGGTCTTAAATTTTCACAAAAACATCAAAACGTCACGCCTACCGAAGTACCGTACACCCACATTTCGTCAGTTATATTTAAGTCCCATGTATAGGGGGCCAGCCTATTGCCATCAACCGGGCACAAATCCAGACTCCGTGATTGCTACTGAAAAATTCCTGATGGAAAAATCTAATCACACTTTGCCCGACCCGGGAATCGAACCCTGGACCTCAAGCTCAACAGTGGCGCTTACGGCCACTAGACCAACAAGCCATTCAGTTCATTAAATTGAACCCCAAATTCCCCAGAGTATAATATCAATAATAAATAATATTACATTGGCGACATTAGGGACCCGTTCCAAATACGGGCGGAAATTAACGATCTCACATGGGACGGTTCCGTACATAGAAATAGCCATAAATCACTATATACATGTAATTGAAACCAGCTTCCGTGTAAATTGGGTAATCATTACGACCTTTATATGACCTTGAGATGTTGTTGATAATATTTTGTGGTGTCTAAGCTTTATTAATAAGGAAGATTCAGTGTCGATGGGTGATATCCTGTCTTGTTGGTACTCTGATATATTGATAACACAATCTGTACCCTTTTTTTTTTTTTTGAGTGGGAAAATCCTCATGGATACCCTCCGCTTGGGGCGAGTGGGGGTTATGTCGGACTCTAACCGACTAACAACCCACTGTTCCTACTTATACCATGTGTCGGGGGCCCGGGACATACAAGTACATTCGCGCGCACCCCTGTTCAGGGGTGCGCGCGAATGTACTTGTATGTACAGATAGATAGTTTAGTGTTTTTAGGGTACAGATTGTTCAATCTGTACCCTAAAAACACTAAACTTGAAATTATAATGTTAAGGTCATTGATATAAAAACTAAAGATACGGTCGTCCGAACATTTGCTCGACGCGTTCGCCATACAAAGAATTGGTGTAGTCTGCTCGTTAACGTAACCTTGTATAAGCGGCATGGCATTTTCGAGGTATAAAGAATACAAATAAAGCTTTTAATAAAATTTACGACCGCACCCGAAGAGAGCCGATCGTGGACTAGTTCACTTCGGCTTAGGAAAAACCTTATTGGGACCACGTTTGTGGCGTCATTCTAACATGCCGTCCGCCCAGTCCTTACGCAGTAATATATAAGTCAATGATTAAGGTCCTTTTTTTGGAGGGTGGTAAATGATCAAATGACGCCTTCCGCTCTGGGCGGAGCGGTAGGGAGTGTCAGACTTCTACTGACTAAAAACCACTGATGTTCCTTCTTAGCCCTTCATGTCGAGGCCGCGGTATCTCTTACGAACAGCCCGCAGCCCCGACGAAACAATTTGTACCTTTGAGCAAAAACTACAAGATTTGAATTTACCAAGGTCCTTATTTTTATTTGGGAAATAATAAATCGAGCAACAGATTTTTTTAATGGCCACGTGATCAAACTTCTAATTTTATGACTAAGCCACGGGAAAATAAGATAGCCTCTAAAAAGCTAATTCGTCTTTTTACAATGCCAACTAAATATCTTACAGAAAGCGTCAAATAAAGATTATCAATTATCGTAACTTGTACTTATTACATAGACACCTAATTTACTAACGAAGCCACGGAATTTATATCTCATAACCATTTTACATTTTATAGCTTTAACATTAGTTAATTAGCACCCTAATGGGCGGCATGGGCACCGGGCCGTAGGCCGACGAAGGAGGCCGGCGGAGGCCCGGCACTTCGGGGACAGAAGATATTAGTGTTATTTAATATGCGAGCGAAGCGAGCGCGCGTCACTTGTCGGGTAAAAAATAACCACCATGCTGAGTTATATTTAGAGTGGCTTAGATAGAACTTAACTAGTGGCTAAGATAGGAATACTTAGATGCTCGTTAATTGTGGCTTACTTAGTAATTTAGAAGGCAATGTAGATTTTTAGAGGCGAAAAATGCTATTAAAAAGAAGCCGGTTTAATTAGCACCCTTTTTATTTTGTCCGATTTCAGTATACTGCCGAGTTTTCTCCGTGTCTCGGAAAGCTCGTTAAACCGTTGATCCCTGCTGTCAATTGTCTTTGACTGTCATAACAAGTAGTCAGCGACCCCGAAAGTCTGACAACCAATCTTACCCAGTATTCAGCTGGCTCTCGTTAGATCTGGAAGCCGACCCCATCATAGCAGGAATCAAATTTTCTTACGTTTTTTTGCAATTAGCAGGTCAGTATCAGGTTGGTCGTGGCTTAATAAGAACTGCCACTCGGGTCGACCTTTAGGTAAAGCTGTGCTTGCCTAGGTCGGTCTGTGGATGGGTGACCGCCCGACATATCGAGTGTCCTCCGTACCTCGGAAAGCACGTTAAGCTGTTGGTCCCGGCTGCCATATATAGATCTTTGGCAGTCGTTACAGGTAGTCAGTAAACCTGAAAGACTGACAACCAGTCTTACCAAAGGGTATCGTCTTGCCCAGTATTAACTGGGTTGTGAAGGTCAGATAGGCAGTCGCTTCATGTAAAATACTGGTATTCAGCTGCATCTGGTTAGACTGGAAGCCGACCCTAACATAGTTGGAAAAAGGCTAGGCAGATGATGATGATATCAGGTTGGTCGTTGATAAAAATATGATTCGCGGCCACAGGTTATTGTACATTCGCCACAAAGTAAATTTGCCACGAAAAAAAGTATGTGTAAACTCGCCACAGTTCTATTTTCATGAAGAAAAATCCGCCATATTGGTTATTTCCGTACAGACAGCAGAAAAATCGTCGCCTGACTAACCTTCACACTGCTCTGTCACACTGGTGTGACGATGAGGATTTTTTTTCTAACCATTACTAACCTTAACACCGACCAATACCGGCCTTTTAAGTTCATTCAATCCCATTGAATGACTTGAACGGCAAATTGCAAAAACTGTTAAAAAAAAAATTAGAGACAAAGGGAGAGTGAGTTATTAAATTTCGCGGGCTACTCTTGTGCTTCCACCTTTAACAAACATATTCGTTTAACTAGTGTTAATAATGGGATTTAATAAAAATCCCTACAGCAAACCACCCGACCCTAATACGATGTCTGGTCATGAAATTGTATGTAAAAAGCTAAAATTTTACGATTAGTGACCCATACTAGCGATTATCCTGAATACAATGCTGTGGACCAAGGATAAAAGCAACCGTTACGACTTAAGTGGAATCCTTACGAGATTAAATGATACTTTTGGATACTTACATCTCATCTGAGATTATCTAGTAATAAGTAGAAGATTATCTTCTTGTACTTTTTTTTTGGAGAGTTACAATTCATCAAATGACTTCTCCTGCTCTGGGCGGAGCAGAAGGGAGTGCCAGACTATTACTGACTAAAAACCACCCATGTTCCGACTTAGCCCTTTGTGTCCAGGGCCGCGATATCTCTTTCAAACAACCCGCAGCCTCAGCAGGCGTCGGTCCTTGCGAGCCCCTACAATATTACTGACATCTTTTTGAGGTGCACGTGGAACACGAACGCGGCTTCTTCTTGTACTTGTACTTACAAAATACTAAAACTGCCTAGTGGCCATGTATGATGCACGACTGTTGAAGTGTTGGGCCATGACTGGAGCCCTGAATTCACTGGGCATTATGCTTAAAATACAACCTATTTATAGGTACGTATATATTTTTTTTTGTTAAAATATTGTATGCTCGTTTCCATTTACATTTAAAGTATAACTGCCAAAATGTAAATACACAACATCTGTCCACACCTTTCGGCACACAGTCATTATGTTACGTTACTAAACAGAATCTGTAACAGAATATTATCCTAGTCACGTTCCTACTGGGGATCCCACTAACTTTGTTTCAATTAGGACATGTTGTGAGGAATCCAGGAATACTGGGTAAATATTTACTGGTAAACATTATATTTACACTAGTACTGGAATGGATACAGAATACTGATTTGTGGTGCGCTATTTGTTACATATTAAATCAGAATTAATATTCTACTATAAGTAACGTTGAGAGCGAACAAATAAAGATTGGGACGTGGGAATGACATATTAATTACCTAAACTAAATAAATACATATAAAGTTTGTAGAGAGTAAGCTACAGGAACTTAATACTTTGTCACTTTTTCCTACATTAGAATGACTTAACGAAAAGATACAAAGACAAAGAAACATATATATGATGTCACAGAAACACGTGAGAAACAATTATAACAAAACTGTAATGTTTAGGCATGAGCTCCTCGTATATACCTATGTCAAAACATATTATTATACACTGATCTGTGTGGTAACCCTTAAACATAAAATCAACATGGATTATATTATCTTTATGCGCCACATGACTCAAAATTCCCATTTATTAAACCCCATGAAAAGCAACCCGTTAACACCCGTCAGCTTTCAAAGATCACACGTGGCGATACATGAGAAGTGAAGCTTCTAAACAAACCTAATATATAAAAACGTCACCAAGGTTTTACCTATAAGCACCCATTTTCCCATGATACTTGGGAATAAATAAGTTTCTTCCACAAAATTCGCAAAAAGATTCCACTGTTTTAACAAACTTGTAATGAGATGCGTGTTTTGGGAGTAAACAACGAAAGTTTCTTTTTTTGAGGTATCCCAAGCTCAACTTTGAATTACATACACAAGTGTTTTTTTACAAAAATCTACATAATCTGGCTAACAAATGGATAATATAAAAATAAGAAATCCACCATAAACGATGTTCAAAAAATTGGTGCTTTTTTATTTTGAATAACACAACAACTTTAATCCACGAAGGGTGAGGGCACAATAGCAACGTTAAGAAGACTTGCCTACCGTATTGATTTAATTTTCATGTAACGTTATCATAATAATCATTTCAGCCGAAAGACGTCCACTACTGGGCCTACTCCAAGTGTCTCCACATTGGCCGATCCCATGTGTCTCGCATCCAGCGGATTCCTGCAACCTTCATCAGGTCAGCGGTTCACCTAGTGGGAGCCTTCCAACGCAACGTCTTCCAATCGCGGTCAGTCCAGAACTTGTCGGTCTTACCCTGACCACTGCCACTAAAATTATAATTCTTTGGAGTATTTCGGTAACCTTAGTTCTTTTGTGAATGTCTTCATTTCTGTTTCGATCACGCAAGGAAACTCCGAGCCTAGTGAATTTAAGCCTTCTGCTGACGCCCATTGTGAGCGATCACGTTTCGGTTCAAAACGACAAAAAAATCACGTTAAATATTGGCGAGCCCCCCTTAAATATTTATTTTATTTTGTTTTTAGTATTTGTTGTTATAGCGGCAAATTAAATACATAATTGTGAAAATGTCAACTGTCTATCGCGGTTCTTCAGATACAGCATGGTGACAGACAGACGGACGGACGGACAGACAGCGAAGTCTTAGTACTAGGGTCCCGTTTTTACCCTTTGGGTACGGAATCTTAAAAATAAACCGATTTCCGAAATACATAATAAATAATCGACAGAAAATGCGTGCAAAACTAATTTCTTTCTTACGGCAGAATAAAAACAAGTCGGTGGAATAAAATCCACCCTTAACTATTCTCCGTCATAGTTCCGTACATGAACGGTGAGAACAATAAGCTTATTGTTCTCGCTCAGTGTTCCGTCCCCCTGCCTGTCATCATAGCTCAAGATATTATGTTATCTACTGCAAAATAATAAGTATTATTATTTAGGTTGGTTACGGAGAAAGATCACTCAGGCTTCATATAAAGAGACCTTGGAAATCAGTTTCAGTAAGTACAATCTCGAGTACCAATATGTTTACACGAAACAACTTTTAAAAGGGATTTTCTTCTACTGTGTTAATTAACGTTTTACGTTTTTTTACTACATAGCATTTTGTAAGCCATACTGTTGAATATACAAAGTTGTTTTTTATACGTGATCATGGACGTTATGTTACGTTTCTATTAAATTCCCGAAAAATAATAGAGTTTGGAAAATGAATAGAGTCACTATAGTTCCAATTTTAATATCAACCACAGGTGTTATCCCAAAACAAATATTCAACAATTTTAGCGCACTCAATCTATCTAAATACATACACATATCTAACACTACAAAAAGCTGGCCTTACTAAACACTTGCCGAACAGTCAGAATTTTTTTACAATTAGACTTAGATAATAATTTCGCTGCAGTACAGAATAATTTGAATGCACAGACAAATAACTAGAATCTCGCCTTGGTTCACACCCGTGAGATTCTTAAAATACCAGGTATTGACCTGAGAAAACGAAAGTTTAAAACCATAATAATTGATGTCACAAGCATTGAAAAGTGCGCACAATCCTAAATTATGAGCACTTTTTCGCGACCAGTTTTAAGAAACTGATAGCTGAACTTAGCGACTATGAACTATTTTCCGACAATCTTTTTTTTGTTTTCATTTTTCATACAATATAATTCGAGTATCGTAAATCGATTATTTATTGAACTCGGCTTACAATAATTATTTTGATCGAGTTCAATTTCATTAGTGAAATTAAACAAAACCCGAACGTAAATACTGATTCCTAGTCCTTTTGATAGACCTCTAAAGAAAATAAACAGTCTATTATCTTATCTTTTTATTAACACAAATCGGGCTACAAAAAAGCGGCTCCATAACTTTGCTTCAAGCGGATTTATTTTTTTGTCTAAAGACTTTTCCTTCGCCTCGTCAGCGTTCATTACCCTACTTTGAGCTGTAAAATGAGAAAAGTGAACGCATTTCATTTCATTAAAATACTACTTCTGTCGACTTCTTTACTTTTCTGAATATTTTTTATGATCGTAAAATAACTAAAAGTATTAATTTATACTTACTTTTAAGCTTTTGAAATCATAAACAAGCCGAGTATTCTTTGTGTTATAAAATATACTTAATTAAAAAACAAGTTTATGTTTAAAAAAAGAAACATTATGGTCTCTCTTTTTCTTTTTTGGCGGGTGGAAAATCATCAAATAACCCTTCCCGCTCTTGGGGAGAGCGAAAGGGAGTGTCAGACTTCTACTGACTAAAAACCACCCATGTTCCTTCTTAGCCCTTCATGTCGAACCCGCGGTATCTCTTGCGAACAACCCGCAGCCCCGACGGATAATAGTCTCCTTGCCTTTGTCTTATGTTATTTGGAGTCGGCGCAACTCGTTAGCTTTAAGTAAAACATAATATTCAAGTTTTTTTCCACCAGGAATATCTCAGTAGCAGTCACTGAGTCTGGATTTGTGTCCAGTTGATAACAATAGGCTCGCCCCCTATTACACGGGGCTTAAAAATAACTGGACTACAAGCTTCAAGAACCTTAGGTAATTAGTTACTAAAATGAGTAAATACCCTTATTATATAAAACCCTTTGTGGAATACCTAAAACCATCAATAATTCCACTCATTGACACACACACACACATCACACACACTCATCGCACACGCACACACATTTCACTCATTTTAATTTTTTTGTTATATTACCTAGACCGGGTAGAATATTGGAGGTAGCCACTAACCTAATTAAACGCCACATTAACACAAGTTACGCCAAATAGCTAATTAATTGGGAATTAAAGCTATTCGGGCTATTTATTGCCCCACAAACAATTACGGACTGCTCCACGAGTAATTAAAGTGTACGAATCAAAGATGGAATCGTATTCACTTGAGAATTGAACACTAGGTATGGTATGCTCGATAATGCAAATAACTAATTTGTAGATTGAGTTGCTTGATAGGAGCTTTATGACTTCATTAAACTTCTGACTAGGCACCTCGTTGGTCTAGTGGTGGCTAGCGCGACTGCTGTGCATGAGGTCTTAGGTTCGATTCTCGTGTAAGCCAAATAATTATGTTGTTGAATTTTTCCATCAGGAATTTCTCAGTAACAGTCCACGAAGTTTGGATTTATACCCAGATGATGGCAGTAGGCTTGCCCCTATTATATAGAACTTAAACATAAATTGCGAAATGTGGATGTTCTATTAGGGGGCCGCCAAATGGCGGTCGTCAAACCATATCAGAGGCATTTGAGGCAGTTTAGTAACTGTAACACTTGGGTGTGTGGGGTCTTACCTAACTGCCTGCACGATAAGAAGAACATTTGGGGCACCTTTGCCTAACCCCTCGGGAATGGGGATGTTTCCTGATTAAAGAAGTATGATTCTGTTTAGTTCGACTGTTAGATTATCGAAAAATATTGGGTACGTATTTGAATATCGAAGATTAAAATACCTACGCTTAAAATATCGATGTTCAAAACATTGAAAATGGAAGTATCGAACGACCATAAAACCGAAACATAAAATATCGAAAGTTTATATTATCGAATGGTTAAATAACCTACGTCCAATACATCTAAAATCTAAATATCTACAAAAGTTACATCGAAATACAGATTATCGAATGTCCTAAATATCGAAGTACAAACTATCGAACGTCCTAAATATCGATGGGTACATATATTATTTGAACATCGAAAATTAATTTTTGATGTAAGTAGTATGAGTGGAAAAAGGTTGCTTCTGCAACGTCTCCGCCGCTACGGGAAGTGCAACCCCTTCGCCCTTGCGTAACAAAGGATAGGCACCCATGTTCACCTCCAGGATTTTTATATACACTCTAGGGGTAACAGCCAAAAGACTACGTAAATTTGGGGTACCCTAATTCGGTTTTGGAACAATTTCGACCTATTTTATCCATGAAAGTCAGTGTCCAGTGTACAAGCATAGGTCAATCGTGAAGGTATTATTTAGGTCTTGAAATTGTCAATATTGTTATGCTACTAAAGTTAGTGACAGAAACGTATCGCTGCAAAATCGACTCTACGTAGTCTTGTATGCCCTACCCCTAGAGTGTAATTTAGAATCGCGTAGGCGCGGAGGGGCGCGGCAGCCCGCGAGCTGAGGAGTAGGTGGTTTTAACGCCCGCCGCCGCAGCTGAGGCTGGCCGGCGAAGCCGGCTAACAAGCCGAAGCTGCGGTGGTGAGCGTTTAGATCATCTGCGACGTTAAGCTCGCGTGGGACTGCCGGAGCCCTGCAGCGCCGGAGCCGTGACAGAAACCATGCTCGCTTGCATGTTGCATGATTGCTGCAAGCTTGTTTGCTATTTAAAAAAAACAAGGAAAACCTCATGTAATGTAGGTACTTTAATTATTTTTACATAATAAAAACCCAAAATAAAACACATTTGTACGCAAATGTACAATATAACCACTGCGATAATTTTTTTGTTCTAGACCATACCTGGGAACCCCCTAGTTATGGAGATATTGGGGGTCAAAGTTACAAATTTTTCCCCAAAGAAAAAAAAAACGTTTCCCAGCAAAAATTTTTGCGTAGGGGTACTTAGTTTGATGTACAGAATGCTTGGTTAACGGCTGTGTGATGGGTTGATTTATACCCTGTATAATTTTTTTCGGTATTTTAACTAGTAGATATTTTGAACGTAGATATTATGAACTTAGGCATAATGTCATTCGATATTTTGAATCATTCGAAATTTTGATTATTCGGAATTTTAATTTTCGATGTTTTGAACATCGATATTTTAAGCGTAGGTATTTTAATCTTCGATATTCAAATACGTACCCAAAATATTGGATACTTGTTTTTTATTTGATCAAATTAATTAAAATTGACGAAAAAAAACGTGTCAAAGATCCTGACTAACGTCACTTCGTGGTAAAAAATGTACCAAGCACTGTATCGTCTTCATTTTTTGTTTACGTGAAAAAAGAAAAATATGTGTCCAATATTTTTTGGAAATCTATGTGACGGATTAATTAGATTTATTTTGTCAACCACCCTACTACAGGCGTGATGTTGTTTATACAATCAAAAACAAAGTACACAAGTATAAACAGTATTCATAACCCATTACTATTACATCGCACTAGAATTCAACTACGCTATCTATTAACTCCCAGTGAAACTGCAATCGTTAATCGAGAACGCTTCGCACAACTATCATACATGACTGCATCGCGAGATAAGCCGGCTGATGACCTTAGCAACGCTTCCGAATAGCCTGACAAACATGGTATTCAGGTCAACATGTCAGTTATCCGAATATTGCAGTCTACGGATGGATATACGCTTCTACTCCTATAGCAATATATGAGGTCATTTGAGGTCGTGACTTCGAAATATTGGAATCATCGCTGCAAACTTGAAATATTATTTAAACATCAAGCATAAACTCACGCTTTTTTCCCATGGGGGTAGGCAGAAACTACAGAAGGTGTTCTGTGGTTTCTGCCTACCCCTCTGCCTGCTACGACTACGAGTCATACTCCGTTTGCCTCGTCCACATTCATACATCTGGTCATACACGCACGCCTGTTGTGAGTACTACGCACCTGTCCTTTCTGAAGAACATCACCAATAAGGTCAGTGTATGTCTTTCTAGGGTGTGTCCCTCCCGGCATTGACACTCACATCTGCCTTGTAAATTCCTTTTTTTTTCCTTCGACTTTCACTCACATAAATATTATTTGTGTTACTGAATAAAGTACGAACTGGGTACATATTTACATAAGAGGAAGTCTGAAAGTGGCGCCGGTGACAGAATAGTAGTGTGGTAATCGGTTGTCGTGTGATGCGAAGGAATGAGGAAAATGTTGGGTGTTAATGCAGTTGGCTATAAGAGTAGAGGAAGACCAAAATAAACGATAGATGGACTGTGTGAAGGATGATACGGCTAGAAAGGAGGTGATTGCTGAGGTTTGTTTTTTTTTTTATTTGGAATGGGCTTGCTCTTGACCTCAATCTTACCCTAAGGGCAAAGATGAGGTCGACGATGGAACAAGCTTACCCAGAAGAAGCCTATTTACTCGCGACTTAAATAGATTGGGGTTATATGAACTCGGGAAAACCGACGCAGGCAGGGAGGTGACGAGTAATAGAGAAGTATGGAAGAAGAAACCATGCTGCGTCGACCTTTAATAAATTGGGATGATTGGAGGAGAATTATGATAATCATATAGGTTACTGGTGCCTTGATTAGTTTAATCATCAAAGGATGATGATTGAACTAATCAGATGATTAAACTGTCCTGCGAAATGTCAACTCTTTTTCTTTCATTCCCATATCAGCCGTCATACTGACAAACTTCTTTTATACAAAAAGTACACAATTTCGAAAATAAAACAAATGGCCGACATTTTCGCCGATTCATCGTAGCTTTTTAAATAAAAACTCACGAACATAAATTATGAATTGACACGTCCGTTCACGGGCTGGCGACACCCTTATCAACTCAAAACAACGTTAATTACAAACACAATCCGCGTCCTGAAATAAATCTGTAAAGCTAACCAAAATATGAACAAAAACTTTATAAATTTGTGTTGACACCATTTTGCACTTACGCTACAAAAGTACGGACGGAAAAATGAGCAATAATACGTCTTAATAACATGCACACATAACAGGGAATGTAACGTCTCTTCAAAAACATAACGAAACCAAAAACTTCACTCACTCACTCACTTTGTTCAAAACTTCTTTTGTTTTTTAAAGGATTGAATGTTTCTGTTGATGTGAAAAGTTGGACCGAAGAATTCTTTGACTGAAACATGATTTTGGAGGAGTGCTGAGTTATAAGGGGTGAAGTCTGAGTTTTGTATAAGACGTTGAATATCTACCATGTAGGTACCCCGTAATCTATAAAGAAGAAAGCTGACCGAGTGGTTGAAATCATTGTCGTATGATGCAACTGAAGGTATTGTGGAAACTTAGCTAACACATACACTGACACACACCAAAACACACACACATACACATACACCCCCACACCCCACACAAACCCTCACTTTTACACACACTCCAACTCACACCCCCTCTTTTTCTATTAAGGTTTACCCAAAAAAAAAAAAAAAAAATCTTTTTTTTATTATTATTATTTTTTTAATATAAACTTTGTATAGCTTAACTCTGGAACAATAATTGTCCTCTTGTTTAAATGGGCGTTGATAGCTGCGACACAGTTATAAACTTTTGTAGCTATCATCGTTTTCTTTGTTATAGTGCCAATCTGTTAATGTTCCAAATAAAAACATTTTACTTTTACTTGAACTTTGTCAATACTTATGAGGAGTTTATTTCTGATGGATAGGTTTTTCAACCTCAGGTTTGAGAGGACTTGTGCTACCTGTTATTGAAAGGATTTCACGATATCCATTTCTTGCTATGTTTCGGATAGAAATGATGATGATGGTGATGATGATGCATTACTAAACAATAAGGTAGTTAACAAAAAAAATCTAATTAGTCCGTCAGATAGATTTCCAAAAAATATTGGACACGTATTTTTTCTTTTTTCACGTAAACAAACAATGAAGACGATAATGAATGACGCTTTGAAAACTTGTGTGACGTCGTATTCTTAGACATTAGTATGACATTTTTTACCGGTGAGTGACGTCACAAACCCCCCAAATCACCCACTCAAATCTTAAAAGGTCGCAAGAGCTGTTACTGAGTATGAGGTCTTAAGTTTGATTCCCAGGTCGGACTAAGGGAGGAGCTCGTAGGGCACGCCACGATAGCGGCGGTAAGTCCCCTCTTTGAGGAGTGGCTGGAGAGGCGCCACGGCGCCCTCACCTTCCGTCTGACGCAGGTACTCACCGGACACGGTTGTTTCGGGAGGTACCTGCACCGAATCAGGCGGGAGGAAACGCCCGGATGCCACCATTGTGAGGATCGGCCGGAGGACACGGTAGAGCACACCGTGGAGGTGAGTCCCGCTTGGGCGGAACCCCGCCGTGTCCTCGTAGCGGCGATCGGCGGCGGCGACCTCTCGCGCCCGGCCCTGGTGCAAGCCATGGTACGGGGCGAGGAGGAATGGGACGCCGTCGCCTCCTTCTGCGAAGCAGTGATGCTAGCGAAGGAGGTGGCGGAACGTGAGAGGGAGAGAACCTCTCGTCCCAGCTGCCGCGGGAGGCGATCCGGGCGTCGGGGGCCACGTGACGGCTTCCGGCCACCGTAGACGCGGGCCTGTGGACGGTGAGTGATGGGTAAGCTCGCCGTCCGTCCGTCTTATGACGCCGACAGGCCGTGTCGACGGCGCGTTCGTGTTCCACGCGCGCCTCAAAGAGATGTCAGCAACATGGAAGGGGCCCGCAAGGGCCGACGCCTGTCGAGGCTGCGGGTTGTTCGCAAGGGATACCGCGGCCTCGACATGAAGGGCTAAGAAGGAACATGGGTGGTTTTTAGTCAGTAGAAGTCTGACACTCCCTTTCGCTCTGCCCAAGACCGGGAGGGGTTATTTGATGATTTCCCAACCCCAAAAAAAAAAATTACAAAAAGGGAGGAGCTCGTGTTTAAAATAATAATAACAGCCACTCGGGTCGATCTTTAGATTAAGCCATGCTTGCCTAGTTTGGACCATGGGTAGGTGACCCAGTGATCACCCATTACACCCCGAGTTTCCTCTGTGCCTCTTAAAGCACGTTAACCCGTTGTTCCCAGCTGTCATTCTTTGACAGTCGTTAAAGATTGTCAGTGACTCGAAAGTCTGACAACCAGTCTTACCAAAGGGTATTTACCCAGTACTAACTGCGTTTCGGAGGTCAGATTGGTAGTCGCTCCTAGGCTCCTAGTACAATGGTATTCAGCGGCATTCTAGTTAGAAAAAGGCTAGGCAGATGATGACGTGATACAAAATCTGTAGCACTTACCTACTTTCACAAAAGTTTTTGTTGGATTAAATCTGATACCTACGAATGCGTGTGTGGCGTCAGCTGTTGAAAAGGAAACCACAATTAAATGCAATAAAGTTCATTTTACAATGGCTCATTAACGCGGTGCGGTTTCAAACTTTACAGACTAATATTAGTTGAATCTGTTGTAGGTACATACTATTACGTCACATCGATATAAGCAAATACGAGGCCAGTATAAGCTGACCCTATAATGTACAGGTTTTTAGTACAATGAGAGGACAAACTTTTACTGGAAACACGGCTTTATTTGTTAATGTATTAAGTATATAATAACATGTGTTATGTATTTTTTTATTAGATCGATAATAATGTCATTTCATCGTTCATGTCACACGTGTGACGTTTGACCTTTCAAGGCTTAAGCAGCTTCTAATGAGAGCCGGATTAATCGCGGTTTAGTGTGCCCGGATTACAAACTAATATTAGTAAATTCTATAATCATTATAATCATTTTAAAGGTTGTGGAGGTCAAATAGGCAGTCGCTCCATGTAAAATATGCAGGTATTGAACTAGAATGACTTCTCAGATAATGACTTTTTGTAAGTCCTTTATTATTTACTGCTTTGCCCGCGTGAATGTAAATAAAACCACTTTATCCTTTGGTGAAAACAGCATGAAAATCAGTGCAGTAATTTTTTAGTTTATCGCGAACAGACAGACGCGGCGGAGGACTTTGTATACACAATATATATATAGTGATGAGAATAGTTCGTAAAGTACTTTTCACTCTACCCCACCCGCTGGTAGGGTAGATAGAAAAAGGTGCAATACAACGCATGCAGGGCGCAGCTAGTTAATATTTAAAACAGTGTCAACAAAGTCCGTCCAGCAAATAAAAATCGGCTACTTACCATATTAAAACCAAGTCAATATATTATGATCTCTGGAGCACATACTTATAATAATATCCTTGAGACGTAAATAGAAATTCCTGTTATTGATCAGATATGCCTCCCTACACGCGTCTTCAGATTAATATTAATTGCCTTATGTTTCATGAATGAGCTGATTTTGAACTTCTACATAAAGGGTACTATATGATGTCTAATAACAAGCGACGCGCCCCGGCTTCGCATGAGTGTAAGTAACTAATGATGAAAACGGGAAGAGCCGTTCGTAAAAGAACAGGATTCTTTTTTATTCAAAACTTTTTCAGTCGTCCTAGTGATGTATACTGTCATACATATGGCAATTGATTTTTATTTAAATTGATTGATTAACGATAATAGTAGAAATAATAATGCTGCAGAGTATACAGTTAGTTTAAACACGCTAATCTCTAGAACTACCGGACGGCATTGAAAAAATATTTTTAGCCGACTAAAAAGAGAAAAGTGTAAAACCGCGGGGCATAGCTAGCTATACTTGTATATTTGTGTGAAACATTGGTCTGTCTGTGTGTGATGTCAAAACTTTTTTAAAATTCATGTAAATGAAACCACCATTATCCGTAATTGATTTGAATGCGGTTTTATTTTGTTTAGCTGCTGTTTGTGTGAATTCATTTTGTTTCAGCCTGTGACATTTATTGAGCTTTTATATCAGAAATTACTCAGTAGTAGCCATGAACTCCGAATTTATGCACCGAAACTATTTAGCCATGAACTCCGAATTTATGCACCGAAACTATTTAGACATGAAGTCCGAATTTATGCACCGAAACTATTTAGACATGAACTCCGAATTTATGCACCGAAACTATTTAGACATGAACTCCGAATTTATGCACCGAAACTATTTAGACATGAACTCCGAATTTATGCACCGAAACTATTTAGTTTCGGTGCATAAATTTGGAGTTCATGGCTACATAGTATATTTATACTATGTATGCTTTTGTGTAGTTATCTGCCTTACCATTCAGGGATTACAACCTTGATGTGTCGTGTATGCAGTGTTTCGTGAAATTGATTATTTTCATAATTAACACCGCCTCGTTGGTCTAGTGGTCGCAACCGCGTTATTGGGTTTTTCCATCAGGAATTTATCAGTAACAGCTACGAAGTCTGGATTTGTGCCCGGTTGATGGCAATAGGCTCGCCCCCTATTACATGGGACTTAAACATAACTGGCGAAATGTGGGTGTACTATTAGGTGCACCTCTGCCTAACCCTTCGGGGATTACAGGCGTGATGTTATGTTATGTTATGTCATAATTAACAGTATTAGTTTTATTTTGGCATCATTACAATGCATGTTCGATGCACGGAAAGCCCGTCATTAAAGCCTTCGGGCAAACATGTTGACAGCAAGCTAAAGCTATGCATTATCAGCTGACCTCACATTGTGTAGGCTTTCAATAATAAGAGATCTGTTTATGCTGGTAATAGCTTGATAAGTTATAAGGCGTGGACAAGGTTTCCTTTGTCACTGTTTAATGGTTCCTTTTTCACAAAGTTATGTATGCTGAGCACAGTCGAGGCTGCGGGTCCCATCGGGGCTGCGGGTCTCGTCGGGGCTGCGGGTCTCGTCGGGGCTGCGGGTCTCGTCGGGGCTGCGGGTCTCGTCGGGGCTGCGGGTTCCGTCGGAGCTGCGGGTCCCGTCGGGGCTGCGAGTTGTTCGCAAGAGATACCGCGGCCTCGACATGAAGGGCTAAGAAGGAACATGGGTGGTTTCTAGTCAATAGAAGTCTGACACTCCCTTTCGCTCTGCCCAAGAGCGGGAGGGGTTATTTGATGATTTTCAATCCGCCAAAAAAAAAAAGTGTGTAAACGAATCCTTCACAAAGCCGTCAACCAAGCACTATGTCTAAAAAAAATGCAAACATTATTGCTAGAAACTGACTTCTTGTTTTGGGCTGAAAAACACATTTTACGGTAAAACTCAATGTAGCACTCTTAAAACATTATGCTCGTAGAAGCTTTGAATAGTAAACGGGTCATGGAAGTAATTTAAGTAAAGTTATAACCTGAAAAACAAGTACCATTTAGAAAAACAGCTTGACCCCCAATATCTCCGTAACTAGGAGGTTCCCAGGTTTGTTTAAAAAAAATTGATCGCAGTGACGGGGAGAACAAGTACTTTTCAGTTTGGTTCAGGATACTTTTACACCCTTTGTACATAAATGAAGGAGAAATAAATGTTTCCATTCCTATTCTTTCACCGTTAAAGTTAGTTAATAACTTAGTTTTCTACTAGTAGAGGTAAAGAAACCCGAACAGAAAAAGAATCAACCTTGAACTACCACTAATTACTCACTGAGTGTCGCGTTCAGATCATTAAGTTCAGGTTGCCACTCGAAGTTTTCTTAGAAAAAAATATACTTCTTCGTTTATGTATAATTGCGTAGCTCGCAGACAACTTGTAAGAGAATTGTAAGATTTTTAGTTTATTTATTTCATAATGTACAAAGGTGGCCTTAAGGCCTCCCCGTCGGGGCTGCGGGTTGTTCGCAAGAGATACCGCGGCTTCGACATGAAGGGCTAAGAAAGAACATGGGTGGTTTTTAGTCAGTAGAAGTCTGACACTCCCTTTCGCTCTGCCCAAGAGCGGGAGGGGTTATTTGATGATTTCCCAACCCCAAAAAAAAAAAAAACTCCGGCACTCACTACCAGTCAATTAGGCTACCAATTGAATGAAATGCTCCTAGATTCTCGCCATGGTTGACCTGGAAGTCTCTAAATAGACTTCGGATACAGGTAGACCGAAGAAAGGAAAACCAGTTCAGGTGGAGAATCATAGAAGACTGCCCTGGAGTGTAAATGTGGTGTTGCGCCGCAAACTATGGGGCACTTGATATCGTGTCCAGCGTGTCCTGTTACTTGCACATCACAGGAGCTGATGGAGGCTACTGGAAGTGCCAAACTCGTCGCCAAACTTTGGGCCGACGCAATTTAAGTAGGTTAGTTGACTGTCTAAAAAGAATATGATTCTGTTTAGTCCGTCTGTTAGATTATCGAAAAATATTGGATACGTGTTCTTTGTTTTATCAAATGAATAAAAATGTAAGAAAAGAAAACGTGTCAAAGATCGTGAGTGGAGGCTGGTGACGTCACTTTCTGGTAAAAAATGTACCAAACTGTGACGTCGCGCGACTTTTCGAAGTTTTCATTTATTGTTTACGTGACAAAAGAAAAAATCCAATATTTTTTGGAAATCTATGTGACTTATTAGATTTTTTTGCCAACTACCCTATTGTCATCGACACGCTAAGAAGAAGGGCAAGACAATGATGCCTAAAACTAACTTTAAAAAATCACATCGGTTCCGACGTTCTTGCGTTTATCGACAAACAGTTTTCAATT
Organism: Diarsia brunnea; assembly: GCA_949774965.1. NCBI lineage: Eukaryota > Metazoa > Arthropoda > Insecta > Lepidoptera > Noctuidae > Diarsia > Diarsia brunnea. Next base: position 5,504,279 of record OX459019.1, read on the forward strand.
TGAATTTATTTAAATCATGTTTCAATTCAATTAAAACTTATCTTCAATCCAGACAGTTTGTACACAAATCTCGTAATTGAATAGTTCATAACCCTGTCTCAGCTACAGGGTGTTATTACAATATTCCTCCTATGATATTATAACTCCTATTGAACAGCCAACACTAATCACTTTGCTTTGTACTTAGATATGGCGCCTCATCCTTTGTGTAACATTATATACTAGCATGTACATTGTACATACAGGACGAAGTGTCACCCTTTAGATAACATGATATCTTCATTATTACTTAATGATGCGTCAGAATATAGCTTCTGTGTTGGTGTTGGGTACACCTTTGACATAATCCATGATCGTATAATAAAGGTGAAAGTAATTATGGCCGTCTGTCACTCTGCCTATGGCATTAAGGTACAGGACCATGGGTTGGAGCATAATATAATATATCTTTTTTTATAATGTAATATATATTTTATCGTGTGGTAGTAGCCATCGGCCTCTGACTTGGCTTTACACGCCGTCAAGAAATATCTCCCACGCATGCTGATCTTTTCACGATGTTTTTCTTCACTAAAGCACACCTAACCTTTTTGTTTTTTTTTTGGGGTGGGAAATCATCTAATGACTTCTACTGACCAAAAACCACCCATATTTCTTCTTAGCCCTTTGTGTTGAGGCCGCAGTATCTCTTCCGAACAACCCGCAGCCCCGACGGGGAGCATACCTAGCCTTTTTTCGCAGTTTTAAGACTGTGCCCTATTGTGATATAGTTCATCGCCCTTGCTAGTCTTGAGAAATGTGCTGACACTAATTCACCCACAGAATTACTATCTGGGACGAGCTCCCTACGACTGCGCTGCAGAAACGGTCGCATTAACTGACTGATAAGCATTGACATAGATGTACTGTGCAAGTGTGCAGATATAAATATAAATAAACGCTTACATAAACTCACGCTTTTTTCCTATGTGGTATGCAGAAATTACAGAAAGCGACCAGTTACGGTCCTCACACACTACATTATTTTGCTTGTTCATAAAATAATGTGTTAACGTAAGCTCTAAATATCCTTTACATAAATTGTCTAAATCTACAACCTGTGTCTACAACATTAATTTGAAGCCTAATTTCAAATCATAAACAGGCAACACTCAAAACAAAATCCACCCTGTTAATTTAGCGCACGCATAACCGAGATTACTTCTCGTAGCGTCGTACGTAGCACCAGTGCTACGAAAAGTGTTACGTTCTAACAATTTTTTTATTATAAGTCCATCGCGCTCGGCTTCTTGCAGTGCATTGAACGACGTAGTGCACGGTTTCATAAATATTATGCATTTAGTTGGGTGGCCCAGTGGTTGCAGCCCCGACTTACGAACAATAAGTCGTGGGTTCGAACCCGGGCAGGCGCATTACTTACTCAAAACCAAAAAATTCGAAGATAAATGTGACACAACTAACTAATGACACAACGTGCAAAACTGTTTTACTTTCATCACATAACCATCTCAGATCCAGTTGAAGACCAGCGTCGGGCACCAGTAGCTCGACAGTTTGCTGAACTGGTCCTATTTGGCGCAGCCGTGAGGTACGTGACACACAGTTTTTTCTGTTTAGTTTTTTTTTTTAATAGTTTGTTGTGTGCACTTGTGGCATGTGCCAAATAAATATATTTTCTTTCTTTCTTTCTACGCGCCCCGCTACGTGCCTCGCTACGCGACCAGCTACGCGCCTCGCTACGCTCACGTAGCGTTACGCGCCGATGCTGCTACGAATCTTGTATGCCGGGACATCCAATCGTAGAATGGAATGTGATTCTATTGTTTGTTTAGATCAGAACCTCGATGTTAAGTTTGCGTTTATAGTGGAACTATGTTTATTTGTGCTGTATAAGAATGGGCGGGCGATGAGTAAAATGTATATTTTTTTTAAATTTTCAGGGTAAATACGTAGAGCTGGTATTTAATTATGTTTTTTGTAATTGATGTTATGTTACAATCAGCATCATTCTGACGTCTGGGTTTGTGATCACTTAATTTGCTCACTTTTACCTTAGCCGCAATCAAATCTTCACATAAACATAACATCACGCCTATAACTCCCGAAGGGATAGGCAGAGGTGTACCTAATAGTACACCCACATATCACCAGTCATATATAATCATTCAACAAAGCAGCAGCCATGTAACTTCAAAGTATCGGAACAACTGACAGTACGGAAATTTCGGATTGAATCCCGACCAGAGACCATTTTACGGATATTTACTGGAAATTTACCCAATGAGTATCCCATCTCTACTATCTATGGTCTTAAGAAAACTTTAAGTAGGTACAGCAAAGACGGTCTAAAAGGAGAAAAGTTAGTTTAATGTAGCCTATGTTATTTTATAAAGTACTAAGCGATAAAAGTATATAAAAGTCTTTGGAGGCACTTAGCCTACTTTTTAGGGTTCCGTAGTCAACTAGGAACCCTTATAGTTTCGCCATGTCTGTCTGTCTGTCTGTCTGTCTGTCCGTCCTCGCTTAATCTCTGTGACCGTTAGCACTAGAAAGCTGAAATTTGGGACCAATATGTGTATCAATCACGCCGACAAAGTGCTAAAATAAAAATTGGAAAAAAATGTTTTATTAGGGTAGCCCCCCTATATGTAAAGTGGGAAGTGTTTTTTTTTTTAATTTTAACCCTAATGTGTGATATATTGTTGGAAAGGTATTTAAAAATGAATAGGGGTTTACTAAAATCATTTTTTGATAATGTCAATAATTTCGGAAATAATCGCTCCAAAAGTAAAAAACAAAGCGTCCCCCCCCCTCTAACTTTTGAACCATAAGTTTAGAAAATACGAAAAAAATCTGAAAAGTAGAACTTTATAAGGACTTTCTAGGAAAATTATTTTGAACTTGGATGGAAACAACAGATGGAAACTGCAGTTAACCAATATAATTTGGTCCCTGAATCGTATGAGCGCCTATACAATCCAGAGGTCAAGTTTCATTTGCCCGTATTTTTTTTTTAACTTCGTTTACATAATATTTTATTATCTACGGAACCCTACACTGAGCGTGGCCCGACACGCTCTTGGCCGGTTTTTTAACTGAACGAACTGAGAAGGTAGGTAGGTACTTTATTTTGATATTAGTTACAATGACTCGATAAGGTATAATATTGCAATTTAGACCATGTAATATGCAATAGAATGCAATGTAAAAAACAATTTCGTTACCAATTCATATTTCATTTACCAATTTATTTACCAATTATGACGTGATATTATTTAAATCATTCTTTGCATGAAAACATTATTCTTATATTACCTTCACAAATCTTTCTCAGTCTTTTTCTATTCATCCTCAAACTAATAGCTGGTATAAGCTTAGTATGCATATTAATGCAGTGGGCGGGATAGGACAGTCTGATTTACGTTCTACCAAGTTAAAGGAGCAAGCAATCTGAATACTAAAGAGAATACACTATTTAAACTATAAGAAGAAAGTAAACAATTAAAAAATTGCGGAAATCGTACATAATGAGCAAATAAATAATACCTAATAAAAAGGCAAATTATCAATTTGGTGGTTGCTTGGTTGGTGATTAGCTAATAGATATATTTGTTTTTGTTATTGTGATCGCTTCCGTGAAAATATTTCGTGTGATATTTGCTATGTTATTTATGATATTTCTATTTAATTTTTTCTGTGCTCTCTGTTGCAGACTTTAACGAAATTGTAATGATTTACTAGTAGCTGATATAAATTAAGGTACTTAGTTCTTTTTCATTATTTTCCCATTGTACGTACAAATTTCGTTTTGCATGCTGAGTTTATCTATAAGTGATTGTGCACTATTGTTTGTATGTTTTTACTTGTTTTTTGTGCTCATAACCAGTGTAACAATTGTTGGTAAACCAAATAAAATAAAATAAAAATAAAAAATGTTATTTTAGTTTCTCCTAAGTGAATTTAAGTGTGTGGCAAAGACGTGTTTGTGGTGGACAAACAAATAACAAGCAACCAAGAATCGATAGGTAATTTATAAGTTACATAACAGAATCTAGACTACAAATTATTTATACAAACACAAAAAATATATCTTTGTAGACATAACGATTGATATAAAAAACGTAATAAGACTTCGTAAATCTCGTAAATCAAAACACTTTTGTTGCCAACATACAAACTCTGATGAAACGTGTATTGTGGAAACTTTTACGAGAATCCATTTTGTTCGTTAGGTTGGTATTAGTGCTTTGTTCATTCATAAAATGTATATTTTTCATATTTTTGGATATTTTCTTTTTATGGCCGTGTGTAATTTGTTCTTGTATCTTTATGCTTGTAAGCTCTTAAAGGGTAGGGAGGGGTGTACTGTTTTGTACCAGACCCTTGTGAAAACAAAGAAAGATAAACAAATCAAGTGTCTTGCCTTGCTCGCGAGGTTGTCTTTTTACAGTACTGAATATAATGATGGCGGTGGAATAAAACCAACGTTGGATGACAGATAGGGGTTTATTCAGAACACATCAGATTTTAGCATAAAAGTTAGATTAAGATTATAATTATTAGTGGTCCTAGAGGTGGACTGAAATCATTTTCACCCAGCCTAAGCGCTTGTCTATCTACTCGTATCTTTCTCATTTGTCATTTATCTTTACAAAATTCAAATGCAAAAATTTAACCTTTCAGATTTATTAGAAGTGTGTAGGGGTACACACTTCTAATGTCCTGTGGGTTTTTTCAAATTTTACATTTAAATACAAATAAAAAAAAGTATAAGTCGTAAACACTTAATTTTAATTTAATTTAGATGTGAATTGTATTAGAATACTTTTAAATTAAAAGTTAGTGATATTAGTCATTAGTTTGAAAACAAAAAACACAGGGCATGAGAAGTGTTTAGAGGTCTGAAAAGTTAAACAAAATACTGATACTCCTGCTTTACTCTCAAAGGGTTGACAAGAAAAGACATTCCGTGGAAAATTGTTAGAAGTTCAGGGTGCAGCCGACTTTATACTTCTAAGAATTTCGCACAAATGCAAAAGCAATAGGTGATACTCAGTGGAATTGAAAACGGGCTCCGAAGTGAAGCATTCAACGAATATTATATAGAATTACGCCGGTTTCATAGAATAGTAACACAGAGGTGAGAGAGAGGTCAACTTTTATGGAGATAAACTCAATCTATACTTAATAATAGGTACAATAAAGAGGAAAGGCTTGTATTTTTGTATGTTACGAATAAACTTAAAAACTACTAGACCGATTTGAAAAATTATTTCAACGTTGGAAAGATACACTATCCACGGTTGACATAGGCTACTTTTCATCCCTGTATTCCCACGGGAACAGGAACTACGCGGGTGAATCCGCGTGACGTCCGCTAGTATTCAATACTTTTATTCTTAAGTGTACCTAAATACATTTCACAAGAAAAGCAACTGTAACTCATAAATGTATTCTCATGTTATATCAAATATACAACCTCCATACGGTTTTTGAATTCCCGATGTCAAAATTCAAAAACATTCTGTCATGTGTATTGAACCTATGTCCGCCACGCTCAACAATCACGCTTGCAAGAGAACCCCAGATCAACAAAGAAGTATAACTGAAAAAATAAAACCTTCCTTTTCGTTCCTATCTGTATTATTTCAAAAGTCCAGACCCGCCTTTCTACGGTTTTACGGCAGGGAAATATATTACCCGCTTTTCCAAAAGTTGCTTTAAAATATTTGCATAGTTATGTCACCAGCGCGGTAAAGTGTGACTTAAAGTGAGTGTAGTAAAGTGTACTATAAAACGAATGACTTGGATGTAAAGAGAATCATAATTCAGTTCTACAAGCTTTTAAAAATACTTATTTTGAACTGTTCATTTTCTAAGCTAAGGTCTTCATCAAAATCTAAACCTTATTCCATTTTTTTTCTTACTAGCTGCGGCCCTCGAAACTAGGTAATATAATAAAGATGAACTTTCTAACAATACGGGCCGTGTCCAGGAGTACCTCTTTCTGACTCAATCCCTGATCCAGCTGCCTAACGAGAGCCTTCTCAGGTATTGGTCGAGGTGGTTAGCACTCAAGCCAAAGGCTAAAACATCTATAGGCACAATGATCGATGAGTCTTCAGAACTTCGTTATTGTTGCGAAAATTTAAACCTACACCTAAAAATATCATTCCATTATCTACCATTTACTATAACAAACTTGGTAATACAACTTGGTATTTCTAATGATATTTTAATGTGTTTTTATTTTATTTTTTACTTTTAGAATGTTGGTATGATTTTTATTTATTATTGACATTTTATTGATATTTTGATGAGTTTTTTTTTAATGTGTTCGTAATTTTGGAATGTTATTGTGATTTTTATTTATTATCGACATTTTATTGATTTTCAATGTGTAAGCGAATATATTTTAGTATGATGTTTTATTGATTTTAATGATTTCTGTGCTTTTTAAAAATTAGTATAATTCTCTAATTATGGGTATTTTTGCCTGAAATAAAACACAATTTATTTTTATTTTATTTTATAACAACAGAAAAATAGTTCTTCGTTATTTTCGTAGTTGTAAACTATATTAGTACATGTAACAAAACTATGGTTTGTTTTTGGTTTAAAATAACCAGTCACTTACTGGAATATATACGAGTATATCAGTTTCAATCAAACACATTCAATCAAAGTTTTAGTTTCTAGCAGTCAACATTGGATAAGGCTTTTCTGTATCTTTATATCTTTCTTTTTAGTATCTTTCTGTCTTTATTTTCTACCTACGAACGTGTAAGTGTATTAATTTTTTTTCAAATTCGCAAAACAATTTTTTTTTCGTTCTCGTATTGCACAACAGATTCCGAGATAACCTTGAAATCAACGCATCTGGCATCGTGCGGGATGTTTGACACTGTATCGATCGCGCTATCCCTACATACTACGTGCACGTATCCTATGTTGAAGATACATAGTGATGCAGCCTTCTTTTAGTTAAGATGTGTCTTCGGCCCGTTGTTTTGTGTTGAAATTATTTTGTTTCCGAACTCAGGACATGATTGTTTCCCGTCGGGGCTGCGGGTTGTTTGAAAGAGATACCGCAGCCTCGACAAAAAAAGCTAAGGAATATGGGTGATTTTTAGTCAGTAGAAGTCTGACACTCCCTACCGCTCTGCCCGGAGCGGGGGGAGTCATTTGATGATTTCCCAACATGAGCAAAAAAAAAGACTTGATTGTTTTCAAAGTTATTTATTATTTATAATGAGCTGAGTGCCCAAAATGATTCCCCAGCCACAAAAAAAAGGGTTACTTTAAAGTTTTTTTTTACGCTATCTGTAAAATTAAATCAGATAGGATACATCCCTTGCTCCGTCGCCACGATAGAAGGTACCTACATCTTTGCCCCATATTCCGAGAAAAAAGATTCTTTCATTTCAACTTCATTCCTTTGATCTGGCAGAAAATGTATGTAGCATTATAAACCGTAGGTTCTATCTTCGGACATAGCTGTCTGTGATCTGAAATTGGATATCAAGTCAACTAACGGGCTTCGTTCACGATTGAATATTTATTGATATCGGTATGAGACGAATGAGAGTAAACTTAGATTAGGACTGATGTTTCTGACCTACTGGAAGTTTGTGAGATATTACTATCCTTGTAGTCAAGAAACAGAGAAGTATGATAGAAGAAGACATGCTAAGCCGACCCCAAATGATTTGGGATAAGGCCAAGAGAATGATATTGACGGTCTTATTTTAAATACTTTTCTTTTTTGGGAGGGGTGGGAAATCATCAAATAACCCCTCCCGCTCTTGGGCAGAGCGAAAGGGAGTGTCAGACTTCTACTGACTAAAAACCACCCATGTTCCTTCTTAGCCCTTCATGTCGAGGCCGCGGTATCTGCAAACAACCCGCAGCCCCGACGGGCATTATAAATACTTTGAGTTTGAGTTTAGAATTTGACTTGCCAACAAAACATGTCATTATTTATTTCTAAAACAATCCTGTTTTCTCATTTGCTTTCAGTTAACAAGAGTTTGAGATTAAAAAGGTACACATAATCAGCCTATAATTTTGCCACTGCTGAGACACAACCACACACGACTCTATAAGAGGGAATGCGGGAATGCGTTCGAAAGAGATACCACGGCCCCGGACACAAAGGGCTAAGAAGGAACATGGGTAGTTTTTAGTCAGTAGAGGTCTGAACTCCCTTCCGCTCTGGCCAGAGCACGACGAGTAATTTGATGATTTCCCACCCTTCAAGGAAATGGGCTCCATCCACCACGCGGGCCCAGTAGCGGGTAGATTAAAAACAAATCCAAGTAATAAAACAACATTAACTTAAACAAACTTCAATAAACAACTGTCTGTCAACCCGATAGAGTTCACACTTCGTTGTAACTCAGCGAAGGCGTGATGAATTACTATAGTTTATGCCCGCAGTTCCGCTCGCTTAAACTTTATAGTTTAGTTTTAGTTTCGTCGCACAGACTCACGGAAATAAGACTCTAACTTACAAAATGTAGTGTGGACAAGTTTTGGACAGAGCTTTAGTTTTGCGATTGTGGATATTTTACGTGTTAAACTATTGCCATCATTAATCTTATATATGTGCCAGACTACCAGAACAGATACATATTATGAAGTTCTGACCATTTCACGAATTATTGCAGAGTTTCTTCTTAAACCTAATATGGTAGCAAGATAAAATAACATAACATAACATTGCACCTGTAAACCCCTGCGTTAGGCAGAGGTGTACCTAATAGTGCACCCTGCATATTTCGCTAGTTATCTTTAAGTACCATGTAAAAAGCGAGCCTATTGCAATTAACCTGCAATCAACAATCTTATTGTAATGTAACTGCGGTACTCAGAGATATTTAATGATTACTAAAGCCGTCACTAAGTAAAGATTTGACATACTTTTGTATGAGAAAACTGTCAAAACCTTTACTAAGTGATGGCCTAAGTTATCATTAAAGTTCTCTGAGTGCGGCAGTAAGTGTACTTTTTTAATGAATGAATAAATAAATAATAATAACCAGGCACAAATCTAGACTCTAATATGGCTTTTAGGTACTAAGAAAGGGGATAGAACTGATGTGGCATATCAACCTGCCCGCCATTTTGATTTTTTTTTCGAAATCGTGGCCCACAATGAAAGTGGTATGTATGGATAGAGGACATATAGACAAACAAAAAATGTCCAGTAACACGGTACTCCAAAGTGTCACGTTACCGAGGTAACGTGACACTTTGGGGATATTTACCTTCAAATATCTCGATAACGTAACACTTTGGGGTACCATGTCATATGACATTTTTTGTTCGTTTATATGTCCTCTATCCATACATACACTTTCATCGTGGGTCTGCCGGTGCTGCGGGACTGTTCGAAAGAGATACCGCAGGCCTGGACCACAAAATGGTAAGAAGGAACATTGGTTTTTAGTCAGTAGAAGTCTGACATTCCCTACCGCAGTGGGAGGGGTCACTTGATGATTTCCTATCCACAAAAAACAGTGTCACTAACGTAATACATAAAACACTTTACGTACAGAAAAAACTGGACACAACAAAATCACCATTCATGAAATATTCGGCGTTAATAAAGAAATAATTAAAAAAGTTTCCGTCAAGCGTTCGCTCGCTGATCGCTAGTTTTAAACATGAACCACGTACAACAACTTTGTTTAAAATTAGTTTTTTCTATCACTCCTAACTTGTACGGGTGCTATATGAAAATACTAAATAAAGCTTAAAATCTCTTTTGATTAAAGTTTGGTATAATATATTTCACTATATCTTCTAGTTCAGAGCAGCGGTGGTCCAGTGGTGGCGGCCCCATAGGGGGCGAGCCCATTGTCATCAACCGGGCACATATTGAGACTCCGTGGCTTCTACTCAAAAAATCCTGTTGGAAAAAAAACCTAATAAAACTTTTCCAGACTTGGGAATCAAACCCACAATGCTTGTGACTACTAGACCAACGATGGAGATCAACGCAGAGAGACCTTCAAAACATATCTATCTCAAAATACAGTTCTTTATTGAATAACAAGTTTCTTTCACTCCTCCGAAACTTTCTCACGTCCACAAACAAAAAATAACCCTGCCTTACACTAAAACAAAAAGGGAGCAATGACCTTGAAATACTTTCGGACAAACAAGGGTTTAACTGCCGACAATATTGCATTACTTTCCCGAACTTGGCAACGAAGGTCTGACGTTAAACTGTTCCGGTAGAAATTGACTTATCATGGTTCAAGAATCAGCTGCATCTGTTTAATGAAGACTTGGGTGGTTAAGCTAAGTGAGTCTGGCTAAAGGCCTGGAAAACGCTGAGATAGTTAAGAAAAAGCTTTAGTTTCTACCGACTTAATTTTTGTTACAAATGAGATTTTATTCCAGTACACAACGTATGCTTGAAATGTGTGGTCATATTTATGGGTATATTATTATATATACACTAGCTGACGTCACGCGGTTTCACCCGCGTAGTCCCCGTTCCCGTGGGAATACAGAGATAAAAAGTAGCCTATGTCACCCGGGGATAGTGTAGCTTCCCAACGGTGCAAGAATTTTTTAAATCGGTTCAGTAGATCCCGAGATTACCCCTTACAATTTAACAAATATACAAACACACAAACTTTACTTCTTTAATTATAATATTAGTATAGATATATCATCAAACTGAACATTCTTCATGGGACCTACATCAAACCCAAAAAAAGAAAATCATTGTAGAAGCCACAGATATTTTTCTATATGTTTTACCCACTGTTCACGAGAAAAAACATCCAATATTTTTTGAGGGAAACAGATCCAGGTATCAGTGGAAACAACTCGTCGGGTTTCGTGGCTAATACAATCTGATACCCCGATCGGTGTCAGACTCGGAGTCAAACTCCAAATAAAGCATAGAAACAATACATTTTAATACCGTAGAATAACAGCACTGTCATGGAGAATTATGCATCCATCGCAAAAGCCAGCCGTGATGAGAGAGGCGAACGAATCCAACCTGAAGTCTAGTCTAGAAAAGGAACAAGTACTGTTACTGTTAGCCCGCGCCATCCCACTGCTGGGGAAAAACCTCAAAAGTTACCAGCAAAATAATCCCTGAAAAGTTACCAGCTCGTTCATTAAAAACAATTTCAAATAAAAACTTTTCGTGTTGGTTGCTTTTTAATGAAAAAAATTTTCGTTCGTTTTGCGAAAAGAACTGATGATCGTAGATTGTCTTTTATAGCACAACTTTGTGCCCCAGAGTTTGAGGGATATTGATCGGTGAAATTAAGGAGACACGAGATATTGTAATTTTGTCTGTAAGGGTGGATATCACGTTATAGGCACCTGTATTCCCCGAAGGCTAGATAGCAACTAGTGCACCTAAAAGAACACCTATAATTCATTCAGCTATACTTTTTTTTTTTTTTTGGGGGGTGGGAAATCATCAAATAACCCCTCCCGCTCTTGGGCAGAGCGAAAGGGAGTGTCAGACTTCTACTGACTAAAAACCACCCATGTTCCTTCTTAGCCCTTCATGTCGGGGCCGCGGTATCTGCGAACAACCCGCAGCCCCGACGTGCGTCGGTCGTTGCGGGCCCCTTCCATGTTGCTGACATCTCTTTGTGGCGCGCGTGGAACACGAACGCGCCGTCGACACGGCCTGTCTTCGTCGTAAGACGGACGGACGGCGAGCTTACCCATCACTCACCGTCCACAGGCCCGCTCATTCAGCTATCCTTACCTCTTAAACATTGAATATTGGTTATGTGAACCAAAAGAATCACAGTAGCATAGTATACACGTAGCATGAACCAGAAACACTACACTTACAGGACCATAACATAACATCACGCCTGTAATCCCCGCAACAGTTTAAGGAGAGGTGTACTAAAATAGTTTTGGGGGACTGTCACTTGTAAATAAGTAAAGTAAAGTAAATTTTGACGTTCGAAAAGTGCTGATTATCAGCCTAGTTTGAATAAATGACTTTTGATTTTAGTACACTCACATTTCGCCAGTTACGTTTAAGTCCCATGTATAGGGGGCGTGCCTATTTCCATAGACCGGACACAAATGCTTACTCTGTGGTTGCTACTGAGAAATTCCTCATGGACTAACCCAATCACACTTTGCCTGACTTGGAAATCGAACCCAAAGCCACATGCTTAGTAGTCGCGCTTCTGACTACTAAAGCAACGAGGCAATCCAGGCACAAAATAATAAGTTCAATTAAGTCTCCAGAATATCTTCAAATAACATCAATATTGGCATTAGACCGTTGTAGTATCCCGCTCCGAGGCAACTGTCACTATAAAATGAATTTATTTACCTTGAACACCGCCTGTGTACGATGTACGAGTATTACCTAGACGCAAATTGAATGTCTTTTTTTGTAACAAATAATAGTTATTGTTGTAATGAATAATGTAGTGAAATAATTCATTTTGAATTATTATTCTGTGTCATCTGTTTAGCGTAGCGCGGAGTTTCGTAGCCCGTAGCACTGCGTAGCGCGTAGCAATGGCGTAACAGGGAAGAAGAATTTGTTATGTTTTTTTTTATGTTGTATATTTTAGAAACACATTCTTATTATTAAACGGGTTACTTTAATGACGAGGCATTGCCAATGTTTTGATTACTAAAAAGATTCTCACGTCAGATACCTGTTTTAAAGTGTACACTGTACACTAGTTTTTAGATTATGCAATAAATAGTTACCTAACTGTACTAAGGACTCATAAAATATGAGAGGAAATAAGTTTGAAGTTTTTAGGGTTCCGTACCTCAAAAGGCAAAAACGGAACCCTATCCGGCCTTATCTCCGAAACTACTGTGCCTAAAATTCGAAAAAAAATATAGAAATTAGTTCAACACTTATAGATTACAAGAAAACCTATAAGAAGTCTATGATGCTAAAATAACATAGAAAATCTCTGAATATCTACTACAATGGTACGGAACCCTTCATATGCAAGTCCGACTTGCACTAGGCCAGTTTTTATTCATAGGCAGAAAATAGGTTCATGTAATCTACCTACAACGTATACCACAGTTTTCAAACGAGTAATTGTGACATCAGAACTGTTTCAAAAGCTATCGAGCCAGTGTCAAGAGTTCAAGATTAACATTGTTTGTTTAGAGAAAATTTCATCTCCGTTTACGCTTTATATCTACATACAGGAACTGCCAAGTAGAAGCAACTACAAGTTAATTTCCTGCCGCCAAAGGTGAGAGCAGGAACTCTGCCTGCACCTGAGCACTATTTTAACTTAACCTAGTTTTATCCACTCTGGAACATACATTTGTCGACGTAACATTCGTAACGTAACGTAACGTCCATTCTAGCAGTAAAGAGGCTAAACTTGATACTTTACATTATCGTGTAAAAGTAAGGTTAAAATAATGAAAATGTGTCGTCTATGTCTGACATCTCTTTTTTAATATCTCCTTTCACAGGTTTACTAGAAGAGATTTCTTCACAGATAACCATCAGGTTATCTGTGAAGAAATCTCTTCACAGATGGTGATCCTTTATATATATTTTTCTGTTTATTTCTTCTTTTCTGTGTTATATTATACACAAATATTGATGCTTCCTGACAAAAAAAAATATGATGCTGTTTAGTCCGTCTGTAAGATTATCGAAAAATATTGAATACGTGTTTTTTATTTTATCAAATTAATAAAAAATTACGAAAAAGAAAACTGAAAACTTATTGTAAAATCTGTTAGAGGTTTTCTCTATTTTTTAACTGTGTATTCACCACAAATGTAACAAAACACATAAACTTGGCACATTGAGACAACTTCCTCGCGATGAAGACATGAAATTAAAATCAATTGATATAAAGAAATGTACCGATAAGTTAGAAAACCAAGCGCATGAAAGTACTGATTACAGCCAATATTCAAAACTGATTGTAAATCCAAAACTACTCTTAGGAAAATAAAATAAAAATTTGTTTTAGTGTTACCCATCAACGGTATCTGTGCACTGAATTTTGTTTTTATTTTGTTTACCAGTGTAATGTATAGAAATATCGTCTATTTGCGAAATAAAACTATCAAGATTTACAGCTCATCAAAAAGGGCCACGTTAATATTCACTAAAGCCTATAAGATTACAGAGGCTTTAGTAGTAAATCCCTTATCAGAAAGCGTACCTTTCGCTTCCTTAAGTAATGCCCTAAATAAGTTATTAAGGACGGGAGGATAACCTCGATACTTTTTATAGTGGTTCAGTTATCGTGAAAATTAAACATTTAACCAGTTTTCTAAAGGTCTATGCTACAGTAGTTTATTTTTAACAAATTAAAACTTAACATAATATACGTCGACGCGCGCCATCCCGAACATACGTACTTTCAATTACCTCTGTGCTAAAATTTTATAAACAGTGTAAAAAGTTAGTAAAACAAGAAAAAAACGACACAGTTATTAACTTTACCATTGTGGTGACAATTGTGTGCAAAATCATAGTGAAATTGCAACGTTTACCAGTGTTGTGAGCAGTTTTAAAATCAAACTAACTTTAGCGAAACTATAAAGTGTGCTTTTTGGACTTTGACCCCATTAGCTACACAAAGGAATCGGCGAGACCGCTACACACGGATCGCATGACCACTTACTTAGCGCTGGCTTATTTCATTCAGGTTTCTAACGAGCGCCGCAGCCTAGTGGCGTAACGCTGCTACTTAAGCTGAGCGAGGTCCAAGTTCGAATCACATGTGCACCACTTCTTTTTTTGTTTTTGTTTTGACTTTTTGTGACTTTATTGGTTTTTCCTTAACCATATAAACTATATTTCATCTAAATAATTAGTTATTAAAATGCAACGCAATCCATCAAAAAGTTTAACTCACGGACAATCTCTTTCGGAATCAGATTTGATGTCTGCCGCAAGTGAAAAAACTGACGGTATAAATGTGACTGTGCGTAGCAAGCGTCTTCGTGTGGATGATTCACCGAACAAGCAGCTGGATTCTGAATCCTATTCAACATTTAGTGCTTTCCAATCTGAGCTACGCGAGATGCTGTCAAAATGGAAAGCCGATCAAGAGCAGCTGGTTACGAAAGAGTCACTACGAAATATTATGCAGCAGGAACTAGGAAAAACTATCAAGGATACCATTAAAGAGTCGGTGACGGACCAGCTATCCAGCATAAATGAGCGTCTGAGTGCCTTTCACGACCCGCTCACTTTTTTTAACCAAACATTTGAGGAGTTTAAAGTTCGTCTGGAACAAAAAGAATCCATCATTACGACTCTGCAAGCCGATAATGACCGTTTAAAAACAAATGTCAATGATTTGACAACACGTTTAAATGTAGTTGAGCAGCATATGCGTGAGAACAATATAGAAATCAACGGTATTCCTGAACACAATAACGAAAACCTGGCAAACACATTAATCAACCTATCTAAAACAATCGGGAGTTCCTTGATTGACAGCGACATACTTCAGATCACTCGAATCGCTAAACTAAACAAGGATAATGATCGCCCCCGTTCGGTCATCGCAAAGTTACAGTCTCCTCGGCAGCGCGACACGATCCTGGCAGCAGTTAGCAACTACAATAAGAAACACCCTGAAGATAAACTGAGCTCTCACCATTTGGGTATAGCCGGCAAACGAGCTCCTGTATTTGTGACTGAACACCTGAGCCCAGCCAATAAACAGTTACATGCAGCAACGCGGAAGCTAGCCAAGGAAACTTCATATAAGTTTGTCTGGATTCGTAATGGCAGAATCTTTGTTCGTAAGGATGTTAATCATGATTCTATATATATTCGTAACTTGGATACTTTAAATAGACTGAAAATTGAGTAAATTCCTTGCAATTTAATTTAAAATGAATAATTTAGAGTTTAACATAACAAAAATGCTTAACATATACTACCAAAATGTTAGAGGAATAAGAACTAAAACCAATGATATTTATCACAATATTTTGTTAAACAACTATGACTTAATTGCTTTTACAGAAACATGGTTGAACCCAAACATTTGTACCAGTGAATTTATCGACGATAGATATATTACTTTCCGCAAAGATCGATTGTTTACTGAGACTTCCAAAAAAGATGGAGGCGGAGTGTTACTTGCTGTTTCAAAACACATAAAATCAACAAGAGTTCAGAGTTGGGAGACCAGTTCTGAAGATTTATGGATAATTTTAGAAATCAAAGCTCAACATTCTATAAGAAAAATTGCAATATGTATAGCTTACCTTCCGCCTCCGGTCAAAATAGAAAATTTATCCTCATTTCTAAATAACGCTGACAATATAGTGGCTAAAGTGGACGATGTCCTGATTCTTGGAGACTTTAATTTGGGGTTTATAAAGTGGAACCAAGTGAATAAAGGTTTTCAGCACACACTCCCCGAAAATTATACAAATACACTTGGTTATTCTCTAACCGATTTTATTTCATTAAATAATCTCTTTCAGTTCAATAACGTAAGAAACATCAATAATCGAATATTGGATTTGGTGATAAGCAATCTGAAGAACATTACAGTTACTCCTTCCCTTGATCTACTTAGTAGGCTCGATTCACTGCACCCTGGTTTACTCGTAAATATATCCGATACAACTCCCGAGACACTAAAATGTAACCATAAGTCAGGATACAATTTCTTTAAGGCAGATTACGCTAAAATAGTAGCTAAATTGAAAGAAATAGATTGGACTGCCTTATTTTCTAAATGCGGTGACGTAAATGATATGGTCTCTCAATTTCACACTTCTCTTCAGAATGTTATTGCTATGTTGGTACCGAAATATAACCGCAAGAAGCAGAAATATCCAACCTGGTTCTCATATCGGTTAATAAAACTGCTTCATCATAAACAAAAAGTGAGACTAAAATGTCGCAAATATGAAAATTCACGTGATATTTTGGAGTTTGAGTGGATGCGTGACCAATGCCATAAACTTATAAGATCGTGTTACAATTCATATAAACAAAGAATAGAATCCGACATAGTACAAAACCCTAAGGCTTTTTGGCGTTATATAAAAGACAAACGCCAAGGGCAATCTAGGTTTCCATCCAGTATGCAATTAGATGGGTCGGTTGCTGATACTGGACCCGAAATTTCGAACTTGTTTGCCCAACAATTTTCTTCAGTGTATAGCGTGAATAACGGAGGGACAACTGATGTGTCCCATACTGTACAAAATGTACTCCACAAAATAAGCCTTACAGAGAGAGAAGTTCACAACAAATTAAAGAAATTAGACACTCTGAAGGGCCCCGGTCCTGATTCTATCCCACCTGTCTTTATAAAGCGCTGCTGTAATGCACTAGCATTTCCGTTATGCACTATTTTTAATCGTTCATTGGCCGAGGGAATTTTTCCTGATGTGTGGAAACAAGCAAAAGTTGTACCTATATATAAAAAGCAGGATCCCGTGGATGTTAAAAACTATCGTCCGATTTCAATATTATCATGTTTCTCGAAAGTATTTGAATCCCTTATTTGTCCAATAATCACGCAACACCTTAATTCTAATGTTTCATCTGGTCAGCACGGTTTCCTGGCGGGCCGTTCAGTGGAAAGTAACCTGATCCAGTTTGTGTCCGACATCTCCGATTCTCTAGACCAAAGACTGGAGGATGCGGTGTACACGGACTTCAGCAGTGCTTTTGATAAAGTTAGTCACTCACTACTTTTGTCGAAACTAGCAGCTAATGGCGTACATGGATCACTGCTGAGGTGGTTTACATCGTATCTATAACAGAGGACACAGAACGTTGTCTTGAATGGTTACGTGTCAAAGCCATATGTATCCATCTCGGGTGTTCCGCAGGGATCCCATTTAGCACCAGTCTTATTTTTGCTATTCATTAATGACTTGGGGCAGGTTATCAAAACCTGCAAATTCTTAATGTTTGCCGATGACCTTAAGATCTACATGCCAATCATGTCACCAAACGACTTTGTAGCGATGCAACATGACTTAGATCAAATAGTAGATTGGTGCAATAAAAATGGCATGACCTTGAATGCTAATAAATGCTTTCATATAAAATTTTCCAAAAAGAAAAAGGCTAGCGTAACATCTTACAAAATTAATAACGTAACACTTACCAGGGTCAGTGAAATCCGAGATCTCGGAGTGATAATGGATGAGGGATTAACTTTTAGGCAACATATAGATAGTTGTGTTAAAAAGTCTGCCCAGCTACTAGGTTTTCTAAAAAGGAACACTCAAGGATTTAGATCTGTAAAATCTAAAATCGTTCTGTATAATGCGTTAGTGCGCAGCAAGTTGGAATACGCCAGCGTTGTTTGGAATCCGTTTTATGCTACACATTCCCAGCGCCTAGAGAGCATACAGCGAGCTTTCACCAAACACCTTGCTTTTATGGCCCCGGGCATATCTCATAGGTGCCCATACCAACAACGTCTGACATTCTTCAATATAACTTCACTATATCAAAGAAGAGTTATGCATAGCCTTTTGTTCCTATACAAGTTAGTCAACGGCCATATTGATTGTAGTGAACTACTATCGCGCGTTTATTTGAGTGTTCCGCACAACATACCACGGTATCCCCTTACCAGATTGTTCCATCGCCCTTCTACCCGTACCAACATAGGTCGCAACTCCCCACTAGCGAAGATGTGTGACAACCTGAATTCACTCATTAAGTCCATCCCTGAGACAGATATATTTGGTGACTCTAAGGTGAAATTCAAATCGAGAATCCTGGCTTCCCTACGTGCTATCAAGTCTCCTGATCAGGTCAGTTGTCCGAAAAGTTAACTTTGTTTGTATCTTTATTACCTGGTCTACTATTGTTATGTTTTCCGTTTTATCGTATGTATTGTATGTTATTGTTTTTATACCGTGTCTCTTTGTAGTAGTGTATTAATAATCTGGTGTGTTTTTGTCAATGTTGTGTTTGCCCGTAATTGGCATGTATATTAGAATATTACCATAAGACTCAATGTATCTATGTCCATATATGTGCTGTGGGTGAACCTTAAATAAATAAATAAATAAACATAAAACCAAGACTAACTCAGAGATGTTTAATGATTGTTTAAGCCGTCACTTAGTAAAGATTTGACTTACTTTTGTATGACAAAACTGTCAAAACCTTTACTAAGTAATGGCCTAAGTAATCATTAAAGCTCTCTGAGTGCGGCAGTTAGAATCACACAGTTAATGATGATTTAGTGAACATAATTCCTGGTGGAAATCATTAGCGCAGAACCTACTTAAGGTTGTCGTAAAACAACGTCAGGGTGTTTCAGTCGGGGCTGCGGGTTGTTCGCAAGAGATACTGTGGCCTCGACATGAAGGGCTAAGAAGGAACATGGGTGGTTTTTAGTCAGTAGAAGTCTGACACTCCCTTTCACTCGGCCCAAGAGCGGGAGGGGTTATTTGATGATTTTCCACCCGCCCAAAAAACCACCCACGTTCCTTCTTAGCCCTTTGTGTCCGAGGCCGCGGTATCTCTTTCGACCAACTCGCAGCAAATCAGCTGGGCTTAAGCAAACTTAGTACCTATACTTTCCTACCCTAAGTGTCATAATAACCGATGTCATATTTCTATCTGGGGGCCTTTAGAATGATGTACTGGTTGCATGATAACCGTTGTAGCGTCGGTGTACTTTCCACCCTCTTATGTACCTACCGAACTCACTTCTTAGTTCAAGTCTTTGCCACTATATAATACCTATCTATATAACAAGTGCAGACAGAGAATTGCTTCTAAAATGACAGCATTCTGACGAGTGTTCACCTTGGAACTAACTTACAGACTTTTAGAGTCATTTAGTGTCTACGACTGACGACTAACGCTCTGCTGTTTTTTGTATTGTTGCAAGCAAATGTGCTTTTATCGTTTGTTTATTTTTATTTTAACTGCTACTTGGCAATATGTCTGAAAGACAATAAAGCCATACATCTGTCCGTTTTCTATCTGATTTGTGATATAATTTATATAGTGGGCTTCTATGAGATGAAGTATTCCGTTTTTTCTCGGGCCTACTTTCTTCCTCGGTACCTAACGTGATGTCAGTTTTTATGCCACCCATGGGCTTCTTACTTGGCTTTAGATACCATCGAGAAGTATCTCTTAGGCCTCATTTAAGGACACGCGGGGCGTCGCGTGGCGCATTCAAACACATGCCGATGTATGAAAACGTTAACGATTTCAAACGTCGATTTTACGAGAAGCGATTTTTTAAAAATTTTACCGGTCAGTGACGTCACAACCCCCCCACTCAAATCTTCGTAAATTTTTATTGATTTGATAAAACAAAAAATATGTAAGTATTAAATATTTTTCGATAATGTAACCGACGGACGAATTAGAATCATATTTTTATTACTCAGTAAACATCCTTTTTATCATTATCTTTTATTTAAATTGAACACAAATTAGTCATATAGTTTTTAGTAACACCTTTAAACCTATGTTAGTAAACATTTAACGACTTTATTTGCTTGAGAAAAAATACGTTTAAAACAGAATGTACGAGTAATATAAGTCCGAAGCTTTCTAACAGTTTCAGGGCTTAACATTAGCCAGCTTCGTCTAGAAAATTATGATATATAGGTAGTCAAAACTAACAAAATTAAACAATTTTGCCACAAACTCATCATAATTACGGGCAGATTTCTGTCCATTATACATAGCTCAATAAATTAAAATGATAAACCCACAAGGGCGTAAAATATTAGTTCTAGAGTATCATATTATGAATCTAAATATAGTCTAATTTAAGACGAAATTGGAAGCTCCCGTGGCGGATTTTTGATATAGAATAGTACATACAGAAAATCAGCTCCACACAACGATCGAAAATAGGCGCACGCACACAAAGACGCGATCCGGCGATCTTCTTCTTCTTACTTATCGTGTGGGCAGTAAGGTCTAATAACCGACGGCGATCTTAAAAGGGAACTTGGTCAGAACGCGACACACAGCGAGTCATCATAATTAGCCTATAATGTTCCTCTGCAGTAGGAACATTAGGCTTATTGTGGCCTCTTCTCTAGGAGAGCGATGGGTGATAATCCAATCAGTGCGGGTCTGTAGATGTCACATGTCTTCGATTTTTTTGGTTCTAATACATGCCCGTTTCCTCACGATGTTTTCCTTCACCGTTTTGAGAGCAGTGGTGATGAAATAAATTACATAAAGTAATGCGCCTGCCTGAGTTCGAACCCACGACTAACTGTTCGTAAGTCGGGGCCGCAACCACTGGGCCACTGCCGGAACATTATAGGCTGATGATGATTCAACTGCATCCCACCATAGTTGGGAAAAGGCTAGGCGGGTATTAAGTATACCACTGGCCTTCTGTACATCTTGTTTGTGCTCTCAAACCTCAAGTCGGATGGTGAACCGCGATCAATCCCGAGGGGCCCCGAAGAGTTCCGAACCGTCGTTTAAACTTATCTCTTTTCTAATTTGTGGGAAGTGGGAAACTATTAAAAGGTTATGGTTCGCAAATAATTTATATCACTACATAGTATAAAACAAAGTCGCTGTCGCTGTCTATCCGTCCCTATGTATCCTTAAATCTTTAAAACTCCGCAACGGATTTTGAAGCGATTTTTTTAAAAGATAGAGTAATTTAAGAGGAAGGTTTTAGTATATAATTTGGCCGACATCCACGCGGGTGAAGCCGCGGGCATCAGCTAGTAATATTATAAAGAGAAAAGATTTGTTTGTTTGTTTGTTTGTAACAAATAGGCTCCAAAACTACTGGACCGATTTCATAAATTCTTTCACCGTTGGGAAGCTACACTATCCGCGGGTGACATAGGTTACTTTTTATCCCTGTATTCCCACGGGAACGGGAACTACGCGGGTGAAACCGCGTGACGTCTGCTAGTAATTTATACTTTTTTTTTGAAATACGAGTGGATTTACTTCTTTGAATAGAGCTTAAATTTTTTTTTTCAAGAGTTTTAGTTAGGCCCTTCTGAATTTTTTTTTTCAGTATTTGCTTTTCTACGAAGATGCTTTTTTGTGTTTTATAGGGTCTAATCACTGAAACAAATCGCATTTAACATATTTATGTTAGTCTGTAAGGTATAATATCTATGGGCCAAAGCTGCTTGAAAATAAATAAATGTTGTTGTTGTTGTTTACTGGGCAAAGACACAACCCACAAGGCCAATGGTTATAAATAAAATGAAATCCAGAAAATAAAAAGCAAATGTGTTGTAAGTGTGTGTCGTCTTTTAAAAAATACTAGCTTTTCCTAGCGGTATCACTCCTCGCGTTTTGACCGGAAATTATCACAAGGAACCATTTGAAATAAAGCCTATACCTAAGCCTATAAAGGGTGTAAAAGTACCCTTAACGCAAAGGAAGGGCACTTGTTTTCCCCACCACTGCGACCATTTTTTTGTTCTAGACCATACCTGGGAATCTTACGGAGATATTGGGGGTCAAAGTTCGAAATTTTTCACAAGCTGTTTTTGTAAATACTAGTTTTTCATTTTATAACTTTACTTAAACTAACTCCATGACTCGTTTACTAGCACGATGTTTTAAGAGTGATACATTGAGTTTTAGCGTAAAAAGTAATTTTTGACCCAAAAAAAAAAAGTCGTTTCCCAGCAAAAATTTTTGCGTAGGGGTACTTAGTTTGATGTACAGAATGTTTGGTTGACGGCTGTGTGATGGGTTGATTTACACCCTGTTTAACACTCGGGGATTAGCGAAAAAATTTTCAAAATCGGTTCAGTAGATCCAGAGATTATCCCTAAAAAACTCACAAATTTTACCTCTTTATATAATAGTAGCTGATGCCCTCGGCTTTGCCCGCGTCAAATCACTACATAGTATAAAACAAAGTCGCTTTCTCTGTCCCTATATCCCTATGTATGCTTAAATCTTTAAAACTACGCAACGGATTTTGATGCGTTTTTTTTAATTGATAGAGTGATTAAAGAGGAAGGTTTTAGTATATAATTGGACCAACATCCACGCGGGCGAAGCCGCGGGCATCAGCTAGTTATATACTAAAACTTTCCTCCAGAACCACTCTATCCATTGGTGAAACCAGCATGAAAATCGGTGTAGTAGTTTTTGAGTTTATCACGAACAGACAGACAGACGCGGTAGATGACTTTGTTTTATAATATGTAGCGATTGGTTTAGAAGTATAGATATGGTAGTGAGCGCTCAACACAAAAAGGAGAGAAAGAGAAATAAAATTAAAACACGGACTACTCTTTCTCCATTTCCACAGTTTTTTAACATAAAATCCCATTTGTAAAAAAAAGTTGGAGTGAATTAATTATTTTTATTTAATTTATTTTCGCAAGTATACTTCGTGTTTCTCATTAAGAATGCAGTCGAGGTAAATACTCGAGCGCTTGCTTTAAGCTCTCATGCGGAACCTTGCAGCAGTTTGCTCCTAATTTACTTAGCTTGACAGGAACGCTTGTGGAATTCTATGTAGAGAAATTCAATTTATTTTTAGCATTCACTTTACAGGATCACGTGAGGGTGTCAAAAGCTCCCGTTGGGGCTGCGGGTTGTTCGAAAGAGATACCGCGGCCTCGGCACAAGGGCTAAGAAGGAACATGGGTGGTTTTTAGTCAGTAGAAGTCTGACACTCCCTTCCGCTCTGCCCAAGAGCGGGAGGGGGGTTTTTTGATGATTTCCCACCACGCAAAAAAAAAAAAAGGGTGCAGTAGCTCAGTTTAAGAGAGGGCCTATGTCCAGCCGTGAACTGCAGTAGTCTGATTTGATGGTTATGGTATCAATTATGTATTTATTTCGAATTTTATTATACATTGCAAAACAAGCGTTGGCGGTTTCAAAGCAATAAATGAACGAAAATCATCACTATAACTTTCCATAGCACTCTTTGAAGGAACAACAACAAAACAATTATTTTTCAAAAACAAAACAATTTCCGCAAAACAAAGTCAAAGAAATCTTCCATCCTTACCGCCTAATCACATTTCTTTCACGTCCTTCAATCTAAATAAAACAAACCAAGGTTGTCATCTTAAAATTTTGTCCTACTGTTCACAGACATAGGGACACCCTAATTAACATTATACGGCTTGGAAACCCCTCCTAGTGAGCGTTTCATGGATAGAAATTATCATTTTTATATCTGCTTTCACTTATACAGGGCTGTACTTGAATAATTTGGCGTTATTTTGGCGTGTCGATGCCTTTTTTCATTAAATAATAATTATACATATTAATAAACATTGAATTTTGGGCCAAATATGCCCAAAATTCAGCTATACGAACTCCGCTCACTGATTCCGTCATAAGATCGTCAAGTGTCCAGGTGTCAGTGTATGCAGCGCCAAAAGGAAATTGGAAGGCCACTGTCTGTGGAAACAAGCCGCATGTCACATTCTAGATCTGAGCCGTCCGTGAACCCCTATATGAAGGAATTGTCTTTGCTGCCGTCTTGGGTTCAGAGTCTATTTAGAGATTTCAAAGTCGGTCATTGCTAAGTTAAGCGACTTAAAAACGTCCCTATTCACGCCCTATATTCTTGTCAAGTGATATTGACCCATCATAGGCATGATTTGTCTCGCAAAACATTTTTTTTTTTTAATTATTTATTTATTATAATTTCACGATTCTGGTTACATTTAAATGTAATATTTCGTTTATATACTGTAATAATTTAGTTGTTGAGGAGCTCGTGGCTTAATAAGAACTGCCACTCGGGTCGATCTTTAGGTAAAGCTGTGCTTGCCTAGGTTGGTCTGTGGATGGGTGACCGCTCGACATACCGAGTTTCCTCCGTGCCTCGGAAAGCACGTTAAGCTGTTGGTCCGGGCTGTCATATATAGATCTTTGGCAATCGTTACAGGTAGTCAGTGACCTGAAAGTCTGACATCCAGTCTTACCAATGAGTATCGTGTTACCTAGTATTAACTGGGTTGTGGAAGTCAGGTAGGCAGTCGCTCCATGTAAAATACTGGTATTCAGCTGCATCCGGTTAGACTGGAAGCCGACCCCAACATAGTTGGGAAAAGGCTAGGCAGATGATGATGACTGTAGTAATTTAGTTCCTTTTTTGGTGTAATATGAATATCAAACGCTCAAAATCGTGGGCCTAAAAAAATGGTCTCCTTTCAACGCACCGAAGTCCGAAGTCACCAATATTTGAACTCAAACCCTACTTGAAAACTAACACCCCAATTTTATAGCAAAGAAAATGAATCCTATAAAAGCATACTTTCAATTTTCTCCACCGGTACCCGTTTATTATACAGCCGGTCCTAAGTTCGTCCCTGTTTTAAGTGGAATTTTATTACGTTCCGTCAGATGTCTTGTTAGGCAAAGTATGCCACGAAAATATTTATGATGATACCTGAGGTATCCACCGAGCGACTTTGGCGATGAAAAGCGAAGTATTTTATTTCAAGGATAAAGTTATAGCGAAATATTTAGAAATAGAAGTCACTGATGTACCTTGGCGCATGCCTAGGTTGGTCTGGGGACGGGTGACCACAAATTACGTAACTAGTTTTCTCCGTGCCTCGAAAGGCGTGTTAGCCGTTGCTCCCGACTGACATTTGTACATCTTTGACAGTCGTTACAGGTAGTCAGAGTGGCGCAAGTCTGACATCCAGTCTTACCAAGGGTTATCATATTACCCAGCACTAACTGGGTTGTGGAGGTTAGGCTGGAAGCCGATCCCAACATAGGATAAGGTTATGCAAATGATGACCTGTGATATCCACCGTGCCCCGACGGGGCTGCGGGTTGTTCGAAAGAGATACCGCGGCCTCGGCACAGGGGCTAAGAAGGAACCTGGGTGGTTTTTAGTCAATAGAAGTCTGACACTCCCTTTCGCTCTGCCCAAGAGCGGGACCCCTGATGATTTCCCACCGCCCAAAAAAAAAATAAAGGTGTATCCACCGTGGTACTTTGCGTTGAAAACGTAAGTATTTAATTTGAAGGAGAAAGTTTTTGGCAAATATTTTAGAATGTAACTCGCTGATGTCTATTTCATTTAGTAAGAAAGTTATTAGGTTCCCTTCCGCACCGCCCAGAGTGGTAGGGGTAATCTGGTTAGGTTTTGCTTGCTGCGACCAACCTGGATCCGGATTCTATCAGGGCCCAGACACATCCGTGTCGAAGAAACTTATCATCCGATAAGTTGCTTGATGCGTAAAACATTAACATGTATTCAATGTTTTTCAATCATCTTTAAATTCGTTCTCTGTAATCCTCATCCCATTTAAAAGAGATGACAGTAACGGAAAATCGTTTCAAGTTGTCAAAACACAAGGGGTTGGAGTTTCAGAGTAATTTAATAAAGCAAGATAATTGGTTTATTATATCAACTCGGTTATTGTGGTCATGTTGTGTTATGTATTTGAACGATTTGGCAACAAAGGGGATTAATCACATCCTTTGTATCCCTAAGTAACTTACTGATAAGAAACCAAAATACTATTCATTGTAAAGCGAGGGATTGAATTGTTCTGCGGGTTGTTCGAAAGAGAAACCGCGGCCCCGGAGACAAAAGGCTAAGAAGGAACATGGGTTGTTTTTAGTCAGCAGAAGTCTGACACTCCCTTACGCTTGGCCCAGAGCGGGAGGAGGAATTGATGTTTTCCCAAGCTTAAAAAAAAACGGATTGAACATGAGGTGACATTTCCATCTGTAATTTCTCAGTAGTAGCCAGGGAGTCAGAATGTTTGCCCGGTTGATGGGAATAGGCTCGCCCCCCTACACATGATACTTAAACATTAGGAACACCTTGCTCACTTTTCGCTGAACAAAGTTTAATCTACTTTTTCTAACTGTATATATGTACGAGTATATACATTTCAATCTTTTTCACTGTTCTTAATTTTCTTTTACTCAGAAAATAAACGGTAAGGTTTTATTACGTCCCGTCGGGGCTGAGGGTTGTTCGCAAGAGATACCGCAGCCTCGACATGAAGGGCTAAGAAGGAACATGGGTGGTTTTTAGTCAGTACAAGTCTGACACTCCCTTTCGCTCTGCCCAAGATTTTTTTTTCCACCAACCATAAAAAAAAAAGGTTTTATTACGTGCCATAAACAAATGTAGAACCTTTACTTTCACAATATAAGCAGTTTTCTCTCCATGGAGATCTGATAGCGATCTATCTACCTCTATAAGTGAAAAGGGTAGATATAGAACTGACGTAAGCCACCCTTGCTATCCACTGTAATAGTATTATTTTATTACTTTAAAGTTTTTGCTATTTGTTTCATTATTGCATGTTTTATTCATTTTTACGATGGTTAAAAGACTTTTTACGATAAGAAATCCACATTTTTTTGACGTTGTGAAATCATCAAATGACTCCTCCCGCTCTGGGCAGAGCGGTAGGGAGTGTCAGACTTCTGCTGACTAAAAACCACCCATGTTCCTTCTTAGGGCTCGTTTACGGAGACGCGGGACGTCGAGCGGCGCGTGCAGAAGGCTTGTCTCGAGCTTTTTTTTATTTGTTTATTGAGAGGCGCGTCCACCGTAACGAATGCTGCATTTTAAACTAACGAGCGAAAAATCGCTTCTCGTAAAATCGACGTTTGAAATCGTTAACGTTTTCATACATCGCCATGTGTTTAAATTAAAAACGCACAACGAGCCAACTACACCTAAACAACTATCCTAACACAACATTACATGAATAAAATATCCAATAGGAATCGACGGAACTTACTCTGAAGCTGAAATGAGTAGCTTATATGCTTAGCTGGTTGTCTCCTGTCTTCGGTACGAAAGGTTAAGGACCGGTACATAGATATACTCTTGCAATAAGATTGCAAACGTCTCTGCATTTGTGTCGGGATATTTTATACTTACTGTATTCAACTGGTTGGGTTGCTGAAAAGTTATGTGGGTACTAGTAAAATATTTTTACAAGGGCATGGTCTAGAAAGTTTAGTACAAAGATATCAATCGTCAGATTCAAATCACAGCGTCGAAACAATAAAAATGATTTCAAAACATTTTTTTTTGTTTCTGTGTTCGGCTGTATCTTCGCCAAATGTGAACAGAAATCGTTGATTCTTTTTTCATTTGGAAGAATATTTATTTTGCGTTTTTGTTAAAAAAAAACACAAAAATGTGAAAAAGGAAAAAGTAAATAAAACGAACAGAAACTTCAAAAGCTATCGAGTTACTTATCACATTTTCGTGTTTTTCAAGTCGGTTTTTTTATGTTTTCTGAAAGGGGACGAAGGTATCTGATCGCACGGGGAGGCGTGCCGGAACCGAAACTGTCCCCGAATCATTTTGCCCCGTGTTATTGTGTTAAATTATGATTTGAAGTAATTTGTGAGTTTATTAAACCCCACTAAACACATAAATTGTTTAAAAAAAAAACAAGTTTCACAACTCAGTTGTTCTACCGTAAAAAGTTGTGAGAGATCCATGTAAACCCAAGTCGGTTAATTTACTCAGACTCTTCTTAAGGGACCTAATGCGATGGAGATTAGCCATTAGAATGGTATGTTTAATATTGGCAGGCTTCTAGTTTCATTCACAATGAAGTTATGTCGAAAATGTTCGATAAAAGGATACGGATGGTATGGTACGGCCGTGCCGCTCTGCCGTGCCCCCAGAAAGCGTATCGAGAGCTTATTACACGAAACCCATCTTCTGTCCACAAAATGCTCGGGTCTAACGAAATAACTTCTGACAATCCGACAAACTAATATTTAACGCTCTGTGCTGTAAAAATATCACCACTGTACAGACTTTGTATCCTAGAAAATGTAAAAGTGGTATTATAACATTCATCATAAAATATCCATTCATCCATCTAGCTTTGCGAATAACAAAGAAATCTCTGAAGGTACATTGTAAAGAGAAATAAACACGAGAATAAGAGATAAGAGTAATTTGTTGTACAGATATTCTAGGAGTTTTAGTATTTAGTTTCTTTCTCGTTCTTTTTGAAATGTAAAGAATATTTATCACAAAGGAAACATTTTCTAGAATGCTTCTCACTTCTCACTAACAATGAGAGGCAGACAGACAGTTTCAGGAACGCTGGCTTTCATGAAAAATAGCTTACGGTCTCGAGTAACTAGATACTGAAACTTTAATGATATAAGTCTGATATTTGACGACACGGTTGGCGCAGTGGCAGAACGATTCGACTGCTGCGCTGCGTGTCGCGGGTTCGATCACCGCACGGAACAAATAAATGTTATATGGCCTACAGATAGTTGTTTCGGGTCTTGGTGTTTGTGTATGTGAATTTAAATGTTTGTAAACTCACCTACGATACAGGAGAAATTCCTTATATGGGGCAAAGTTTTTTATTAAATTATTATTATTATTATTTACACAACATCACACCTGTAATTCTCGAAGGGTCAGCACGTTTACTTTGCCAGTTATGATTAAGTCCCATGTTATAGAGGGCGAGCCCATTGCCATCAATCGAGCACAAATCCACTGCTACTGAGAAATTTGAGACGGAAAAACCCAATAAAATTTTGCCCGACCCGGAAATCGAACCCAGGACCTCATGCACAGCAGTCGCGCTTGCGACCACTAGACCAACGAGGTAGTAAACTAAAATATTATGTTGGAAAATTCTCTACGTCCACACATCAAATCATCACGACCATAATGTCAGAAGGCTTAGGTAATCCATCTTGTCATCAATCATGTCCGTCCGTGACTGTGAACTTGATCTTGATTTGTTGAACACGTTCAGAGAAAGGTTTCCTCAATTACAAGCCTGAGGCGAATTTCGTTAGAAAGTAATCTAACTGACGTTTTCTCTTGCCTTGAAAATAAATAAGTACTTTCGATAAATCTATCGCATCTGGTGAAACCTCCGTTACTTAAGGTTCTCAGAAAGAACACTTTAGTAGGACGTATTATTTTTATACGTCTTTAACATAACATAACATCACGCCTGTAATCCCCGAAGGGTTAGGCAGAGGTGTACCTAATAGTACACCCACATTTCGCCAGTTATGTTTAAGTCCCATGTAATAGGGGGCGAGCCTATTGCCATCAACCGGGAACAACGTACGTCGTTATGTCTTTGTATCACATAAAAAACCGGCCAAGAGCGTGTCGGGCCACGCTCAGTGTAGGGTTCCGTAGATAATAAAATATTATGTAAACGAAGTTAAAAAAAAAATACGGGCAAATGAAACTTGACCTCTGGATTGTATAGGCGCTCATACGATTCAGGGACCAAATTATATTGGTTAACTGCAGTTTCCATCTGTTGTTTCCATCCAAGTTCAAAATAATTTTCCTAGAAAGTCCTTATAAAGTTCTACTTTTCAGATTTTTTTCGTATTTTCTAAACTTATGGTTCAAAAGTTAGAGGGGGGGGGACGCTTTGTTTTTTACTTTTGGAGCGATTATTTCCGAAATTATTGACATTATCAAAAAATGATTTTAGTAAACCCCTATTCATTTTTAAATACCTTTCCAACAATATATCACACATTAGGGTTAAAATTAAAAAAAAAACACTTCCCACTTTACATATAGGGGGGCTACCCTAATAAAACATTTTTTTCCAATTTTTATTTTAGCACTTTGTCGGCGTGATTGATACACATATTGGTCCCAAATTTCAGCTTTCTAGTGCTAACGGTCACAGAGATTAAGCGAGGACGGACAGACAGACAGACAGACAGACATGGCGAAACTATAAGGGTTCCTAGTTGACTACGGAACCCTAAAAAGTGACAGAGAGGCAAGTAAATAATTTTACAGCATTAGATGTTTTTAACAAACTGCCCGATTCGTGGCAGTCACGAGGCATAAATGTTAGCGGTCAACAACTAACAAACCTCCGCTTTGCCGATGACATTGTGTTATTCTCCACATCAGCTCCAGAACTCCAAGCAATGCTCCAAGATCTGAGCATAGCAAGTCTTGAGGTTGGACTTTCAATGAATAGATCCAAGACCCTGATCATGACTAACAGCACGAAACGTAGGGTCGCGGTAGACGGGCATTGTTTGCATTATGTCGACGAGTATACCTATCTGGGCCAGATAGTGTCGTTCCAAAACAGGCAAGACAAAGAACTCGAAAGACGAGTACAAAATGCCTGGAAGACCTTCTGGGCCCTGAAAGAACATATGAAGGGAAACCTTCCAGTATCACTGAAAAGAAAACTCGTTGACATGTGCATCCTGCCCGTCCTAACCTACGGTGCACAAAGTTGGTCACTTACTGAACAACAGAAGTCCAAACTCAAGATTTGCCAGCGAGCAATGGAGCGCAGCATAATAGGTGTTAGGCGAACAGATCGCGTTAGAAACACCACCCTGCGCTCCATAACTCAAATAGCTGATGTTGGAGAAAAAACAGCCAGGCTGAAGTGGGAGTGGGCAGGCCACGTAGCACGGATGCACCCGGAGAGATGGGCAAAGGTCGTCACACACTGGACGCCTGAGGCAGGACAGCGCCGTCGAGGTCGACCGCGGCGAAGGTGGCGTGACGATCTGATCATGTTTGCGGGGCTAACATGGCCAGAGATCGCACATGACAGAAAGGTATGGAAGGAGAAAGGGGAGGCCTTTGCTCAGCAGTGGGACACAACGTAGGCTAACAAAAAAAAAAAAAAAAAAAAGATGAAAAATCCTCTGTAGGAGATGGCGGGACGAGCTGAACAGAACCAACGACCAGTGGGCCACATTGGCCCTGGATCTAAAAATTTGGAAGTCAATGGGGAGGCCTTTTCCCAGCAGTGGGATAACATAAGCTGACAGTAATTGTAGTAGTGGGTACAATCCACACATTCTTTTTTCTTTTTTTTTTGGCAGGTGGAAAATCATCAAATAACCCCTCCCGCTCTTGGGCAGAGCAAAGGGAGTGTCAGACTTCTACTGACTAAAAACCACCCATGTTCCTTCTTAGCCCTTCATGTCGAGGCCGCGGTATCTCTTGCGAACAGCCCGCAGTCCCGACGGGAATCCACACATTATTAAGTACCATTTAGTATCTTTCATTTCCTTCTCATTACACGAAGTCAAAATCAAAGATACATTTCACAAATACCAAAAATGTGGTAACTAACGAGGTGCCACATCAAAACACGTCACAAATAGAACTTCTTATTCAAGAACCGTAAAAAATAACGAGACATAACAAATGTATTCAATTCGTTGTCAAAATATCATGAAAGTCAAATAACACTCATACTGTACTACACTCGATGGAACATATACTAACAAACTTGTATGTTTAGTTGGGTACGTATTTGAATATCGAAGATTAAAATACCTACGCTTAAAATATCGATGTTCAAAACATCGAAAATTTAAATATCGATTGTATCAAAATGTCGAAAATTGTTATACCTACGCTTAAAACATCGAAAATTAATATTCCGAATGATTAAAATTTCGAATGATTCAAAATATCGAATGACATTATGCCTAAGTTCATAATATCTACGTTCAAAATACCTACTAGTTAAAATACCGGTAAAAAAAACTTATACAGGGTGTAAATCAACCTATCACACAGCCGTTAACCAAGCATTCTGTACATCAAACTAAGTACCCCTACGCAAAAATTTTTGCTAGGAAACGTTTTTTTTTGGGGAAAAATTTGTATCTTTGACCCCTAATATCTCCTTAACTAGGGGGTTCCCAGGTATGGTCTAAAACAAAAAAATGATCGCAGTGGTTATATTGTACATTTGCGTACAAATGTGTTTTATTTTGGGTTTTTATTATGTAAAAATAATTAAAGTACCTACATTACATGAGGTTTTCCTTGTTTTTTTTTTGTAACCCACCTAGTAACTGATTACCATCTAGCAAACAACCTTGCAGCATACATGCAACATGCAAGCAAGCATGGTTTCTGTCACGGCTCCGGCGCTGCAGGGCTCCGGCAGTCCCACGCGAGCTTAACGTCGCAGATGATCTAAACGCGGGGGTTAAAACCACCTGCTCCTCAGCTCGCGGGCTGCCGCGCCCCTCCGCGCCTACGCGATTCTAAATTACACTCTAGGGGTAGGGCATACAAGACTACGTGGAGTCGATTTTGCAGCGATACGTTTCTGTCACTAACTTTAGTAGCATAACATATTGACTTTCAAAAATATATTTTAATTTAAAGACCTAAATAATACCTTCGCGATTGACCTATGCTTGTACACTGGACACTGACTTTCATGGATAAAATAGGTCGAAATTGTTCCAAAACCGAATTAGGGTACCCCGAATTTACGTAGTCTTTTGGCTGTTACCCCTAGAGTGTATATAAAAATCCGGAGGCGCGAAGGGAGGGCAACCCCCGCTCGCTGTAACAAAGCATAGGCACCCGTGGGAGCCGTAGCGGCTGAGGTTGGTCGCCGGAGGCGACCAGCAAGCCGAAGCTGCGGAGGTGAACATGGGTGCCTATCCTTTGTTACGCAAGGGCGAAGGGGTTGCACTTCCTGTAGCGCCGGAGACGTTGCAAAAGCAACCTTTTTCCTCTCATACTAATTACATCAAAAATTAATTTTCGATGTTCAAATAATATATGTACCCATCGATATTTAGGACGTTCGATAGTTTGTACTTCGATATTTAGGACATTCGATAATCTGTATTTCGATGTGACTTTTGTAGATATTTAGATTTTAGATGTATTGGACGTAGGTTATTTAACCATTCGATAATATAAACTTTCGATATTTTATGTTTCGGTTTTATGGTCGTTCGATATTTCCATTTTCGATGTTTTGAACATCGATATTTTAAGCGTAGGTATTTTAATCTTCGATATTCAAATACGTACCCGTTTAGTTAGAAAAGTGTTATTCGTAGCACGATCTCTAACTAAAGGGCAGTGACATAATATTTTTTTTTTTTTTTTTTTGTTGGTTGGGTAAAGCGAAAGGGAGTGTCAGACTTCTACTGACTAAAAACCACCCATGTTCCTTCTTAGCCCTTTATGTCGAGGCCGCGGTATCTCTTGCGAACAATCCGCAGCCCCGACGGGACCCGCAGCCCCGACGGCAGTGACATCTGGGCCCTGGAAGTGATTCTACATGCTCAATTGTCTTATCAACATCATGTTCTCAGTCGCATGCAGCCACAAAATCTGGATTCGTGCTCGGTTCGACCCCTGTTGCTTAACATCACTGTTTTTCTTTTTGCATTTTATTATTTGTATGCCATATTTCATTAGATTTAATTTTTGATGAATGTTTCATGTTATGTTATCGCTTATTTTTGTGAATGCTGGTTAACCAGTTATTGGCGACTGTGAAAGTTTGAGACTATAAAACCTATGTACTTATGATATTATTATGTTGTACACAGAAGCTGTTGGTCAACCTATATTTATCAATCAAATCAAATCAAACTAGCCATTTACGTCCCACTGCAGGGCAAAGGCCTCCCTTCCCACTTTCCAGTTTATATTTATAAATGAATAAAATAAAATCACTGGCGAAATGTGTGTGTATTATCAAGCACATCTCTGCCTAAACCTTCGGGGATCACATGCCTTTTTTTTTGCACACACTATACTTACACATGCACGTCATGTATCTTCGACAAATAAATATATTTTCTCTCTGTCTTTCCAAAAGTTGCTATTTCTTTTTTAGTTTATTTGTTTGTACTCTGACAGAATAAACAAAGAGCTTAGATCTCGGGGCAAAAAGCTCGAAATCGTAGGTAAGTAATACGACACAGCAGTATGAAGGTAATCTAAGATCATCCGTCCCTTAACACTGAAATCTCCCAAAGACAAAATCACCGCCCTTCGAAGATTTAATCCAAGTAATCTTGCGACAAAGATTCCTATTACGTAAGTACTAAGCTTTTAAATAATAAATGTCAAAGTGACAAATACAATTTTGTTCGCGTAAATCTTTTCAGAACTTAGGTAGGTTTAGAATATAATTTCCAGGGAAATTTTAAAGTAAACAGATTGAATCAGACATTTTTAATAAAGTGACACTTTTAAATGTAAGCGTATTTATAATTCAATTATAAAGCAGTGATAGCCTAGTGTTGTGACTGACGGACTTTTAATTCATAAAGTTCGAACCATAGACACCTCTGATTTTTCGAATTCTATAATTATCACTTGCTTCGGTGAAGGAAAACATCGTGAGGAAATTCACCGCCTGGGTCATATTTCTCGAGGGCATGTAAAGTCAAGTCAGAGGCGTAATAACTTTAACGTATAAGTTTTCCAACTAATACGCGTTTTTCTTGAATTTTACTCGCGTTTTTAAACAGAACTCGTAGATTAAGGTTGATGCGACAAGGTAGCCCGCGACATTCGTTTTTTGTAATTTGCCGGTCAGTGTCAAGTCGTATGTTAAATAAAATAGGATTGGCGGCAGTAACGAATGTCTATGTACTGAGTAATAAAAAGGAAATATTGAATTTCGCGGGCTACATTGTCACCTTCACCTTAAAAGCCATAGAAGTTAAGGGACAGAAGATTTTTTTCAATTAAACCACAAGGTACAATTTATGGAAGTAGTAAGTACATATTTAGATTTGCTTTTAGAGGTGAGAATTGTACGAGAATGCTCTGTTGGTCAGTTACAACCGTTGCCTAGCAAAGAGACAACAGGTATGTATACTTAGTTGAAAGAGATACATAGGCCGATGTTACATCGACAATGTTTAAAGTAAAGTTTTTCTTGTGTATTTCTCCGAGGCAAGAAACGACTGTATAAAATCGTGGGTGTATTGAGGGCAGAGACAAAATATTTAATATTCTATCAGTGATCTCTTTCTTTATTTATTTTTATCTTTTCTTTGGATAGTGCCAAACCTGGTGTCAGAATTTTCAGGCGCTCATGGGTCTCTGAGTTGGCTCGAAAAATATCTCTCAGGCGCGCTGGTTTCCTCACGATGGATCGAGTTAGACTCACACACAAACAACTCCATAACACCAAAACAATTAACAATATTCTTAGCCCTCATTCATAAGCAATTTACTCTTTTTATTGGCTTTTGATAGTATTCATAATAAAAAAACAAAGTAACTGCTGCAGTTTCACGAAAAGTCCCGTATTTCAAAAGATAAAAGTTAAAAACGCGTAGCTATAGTAAAACTGATTGAAGCTCATAAAAGAAAAAGTTTAATTAAATCCGCAGTTTCCGCAGAACAACAATAAGAATTCGATTAAGTAATAAAAATAAATGAGACTTAATTCACCAGCCGTGGAAATCTACTTATTTCTGGGATAAACAACGCCATTTAGTTTCTTATTAGTAAAGTGGTATTATGTAGTTTCCTGTCGTTTTAACTTTATGTTAGGCAGAGAAGTACCTAATAGTACACCCTTATTTCGCCCTTTGTTGTAGTCTTGTTTATTATAGAGCTAGTATTTGAGAACTGGCTGCTACTGAGAAATTCCTGATGGTAGAATTCAATTACATTTTAACCGACCTGGGAATCAAGCCCAAGATACAGCAGACACTTGCGACCACTACACCAAAGAGGCAGTCGGTGTAGTTTCAAAAGGCAGGCATCCCAATCATAAAAGCAGCTCAGTGACCCAGTGGTGGCGGCCCTAACTTACGAACAACAAGTCGCGGGTAGTGGTGAAACTCAACCAGTCGCATTACTTTGTGTAATTTATTTCACCACCACTGCTCTCAAAACGGTGAAGGAAAACATCGTGCGGAAACTGGCTGTCTTAGAATCAGAAAATTCGAAGACATGTGACATCTACCAACCCGCACTGGGCCCGCGTGGTGGATTATAGCCCATCCCTCTCCTAGAGAGGAGGCTTCATTCCCTGCAGTAGGAACATTATTGACTGATGATGATGAATCATAAATCAACACAAATGTCATAAACTTAACTAAAAAATTAAGATACAAATCATCACGTCCTACATGATCTGTGCGTCTCTGGAACTTGACCTTGGATCCGCCGGAAGTGACAGACAAGCGGCCATTATCCTTTACGACGTGACGTCATACCGTTAGTAGGTACTTGTCACCTTTTTAAAAGCGCGATTGATTGCCATTAGATAATTGAATAGTCAAACGAACTTACCTGTAAGTGAAGTTCGACGGTAATTATACTTTGTTGCATTGTCCGAAGATGATTAAGATTACTAATGTAGTCACGGCTTTAGTCTGTGGCGCCAACACATAAGTTTAAAGAAAAAAGTTTATCTGTGCTAGCCTCCTGTCACCGGCTTCTGTAAATATCTTCATTAAGTTCATAGCAATTTATTGGTTTTACAACATAGGGTTCATGCTCATATGAATAAATAGCATGGAGATTCTGGGTCGGGTGGGACCAATCATCTTCGGACAATGCAACAAAGTATAATTACCGTCGAACTTCACTTACAGGTAAGTTCGTTTGACTATTCAATTATACTTTGTTGCATTGTCCTCGATGATTAAGATTACTAATGTAGATGTTTAAAGACTAGTTGTAAAATCAATAAACATTTATATAAAATCAATAAACATTTATACAAAATCAATAAGCATTCATATAAAATCGATAAACATTTATACAAAATCAATAAAAATTTATATAAAATCCATTAACATTCATCTAAAATCATTCAGATGAATATTATATAACTTATAAGTCATATGTCATTTTTTAGAATTTTGTTAAGGCCACTTTAGTTACCTAAAGGTAGTATTTTTACAATTCAGGTTTAATCGTTACCAGTGTTATTAAAAAATTGCTTCAGGGAACCTTCTATTGTTCACTAAAGGTTTCATTTTAAAGTTTTAGTTATAAATCACTAGCTTGTGCCAGCGGCTTCGCCCGCTACAACTCGAAAATTATCCCACGGAAAGATAAAATCGGGATAAAAACTATCCTATGTGTTAATCCAGGGTATAATCTATCTACATACCAAATTTCAACCAAATCGGTCCAGCCGTTTATGCGTGAAAGAGTAACAAACATCCACACATCCATTCTCACAAACTTTCACATTTATAATATTATATTAAGTAGGATTAATTTAAACATTTGCTCGTCTAATATCGTCTATATTGAACTGCTGGAGGCTGCCAATGTTGTTGCATGGCGGGTGTACTGTTTATTGAGCATGTACTAATGTCAATTCCATATCTTCCAACACGTTATTGTAATTGAGTTCACACATCTTTAAGGCCTCTTGTGGATATTATTCATGAATTAGTACAGTCCCACAGGCCATGCGTTAATTTTAAATATTTAACCACCCCTATAGCTGGGTTTACATACTCCTATTCTATT
The DNA here is from genome assembly GCA_949774965.1 of Diarsia brunnea. Taxonomy (NCBI): domain Eukaryota; kingdom Metazoa; phylum Arthropoda; class Insecta; order Lepidoptera; family Noctuidae; genus Diarsia; species Diarsia brunnea. The sequence continues at coordinate 5,542,459 of OX459019.1, forward strand.
GCTAAAGAAAGAAACAGTTATAAAAGGTTGGTATTCGTTTGGCCCACAAATTTAATTAGCGTATCAACCCTTAAAGTAATACGATTTTGTTTAATCACTATATCATAAGTATAAAATAGAGATAGGTATTGTTTGCACTCTTTCTGTGGCTAGCAGTAATATAGTTATCGCTTTTTTGGTAATTATTTGTAAATCACTTTGTTGAATGTGATCCAGTAGAGAGAAAATAAAAAACTGAAAAACATCCCAATTCCCAAGAATTCTCCGGATCTTGGAGGACAAGTCTCTGAACCGTATTTTGATACTATCATCTGTACCTATATGTGGTCTTATAATTAGAGATAGAACTGAACTAACAGAATATGAAAATAGAGGAAGAAACCTTCATTAATCCTTAAAGCGAAAAAACTGAATAACTTCAGTGATGGTTTGCTAATGCTTATAATATTTTAATTACAGTATCTTGTCTTTACAATTGCAGGCAATGAGGCAAGCATTGGTATTGTGTACTTTTAGTTATTGAATTCCTAATAATATCAACAGCTTCAATACTAATTCCAAAATCTTAAAAAATGTTCCTGATAATACTCCTGCCATCAATCCCAGTAGAGAATAGTTGAAAAAGTATAGAATAAATGATATTGGTCTAAATACCATTCCTTCCAATGCCACCTTGTATTGGCAAGGAGCATCCACCACTTATCACCGCTACAACCCCTGGAGATACTGGGGCCACGATACATAATTGTGATACTTAGTGTTATTCCATGATACAATTAATCAATTGTAAGTTCACCAATACGGATATAATATTTTAATAATTTAAAACACCTAAGATTCCCTTCCTCATTCAAAATATGCTGATATCATATTATTACCTTTGGTATTAATGTAAGTAATATCGAGTAACCATATATACCTAGATTCACACTATTGCCAAGGATTTTAGAAATTTATTTAACTGCTCCTTATTTAAATGAGTATGATACTGTATCCATTATGTACCATACCTATGTTTAACAAATAAAAATTCTGATTCTGATGTTATATTTTCAATTCTTGGCAAAAAATTTCACTATCTCATAAATGACTGACAGAACACTTTAGCCCAGAAAAAAGGGGCAGCACTCAATTTTGGTATTAAAAAACTGAGCTGAATCTACAGTCCATAGTCTATTAGCAATCTATGAGCCACACAATATTCCGTACCATGCAGATGAAGCATATTTATATGTGTGTATTTTAATTATTAACTCAAAATAACTGGCTATGTCTATGGACCACAGCAAATCATAATTATCATAAAAAACGAACTGGCAAAAGTGTGGGTGTACTATTAGGTAGGTACCTCTCTGTCTAATCCTTCGGGATTACAGGCATGATGTTATTTTATCATTGTTATCACTTAGAACAAGGTTTTTGTGCCACTTGAGTTTCTTAGTGAATAGAGTCCTTTAGTTAATAACTGGGCAAGCATATTAAAGTTCTAATAGCCTTTTATCAATAAATTCTTATATTTCATTTCTCTTCAGTGATGTTGAAGCTTAGTGAATAGTATTAAAAAAGTAAACCTAGAAGTTTACTGTGTTGTTTAGGTATGAAATCACATTTCTCTTTGGTACTGATGATTTCATGTTTTCTAAACATTATACAGCCTCTCTGTCTCTAAGGAAGCCTTGAAACCTGTAATGGGTTTCAATGTTTTTGTAATTTATGTTTATGGGGCTGAAAATAAACCAGAAGGTAAGACATATTGAAAACATAACATTTGCCTTGAAAAAATAAAGCTTCCTATATCCTTGCCTATGTCTATCATGTAATAAGCATCCAATCCAATGTGCTAAGAAAAAACCATTATTCTGTAAAAAATTGGTATACTGTTGTATACAAGATTATCTTCAACCAAACTAAACATAATGTAATGTCTTTTATATAAAAGACAGTAAGTTTAATTTATTTCTGTCTCTTTGACAAGGAAAAAATGGTAAACAAAATTGTTATTGTAAAGGGTAGGTAACAAACTTTCATTACTATGAAGGCAATTCACTTCTTCATTTCAGATACTATCTGAATAAATTCAAGTATAGAATTTATCATCTAGAGGAGTACCTATAACTCCATCACCACCATCCAATTAAGAATAACTGGGTTGTTTGAGTGATTGGTTTCCAATCACATAAATTATATTTAAGTCCACCAACCTGTGAATTTATTTCTGAAGGGAATGATTTCTCCTGGCCATCCGCATTCTGTCTGCTGCACTTGTACTTTTGATGACAGCCGCTTCCTTTGCGAATGGAGGAGGGCCCCGCCAGTTTCAAAATTTATTGTTGAAGCACATACGGCTCCCATGTGCTCACTCTATGAGTGAACTTTTATGGTACACTCATATTTAATCCTTAACCAGATTTATTTATAGATTTTGCTGATCTTATGTTTCCGTCTTTGATTGTAACAAACTCTTTTGTCTTTGTTGGTTACCAACAATAAGAGATCTACGTTCCCCTGCTTGTATATATATGTATACACACAAAACAGAAGCATCATTCAGCTTCTTCATCATCATCATCGGCCTGTAATGTTCCTACTGTAAGGACTCAAGCCTCCTCTCTAGGCGAGGAATCCACCACGCCAGCCCAGTGTGGATTGGTAGATACAACTTCTTAACTATGTCTATTTATGCCTTTTGGATACCTCATTCACCACTGTATGATCTTCAGAATTAATAAAACATTTGTTTATAAAAAGAGAGTGGCGGGTTTTCAATTTGTGTTTTACTTGCTTATTTAATATTTTTTATATGAATCTTCTCTTTCTTTCTCTGGGTATAGATCCACACCAAGTATTTCAAGAAACTTGATTATATAATAATTCTTTATATGGTACTTACCACCTTAATTCACTTTCATTTATCTTGATCTGCATTTTCAAACTTCTCAACCGATAACGGGAGGATATTTTCTAATGACTGTGAAGGGACAATTTTATTGTCTTCTATAAGGTAACCTCCTTAAAAATGTTATAGGTATCAACTTCTCGAGGATAAAACACAATGCATGTTGTAGAACAACATTACACTTCTATAACCAAGTAAGCTCCCGCAGAACTTCCCATGAAGGTTATAATAGAACAGTCAACCGTGTGTGCCCCCACAGGACACCCCTTTAGGGTTGCTGAGTTCACGACACTGCCGTTTCAGGCCATGTACACCCCCGCAGGATGACCTCAGGCCAGGCAAGTCGTTCATAATGTATCCATGAAGGTTATAATAGCAGTCAACCGTGTGTGCCCCCCCAGGACACCCCTTTAGGGTTGCTGAGTTCACGACACTGCCGTTTCAGGCCATGTACACCCCCGCAGGATGTCCCCAGGCCAGGCAAGTCGTACATAATGTATCCATTTTGGGCTTCATAGTTCCGTTGCAAGCTCCAAAAGAGCGGTCTCAGGTCATGCTAGCAGCCAATAAAGGCAAACATTTTAATAGGTACTCTCTGAACTTCGATGTAGTGCCCACGTGGCAGGCATGCAGTTAGTTGCAAACACGTGCAAAGCGCAAGGCATATAAAACATACCATGTTTTCGATGTAGCGATTATTGCCACACAACAGAGCTTTAGGCTTTTGATTCCAATTCTTCAGCAGTAGGCAAAAAACGAATCAAGGCACACACAAGGTAAGCCATTTTGTTTTCTTACATAGATAAAACACTCGAATCAGAGCAAATTATGTTTAATGCGCTTTTCGTAATCTCTTTGATTTCTTCACTGGCCTCAACTTTGTCAATATTAACCTTATTTTTCCATTTTAACTTTAAAATGAAGTTTAAAAACCTAAAAGAAATCTAAAAATAATCGAAAAGAGTGACGCCATTAAGACATAAAATCCGAATGAAGATATTTACAGAAGCCGGTGACAGGAGGCTAGCACAGATAAACTTTTTTCTTTAAACTTATGTGTTGGCGCCACAGACTAAAGCCGTGACTACATTAGTAATCTTAATCATCGAGGACAATGCAACAAAGTATAATTATAATTTTGGATTGAAGCCGTACGTGAAAATTAGTGGACGATTATTTGGTATGTAAGTAGGTACTGTATGTTTGGATTATGGCAGTGCCTAATTGGGCGAGTTTATGTTTTGACGTAATAGGATTTGTTTGTTAGTATTGCTAGATACTAAAAAAAAAATATTAGAATGATCATTACTTAGGTAAGAGGAGCTATAACAGACCAAACCACTGTAACTCCTGAAAGCCAGACACAACAGTGGCGACCACCAGGAAAACGCCGACGAAGCTCGACGAACTCCCAGAGAACATGGTTGGCGCAGTGGCTGAGCGATTGGACTGCTGCGTGGCGTGTCGCGGGTTCGATCCCCGCACGGAACAAATATTTGTATGGCCTACAGATAGTTGTTTCGGGTCTGGGTGTCTGTGTATATGAGTTTAAATGTTTGTAAACGCACCCACGATACAGGAGAAATTCCTAGTGTGGGGCAACGTTTTTAAAAAGAAAAAGAATTAGCCCAATGGGCACACCTTTTTTTTTGGGGGGTGGGAAATCATCAAATAACCCCTCCCGAAAGGGAGTGTCAGACTTCTACTGACTAAAAACCACCCATGTTCCTTCTTAGCCATGTTCTTATTAAAACTTCAGACACAAATGGACCTTGCCTAAAGTTTTATCTGTACCTCGGAAAGTACCTTAAGCTTGGTCTCGGCGGTCATTCGTAGATCTTTGACAGTCGTAACAGGCAGTTATTTTCCCGAAAGCCTGACAACCAGTCTTACCAAAGGGTTTCATATTACTCGGTACTAAGTAGGTTGTTGAGGTCAGATTGGCAGTCGCTTCGTGTAAAATACTGGTATTCGAGAGCAGCCAGTTAGATTAGAAGCCGACCCCAACATTGTTGGGTAAAGCAAATAATGAAACATGCTTAGATACCTATCCAAATTGTTTAAGTATTTTTAAACTATGATAGATGTTTAATAATTTGCTAAATAGTATGCTGAATAAAATGTCTTCAATTAATTATATATTCTTGTAAACACATTCCAAGTTCTAGCCACATATTAAATTACAAAATAGTACTTAGTATAGACGTGGTATAAAATTAAAGCTAAAACTTACCGTTTGTTTTGCTCCTCTCAAATCAAAACAGCAACACTCTTGAAACTTATAGTTTTACGGACGACCAAATAAACTCACAATCACAACACTATCAGAAACAATAACCAGTACTAAAAAACTCTTTACTACATAAAGAAAAAAAACAAATTATTTTAAACAGAACACTGGAACCACAAACAAATCATTCTTTATTTGAATTTCCCGCGCGCGCCTTCGACAATGTGAACCATCGAGTAGGAAAATAAGGGCGGGAGTAGACTGCCGCGTTTCGCGGCTACCGTTCGACTGACTTCGCAATCCTTGCAAAGTTCGCGTGGTATCTACAATACCGCCAGGCGCGATGGAAGCGAATGCAGCGGGATGAAATAGCCCGCGTGCGTAATTAACGCGTTTAATCGTAATTGTCGCGCCAATATAAACGAATATTAGTGACGTAATTTTTTTCGTAATTGCAGATTTTTGGATTTGAATGATTTTGTATTGGGTTATTTTATTAAGAGTTGTCAAATACTTCCTTCAGTTGGAAAGTCCAACTAGGTACCTACAACTTCTGGAAGATAAAACTAAAAACGTTTTAGTCAATATTAAATCCGAGAAATAAAAGTACGTAAGTATATTTTTTAGATTTTTCCGGATGGTGGTCCCGCGCGTGGAACACGAACGCGCCGTCGACACGGCCTGTCGTCGTCATAAGACGGATGGTTAGTCGGCCTAAAGTACTCAAACTGCCAGACAATCGTTAAACTAACACAGATACGGTTACTCTACATTGCATGATTCTATTATTTAGGATTATAAAGCTATCATAACAAGACACAATTTTATTTAGAGCACATCAGGTTGCTACATAATCAGGCATTCGTGGGCGACGATAGCAGATGGCGATCACGAACGACACGCTTTATTTAGCAAAGTTTTTGTCTCGTTTTTTGAGCAATTCAGAATATGCGTCAGAACGATCACTCATGTACATCTCGTAGTTTTTGCGGGATGTACCTACGTACATACAATGACACAGCATATCCTAAAACTAATATAAGAGCGTGATGTTTATATAGTCGGCTAATCATTTTCGTACAACTGGGATACAAACCTCTCAATTACACTGAGATGGCCATGATGCACCTATGCGAACCTCGTGACGATTCGTTGTATCATGCTGAGATCCTTACGATGTTATCCATTACCGTTTTGAAAAGGAGTAATTACGAAAAACTTGACTGTCCATTGGTCGCAAGCGCGCTGAGCATGAGGTCCTGGTTTCGATTCCCGGATCCTGATTTTGTTACCAGTTGATAGCAAAAGACTCGCCTCGTATTGCATGGGAATTAAACATAACTTTCAAAATGTGGGTGTACTATTAGGTACACCTCTGCCTAACCTTTCTCGGATTACAGGTGTGTTGTAATGTAATGATTAAATAATTACCACAATGTAATTGTTTAAAAGTTGCGGACATTACCACTGCTGCTGCTATTCTTCTTTCTGAAACTAGATGTTTCTCTTCAGCACAATTTCCTTACAGACTCATTCCTTCAGATAGCCACAAAATAAATCGAATTCTCACGATTTAAACTCGATTGCCAATAATAACAAAGTGACAAAAATAAAGAGCCGTGACGTCTAACCGAGCCGCTCCCGACGACGGTTATTTACATATGAAATGCGAATCAAGATTTACGAAATACGCATCGATTGTGCGAGTCAAATGTACCTAATGGAGCCATATTGAATTATAGCGTGGATTAGAAAATACAGGTTTGGAATATGATTAAATATCGTCAATATCATCATCTACTGCCTACCCAAAAAAAAAAAACTGGTTGCACTCCGGGAGTGCCGGCAGAAGTGAAAACTTGAACATTAACGTTGTGCATTTTTGAATATTTTGGAATGGTTACGAAATAATTTTGCATGAATTGCTTTATTTGTCAGCATAAAAGTACTATCATTTATTTGGTTAAATGCAATATTCATTTATTTCGCTATCGTACACAAATCAGACACTTTATATTAAGTACATAAAAAACCGGCGAAGTACATGTCGCACAATGTAGAGTTCCGTAGTTGCCCATAAAAATATGTGAACTTACTAAACTGATTAACCACCCTGCCTACCTGCCTCCGAATGATGATTTTTATTGTAAAACTTACATTTTCTGTTTTATGGCCTGCGCTTCCATACATTATATAATATTTAATACAAGTACATTTTATAAGTTGGTCGACTATTACTCGTAAACTTGTAAAGTCTACTTAGCTGTGATAGTTTTCCTTTTATTTTCGTTTATATGCTACAACCATATTTTTTTTCACACGACCGAATAGAACCCGTATAGGTGGTTTAGGTAGCCAGACTTGAGTCTAACATAAATTTGCACTTTTAAGCTTAATATTTTACAAACGAATCCCTTAATCTAAAAAGGGTTTGAGCAAACTCGCAATATTTTTTAAAGACCTAGTCAACGACATCCCATACTATGGACTTTGCGAGTAAAAAATATCATCCCCACTTTAATGTGTACTGGAGGTAACGTTTGAAAGAAAAATTAAGTTTTTTATTTTGGCTCTTTGTCGGCGTAAATCATTTGTATATTCACGCCAAATTACAGCTTTCTAGTACTAAAAGTCTTTGAGATATAGTGCGGACGGACGGACGGACAGACAGACGGACATGGCGAAACTATTAGGGTTCCATGTTGACTACGGAAACCTAATAAAAAATTACACTTCAGAACTATTACAATTATTTGACATTTGACACACACGCACATTCGTGCAAGCGCCCTGCGCCGTCTTACGAATTTTCTATCAGGTCATGTGTCCTGACGCGAGTTTATCATTTTTTACCCACCCCTAAAAAAATGCAGCAGGATGATCTCTAGCAGGCAGCGGTGGCGAAATGTCGTGAAGTGCATCATATCTGCCCCTTCCAATACTGCTACGAGTACTTAACGATCACGACCGCTCTGTCAAGAGCGTACCGGATAAGAAGAGAAAAAAGGCCACAACGCCGCTAAAGAAGTTTTCACTTCAAAAACCACCCATGTTCCTTAGTCCTTTGTGTTCCGGGGCCGCAGTGCTCCAGTCCCATAGAACCCAACGTTGTTTAGAGTCCGCGCAACACTGGTATTCAGCTGCATCTAGTTATAGCACACTGGAAATCGGCCCCAACATAGCTGGGATTGCTGGGAAAAAGGTTTATCAGCTGATCCCTTCATCATCATCATCATCAGCCTATAATGTTCTGCAAGGACTCAGGCTAAAAAAAACCTACTATATCCTCATACCTTTTCAACATACCTACTCAATCAAAATATCGAACCCGGAACCTCATAGCCAGGGCTTGCAACCACTAGACCAAGGCAATAATTTTCAGTTGTTGTAATCCTATGTCACGTCATCATAATCATGATTTCACCCAAATACGTCCACTTCTGGATATAGCCCCAAGTGTCGCCACATTGACCGGTCCCGTGCGTCTCGCATCCAGCGGATCCCCGCAACCAGGTCATTGGTCCACCTAGTGGGAGACTATATCACGTAATAAGTTTATTATAAGTAGGTCGGTACTTTGAAAGTCATTCATTTGAATCTAAGTCTTATATACGGAAAATTGGGTATAAAAAGGATCTGAAACTTATAAATTGACCGTCTTTAGAACGTCCTAGATTTTATCGAAATTCAATTTGGTATTAAGCAAATTCTTCAGAATTTTCCGTTCGTTCCATTTTAGGATATCTAACTGTTCTAGACCTATTTATTTAAAAAATATTTGGATAAAAGTTTTCAAATTTTATTCGCGAAAGATAAATCTTAAACTTTTGTCGTTATGCCAAACTAGGTGTGTGACGGTGATGACGAGGAACCTTCAAAACCCACTAAAGTTTCATCACAAGCGCATCAACATCGGTTTAGGAACGCATAAGGGCAAATATACAAACATTCTTCTTCATTATTTGTATAGAAGATATAAGTAGCAGAAGCTCAATGGCTTAGTGGTCGAATAAGACTAGGTACTAGGCTAGTAAAATCTAAATATTATCTAGATACGTATTGTAAATGGACCATGTGCATCGAAATACGATATATCAGTTGCCTTCTCCTTTACGACGTGGATATTTGTAAAAACATGTATTTTATCTATACAGGGTGTAAACGGATCCTTTAACCAACCATTATGTAGGTACATTTAACTAATTTACCCTACGCAAAAATTTTTTTGATGGTGAAAAATCCCGTTTTACGGTAAAACTCAATGTAGCACGCTCAAAAATGCTGATGGATGCTTTCAATAGTAAATAGGTCATGGAGATAATTAAAGTAAAGTTATAACATTAAAAACCGTATTGAAAAACAGCTGTGAAAAATTTGAAACTTTGACCCCCAATATCGCCGTAACTAGAAGGTTCTCAGGTATAGTCTAGAACAAAAACAAATCTCGTAATGACCGCTACAACAAGTGCCTTTCGGCTTTGTTAAAAAAATCAAATCAAATTTATTTATTTTAGGACAACTAAAAAATCCAAACCACCCAAAAAGCACCCAAAAAACAAAGCACCCTTTATGTGTCTATTAAAATACAAAATTGAAACATATTTCAAAAAGTACCAAGATTATACTATTACAAGATTATATTACTACTAAAAAATCCAAAGGTTAGTATACAAACCACCCAAAAAGCACCCAAAAAAACAAAGCACCCTTTATGTGTCTATTAAAATACAAAATTGAAACATATTTCAAAAAGTACCAAGATTATTTTGCCACCTTCGATTTCAGTTGAAATGCAGTAAGGTTGTATATTTCAAAAGGAATCCAGGTAAAGGCAACATCAAAAGGAAAAGTCATAAAGTTACAATGAATTAAAGTTGCGTTTGAGTGCTTAACATTGACGTCTTTAATATTCATGCTCCATTTCATTTTGTGACTGCTGAGATGACGAGAAATAGAGAAGTATAGAAGAAGAAGACATGTTGCGCCGACTCCAAATAAATTGGGATAAGGGCAGGAGAATGATGATGATGATGGTGATGTACCAACTTGTGTCTTCAGATAGTTAAAAATATGGTTGAAAGAGCGGCCAGGAGACGTTCCAAACTATTAATAACAGCCACCGGTGTCCATTGGAATTTAAGCTACGTTGCCAAGGTCCATCTGCCTCGGAAAGTACAGACGCCATGCAGTACATCACTCAGGTACGATTGGGAAAATTTGTCAGTTTCAGGAAGCTTCATGTCCTGGCGTCTGTAAATGAAGCTGTGGGTCCCAGCTTTCGTCCGAAGATCTTTGACTGTCGTTACAAGTAGTTTCCCGTCGGGGCTGCGGGTTGTTCGAAAGAGAAACCGCAGCCTCGGCACAAAGGGCTAAGAAGGAACATGGGTGGTTTTTAGTCAGTAGAAGTCTGACACTCCCTACCGCTCTGCCCAGAGCGGGAGGAGTGATTTGATGATTTCCCACTCTAAAAAAAAAGAAAAAAGTACTCAGTGGTTGAAATTCAGACAACCAGTCAATATTATCCAGTACCAGGAGAAAGGCAGCCGCTCCATTGAAAATACTAGTATTCAGCTGCATCCGATTAAACTGGAAGCCGACCCCAACATAGTTGGGAAAGGCTAGGCAGATGATGTTGGTTAATGAGAACGTAAATGCAAATTGAGTGCCGCAGTGGCCCAATGGTGGTTGCTCCGACTTACGAACAGTACCCAAGTTGTGAGTTCGAACCCAGGCAGGCGCATTACTTTGTTTAATTTATTTCATCACCGCTGCTCTCAAAACGGTGAAGAAAAACAATATGGAAACCAGCATGTCTTAGAACCAAAAAAATCGAGTGGGCGATTATAGTCCATCCCTCTCCTAGAGAGGATGCTGATGAGTTCCTGCAGTGGGAACATTATAGGCTGATGATGATGATGGATTGCAAATATATAGGGAATCTCGCACACAGAAGAAAAACACGACCATCTATTCAAAACTCATTATGAAGTTGATAGATACACCAGCCAGTATAGTGAGTCGTTATCTCTGGATACACCCACATTTCACCACATACCATATATGTTAAACCAAATCAAACAAACAAACCACCGACTTCAGAAGCTGATTTTATTTTTCACTTATTTGTGTATTTGTGTTTTTCATTCTTTCGTGTTTTTTAAGTCGGTTTTTTACTGACGTTAGTGAATGAGAACGTAGATCCAATATGTTAGTGCACAAGTGAAGTGTTACTTATAATACTTCGTTTTATGGTTCTATTTACTAACACAAACTGTATTAAGGTCTATAAGGTTTTTGTACCGTGTTGATACCGTGGCCTCGACATGAAGGGCTAAGAAGGAACATGAGTGGTTTTTAGTCAGTAGAATTCTGACACTCCCTTTCGCTCTGCCCAAGAGCGGGAGGGGTCATTTGATGATTTTCCACCCACCATAAAAAAAGGTCTATAAGGTTTCGGGCTAATGTTGCCTGAAAATAAATAATAGGTTATGTAATGTAGGAATCTCGCAGACACAGAAGATAAACACGACCATCAATGTATAAACGAAGTAACATTCAAAACTCATTATAAAGTTGATAGATACACCAGTCAGTACAGTGAGTCGTTATACAGGTGTATATGGCTGCCATCCGATTGTGTCGTTTTTGGCGAGTTATTAACCGACTATGGTTAGCACGCGACGAAACACAATACTAAGGGGGGGCGCGCAGTTGCGTTTGTGATTGTGTAGTGTGAATTTGTCATTAATATCTAAGTAGAGTTCCGGATCGCGTATTGCCAAACTGTATGCTGACCCAGACCAGGGTTGCTCTGAGTTCGATCGCAGTTTGCCTTTGTAGTTGAAGAGCAAACTGTATACCTATTCAGAGAGTGTCTGAATCAAAATACATTTTGCTTTAAAATACTAGAGTAAAATACATACGAGTCCAGACGTCCAGCGTGATTGCGTGATTGAAAGATTGATAAGGACTCGATGAGTCCCTATAATGCACGTCATAGTAATGCACGTCAAGAAACTGCCGAATTAAATTGTACTCCATGAAGCGCGCTCGCTTCGCTCGCATTTTAAATAACACTAATATCTTCTGTCCCCGAAGTGCCGGGCCTCCGCCGGCCTCCTTCGTCGGCCTACGGCCCGGTGCCCATGCCGCCCTGAAACACGTTGTATAGTCAGTTACTGATATTCGCGTGTCACAGTTTGCTTTACATACAAGCGAGCAAAGTGCATACAATCTCAGAATGCTCTGAGCTCGTATGTACTTTGCTCCAATTTGTTTGTGATTTCAATGAGCACGACGTAGTTCAGTACAGACTATGGGTGTCTGGGTCAGCATACAGTTTGGCAATACGCTTCCGGATCATCACTTCGCGCCGGCCAGTGGGATCGCGACACGCGATCCTACCTCACCGCAGCGCCCCAACTACCGCTAGGCCCTCGACCATATCGGGGGAGACTCGCTCGCCGTCACTTACCGTGAGCATACATCGGGCATTTCTAATTTTGTAACCACTAAACCAGATTATAGTCTTCATATCGAAAAGCAGACGTTTTATTTAGTCTAGACCACCAGCATCACAGCTATCTAAGCTCCAGCTTGACACTCAAACAAGTTATTTTGAAAACATGTGACATCTACCAACCCGCACTGGGCACGCGTGGTGGATTATAGCCCATCCCTCTCCTAGAGAGGAGGCCTTTTTTTTTTTTTTGGCGGGTGGAAAATCATCAAATAACCAAAAAGAGCGAAAGGGAGTGTCAGACTTCTATTGACTAAAAACCACCCATGTTCCTTCTTAGCCCTTCACGTCAAGGCTACGGTATCTGTTGTTCCGCACCCCCGACGGGTAGAGAGGAGGCCTGAGTCCCTGCAGTGGGAACATTATAGGCTGATGATGATGAAGTAGTTATAGCTAGTAATTGACACGATGCCTCGTTGGTCTACTGGGCGGTAATGCGACTGCTGTGCATGAGCTCCTGGTTTCGATTCCCAGATCAGGCAAAGTGTTTCTGGGTTTTTCTTTCAAGAATTTCTCAGCCTAAGTCCCATGTAATAAGGGGGCGAGCCTATTGCCATCAACCGGGCACAAATTCAGACTCAGTAGCCACTTAAACATAACTGGCGAAATGTGGGTACTATTAGGTACACCTCTGCCTAGCCCTAAACCTTCGGGAATAACTGGTGTGTATAGTATTAGTATACCAAATACTAACCTACTTAGATAAACCCTTAAATTGTGCTGTTGAAAATAGTGGGTAAAAATTATTGTACAGTCAGTGCGCTGCATTATCTGACCCCTGTTACAAATAAACTTTCCTTCTTCTTTTTTTAAAGGGGTCAGGCAATGCAGGGCACTGACTGTACGAGTACTTAATTTATTTCCTGCGATGTATAAAATAAATGTGATTTCACAAAACACTTTAAACGAAAAACAGCTGACTGCGCTGAAAATGTTCATTAATTTTCTGAATGCAACAAAGAAAATGTCGTCTTGCTGAAAATGCTCCCGCTTTGCAACATTGAATTATGTCCAAAATTGTAGCTGAATGAATAAAGCATTTTAATGTACATTTTCCGCTCTTGGTCGGTAATAAAATTAATAGTGTTCTAAAAGTTTGTCTTACCATGAGAATTGTCGGGCTTTAAGACGTAAAAGTCAGGTAAATTATTGGGAATTTGGAACTCGCTAAAGTTCTAGAGCGAGAAACTTTAAATTCTTAAAGCAAACTACAATATTATTTATCAAGCGATCCCTAGTAGATGTAGCTATAATCTACATTAATCCTTTTGATCCAAGAATACATGAGAAGGTATACACAACAACAAATAAAAATTACACACAATGAATGACCTCATCATCATCATCAGCCTCCCCCAATGGTCGCCACCTTACCGGTCCCGTTCCCATCCCATCCAGCGGATCCCCACAACCCACCAGGTCAATGGTTATGGCCAACATACGACAAAATCTATCTTATCTAGGTAGAAACAAGAAATTTTGCACAATATCATCATAATTACGATTTTCAACCGACTTCCAAAAACGAGGTGGTTCTCAATTCGTCTGTATGGTTTTTTATTAACTATAAATAACTTTCTGGAATCGAAACCGCGACACGTAGCGCAGCAGTCAATAGCTCAGCCACTGCGCCAACCGTGCCGTCCCCAGCAAGGAGGGGATAAAAGTTGAAGATGAAAAAATCCCATTCGGTACGCAGCTTGATTTATCTAAGCTCCTTTTATAAAGTCTCAACAATCGCAACTGCGAACCTTATCTTCACCTACGTAGTGGCGTTGATTAAGGAAGTCATTAAAGACGAGCACAGACAATGCTAACAATGGCTGGCCGCAAATAAATGATCCCAGTCTGATTACTTCTCTAATGCTGTTGGGTTTAAGTCTAGCTTTGTAGACCACTCGGCGGGGTCTCAAGTGAAACTTAGGGTTCATGGGCTCCGCGGGAGACGCTCCGGGCATCGGGGGCCTCCCGGGGTACGTCTTATGACGACGACAGGCCATGTTGAAGGCGCGTTCGTGTTCCACGCGCCTCAAAGAGACGTCAGCAACATTGCAGGGGGCCCGTAAGACGGCTCTTACGGCCCCCCTGCAACAGGCGATAGGCGTCGGCACGCCTACCGGGGCTGCGGGTTGTTGGAATGAGATACCGCGGTCCCGGAACACAAAGGGCTAAGAAGGAACCTGGGTGGTTTTTGGTCAGTAGAAGTCTGACACTCCCTTCCACTCGGCCCAGAGCAGGCAATCATTTGATGATTTCCCACCCAACAAAAAAAAAGGGGCCTAGGTTAGTTTTAAAGCTCAAAATATTCTACTTCTTTCTAATCTAGCTTAGGCAATAATCTAATGGGAGCTCCCATTGGTACATAATAACAACACTCGGATCAATCTTCAGGTTAAGCCACGCTTGCCTAGGTTGGTCTGTAGATGGGTACCTCGGAAAGCACGTTATTCTGTTGGTCCCGGCTGTTGTCTGTTGTAGTCAGCGGTTACTGTAGTGGTTACTGGGTTGTGGAGGTCAGATAGACAGTCGCTCTTTGCAAAATACTGGTATTCAGCTGCATCCGGTTAGATTGGAAGCCGAGCCCAACATAACTGGGAAAAGACAGCCACATCGAGTTCAATCTACATACTTCCCACTGCTGGGCCATCGCCCTGCTTTTAATCAAAGTCAGTGGGCCGTTGTAGTTAAACCAAGTAGCCCCTGGGGGTTCATCAGAAGGCGTAGGCGATATTCTTAGAATCAACAACAACTTTGTTTTTGGGTTCAATTAATTGCTAACTTTCGGATATTTTAGTGCCTCTTAGTTGTTATTATTAGCCATTCAATCCCACACAAAGTAAGTTACAAGTATTATAAACATAACATCACGCCTGTAATCAGCGAAGAGTTAGGCAGTAGAGAACCTAATAGTGGGTACATTTTACTAGTTATGTTGAAGTCCCATGTAATAGTGGGCGAGGAAATCGCCATCAACCGACACAAATACAGACCACGGAGCCTATTGCCATCAACCGGGCATAAATCCAGACTCCTTGGCTGCTACTCAGAAATTCCTGATGAAAAAACCTAATATCTCTGCCCGACCCGAGAATCAAACCTCATTCTCCACAGTCGCTGCTTGCGACCACTAGACCAGGGAGGCAAAAAAGCGAGCAAAGCAGCGAGGAAAGTTAGTTATAATTTAGCTGTAACGCCTACAAATAGTACGTAGGTTAGTACGGTCCAAGGGACCTTGAGACAAACTTTGAGTATTGACTTAGTTGATTCAATAACAATAAAAGTGCCTGATATCTTGGAAAATTATTACCATAGAACGTTAAGGGTACAGCCAACAACTTGTTTTCTAAATTCTATTGTATTTCAAGCATTAGGGCCTAAAACAATATTGGTTTTGGCTGAAAATGTAAAGCCATTAAGGGTAATTGCACAATTCGATACCGTTTTCATTGGTTTAGTGGTAGAGTGAAATTAGGGCATTAATAATAATTAATTTTGGCATTTGACAGTTCATATAAACAGCAGTAATAAAGGAACGTTCTTACGCGTAGACAAAATTGGAAATAACATTGTCATCCTGATATCTATGGGAATCTCAGCATTTTCAACAACAACGCCCCTTTTTTTGGGGTGGTAGGGAAACATCAAATGACGCCTTTTTTTTATGGAGGGTGGAAAATCATCAAATAACCCCTCCCGCTCTTGGGCATAGCGAAAGGGAGTGCGTGACTTTTACTGACTAAAAACCACCCATGTTCCTTCTTAGCCCTTTGTGCCGAGGCAGCGGTATCTCTTTCGAACAACCCGCAGCCCCGACGGGGTAACAACAATGCCTCTTGACAACTTTTCCGGGTCGCCCACATGTCTCTAGGAAAATACAGTTAAAGTAGCAATAGGCAGGCCACATCACTCGAAGAACCGACAACCGATGGGCAAGAAAGGTTCTCGACTGGCAACCACGATTCGGAAGACGCAGAGTCGGTAGGCCTCCGACCAGGTGAACCTACGCCATCGTTAGTCATGCGGCAGGTTGCCGTTCGTTATGGCGTTCTATGGAGGAAGCCTTTGTTCAACTTTCGAGTGCTAGAAGATCATTCTGGCACGGAATAGTTAGATATAAAAATAATACCATTTATTGACTGAGACTGATTTATTAGGAATTTCCCAGAAACAGAATATTGAAGAACAAACTCAAGGAGGTCGCATAACAGAAATATCTAGAACATAACTGGCTGTAAGCTACAAAGAAATTCTATCAACAAAAGACCTTCCCTTTGTACAATTTTAATAAAAATGTCGTATTAAAGGGACTAAGGACCAGAAAGCAATTTCCTTTTTCAACGGTTAAGAAAAGGGATCACGAAAACAAAATCTTATGAATATATTTAAAAGCTTTAGGGGCCTCTTAAGCAGCTAACACGTTTTTAAGTGAAAATGAGTGAAAAACAGCTATTAACATAATTTATGCGCCGCCACTTAACTATGAACTTCGACCACGAAAGTGTGACTACGAAAACCAGTATACTGTTTAATAAGATAACACACACTCTAAGGTGTGGTGGTTTTTTTTTTTTTTTTGGGGGGTGGGAAATCATCAAATAACCCCTCCCGCTCTTGGGCAGAGCGAAAGGGAGTGTCAGACTTCTACTGACTAAAAACCACCCATGTTCCTTCTTCGCCCTTCATGTCGAGGCCTCGGTATCCCTTGCGGACAATCCGCAGCCTCGACAGATCAGGTCGTGCCTAAAAGAAGATATGCAAGGGTTGTAATGTCGTCCGGGGCAGCGTGATGGCAGATGACATAGTTGCCATCGGGGGAAAAACCTGGATGAAGCTGGCACTGTTCGGTCCAAAAATCTGATATTCGAAAAAGTGTCAAGATCGATTCGATTTCGATTCGATTGTTTGTGAATAGATATGCAGCACAGCTTAATCTTGAAGATCGACCTCTGCGACTGTTGTTGTTTAACCACAAGCTCCCCTTCATCGACGCACAATCGCCTACCACATATTTAGTACATCATTCTGAACCCCCAAATTCTGATCGCTAATTTACTAATAGCCCTCATTAATATTCAAGCCATAGGTGCTATTACAAATATCAATGACATTGCATATCAAGATGTCCATATTTGGATCCAGACAGCCTATTCACGTGCTGACTGTTAGGTAATCTATGGCCTTAGGACACTCCAATTTATTGTTCGAGTATCTAAACTGCGAGAATATTCCGCAGCTGTGACAATGGCTCATTCGAGGAATTTTCCAAGCATACATAAGTATAAAGTAGGAGCTCGTGGCTTAATAAGAACTGCCACTCGGGTCGATATTTAGGTAAAGCTGTGGTTCCCTAGGTCGGTCTGTGGATGGGTGACCGCCCGACGTACCGAGTTTCCTCCGTGCCTCGGAAAGCACGTTAAGCTATTGGTCCCGGCTGCCATATATAGATTTTTGGCAGTCGTTACAGGTAGTCAGTAAACCTGAAAGTCTGACAACCAGTAACAAAACAAAGGGTATCGTATTACCCAGTATTAACTGGGTTCTGGAGGTCAGATAGGCAGTCGCTTTATGTAAAATACTGGTATTCAGCTGCATCTGGTTAAAATGGAAGCCGACCCTAACATAGTTGGGAAAAGGCTAGGCAGATGACATAAGTATAAAGTACAGTTTAAAAAGATGTAGTGACAAAAATTGAAAAGAGTATGCTTAGATGGTTTGGTCATGTGGAGAGAATGAGTGAAAGGGGACTAACAAAAGGTATTTACATGACAGATGTGAGTGGCAACACCGCGAAGGGTGCCCTAGAAAGACATATAAAGTCCATTTCACGAAAGAAGTCCCGCAGACGCAGCGCTGTATGTCGCGCGACATAATGTTGTTTCACAACTTTTGGCATCGTAAATAAACCTTATAACGCACTAATCCAATAATAAACTCACAAAATATGTACCACAACAAACGCACCTTGATAATATCGACAAACGACAACAAGGCCGATCTGTTAAATTTAGTTCCACAATTGTCCGCGGGACTTCTTTCGTGAAATGGACTTTACTGACCTTATTAGTCAGGTTCTTCTGAAAGGACAGGGGCGTAGTCCTCGCAACCAGAGCGTGCGTGTATGACCAGATACAGTATGAATGTGGACGAGGCAAAAGGTATGTAAGGCGTTCTGTGGTTTCTGCTAACCCCCATGGGAAAAGAGCGTGAGTTTATGTATGTTAAAAAACAGTCGTTTCAAACATTTTGACCGTGTAGGTGGGAGGGTATTGCTCTTTTGTAGGAAACATTTTTTTTTTTAAATGACAGGTGAAACATGTGTAATATGGTTCAGAATGATGTACTAAACTATTAACTGATCTATACTTGACGGCACGGTTGGCGCAGTGGCTAAGCGATTGGACTGGTACGCTGCGTGTCGCGGGTTCGATCCCCGCACGGAACAAATATTTGTATGGCCTGCAGATAGTTGTTTCGGGTCTGGGTATTTGTGTATGTGACTTTATATGTTTGTAAACGCACCCACGATACAGGAGAAATTCCAACGCAACGTGCAACGTTTTTTTAAAAAAAAATAAAAAAAGACTCTGTATTAGGTACGGTACACATTGACTTGACAACGGCTCTTATTCGCCAGTAAAAAATTGTGCCAAACATCTAATACTGCGTGGTCGTACTAGCGTCTGGGGATGCAAATCTGCCAGCTACAAGAGAAGTCCATCTGACTAAAAGTGACGGTTGACGTGACCGTGGTGCCAATTACCACCCTGTTTGTGACCAGGGTCGCGGGGATGAAGATATTCATGGTTGAAGTACATAAATAAACACTTTTACGTTGAATTTGGAAAGTAATTTGTATTCAGTATTATGTTTCGGTATATCCCACTTCTGATGAAACGTGAGTGTGCCGTAAGTATACATCTGTCTAACCTTTCTCAGAAACTGGTGCGATGTTATGTTAGGATAATATACTAACTGGCTTTCAGTGGGAGGAATGTAAACGAAAATGGAACGTTTCACGTATCTTACGTATATAACAATTATAATGAAAATAAGGAAAATCATCTTTGCAATCTTTTATACAAAAAGTTGTCTGTCTGTTCCGGCCAATCTTCGAACCCGCTGGACCGATTTTTACTGGGAGATAGCTGATAGCTACTTTTATTTTACGAAAAGGTATAGGGTTCCGGCCAAAAAAAACAAAATTCGTTTCAAAGTGAAATAAAATTTTACAACAATTTCACGCGGAAGAATGTAGCGGGCAACAGCTACTTTTAAAATCATTAAGTTGTAGGTGGCCAGACTGTCTTATTACAGTGGCCAGAAGAAACTGGATAGTCAAGACACAAAACCACCAAAAGTAGAGACCTACACCTCAGCATTGGATGGCCAAAGATTGAAGGAGAAAAAAAACACACAGACAGGTTGGTTAAGCTCCACCTCCTAAAGGGATCTTCTCCGATTTTTATCAATTGCTTCGGTGAAGGAAAACATCGTGAGGAAACCCGCATTGCTAAAAAATATTTCTCTCATGCAAAGAGGCCCAAAATTCTGACATCAGTTTACGCACTAACCAGTAACCATAAGATAAAAAGACTAAAGAGATATGTGCCTACACAGTAAGTACGTGTGCACAAACAGAAATACCTCAAAAACCAGCATGTTTAAGGCGTAAACCATTTGAAAAAACGAACAAATTAAAACTTAAATTTTTCACTTACTTTGTTTGGAAAACTTATTTATTGTTAGAAAAACTTCTTTGAAAACCTAAATGTTGTCTGAAACTTGAACAAACAATATAAACATTTTATCACCCCTGTGTTTTATTTCACACGGGTCGTGAATAAAAATGGCTGAAAAGAAATTTAGTAAGTTAGTTCGCCAAAAGTCGTGAGACAAGATGTCGAGTTTTTTGAAGAAGTGTTTTTCTAGAAAAAGTAAATCTGATGTAGAACAAGTTTCGTCCAAGGTTAGTTGAATATTACGTCTTATTATTTCGAAGATCCTGACTATGCATATTAGGTAATTTCGTAATTTTGGTAAATGAATCGGGTGTTTCTTAATTTAGATTGAATGGGGCAGAAAAATGCTTCCTTAGCCAGATTAAATTGAAACACATTTTTATTGTGTAATAATCTGCTCCGACTTTCGGTATCTCGGTTCTCTCGTGCAAAGCGATGGCGAAATAGATCGTAGTGTAAAGCATAGAATTAGCACTGGATGGATGAATCGGCGGCAGGTCACGGGAACAATTTGCGACTCCCGCATTCCCCTTAAACTCAAGGGGAAGATTTATAAAACCATGGTTAGACCTGCTGTCGTATATGGATCAGAATGTTGGGCCACAAAAGGGATAAATGAAAGGCAATTGCATGTGGCTGAGATGAGAATGCTAAGGGGGATGTGTGGTGTGACGCGATTGGATAAAATAAGGAATGAGTACATAAGAGGAAGTCTGAAAGTGGCGCCGGTAAATGAAAAGTTGTGTGGTAATCGATTGTCGTGGTATGGACATGTGATGCGAAGGAATGAAGAAAATGTTGTGAGAAAAATGTTGAGTATGAATGTAGATGGCTATAAGAGTAGAGGAAGACCAAAGAAACGATGGATGGACTGTGTGAAGGATGATATGGCTAGAAAGGAGGTGACTGGTGACATGACGAGAAATAGAGAAGTATGGAAGAAGAAGACATGTTGCGCCGACCCCAAATAAATTGGGATAAGGGCAGGAGAAAGATGATGAATCGCTCTCATGATCTTAGAAACATAAAAACAGTCTGGTTCTGATTCGAGCATGATCGCTTTGAAAAATACTAAAATATTTATTTTTAACGAGAGGAGCGGCGGCCCTGACATACGAACAGTAAGTCGTGAGTTTGAACCCAGACACGCATTAATATCTCTAGTTTATTTCATCATCACTGCTCTCAAAAGGAAAACATCGTGAGGTCTTAGATCGAAAAATTTTAAGACTTGTGACATCTACTAACCCGCACTATACCTTCAGGTGTACGATGTAGACGCCTACGACGCAACGTTTGCCATTCCTCGAGCTATCCTCAGACTGGTGGGGCTTCGCATCACCAGGGATGATTCCACTTTGGTCAGGTTGGTAACTAACTAATAAATGACAAGCTTTTGTCTGTGACTGCGTTAAACCAGAACATTACTTTCCCATTTCAGAGATAACTTCCTCTACATATAAATATAGGTACAAAATTACATCAAAATAAGAAATATAATTGTTTTTTTTTTTGTTAGTCTGTCATGTCTCTGTCCCACAATGTTCTACTTCCAAACGTCTTTATCTTGTGCAATATCTGGCCATGTTGGACCCTCAAACCACACCAGAACGTAAATCTCAGTCAAGGAATAAGAGGTGCACACAGATCTCCTACTTATTAACTTT
Source organism: Diarsia brunnea (assembly GCA_949774965.1). Classification (NCBI taxonomy): domain Eukaryota; kingdom Metazoa; phylum Arthropoda; class Insecta; order Lepidoptera; family Noctuidae; genus Diarsia; species Diarsia brunnea. The sequence goes on from OX459019.1 coordinate 5,564,510, forward strand.
TTCAATACAGTTCCTCGAAAACTAGCACCTATTGCACTACGATTAGGTTCGACATGCAACATATTTCGCACGCGTGCAATAATCTTATTTTTCCGCAACCAAGGGCGGGAAAGAAAATTACCACAGATAACTATACCTTACATTATATCCAAATCGATTGAAACTACTGACTTTTATTTGATTGACTATAGAGTAGGCGGTGTTTTTTTTTTTAATTTCGTCATTTTGATTTGCGTCTTTACAGCATAAATGTTTTAAATGTGAATATTAAATTGTGATTGTAAAAAGAATACAATAAATGAACATGATTATTTTAATCAACTATTTACTTTTATGAACAAGTAAACGTTTATTTGTGTTCTTACTTTAAAAATATTTGAATTTTATATTTTTCCTATGAGGCTGTTTAGCGGCTTCATACCTTTGCTTCTTCTTCAATCGGGCAAAATCAAACCGCGGGGAAAAAGCAAACGAAATCGCTCAAACTCTATTTTTGCCAAATTGATGAAAAAAATACTTTTGTATCGTTATTAGTTAATTTCTTCGGAAGTGTATACTTTTTATACTTAGCTGTAAGGGAACCACCCTTACAGCTAAGTATACTGGCCATCCTTACACAATGTACACAATAACTATAAAAAGAGCCTTATTCCAGGTTGCTATGGAACATATTCTACTGGTTTGAGTTCGGCAACCTGTTCGTGGTGACTTGGTTGGAGCTGATCAACATGGCGAAGACGGCCAGAGGCGGCTCCTTCCAGGATGCCATCGAGATCTTCCGCATGATGCCTTGTGTTGGATATTTGCTGCTGGGTTAGTTTTGGAACATTACAGAGTTATTTATGATACAAAGCCATGATTGTATGACATCCTCATTGGCAAAAACGACGAATAATTAACAAAAGATTATTTAAGACTGCTAAGCTTGAGGTCCTTGGTTCGATTCGGGGTCGGGCAAAGTGTTATTGGGATTTTCTATCAGGAATTTCTCAGTAGCAGCCACATAGTCTTGATTTGAGCCCGATTGCAGGCTGTTATGTTATGTTGTGATCAAAATTAATTTATCGATATTTTCGACATTTCGTTATCTGTCAGTGAAGTAATTTAAAAACTGTACCAAGATGAGCACATGTGAGAAGATTCCTGGATTTCAGAGGTGGGAGCATTATAAGTAGGTTGATTATGATGGCGATGCCTCGTTATTATGCTTAATGAGCCTGCTCTTGACCACGATCACGCCTGGTGGTAAGTGAGGTCTATCACGGAACGAGCGTGTAGCAGGGCTATTGCGTATCTTTTTAAATGTCAGTGGCTATCATAGTGTCCATCGATTAACTGTCAAATGGTTAAGGTTAGGTACAAAATGGAACCATTTGACAATTTCACTTTTGACATTGGCAGAATAGTCGACATCGGCTTTGCTTGCCACAATTAAAAATAGAATAGAATAGGAAACATTTGACAGTTAGTTGATAGCCACTGACATTCAAAAAAATACGCAATAGCCCTGCAGAACAGTCACCTTCTGGGCACGCTCGTTCGTGGTGTATTTATGTATAAACCCACCCCCTACTTTTCTCTATAGCAATGGCGAAATCCTACAAGATAGTCTACCACCGCTCAGTCTACGAGAACCTGGTGGATGAACTGCGCAGCATGTGGCCTCGAGGAGAGGTGTCTGATGAAGAGCATCTAATCGTCAGCACTGCGCTGAAGCACCTCAACTATGTCATACAAGGTACAGTATCAAATCCATCAAGACGTAGTGTCTACCACCGCTGCACGCTGTGGTCTAAGGTTAATTCATAACATAGACTTTCCCATTCCATGAATATTGTGGAGGAGTCCAAGCCACTACCGTTTCTATGCGCGTCAGAGTCCACAATGCTAACACATTTCTGATGTTTATCGACAGTTCCCGCTTAACGAAGAAATCCAGGCCTTTAGCTACCTACCTTTAAGTGATGAATTTTTTTTTTGGTAGTTGGTAAATCTACAAATTTTGATGAGGCAGCTCTGGGCGGAGCGATACCTCCCATGTTCCTTCTTAGCCCTTTGTGAGTGACCCAGTATTGTTTGCGTTAATTACGTCGTCGAATAGGCTACTTTTTAGATATAACTCAGAGCGTGGACACAGCTGGAATAGAAATACTTTAAACTTAATCCTTATTCATTCAAAACTAAAACTATAGTGTTACAAAAGACTAAAAACAACCTTACATAGATCCTACTGATTATATCGTGGTTGAAAACAAACTCCAGCCTTCCACTCCGACTTAATAACATAGCAGACATAACATTCGTATTAATTAGTCTTCACCGCAAACTCAATTAACTGAACGCCATTTAGGGAAACAACTATCTAGTACTTGCGTGAATAAACCTAATAATCTTAACTTCCATTTTCATCAGAAGTCTTGGGACAGTCAACTATTAGATAGGTATTAATGTTTGGGTATTAGCTGTTACGTATGTTACTGCTAAATGTTTTGTCACATGGTTTTTATTTCATTGAGCTGTATTAAGTTCTATCATCACCTTTTTTATGGAGGGTTGTAAATCATAAAAATGACTCCTCCCGCTTTAAGCGGAGCGGAAGGGAGTGCCATACTTCTACTGACTAAAAACCACCCATGTTCCTTCTTAGCTAGTTTTGTGTCCGGGGCCGCGGTATCTCTTTCGAACAACCCGCAACTCTATTATCATTTTGAATCAACCAGCGCGGGAAATTCGGAGAAGCGTTTCTTGCAGCGTGCAGCGGGGCGTTTAATGGAACTGTCCATGTAACGCCCCGCTCCACGGTGCAAGGAACGCCTCTCCGAATTTGCGGCCTAAGGCGAAGATATTCTAAGTTTGTTCGAAGGTCCTTTCGCCCGTACTAACCTAACGTACTATTAAAATTTGTAGGTATAACAGTATTACTGCTAAATAATAACTTATTTAGTGTGGGATTGAATGGGTAATAATAATAACAACCAACTAGGCACTAAAATATCCAAAAGTTAGCAATTAATTGCAACCAAAAACTAAGTTGTAGAGTCTAAGAATCTCGTCTACGCCTACTGACGAAGACCCAGGGCCTACTTGATTACCACAACCCAATCTCATTGAGACGCCACCTATATCCCAGCCGTGGGAACGTTGTAGATTGAACTCGATTATCATCATCATCTTCCAGCCCTTGACCCATGTTACTGGGGGTCATCGCAACATGTTCAATATATTCTCACAAACTTTCGCATCTTTATTATTAATAGGATAAGTAGGATGGCGAGAATTAAAATATTACGGGAAAACTCAAAACATAATAACAGGGCCAAAATACAGGGCCTGTGGACGGTGGGTATTAGGCTAGCTCACCGTCCCGTCCGTCCGTCCTATGACGATGACAGGCCGTGTCGACGGCGCGTTCGTGCGCTCGGACACAAAGGGCTAAGAAGGAACATGGGTGGTTTTTAGTCAGTAGAAGTCTGACACTAGGGAGTGTCAGACTTCTCGCTCCGCCCAGACCGGGAGGAGTATTATAGAGGAGTATAGGGACAAAATACAGCGAGGTACCGATATCAAATTCCGTCGGATGATGCGGAAATTTAATCAGGGATACCTGGAGAAGGTACCTACCTACTTGGGAGGTATGCACAAATAAAAGTGGAGCACATTTATCATGCCCCAAAAGCGTCTTGTGTGTGTATTTTCATGATGTTTCCATATTTAACGGTGTTTTGGTGGTTCATAAATATATGTATAACTTAATCATTTTGTCAAACATCATCATCATCATTTCAGCCCGGAATCACCCATTATTGGGTATAATAGGCCTCCCCTTTGTCAAACAACTAGGAAGAAAACATGTATTTTTTTGGTAAACCCAATATCAAAATTACCTAATTCTAAGATCTATAGATGCCGCCAGTTAGATGTCAATAGCGGTCATTGACCCACCTACGTCTATCAAAGTTCTTAACTTTAAAATCCAAAAATAAGCCTGTTCATGTCTTGAAGCTTGATGCGTGATCTTCAACATTTATTCTAATGAAAAAGATACATGGTTCATTTTAATTAATGGTAATTTATCAGTATCCCACAGCTGGGAATTTCGCTTGCCAAAATACTCAACTTTAGTCTGAAATCTCTCTCATAATAACTGAACCTCCTCCCCCTCCCCCCCTCCTCCTCCTCTCCTCCTCCTCTGACTAAAATAACTGAATCTCTTCACTCGTTATCAAAGTGTTTTATCCAGGAAGCACTTGGCGTTGGTGTCCTTGGACGAAACAATTCGTTTCAGGGAAAATCATTTGTATGCATTAACAGGCTTGGGTGCCCCAAGGGATTGTTTTAACTAAGGTACTGCCTCGGTAGCTTGGTGGTAACAAACGTGACTGCTGAAAATTCGGTCCTGGGTACGTTTCCAAGATCGGGCATAGTTTTATTGGGTACTAGCTGTTGCCAGCGGCTTCGTCCGTTATAACTCGAAAATTATCCCACGGGAAGATAAAATCGGGATAAAAACTATCCTATGTGTCAATCCAGGTTATAAACTATCTGTGTACCAAATTTTATCCAAATCCGTTCAGTAGTTTTTGCGTGAAAGAGTAACAAACACACACACTCACAAACTCAATTCATACTTTAGCGAACAAAAACACGAAAATCACGTTATGTCACTTGTTGTTTGCTGTGTGCGTGATGCCACAGTAACGATACATTGCGTATGAGGAAATAAAACAAATCAGACTTATTGAATTCTCATAACGTTTCTGAAATAATTGCTTGTACCCGTCATCTTAGTATTAGTGAACTAATTTGAAAAATTAATAAAAGTTTTGAAAAATTAATAATTATTATTCAGAAATGGCTGTAACATCCACCATTTATATCTGTGGTTAGGAACGACACCACTGGGACGCTACTCACTATTGCTCTACATTCAGTCAAAAAGAAAATCGGTACCGTTAACATTTATCATAATTTTCAGGCTACTACTGGTGCAACAACGCTCTCCTGGTGATCTTCCTCTCACCGCCGTTCGTCGAGATCATCAAAATAGCGATGGGGCAGGATGTGCCTCTCATCTTTCCCTTCTTCTACTGGTTTCCCTTCGACCCCTTCCAGAGAGGGTACTATGACGTTATTTTGGCGGCACAGACTTGGCATGGTAAGTGGATTATTATTTAAGAAGTTAAGCACGCTGTAAAGCTGTCGTCATGAGTTTTGTGCTCTACCGATACAGGGTGGAGACTATCTGTCGGGGCTGCGGGTTGTTCTGTCGGAGCTGCGGGTTGTTCTGTCGGGGCTGCGGGTTGTTCTGTCGGGGCTGCGAGTTGCTCGAAAGAGATACAGCGGCCTCGACACAAAGGGCTAAGAAGGAACGTGGGTGGTTTTAAGTCATTAGAAGTCTGACGCTCCCTACGGCTCTGCACAAAGCAGGAGGAGTTATTTGATGATATACCACACGCCAAAAAAAAAAAGGTTGGAGACTACCAAAATAAATGCAAAACTTGTTTAATTTGTCATGTAAAATCTTTCTTGACTGCATTCTGTACAGTGAAATATTGTGCAGTTCTTTATCTGATCTAAACAAAACTGCTCCATCATAAATAATTTATAATAAACTACCTTTTGCCCGCGGCTTCACCCGCGTGAAAATGTCAATTTTCCATACAAAATTTTGCCCCCTCTTTCACCCCCTTGGGGGTTGAATTTTGAATAATCCTTCCTTAGTGGATGCATACTTCTTATGAGGAAAACGTGTGCGAAATTTTAGGTTTGTAGCCCTGACTGAGGGATTGACTTGTGCGTTGCTCCTCAGTCAGTCAGCTTTGCCTTTTATATATTATTTATATAGATTTCTTCTTCTCATCATCGTAACTAAGATGAATAATAAAGTAAATGGTAGGTACAAAGTCATTACTTCAAGAAACTTATTACAGTAATTACAGCTTCCAACTTACTCCTAGTTTATCTAAGTTTAAACTAACTAAATAATCACCGTCTTCCATAACAAAGCAAATGAAGCACTACGTATAAAATGTAAAATGGTCCTTAATGCATACGAGATACCAAGATAATGTTAACGTTTAATGGCAAAGGCAAAACGGAAAATGTCATCGCGATAAGCTTATGAAAGATGACATAAATTAATTACTTTCGTGATCAGAAACCGTTGTTTAACCGGAAAAATGCAGACGGCACAATGGACATAGCGTGATGGACATTTTATTCGCACGAGTAAACGCAGAATTAATTATCTTATATAAACATAATAACCCTAAAACAAGTTATTAAGATAAAAAAAATATTCGACAGTTATTTATTTAGGCTGGTGGATAAATATTTAAATAATAACAGCACACAGTTCCCTCAAGTTATCAAGTTCCCTCCGTGCCTCGGTTAGGACGTCAAGTCGTTGATCGCGTCTGTCATAATTCTGTTGATCTTTGACAGTCGTTACGTACGAGTAGTCAGAAGCCCGCAAGTCAACCAATCTTACTAAGCGATATCGTATTACCTACTGACTGGGTTGTGGAGGTCAGATACGCAGTCGGTTCGTGTTCGCTGCCTCTGAGTCCCCTTTATAAGTCGCCAGCACATCAAGCTACTTACTAGATTTTCAGTTTTTGTAGTAAAGCATTAGGTTCAATGTTGATTCGGAACAGGGGATAGAACTGATGTGGGATATCAACCTGCCCGCCATTTTGATTTTTTTTTTTCAAATCGCGGCCTACTACGAAAGTAATATGTATGGTTAGAAGACATATAGACGATCAAAAAATGTCCAGTAACACGGTACCTGAAAGTGTCACATTACCGAGATATATGAAGGTAAAGATCGACAAATGAGTACAACGACAATCGTAAAAAAAAAATATATTATTATTACGTGTATATGCGTTAAATTGTATCCAAATAATCGTTCCCAGGTTGATTATAATTATGCGCACGAGAAAATCGCCTCGCATCGCAATGAAACGCTATGTTATGTCAAAGAATAGTCTGTTTTCTCGTGCTACTAGTAGTATGTAATGTACCTAGTCTCTTTCAATAAACAGTAATAATAATAATCTACGCCTATATACACGTAACAGGTCTATTTTTATGTGGTCATTGTACTCATATGTCGATCTTTATCTTTAAATATCTCGATAACGTGACACTTTGGGGTACCATGTTACATGTCATTTTGTGTTCGTCTAGGTGTCTTCTACCCATACAATACCAATTTCATCGTGATTTCTAAAAAAACAAAATGGCGTTGGGTCGATATACCAGCTTCCATACAGAAAAGTTCAAACCCCTTTGATAGTCTCGGGAAGCTTTATGTGCTGGCGTGCAGACGTCAGTACATCAAACACACGTCAGTCACATCTCTGTGTGAAAGTTCCCGGAAATAATAACATCTGACCTGTTTATCAGAAAGTAGGTCAGTTCATCATCCGGTGTTCGTACAATACAATGTCAAATCAATTGTTTGGGGGTAGGTAAGAATTACCTATTATTATAGCTAAGTATATACAGGGTAGATTTTTCATGTGGGTGTGAATGGCCAAATCTATTTTGATGAAAACTAAAATTACATAATTGAATTATTGGAAAAGTCTATATTCTTAGCCAGGGACACCATTGACTTTGAAAAAAAAACAGAGAAATACGGACAACTGCTAATTTTAAGTTATTAATATATTAATTTCGTATAGGTACAAGTGCTCACGTCGTCACCGAACACTACACTATTAGGTAACACTGGCTAACATAGAACCGAAGTCCTAGGCAGTATTTTTTTATATGTAGACCGTATGTTCATCGATATTTTTTTGGTTAATGGAGCCCGCGCGGTGTTTCCGTATAAGTTTTATTATTATATTTTTTTTTGCAAAAAAGGTTTTTTCTTCTAACGAACTCCTTTAATTTTAGGATTAATAACCATTTGGTTCATGTTATGCGGTGATCTGCTGTTCTGCATATTCCTGAGCCACATCACGACTCAGTTCGACCTGCTGGCTGTCAGGGTACGGAGACTGGTCTATGTGCCTGTGGACAAGCAACTTCTTGACACTTATCCTCTAGGTAAGCGATGCTCATTTTTACTAACAGGAGGAGTAGGTACTGACAACTTACATACATACTTAGACTGGCACCCTTTTCCCATGGGAACCACACCTACTACGATCTTTAGATACACCTTTTGCCTCGTCTACGTTAATAATAGTTCCTTTTTCTCATTACATAATATAGGATTTCAACATAAATGGCGAAATGTGGAAATAATTTGCACAAGGTAGCATTTTTGGTCCCGTAAATAAGTACCTACATTAAAAACAAAACAAAAAAGCAAAAACAAATCTCCTAAAGAACCAATATCATTTGAACGATAGGTATTCAAAACTTCAACAGTCGACAAAAGAGTAGAAAACACAAAGTGAATGATCAAGGTCCTTCAATTAATAAAAGTTTCTAATTAAAACGGTCTTTATTAGAAATGCCTAAGCATGGGTTCACGTTTGATGTGAGGCGCCACCCCTTAGCTTGATTAAAAGGGAAGGTAGCCTCACGCCTCGTATGGTGGATGTGGAAGGCGTAGGGATAGATACAGAGGCCCTCGCACAAGTGCGCGGTTTTTTTTCTTCGTGTCGATGACTTTTATACTTCATCACTATCATCACTACATAGAATAAAACAAAGTCACTGTCTCCGTCCCTATGAATGCTTAAAACTTTAAAACTACGTTCGTTTTTTTAATAGATAGAGTGATTCAAGAGGAAGGTTTTAGTATATAATTTGACCGACATCCACGCGGGTAAAGCCGCGGGCATCAGCTAGTATTTATATAAATGCCAGAGCTCAACCACGGAGGAGGCCACGCTCAGGAGGTGCGCCATGGTTTGGGAAGAGACGAGGCAGTTGCACTCAGTTTTATCTGGCTTCTAAGTCGGTTTAGAGTCTTCCATCGTCGTTTATCGTGAGGCTATTGCCTAACCCAGTGGCAAAAAAAAATTATGCCACCCACGGGCGCATAAAGACTTGGCTTTGCATACCGTCGGTAAATATAATATCTCCCAGGCATGTTTTCCTTCACCGGAGCGTGCAATACTCACATGCATCTGAATAAGAGGTGCGTGTCTTGGGTTCGATCTAGAAACCTATAAGCTGGCAGTTCGACGGCGAAGTATTATAATATCTGTGTCGACGGTAACACCACTAGATTAGCACTGATATATTAACAAATAGAACAATTAATTAATTTAACTAAAAGATGCAATCGCTGCGTTGGCAGGCCTCCCACTATTATAGGTGGGCCTATGGACCTGGTAAAGGTTACGGGGAGCCGCTGGATGCGAGACGCACGAGACCGATCAACGTCTTTCGGCTGAAATGATGATGATGAAGACTATAAAATAATTGGATAGTTAACTAAACAAATCTAATTAGTCCGTCAGATAGATTTCCAAAAAAAATTCGACACGTATTTTTTCTTTTTCCACGTAAACAAACAATGAAGACGATACAGTGCTTTGAAAACTCGTGTGACGTCATATTCTAAGACATTAGTATGACATTTTTTACCGGTGAGTGACGTCACAGCCCCCCACTCAAATCTTTGACGCGTTTTATCTTCGTCATTTTTTATTGATTTGATAAAATAAAAAATACGTATCCAATATTTTTCGATAATCTAACAGACGGACTAATTAGAATCATATTATATTAGTCAGTTCCATCCCTGTTGTATGTTCGATTCAAATATCAACGTATATATTATACTAGCGGACGTCACGCGGTTTCACCCGCGTAGTTTCCGTTCCCGTGGGAATATAGGGATAAAAAGTAGCATATGTCACCCGGGGATAGTGTAGCTCCCCAACGGTGAAAGAATTTTTAAAATCGGTTCAGTAGATCCCGAGATTACCCCTTACAATTTAACAAATATACAAACACACAAACTTTACTTCTTTATAATATTAGTATAGGTAGATTAGTATAGATATAGATTTATGTTACACTGCGCGTTCGTGCTAGGGCCTCAGACATCACGGTAGATGGTATCTATACTCAAAGGAGACCCTTGATGAACTCGTTTCAATTGGTGTGTCTGTACTTCACACCTTTTAAGTGAATTCAAAGGAAAATAAACGTTTTGTAATAATGACCGTTCGTTCATCAAAGAATAGCTTTTGTTCAGTCGCGTTATGGTTGAGAATTATCCCATAGGAATGTTTTAAATGTAGTAAGTAGGTTATGAACTTATGACAAACGTAGGACTGGCGTAGATGAGGTACATATATTTATTTATTTTTAATATTTGTTCATTATTTATTAGACCTACATGCTGCGCTGACCCCAAATAAATTGGGATAAGGACAAGAGAATGATGAATTTATTTATTAATTCATGGTTTGATTTGATTCGACTAAAGATTGAGAAGCAGTCAATCATGTCCTTGTGTTATAGACCTAATCCTCAATTTTCTCTCGTCATATTTCTTCTTGCATTCTTTTGCAATTAGGTACATCTGTTGCCACTCCGTTCTCTTGAAATAAAAAAAAAACTAAAAACTTACCCGTGAATTAATTGTTATAAAACTAACCTTTTTTTATTATTTAACCGTTATTGTCCCACTCCTGAGCAAAGGCCTCCCCCCATTCCTTCCACTTCTTACGATGGTGTGCTTCTTCTCGCCAATTGGTGCGAAACCCATCCAAGGCGTCGCGCCATCTTCTCCTCGGTCTACCACGGCCGCGTGTAGCTGTGTCAGGGCTCCAGTCTTGCGATATTCGGGCCCACAGCTGCGGCGGCATTCGGCCTACCCAGTCCCATTTCAGTATCGCAGCTTTATAAGCTACGTCGGTAATTTGCGTTCTGGAGCGCCGTGTGGTGTTTTTTATCTGGTCAGTTAATTTTAAATTCAGAATGCTGCGCTTCATAACCTATTGGTGAAAAACAAAATAAAACTCAAATAAACCCAGGTAAAAACAAAAGAATCTCACGGGCACAAAAACGGCTGCTACCAAACTACCAATCTGATTTACAGCCAGTCTCGAACGGACCGAACTTTCCAATAAATCAAGTGTCCGACAGTTTTCATTACCATTAGAAGTAGTTTCTTTCGATAACCGTTTATTATTAGCTTTCAGGAGATAGACAACACATAATTTATTTTTGTTTTTTTAAACGTTTCCCCACCCTAGGAATTACTCGTGTTTCGTGGGTACGTTTACAAACATTTAAACTTACATACACAAACATCCAGACCCGGAACAACTATCTGTCGGCCATAGAAATAAATATTTGTTCCGTGCGGGGATCGAACTCACGATACGCAGTGCAGGAATCAATCGCTCAGCCACTGTGCCAACCGTACCGTCCACTACTACTACATAAATAAGACTACTACATAAGAGGAAGTCTGAAAGTGTCGCTGGTGACTGTAAATTATTTATTTCAGTCATGCATGAGTCCAAAGTTATGCGGAAACAAACATACAAAAAAAACAACATACAGACGAATTGAGAACCGTCTCCTGTTTGAAAGTCGGTTAATAACTAGGGTTAGTAATAAGGAGATTTCAAATATCAGCTGTGAATCAAAGTTGTGCGGTAATCGGTTGTTTTGGTAGCCTGGGCCTGTGATTCTGTATTGCGGAAGGACGAGGAAAATGTCAAGAGGAACGTTTTGAGTATAAATGTTGATGGCTATAAGAATAGAGGAATGCCAAAGAAACAATAGATAGACTGTGTGAAGTATGATATGGCTAGAGAGGACATGATTAATGAGATAACGAGTAATAAAAAAGAATGAAAAAAGAAGACTTTGCTTTATTCTTTATTTAACAACGTTGCCACTAGGAATTTGCGTTCACAGACATTTAAACTCACATACACAAATACCCAGACCCGAAACAACTATCTGTAAGCCATAGGTACAAATATTTGTTCCGTGCGGGGATCGACACGCAGCGTAGCAGTCAACTGCTTGAGCCACTGCGCCAACCGTGCCCCCAAATAAATTGATATAAGGGCTGGAAATGATGACGCCAAGTCGATAAAATCTAGGCTTGAAGTGGAAACGTACCTACTTATATATATTTTTCTCTAGACCTAGATTTTTTAGGCTATGTACCTTTTCTAGTACCTACCTGCTAGGGTCATTTCATGAATCGTGATTTATACGTTTTCGTTATGTTATGAGTGCGGTTTCTCGTTACCCGTAATGAGATGTGGGTGGCATAAATGGAGGCCCCAGGTCGGGCTTTATAGACTTCAAATAAAAGAACTAGACTTTTGGGTTTTAGGACTAACACTATTCAGGTCAGGTAGGTACTCGCAACCCGTGTGCGTCATGTCCTTTATGTTTCAATGTGGACAAATCAAAAGGAGTAGACGTAGTAGGTGGCGTTCTTTTGGGTCTGCTTTACCCCAATGGGAAAAAAGCGTGAATTAGGTAATGTACGTGTATGTACACACGGCGACACATAAAGGTTTACATTCCAGTATAACATGACCTGGATTTGTATAAGTGTCCCGAAGAATGAGAGTTTGCAAAGAAGTGCACTACCCCTCTCTACTTATTTAAAAGTTTGCTGTGATCGACAGGGTCCATAAAATTAAATCGCGCACAAAAACTTCTATCACTAGTATGTAGTAGAAACTTGGTAAAGAAATAAACTATTTGTATTTGTAAATGTTTCCACATTTTTTTCAGTAAATTTTAGGTCACCATTTTCACAAAATAATGAATCCATCCTTTTCTGCCTACAAGAACCATCTATCAAATAACATAAGCAAATATCTGCCTATTACATTTTAGGTGACTACTGCAAAAGCTATGCACAGAAGAACAAAGATCTAATTGACGCGTTTGACGACAAAGATTGGGAAGACAAGCACCAAAAAGACCTCTCGGAGATCATAGTGAGACACCGGGCACTTATCAGGTAACGTTTCTCTGACGCTAAAAGGGCTAAGTCGATAAATGCCCAATTCATGAAATCCCCTACAGCTTGAAAAATGACTAATAATTCACTAAATACCTACCCACTTCTGAAAATACCTATTACTAGGACCGGTTTCAATTCCTTAAAAGACCAATTTTAAAAGCAGTATACTTTTTCCTTTATTTTTAAGTAATTATTTTAATCCGAATAATAATGACTGTGTAAGCATACAAAAGGGTAAAGTTAGAAAACAAATAACACAGCAATGTCAGCAATCGACACTGAGCACACGTGAAATATGGACGATACCAAATAGATCATCATTATCAACCATTTAATGTTCGCACTGAAGGGGCTCAGGCCTGGGCTGCGGGTTGTTCGCAAGAGATACCGCGGCCTCGATATGAAGGGCAAGAAGGAACATGGGTGGTTTTTAGTCAGTAGAAGTCTGACACTCCCTTTCGCTCTGCCCAAGAGCGGGAGGGGTTATTTGATGATTTTCCACCCGCCCAAAAAAAAAAAAGGGGGCTCAGGCCTCCTCTCTGGGAAAGGGATGGGCTATAATCCACCACGTGGGCCCAGTGCGAGTTGGTAAATGTCACATGTCTTATTCACACCAATTTTTGGAAATTACATGGGACTTCAACATATTAAGTGGCGAAATGTAGGTGTATAAGCCTAACCCTTCGGGGATTACAGGCGAGATGTTATGTTATGTTGCAGGCTCTCCGGCGATGTCGAGGATATGTTCAGCTTCGCTTTGCTGGTCAACTTCTTCAACAGCTCCATTATAATCTGCTTCTGTGGTTTCTGTTGTGTCGTAAGTACCTAAATTCTTATACAAAACATTTAATTACAGGGTTCTGCCTAGCCCGAGTCGCCCCGAAACACTCCCGAGACAATAGTTACTCCCACATTTACTATACCACACTGTGGTAACACAAAATCAAAGTATTTATTTCAAGTAAGTCAGGTACTTTTAAATTTTCAATTGTAAAAAATACAACAATGAAATGTAGATACAGTCGCAATCACAAGGCACTAAAACTGCGGAAGTAGGTACTGTAGTTGACCAGTCCAAAACGAGGATCTCTATGGAGAAGAACGGACAAGTTACTCCATGGATACTCTTTTAAATAAAAGCTTTTCACTCTTTTAAATATACACTCTTTCAAATCAAATACTGGTCTTCAGTTTCATCTGGTTAGACTGGAAGCGAATTGTAAGTCTGGAACATAATTATTAGGGAATTACCTAGGTTATTACATCAGAGGAAAGATAACACGTGCACTACGAAAACCACCCTTATTACTATGACAAGTATAGGTGTTTTAAAATTGAAATAACATAAAGTGAAGTAGGTATAAATTAAAGAATACATGTTTTTTAAATAACTTTAATTATAATAAAATTTAGTTTCAACTACATATTATATTTTTACAATGATGAAAATGAAATAGTAACAAATAATAATAATAGTACTTCATTATAATGGTTGAATAGATGGTTCGCAACAAAAAAAAATATGCGGAAAAGCGTAACTCATTGTTTCTCTAACTAATTCATGTTTCTATTTTTACTTTCCTTGTATTCGTAATGAAAAGCACAGTGTTTACCTCGGGGAAAGACTTATTTAGTCCCTCGATCTATTGGAGCTCTCGGTAGGGTAAAAATGTACTATTGAACTCGGTCATTGTTTGTATGTTAGGATTTTCTGACCTACGTAACTGAAACACATGAAATATTTCAGATAGTCGAGAAATGGAACGAGATGGTTTACAAGTCATTCCTGACCACTGCCTTGTCACAGACTTGGCTACTGTGCTGGTATGGACAGCGGCTACTAGAGTCGGTAAGTTAAGGAGTCTACAGACCAAAGCCGGACCGCCGATCGTTGTCTATTTTAATGTTGGCGGGTAGTGTCAGCGGGTGGTACAGAAGAAAATAAAAGGTACTTAATAGGTTCGATTTCGTGGTCTGGCAATGAAACATTGTAGTTTTACTTTAGGAATTTTTCAGTAGTAGACTAGCAGCCTGGAAACGTGACCGGTTGATGGCAATAGGGACCTACATGAGACTTGGTGAAAAGTGAAATTGTAGGTAAGTATCTACCTACCTACTATAAGTATGTACTGTGCCTAAATACTTAGAGAATTGTGTATTTTTATTACGTCGTACGTAAGTTATATAACATTCAAAACGAGAAGTAACATTTCGTAAAGAAAATTAATTCAATATAATCAGCAGCAGCAAAAGAATACGAAGGAAAGTTTTTGAATTCCACAAATAAACATTCCTACCTAATAAAACACAATCCACCTAATAAACAAACATCCATGGATATGGGACACATGAATTATCCAATTTATTTAACTTGTTCCCTTCAATAAGGAAACCCGAGGGAAAATATCTTCGCAATCTTATTTTACGAGGACGTCCGATTTTTTGTTAGAAACGAGAATTTTAAGGAAGAAGGTATTATTTCACACTTTTTGGGTATACCCAATAAAATGAGCCTTGAAAATGTACACGGTCATTGTGAAAACAGTTGTGCAAGTCGTTAGTGACTGATTTGCAAAGTTGTGTCCACTTGAAAAACCAAACAATTTGGTGGGAAAGCAGCCATTGGAAAGTCATTCATTAATTGTTTATGGTTGTAGGTAGGTGTACGTGGGCAAAGGAGGTGAGTTTTTTTTTGAAAAATGTTTTTAAATCTTTTGTCGTTAGATTTTTTAGAAGGATTTGTTGTCATTGAATCGTTTAGAGTAGGTTTCACCAACGAAAATTCTACGCAGTTCAAGTGATGCAGTTGGCTGTTGAAGTGTTGACTCATCACAATAGTTTATGTGGGTTGGAAAAGTTAACAATGTTGGCTGTTTTCGTTAGCAAAACCGAATGCTATATGGTTACGTGTTCTCAAAAGTTTCCAATGTAGTCATAATAACCCTATACTTTTAGGAAACTTTTCAACACTATTAGTTAAATTCAAAATTCAAATTTATTTATTTTAGGACAACTAAAAATCCAAAGGTTAGTATACAAACAACTTAAAAAACTATTGTTAGTTCATACACTTACAAATAGACAATCACATACATCTAATCCTCTAAGTACACAAAATACATAAATACCCCTGCGCTGAGACATCCCGCCCCGTCAAGATAACCAATAGGGAGATACCTCCCTAGAGACCACCAGACGAGCGAAATGCCTCAACACAGGTGCACGTACATCCTCAGCTATCGTTTTCAGGATGCTGTTGTGACTCCCCCGTACCCTCCTCATAAGTGAGACGACTTTTTTCCGAATGACGGCATGAAAACCATCAGTCTGAGTCTGCGCGAACATCCCGGAGGCACTGCAGAAACGAGGAAGTCCCAACATCATCCTGAAAATGTTATTATACTGGACGCGCAGAGTGTCCAGGGATTTTTTCGTATGACTAACCCATAGACCACCCGTGTACATGCCCTGACAATATGCCTTAAATAGAGTGATCTTGACTTGCTCCGTACAGCGGGCGAATCTACGGGCCAGCATGTTGCCACGGACTGACAGAGCCCTGCGCTCCCTCTCTATGTCGACATCATCTTTAAGGTCGTCGGTAAGGTAATGTCCAAGGTACTTGAACTGTGCCACCCTATCTAAACTGTTACCATTCAAAGTAATGGGTGGAACGGTTTTAGGACACTTACCGGCGGCCTTAAAGACCATGTACTGACTTTTCTTTACATTGTAAATAAGACCATGTGACTCGGCATAGGCTTCACAAACTTTCAGCATCTCTCCGAGCGCCCCAGCAGTGGGACTCAGCAGCACCATGTCATCCGCGTATTAGCTGACCCAAAATTTTATTAACTCCCTGCAGAGTGAAGGACTGTCAGATGCGCTCTACGAAAGCGGTTGGTACAGAGCTTCGAACAAGATTAAAAGCTCCGTTCTCATAATGCTGCATAGGTAAATGAATACATTAACTTTCTTCGAGTGCGGCGCGCTACACCTGTGCACTCATCATTTCATCATCACCATGCATCTCCCGTAAGGATGTATATTATACATACTAGTTATTTCGATTGTTACATCCGTAAAAGCAAATCTAAAAGAGAGAAAAATACTGTTACAACGTGACAAAAAATTGTTCCAAAAACGCGTATTAAATAGATAATAATTGCCCTATGACCGAATAAAAGGCGAAAATTTCAAACACACATAAGCGCCATGCCGCACTTGGGCAAAGTAATGGACGCCGCACTAACTTCAACGCAGACTTTCTTCAACCACGCATACGCGTTCATAGCACCAGTCACCCACGAAATGTTTGTTGAACGCACAAGAGCGTTTGCCACACTACGATAGTGAGCTATTTTTTTAGTATCTGCAGTTATTAGGTAAGTAATGCCTTAAAGAAATTTGAAAGATTGTAGTAACTTGATGTGCTGGCGTCTGTACTGCGTGTAAAGAGCATTGACGCGAAAACTGTTCCCTCGTGGTAACAGTTGGTTGCGAGAGACACAGAGGTTCTAGAATCATGTGCTGAATTCATAGTACCCCTTAATATCTTACCTATACCCTGCCTAAAAATGTAAACTCATGTCGAGTGGTCGCATGCGCGACCGCTGAGCATGAGAATTTGGGTTCGATTCCCGGGTCGGGTAAAGTCATACAGGGTCTTTCTTTCGGTAATTCGGGGAGCCTCGGAATCTGAATTTGTACCCAATTTATGGCAATACGCTCACCCCCTAGGGTAGGTATATAATCCTTAATCCTTTTGAAATTAAAAGCGAGTTGCTATGTTATTTATGATAACTACGTGTGTCTGTTCTTTTTCACGCATAAATTATTGAATGATTTAACTTAAATAATGCCAGCAAATCAAGCTACCCAAAACTGCAAAACTTTCCAAATCAACGTTGACCCTAATACTATAGCGATAAAGTTGAAAATCTACTAAAGAAATTTGAATAATTGAAGTAGGTACCTTGAAATAGCATTTCAAGGTACTTCAATTTTTCAAAGCGTCTGTACTGACATCATTAACTAATCAGTATATTGTGGCCTTTCAGAACTCAAAAGGACGTGCATGTGACTACGTATGGATTTTCTATCATTTCCTTGGCGAGTTACACTACGGTGAGTTGGTAACAACTTTCATTATTGGCCACTGTCTAACCTTTCAATAGGGAAAGTACGTAAGGGTTGAACTGTAGAGGCTTAGTTGTAGTTGTGTTTTCGAAATAACAATTATTTAAATAAAGCTTTACACAATAATTAAAAGCACAAACACTATTGTACGCGGTGCGAAACAATTTCATACGGGCCGATACGTTGGTTGGCGGACTGTCAAACCATGTCAATGTTCGAAGCGACCGAATTATAGGTAGCTATAGCCTCTATAGCCGCATAGATCTATCGATATACATGGTTCCGTAGTGTGGCACTAGTGGCGCCAGCATAGCTATTACCAAGAATCATCATCTATCATTTATTAAAAATCAGTTGCTGCGATTTTATATTTGTAAACAGTGTGACCCAATCGGATAGTATGGGAATTAACAATGTTAGGACTTGCTGACCTTCATTATTTCAATTTACGTTTCAGATAATCAAGACATCTTGGTCATACTTCACTTTGCTTCTCAATATTTATAAGAAATGAAAAGTCTACCCAATCTTCGTAGTTGCTTCGTAGGCACGGTGCCACCGAGCTGTATCCAAATCCATATAGGTACCATAAGCAACATCCACGAATACATCAGTATTTCGAGTTCACAGAAATTATAATGCGTAAGATAAATTAGGTACTGACGGCAAGAACAAGTCAAATAACAAGTAATAGTTCATTAATTTCGCATATTTGTTAATAAATTAGTACAGATTATGAGTGTTTTATTTCAAAATCCGATGTGTTATTAGAATATTAAATAGTAGGCTGTACTTTACTACTATCTGTCATACGTTTGGTTTATTAAACACAAACACATTAAAAAAATAAAATGTTAATCGAGATTGGCACGAGAAACCGCACGGAGAGAAGAAAGAGTGCAAAAGACTATGGGAAAGGGTTTTGCCCAGCTGTGGGACAATATCTAAAGGCGCGTTCCCATTAGGGTGGCGTGGCTCCGTGAGGCCATGTCATGCGGCTGAGCTTCGTGAGTGTGGACGTGCTCGAGGCCTGAGCCGCGCGGCCTGACAGAAACATTTCAGTACGAGGCACGCGGCTTGTAGTGGGGACGCGCCTTTAGGCTAAAATAAAAAAACGAAAAATTATTTGAACAAACTTGTCTTTGATTAAATTGACATTCAATCACTCACTCTATAATTTGTTCATTGATTG
Source organism: Diarsia brunnea (assembly GCA_949774965.1). Classification (NCBI taxonomy): domain Eukaryota; kingdom Metazoa; phylum Arthropoda; class Insecta; order Lepidoptera; family Noctuidae; genus Diarsia; species Diarsia brunnea. The sequence continues at coordinate 5,583,772 of OX459019.1, forward strand.
TCTTGTCTGTGGTCTGTGGTTATTGTTTGTATTTTACGAAGTGTGGTTGTGTTGGTGGACAAAATGTCGAATAAAAAAAATAAAGAAGTACAAGTTCACGACAGTGAAAGTGAAGAGGAACATGATTCTGGGAGCGAGAAAGACTCTGACTTCGATTCAGATGGGAACTTTGTTGGGGGCGACAAGGTGAGTGTTATTCATCAATATCTTACCTTATCCCAATAAATTTGGAGTCGGCGGAGCATGTGTTCTTCTCCCATACTTTGATAATACTCTCCATCTAATCAGACACTTGCCATATCATCCTTTACACAGTCCATTCATCGTTTCTTTGGTCTTCCTCTACCCTTACATCCATGGAGATTCATACTCAAACCTTTCCTCTTTCCCCCGCATCACATGCCCATACCCCGGCAACCGATTACCACACTAATTTTCAGTGACCGGCGCACTTTCAGACTTCCTCTCATGTTCTAATGTTCATTTCTTAGTTTAACCAAAGTGAGTATTTTATTATAACCTATAAATCACATGGCATGCCGCGTTTTATTTTTGTTTATTTTCCACTGCGACATTCTTTTCAATTCTCTTTCCTGAAAATTATAATTGTTTGGAATATTTCTTTCACTATGTTTTGTAAAGATCAAAGGTTTGTTAAATTCTTTCTTTTGATTTTGGTTATGCACCTGTTGTTTTTGTTTTCATAACATTATGAAAGAAGTGGCACTGGAAGTTAGTCATACATTCTACTTTTTTGTAATAAGATTTTATTGTAATTTTAGAAGTTGCAAGCAGACTTCGAAGGTCGTTACCCTGAGGATTGTGACTTCCACGGCATCAAGCAGCTGCTGAGGCAACTGTTCCTAAAGTCCAATGTTGATTTGGGTGCCCTAGCTCAAATCATTATTTGTAAGTAGACTATAAACTTAGAATTTGCTCAGAGTTTCTTCTTAGGCTAACATATAACATCACGCCTGTTATCTGCAAAGGGTTAGACAGAGGTATACCCATTAGTACACCCATATTTCGCCAGTTATATTTAAGTCCCACTTAATAGGGGGGCAAGCCTATTACCATCAACTGGGCCCAAATCCAGCCACTGGCTGCTACTGAGAAATTCCTGATGGAAAATTCAAATAACACTTTACCGACTTGAGAATTGAACCCAGCACCTAATGCACAGCAATCGGCTTTTGACAGAATAAAAACCTGACAAAATACTCTTTTAGTTTAACTGGGCTTTTACCCGCACTTAATAAAAAATTTTAGTTCATAATTATAAGGTACCTATAAATTTTTCTTAAATCTATATAAAGTTCATCCATAATTTACTTAGCCTGTTGATTGGGCCATTGTGCGTTACAAAATACTCTATTGTTGCTATAATATCGCAGAGCAATTATATAGGGTAATAATTATATATCAAGCAAAAGTATACACAGTTCACCAGTTATGTTGATGTCTCATTTCATAAGGGCACAAATCAAGACTGGTCAGTAGTAACTGATAAGTTTGGCAATAATTTTAATTGAACCCTAGACCTCGTTAACCTACGGCTTGTCTTAGTTTAGTGTAAGAAATGCAAATCCATTCTGTTATATAATTCAAATTTTTAAGAAAGGTTTTATTTTGATCCTATCTGGATTTCATGAATTTTTCATGAAAATAAACAAATCTACCCATATTAGTTTGATGTTTCTTGTATATTTGTGTACATGGGTTAATAATAAAAACACAGGAAAATCAAATAATGTGATTTTTCTTGATTAGAAGACTGTTGTTCTCGAATAAAAAAAAGTGTAGCCTCCGAGTTATAATTTCTTACTATTCAGAAAATTCAGATTCGATTTTCGATTCCGGTTTTGGAAGTCGAGTAAAAATGTGCGGATATCCAGATTTTTCGGATTACGGATAATCCGGATTGCATTTAAACATTCAATTTGATTTCAGCTCAAAACTATGTTGGCAGCGTTGTGAAGCAATGTTTAGATGATGGTATGGAGGACGAGGATGATGATGACGATGGCAGCGACGGAGTGTTTGGCATTACCACTGTTATCAACATGACTTCGAGAAAAGTAAGTGAATTGACCCTGCTCATCATTATTTTCTTGTCTTTGTCCTATGTTGGGATCTGTGCAACAATTTTGTTTATTGTCTCCTGTTAACTGTTGCCCTACCAGTTACTTCCTCCATTTTACTTGCAACTCACTCATCTCTGCCCTTAGGGCAAGATTGAGGTCAAGAGCAAGCCCATTCCAAATTAAAAAAAAAAACTTGCCACTTGCATTGCTCATAAATTTTATTGCAAATTGGTATAAATCTAGAACAAGGAAGTCATTTGCCGATAAGCTTTATTTCCTCTGACCCATTTTATCACACAATATAATATAGTGCTTTTATATATTCTCATCAAGATGATATACAAATTCAGACAGACATTTTGTTCTGCTAGCTAACAAAGAGTAGCCACAGTCTAAATCTGTTCCGGGTTGATGCCAATAGGCTCGCCCCCTGTTATATGGGATGTAAACATAACTCGCGGAATCTGGGTTTACTATTAGATACACTTCTGCATAACCCTTTTGGGGATTACAGGTGTGATGTTGTGTTACTAACTGCCGTACTCAGAGAGCTTTAATGATTACTTAGGCCATCACTTAGTAAAGGTTTTGACAGTTTTGTCATACAAAAGTATGTCAAATCTTTACTAAGTGACGGCCTAAGTAATCATTAAATATCTCTGAGTACCGCAGCAAGTTGCATTTGGTTAGAATTGAAGCCGACTTTCAGATATGTCCAATTTGTTTCAAAAATCTTCAGACAGAAATTTTCACCGACTTCATACTTACTTTTCAGGATGAACAATGCATACAACAGATCCGACAACTACTAACAACGCTAGCTGATGAGAATGCAGACGAAGGAACAAAGGCCCTCATCAATAAGATCTTGGCTAATGAGTCAGAGCATGTTGGACTAGTCATCAATGAAAGGTAAGGAATGTTTCATAGGCCATGAGGACCTGAATTTGATTTGTGGGTGTTTATGGCAATAAGCTCACCCTGTTACATGTGACTTAAACATAACTGGAGAAATGTGGGTTTACTAACCCTTTAAGCATTACAGGCGCGACATTATGTTATTAACTTACTATTTCATAAAATCAGATTCTTGCAAGGTGACAGACAGATGTGTTGCTAGGATATTTCTGGCAATTCTTCCCAGCTAAAACACTGGGACCCGCTTAAAAGCATTTTGAAAATTTTTCTCCTGTACATTTTGATGCTGAAAAAGTGGAGATTATAAGCCTTATTTGAAAAAAATACTATTGGCTTTGATTGAAATCAAATATTATTCCACATTAAAATTAAGGTTGACAACACTAACAATAATATTTTTCTGTTATTGCAGGATTCTAAACATTCCTGCGCCCATAAGCGTGCCTCTATTCCTATCCGTACAATCTGAACTGGAGAAAGCGACAAAGAAGAATATGCCCTACTCATTCCAGTACCTGATATGGATATGCAAGACTTATAATACTGGAGGTATGTGAATATCTCAACCTCTATTCTTAAGCCATGTATGGCTTTAAAACATTGTGAATCTCAGCAAACAATATTTGTTTGGAAAACAGACCAAAGATGTATGGTTTAACTACAGGGCTTTATTTCCCAAGAAGGAAATCCATGCATCCAGCTCAACAAAGTTGGATAAAAGCTAGGCAGATAATGATGCATGATAGCATAGTTTCCACATCATTACGGACAACACGGAGTTTGGACAGTTGCAGACACCAGCCCATTATACAATAAAATCTTCTTCTTAGCGTGTCGACGGAAACTAAATTGTGTCTCTTGTGTCTCTACTAGTTCGGCGCTTTCCGTAGCGTCCATCAGTTTCTGTAATAAACAAGCAACAGTACACAATATTAATAGCATAGTTGTTTTTAAACCTTAACTAATACTCTCTTTTTATCAATTACAGGTGCGTTTTCGGAAGTATTGTTCGCGAACCAAGAAGAGAAGCCGATAGCGGACCAGGCGCTCGCGAGCTTTGATGTGGACGTGTCCGAACAGGCTGAGCTGTCGCAGTGGGACTGCGAGGGAGGGGAACTCACGCCTTGCAGAAAGGTATGTCTTGATTCTGTTTTTGTTTCTAGGGTTCATGTATTTATGTGAGTTTTTTTATTCCACTATAACTTCTAAACGCCCAATACGATATGAAACGAACTCCGTATGTGGTGTCATTATAATTTTTTCGTTATTCCGGGTGACATAGGGAACCTCCTGGAACACGTTGAGTAGCCGAAACATATCACTTATACATATATACCATAACTTAAAACCACACATACCGTACTACACCACACACGACTCACACACACACCATACCACACATCACACACCTCTGACCTCACAACACACCACTCACTAAGCCATACATAACACCACACTGCTTACCACACCACCCTTCACATCACTTGCTCTGACTGGGAATAAGTTTTACAAGTTTTATTTTATTGTCAATAATTTAAATTGCAACTTTGATTATATACTTTTATTTTCTTAAGATTAGTATGTAACATAAGCTTAATTATTTAGATACAGAAAAATGTACATACTTTGCATATTTACCCTTAAGGTCATTATAATATTAACCTGAGTTAATATATTATGTGTACGACCATGATGTTAAAAGAGCAGAGCCTTCTAATACAGGCATTGTTTGCGTAAATGTGGGCTCCAAACACGTTCAAATGTAATGTCTGTAGTTTCTAATTGACACAATAAACTATTTTGTATTATAGGTATTTGTACATAGAGGCTAGTTGAAATTAAAAAAAAAGAAGGTGGCTATGGTTTAGGAATAAAACTAACTTGGTTTTAATTGAAATTTCAACGATTTTGCACAGTGAATTGTAGTTTTAGTGTGAAGGATAATTTTAGAGACCACTTTAAAAATTTCTATTCTTTTTTTTCTTTCTATATTAAAATGAATGTTAATTATGTTTGTTTCAGATCTTAATATTCGAAGGCAGTAAATTCAACCATCTAGTGACACTTATCAAAGAGGAAGCACAGGGCGAGTGCATGATCTTGACGTGACTTGTTTTTATCATATACACCACTATTATATTTATGCCATACAATGCGCTGTATACATATTTAAATATATTATTATTACATACATATTAAACGTAAGCTCTACTTAATTTGTGTTTTCTTTTATTCTTAACGTCTCATCTGGCAGTCTGACCGTCAGTCTTACTATACGAGTCTGCCGACTACACCATGAGTGTTTTATGAACATATTCTGGGCACGGAAAGAAACATGACACGGACTAATAATACGTATCATTGTCATCCACAGCCTGAATACACCCAATATTGCTGGTTGCAGGGTGGTACAAGGGTTCGTACCCTTCACGAGGCCATCAACCACAAAACTTAAATTTGATGGACAGTGCTGTTCTGTACATCATAAATACACATGCTACTGGAAAAGCATGCTTGTTTGCTACTAGGTAGTATGCTCATTTCTAGCATGCTAACTGAGTGTGTACATTTGCTCTCACAGACTCAAAAGCATACTTCTTTTTAATACGACAGAGTGACATTATCTTAAGCCGCGTCCCCACTAGGGCCGCACCTCCGTGCCTCGTGAGTGAGGCTGGGCTGCGAGGCCTAACAGGAACATTAAGCGGCGTCTCCACTTACGCCGCGCGGCTCCGTGAGGCCAAGCCGCGTGCCTAACAGAAACGTTTCGGGTGACGTTAGTGGGGACGGGGCTTTCCAGTTTTTTGTTGTATAGGTACACTAACAAAAACAACAAAAAGGTAAAACCAAAGAATATAAAAAAAGAAGTTTTATGCGTCGTGCTAGGTAGCACGAAAAATAGACCGGCTTGCGATTAGGTAGCATGCTTATTCACAAGCATGCTCTTTTCGTATACACGTGCTACTTGTATGCTACTAAGTGACAGCTGCTCGAAACTAGCACGATTTTGTGCTACTACGTAGCATGTGTATTCCAGCCTTAAGTAAGTACCCCTACACAAAAAACTTTGCTGGGAATCGACTTTTTTTTGGGATGAAAATCACATTTTACGGTAAAACTCAATGTAGCACTCTTAAAACATTATGCTAGTGGATACTTTGAATAGTAAACGGGACATGGAGGTAATTTAAGTAAAGTTATAACCTGAAAAACTAGTATTTACAAAAACAGCTGTGAAAAATTTGGAACTTTGACCCCCAATTTCTCCGTAACTAGAAGGTTCCCAGGTATGGTCTAGAACAAAAAAAAATATCGCAGTGACGGGGAGAACAAGTTTCTTTCGGCTTCGTTGAGGGTACTTTCACACCCTTTAAAATATTCTTGTGCCAATCTCCACAGTCAGACAGGCAGTTGCTCCATGTAAAATACAGTCAGTTTTTTTGTATTGATAAAAAAAACGTATCCAATATTTTTCGATAATCTTAACAGACGGACTAATTAGAATCATATTTTTGTTAGTAAACATCCCTATTGTATAAACATTTGTGCGACCTATGCATGATAACGATTTCAATCTTTGATGAATGTTTGATTGAAACTAGCAATATAACGAATGGTTGACTATTCGATTTTATTATAATTCAATTTGCTTTCCAATTTTCCAAAAATAATGATCAGGAGAGTCGCATGTGAACTTCAATATGGTTTGGTTTTATATTTACTTTTGGTAAGTAGATTATAACCTACCTATTACTTGTAGTTAATTGTAGATTGTCACTATTAACTACACATTATAAAACAAAGTCCTCCCTCCGCCACGTCTGTCTGTCTGTCTGTTCGCGATAAACTCAAAAACTACTGCACCTATTTTCGTGCTGTTTGTACCAATGGATAGAGTGGTTCTTGGGGAAGGTTTGCCTTGACGGTCGAGTGGTCCCAAGCGCGACTGCTAAGCATGAGGTGCTGGATTTGGCTCCCGGATCGGGCAAAGTGCTATTGGGTTTATCTATCAAGAATTTCTCAGTAGCAACCATGGAATTTGGATCCGCGCCCGTTTGATGGCAATAAGCTCGCCCCCCTATAACATGGGACTTAAACATAACTGGCGAAATGTGGGTGTGCTGCAAAGTACAAAATGACTGCCCTACGAGGATTACAAGCGTTATGTTATGTATGTATAATTAAACTTAGATATCTATTCAAAGAATAATAATTATATGCCTCAAAAAGGACAAGATCGACTTACTAGTTTTTTTAATAGGTAAGTAACTAGGTACCTACATAATATTAATTACCTACCTATATTACGCTATATTTTCAGATACCACTTATATCTGCATTAAGACGGTTCGATGAACGTAAACAATCTAGTAAGTTTTATAAAACGTTTAAGATATCTAATTTGACCTTACGGATTTTGATATCTACCTTTGTTTAACAAATAAATTTTACTGATTCTGTAAAGCACGGGGCTCAATATGCTTCCCTGTGGAACTCCTGCAATGTAAGGGAGCGGTCTCACTATTGAATGTCACCTCAAAACATCTCTTCTGCAAATAAGACATCGTAACTCGGTCTTTTTTCACCTTTAGATGATATGCAAGACAAGCCAATACTGCGTATGGCCGCAAAAGAATCCGAATCGGATTCAAGTAAGTGTTGAGATTTGTATGTAACAACTTAAATAGAGAGATTACTGAACGGGCCATACCTAGGTCAAATGCTGTTATATTATCCCAAGCCGTTTCTGTTATTTTAGGCGCCGCTTAAGTCTAGTCGAATGTGTTTGTAAACCATTATTTTGTCATTATGGAGAGTGACTGCCCCACTGACCTTCACAACATAGTTTCTATGTAACACGATACGCCTTAATAATAAGTCTGGTTATCAAACTTTCGAGGCTCTGATTGACCCGTAACGACAAGCCCGTAACACTATTCCCAAACCACTGCCAACTCCTGTAAGCAGTGATCAACAGTGGCGACCACCAGGAAAGCGCAGAGACAATGAAACTCGACAAAGAATCAGAAAAACACAATTTAACTTTCTTGGATCCCGCAACGAAATTATTTGTTATACAGGATGGTGCCGACAATACGACAATAAATGAAACCGCTGCGCTGATAGTTCTAGTTCATAGGAACATTATTTAACGATCAAATAAATCTTAACACCAAAATAATAAATTTGAAAAAAAACAATAAAACTAAGTAGCATAAAACTGTAAACGAAATACAATACAATGTACAAACAAATATTGGTTTACTAACCTTAGGAATAATTTTCACCGATTAACGTGTGGAAATAGAATGTAACAAACGAATTTGTCAAAGACATTTAGGTAGTTTATTGTCGTATCGTCGGCACCACGACGGTGTTAGGATTTATTTGATAGTTTAAAAATGTTACTATGAACTAGAACTACCAGTGGTTTCATTTATTGTCGTATTGTCGGCACCACCCTGTATAGCCCCGTAACGACAGTCGAATATCTTCGTATAGAAGTATAGTTTCTTTTTTTTTATGTCAGCCGCTGTCCCACATGGCTTTCCAAATTTGCTAATTGCCTTCTAAGTCCAATCTGTTGAGAATGAGTCCAGATCGTCACGACAGCGTTTCTTGAACCTGCCTCGGTTACCACGGCCGTCTTCAGGCGCCCACTGTGTGACTATAACAAGTCACAACTCATTTTTATTGAGAAAGTCCTGATGAAAAATCCCAATAACACTTTGCCCGACCCGGGAATCGAAACCCAGGCACAGTACCTTATGCACAGTACTCGTTCTTACGACCTCTAGACCAACGAGGCAGTCATTTCAACAGACAGGTTTTGTTTTTCTAATTCCTCAGCAAATAGAGACGACGAGGACTTATTTGGCTGGAAGAATGAACTTTGGCGGCTTGTCTTCGGGGACGAGTCCGATGATCCGCCCTTCATTCCTAAGATTATTAATGGTATGTTCACAAAATTTTTAATTCTATTATTTATATTTATATATAATAGAATCAAGTTAATTTGAATTAAAAGTTGTTTTTTTTTTCAAAAGATGCCGAAGAATATAGCAAGTTTATTCTTCGTATGCCCAATAACACTGACGATTCCGATTCAAGTATGTATTAGTCACATTGTTAATAATGGGTCACTTAGCACACGCGTACTGCGAAAATCGACCTTAAAGTTGTTTTTTTATTTTCAAAAGGTGCTGAGATAGATGTCAAGCCAATACTTCATAAACCCAGTAACACTGACGATTCCGATTCAAGTATGTACCTATTAGTTACATTGTTAATAATGGGTCACTTAGCACACGTACTGCGAAAATCGACCTAAATGTTGTTTTTTTATTTTCAAAAGGTGCTGAGATAGATGTCAAGCCAATACTTCATAAACCCAGTAACACTGACGATTCAAGTATGTATTGGTTACATTGTTAATTTTATTATTAGAAACTTAGCACACGCGTACCTACTGCGAAAATCGACCAAAAAGGTTTTTTTTAAAAGGTGCCGAGATAGATGGCAAGTCAATACTTCATAAACCCAGTAGCACTGACGATTCAGATTCAAGTATGTATTAGTCAGTATTAGTTACATTGTTAGTTATGAGACACATTAGCACGCGTACTGCGAAAATCGACCTAAATGTTGTTTTTTTTTTCAAAAGGTGCCCAGATAGATGACAAGTCAATACTTCATAAACCAAATAACACTGACGATTCCGATTCAAGTATGTATTAGTTACATTGTTAATAATGGGTCACATAAAACACGTGTAGTACCTACCGCGTAAATCGTCCTAAAAGTTGTTTTTTTTTTATTTTCAAATGGTGCTGAGATAGATGGCAAGTCAATACTTCATAAACCCAATAACACTAACGATTCCGATTCAAGTAAGTATGTATTAGTTACTTTGTTAATAATGGGTCACTTAAAACACGCGTACTGCGAAAATCGACCAAAATGTTGTTTTTTTTAAAGGTGCCGAGATAGATGGCAAGTCAATACTTCATAAACCCAATAACACTGACGATTTCGATTCAAGTATGTATTAGTTCCATTGTTAATAATAAAAGACACTTAGCACACGCGTACCTACTGCGAAAATCGACCAAAAAGTTTTTTTTTTTTAAAGGTGCCGAGATAGATGGCAAGCCAACACTTCGATATCCCAGTAACACTGACGATTCCGGTTCAAGTATGTATTGGTTACATTGTTAATGTGTGTCACTTAGCACACGCGTACTGCGAAAATCGACCATAAAGTTGGTTTTTCTTCAAAAGGTTCCGTGGGAGATCCCAGTAACACTGACGATTCCGATTCGAGTATGTATTTTAGCTGTATTGTTAATTATCATCATTATCTTGGTCGGCGCAGCATGTCTTATTCTTCCATACTTCTCTTTTAAGTACTCGCCCAACAATGGGAACAACCCCTCTTGTCTTCCCATCTCACCGCCAGACGACCAGCATTTCTCATTCCATTCGTTGGACGCCACTCAGTCACAGGTTTACTCCACCTAACATCACCACGTCGTGCTAGGTGTCCTGCCCAACTCCATTTGAGTTCCTTCCAACACATTGATTGTAGAAAAGGGTCTTCAGCCAATGTGAAATTTTGGCAGATTTCGCCAAATGAACGAATAAGATAACATAGCACGCGTACCACGAATTTCAACCTAAAAGTTGTTTTTATTCAAAAGGTTCCGATGACGATGACAAGACTGCACGTGGTGTGCCAATTGACGCTAACGGTTTCGATATAAATAGGTATGTATAAGTTGCATTGTTAAATTTAATAAGCCACTTAGCACACGTGTACCGCACAAACTATTGTTTTTACAGAAGGTTGCGATCCGAAGACAATACTTCGATTGCCCCGTAGCACTGACGATTCCGATTCAAGTAGGGCCGACCTATTAGTTGCTTTGTTAATAAAAGGTCACTTAGCAGTTAGCACACGTGTGGAAGCGTCAAGCGGAAGAGCCGTGTCGTGTCCGTGTGAGAATCGTCTAATTTCTAGCGCGTGCACCGGTCTATGTGGCGCGTGTGACGGAAGTCGGAACATTCAATTCCCTTCAAAAAGGTTGAGCTGAATCGTGCGTCATTAAGAACTTCTCATTTATTTACTGTCACGGTTTATTTGATTTAGTAATATTTCTGTCTTATAGCATAAACCATGATTACGTAATGTTTGTGTTATAATAACATTTTCATTTGGAGAACTGATGGAACAAATTCCCCAGCAGTCCTAATTCCTATCAGAGGGATCCTTTGTTACTTATATTACCATTAATGTAATTTTGTTTGTTTCAGATCCTGATATTTCATACCAGTTGTTACCTAATTAAATCACCTAGAGTTAGTGAGATATTGGAAATAAAACAATATTATTATCATGATTTATTTAAACTTTTATTATGACCCAAGTAGTACTTACATAGGTTACAACCTATGTAAGGTAAACTAGGTTTAGTTTTTATCATGTTTTCGAAAATAATAGATCTTAAAGAAAGTCATGTATGGGGCGCTGAAAAGCGGTGCTTCACTATCCAGGATGTTGACAGATCCAGGGAAAATGGTAGATTAGAGGCATAGGTACCTTAAAAACGTCGCTTATTTAATATTCACTTATAAGTGCGTACCTTTTAGTGACTCCCTATGACCGTAACTCAATTTCTTAGATTTTTGAGTTAAGTGCATATCATTCTGAAGGTGCGATGTATGTCCTCGTGGTCATACTGGTATGGCAAAATAGTATGACCACGAGCAAAGACTATATAGCCACTTGACTGCGCATACAGTGCCCCGATGCTCGAAAACTATTAGTATTTTGTCGCCTATGCATAGGCTACGGTATGAGTAACCGTTTTAGTTGTGACCAAGTGTTAGACCTGTGTGCACGCAAAATAATTACCAATTGTTATAATTTTTTATGCAATTTATAACGTGTAAAAATGCCTTCATGCGCGGTTAAGTGGCGTGGGAAACATTCCAAGACATCGAGTTACAAAAAGGATGGCACAACTTTTCATCAATAAGTAAATATTACGAAAATTATTTTTGTTTTAATCAAATTATGAGCCACCGCAGGGGTCTATTTAAAATGGTAGTTTGGGTGAACGAGCACAAAGATGAGTCTCGCGTTGATGTCTTTTGGAAAAGTCCCTTTCTTTCATTAGGCAATTCTAATATGTTTGTCCCTTTCTTTCCCTTTGTATTTTTATCGTAAAAATCTGTGCTGTTACCTTTTATTGCAGAATTCTATATCGATAAAAATAAAATCAAACTTAATATAATTTTTATTTAATTCAGATATGTACTGTCATTATCTACTTTTAACCGACTTTAAAAAATGGCGGTAGTTCTCAGTTTTTACATTCTTCTCAACTAAATATTTCTGTTAAATTAAATGTTAATGTTTCATAAAACCTCGCATCATTTTTATTTTCTTCTTTATAATACTTAAAATACTTATATTTTTCCGAGTTTAACAATAAGGAAGAAAGAAGTAGTAGACCCGGAAATTGTAGACCTAACTCCACGTAAACGCAAAATGAAACGACACATAGATCATCTTCTAATAATTATATTCTCTTAGTAAAAAGCCTCTTGAAGCCTCTTGAGGCTTCAAAATAATACTGGCGGTAAGTCCCCTCTTTGTGGAGTGGCTGGAGAGGCGCCACGGCGCCTTCACCTTCCGTCTGACGCGGGTACTCAGCGGACACGGTTGTTTTGGGAGGTACCTGCACCGAATCAGGCGGAGGATCGGCCGGAGGACACGGTGGAGCACACCGTGGAGGTCTGCCTCGCTTGGGCGGAACGGAACCCCGCCGTGTTCTCGTAGCGGCGATCGGCGGCGGCGACTTCTCGCGTCCGGCTCTGGTGCAAGCCATGGTCCGGAGTGAGGAGGAATGGGACGCCGTCGCCTCCTTCTGCGAAGCAGTGATGCTAGCGAAGGAGGTGGCGGAACGTGAGAGGGAAAGAACCTCTCGTCCCAGCCGCCGCGGGAGGCACTCCGGGCGTTGGGGGCCACGTGATGGCTTCCGGCCACCGTAGACGCGGGCCTGTGGACGGTGAGTGATGGGCTAGCTCGCCGTCCGTCCGTCTTGTGACGACGACAGGCCGTGTCGACGGCGCGTTCGTGTTCCACGCGCGCCTCAAAGAGATGTCAGCAACATGGAGCGGGCCCCCCGCAGGGGCCGACGCCCGTCGGGGCTGCGGGTTGTTCGAAAGAGATACCGCAGCCTCGGCGCAAGGGCTAAGAAGGAACATGGGTGGTTGTTAGTCAGTAGAAGTCTGACACTCCCTTTCGCTCTGCCCAGAGCGGGAGGGGTTATTTGATGATTTTCCACACCCCAAAAAAAAAAATAGATTATTGGTTAAAAAAAAATGCGAGCCTGAAAGATAATATCAGGATACTTGTTTTTCTTTTTGTAATTGACTGATTTTAATTAAATATTATATTGTCATTTTTATTGAGAATTTTTTGTAATATTAAAATCCATTTTATCGATATCGACTATTTTCCCATAATCAAGTAAGGCAATCCTTACCTAGGTATACCTACGCAACTTGACCTTGAACTGACCAATTGCAGCCGCGTATTATTCCTCATCCCCCGACCCGCGGTAGTGAGTTGTGTACTTAGAAGAAATCGGCTTACACGCTCTCTAGTGGTTTAATACTCTATGACCACGAGTAAACAGCCGTGAGAAAACTTTGTTATTGCAATCGAGTAGGAATTCACAACCGAACCGCAGGCGATGGTGGTATGGAGCCGAGAACTGCAGTAAAAGTAGGTACACACGTTTATCACACGTTTTTCCATGACACTTTCGAACAAATAAAATAATAGAACAAAAAATATCTATGTCATGAATTAATAGGAAACTAATATTCATATTCGCCAGGTTGAAAAGAAAGAAAGAAAAAGTATTTATTGGTTTCACACAGGACAAAAGAAGAAGAAGAAAAGGTATGAAGCCGCTAATGGAAAATTTACACGTGTTTGTGTTCTAAATGCAAATATATTTGAATTTGGTATAAGCTGTTTATCGGCTTCATACCTATGCTTTTGTTAAAAAAGCACGAGAAAAACTTCAACGGACAAGTGGAGAAACGAATCGTAACGGACAAGTGGAGAAACGAATCGCAACGGACAATTGTTCCTCTTTGAAAGTTAAAAAAAAGGTCTGCGACAGCATAATTATGTCTATCAGCCTGCGACGGATATCTCACAATAACTGCTTTAACTTTTAAAATTTTAGATTACAAATAATGTATTTTTGCTAAGATTATTCAACCCATGTGGTATTAATCGATATCTAAATAAATGTGTTTGTTAGAATGGAAATTTAATATTGAATATTTGTGCCATTTACTCTATATACCTAGTTTAAATAAAAGAAAAAACAAGGAATATTTTTCCCGTTTTTGCAACATTTTTCATGTATACTCCGCTCCTACTGGTCGTAGCTTAATATTATAATTATAACTTATAACCTTCCTCGATAAATGGACTATCCAACACAACAAAAGAATTATTCAATTCCAACCAGTACTTCCTGAGATATCTTCCCTCCAAGCGGCCGTAACGCTTTTTCGTGACTTAAAAATCCTAAAGTGAAACTTCTTTATACCCCCCGGGGGGAAGATTCACTTCAAAAATAATTAATGTAATATGTAATAACAAAAATACTTTTCGTTCTATTATTTTAAGTTTAGGTAAGTGCATTGAAAAACGTTGTTTGTTACAGTGAACATAAATATTCACGAATTTAGGCCAAATTCGCGTACGGCGCTAGTTCGCGGCAGACACTCTGTTCGCCAGGGGTCATGTGATGAGCTACCTCACCGTTCGTATTCCACGCGCGCATTTATCCTTGATTGAAAATAGAAATGTAACGAATGGTTGACTGTTAAATTTTATTATAATTGAATTTGCTTATCAATTTCATAAACATAATGATCAAGAGAGTCGTAAATGAAGTTGAATATGGTTTGGTTTTATTTTTTACTTTTGGTAAGTACCTTTGTGTTTAATGTGTTTTAGGTAATTTGACTAGGTTAGGTACCTACTGTTAAAAAATCACGAAAATGTTATGTTATCTACACTAATATTATAAAGAGGAAAGATTTGTTTGTTAGTTTGTAACGAATAGGCTCCGAAACTACTGGAACGATTTCAAAAATTCTTTCACCGTTGGGAAGCTACACTATCCCCGAGTGACATAGGCTACTTTTATCCCTGCATTCCCACGGTAACGGGAAATACGCGGGTGAAACCGCGTGACGTCCGCTAGTTATAGATATTCAAAAACACATTTGCTTTAAAAATAAAATAGTTCTATAAGTTTTTGTTATACAATTAGGCAACTGGGTACAGTAATATTAAATACCTACCTGCTTTATATTTTTACACGACTGCCCAAAAAAAAGAGTGTTATGTTTTTCAGATACCACTTATATCTGCACTAAGACGGCTCGATGACCCTGACCTTTATAGTAAGTTTTAACTAGGATGTCTTATTATAGTAAAACATTATGCTTGTAATCCCCGAAGGGCTTGGTAGTTCCCGCATTTCGCCACTTATGTTTCATATACAGGGTGTAAACGAACCCTTCACGCATCCGTCAACCAAGCATTCTGTACATCAAACTAAGTACCCCTACGCAAAAATTTTTGCTGGGGAATGACTTTTTTTTTTGGGGTCAAAAATCACATTTTACGGTAAAACTCAAAGTAGCACTCTTAAAACATTGTGCTAGTGGATGGTTTGAATAGTAAACGGGTCATGGAGGTAATTTAAGTAAAGTTAAAACATGAAATACTAGTATTTACAAAAACAGCTGTGAAAAATTTGGAACTTTGACCTCCAATATCTCCGTAACTAGGAGGTTCCCAGGTATGGTCTAGAACAAAAAAAATATCGCAGTGGTGGGGAGAACAAATGCCCTTCGTTTGCGTTAAGGGTACTTTTACACCCTATATAGGGCGAGCCTATTGTCATCAACTGGGTACACATCCAGACTTCATGGCTGCTGTTGAGAAATTCCGGATGGAAAATTCCAAAAAAGCTTTGACCTACCTGGGAGTCGAACTTAGGACCTCGTGGTATACCTAAGTACAGTGCATTCGAGATTGCACCATTATAAAACACCCTAACTTGTAGTTTTCCCCTTAGATGTCTTCTCAGGCAACAAGCCAATACTTCGTATGGAAAACGCCGATTACGCCGAAGCCGTAATAGGTTAGTACTTAGTACCTATTGAGATTTCTATTTACCATCATAAATAATGAGATTTCTGAACGTCTTTTTTTTATGGTGGGTGGAAAATCATCAAATTTATAACAATAACTCCCGCTCTTGGGCAGAGTGAAAGGGAGTGTCAGACTTCTACTGACTAAAAACCACCCATGTTCCTTCTTAGCCCTTCATGTCGAGGCCGCGGTATCTCTTGCGAACAACTCGCAGCCCCGACGGGATTTCTGAAAGTCTGGGTCAAAGTTTGTGTGCTGCCATTTCTGTTATTTTAGGGACAGCTTCCAGTCTAGCCTAATGTATTCGAAAACCAGTATTTTACATGGAGAGTGACCAGGTGCTTATGCAGAGGTGGCTCCGAAATCTTGGACAACTATAATGCTTTATGTAATGTAAAAGGAAACACTTTTTCCTAGGTGATGACACAAGGACAAGGCCACCTCCCAAAGTGAAAGGCCCTGGATCGGGGACTAACTTTGAAGGTTTCGTTAAGTGGTTGTTCGCAAACCAGCGCTCTAGAGATGCTCCAAACCCTCCTGGTCCAATGATGTCTGATGGTACGTTTACTAACTTATCATTTCAAATAAATTACACATAACATAATGCCTGTAATCCCCGAAGGGTTAGGAATAGCTGTAGTCTGTACGTAATACTAATAGTACTTCCACATTTCTCCAGTTATGTTTAAGTCCCATGTAATAGGGGGCGAGCCATTTGCCATCAACCGGGCACAAATCCAGAAGGCCAAATGGTTTATCTGACGAACAACAAAAAATTGTTAACAATTATTGTTGTTGCAAATAAGATTATCTATAACTTTTGTTCAGTAACTTTTAGTCTTAGAACTAAAAATAAAAAGTTATGAGCGAAAATCCATGAAGCTTTTGAGAAAAATTTCCTTTGGTTGATATAACTTTTTCTAATCATTTTACAAAAAAATTACATCAAATCGTTTTTATACATGGTGTTTGAACGAATCATTTTCATTCTGAACTTTTTAAAATATATTCATTAGTTAAGGTTTTACAGCGCTGCGAAACGAATATAAATTTTCGCTCTTAACTATTTTAGCTTTGGTTCTACGACTAAAAGTTACTGAACAAAAGTTGTAGATAATCTTATTTGCAACAAAAACTGGTAACAATTTTTTGTTGTGAGACCTTTAGGTAGTTCGTCAGATAAACCATAGAAACTATTTGAACCACCCCTTTTTCCAAGATAGCGACCGTGGGACAAGGGTTGCAACCCCACAAACTTGAAACTGAGGCCCCCTTGATATCTGAAAAATAAAATTGCGTCCTCTTACAAATGCACGCTAAATGTAACATTTCAATGGACTATATAACCTAGTTTTTAATGTGATATGTCTTGTCATATACTCTTTCTGTGTAACTAACAATTTCTATGGATGTAATAATTATCTGAAAATAAATTAATAATAATAAAATATCTGGAACACATTAGTTAGTTTGGAACTGAACTGTGGTCATGTCACCTACAATGAGCCGTGACAGGCCTTCTCCAAGCGAGTGAGGAGAAGCACCAAAAGAAGAAGAGGAATACCTAATATTAATTACTAAGTGTTTTCTAGGCGACAGTGCACTTCGCTTAGTAAATGATGAATTTAGAAGCCGAACTTTAAAAAAAGTATCCACTGAAATAAAGAGTGAGTGGCAGCGTTTTGTTAAGTGGTTGGCAGACCTACATGCTAAAAATCATCCAGTGAAAGGTGAGTTTCTCTTCTACAAATTAGACAAAATAATCATTTCAATTTTGTCCATTAGATAGAAAGAAGAAGAAAGAAAGAAATATACTTTTCTTTCACCTTCGATAGATCCGTGTGAAATCCGATACTTTTTTTTTTGAAGGGTATCGTCAACTCCTGACTCCTAGGCGGAGCGGAAGAGAGTGTCAGAATTCTACCTACTGACTAAACGAGACCGCAGTATCTCTTTCGAATAACCCGCAGCCCCGGCAGGACAACTCACATCCCAGGCAGAGTCATTGGGTCAATTCCCACTGAAAGAGCAGCGGCCGGCAGCGTCTTTTTGAGGCAAAATATTACAAACTATTTTGAATCTTATCTACGTGATTAAAAAGTTCATAGTCGCGAGGCTGCACGAGCCTTCTACCGACTAGTCAAAAGAGGCGCCGCGCGGCTGATCGCGGCGCAGCTAGCTGACGTGCGGCCGACCGCGGTGCAGCTGACAGACTCGCGGCTGCGCGCGAGCGACCATTTCCTACCCCTTGAGTGAAGTAGATCGCACACTAGTTATTAAAGCTACCACGCGGAGCCTCCGCGTGGTAGCTTTGCGGCGCCTCGGGATGCCGCGCTGCCTCTCGCGGCGCCGCACTGACCCGCGCGGCGCCACTCTGCCCCTTGCGGCGCCGCGCTCAGTCACTTGCTCTTACGGCCGCTGCGCGCCGCTGCTCTTTTAGTGGGGATTGACCCTTATCTATACTTATAATAAATCTGTAGAGAGGTCAATTCTGTACATGATATATATTTTCAAAATAACTATCAGGGGGTAATTAGTGATCGATAGTGATGCCAAAAATGCAATCAGTAAAATTTTTGTCTGTCTGTCTGTCTGTCTTTCTGTCTGTCTTCCTGTCTGTATGTTCCTTATAGAAACAAAAACTACTTGACGGATTTTAACGAAACTTGGTACAATTATTCTTCATACTCCTGGGGAGGTTATAGTATACTTTTCATCACGGTACAATCAATAGGAGCAGAGCAGTGAAGGGAAATGTTGGGAAAACGGGAGAAGTTGCTCCATTTTTTAAGCTTCCGTCGCGTGTGCAGCCTTAATGGTTAAAGCTACGTAGAAATCATTTATGACGGAAATGTTCTACATAAAATTATCTAAAAAATATCCCACAACAGCATATGTCTATATTTTATGGTTGACTCACTATAACACGTGTAACTCCCGATAGCTTAGCAGTTCGGAGCTTTCTGATTATATTAAAATTTGTTTACTCTTACGTTTATAATACTCTCACTCATACGTAATTAAAAGAAGCTTTATTCCCAGAATTCCCATAATACCAAATAATTTTCCATTTCAATTTAAAAGAACGCAATTCCCAGTATCAGTGTGTTATGCAATGACAATTAATAAGGCACAAGGGCAGACTTTTCGTGTTGCTGGAGTAGATCTCGGTGTCAGTTGTTTCTCGCATGGTCAGTTATATGTCGCTCTTTCCCGGGTTAGCAGTTCTAGAAATCTATATGTTCACGTGCCGGACGGGTCAACTTTCAACATAGTTTACCCGGAAGCTTTGCGCTGAAGTATTTTCAATATTAATATAATATTATCAATACATTAACTAAATAACAAGCAAGGAGTTACACGCTGACGGAGTCGCGGGCACAGCTATTAATAATAATATTCTGCGGTTCCTTATTGCGGTATTTTTCAACAGTATTGTGGATTGACATATTATATTTCCCTACTAAAATACGAAAGTTAATCTGTCTGTTACATCAAAACCACTGAACCGTGAGGAAGGACATATGAAACGACGGAAACGCGGACGAAGTCGCGGGCAAAAGCTAGTACATCATAATAGCTTGACCTCTTGGTTGATTAGGGACATAGCTATGGTCACGCCATCTACATTCTTCTTCTTATTGGGTGGGCGAACTGTCGCCTTTCCCAAGGGAGAGAGAGGAGAGGCCGCCAAAGAAGAAGAAGACTTAATCTTAAATAATTAACTGTTTTTAGGTTGCGAGGACGACATTGAATTTCCCGTAAAGAATAGTGATGATGGTACCAAACAGAGCGGTGGCTGGAAGGATAAACTTTGGTGGTTCTTCTTTGGAGGTCCCAGTCGGATTTATAAACGTACGTTTATCCAATTTTTACTATTTTCATCATTTTGGCCGAAGCTGTCCATTGCTGAACTGGAAGATATTATTTTCAGTGCCCCGTTTAAGTTCTATTTACATTGCTTATCATGTGGCGCTTGTACCTCCTCCTGCCATTAGCAATTTAAGAATAGGTACTTGTATATTTTTAATGGCATCTCGCATGATCGCTTCTGCTTAATCGGACTACGACTGTGGGATGCCTTAAGGTGACCAAGGTGTTATAGTTCGCCTGGTAAGATTCTAAAATCGAACCAACTGGAAAAAAAAGTTCACGTAGTCCAATTGATCGGACTACGTGGCCATGACCAATCCTTTAATGTAGTCCGCGAAATTCAAATTTTCTTACGTTTTTTCCAATTTGCAGGTCAGTGTCAGGTTGTATGTTAAATAAAATAGGATTTTCGCGTAAGGCCTTCAGCCAGGGGCAAATAACTTATAAACTCAGAGAATGCGCGCTAAGGGCACCTGTGGATTACGAGCCTCGGTCTAAGGCGTCGCTGGGAGAGGACAGCAAAGGGACAGGCTGGCTCTAGCAAGGGTAGGGGGGTGAAACAGCGTTCAACAACTCCTCTTAAACTAAGTGGGGGCGTTTAAGGAATTCGGTTCGGGGAGGGGGGGTCAACCAATGGCACTAAACAAGGAAGCCATTTTGGCATTCTCTTTAACTTCCCCTTCAGAATAAAAATAATCTCGACTTAATAGTTGCTTTCTCCAAAAGGTTTCAAGAAAAATGGCAAGTTATTTCGTAAAGCCGACATTGACCAGATTGACCTTTCCGAGATACGTAAGTATTCTTTGCATTGTTTATTGAACCACTTTATACGGTTCAGTCTCACAACCAGGTGTTGTGAAGATAGGATACCGGTTTGACTGGCAGCTCACATAGTTGGGCAAAGGCTAAGCAGCTTTCATTTACAACCCTAATCGAATTTTGTATCATCATCATCATCAGCCTATAATGTTGCCACTGCAGGGACTCAGCCCCCCCTCTCTAGGAGGGGGATGGACTATAATCCACCACGCGGGCCCAGTGCGGGTTGGCAGATGTCACATGTCATCGAATTTTTTGGTTCTAAGACATGTGGGTTTCCTCACGTTGTTTTCCTTCACCGTTTCGAGAGTAGCGGTGATGAAATAAATTACAAAAAGTTACGTGCCTGCCTGGGTTCGAACCCACGACTTACTGTTCATAAGTCGGGACCGCCACCACTGGGTCACCGGTGCAAGAAGTAATGACAAAAAAATAAAAAGAGTATCCATAAATGGTTTGGTCATAATTATGCAAAGGATGAGTAAAAGTCGACTAACAAAAGGCAGACGTGAGTGGCAACGCCGGGAGGGGACGCCCAAGGAAAACATACAATAAACTTATTGGTGAGATTCTTCAGAAAGGACAAGTGCGTAGTACTCGCAACCAGCGTCGTGTATGACCAGATTTATAAACGAGGCATTGTGTGTTGCCTACCCCCCATGGAAAAAAAGGAGTGAGTTTACGTATTCCAAAAAGATGTTCCGAAAATAAAGTCTCGACACGAGACACCCAGCGTCTGGATTCTCTAGCTGTTAATAGAAAAATTGGGTACTAAGGTACCCACTTGAAACTTTGAAGAAGCCAACGATATTTTATTAGTTTCAGATCCTGGCATTGAACAGCAGTGATTAAATCACCTTGATAGGCTGATGGACTTAGTACTTACTTAGTGGTTACTTTGTAGAAATATTGGAAATAAAACAATATCATGATTTAACTATACTTTTATTTTAACGCAATTAGTCACAGATCTCTTAAACTATACTTATTTAATACTTATTTACCTCTTGATTTTGAAATAATTGTTCCTAAGACAATAGATCTATAAAAGCAGAGAAAAATCACCTTAAACCTACATTTAATAGAAAACATTTTTTTTCTCATATCTTTAGTACTCATTACAACTAATATTCCCATTGTTACTAGCTACTTATAACAAGATATCGGATTATACGCACTATCAAAATGTGCAAATATACACTAAAAAGGGCGAAACATGAACAATCAACGTGCTAATTATTACTAGTAGCCGTAGTAGTACTAGTGTCGCCTTAGGAGTTGTATTGTTCCCGTCGGGGCTACAGGTTGTTCGAAAAATACCGCGGCCTCGGCGCAAGGGCTAAGAAGGAACATGGGTGGTTTTTAGTCGGTAGCAGTCTGACACTCCCTTTCGCTCTGCCCAAGAGTGGGAGGGGTTATTTGATGATTTCCCACGCCCCCCAAAAGGGGTTGTTTTGTTGGAGTTGCAGACTTGGAGTATACGACCAGAGGCAAAAAATTATTTGTTTTAATTGAAATCCTGCCTAACACCCGTATCTATAAATAAAACAAAGTGATAACTTGCGGCCGTGGGGTCAGAGTACTCTAGCCTGTTTAAAAAAAATCTAAACACCTAGCTGACACTTCCCTTAATTCAAGAGTTGACTTTTAACTTATTACGGGATTATAAACTACTACAATATAATAATTATGTTCATAAATAACCAAAATATAGGTCCTTAATACTGGATTAACAATATTGCAGCATATTACATTATTCGCATGTTAACAAGAATAAGATAATAAGCACCAGTGTAGAAAAAGTATTAAAGTATGCAAAAACGCTATAAAAACAACCGTGATTTGAATAATTATGCAACTACATATAATCCGACATCCACTTACTCATTTACATTCAAGAATGATTACCATACACAGTTTTAGACAGATGCAAAGCGTCCTTCATCATAAAATCTCTCAAAGAGCAAAGTCCTTTAAGAATCTTTGAGTTCTGGTCCATTTTCTGTACATCAGTTTCGTTGAGGTTTTTGTCCTGGCTTAAGTACCCGTTGATGGCCTCCTCAGTCATCCAATGTGCTGGGATCTTGTGCATATTGAACTGGGCTGGGTCAGGGTTGACCGGCATGGGGGTTAAAGACTTCTCCCATGGTGTTATGTACTTCTGTTCAGAGTGGAGGCCTTCTATGTATCTGTGGAAGGAAGTTGGCTGTTAGATTTTTGGACTTTACACCTTTTTCATGACGTTTGGTCTAGTGGTCGTAAGCGCGACTGCTGAGCATGATGTCCTGGGTCGAGTAGTGTTATTGGGATTTATTCATCTATAGTTTTTGAGTAGGACCCACAGAGTCTGGATTTACGATAAAAGGCTCGCCGCCCATAACATGGGACTAAGGTTACCTGATGTAGGCCTCCGAGTGCGTGAGGCGCTGCACGCGCGGCGGCGCGGGCACGAACAGCGGGTCGAGCGCGACGCGCGCGGGCGGCGCCACGGTGAGCTCGGCGCCCATAACATGGGACTAAGGTTACCTGATGTAGGCCTCCGAGTGCGTGAGGCGCTGCACGCGCGGCGGCGCGGGCACGAACAGCGGGTCGAGCGCGACGCGCGCGGGCGGCGCCACGGTGAGCTCGGCGCCCATAACATGGGACTAAGGTTACCTGATGTAGGCCTCCGAGTGCGTGAGGCGCTGCACGCGCGGCGGCGCGGGCACGAACAGCGGGTCGAGCGCGACGCGCGCGGGCGGCGCCACGGTGAGCTCGGCGCCCATAACATGGGACTAAGGTTACCTGATGTAGGCCTCCGAGTGCGTGAGGCGCTGCACGCGCGGCGGCGCGGGCACGAACAGCGGGTCGAGCGCGACGCGCGCGGGCGGCGCCACGGTGAGCTCGGCGCCCATAACATGGGACTAAGGTTACCTGATGTAGGCCTCCGAGTGCGTGAGGCGCTGCACGCGCGGCGGCGCGGGCACGAACAGCGGGTCGAGCGCGACGCGCGCGGGCGGCGCCACGGTGAGCTCGGCGCCCATAACATGGGACTAAGGTTACCTGATGTAGGCCTCCGAGTGCGTGAGGCGCTGCACGCGCGGCGGCGCGGGCACGAACAGCGGGTCGAGCGCGACGCGCGCGGGCGGCGCCACGGTGAGCTCGGCGCCCATAACATGGGACTAAGGTTACCTGATGTAGGCCTCCGAGTGCGTGAGGCGCTGCACGCGCGGCGGCGCGGGCACGAACAGCGGGTCGAGCGCGACGCGCGCGGGCGGCGCCACGGTGAGCTCGGCGCCCATAACATGGGACTAAGGTTACCTGATGTAGGCCTCCGAGTGCGTGAGGCGCTGCACGCGCGGCGGCGCGGGCACGAACAGCGGGTCGAGCGCGACGCGCGCGGGCGGCGCCACGGTGAGCTCGGCGCCCGGGGACGGCGTGCTGCGCGCTAGCGGCGGCGTGCCTGACAGCGGGGCTGAAAGGAGCGAAGGCATTTAAATTATGTTTATTTTGCAATTTACAAACCCTTTTAAACGTAGATTAAAATAAAATAAAACTATCCAATAAGGAATGGTAAGATTTTCTAGCTCGCTTCGGTCGCTCTTATCGCTATATTTTCTTAATTAATTTTTCCACTCATTCAATGCTTTAGTAGTAAAAGTAAGAATAAATACCATTTGAATGATAAAAAGAAAACCAGTTACCTATACGAGCCGGGGGACTAAAATGTTCCAGCTCGCTTCGCTCGCTCTTGCATTTTTAAGTGCCTTCAAATCTGAAGCTTCATGTCGTCAAAACATCTCTATTACATAAATTGTTTAAATAAAATATTATTTATCTGGTGTCCTAAATTAGTTTGAGTTCACTGTTTTTGTTATTTCGGAACGGTAATACTAGCATAATGGCAATCGACCAAGACATACAGACAAATGAAATTATATAAGAAAATTATTTGACTTGGAAGAATTTTCACGAAGTGTAACAAAATTTAAAAAAAAATATTTGTTTTTTCACTAATAATTACCTCCCGGTGACAAGACTCCACTGCGCACACTTGCGCTGTACTGTTTCGGTTGTTTCTTAGTTGACGGCACGAAGTTTCTGCAATTTAAACGGCGTGAATTGGAGATGCGTGGTGGATTCAGCTGATTCGTTTCTGGAGTTAGGAAGACCCCAAAATGAAAAAAGTGGTCAGTGCTGTGTGTGACTTGCACCTTATGACCTCGATACACATGCTGTATAATTAAATAAATAAATGACTAACGCAGAACGCACGCAGATACTTAGTTATGTGATGTGTATAGATCACACTATTAAATTAATTTCTCAAGGAAAGGTTGTTTATTTTACTCAGTACTCATTACTTTGTTTAATTTCTTATGAACACACAGATGGCATAACAAAGTAAAATATCAATAGGGACCCCTCCCTCTGTCGGGCACAGCAACATTAGGACAACGCTTTAAGACAATATAGGACTTGACAAAAAAAAAAACTCTAGAGACGGTCAAGAAATTGAGATTCTAAAGTTTCAATTTTTGTTTTATGTACTTAGGTACAGTCGAAGGGTTAAACGGAGATAACTATAGACTTTAGGTTCGCAAAACCTTAAAAATCAAGAAGATATAACGATTACATTATGACATACAAAAACACTGGTCTTCAGCTGCAACGTGTTAGACTGAAATTAACATAGTTGAGTAAAGTATCAAAAACGACGACATTCCCTGGACCTCTTAAGGACAGCCATCAGTCGTCTGTTCCCCTTGTTAACGTGCAAGTCTCGCACATGTCTCGGCAGTCGCGGCAGGTTAGGGAACGGCGCCTGTCTCTTACCATAATTAAATAGTTGAGTTAAATATCAGAAGATGAGGACATTACCTGGATCTCTCGTGCACGGCCATCAGTCGTCCATTCCCCTTGTTAACGTGCAAGTCTCGCACATGTCTCAGCACTCGCGGCAGGTTAGGGAAGGGCGCCTGTCCCTTGCGTACGCGCGCGCAGTTCCGCCACACGCACGGGTACTCGGTCAGTGTGCCGCGGTAGTGTTGCTGAACGTGGCCCGCTGCCGACACGCATGTAGGGAAAAGGGGTGAAGGTTAGATGGATATATTATGTATGACACAATACACGCCTTTATCCTTCGAGTTAGAGGCGTGCAGTGCACGTAAAGTTTGTCAGTAACGTTAAGGTGAACGCGACAAGGTAGCCCGCGAAATTCGAATCGCAGTTCATAAGGGTTCCTTGAATGGCTTTTTCATCAAATACTCACTCAAGGAACCTTTATGAACTGAGAGGGTTGTATTGGTGATTTCAATCATTATTACTCAGTAAAGTCACATTTGTTACGGCTGCGAATCCTATTTTATTTAACCTACAACCTGACAACAAATTGCAAAAAACATAAGTAAATTCGAATTCCGCGGGCTACCTTGTCGCATTCACTTTAAGGGTAAATATACTGATTTGTTTCATTTAATTTTTACTAAGATTCTTTTTTATTTTATGAGTTTTTCCTAGCCTGCTCTGACCCACTCCTAGGCAAAGGCTTCCCGCCACATTTTTCATTTCCCGCGAACGGGGCGCGTCCTCCTTCCAGTTCGAACGGAACCAATCTACTTCATCCCGCCATCTCTTTCATAGCTCGTTTACTTTATCTATCTATATATATAAAAATGAAACCCGTTTTCCGTTGTCACGACTTGGCATGAAAACGGCTTGACCGATTTGGCTGATTTTTTTTTTTAAATGTTCGTTGAAGTTCAATGATGGTTCTTACGGCGAGAAAAATTCGAATAATGGCCGGAAAAGCCCTAAAAACAGCCTTTTCTTTTTCCAATACAAACGTTTTCTAACTAAAACGTAAAATCAATTTGAGCTTTAATACCGTACCCATAAAGTTCAAGTGTTAGTGGAGAGGTTCCGGGAAGGCAAAACAATTGAGTGACGTTCAGTTGTTCAGTCAACGAATGACAACTTCAAACAGACCATACGACATTATGACAATAATCACAAATAATTACTGTTTCTTTCCCAATAGAAAAACGATTTTTCAAATGGTGTTTGCGTATAATATAAAAATTAATTGCTGTTAGTTAGTCGCGCTAAAACTAGAGAACGGCTAGACCGATTTGTCTAATTTTGGTTTTGAAACATTTGTGGCAGTCCAGAGAAGGTGAGAAATTAGTAGTATGTAGGTAGGTAGGTAATAGGTAGGTGGTAGGTAGTTGGTACGTAGGCAGGTAAAAGGGCATTGCAACGCAGGCGGGGTACAGCTATATTATATTATATAAAAATGAATAGCTGTTCGTTAGTCTCGCTAAAACTCGAGAACGGCTGAACCGATTTAGCTAATTATAGTGTTGAATTATTCATGGAAGTCCAGGGAAGGTTTAAAAGGTGAGAAAGTGGTAGGTAGGTAGGCAGGGTAGTAGGTAGAGTAGTAGGCATTGTACTAAGTAGGATAGTAGAGTAGGTAGGGTAGTCGGTAGAGTAGTAGGTAGGGTAGTAAGTAGGTAGGGTAGTAGGTAGGTCGGGTAGTAGGTAGGTATATAGGTTAGTAGGTAGGTAGGTAGGGTAGTAGGTAGGTAGGTAGGGTAGGAGGTAGTAGGTAGGTAGGTAGTTGGTACACAGGCAGGTAGTAGGTAGGAAAAAGGGCATTGCAACGCATGCCGGGAACAGCTAGTTGTTAATAATATAGTACTAGACTTAAGGCAGACTGTCACATATATATTGATATAGGTACCTAGATAACGCAAATATCACGATCCGTACGAAAATCTAGCATGCCATTTTTTGAGTATACCAGACTTACTATGGCGTCATAAGCACTATTTATGTATGGTATGCAAACAAGTTATCGTACAAAATTGACAACGTTATTGTTCTTAAATATCTAGAATTAAGTTCTTGAGTTGTAACGTTGTTGTTAAACAAATTACCTTGCTGCTACAGTAGCCACGTTAAGCATTATAATTTAAGCTGGCCACGCAAAGTGGTGCTGTCGCGCTATCTAGGTAGATCTATATTTGTGGTCACACAAGCTGATAAAAACGACAGACACTGCAAAACCATTTTTTTTCAAAGTTAATGTCGCATTTGGGACATATACTTATTCATTTTATTTTTGCTCAAAGAGATTGCATTTTCTTTAACGTCTACTTATATAAAAATTTGATAAGCAAAGAGTGAAAATTAACATTTAGATTCGCTTACAACTATTTCTTATAAATGACTCAAAAATTATCGTAATTGTGTCAAATAAGTTTACAGCTTTATACATATAAACTTACTTGCAGGCCACGGCCATACGAAATACTTTGCGGGCTTTTTCTCGGGTTGGTCATCAGGCATTCTTTCTGTGTAATATCAGTTTGTTCAGGCTACCAGTGCATTCAGTACCATCTTCATAACTATTCACAACCACTCGATTGGCCGTCATATATAATCGATCGACAGTGCTATCGAAAAAGTCTTCTAATCGCTATTCACAGTAATCGATTCGATTGTGATTCGATATGAAGATTCTGCCGACAATTAAAAACATTGTTAATTGTTTTTTAATTATATTTATAATTACTCGACGGATATTCAGTATAATCTATAGTAAAACTTACATAAATACTCATTAAAGATAATTTATAAGCCATATAAAATTTTCTACCATGTCGATCGGATCTGTGAATAGCGTTTTGCCCGTTCTCTGGTTCAAAAACCAGATAGTCGAAAAAGAGTCATAATAAATTCGGTTTCGATTCGATTTCGATTGTTTGTGAATAGCTATGCTGGTAGACTTCGAAACCGACCCAAATAGATTGCAGAAAATGGTAAGCTGAGACCGTGAATCTGATATTTTGTTATCGTACAAATTTTAACTTACTCTAGCTTATGTTACTGACAAGATGAAAATCAACAATTTTGGCAAGAACTTGATACAAAAACATAACCCTTTTCTTGCAGCCGGGTAAAAATATACATAAATAAAATAAATAAAGTGATCTGAGTTCCGAATCCGTTCAGTCGCATGAATGAGTAACAAACATCCATCCCCACTAACTTTCGCGTTTATAATAATACTAGCAAGTTGCTAATTTTTCCACGAGATCGTACCGGGATAAAATGTATAATATAATATAATGTAATATTTTGATAAATAGCAAAGTCAGATTTTTAACTCCTTGAAAATGTTTGATTGTCATCTTGTCTATTAAGTCTAGTTTTAGTATATATTACGATACTTACGTTCTAGCCTGGGTTTCTTGGTTTCGATATATGTACCGATCACTTGCAGCATTAAAAAAATTACAAAACATTTAGAAACAAATATGAAAAAAACTGGTTACTACTTTTTTTTAATGGAGAAGTACCATTAATAACTTCGGAGATTATAAAATTATTAATTTGATTTTAAATTTAGTTGAGTAACTTTTTCAAGTTGGTCTATAACTTTTCACTTCAAAAACATTATAATTATATTCCAAGCAAAACATTTAACAGTGAATGATATAATTTGACAGTTTGCAGGGTAAAACAAAGGCAGAAAGAAGATGACATGCAAACATCAAAATTTTATCATTTCCATCCAACTGCAAAGAGCAAAAAGTAACATCCCACTCAACTTAAATCTCCGTTTAAATAACCCAATTTTAACTAACCAATCAAAAGCATCAGTTACACAAAATTCTAGCAGATTTCTATGTAATTCTACTACAATGTCAGCTAGTTACAAAGGTACATATAGCGGAAACACTTACTGTTACCTCCATCGCCGATGCAGTGCTCCATACAGTCGGAGAGGTCCTCGAATTGATAGTCGCATGTGTCCCACGCGCATTCGTATGTGGTCTCCATAGGGGTCTGCGGAAATTTAAGTGGTTTATGAAGCGTTTGTTTAAAATGGGATGAAATTGAATGACCACCAAAAAAACAATCGTTACCCTAAACAGCCTCATCCAAAAAAAATATAATATGTACAAATAAATTAAACCTGTACCAAAATCTTTCGGGCTATTTAAGTCATGCCTGCACTACTAAAACTTTTCATAACCCAAAAAGGCCCTCGCGTGCACCAAATTGTAACTAGCAAAGTTTTGTGTCATTACTACCCAAATATACGTTTGCCATAAAATGTATGCTGCATATAACATTATATTGTATTATTTTAAGTATATTATATTGACCCCGACATACCCTGCGAACCCGCTGCTAGGAAAACTTGGATGCAAGAGCGAGCGAAGCGAGTTCGGGACTTGGGGCACCCCGACACGGACAGGTTAGGTTAGAAGGGGATGGCGGGGTCGAGTGAGCGAGCGAAGCGAGCGAATAGACCCCGCCATCCCCTTCGTGATTTTTTTTTAAACTACCCAGAAGTAGGAGCCCCGCGAATTCGCGGGGCTCCGTCGACTGGGCCTATGGCCGTTATTTTATTGAAAGCTCTAAGAAGCTCAGCCTTTAGTAAACATTTTACGGTAGTATCGGTGACCCTTTAGAATTTCATTTATATTTTTTGGGTAAACAATGATTTTTGTATATTAATTTACTTTATTAGGATAAAATTGTGTAACATATTTGGATGAAATTTTTAAATAAAATGCGGGTACATATTTGGTGCATGCGTGGCCTTTTTGGGTAGTTCAGCGATTATTCTGAAGATACTTGCCTTTTTTAAGTTAGCAGACTTTACGTTTATTGGTGATAATTTCATATTAAAATGGGGATTAAATTCTGGTAAATTCTTACGATTTTTTGGGCGTTATATTTAATTATATCTAGTGATTGCTTAAACCTAAGCCGTATAAAATAATCAAAATTAATGGAAGGTAAATGGTAGGTGGTATGGTATGACTCTGCCCTGGAGTATAAATGTGGTGATGTTCCACAAACGATTTAACAGTTAACCCAGATTAAACAAAACTTTAAAATTAAAAACTCCCGGCAGCAACACATCAGCAAAACTTTGATAGCTCATATTTCAGAAAAGTGATGTTTTAGAAGATATGGTTTACTATAAAACTTGTTTATATTGGTACCAACTATTGATTGATATAGGTTTAATGTGTGGCCGCTATTTTGAATATTAAATAAAATGGACGAAGTTAAGCAGGTCAACCAATGCAAAGCTACCAACCAATCGATCAAAATCACACAGCACACACAGCACATTCACACAGCACATCATCAACACAGCGCAGCATCGACAGCACATTTTTTTCGGAATTAAAATGTTGGTCCCTTCGAGAAAGTGGTTCTATTTAAAGTTCTATACTAAATCTCTAAATATGGTACACGCTGTATATTTTCAGAAACACAAAAAAATGCGCAACTTTAGTTCACCCGATATGATTTTATAATAAACCTCTGATTTTTCGAAAGGAAAACATCTTGAGGAAATCAGCATGCTTGAGATATATTTCTCGACGACATGTAAAGCCAAGTCAGAGGCCCATAAAAACTCTGACACCAGGTTATACACTAAGCACACGATAAAAAAGAAGGTTAAATTAAAACTAGAATACTAACATGTTGCGCCATCTCCCTCATTTCCTCCGCCAGCTTAGCAGAAGTCTCCTCATTGCACCTCGCAGCCCTCTCCTCCCAGCTCTGCTTGGTAGACGCCGGTAGGGAGCGCCACTCGTTCCCCACGATCCGGGAGATCTCGCCTGAACAGATACACTACGCTAGAACGTACCTTGGAGTTACACCGGGATAACTTCCGCGGTGTGTCTCTCTCTGGTCCAATGTTTGCGTGAATTTTTAAACAGGTTATATTGTTGTTGTTTTAGCTAGCTGTGTGGCTGTTATGGTTGTGTACGATCTTCTTTTTTATAAATTCCAAAGATGACTAAATTGCCAATAATAGAATAGTTTTCACTTTGCTGTATTCCAATTCTAAATAATAATTCATACATTTAAATAAAGATGAGTTTGCAGGAATTTAAAATGTAGGATCTGTGCATCTCGCATCGGTTCAACTTTGACGTATGGATTTGCACCGTATGGTAAATAAAAACTTGTCACCATTATTTTTCTGGAAATAGTTCCACTACAAGTGGCGGTACGGATACAATACTAAAAGCTTGGCTTGTCCTTTTAACCTACAACGATTCATGATGTTAGGGTTTCCGAACCGTCTGCTTGCCTGGGCTTGCCGTATTATTGGCGCATAGGAACGCCTCTGTTTACTA
The DNA here is from genome assembly GCA_949774965.1 of Diarsia brunnea. NCBI lineage: Eukaryota > Metazoa > Arthropoda > Insecta > Lepidoptera > Noctuidae > Diarsia > Diarsia brunnea. The sequence continues at coordinate 5,615,889 of OX459019.1, forward strand.
CCTATACTAGCTAAAGTATATGCGCGCAGTTTTCACATGCATAAAATTCCGTTGCAAAGGTTTTTTTGTGAGTGGCATCTTGCAGTGCAGTGCTACCAAGGAGGTTGTTGACTGCTCAAACGGATTTTCCTGTGAGTGCCTTGAATGTAAGGCCTCCAGGTAGGGCAACCCATTGCAAAGCGTATTACCTAAATGTGTCAGAAAGAGGGTTCAGGTTTTATCAACGTTTTAAATCACATTTGAATATTTTGAATACAGACTAAAGCAAAGTACACTCTTTCATTTTAAATATAATATTGTTAATTTCAACAAAACGATTCGTACACAAAAATAACAGCCAATGAAACAATAGTATATACACAACATTAATAAATACAGCGTGCATTGAATGAGTAAGCGATACTACTTGAGTAAAAGAAACATTACCTACCCGCTTTCAAAGTTTTATCCTTGTTAGCTAGATTTACACATAGGTGGCGTTAGGTTCATTTACATTAGGATGATGTTTAAGCTGTGTACACACACAAAATGGGAATACAATTAAATGAATTACCATTGTTCAATTCTTTTGAGTTGTTTTATATTTAGGGTGGTCGCTCGTATGACAGACATACATACATCGTCTATTATGTTTTTTTAAAAATATGATATCTCAATGATTTTATATATCAATCTTATCCTGAGAACAGAGATGAGATCGACGGTAAAACGAGCTAACCCAGAAGAAGCCTATTATCTCGTAACTTAAATAGATATAAATGTATAATAGTAGATGTTTTACTATTTATTCGTCTGTTCTGGTGTTAAGTCTGGCATCTGCCGTCAGATGTGCGACCACTATTAAGATAAAAATAAATAAAGAATAAGAAGAAAAAATTATAGAATAAAAGTTTAAGATCGGTGTAGCAAGTTTTTGAATCCGTCTTTGATGTTACTTAGCAATACGTAGGATTTCAACTTTATGGAACGTCGTCGTAAAGTCGAAATAAAAATGAGAAATAAGTCAAAATTCAAACGTAAAAACACCCAGCCTTTGTTTTAAAATTTTGTTTGTGTCACAAACTCATTTGGGCTTATTTTAACTGTTAAAAGAGAAAAAAACTCAAGCACATTGAAATAATAGAATAAATATGAACAATGGCAACTCAGTGCTTTAAAAAAGCAAGACAGTTTCTTATACACATAATGAGAGATCACAGATACAAAATGGAATAGCAATAAATAAGAATGTTTTTTAAATGTTAACTGGCGACATGTGAGTTTACATCTCTGCTTAACCCTTCGATGATTCCATGCGTGATGTTATGTTTTAAATGTTATCGCATGTTCATAAAATCCCTCAATACATACAAGTAGTTCGTTTATCTGACTATTTGACCATAAATTAGGCGTTCCAGAAATAAAAATTCAAAATACTGCTGTTTCTTTAACCAATCACAGTACTTGACGTGCGTTTATTTTGCGTGCAACTATATTTCTTTTCTTTTTAGAAAATCCGGGGCTATGCAACTGTGTGATGCGACACACGTGCGAATGAGGATCACTTCTATATAAAGCATTATATATAATATATTATGAATTATATTGATTAATTAATAATAATTAATATTGAACTTATACTGAATTCATGATTTTAATCTGAATTTATTTTAAATAGCCTTGCATTTGACATTTACTGCCTGACAATTAGGCCTAGTGTGGACCCCGCCTAGAATCAACCGACCACTTTCGAAGTTTTAAAAGGAACAGAACTCACCGAAGGTAGACTCGGGGTTGTTAGCGACGATAGCCCTGCGGACCTCGCTGGAGTACAGGATGTATCCGGTGACGATCTTCTGTTTGTTGTCCTTCTTCTTCTTACTGCTGGCTGGAGTGGCCGTGCTGGTGCGCTCTTGTGTCGGCGTGGCCGTCAGGGACGGGTTGTAGGGGTTGCTGTTGCCGCCTGAGGGGAGGGTTTAGTGTTATTTCTGGCTCTGGTGAGCGCTGAGTGTATTAGGAGACAAAGTCTGACAACCAGTCTTACTACGGGTATCGTATTACCCAGTATTAACAGGGGTGTGGAAGTCCGATAATCTGTCGTTCCATAAAAATACTGATATTCAGCTGCATCCGGTTGGACTGGAAGCGGACCCCAACATAGTTGGGAAAAGTATATGCAGATGATGATGTAGACTTTCAAGTGCCGAAAAAAGTTCGCACACACAGTGAGTTTCGTGTGTCGGTGACAGAAACGAGTTGTGAGTGACAGTGGTAGCGGTACCGCAAAAAACGAACAAGAAAGTGGTTAGACCAATTTGTCTGCTCATAAACGTTCACCCGTAATAAGTAATAACTTCAGTTTATCCTTGATCATGGTGCTCGCAATAGCCGAAATATCGGGAACTCTTAACAAACAGGCTGTAAATATTCCAGTGTTAATGTTAATGTAGACTTACCTATAGAAAGCGGTGTAGCGGGCGACGCGAGTGAGGAGTCATCGAGCGAGTTCTCCAATATCATCTCCACGTCCTGACTGCCGATGGTCGTGTTGATCAGGTTCGTGAACTGGGGCTTACTGTCCTGTTTGTTGAAAGATAACAATATACAAGGTGTAGTAACATAATAAATGCAAGACCTCTCGCGTGGTGTCTCTAACCACGAAACTGATCGACTATTGATCCATAGTTCTTGAAATACGCATTCTTCAAATTCGGGAATTGATGCGAGATTTTTTTCAGTTTCATAGTCTGGAATCACGTGTTTATTCTGCAGGCTTGATAACTACAAAAGGTGATGTTATTTCTGTTTCTAATAATATGATGACATATTGTTTATGTATCACACACTACATGCGGTTATATGCTGAAATCTTATAGCATAAATTTGGGGACAAACATTATCAGTTTATAGTATAAAATACAGCATAAAATATACCATAGAATCCATGGAGTTGGTATGAGGGTTGAACGGCTTCTGAGTGAACGCGCTGGATGTCGACTGTACTTCCTGAGCCGTCGCCAACGCAGGGGGACCGAGGGATTTCGAGAAGAAGTAGATCTGAAAACAAGGCATGTAATAATAAGTAATAACGATTGTAACAAAAAGAGGTTTGATTGATGATTTAACATACAATTAGAATTGTAGAGGTGTCTGTGCCTTTATAGTGAATATTGAAATATAATAATTATAGTACTCCTGACCGTTACCGGTCAGGCCCCCTAGACAAAATCCCTTTTCTGTAAGCGTTAACGCCAACAAAAAGATCAAATTGTATGGAGTTGACATTAGCTTTAGAGATGTCACGTGATGTCATCTGTAAAGCTAATGTCAACTCCGTACAATTTGATCTTTCCGTTGGCGTTAACGCTTACAGAAAAGGGATTTTGTCTAGGCCCCCAGTACTCCTGACGTTATCGGTCACGGCAGCCAATCGTTTTAAGTGTGGATATCGCCCATTTTCAAAAACCGGCTTAGTACCGCTGAATTTCTAATGAGAAAACCCATCATTTGCCTAGGCAACATAGTTAGGAAAAGGCTATGTTGGGATCGGCTTCCAGTCTAACTGGATGCAGCTGGATACTAGTATTTTACATGGAGCGGCTGCCTATCCGACCTCCACAACCCAGTTAATACTGGGTAATACGATACCCCTTGGTAAGACTGGTTGTCAGACTTTCAGGGCACTGACTACCTGTAACGACTGCCAAAAATCTATTTATGGCACCCGGGACCAACAGCTTAATGTGCTTTCCGAGGCACAGAATTTATAATTTCTCATGGCAAAATTCAATAGCAATTTTTACCCGACCACGCATTGAAGACCCCAAGCTCAGTATGTAATCGTGGGTATAGATAATGATCTCATAGTCACCTCATCGATAGTGACATCCTTGGTGTGCTCAAACTTGCGCAGACCCGCCTTCAGTTTGCGCGCGACGCGGTTCGACTCGTCGTACACAGACTCGCACACGTAGATATCGTTCTCTGCTATCTCTGTCGGACGACCTGGGGAGAGAAAGAGACAAAACATTCTGTTGTATTTGTGTTGAGACCAAAAATAAAGTGGTGAGTTTGTATTTAAGTTAAAATGAAATTGTGTTTTTGAAAAATAAGTAAATTATTATTACGAGATTTTAATGAATATCCTTGTTGCTGTTATTATGCACAAATTTACGTCATAAAAATAAAAAAACACCATTTTGAACGAGTTTGAAGCATTAGTTTGTATTGTTTTTTGATCCTGTACGGAGCATATAATTCTATTTTTTTAAATACCTAACACATAATTATATATTACACCTGTAATGTTCAATAAATGTCTTGTAGACAAGCTTATTTCCGTCACCCGGGATCCACTTTATGTTTCTAGAGTCATGGTCATTTTAAGTAATCTAAGATGAAATATCCAAACCACTACTCACACTTAAGATAATCCTCATAATCCAACACAGCACACTTTCCCACGATGCCCACAAGTGGGCTCGTATCGTGCATCGTCGTCAACAACACCTCTTGCTTGTAAAAAGGCTGAAAATCAAACATACTCTTCAGTTAAAGATAAATTAAACGAAAATTTGTTGAAGGACATTGCGGGTAGGAACACATTTGTTGAATCTAACCTTGTTTATAATGTTGGCGACCTCTGATGGGAAGATTAGGAATGGGCCCCGGAAGTAGCATTTGTTGCTGTAACAAAGACAAATCATATTATGAGTTTATAGAAAAACGCAAGAAATTAATCACACCGAGATATTCATGTGCCTCAGAAAGTTCTGTAGTATGTGCTTCCAGCTGTTATTATACATACAGAGACTCGAAAGTCTGATAACCAATCCTTCAGGCCACTGGCTACTGGGTAATACCCAATACTAACTAGGATTTGGAAATCAGAATGAGCTTCATGTAAAATACTGGTACTCAGTTGCCGATAAGTCGGGAAGCCAACCCCCAACATAGTTAGGAAAAGGTTAGACCAATGATGATATCTATACTTTTTTTTTATGAATGGCATCCCGCAGTTCAACCTAGGAGGTTGGCGTCTGCTTAACCGGACTATCCTGTAGGTGCCTTGAGTGTAAGATTTCCAGCCAGGGCATGACCACAATCTATTTAAGTCGCGAGATCAAACGGTAATTTTGGGTTAGGTCGTTCCGTTGTCGATGTCCTTTTTTTTTTGGGGGTGGGGTGTGAAATCATCAAATAACCCCTCCCGCTCTGGGCAGAGCGAAAGGGAGTGTCAGACTTCTACTGACTAAAAACCACCCATGTTCCTTCTTAGCCCTTTATGTCGAGGCCGCGGTATCTCTTGCGAACAACCCGCAGCCCCGACGGGATTGTCGATGTCCTCAGGACAAGATTGAGGTCCAGAGTAAGTCCATTTAACATTCTTCTTCTTAGCGTGTCGATGACAATTCAAATTGAGTTGGCCCAAAATTTGGCAACGAGTTTGGCACTTTCAGTAGCCTCCTATGATATGCAAGTAACAGGACACGACATCAAGTGTTTTCACATAGTTTGTGGGGCAAGACCACATTTACACTCCAGCACGCTTAGTATGGCGATTCTATCTCTATTCTACCAAGAATAGACAAAGCTTTTTCCATACAATTTGACACGAAATTTTGCTACAATCTGTCATTTTGTCGATTCTTCCGTCGACAAAACCCGTTTCTACGGTGGTCATACTACGCGTGCAGGGCAGTCATCTAAAACCACATTAAAAAATAATATTTATACTTACTCGCCGGTCTCCCAAATAGTATCGACCTGCGCTATCATCTGCTTGCCGCCGTCAGTGACGACATACACGTAGTCTCCTGTCTTGATAACTCCGGAACAAACAGTGTTGTATTGCTCATAGTAGGTATTCTCATCATCTGTGCCCAGAGGGTTGTACATCACGACGTCCTGGGAAATCAGATTAATAGTAGAGGCTGAAGGATTTATGTTTAAAAGAGGGGTTTGTACAGTCACGCACGAGCGTTAATTTGTATTGTACTTGACAAAGTTCAAACGTTTCTCGAATTTCTCGTGAAATAACGATTGCAAGTTTCAGATATGGTAATATGGGTTCCAAAATATTCATTTCGTTACGTAACATGTAAAAGAAATCAAAACAGTATGCGACAATGCCTTTAAACGTTGCTAAGTGTAGATATATTGGTGCTGCTGACTGTACTACGAAAACAGCCTTTATTGCTACGGCATAAAAGCGAAAGACAAATTGTTACCATGGCAACCAGAAAGGAAATCACACACTACAAAACAAACGACACATTCTACGATACCAGGACCTTGAATCATTAAAATTTGTGTTGGCGGCTTTGGCATGTAGAGAACATAAGCGTATACATGCGCAGGCGCAGGCGAACTCTTTATTTGTATTAAACATGCTTTAACACCGACATTATATTAGATACTCACGCTAGAATTCTGGTCCAGTCCGGAAATGATAGTCGAAACAAAATGGGACAGGTTAATCATGGGTTAACAGAGCAGACAAAAATATATACAAGATTCAATTTGATAAGTAAGCTAGGGGAACCTGACAAACGTAATGGGTAAGTATTTACAACGACTGGGCCACTGTCAAATATTCCACAAATCAAAGTTGGGATCAACGGCTTAACGTGCTTTCTATGATATGAAATGATATGTAATGGGTGGTCACCCATCTACAGATCAACCTAGGCTAGCGCAACTTAATCTGAAGATTTATCTGAGCGGCTGTTACTATTTAGCCATGAGCTCTTCCTAGCAACCTTTTTCTGACAACTGGACACGTGTCAAATCGCTATTCTACACTAATAATATTATAAAGAGAAAAGATTTGTTTGTTTGTTTGTTTGTAACGAATAGGCTCCGAAACTACTGGACCGATTTCAAAAATTCACACCGTTGGGAAGCTAAACTATCCCCGGGTGATATAGGCTATCTTCTTCTATCTTTTATCCCTGTATTCCCACGGGAACGGGAACTACGCGGGTGAAACCGCGTCACGTTCGCCAGTTGCTGATATTTTTGAGATTTTTGTCTACTGGTAGAGTAGTTCTGGTTGGTAGTTTGGTTCTTCTTTATAACTTGTTGAGTACCATTATGTTTGTCCAGTTTCTCTAGCAAATGAAATGAAGCAGTACAAAAATAATAAGACAGGCTCTCGAAACTTACAGGTCTCTCCTTCTCGTGAACGTTTTCCAACACTTCTAGTTCGGCTAGTTCATCCTTGTGTTTCTCAACGCGTTCGCGGAACACGGACACGGTTCTGTTGGGTTCTAGTGGCACCTGCAGAGAAAAAAAAAAAAGTAAATAATAGTACACCCATATTTCGCCAGTTATGTTTAAGTCCCATGTAACATGAGGCGAGCCTTTTGTCATCAGCGGGGCACAAATCCAGGCCCCGTGGCTGCCATTGAGAAATTCCCGATGGAAAAACCCATTAACACTTTCTGGATCTGGGAATTGAACCCTCGACCTCATGCCCAGCATTCGTTATTGCGACTACTAGACCAGCGACACTGTCGTCAAAAATATCAATATAACATTTTCGTGAATTTTTGATATTTTTTAATATCAAAAATTCACGAAATGTTATGTTATTTCAAAGAACTAACAGAAATAACACGATGTGTGGAAAAAGTAATACAATCGATAAAAAATGGAGTAGCTACATGCTTTAGTTTTAGAAGTTTTTGGTGGGGGCACTTTCTATCTACTACGTAACTATGGCGGTATAAATTATGACGTCGGATTTTGTAGCGCTGTCTTTGTCTAGCACGACATTTTCAAATCAGCTAAAACTAAGCCATTATTTAATCGATTTTATTACTTTTTTCACACATCTTGTTATTTCTGTTAGTTCTTTGAAACAACATTCATAACAATTTCGTGAATTTTTAACAGTAGCCAGTTCTAAGCTCCATAACAACCTCTCCCGCAGCTCAGTCGAGAATTCCGCCCCAAATACAATACCAAAGTTTCCCAACTTAAATCAAAATGTACTTTACCTCTCTAGGAATAAGCGTGGCTTCCTTCTCAGCTCCTTCCCACACCTTAATCTTCTTGAACCAGCGCAGTTTAGTGTTGTATCGACTCTCGCACACGTACACGTCCTTATCGGCAAAACCTGTTAAATAATTACAACCAATCACTAATTTGGCGTCGCTCATCGACCAAAGGAAAACAAGCATGCAAATCATACTTTTGGTTCTAATTTTATTGTAACGATTATTTTACTTCATAATAATTTTAGTCATACTTTTAAGTCAAGTGAAGTAATATTTCAAGCACTTCTTATTTTATTTTACGAGTATGTATAATAATATTGAAGCTGTCTTGGCTTTCGTACGTTTTTTCGCGGGTGACCACTGAAAACCAGCGCTGTGCTGTGGGTGCCCATAGCACAGCATCATGCTGAGTGGTAACCTATTTGTCGCAGTCACGACGTACAACTATCTTTATATTATCCCTGCTTGTTGTATTTTTTAATATCTGTTATGCGTTGTGTGTGTATTTTTTTTTCCTGTATGTCTCTTTGTATGCTCGTTATGTTTCTGCGACGAATAAATATTTTTTCTTTCTTTCTTTAGCTATGAACAGAGATATAATTGGAGACCGTAAATCGGCAAACACGATCATCATCATCTACTGAAAACGGGATATTTACCATGTTTACTTTGTTTCGAGCTCCCGATAAAAAGACTTCAATTCAGTTGAGGTTCGCATAGCCAAGGGGAAGAATGGCATAAAAGGGAAGAGGCCTATACACAGTAGTGGGTGGAACAAGGCAGCCGATGATGATGATAAAATATTGTTACGACGGTCATCTAGAACCTTCAGGAAACGTCGCTAATAACTGTGAAGTACCTACAAAAGTCCAGTACATTCTTGTAGTTACCTACTGGTCAGCGCGGCGAGCGTCGGCGGCATAATTGCCATTGTAATTTCGACCGTATGCCGAGGGCGTAAAGTAACTTCTACCTTGTTGGTTCTTTTATCTTTAAGTTTATTTTTTTAGTTATTTTTCTTTGTGAATGCTTTACTCATTTACCCTCAGGCCTGAACTTGAAGTACTCCTTAACGTTCATGACATAGCAGTGTCCCACGATCTGGTCGAGAGGCACGACGCGGTGCGACTCTGTCTTGAACACCTCTTGCTGGAGGAACTTGCGTGTGCGCACGTGGAACGTTTCTTGAGGCCTGTGAGAGGGAGAGAGAGTAAAAGATGACTTAGTTAGACATAGGTAAAGGTTTATAGGTAACGAAGTTTATTCTATTGTGTTTGGGTGCCTTACAGCTAACAAACAATACAAAAATGTATACTTTGGCAATTAACGACAAGCTATTTACAAGCCTCCACAGTTTTTATTAAACTAAACAACAAACCGTAACCGTTGCATGATACAGCTGTACAGGTGGGCACATACTGGTCGTACCAACTTCGAGAAATCAAATACACTAAGGAAACGTAGGTATCGATGGGAAACAAAAGTTTAAACAGCCGCTTGTTTCAACAACATGTTTTTGTGCTACAGTCTGTTGGAGATATGTTGTTGACAAATAATATTGCACTAAGGCAACATACAATAATTAGCGTGCAAGATGTGGTTGCGAACAAAATTTAATTTTACGGCCTGATTCTCTCGTTGCCAGAATTCAACTTGTTGCTTGTTGGACTGCGTCGTTGTTCGCTAGTGTTGAGTTTGACGTCGGGCCAGGTCCAGCAAATTTTTATTAAGTTTTTCCATCAGGAATTTCTCAGAAGCGCTCACGGAAGCTGGATTTGTGCCCAGTTGATGGCAATAGGCTCGCCCCCTATTACATGGAACTTAAAAGTGGGTGAAATGTGGGTTAACTAATGGATAAGCCTCTGCCTAACCTTCCGAGGATTACAGGAGGTTCTGATATATTGTGCGATTAACTTTCCCTGATAAAACCCAAACCCGATTCGAGAAAAACGGAAAACGTAGAAACTCCAGTTACTTGCCTATAGTAAGAAGTACAATACATGCAGGGCACGCCCTCATTGTTGGTCCACACCCTCTCTACTTGCACTATGGCGGGCTCCTTATTCCCTTTGTCCGGCTGAACGTACACGAAGTCTCCCTTGCTGTAAGCCGTCTGTTGGAGTGGGGCTCCGCCTGACGGCATTGAGTCGTCTGTGCTGGATCTGAGGACAAATAAAGGTATGTGAGAGAGTGGTTTTAGAGACAAAGATCGACCATCGATGCTTGGAGCTACTGGTCCATGAAGGCATTTATGAAGGGTGAACTTCCTATCTCATTAAAGAGCAAGGTTGCCGACATGTGTATCTTGCTTTTTTTTGTTCCGTCTTGGAAAATCTTTATGGATGTCCTCAGCCCTAAGGCGAGTGGACGGGGCTGTCAGACTCTAACTGACTAAATCACTGGTGTTCCCTTCCCACACTTGTACTGGGGATCATGGTATGTGTATCCTGCCTATCCTAACCTATGGCGCTCAGACTTGGTCTTTGACTGAAGCTCAGAAGTCCATACTCAACGTTTTGCAAAGAGCGATGGAACGTAGCATTCTTGAAATTAGGCTCCGATTGAACAGACTTGAAGTAGGTACATTACATAAAATCCTGGCTCAACCAAATGCTGAAGATGCTGTTTAAGTTCATGGCCCACATAATATGTATATTTAGGGTACGATGGGTCTAACATACACATTTCGATTATAAATGTCTCTAAATAAATAAAGAAAAGAAAGTACTCCGATTGAAAGCTCAACGCTTTATAACGGTTTAAACAGGCGTCGCCAATGTTGGCGTTAAATCTGCCACGTTAAAATATAACACTCTTTTTTTGGGCAGTCGTGTAAAAATAGAACTGGGCGCGTCACGTTTCTAGGAAGAAGCCGGACAGATGGGCGAATATCGTCACACAGTGGATGCCTGAAGCGGCGCTGGCGTGACGATCTGGATTAATTCTTAACGGATTGGTTGGAGAAAGTAAATTGTAAACAAACTTGGAAAGCCATGGGGGAGGCCTTTGGCCAGCAGTGGAAAAGCGCAGGCTGAAAAAAAAGAGAGAGTGGTCTTAGTTTCAGAATCGAAAATATACGAAAAAAATAGTGTTACAATGATAGCATAGTAACGCTGTATTCTTCTTTATCTTGTGACAGGAGACGAGAGTTTTGCGGCCCATGGGCCTCTGCCTTGGGTTTACATGCCGTCGAGAAATCTCTGTCATGATGCTTGGTTTCCTCACGATGTTTTCCTTCATTGAAGCAAGAGATAACTGTACAATACGTACATGAATATGAGAACTCCGGTGCGTTTTGGGTTCGAATTCGAAACCTGTAACTCGGTAGTCCAACGGTGACACGTCTAGGCTATTACGCTGTATTAAAATATACGTATCCGATTGTATAATATCGAGTTCTTCTACCTTTGCAGGCAGATGTTGTGTTTCCAGATTCACTACTTCTTCTCCCCAGCTAAAACATTAGGAAGTGGTGAACTTTCTAGCAGTGCTGACTTTCACGGTCACACCCCAATTTGAACAGTTATAGCAGTGGCCGGTTGTAGATTTATTTTTAACTACTGTTACTTGGTTAAAGACCAAAATCTATGATGGCACTGTGATAAAAGATCGCAAAGAATCTTAGATTCATGACACAGCTGTCCATGTCTTCGTTCTAAACCTGCTCCAAAATAAATTTGAAGAAAACTGTAGCAATTTACTCGGTATAAGACAAAATTTTATCTTCTTGAGCCCAAGTCTGCGTGGAATAGTGGGTGGATGTAGAAAGCCTGCAGCTCCAACTAACCTGGTCTCATCCTCATCCTCATTCTCCTGCAGCATCTTGCACTGCTTCACGAGCTCCACACTGGTGGCCATGGTGTCCCTGGTGAAGGTCAGCGCTGGGGACTGCAGGGTGCCGCGACACAGCTGGTCACGTTGGTCGATGTAGTACGACTGGAGCTCTACGGAGTCTTCGAAGATCTGGCTGTCGGTGCGGGAGAGGCGACGGGCTCTGGGGGTAAAGGTGTTGTTTTTTTGTCACAAGAAAGCTTACAGGAGCTCGTGGCTAAATAATACCACCGCTCGGAACAGATCTCCAGGTTAAGCCGCGCTTGCTAAGGTTGGTCTGTTGGTCTGTGGATGGGTGACCGCCTATTACATACGAAGTTGCCTCCCTGTGTCGGAAAGCACGTTAAGCTGTTGGTCTTGGCTGTCATTAGTAGATCTTAAGTAAGTAAGAATAAGTATTACAACCAGTCATACCTATTACCCAGTACTGGATTGTGGAGGTCAGATAGCCAGTAGCTCCATGTAAAACCCAAACATAGTTGAGAAAACCTGTCTTTAAAACTTTAAAACAATATTTGACTTAGTATGTAATACATTTTCCCACATCTTATACTTGATAACCAGTCTTACCACGGGGTATCGTATTACCCTACCTAACTGGGTTGTAGATGTCAGATAGGCAGTGGCCATGTAAAAAACCGTTATAAAGCTGCATACGGTGAGACTGGAAGCCGACCCCAACATGGTCGGGAAAAGGCAGATAATTTATTGTATTTATTCCCATTATTTATAAGTAAACAAACTTAATACATTTTTAAATATTTCTTATAAAACAATAAAAAAAACATTTAAGAATATAAAAAATTGTAGCACACCGGTATCGGGAACAGGGTCCAAGCTACCGGCGGTCAGGGCTCCAGAGAAAGGAACCTCCTAACAATACGAGCCGTGTCCAGGAGTACCGCTTTCTGCATCAAGCCCTTGATCCAGCCGCCTAACGAAAGTCTCCTCAGGTGTTGGTCGAGGCTCTTGGCAATTAAGCCATTGGCTGTAATGACTATCGGCACAATGATCGCTGAGTCCACACCATTATTTATTTATCATGAATTATTACGAATAGAAACATTACGGAATCATCCAATAAGATGCTATAAAACACAAAAAAAGAACAATTAAATTAAAAGTAAAATTAAATTATATCTATAAATTATATCCCACATAGATATTGTACAGGAGCAAAATATAACAACAACAAAAAAGGAATTACGTAAATTCCCACCTTTCAAAAACAGCGAACATGTCCTGCTGGAAGTGATCGAGCCTCTTGTACAGGCCCTTGTCGAGTCTCCTCTTGACCAGGTCCAGTGAGATGGCGCGCACCTTCTCGCCGTTGGACGACTCGTCGTGCTCGGCTAACTCCGCCATACTGTCGGAGTAGCATCTGGAAATAACAGAGGTTTTTAAAATATGGTAAAAGTTCCTAACTCCAAAAAAATTAAACTGGCCAAGTGCAAGTCAGACTTGCACATGAAGGGTTTCGTACCATTGTAGTAGATATTGAGAGATTTTCCATGTTACTTAAGCAGTGGTTTAGCGTGCCTTAGACGGGCCCCATTTAAAAATTTGTTGCCCAAATGAGGTGTAAAGATTTTTCCATTTTTGACTCGTAATTATTGAAGTGAAACATCTTATGACACGTTAGGCACATTTTTATGATATGATTTTTTCTCTGTAGGTATGGCCCAGGTCAAGTGAGAATGTGGATAATGTTTTACGAATTTTTGCTAACACACATTCGGGGCCCCGTATAATTCATACGGCTGATATACGGCGGTAGCTACGCCCCTGTATTTAGCACCATGGACTTCTTAGGTTTTCCTGTAATCTTTAAGTGTTGAACTAATTTCTGTATTGTTTTAAATTTTAGGCTCAGTAGTTTCGGAGATAAGGGGGGGGGGGGGGGGCGGAATAGTCGGACAGACAGGCAGACACATAAGTGTTTTTTCCGTTTTTTCCTTTTGAGGTACGGAACCCTAAAAAAGATATGATACTGACCTGCCCTCCTCGTCTTGGTGATTGTAGACACTGGTGAAGAGATTGAGCAGCAACTCTTGCACCGCCGCTGGCACATCCGGTATCGCGTCATCGTCCTCCCTGCAGTAATAATAATTGTTAAAGTTTATTGCATTAATAAACATCATTGATTTACAAAACAGAAAAGTTTAGAAGGTTTCTTGTTTGACAATAGGGTAGTTCACTGACTAAAAAAATATCATTCTGTTTAGTCCGTCTGTTAGATTATCGAAAAATATTGGAAACGAGTTTTTTGTTTATCAAATTAATAAAAATTTACGAAAATAAAACGTGTCAAAGATCGTGAGTGGGGGCTGGTGACGTCACGAAAAAAGAAAAAATACGTGTCCAATATTTTTTAGAAATTTATCTGGCGGACTAATTAGATTTTTTTGTTAACTACCCTATTCTATCGTTGTAATCGTTAACTTAGTGTTTTATTGTGTCATTTTGTTTTGACCGCAACACAATTTTCTACACATTGATTAAAATGAGAATGGTCATCGCCTATCGCTTTAAGCATCCTCTTTTGTTGTCAAATGATGATGTAAGGTAAACGCATGCCGCGTTTTGAAAAATACGTTACGCGTACAACACACATAACACCAGGCCTGTAATTCACGAAGTCTTAGGCATTATTTGTTCATGGCTGCTACAACGTTATTAGTGATTCTTTCGTTCATCGAACATATTCGATGAAATGCTAATATTTGATTCTAAGAGGCCTATAATAGAGACGTGCAAATGATCTTGTGGCAAACGCCGGGGCTATCGAATAATGTAATAAAACAAAACAATAAACCCAAAAATATAATAGAAAACACGAAATTTTACATTAAAAACACATTATTTTTACATTTTCTACTCTAGTGCAAAATTAACCCCTGCACGCTTAGTATGGCGATTCTATCTCTATTCTACCAAGAATAGATAAAGCTTTTTCCATACAATTTGACATAAAATTTTGCTACAATCTGTCATTTTGTCGATTCTTCCGTCGACAAAACCCGTTTCTACGGTGGTCATACTACGCGTGCTGGATGTTGTGTATCTTTTTTCTTGTTTTTATTTGTTGTGTGTTTTTTTTTCAGGAGTATTTAAGTCAACCTACAAAATTAAATAAAAATATTAGACCACTACTATAGACTCAACAACAATTATTTTAAGAGTCATTGTCATTTGAATTGAATTCAAAATGTCGTCAAAAAGCTCGTAGGGTTGACGATATCGACAACGAGGCAAAACACAGAACAGCGAAGAATGGCAGAAGAAAGGGGACCCCTATACCCAACAGTGGGTAATTCTGAGCTGAAATGATGATGAAGACAAGGCAAGTTAAAGAAAAGCTGCTAGCATGCATGAAAGTGACAAACACTTAGCGCCATTTACACAGTAATTTATGTTTTTTTTTTCGATACTTGTATGTAACCAAAATTTATTTTTAAGCCCTTTTTTTATTATACTTTACTAACATCTCTATCGTTCATGCACCGTTGATTAACTACAGTTTTAACGTGCGATATCATTCCGAATGTAGCAGACGCACCTGGTAGTGTTACGGCCTGATGCTCTGCTCACCCAGCAAGAAAGTTGCGTGTAAATATACATACATCATATAGCTAATAAGCAAAGTATTATAATATCCCCAATTCGTAGGATAAAGTATTCAAAGGGGATTAAATGGCTTCGGAGAAATGAGAGGATTAAGTTAACGAAAGCTTTTTTACAAGAAATTGATTATTATTGGAGGATATTAGAAACAGAAAACTGAAAAGTTTTATTACGTTATTCTTCATACTCTTGAGTCTTACAATGAAACCATTTAGCGAAATCTTTTGGCTCCATAAAAAAGATTATCTCAAAAATATTGACGTGGTTGAACACAAAGGTACAGTAACAGTATGCTCTCCGGCAAGTCTCGTCTATCATCGGGGGACTGTGCGTTTGGGTCGAGAAAAGGCAAGAGCACCCTCTTGCCTTATCTTTGAATGATTAAATGATGTCTTGCAATCCTTTGAAAGTTGATAGCTTGAGATTAGTCGCCTTGGCGAAAGATTACCAGTACAAAGATTTACGCTTTGGCGTAAGTCGCGATGTTTCTACTCATACCAAAAGGCCGAACCGCACGCCATCCCAGGTTTAACTATGAATGACATTGCGGCCGCGTAGAACTAATATGTTTTTTTTTTTATTTTGTTCCATACAAATAATTTAAAAAAAAAAACCTAAAAACATGACAAAAACTCACCTCAAAAGCTGCTTAGTCTGCAAGCAAACCCGATGCAAAATCAAAGCGTCCTTATAAATCTGTGAGTCAGGCTCGTTGTACTTGCAAGCGTTATCGAACATCAGTATGAAGTCTGTGGCAAGCTCGTTGACAGAACTATACACATTGTTCTTTAGTTTATGGGCGATCTTCTCCATGTCTATGGGGTTCTTGATCAGTTCGTAGTAGTCTGGGTACTCGATCTTGTTTGGTAGCTTCATGAAGATAAGGGCGAGTTGACGGTGGGCTGTGGAAGGAAGGTGATTTGAGTTAGTTTTTTTATGTACATTTAAACGTAAAAGAGCGGTATCTCGAAGAAAGTCAGTTTCGAGAAAATTTTAGTTATACTACTTCCTCCAACTTAACTGTTGTAAATATAATTTGGTTACATTACGGATCTTTGTTTTTGCTTATTAGGTTTTTTATGTTTTAAAATAGATACTGCTATTTGGCTTAGTTCATTAGATGCGTATTTATTGAAGGTATCCGATCCATTAAAATCCCCTCTATATTCTTATTTAGATAAAGCTTTTGAGCTTAGCCCAGTAGTAGGTATACAAGCTGTAATAAACTTGAACGCGGTAAGTGTTACCATGAATTATATACATACATACAAATAACAAATATTTTCCAAGAGATCCACTGAGAGCGGAAAATAACACTTCACTTTCGGAAGTCGGTGGCAAAAAAAAACAATGAAACAAACAATCACGGACAATGGACATTTTAATCGCTACCATAGGCGAACGTAAAATGTTATCTATTGTTAGAAAGAGGGCTGATATTGATTATCCTCGCAGGTGGTCTTCGCAGAAAACAGGATTACATTCAATTCACAAGATCATTTTAATCTTGTTTTACGTAGGTTCATTATGCTTTCTCTCATTACAAACACATTTTACTATGACCATTATAAACGCAAAGTTAGAGTAAAATAAGGATGCACAATTACCAGGAATTGTTTATCGATAATAAGCCAATAAACACGTGCAGGTAGTAAACTGTCGATCAGTCATTAGCTAAGTGTCGTCGAATTCAAAGCAGAGTTATTAAAAAAAAATGTGACAGTAAGCAATGCCAAAAAAAAAATTCTTGTAAAAAAATAAAATATTGATAATTTGCTTAATTGTTTTGTCGTATCCATAAAACACTCAACACTTCTACGCACAACATTAGTACTGCTTTTATGGGTTTATGACCCTTATGGAGCAGTACTAGTTTGTGCGTCCGAAGTCCGAGAAAATTCATTTATGACTTTACCTTTGCGTTTGTCCAAGTGTAGAATACTACATTCTTATCACCAATATTAATGAATTTTCGAATTCCTTATTTATCAGTTGCTTCGGTGAAGGAAACTATCGTGAGTAAACCAGCATCCCTAAGTGATATTTCTCGACGGCATGTAAAGTCAACACATAAGCCCATGAGTGGGATAAAAACTCTGCCACCAACACGCGTAGCATGACCACCGTAGAAACGATGGAATCGATGGAAAAAAAAGACAAAATGACAGATTGTAGAAAGGTTTCATATCTTCTTCCTAACGTGTGGGCAGTAAGGTCTAACGACCCCACACACCCTAGTGTCAGAGTTTCTAAACCGCCCCAAGGGCCTCTGATATGGTTTGACGACCGCCATTTAGCGGCCGGGACCACCAGCTTACACGTGCCTTCCGAAGCACGAAATCATTTTTTTATCAGACAATCAGGTGATTCAAGCCTGCAATTTCCTAACCAAACTGGGTACAAAGTATCCTTCCCGTGGGAATCGAACCCACGACCACCGGGTCACACGGGGCAAACGCCTAAACAATTTCATATCGAGTTGTATTAAAACAGCTTTGTCTATTCTTGGTAGAACAGAGATAGAATCGCCATGCTTTGTGGGCAGGTTAAGCAATAGCCACATGATTTAGAAGATACCTTACGAAGACTTTATTTACCGATATTTTTATTTTTTATTAAGATTATGTATGAGCTAAATATATATAAATAAATGTACTTAAATTGCATATTTACCCTTTAGGTCACAGTACATAATAATATTAACTCGAGTTAGTTTAAGACGTGTACGACAATGATGTTGAAAGAGCGGAACCTTCTAATAGAGGCATTCTTTGCCTAAATGGGGGTTCCAAACACATTAACATGTAATGTAATACTTAATTGGCACAATAAACTATTTGTATATTGTAGTTGTAGATATACCAACCTTTAGGATCCCTGTAATCCCTGATAGCATCATACAAGGTCCTCAGCTTCTGTTCAAACGGAGACAGCTGCCTAGTCTTCGGCGCCGCTTTAAATGTCTTCAAAGGAGTTTTCCGTTCGAAACTACCGCTGTTAATATTAACCTCCTTGAGTTTCTCATTCATGACTCGTTCTAGAAGGTTCGCGTCTTCGTATATCATGGAACCTTCTTCGTTGAATTGGCGGCAGTTTGAGAACATTAAACGGAAATCGGAGACCATTTCGTCTATTGAGTTGTAGCGATCGTTCTGGAATGAAAGTTGTGGGTGAGAAAAAGAACACGTGCTTTTTTAGGGTTCCGTAGCCGAATGCCAAAAAATGGAACCCTTATAGATTCGTCATGTCTGTCTGTCTGTTCGTCCGTTTGTCACTGCCACTTCATTCCGAAACTAATATGACTACCCAAGTAATAGAGTGAAAAATGTATTAAAAATATCTGCTGTAGATTTCAATGAACACGTTCAATCGAAATTGATTTGAACGTGTTCATTGAAAGCATATTTCCAAAAACCGCAAATATAACTTTGTCATTTACACAAACACTACGAAAAACAAAGTTTAAAGGGGGCTTCCCTACTTCTTCGGTACGGAACCCCTTTATGTGTTTGACCGGGTGTTCGTTTCCAGATAGTTTCATCTATTTAATTACCTAAGCTACTGAGTCTGAAAATTTGCATTTAATTAACAAGAGATCCATAAAGGTATTTTAATTCGTTTTATTTAAATTATATTAAGGTTATGAAAGTTTATTTACCAATGGTAAACCCCATCAGAGAGCTTGTGGTTGTAAAAGCGGCAACATCAACCAATTTCACTTAAAATGCTACAAAGCAATTCAAATGAAACAAAGAGTTCTTTCTAACTAAAACGTTTCTAGGAATTGACAAAGGCGACGAACTAAGCAAAATAATAATCCCATTGATAATATTTTATGGAAAAATGTTGTTAATAGTTGTAGGTAAATATTTTTTCGTGCAACCTTGAAAATATTTTTTTTTTTATTTATTTAAGTTTAACTAGCTGTTGCACGCAAATATGTTTATTATGTTATATAATGTTTATTTTGTACTTCATCACTTTTTAACAAAAAGATATCTAGTTATACATTTGTAACCATAATAAAATGAAGAAATTGGTCAGATAGGCAGTCGCTTCATGTAAAATACGGGTATTCAGCTGCATACGGTTAGACTGGAAGCTGACCCCAACATAGTTGGGAAAACGCTAGGCAGATAATGACAAAGGTGTGTATAATTGGTGTTCTAGTGTGTTCAAAAGGAATAAGTTCAATTGAAAACATACCTTAATATTAGCTTCAATAGTGATCATATCAATAGGCTTATCAATCACATTATAATACTCCGGATAAAGCTTCTTGCTCGGTTTCTCCATGAACAACAACATGGGTTGTCTTCCATCCGAACAGGTGAATTCTACCATTTGTTTAGATATGTAATGCAGCTTCTTCTTCAAAGGGAGATTGGTTTTGTTCGGTGTGCTTACGGGAGAAGGAGCGATGGCTTGAACCGGGTTGAGTCTTGGACGACCTGTAAAGAAATTTTGGTCAGTTGTGGTGTTCGTTTCTAATCCACCAGTTCTAGTTAAACGTACCATTAGAGCATCGAACCGCTGCCGCCCGTTCGATGTCCACAGCGCACAAGATGGAATAAAAACAGCAGAATAATATGTTAAATTATTGGTGTTATTGCTTTTTGTGGCGTTCTAGTGTAACATAAAAATAAATAAATAAATCAGGCCTGTAATCCCCGAAGGGTTAGGCAGAAGTGTACGTAAATAGTACGCGACTGCTGTGCATGAGGTCCTGCCCTCGATTCCCGGGTCGAACCAAGTGTTATTGGGTTTTTCTATAAGGAATTTTGTCGATAGCAGCCAGGGAGTCTGGATCTGTGACCGGCAGATGGCAATAGGCACGCCTCCTATTACATGGGACTTAGAAACATAGCTGGCTGAATGTGGGTGTACTTTTAGGTACACCTTTGCCTAACCCTTCGGAGATTGCAGGCATGATGATGTTATGTTATGTTTTATTACCTCTAGGTCTTGGCGTTTGCACTTGCGACTGGTTCTTGACGGACGAGAGGCTCTCGTCATCGCTGGAAGAGCTCTGAACGATGTCCAGTAACTCTTGGACGCGTTGCTGCATTAATCTATTAACAAAAATACGTATACGAGGTGTAACATAATGCTGCAAGTTGCTCGAAAGAGATACCGCGGCCTCGGACACAAAGGGCTACGATTACGAAGGAACATGGGTGGATTTTTAGTCAGTAGAAGCCTGACACTGCCTTCCGCTCCCACCATCTAAAAAAAACACGTGTAGCATAAGCGCAATACCTCTAAGTGGTGATTCAGACCCTGAAACTGGATTACTTTCTTTGAGAAAAATAGGACGACAAGAAACTGAACCCCCCATACTTACATACCGTCGCATCGTAAATGACAGGATGTGTGAAAAAAGAAATGAAATCGATAAAATATGGCTTAGTTTTAACTGATTTTAAATGAGTTGCTAGGCAGAGACAGCGCTACGAAAAAGTGACGTCATATTTTCATACTGCGATAGTAGTACAAATGGCCGTTTCGCGCGACAAGCATAGAAAGTGCCCCACCAAAAACTTCTAAAGCGTGAAGCTACTCCATTTTTTTATCGATTTTATTTCTTTTTTCACACATCGTGTTTTTTTCTATTAGTTCTTTCAAATAATAAAACATTTTCGTGCATTTGTAACAGTAGTCAATTAATACCCAATTGGTAAGAGGAGTCCAAAGTTCTTTTTTGTCGACAATTTTTTCCTTAAGATAAAATGTCCAGTTTGTTGGTCTGTATCACCTAAAAAGGATTGAGCTTATTCAGTAACACCCTGTATTCGCCTTCTCTGAGGTATTTGGACTGCATTGGATCAGTAACAGGTCGATTCTAAAAATATTATTTTTATTCGAAACAAAAAATCTTTTCTTTCTAAAAACTGCACCACATAACTAGTCTATAGACTCATACTCATAATCTTTACTTTAATATTAGAAATGCGAAAGTAACTATGTCTGTCTGTAGCGCTTTCACGCCAAAACTACTGAACCGATTTAAATGAAATTTGGTACACATGTAATCTAGAGCCTGAGAAAGGACAGAGGCTACTTTTTAATGCGAAAAAAGAGTTGGTAAGGGGTTAAAAAGGGAGGATGAAAATATTACTTTTGGTCGCAATAACCGACATCCACGTGGACGACGCCGCGAGCATCAGCTAGTTTGAAATAAACTTTTACGTTCTAAACTTCAGTGGTAAAACTTACAAAAACTACCTGCTACCTAATAGACCATTTAAAACTTTCCAAGAATTAATAACAATGACTTCCTGCCCTATTGTTCTAAAATAAGGCTTGCCAGAATTACCAATTACACACTGCTACATACCGGGAACTGCCTAATCACTGATAATAAGCTTAATGACCTGCCTATTGTTTAATAAAGGTGTTATAGTTTAACTACCTACCTATTAGGATAATATATTTACTCGGGAATGTGTAAACGGGAGGAACAATAGACCTACCCCACCCTACGCGTTGGTTCAGGTAGCCCATAAAAAGGGCAGAATTCTGGTTTTGTTAATCAGTTCTTGATTGACCACCAACGCGGGTACGTGTCTTCCGAGTTATTTCCTGCTCAAATTGATCAGTAAATCATAAAATAATAGTCATGGACAGCTGCTTTCTGAGCAAGCTAGAAAGCCAGGAAAACTGTTTATTTGCAAGAAAGTCAAGTGTACCACAGCCTAATGATATCGTACAAGTGAGAGATCTCGATGGTGAAAACAATAAACGAACAAAATTCACAGTTTGAATTAAACGTATAAGAAAGTCAAGTGTACTACAGTCTAACAATATTGCGTGACACTACATAAAGTGACACATGGACAGCAGCTATCTGAGAACACTCAAAACCGAAGAAAACTGTTCTTTTTTGCAAGAAAGTCAAGTGTACTACAGTCTTACTTGTGTAGCGCTACATAAAGTGACACATGGACTGCAGCTATCTGAGAACACAAGAAACCGAAGAAAACTGTTGTTTTTTGCAAGAAAGTCAAGTGTACTACAGCCCAATGATATCGTACAAGCCAGAGATCTGGATGGAGAAAACAAGAAACGAACAAAATTCACAGTTTGAATTAAACGTATAAGAAAGTCAAGTGTACTACAGTCTAACAATATTGTGTGACACTACATAAAGTGACACATGGACAGCAGCTATCTGAGAACACTCGAAACCGAAGAAAACTGTTGTTTTTTGGAAGAAAGTCAAGTGTACTACAGTCTTATAATGTGTGACGCTACATAAAATGACACATGGACTGCAACTATCGGAGAAAACTAGAAACCGAAGAAAACTTCAGTTTGTATTTTAAAGAAAGTCAAGTCTGCAACAGTCTCATGATATAGTGAGAAACATCACACAAGTGTGTTATCTGGATGGTTACTGCAAGGGAACAAAATTCACAGTTTGAATTTAAATGTTTAAGAAAGTCAAGTGTACTACAGTCTCATAATGGCGACACTTTTTAACATGTTTTTGTGAATTACATTAAATAAAGGTTTTGTCTGATAATTTGATGCATTTTAATTTATCTCCATAGTTTTCTATCTGTCACACTCATACGCAATTTGATCTAAGCAAAATGTATAAAACACATTAGAAAAAAGAAGGTCATTAGATAGAAGATGCGCTGATCTGAAGTTCCTAAGATAGCCAACAGCTAGAATTTATCATTTTATAAAAGATGTTCTGACATGTTCACTTTGAGCTTGAAGTTTCTCACATGAGAGCATAAGAAAAAAAAAACAAAAGCCGATATATTCGTCACCACAAATAATCGCTATAACATTTTTCTATTTTTGAGTGCTTGTAGCTCAATATTTTGAAGATGTCACCGCATCAAAAAAAAAGTTACTTCTGACAAACTGTAAAGCAGTTTGTACATAGCTCCCTGATACATTTTTATTTTACTACTTGCAATAAAAGAAAGAACAGCAGTTAGGTGTGCTGCGCTATGAAAGAGCAGCACACCTCATAGCATTAGTCTTTAAACTGTAAGGACATGCCTTTGTCGATCCCCATTAAGAGTCGTAGACTATGTCACGTTTAGCAAGCTAAGCATTCAAATTCTAGTAACTAAATAATTTAAGTTAGCAATACGATTCGTATAGAGTTGGACATTAATAAAAGGAACTTTGGAATGAACCGTCGTTTCCATCTGTCACCTACCCTTATGAATATACTTCAAAACACTTACCTCTGCAACTTAACAGCGTCCTTATACAATCGAGTAGAAGGTGAGTTATACTGTTTTGCGTTCTCAAACACAATGTTCATATCTCCTGCTACTTCAGACAAAGTCCCGTAGTTGCCTCGGATAATCTTATTCTTGATCTGTGTCAGAGACACTGGATTCTTTATTTCTTTATAGTAATCAGGGTAGGCTCTGCGAGACGGGAGCTTCCAGAAAGATTCTGCTACACGGCCTGTAAATAAGTAAATAAAATGTGAGTTTTTAAACTGTATTTTTAACTAAAGTTATGGAAATGCCTCTTTGGTCTTAGTGGTTGCAAGCATGACTGCGGAGCATGTTTTGGCCTTTGATAATTTCTCATACATAACTTCACGGCAGTGTCACTAGTAATAAGAGGTCAGTTAGGCAGTTGCTCTATGCAGTAATACTGAATACATGCAGCTGAAAAATTACTATAGGTCATCTAGATCTACGCTTAATGCTATGCTCTATGATTAATGCCACCATGAATAAACGCTTTATAGGGTTCCGTACCTAAAGGGTAAAAACGGGACCCTAAGACTTCACTGTCAGTCCGCTTGTCTGTCTGTCACCAGGCTGTTTCTCATGAACGGTGATAGCTAGACAGTTGATATTTTCACAGCTGATGTATTTCTGTTGCCGAAATTAATATTAAATATAAACTAAATATTTAAGTGGGGCTCCCATACAACAAACGTGATTTTTTTGCCGTTTTGGGTACGGAACCCTTCATGTGCTATTCTGACTCGCACTTGGCCAGTTTTTTTCTCATCTCTAACAACAAGATTGTACATAAGTTAAAGCAGTTGTGGCTAACATAGTATAGAAGTTTATTTTTCTTTCACTGACCTTCTATGGGTGCTGCTTGTTCGAAATAAAAGTTTATTTACTTATTTAATTATTGGCAAAAAGTAATGCTTTTTTAGTAAGTTATGGAATTTTTAATTACCGTTTGGTCCAAAATAGTTCCTGATTGTTTCTAGTAGTTTCCATTGCGGTGAACCTTCGTTTTCATGCTTCTCTTCGTCAGTTTCGCCTGCGCTGTCTTCTGAATGCTGTATAAATAGAACAATAGATAATATGTATAAATTTTCTTTTTTCGGAATGTAAAAATACTATAAAAATAATGACAGAAAGTGAAAACAAGAACAAAATCGGCCAAACAACACAAAAGTTACCACCAATAAAACTTTTGTTTCTGTCTCTTTCTAGACAAACGGAATTAAGTACAGATTTTGTACGTCGATCGTGAACAATGTCGTGATGAAAGTTATCGCTGTCTAATCAGCAGTTTCAAATGCTTATAAATTTGTATTTTATATAAATATTTAGAAAAATAAATCACTTTGCTATTATCTGACGTTAATACGCTTTGTTTAGAGTGTTAAAAAAAATCATGCATACACCCAATTATTGGCACAAAGGTGATTTAAGGTTTCTATTTCTTTCTTTTTTTGGGATAGCCAAGCCTTATTGCATTTGCGGTTTTTTTGTCGGTCTCTACTGTAGATTCTAGCTTGTTTGTCGACTGTATAAAGTATTCCTAAATCCTGAAACGGTTGTAGCCACAGGTATGCTCTAGAAATCGCATGGTACAGTATCCAGCCATGGACTAAAGTTGGTTAAAGTTACACAATCCAAAACTACTGGGACCTTCATAAAAACGCTTCCGTAAATGGCAGCATTGCCGCTTGCTACCATTTCCATATTTACATGGAACCCAGACATGTCACTGTCATCTAGCAGTGTAGATGGACCGTTCGCTGTCATGGTAGCCTCCGGTATTGTGCCTTTTCATTCTGGTCACATTGGAACTGTATTTTTTGTCTGCATGGCATCTCACCAGTCAATCTATAAAGCTGGCTTCTGCTTAACCGGACAAATCCTTTAGATGCCTTGAATGGAAAGCCTCCAGCCGTAAAACTTAAATACTAACTGCGGTACTCAGAGATATTTAATGATTACTTAAGCTGTCACTTAGTAAAGATTTGACATACTTTTGTACGACAAAACTATCAAAACCTTTTCTAAGTGATGGCTTAAGTAATCATTAAAGCTCTCCGAGTGCGGCTGTATGCGACAGCACACTAAAGGCGCCCCCTGTGGGGTACGGACCTCGGCTTAAGACATCACTGGGGAGGGCAGCAAGGGGACAGGCTGGATCTGAGAGAGATTTTTTACGGGCTGATTTATTACTACTGACTCAGCATCACGTGGTGGCACGAGCAAGGCCGCCTATGTGTCGCCACATTGATCGGTCCCATGCGTCTCGCATACAGCAGGATCCCCACAACCTTCACCAGGTCATCGGTCCACCTAAAAACTTAGTAACAATAAAATATACAATACCTTAACCTCAGGCTCATTATCCGATCCAGGCGGCTCCATAATCGCCAAAGCCTTGCTATTGGGCACCGGGCCCACACGCGAAGTCCTCTTGCTTCGTATACGTTCGGAAGTCTTCGCCGGCCCGCTTCGGCCGTGCTGGTCGATCTCCTGTTTGCGCATTTGTATAACCTGTTGTATGAACTTTAACATCAATGGTCGTCTACGCCAATTGCTGGTTACGTTTGATGCGACAGAAATGTGTTGTGAGGTGTGTAAAAAGTGTGGATAAGTGCGAACTACGGGGGGTCAAGTGTCTATCCTATTGGGTGCCGCTGTAATTGGTCTATTTGAAACAAATGATCTAAGTTACTGTTTGGAAACTATTATAGCGATTTTGTGTAGGATTAAAAGGTCAATTTAAACTACCTACGAAACTATGTAGATTTGATGCGTATTTAAGGCATAATTGAATTCATGGATTCAAATAGTCTTACAATATTTTGCTGATGGCAACAGTGCCAGTGCAGCTCTAACTGGCGCTATATAGCTCTTGCTAAATTAAAATATTTATTTCACATACTCTTAAAAAAGAAGTTATTTTTACGTTCTTTTTCTTTATTACTACAAATTGTGCAAGAATGAGTTTGTAACCACAATTTATAATAGCATACCAACCTTCTTTAACATCTTAGCATCTTTATAAATCTGGCTGCCAGGCTCATTGAAGTGGCAAGCATTTCGGACCATCAGCAGTAAATCCTTTTCCAATTCTGACAGGCTGCCATACTCTTCACCCTGGATCTTCTGGGCTATAGTCTTCAGGTCTATGGGGGAGTCGATCACGTTGAAATACTCTGGGTAGCGACGCTTTGATGGCAAGAATTGGAACACCCGGTATAGGGGTCGACCATCACTGTTCGCTGTCATTACCTGAAGTCGAGAGAGACGGTTCATTTTATACTAGAATCACTGCAAAGTAATATTGAGTTAAAAATCGTAGTATAGTGACAACCTGTGTTATGGTTGTCAGACTTCCAAGCTTTTGACAACTGAATGAAAGGTACCTTAACCTTCAATTAAACCGTGCGGCTGTTTTTAACTAGCTCATGCTTTTGTACTTTATTTTGAACATAGTAGTGTTTTTTTCTGATTAAGACCAAGACCAAGGAGTATTATGTTACCCTTAAACTGTGTTGTAGAGGTCAGATAAGCAGTCACTCCATGTTAAATACTGGTATCCAGCTGCATCTAATTAGACTGGAAGCCACCCCCAACATCCTACTAATATTATAAATGTGAAAGTTTGTGAGAATGGATGTGTGGATGTTTGTTACTCTTTCACGCAAAAACTACTGAACGGATTTGGATAAAATTTGGTACACAGATACTTTATAACCTGGATTAACACATAGGATACTTCTTATCCCGGTAGTATGATCCCGTGGGAAAATTATCGAATTAAACGCGGGCGAAGCCGCTGGCACAAGCTAGTAACTGATAAATGAGGATGACCTAAAATGAAACTTACAGCACTAAACAACTCCTCAAAGACATTATCCTCTTCATTGTTGGTGGATGTCTCCGACAAGTCCTCGGCTACATCCGATCTTCGGCTAGACGAGCCTGTGCGAGATAGTTTCGGCATCTTGATGTCTTCACCTTGCAGAAAAGACATTAAATTATCACTACATATTATAAAACAAAGTCCTCCGCCGTGTCTGTCTGTCTGTTCGCGATAAACTCAAAAACTACTGCACCGATTTTCATACTATTTTCACCAAAGGAAGAGTGGGTCTGGAGGAAGGTTTTAGTATATAATTTATCCCTGGAATAGGTTCCCATGGGTTGCAGGAACTGGATCAAAATTTCATGATTACATTTGGTCACGATAACCGACATCCACGCGGGCGAAGCTGAGGGCATCAGCTAGTTTATAATAAAACAGTGTTCAACGTCGGGGACAGAGAGACACGCCTAAAGTGGAGTTGGGCAGGCCACCTGGCAAGACGCGATTATGCCGATGGTTGTGACCAAATGGTGGCCAAGGTTGGGCCTAAGAAACCAAGGCTTTCCAAAAGCGCATTGGGTTGAGCATGGGAAACAGTTGGATGCGGGATGCACAGAACAGAGAAGACTGGCAGAAGAAAGGGGAACCCAACAGTGGGTGATTCCGGGCTAAAAGTATGATGAGATGAACCATGAACATCACACAGTCAGTGTCTGAAGACAGGCTTCGCGATCATTTCAGTATTATGAAATAATTCTTCCCCACAAAATAGGTGGAACCACAAAAGATGTCTAGTTGCATCTCTTTCTCATACTAAAGTAATAATAATAATGTTTCCAACAACTAGTTTTTGGTCACGGCAGCCAATCACAGTGGTAATCCATTAGCATGGGAGATATTATTTTAGTGTAAAGTTGTGTACATAGACACACTGAAGGAAGATTAAAATAACACTAGTTTAAGAAGTAATACCACGCCTCCGGGCAGTTCATTGCTATTTTCTCACCATTTTCCAGAGCATTTTTTGTGTGCATATAAAGCTTCCAAAGATCGACGGCATCTCTATACTCCGTCGATTCGGGTTTGTAGAATGCCTTAGCATTATTCACGAGGAGTTCTATGTCTGCAGACAACTCCTCAATGTCCTCATATGTGTCAGTTTTTAGCTTCTGCTGCACCTGTGGGGAATTTATGGCCATGTATAATTAGACGCAGTTTGAGTTACTAAATATCTTTGTTTTAATATTTTTATATTGAAACAAAGATATTTGGTGGTTATGAGTTTGTTTTGTGGAATTTAATTTTTTATTTCCACCTGGGAAACAAAAATACTAATTTTTGACAAAGCTTAGAATTAATAGATTGTTGCTATGATAAATTACAATTACATACATTGTAGAAAATTGTGAAAACAAGTGCTATAATTTAATAAACATTAAAACTATATTTATGATCCGAGGCGTAAAGTTGCCTAAAATGGTCACAGATGCAGTGAATCATTTTAATACCCAATACTCAATTCTTTATTGCATTCCACAATGTAGCTACGCTTAGGTGGTAAACATTTAAAAAAAAACAATCATGGACCCACCCTGTTACGAATACGACAAAATAAATATTATATATTTTATTTATTTGTTATTATTATCTCATTAAGATTATGCTAAAGTGGCCATTTTAGGTGCATGTCTGGCAAGTTTCTTAAACTTAATTATTGATAAACTAAATTAGGCATAAACCCATCAGGAGTACACGTCAAGAGCGCAGCTGCTGAAGTAGCACCGCAATGTCAATTTCAAAGCATTCATGTACTATTATTAAAAGAATTATACTTACTCTCAGCAAATCAATGGGTTGTGAAACAACTTCATAGTACTGTGGCTCCTGACGTCTTTTCGGAGCCCTAATGAAAGAGTCACACAGTAGAGTACCATCTTCTTTCTTGTATGACCTGATTGTGTCATAAAGTTGCTGGCAGATTTCACCCTACAAATAGATAGTTTTGATATTTTACTTATTGTAAAATTTTGTATGAAGTAATCATATAATTTCAAACAAAATTATTAACCATAAAAAATCTAACACTAATAACATTAATACTTTGATTTGATTATAGTTCTGCCTTAACCTTTCGTGTGCCAGAACGTAGATCCACGCGAGACACAATAGCTTTTTCATTGTGTCTTTACACTCGGCATACAATGAGTTAATGACCCCACAATCTCATAATAATTTATTTCAATTATTATATTTATGGTCAGGTACTGTTTTGATACAATGGGGTAGACAACAAAAAAAATCTTATCAGTTTGTCAGATAGATTTCCAAAAAAATATTGGATAAAATATAGTTTTCTTTTTTTGCGTGAACAAAAAGTGCTTCAAAAACTGGTGTGAGGTCTCATTTCAGTACATTTTTTACCTAAAAGTGACGTCACAAGCCCCAACTAAATCTACCTACTAAATCTTAGATGCATTTTATCTTTGTCAATTTTATTAATTTAATAAAACAATAAACACTAATAATCTTACTGATGGACTAAACAAATTAAAATGTTTTTTAGTCAGGCAGCATCCCAACTCATCATGTGCCTAGCCTTTTGGTTAAACATCAACATAACTTAGGAAAACTAAGTATGTTGGGGTCAGCACCCAATCATATTTTTGGATAACTATCCAAAACACTTTTTGACTACTCCTCAAAAGCTGCTACTGCAAAAGTTCGGTCAGTGAGTCGTCTTAGGGGCGGTTCCAAAAACATAATGGAAATCAATACTCACTAATATGAAAACTAGTACCTATAACTGTGTGTTTGTTTGTATGTGTATATGCCGGCGACGGCATAGTAGGTAGGTCTCGTCATTATGAATTAAAAAATTACTTACTGGATCCAACTTCTTCCTTTTCCGAGTAGATGGAGGAGGCCCAGGATTGCTCAGCTCGATGCCATCATCACTGTCATCTAGATCAGCCCCACGCGAAGCACCGGAAGATGCACGGCGTCGCTTGCTCATCTTCAATAAAATGGCTCGCAGAACGATGTCCAATTTTGATTAAATTAGACCTGTCCTGTTACATTATTCAGAAATAAGTACTTAAGTTTCGATTTTCATTAAAGTACACACAAAAGTATGAGAAAATTATTTTGGATTCATTGATTATTTCATTTCTTTCTCAAAACGAACAACAGACAGAACAAATTCAATGACAGAATCCTGTTCAGAAAACACAACCACGAACGAAGGCAAACGAGCAGGTGCCAGGTAATATTGTCAAGAATGATGAAAGAGAGAAATAACAACATACAAAATTGAACGATCATGAAAGAGCAGAAATATTTTAAAGGTTAAAATATAACGTTTGAAAGGGTTAGTAGCTGGAATGCTTTTTCAATTCTTTCCAAGCTGTCACAAAAAAAGCTCTGCGTTATGTTTTACGCAGAAAATTTACCAAAAAATTAGTGGAATTGGCAGCACTGAATTTGCTTTTAAATACCCGGTCACAGATAAAGCATTAGAGTTGACTGGCAGAGTTGTAGTACAGTAGGAGGGTATAAGTTTCACTTTACGTAAGTATATTAGAGTGAGTATTATTATACCAGCTACTCTTTGGAGCATTGATTACAGTCTAATAGATAGCAATAAAAACTTTCAACAAAAAATTGGTTTGAACGATATTATAGTAAATAGTTTTTGAGATTTACCGCAAATATAACTTTGTCATTCACAAACACTATGAAAGACAAACTTATCCCAAAATATGTACTGATGCCGCTTTTACAATAAATTATTCAAATTAACGGGGGCTTATATGATAGTACGAAACTGTTCATGTGCACTTGGTCAGTTTTTTGTTTGATGCGATAGGCACTTTGGCGGCTGCACCCGTAAAAGTTGTGTCCTATTTTTTTGGTGTGGGAAACCATCAAATAACCCCTCCCGCTCTTGGGCAGAGCCAAATGGAGTGTCAGACTTCTACTGACACTCCCTTAAAGGGCTAAGAACATGGGTGGGTATTACCCACCCATGTTCCTTCTTAGCCCTTTATGTCAAGCCCGCGGTATGTCTTGCGAACAACCCGCAGCCCCGATGAGTCCCCCCCCTCAATTGAAAAAAAAATTGGGTAGAAACCTTCACTAGAAAATAGGTTTGGTTAATTTTTTTGTTTAGTTTCTGAGATATGGGACCTTTTCGTGAAACTGCAGCAGCAACTTTGTGTCCACTTGCTGTTGACTGTGAAATTGTGAATTTAAATAATTTTGAATGAGTCCTAAAAAACGGGGACCCTTCTTTTTGCATAATGTTTTTTTTTCCTAACATACTTTGCCTTAATAATTTTGCCTTATGTAATTTGTTTTACCATATAATATTTTTGACATACAGTTGGCATAATCTTGCAGGCATTTAATACGAATAGAATAATGTTGCTAGGCATAATAGTATTTAGGCATACAATTAATATAAATAACGGAAACATTTTTTTTTTCATAATAAATGTCTCAATGCCTCAATCTTGCCCTAGGGACGACGATGAAACGAGCTAAGCCAGGAGAAGCCTATTTACTGGCGTCTTAAATAGATTGGGGTTATATGAACTCGAGAAAACCGACACAGGTAGGAAGAACCCAAAATGGAGGGTATGTTAGTATGTTTATTTGATTTTATGTCTGCAATAAACACTGATTATGAATGTCAACTGCTAATTCTACAAACACAGAAGTGCCTTACTGACCCACATTGTCAAAATGGATGGAACAGCTGTTTTTTTTTTTAAATTTTATTAATCAATCAATATTTTTTATTTCTTCATTTAGAATGACCTACTGAATATGTGGCAACTGTTTATGCATCGCCCTTCCACCCTGAGTAAATATGGAGATTTCATTACCTAAGTTGTTCCCATACTGTGCTGTTGTAGACTAGGATTGCCATAATAAAAAAATGTGTTTTGTTTTTTTCTAATTTAATTATGATTTGTTCATGTGTGTTTTATTCATACTTGGCTTGAAGCAATACTTATCAGTTAATTAGCAACATCTTGATGATACATTTTTGGTACTTCATAAATAAAAAATATTTAATGAAATAATATTTCTTTTCTTCTAACTTTTCACAACCTCTTAGATCACCTTAGACACACCTCTTTAACATCTTAGCTTAAAGCATTATAGTTATTGAAAGTAAATATCAAACCACTGGGGGAAGTGAGTCAAAAGCATAATAAAATCATTATATGATTTTGACTTAATCTCGGATAAATATTTAACTGTGGATTCAATATAACTATTCCATAACGATGATGGCAGTTCAGTTAAATCTATGTCTAATAGTACTATTATGTGGCTGAGATGTGTAGGATACAATACAGTAAATGAATCACAATAACCACTGTCTTTTACATGTTGGATAAATGTTTGAAGAAACAATTTAATTTTTTTATCAAAGTTTGTCATTATAAATAAATAGTTGAGGACGCCACAGCATATTTGAAAGCAGTTGGCTGAATTAGACGCCTTTTTTACTAGATTTTTAAGAATAGCATCAGAAGTCAACATGCATTCTATGTTTGGATCTGCTTCGTTCAATATACTGTGGCATATGTCTAAAATACATTTTTCAATTTCTGGTTTCATTTTTATTGAAACATCTTCAGCTGTGTGAGACACTATACTTATACTGTCACTTGACCATAAGTCGTGAATTATCCGAATATTCTTCTTTTCAGTACTATTCCAGTGAAATTCTTTCAGTAAGGCTTCAAGGTACACTCCATTTTGATTTAAATTTACTAAAGCTTGCACAACATCTGAATTAAATGGTGAATTGTGACTGCTACTGAGGTTCATATCCTTCATATTTCGTATTAAAAATGCATCCAAACTCCTTTCTGTTGATTCATTACATGTAGGTGACGAGTCTCTTATTATTTCTTGATAAAAATCTAATAACAGAGTAGTAAAGTTTTCATCAACTTTGATGTGGCTTTCTCGTTCAACTTGGCACATTTTTCTTATATTTTCTAATATAGATAGTCGTAAATTGTTGTTAACTTTTGAATTTGTTTGAGATAAGTTGAGAATTTTTACGAAACTTTTTGAAAGTGCCTTCGCCACTTTTCTGTCGAGGACTGGATTTTCATATGTAAATTGAGGGCAGGGTAGGTTGTTTGCTGTTATGATTTTCTCTATTAATTGATTATTCATGATGAATTTATTTTTTAAACTAATAAAAACAACAAAACTCGTAAAGTACCAGGCTGCACTGTCAAAACAAAAAGATTTGAAGTATGATGTCAATGTCAGATAAGTTTTTACTTTTTAATCAGGGCCGTGCAAGGAACTTAGTATTTAAGTTCCTGGGGGTGGTGAGATTGATGTACATTCACTGCCGCACTCAGAGAGCTTTAATGATTACTTAGGCCAACACTTAGTAAAGGTTTTGACAGTTTTGTCATACAAAAGTATATATGTCAAAACTTTACTAAGTGACAGCTTAAGTAATCATTAATAGTATATTATGCAACTAGTGAATAAAGGACGGATTTAAAGCGAGGGCCGTAGATGAGTCACGAGCAAGTGAAGGATTCTAATGATTGAATCACGAACGCAGCGAGTGATTCAACTGTTAGAATCCTGAACGACGCGAGTGATTCATGGCCCTCGATATAAATTCGTACTTTATTCAGGAGTTGCATACTATACTTTATATCATGACTACGAGAAAAGACATAATTTAAGCGAAAATAGAAATTTAATCAAGAAATAAGAATTGTTACATTAATTGAAATTGACATTAAAATTAGAGCAATGACTGAAATTAAGCGTAATTTTCTTATTATTATCATTATGGTGCTCAACTTGTAAAACAATATTTATTAATGTAATGCCAAACTCCTTGTCGCAAATATCAACCAATCAAATCTCGAGAATTTATTTGCACCAAAGAGTTTTGAATTTCGAATCTTAGCGCAAGGAGTTTGCATTGAAATAGAGACCGGATATATTTTTGTGTTCCAAATCCAAACACCAAAATAGTGAATAAAAACAAAACAGTGAATAAAAGGCCTTTTTATTCACTGTTTTGCGTGAATAAAATAAGCTTTTTAGAGTAGGTATGGTATAAATATCTCTGAGTACCGCAGTTAGGCTTACAATTTCGTTTACAATTCTCAATTTCAATTACTGGTTTATAATTCTTAATTTCATATTTTTATGTATCTATTTTTAATATAATTTTTCTCTTAACATATTTTTTCATAAACCATTAAGTTAGCTTTGCCATCTAGTTTGCATTTTAGAAACTATTTTGTGTCACTCACTTTGAATGATGCTATTCGACGCTAGGTGGCAGGATTAGTAGCAGCTGTAATCGTTTCGTAACGTTAGTGCTTCCTTTATTAATTTATTATTCTTTGGGCATCTTGTTTAGCGAATATAAGTTTTAAAATCTTGATATGCCTCATTATCTATTCTAACTAGTTTTTTGCAAACTCATAACAAGTAATTATCATCACTAAAACTTTTTACATTTTTGGATCGGTGGTCTCGTCCGTCATTGTAACAATTTTCTACCCAACTTTTGTTTATTTTATTATAATACAAAAAAAGGAAAAAAAAAACAAAAAATAGAAGAGCACAAAGGAACTGCTTATTTCGAAATTTCTTCCAGCAGACCTGCGAGAGGAAAGTTGGATTAGAAAAATAGACACAGTGTGTAGAAAAGACAAACAGGATTTTTTAAATTAGATTTTAGAACAAAATTGTAACGATATACAAAAAATACAAAAAAAAAAAAATAACATTTTTAAACACTGACCAGAGTATAATTATTATGACTATAAGAATACAGAAACTAGTGGGTATTAGTCGATCATATGATGAATTGATGACAAAAATAATGTGGGTAATTCCAAAGTAAAAAAGTATATGCAAACATTTCAGACAAAAAGTTTGGATCGAATGCATTATGGTGTCGTGTCGTATGTACTTACAGTTAGATATAGAATAAACATAATACAAAAAAAAACACATAAAAATAAACACTAGTATTATAAATATAATTTATATACCTATAATTTATAAACATACATAAATACAAAATATTACAGTATTAGAGGAGATGTACATGTTTTTTGAAAATATATACAACTTTTAATTTTAGAGGAAAAATTACTTTCACCCTAAATGCATTTTTTGCAGGTAGGTAAATTGATTTACATTTATAATACCTAGGTACTCAGTTTTTGGGTCAAAAGTCACATTAAAAATCATCTATTAATTCTATGGGCACTATGTTGACCGCCATTTTTTACCGCGTAATATCACACCTGTAATCTCCGAAGGGGTAAAGTAGCGGTGTAGGGAGGGACCAAGTGCGACTTCTGGGCATGAGGTCCTGGGTTCGATTCCCGGGCCAGGCAAAATGTTTTTAAGTTTTTCCATCAGGAATTTCTAAGTAGCAACCACGGAGTCTGGATTTGTGCCCGTTTGATGGCAATAGGGTCGCCCCCTACTACATGGTACTTAAGTAAACATAACTGGCGAAATGTAGGCCCGTGTACTATTAGGTACGTGGACAATACCTAGGCAGAGGTGTACCTACCTACTTACTGTACCGTACACCTCTGTCTAACCCTTCGGGGATTGCAGGCGTAATGTTATGTATGATAGCAAATTACAGGCCGCGAACCCCATCAGTCTGACAGACTGAAAGTCTGAAACTGTTTTATACCCATGTTTCATTTTGTAAAACCCGTAGTTACCTACTACAAGAGAACTTACATGTTTGATGGTCGACCAATAAATAAAATCTGAATAAACAATAAATAAATAGTAGGTCTCAAATGAGCGAAGGTCATCATTTTATTCTTCCATTTCATTAATCTTCAAGTACGTACTTAACAGTAGGCCCTACCGTCTCTATCTCCACCTACTTTTCTATTAATATTTTTTTAATTAATTTCTAAAATAATTAGACTAAGTAAATGTACCTATGCGCTTATAGTTCGTTATTAACAGAAACAAAGTCAATTACCTAACGTATATCTATTTTAAATGTGAGTTCACGTGGGTCATTCAAAGTTTTATTGGATGTTGGTAACATCCATTTCCAAGCACACCATGAACTCTAATCTGTTCGGCGAGTGCACTTTGACACGCCTCATACACTTAAAACGCTTTCTCATACAAACAACGTTACGTTACAAACATTAAAATATCACGATAACGCAATAAAATTAGTAACCGAAACAAAAACAAATTCTGAAAATGCCCCGTAATAACACACTTAATAGGTGAAAGTCGAATTTAAAACCAGAGTGTAAATTAAAAAAAAAAATGAGATCACTCATCAACATGAATAATAGAAGATTCGGATATCTTAATTAGCATGAATTTACACCGTTATAAAGCGTGTAAGATGAAAAAAAGGTTAATAATAATTCATATCGCCATTTCTCCGGTATATTTCGAGTTGGTATTTGTGGGGCCCGGTTAATAAATTATGATCGAGACCTCACATAGAGTCGACTAACAACGTGGGCCACACCAAAGACAAGCTCCGCCCGAGAACGGGACAGAAACATCTTACTTCTCCCTCTGGCATAAGGCTGTGTGGTAGTCCAATGATCTGTATTAACGTTGCGATATAAAACCAGGAATGTATGTTTACTTAAAGGTCGTTTTTGGTGCAATTTCATTAAGTTTTCTAATTGGAAGCGCTGTTGAGCACGCGGGGTACTTCAGTGTGTTTTATATTGCCTCAAACGTAATTTTATTCTTGTCTAAGTAGCGGAACGTAAGTCTCGGATTGTTTTCAACGAGAATTTTATTTGAGCTAGAATTGCTACGGGTTATTAGAGAGTGGTTTGAGACTGGAATATCTTAGCCATGTAGGCAAATCTGTTTTTATGTTAGTCAGTAAACGTTTTCAGTCAAATCTATTTTAACGAGTTGAAATAATATGGATGAAAAATTGAAGGTAGTTTTAGTCAGTTAACTTTTAGGTGTAATGCCCCAAAAATATGTCATGTATGAATTGTATGATATATAATTGTGTAAGTCAACATACTTGGATTGGTGACCACTATTACTTATAATGAATGCCATTGCAACAATTTACTGGTCACCCTGTCAATAACTAAATAAAAAAAAACAACTAAGGTAGCTCCGTCGCTTCAAATTACAACAGTATCTCCCGCTAGATGGCGCTGCGATGGAGTTAAACAACAACATTGAAGATGAGATCATTAAGTATACTACCTACCTACCTACTTTAGATATTGGAACTATGTTTTATACTAATAACTTATCCGTGGGAACTATCTCGTCAGTTACTAAGTAGTTACAGTTTTGTAAAAACATTTATTTATAAAGTCATTACCGAATACCATCAGTGGAGACTGTGTTGCCACCATTCATTCCACAGGGGCTCTTGTGCAGGTACAGACTGAAACCATCCAGGTAAATTGAAAATTGCATAAAATTATTTTTCAGATATATGTTTTATGGTCTTTAGGAGCTCGAGGCTAAATAATTTTAATGGTAAGCCGCACTAGCAGTTTCCTCCGTGTCTAGAAAATCAATTTCACATGTTTTCGAATCTTTCGTTCCATTTTTCTGGCGACGTGGTGTGAGAGAAGTAACATAACATATCATCACGCCTGTAATCCCCGAAAGGTTAGCAAAGGTGTTCCTAACAGTAGGTACACCCACATTTCGCCAGTTATGTTTCTGTCCCATGTATTAGGGGGCGAGCTTATTGCCATCAACCGGGCACAAATGAAATTCCTTATAGAAAAACCCAACAACAATACTACACAAACATAACTCATCATTAGACTACCTATAACATATATACAAAATATACTATAACATATATGCAAAATATACTATAACATATATACAAAATAAATATTAGATAAAGATTGTATCTAACCGTCACTACCCTTCCATCGGCACGATATCCTTAAGATTTTCTGAACAATCACTTACTTACCTCCACCGTTAAGTCTCATTTGGAAAGTCGCCTCACCTACTAGGTGCCAGCACATCATGTACATTTCGAGTCAGCCGGTAAACGCCCATAAAACTAACTTGTATACGTCTATCATCTTCACTAATACATAATCATAAGGGTGACCATTTTAAACATTTGGAGAAGAATTCTTGCAAATGCTGCAATGTAAACTTTGTCTCGTCTTCTTTGTTTATCTAGTGATGAGGTCCTGGGTTCGATTCCCGGGTCGGGCAAATTGTTGTTGGGGTTTTCTATTAGGAATTTCTCAGTAGCAGCCAAGGGGTCTGTATTATGTCCCCGATGATGGCAATAGGCTCGCTTCCTATTACATGGGATTTGAACATAACAGGCGAACAATGAATGTACTGTTACATTATCATAATTATCATGTCAGAAGGTAGACGTGTAGTTCCATCTAATAAAGCGCGATCATCAACAAATACAAACTCGGTAGCTGCTCCTGAAACAAATTCTGATGGGAAACACAATAATATTTTACCCAACCCGTACGGTTTGCGAAAAGGAAAACACCGTGAGGAAACCGGCATGTCTTAGACCCAAAACATTCAAAGACATGTGACATATCTACCGTATGGTTTGTGACAACTAGATCTTTGAGAACAAACAGTCTTTCAGGAAATATCTCCACAATAACGTAAAGCCTAGCGCCTCTACGGTCCATCGTCAACATGTCCAAATGATTGATAGCACCCAACGTGACCGCCGCCATTATACACACTTATCAAACAAAAGAATTGGCCCCAATGATCGGCCGTGCGAAAGGTGACGTCGTGGCTCGATGATTGCCGATCATTACCGATCATTGCCAAGTGACGCAATCAACGATACGTGACGATTGCATTAGATCGGTTTTCGATGTAGGTGGGTTATGATTTGGACAGGCTCCTTTATGTTGCTGAAATGATTAAGGAAAATATTGGTTGAAGTTTGAGTAATACATAGAAGGAGCGTATTTGGGGGGTGGTGAGGAACAGGGTGTAAAGTTCCTCATCCCCCATAGAAAAGGGAGGATCCTCCGACCAGACGGGTGATGTGTCTGGTGGGCTAACTGCCCGTCTGGTCGGAGGATCCTCCCTTTTCTATGGGGGATGAGGTACTTTATATAATTTAGTATACATAATTGGCAAATAAGTACTAAGTTAGCAAACTTACAAGTTAGTTGGCACCCATTAATCATCATCATTCTCAATCATTCATCATCTCTTCAATTCATTTAATTTCATTCACCTACAGGCTACACACTCTCTTACTCACATATACTATACATATACACCCACTCGCATACTTTTGATTATAAAAAAGAAGTTAATGTTAATTTTAGTAATTAAGTTTTAGCATAATAAATATATGTTTTTGCTATTTGTATATCACGTCTTGATATGAAAGAGCGGATTCCCTTATCACAAGCACTATCTGCCTAAAAGGAGGATCCAATCACAAAAAAATTGTTTAAACCTAAACTTGTTTTACCAATAAACTATTTTATTAATATTTTTATTATTTGGGGTCGGCGCACCATGTCTTCCTCTTCCATACCTCTCTGTTTCTCGTCATCTCATGAGACACCTCCTTTCTTACCATATCATTCTTAACACAGTCCATCCATCGTTTCTTTGGTCTTCCTCTACTTTTAAAGCCATTCAAATTCATGTCCAAAAATAATAATTCATTCATTCATTAATATGAATGATAATATTTATCCGTGGTGCTGGGTAAGTGGGCTTATCCCAGTTGTACTACCTATACGTCCTTTTTGTATCTATTGGCCTTGTTCTGTTCTGTCTCCTACTGACAAGGAGGGACGTAGAAATAATATTTTTCCTACTCCTCTGCTATTATTTTCTGATTAATTTCGTTTTAGTATCCAAGACCGTTAAATTACGACGAAGCCCCAGAGATATCTGGGACTTCTCTGATCGCCACCACTGTTGATTCTGGCTTTCAGGAGTAGCATTGGTTTGGGAATAATGTGTCGGGTTTTACTGTCTAATATTTACTCGTGTAGTCTTTGAACTAGCTTCACTTAAAAAGCTGTAACTAAAATGCTTTTCGCGTCCAGTACAACAATGACTGACACCCGTATTTTACAAAGAAAAGTCACAATAAAAAAGTACGTATTCGGTGAAAAATATCAAAACGGATTGTCGTATTATTTCCTATATTCTTATCCTACTTCACCCGAATTGGCAGGTTTCATAGTTTTCGGTATCGGATCTTGCTTCTTATTCTTTTAAACCTTTTATAAGTCAGTTAAGTCGTAACTTGACGATTAAGGTGACAATAAAATGCTTTGTCTAAGAGTTAGCTAGGCGTTGATGAACAGGATTGTTTTGATTATGTATTTATATATAAAGTGCCGATAAAGGTAACTAGTAGACCTCCAGAGAAGTTTATGTTGTAAAACCGCTTATAAGCGGTTTCTAAGAAAGCGGTTAAGCGGTCTCTATAGAGGGAAATAGTACGATTGAAATGTTAGAAATTAAATTAGAATAGAAATGAATTAAAATTAAAATTGAATAGAAATTTAATTGAATATATTAAGAGAGAACAAAGATAAACTGTATTGGTTATTAATGCTTTTCTAGTGGCAACTTCCTGAAAAGAAGCTCTTACGGTCAAGCTTGGCGTGTTTGTAAGAACATCCTATTACTTATTTGTAATTTCTCAAGTCATGTACCTACATGATAGAGTTTTCCAACTGCAAAAAATTACTCATTCCTAAACGTGACAAACTTTCACCCCCTATTATATTCATTTAAGAGATGATGCGAATTACTGACTTTCAAAGAATCATAGCAAGAAATGATCATTCCAGACAACAGTGTGATGAATTAATGTTTAAAAAGAAGTACTTTTTCAAAGAGAAGGTAAATAGACAAAGGGCGGTTATTTCTTAAGTGATACGAGACTAGAATATAACGAGGTTATTTAAAATTATGATGATCAGTTATGGTCTTATTTAAAACACGTTACCTATGATTTTGAAACTGCGCGATTTCAGTTGAAACCTGGTCTTTACAAATAACGTCAATTTATAAATGTTTCGAATATTATTTAATGAAACCCTGAGGTGCACACCACACTTGGAATTGGGATGCACC
The DNA here is from genome assembly GCA_949774965.1 of Diarsia brunnea. Classification (NCBI taxonomy): domain Eukaryota; kingdom Metazoa; phylum Arthropoda; class Insecta; order Lepidoptera; family Noctuidae; genus Diarsia; species Diarsia brunnea. The sequence continues at coordinate 5,657,525 of OX459019.1, forward strand.
CTAAAGACAATTTACGTAATAAAATTGATACATGTCCCGTTTACACCTCAGTATTATTAAACACTTGAACTGTGACAACTTTAATTAATAAACATAAAGTTAATTAAGGATTTGATCAGATAGGAAGGAAGCCGCGAAAATTGATGTCACATACTCAAAATACACTGTCATTATGTTAATACATACGACGTTGAAATTATTATAAAGTTTTTTTTTTTAGTAATAATGTGCCTCTGTCGCTCTGCTTTGCCGATCTGAAATTTCATCACTATGCACAATTTTACGTAACGCAATTAATAAAATGACAATATTGCATTGCAGTGCATACCTACATGTCCAGTTTTTTGGTCGCAACCATGACTTACATAGGTTGATGTTTTTTTTTTAAATATTTATTATTGTTTCGACACGTAATAAATATTTAAAAACTAAAACACTTTTTTGTGTTTTTGAAGTCTGGTTTTTTTTTGCAAAAAAGTTTTTTTATTTTACAATTTTTAGTTGTAATATCATATACAAATATTTACTATACATTTAACATTCAACCAAGAACCTTAACAATTAACCTTCAAGAGTCCCTTATTATTGCTTTCAACTCCTAACCGTTTAGGAGTAGTACCTTCCATAATCAGCTCACTTAGATAACCTGAAAGAAACCATATATATACGTCCCCATAATATTTTACCTAATAATTATACCCCAACTCCTAACCGTTGAGGAGTTATACCTTCCATCATCACCTCATCAACATGAAGTGATGACTGCTAGATGCAAATAGGTACTTTTAAAACTTTAGAAAAACACGAAACACGTAATACGTGCCTATTTTTCTATATTAGTTCAGGCGTCTCCGAGTAATCCGAGGCCACGATACTACACGACACGGATATTTTTAAAGTCGGTTAATTAGATTTAACTTCTATCGTCAGGGCAACCTAATACCCTGAAAGAATACAACTATCACTTCATAAGTACGTATACTTTTGAAAGAATTTTCTTTCAACTCTTAACCGTTGAGGAGTTGAACCTTCCACCATCATCAGCGAATCCACATGGTCTTATGATGACCACACGCAAATACTTAAACAGGTTTAGAAAATATATAGAAAACGTCATAAGTGCCTATAAAATTTGAGGGTTGCCCTTGATTTCCCTGGGATTCCATCATCAGATCCTGATTTGGTGACAATGGGACTACCTCGGGAGTATACCTTTTCAAACACAAAAATAATTTCGAAAATCGGTTCATTAATGATCCAGAGATATGCGATAACATACAAAAAAATGAAACGGCAACAATAACTTTCGTGTTTTACTGTGTTTTCGTAAAGTGTATCAATAAAAAGCACCACATTTCCCGGTAATTTCAATGGTTACAAAAGAAAAGCTGAATAGCGACGTAAATGATTTTTTAACCGACTTCAAAAAAGGAGGAGGTTCTATGTTCGTGTGTATGTATTTTTTTTTTTTTTTTTATGTATGTTACCTGATTTCTCCTCCATTTGTGAACCGATTCTCAAAATTCTTTCTTTATTTGAAAGAGTATACTCTTGAGGTAGTCCCATTTAAATTTGGTGAAGATCTGATCCTGATCTTCGGAGATATACTATAGAACTCTTCAAAAATAGACGGCAAATCTGTCGTGATTGCTGCAATCGCTTGGATGTTTATTGTTTATACAACATCATGACGTAACATCACGCCTGTATGATCTGAGGGGGTACGCAGATGTGTACACCCAGATTAGATATTATGATAGATAGACAGTAAGATATTATGTAATGTTCCATTTATTGGGTATAAATAAAACCTATTATTTGTTTGGGAACAACTAAAAATGGAAAAATAAAAAAAAATTTGGCAAAAAATAAAACCAAAGACATTTGTTTGTTTGATTTCGTTTTTTTGCCACCGACTTCAGAAGCTGATTTTTCTTCAGAAGTTTATTTTTTACTTTTTGGTGTTTTTGAAGTCGGTTTTATTTTGACTGAACATTATCATCTGGTTTATATTTGGGTACTCATCATCAGCATCATCATCAGCTAGAAGACATTTATTGTTAAATAAAAGCCTACCTACCTCCTAAAACGCCATCACGAACGGCAATCTGCCGGTTGCCCGCGACTGTAACGATGTCGTCGTTCCACCTGCTGGGAGGCCTCCCAAGTCAATGCTGCATCATTTGGGTTCTATTAACTAACTATTCACTGTTCTCTAAAGCTACCACCCCATCGCCGTACCACTTACAAGCTATAAAACGCGCATACGACACCGAAGCGCGTGCTGGGTGGCCCCCCTCCCCACCCGCGGTAATGATGCCAAACAATGATCTATTGCGCTGCGCCTGCGCCGACATCGACTGCGCCGTGCCCGTGTCTCTATCTAGGAGTTTATGGGGTTTGATTGTACCTAGGTAAATGTTTAGAAGTATCAGTGGGGACTGGGAATATTGAACCTGTACTCCTGTACTCTAAATAGTTGGTTCCATCCTTGGATTTATTAGCAAAGAAAATACGCTATTTCACGCATGTATCATTTATGGGTAGTCCCCACGGGTCAAGCTTCAAGGGTAAGCAGCACTTGCCGAGGTTGAGTCCGTGGATGGGTGACCATAATTACATACCAAGTTTCCTCCGTGCCTCGAGAAGCATTTTAAGTCGTTGGTCCCCCCGTTGGGGCTGCGGGTTTTTCGAAAGAGACCGCGGCCTCGGCGCAAGGGCTAAGAAAGAACATGGGTGGTTTTTAGTCAGTAGAAGTCTGACACTCCCTTCCGCTCTGCCAAAGAGCGGGAGGGGTTATTTGATGATTTTCCAACCCCAAAAAAAAATGTCGTTGGTCCCGGCTATCATACGAGTATATAGGGTGTAAAAGTACCCTTAACGCAAACGAAGGGCACTTGTTCTCCTCACCACTGCGATATTTTTTTTGTTCTAGACCATACCTGGGAAACCCCTAGTTACGGAGATATTGGGGGTCAAAGTTCCAAATTTTTCACAGCTGTTTTTGTAAATACTAGTTTTCTAGGTTTTAACTTTACTTAAATTACCTCCATGACCCGTTTACTATTCAAAGCATCCACTAGCACAATGTTTTAAGAGTGCTACTTTGAGTTTTACCGTAAAATGTGATTTTTGACCCCAAAAAAAAGTCATTTCCCAGCAAAAATTTTTGCATAGGGGTACTTAGATTGATGTACAGAATGCTTGGTTGACGGGTGTGTGATGGGTTGATTTACACCCTGTATTATGTACTTCGTTAATAGTCGTTACGAGTAGGCAGAAGGCGAAAGTCTGACATTCAGTCTTAGCAGGAGGTACCATATTACTCAGTACTAACTGCCTTGTGGAGGTCAGATCGGCAGTCGCTTCATGTAAAATACTGGAACTTAGTTGCATTCGGTCATTAGTTTGGGAAAAGGTTTGGCAGATGATGACCGTTTAAGTGTAAGAATAGTATACAGAAGTTGTTCTGTATTACAGTAAATGTTTCAGCCAAATGTTAACAAGAACGAGTATTCAAATCAATTGGGATCAAGTCCAGGCTCTCGAGATGCCCAATAACACAGCGGCTGATGGGATGGGATGGCAGAATGGAAAGGACATCCACGCACAAACGGTTAAAATCTGCTGTAGGTACCGTACATTTTGATGTTTATGCCGTTTGCAGGAAATCGCTGATTTGTTTTTATTACTGATGAAAAATTACGATGTGGGAGGGCTGACCGTTTATGCAGCTTATTCGATCATCGTCTTCCTGCCCTTTTTTTTTGGAGGGTGGGAAATCATCAAATGACTCCTCCCGCTCTGGGCAGAGCGGTAGGGATTGTCAGACTTCTACTGACTAAAAACCACCCACGTTCCTTCTTAGCCCTTTGTGTCGAGGCTGCGGTATCTCTTTCGCATAACCCGCAGCCCCGACGGGATCTTTCTGCCCTTGTCCCATGTTACATGGGGTCGGCGCAACACGTTCCATTTTCCTCTGTCAACCGTAATGACATTTACTCATTTATCATTTATATCATTCCTTACATAATCTACCTATCGTATCCTTGGTTTTTCTCTCCTTATCCATCAATCAACATTTATATTTATCACTCTTTTACTACGGTAGGTACTCAAAGATATTTAATGATTACTTAAGCCGTCACTTAGTAAAGATTTGACATACTTTTGTACGACAAAACTGTCAAAACCTTTACTTAGTGATGGCCTAAGTAATCATTAAATTAAAGCTCTCTGAGTGCGGCAGTTAGTCACATGCGATTCATCCATCCTCATCACATGTCCATACGAAATCAGTCGATTCCCTTTCAACTTTTCTGTAACTGGCGCCACTTTTAAACTTCCTTTATACTCTTGTTCCTTACCTTAGCCATTATTGTCGTACCAGACATCTACTTCAACATCAATAATAATACAAATAATACAAAATAAAAAAAACAAAACATTTATTTCAAGTAGGCTAGTTACAGGCACTTTAGAATAGTCGAACAAATACTAAATAAACTAAGCTAAAGTCCCAGTCACAAGGCATAATAACTGTGAGTGTACTGTAGTTGCCCATTCCAAAACGTTGGTCTCATGAGAGGAACGGCAAGAAACTCCATGGACACTCTTTTAAATCATAATATGGTTACAAAACTTTGGTTACATCATTCATGTTGAGATGGTGTATTATGTGAGAACGATGTAGCAAGATGTGCATACACCTTCTTACCAATATATACGTAGGTACCATACGTCCAATGCTGGACATATGCCTCCCCTTAGGCTCACCCCATTGACCGGCCAAATGTTTACGCTGATTGCATTAATAAAAATACCATTACGCCAACTTATACAATACAGGTTTCTGAAGGTAAGCTTACTTCCGTTATACATGGAATCAGATGGTGTTTAACATGACTATAGGCTAATGATTCCAGTACTTACCCTCCAAGGATCATTACGAGGTTTGATATACTCATGAATAAATATTGGAGGGGGCAAAAGGAACCCTAAGCGTTTCAGAATTACCATGTTTTTTGCTTGTGAAATATTGTAAGGCATAATTCGACACACAGCGTCTTTATGTCTTAGTGTTAAAGGTGATTTTCGTAGTGCTAGTGTTGCTGATGAGACTGTACTGTGCTTAAAATGAAGTTGGTTGACGTTTGCTTCTTCAAACTCATTAGAGTTTCAATGGAAGTAGTGCAGGAATCTTTAATTAATTTGGAGTTAGTTTTGTATTCATTGAATTTTTTTTTGTGACCTATGTACCTACCTACGTTTACCTTATTAATAATTGAAGTCTTTTTCTAGAACGTTTTCGAAGTATTTTATATTTCTACTAGCTGATACCCCCGGCTTCACCCGCGTGGATGTCGGTCAAATTATATACTAAAACCTTCCTCGAGAACCACTCTATCACAATCGGTGCAGTAGTTCTTGAGTTAATCGCGAACAGACAGACAGTCAGACAGAAAGACGCGGCGGCGGAGGACCTTGTTTTATAACATGTAGTGATAAGATAAGGCCTTTTTTTTTTTTTTTTTTTGTGGGGTGGGAAATCATCAAATAACCCCTCCCGCTCTTGGGCAGAGCGAGAGGGAGTGTCAGACTTCTACTGACTAAAAACCACCCATGTTCCTTCTTCGCCCTTCATGTCGAGGCCTCGGTATCCCTTGCGGACATCCCGCAGCCTCGACAGGCGTCGGCCCCTGTGGGCCCCTTCCGTGTTGCTGACATCTCTTTGAGGCGCGCGTGGAACACGAACGCGCCGTCGACACGGCCTGTTGTCGTCATAAGACGGACGGACGGCGAGCTTACCCATCACTCACCGTCTACAGGCCCGCGTCTATGGTGGCCGGAAGCCATCACGTGGCCCCCGACGCCCGGAGCGCCTCCCGCGGCGGCTGGGACGAGAGGTTCTCTCCCTCTCACGTTCCGCCACCTCCTTCGCTAGCATCACTGCTTCGCAGAAGGAGGCTACGGCGTCCCATTCCTCCTCGCCCCGGACCATGGCTTGCACCAGGGCCGGACGCGAGAGGTCGCCGCCGCCGATCGCCGCTACGAGAACACGGCGGGGCTCCGCCCAAGCGGGACACACCTCCACGGTGTGCTCCACCGTGTCCTCCGGCCGATCCTCACAATGGTGACAACCGGGCATAAGATAAGGCCTTGATTGACATTAAACTTGCTTCACGACTGCTACGTCCCCAAAGGATTAGGCAGAGGTGTATCTTATAGCTTACACCCATATTTCGCTAGTTATATTTTAAGTCCCAGGGGGCGAGCTTATTGCCATCAACCGGGCACAAATCAAGACTCAATGGCTGCTACTGAGAAATACATGATGGGTAAATCCAATAACACTTTATTTTTATATAACACTTTACCCGACCCGGGAACAGAACTCAGGACCTCATGCTCAGCACTCACGCTTGCGTCCACTCGACCAACGAGGCAGTGAACCGTCTATAAAATAACATACATTACATCACGCTTGTAATCTCCGATGGGCAAGGCAGAGGTGTGCCTCCTTATACACCCACATTTCGCCAGTTATATTTGAACAGTGTATGTATTTACCATCATAACCAAATAAGCCCTTTAACTGTCATTACATAGAACAATCCCACAATGTCGTTTATGTGCTGATATTGAGCAATAATACTTGAACGTGAAATGTCATTGTTTGCAACATCCGTGAATGGCTCCAAGTTACACTAGTCGTGGTCGACGTAATGGCAGCTGGCAAATATCGGTAATATCATTGTGGTACTACTGTATGGGATAACTATTGCCTGTAGCCTTGGTTGAATACACCGTCATCAGCCTCCAAGACATAATATTTGCAGTGGCCTGTTTGAAAAGCACTTTGATTGGGGTAATAAGATTATTTGACTAGCTGGCTAAAATTTCGCTGGCTCCGGCGATCCTGCTGTCCACCGACGCTAGTGTGCGAGCGAACACCGTTGTGGTATTAGTCTGTACTAGTCAGACGGGATCCTAGGCTCTCCCCAGGACATTGGACATCCATTGAGGATTTCCACATCGAGCGAAATATAGGATTCGAACCTAGGATGGTCCCCCTAGCAGTCGTGATTGCAACCGCAAATAAGACGAACAAGAACTTCAAGGCAAGTCATCAATATATCGTAACAAAAGAAGTTCAATCAAACACCGATGACGTCACCATCAGCCATTCAATCAATCTTTACAACCATTGAATGACTCTAGAACAATGTGAACTAGTTAGATAACTCTAAGTGATCATGTATATAAGTTGTAATGAAATTGTCAGTCAGACTTATTGTTGATTGAGTTCAGAAGACTGCCTCATTGGTTTAGTAGTCGCAAACGCGATTGCTGTGCATGAGGTCCTGAATTCGATCCCGGTTCGAGCAATATGTTATTGGGTTCTTTCATCGGGAAATTCTCAGTAGCAGCCTCCGAGTCTGGATTTGTGCCTGGTTTAGTGAATATATAGGCTTTACATTACATAGGATTTAAACATAATTGGCGAAATGTGGATGTACAACTCTGCCTAACCCTTCGGAGATCACAGCTACAGGCGTAATGTTAGGACTACAAAAACTTTTATGAGCAATCCTAAATACATAGTCCTCAACAAAATAAAGACAAATATTTCCCTACTAACCAGCTAGTAAACAAACATACGTCTCTTTAGCGAAAATACTTTAAAATAACTACTTTTACATTTTACGTCGCCTGGTGGTCCGGTCGATAATACCAATTTACATTTAAAAACCAATCCGTACGTTGTAATCCTTACCTTATTTGCATGAGAAAAGAAAAATGGCGAATGATTGTTACTTGGAAACTACTCAAGATAAAAAGCACAGAGTTAAGCCGTCAAGACGTGTCGTTCCTTTAAAAAAATCCCGTTTAAGTATGTTAATAATTTCATCTTGGTAATTGAGTGGTGCGGGCTTCGTGTAGGGAGGGGAAACAGTCGTTGCGGATATCGATAAATATCCGCAACGCGACGCAACGGTGACCAATGTCGGCCATCAATGTTGTACTTGTTACTTTATTTAATTCAATGTTCTTTAGTTAATCATCATCATCATTTCAGCCAAAAGACTTCCACTGCTGGATATAGGCCTCCCCCAAAGAGGGGGGTTTGCCATAATCGCCACGCTTGGCAGACGGGTTGGCGATCGCAGTATGGTTGTTACAAAGGCACAAAAAAAGAGAATGGGTTCTCTGATAAGTCCCTTAGTCGCCTCATATGACACCCACGGGAAGAATGTTTCCCGTTCTTCAGTTACTTTTATAAATTATAATAAATACTAGAGGATTACTTATGGTTGTTACATGTTAGTAAGTAAGATAAGCCCGAATTTTAGTAAACAATGTTTGGTGTCATACTTTAGTTAAAATGATAAGATCCAAATAAAGTCGCAAGCACTAATATAATATGACGTATACACGCAGCAACTTTAAAAAGTGGTTTTCTCCTACTGTATTGATTGTTATCTTATATTGTGTTATGGACATAGCACTTTCAAACTCATATTAAGATTAAGGTCTTATCTTAAAATAAAAAATAAAACTGTTTCACGAGAAAATCGAGTTTGAATATTGCTGCTAGAAAATATTAGTGCTCGTGTTTTAATTTTTTAAACAATGCTTATTTGTAGATCAAATTAATTAAAGGTTACTGACGCGTGGTGAAACTGATTTACTTTTCTGATTACTGTTATTTTTGATGTACAGTGTATGTAAAAACGAATAGAGACATTTTATTGGGTCTTCATTGGTACTCGCGACTCGGGTTGTTTTTATACTTAGTCTTTATGTCACAATGGACTAATCTACCTTATTAACTTAGAATAAGAATTAAATTGATTTGTAAGAAGGTTTATGACAGTGACACCGGTGACTGAAATTTTGTGTGGTGTGATTTGGTGATTGATTTTATTTTTATCATTCCTTACTGCAAATAAATGTTTATTTTAATCTGTGTTTTGTCTGTGCAATAGTTTAGATTTTTGCTGATAAGTAGTACGTTTTTTCAAATAAATAAATAAATTGGTATCGAAATAGGACGAGAGCATGACAGTGATGACTGATGAGTTTCGTATATTTGATTCTTTTTTCAATTTTTATTATTTTTAAAGTAAAAATGTAATAATTGTATAGTTTTTTTTTTCAAAACTGTTGTATTAAAAACTACAGCGAAATTTGTGTTTAAAATGTTTAATTTGCGTCACTCAAAGACTCACCTATAACCAGACACAGAAAAACTCACCACATTAATTACGTAGCAACTAATTCGCCCATTATCCGACGGTATTGTTGTGTCGCTGCGCGCGCGCAACTCTATAGGTAATGAGCGTCGTGTGAGGCGCGCATGCGCAGTGGTGGCGCGATCGATGCTTGAACTCACACACACTGCCGCGGCCGTAGCGTGCGATATTATTGTTATGTTCGTATTAAAATGGATTTTAATTGGAGTTTGAGAGAGCCACTGGGTATGGGCACAAAAACTGACTACCTACTGAATTTGGAATTGGTGAAATCGGTTCTAAAAAATTGAAAAATTTTATAGGAGACTTACCTATTTACTTTTTTAAAACGATTTCGTAATCGGTTCTCGTGGTATGAGCATACAGTGATGCGGAGGAATGGGGAAAATGTCGTTAGGAAAGTTTTGAGTATAAATATGGATGGGTATAATAAGAATAGAAGATCAAAGAAACGATGAATGGACTGTGTAAAGGATGATATGGTAAGGAAGGAGGTATCTGATGAAACGACGAGTAATAGAGAAGAAGAAGATATACTGCGCCGATCCCAAATGAATTGGGACAAGGGCAGGAGAATGATGATGGTAGTTAGACCTTTTGTTTTTTTTTGGGTGGTGGGAAATCATCAAATAACCCCTCCCGCTCTTGGGCAGAGCGAAGGGAGTGTCAGACTTCTACTGACTAAAACCAGCCATGTTCCTTCTTAGCCCTTTATGTTGAGGCCGCGGTATCTCTTGCGAACAACCCGCAGCCCCGACGGGATGGTGGTTAGACCTTGGATAATTTTCATCCTGTGCAAAAACTAGGTGTTTATCTACAGTGAGTAATTTCGTACATCAAGAAGAATATCGTGGCTATCTATCACGTTCAGTTAATTGGGGATAAACGAATACAAAGTATATACTAGATAATCTAGATATAGATAATACATATTAGATAATAACATTTTGTTTTCTTTCACAACTCAACTTCGTAGTCTGCCGAATCTACTATCTGTATTATAGAAGATACAGACACTGAGACACCCCAACTAGTTTTTTTTTTAAACGTTGCCCCACACCACACTAGGCATTTCTCATGTATCGTGGGAGCGTTTACAAACATTTAAACTCACATACATAAACACACCCCGACCCGAAACAACTATCTGTAGGAAATATTTGTTTCGTGCGGGGATCGAACCCGCGACACTCAGCGCAGCAGTCCAATCGCTCAGCCACTGCACCAACCGTGTCGTCCAACTGTCCCTAACCTCTATATCAAAATATTTAACAATTACATCATTTATCATCATCATCATCATTTCAGCCGAAAGACGTCCACTGCTGGACATAGGCCTCCCTGGGGAGGCCTAACAAGTACACCAAAACTAATTCCCTTTTATCAAAAGCTAATCGCTCGTCAAGATATCCGAGTATCCGACATCAATCAGCCAATCAGTGGAGATTAACAGCGAGCTAACACGAAATATTACGAATGACCTAATTCGGCTCGACCCGTGCGGTCCTCATTTACACTGGCTATAAAACCTCTTTTTGACATATCCGTGGCAAAACCCCTAACTGATATGACCCTTTATAACGTTAAGGTGTTAAGAAAAGTCTGCACCTACATTCTAAAACCAACCATCGTCCTCAAAAAATAAAGTTTAATTTTGGTTGTGTGGGGTATCCCGTTTATTAGACTACAAAGACGCCGCTCGGCCGGCGGTGCCTTTGATGCGGCGGCGTAATTACGTAAGAGCGGACACGATGAATGCCTCTGTATGAATGTTCTACAGTCAGGACACCTAGGATTTACATCCACAATGGACTGTAATTGAATTTTTTATCGCTCGCAGGATGGATTGGTTTTTTAAAATATTTTCATAATAATGGTCTAGAAAGCTGTCTTTAAAATTTAGAGCTTGGTGGTGTTTTTATTTTGGTTTTACCGCAGGAAAATCTTAGGGATATTTCTATGCTAATATTTATTTGGTTATGCGTTATATATTTTTTTTGTAATTTTGTATACCTACGCGTCATGTCTTGTATCTCTGCGACAAACAAATATTTTATTCGTTATTTTATCTTTATTATATTTTCCAAAACAGTTTCAGTTAAAAAACACCACACTGCGCTCCAGAACGCAAATTGCTGACGTAAGCTTATAAAGCTGCGAGACTGAAATGGGACTGGGCAGGCCATGTCTGCCGGATGCCGCCGCAGCTGTGGGCCCGAATATCGCAAGACTGGAGCCCTGACACAGCTAGACGGGGTCGCGGTAGACCGAGGAGAAGATGGCGGGACGCCTTGGATGGCTTCCTCAACAACTGGCGAGAAGAAGCACACCATCGTAAGAAGTGGAAGGAATGGGGGGAGGCCTTTGCTCAGGAGTGGGACAATACAAGCAAAGCAACTTAAAACGTCCTTGACATATAATATGAATAAAAATAATGATCCCATTGTTTTTTAGCTCTTCCTAACTAGAACGACTCAAAAAATTGCAAACTAAAAAAAGGTGAAGAGCAATATTTTCAAGCAAAACTTGTTAATTTGAATTCCTATCTAACAATAATAAGAGCCAAAAAAAAAACATAAGTACCAAAAAGTCAATAAATCATTCAAATTACAAGTGAAATCCCCATTCCCCCCAAAACAGTGAAAAGTAAACAAACAACGTCGCCGTCGCCCCTTTAATCCTTTAACAAATTCTAACCAGAAACTGCAACATTTCGCTGTATTTAGTTTCCGTCCGTAATTAAAACCATTGTGATTAAACTGTGACGAATTAACTACAGTCAACCGGCGCGGCGGCGGGGAGAAGGGGGGCGGGTCAGGAGGGCGTGGCCTCGCAACATCAAAGGAGCCGCCGCCGCGCCGCAAAAGGGAATGCTTATTGATGTGCGAGAGAGAGAGCGCGTTAGACCTCGTGTGTTAGAGAGAGATGGACGGTGAGTGTGTTTGTAGTAGTAATCCTTATGAACGGGTTGATTCAAGATTGTGAGAATGGCGGATAGTGGTGGGCAGCGATTGGTATCGATAAAGTAGTAAGTGTTTTAGAAGTTATTGTATTAACGTTAGGTTTTGTATATGTGTGCTTGGTTGGATTAAGGATGAAAGCTTTAAATTATATGTGATTTTAAGTATTGTGTATTTTTATAACTTGCTGTTTAACAAAGTGGTTACTTACCTACTTAAAATTCCCGGTGTTAGTTCATAGTTATTGGTATTGTTTTGGAAAATTAACAGCTTAATGTAAATAAGTATTAACTTAGTGTTATTTGTTGAGCGTTGACAACAGTGTAAAGAACAATGCCCACTTTCCATACATTTAAAAACCTGATAATTAAAGTTAATGTATAGTTATAAGATATAGTAGAAAGAGTACGTGTAAGTTTAGAAAATAATGTCACATAGTCATTTTTACGGTTTAAAGTCTACAAAGGCCAAAAAATATTAATGTTACTTTTTAGGTTAGGATTTGTCTTTACGATAGTTGACAGTTTGTTTACCTATAAAAAAGTCTAACTTTGCTTTTGTATTGTCAAAAGTAATCACTTGTCTACCCATTTCATGCTTCGAATTGCCACAAGAGGGCTCTCTTTTGCCATAGTATTATTATATTCTTTGAATGAAGGACTGTGCGCCATTGCCAATGGCAGAACTGTCAAAATAATAATATCTAAAAAATTCCGTTTCAGTCGTGCGAGCTCAATTATATTCTGCATGATTAATAATTTATTTAATTATTTTGTTGTTTTTAATTGATCTGTATTATTCACAGACTAATAAAAAATAGTTATTGATTAAATAAAACTTAAAATAATGTATAAAACTCATAAAAATAATTGAATAAAGTTAAGAAGTAGTGTGTAAAACGGAACGTTGTAAAAAATGGGTAGTTGGATGCGTTCAGGGTGATTGAGATGCGTTCAAAACATGGTAATAAGGGTATTATAAACGTAGAGATAGCGTGAAGAAAAATCAAAGAATATTTTTTCCTGGCCTTCTTTTAACATTGTGATTAGCGTAATGAATGAACAATTAAATTAGCTTAATTTTAATATTTATTTCATTTCTATACATTGTCAGGTGAAAAATGGGCATCCTTCTTTTATGTAAGTAAATCTAAACGTGGTTAATTTGGTACCATACCTATCGTAAAATAGTTTATACACCTTTTATTTTGAAAATAAATTTTGCGATTTAACCATTTAGTATGATCAACAGACTTAGCTTTAGTAATAAACTTAACCTACAAGTTTACAATGTTTTTTGCAAGTACTAAGTCCTTAATAAGGGCATTATTTAAAAATGTTATTGTTTTCCTTTTTTAAGAGTAGACTTTTGTTTAAAGCTGTCTTATATTGAACAAACTGATATTGATCAATTTAACTGATAATGTAATAACTACAGATGATCTTAAGTCTTATTAATATGAACTTAAAATTTTTGTATGGTTTTCATTGCAAGAGCCATAATTTTTTACTGAAAAATATACTTAAAAATTATCGTTTGATTTTAAGCATTAAGACATTCCCACCAACATCGAACTTATCGATCTATCGATATATCTGCAGCATCCGCCGTGTCCCAACCCTAGCGATAAATCTGTGCCGCTAAAGAAGCTTACGTCATTGACGTATTGTTTATAAATCAAACGCCGCGAATGAAGTCTCCGACAACTTTACCCGACTCAATTATATTGGACAGTGTTGTACGATAATTTCTTTAGTAGAGTACAACTAGGTAGTACAAGTGCAGATTATTTTATGTAGGTATGTATTTGCAAACGTAAGTTTTATGAGATGCTTAAATATTATATGTAGGGTTGTTGTTGAGTATTTTACGATCATTCCACGTGTTTGAAAGTTTACTTGGGCAGAAAGGGGTTGAAAAAAATCTAATTAGACTCAAAAAATAAAACTCATTTAGATAACTACAGAGTTACAGACAGACTGACGACGAAGGTGGTGTGAAAGAGAGTACATGCTGTGACGGACGACCCCATATAAATGGATATATAAATTGGTTTGTGCCAATCAGGAGGCAGGTGGGCAGGAGGACGTCAATTTCTTGTTTGTCCAACAATTGATGCTCGGATGCCTCAAGCAAGGTGGATAATTTGCAGACGTGGGAGATCAAAAGATGCTTAGAAAACAAAGGGATGTGAAGAACTGCTTCGTTGGTCTAGAAGTCACACGCAAAAAGTAATTGGGGTTTTACATCAGGAATTACCTCTACCTTAAGCCCGTCACAGATGTAGCTATAATATATATTAATATATCGATATATTATACATATTATAGTATAGCAAGCTATCACACACGGGAGCTATATTATAATATATATCTCTTAAAACCAGAAAATTCAAAGTCTACAAAATAATTAGGAAGCGGTGAATTATCATTTCAGAAGAAATTAAGTTGCATTAGGTAATCACTTAACTACTAACTTACTACTCATGCTTGCTACTTAGTAGAGATATTTATTTAATTATTACGAAGCTTTTAAGTGCTGTTGCTAACTTGTGAGTAGGTACGCACTTTTGTGTTGGATAAATTAGTGCTTTTAACATATCGTTGGATATCAAAAGAGTATGATAGAAGTGATGAGTACTGATAGATAAGTTATGAAGAGAAAGACATAAAACAATTAGAATGATGGTGATTGATTGGCTGATGAAGATAGTGTTTCATTTTAGAGGTACTCTTAGGAAAAGAAACTAAGGATGGCAACAATCCATCGGGGCTGCGGGTTGTTCGAAAGAGATAAATAAATATAAATAAAAAAAATAAAAATAAATATACGGCCTCGGCACAAGGGCTAAGAAGGAACATGGGTGGTTTTTAGTCAGTAGAATTCTGACACTCCCTTCCGCTCTGCCCCAGAGCGAGAGGGGTTATTTGATGATTTTCCACCCGCCAAAAAAAAAAAAAAATAAGCCAACAAATATTATTTATTTTATTTTTTCTTTCTTCTTTGCCTCTAAATAAGCTGGTATGACAATAATTGTAATACTAGCTTATTTAGAGGCAGATTACCCCAATTTTTTAACGCTAATAAGCCAAGATCTTCCTGCGTAAGAAGAAAACGTGTTGCACCGACCCCAAATAGAATGGGACAGGCATGATGATGATGAAATCAATATCGACTTGCTGACTTCTTTTTTTTTTTTTTTGGGCGATGGGTAGTCATCCAATAACCCCTCCCGCTCTTGGGCAGAGCGAAAGGGAGTGTCAGACTTCTACTGACTTAAAACCACCAATGTTCCTTTTTAGCCCTTTATGTCGAGGCCGCGGTATCTTTTCCTGACTCTTCCTTTCTGATCCCTTATACCTCAATACTTTAACAGTGAATTTAATTGACGATCTCTGTAGATATAGGTACTTAGCAGTTCTAAAGTAATTTGTGACCAGTCTGGGATAAAAGAACAAGACAAATTGAAGAATTGGACACTGAATTTCATAACCGAAAGTCAAAATAAAGTCATTAACCCGAATACAAGACATACAATTCCCATACACCTTGCACCATTTCATCAATATCATAATCAGTAACCAGCAATCACTCTAAAAATAAAACAGGAAAAAAAAAATGGCAGCCAAATCACAAAGCAGGAGAGTTCCCTAATTCGATAATTACAAGTTCCAAGCTATTAAATCGAATTATCTATGACATGTTCACATCAGAGGAGAAAAGCTAACTACCCATTACATCTAATATGACCAGGGTTACAAGAGCTTCCAAGAAGTACCGTGTTACCCCTCAGGTGGAAGTAACTGTTGGGTATACGAGAGGTGGGACAGGTCATCTTAAATGGTGCTGCGTTAATAGAAAGAATGCTGAGTCATGACCAGACGAGTCGATGGTTTAAAGTGGTGAAGCTCCTAATAGATTCCCACGATCGCGAAATTGATAAAGATGGTAGTTTTTCGTTTGTAATGTATTAGTAGAATGTGCTTTTGGGTTGTTGGGTGTCAGTGAGCCGGGTTTTGCAGGGATAGATGATTTTATGCCGTCAGGAGCTCGAGGGATTGGAAAAGGAGAGAAAAGATATCGCACAAGGATGTTTATGTGGCTGCGGGTTGTTCGCAAGAGATATCGCGGCCTCGACATGAGAGGCTAAGAAGGAACATGGGTGGTTTTTAGTCAGTAGAAGTCTGACACTCCCTTTCGCTCTGCCCAAGAGCGGGACCCCTATTCGATGATTTTCCACCCGCAAAAAAAAAGGATGGTTTATGTCTTAAGTAACATCATAATCATCGCTAAGAACCTGTTAGGGCATAATCGCCATTACCATAATCAATGGTAGATAACATACATACCTACTAATAAAATAAAAGAAGTAGCGTCTTAGATAAATACTATTTAATTTGTTTGTGCGAGAAAGAGAGCTCATTGCTAAATAATAATACCATCCTTAGGTTAAACCGTGCTTGTCCAGGTTGGCTCGTGGATGGGTGACCATCCACAACATACCGAGTTTCCTCGTTGCCTGCCTTGGGAAAAAGACTAGGCAGATGATGATATAAATTAATTTTACAGTAGCTTGAAGACATTACATTACATTTTGACTTCAACGTCATTGTCGACGCCATTTGGTTTATGTTTAAGTCAAATGGTTATAAGAGGTGGGGTGGTTGGTGGTTAAAAGAGTCCAGATGGACCAAGGAAACGATGAATGGACTGTGTGAGGGATGATATGGGTAAAAATGAGGTGTCTGATAGTTGATGAGTAAAAGAGAAGTATAGAATATTGCTGCGGGTTAATACCAGTATTTTGCATGAAGCGACTGCCTGACTGAACTCCACAACACAGTTAGTACCTACGATACCTTTTGGGAAGACTGGTTGTCAGAGTTTTGGGGCCACGGATTACATTAAAACTAGCCTTGGCCCTACTAGACTTTAAACAAAGATTAAGCAATTTAACTATTTAAAACCTTAAACAACTATTCACACCTAAATAACCAAAAGATTCGGGCATATTTTACCTCATAATTATACCAGTTGACTTTGCAAACATGAAACATAGCTAGCAAAGACATAAATATTCAAATATTGACACAACACAGGTGCGGCGAGGACGTACGGCTTCACATAGAATGTCACACCTAACTGTTTAATTACATAATTGCTTTAAATAATTAATCATTGTGTACATTTAGTTATTATCTTTAACAAAATTATGTGAGAATTTTTGCATTTTTAGTTCAGGGTGGAGTAATGGAGTCTATGGAGTTGATAAGTCTATTACGTTTTGGCTTCTTGCCAATGCTTTTAAAAATATTAGATATTTAGGACAGCATAAAATACTAGTGTGTGTTATTTGAAGACATAACTAGCCTAGACGAGAAAAAAGACTATTAGTGACAGTCATTTTCAAGAGAAAATAATTCTTTATTTCAGGAAGCACCGCTAAATGTATAGAAGAAGATGACAAAGCCGCAACCACACATAATAAATTGGAATAAGGACAAGACCAAGATGACGACCTGGCTGGAGGCCTTATATTCAGTCCTGTCGAGGCTGCAGGTTGTTCGCAAGGGATACCGCGGCCTCGACATGAAGGGCGAAGAAGGAACATGGGTGGTTTTTAGTCAGTAGAAGTCTGACACTCCCTTTCGCTCTGCCCAAGAGCGCGAGGGGTTATTTGATGATTTCCAACCCCCAAAAAAAAAAAAAAAAAGCCCTTATATTCAAGACATCTACAGGATTGTCCAGTTAACCAGAAGCCAGACTCATAGGTTGACCTGCGCGATGCCATACAGAAAAAAAAAGACCATGATGAGGATAATAATGACACAAGACATGATAAACACACAGATAAAAATAAGCTATACCATAGCGTTACAGCTGGTAAAGTATACCAACATGTACAATTATACAGAAGCTGTAATAATCCCCAATCATATGAATATTACAAACACATTTTATCCCTCTGTAAACTTGTTCAAAGTTTTTATCATAATTAAGAATAACTTTTTATTAAAGTTATGTAGGTCATAGTTGTTTCTTAATTTTATATTTGGGCATTCCGATATGTTTAACTGTCATAAATAACTTTGTCTGTTAGTGGCAGCGTCCTATTCTATAATATTGATTAGGAAGAAAGGCTTCGATTAATATATAAATACTCGCAATTAAGTGTCTATCTAATTACCTAGTTCGGGCACACTACCTCAAGAGGCTGACCAGTGACCACTGCTCTTTAAAAAACCATCAACTAAAAAGTGGCGCCTGTTACAGAGAAATTGTCAGGAAGTTGAAACCAAGATAGATGAATCTTGGTATGGACATGTTATGAAGAGGACTGACACGCGTGTGACTAAATGAGGCCGAGACACATGACAGGGAAAAATGGAAGAAGAAGACGTGTTGCCCCAACCCCAAGTAGCATGGGACAAGTGTAGGAAGATGATAGTGACTTAACTGCGAAGAGTGGTAGAAGAGAGGGCATGGCAGGCCTTAATACCGAGCTAAGGGGTGATTCCAGACTCAAATGATGTTGATAAATATCCCCAAAAGTCCGTTAAAAGCCAAGCAAACCCACACGCAAAGCTAATGCCCGTAACAGTTGCGAGGCAAACCATTAGATTCAGTGCGGATTCGAGACACGCCCCCTAGCGGACCGTTCAGTAATTAGCGATCATTTATCTTTGCGCCTCTGTCAAAACTGTGTCGTTCAACGAAAACATTTTAAAATATGCCATAATTAGGGACCCACTTGATTAATTTGACCACAGGATTCGGTGTTGCCAGTGGTGACGTTGATTTAGCATTTAGAAGAAGGGTGTCAATTTTATAATTTTTGGTTAAAAAAATGGTGGAAAAATGTTTTCTCTTGGGAATTTGCGGTGGTTTCTGGTCTTCTATATTCAGCTAGATTTAGAATTCTACTAGCAAGCTAATAATGAGAAAACAGCACTAAAATAATGTGACTCTTTATCGAAAATATCATCAACAAATTCATTTGGGGTCAGCGGACACCATGTATCCATAATACTGCGTGCGTCATCTCATCAGACTCCTCCTTTCTTACCATATCATCCTGTTACACAGTCCATCCATTGTTTCTTTGGTCCTTTCCTACTCTTCGTCTAAAATATGCCTTACAAAACTTGAAAACATTCGACGTCAAAACATCGGAACACACTCGCCAGAAATCACCTACCATAAAAGGTAATTAAATCACATGGCAACACCAATAAAAATAAGTTCGTCATACGTCAAAACTGACCGTTTGAAGGTGTAAATTAGACGATTTTTCTCATGATAAAGGTTGACGGATGGATGGAAAATGTTACTTTGTCTAATTATTCACGGTTATCTGTTAAAATGTTATTTAATAATACACTTGATAGTCTGTTCCGGGCATATTTTGTTTATTTGATTGATGAGAATTGTCCGTATCTTTTGTGCAGTCGCCTTTATTAAAAGTTCTTGTTAGCTGAAATATTATGATGTGTGCGGTCAACTAGAGCTTTTGGCGGGATATTTTTTGTGAAGATGCTAATTGAGTTTTATTTCGGGCTGTTGGTTATGGTCGGCGGATTTAGTTTGCGGTAATTAGAGTAACGTCAAGATAACGCGCTAAATAATTTGTTTTTGATGTTATGAAAAAACAAGAGCAGAAGCTTTAACGGCCTCGTTGGTCGAGTGGTCACAAGAGCGACTGCTGAGCATAAGGTCCTGGGTTCGATCCCCGGGTTGGTTAAAGTGTAATTGGTTTTACCTTGCCTGTTGAATAAGGATCGGTTATCCAGTGAAATAATAAAGGGTCAATTCAATAGACATCTGCTCAGTCATTAATTAAATAAAATACACTCCTGAAAGACCACCATGACTGAAATTAACCATAACCTTCCATTATTACCCTCTGCTCTTATCAATGGCCCGACATCTTTTGTAGACATGAATTTACAAAAAATCTAAAAGATTCACACCGTGGAACACATGGAAAGGGCTGCCCAAATTATGTTCCACAATGCCTTTGCGAAGTAACGTGTAATTTTCTTTTTGTGCTCTTTTACAACGCGACTATTGTTTCAAGTGTGGTGTGGAAATGGCTTAAGTGACGGGTTATGCTTCGCGATATTGTGGATATCTGATCTGAAAGTGGGTTTGTTTGGTTCTGAGAAGGCTGTAGCATTTACCTATTTATTGCTGGTAACACACTTCTAAAGGTAGGAGAAGCTATAAGCGGTATAACGACGTACAGGTGACAAAAGAAAACTTTTAAACAAAAAATGTACAGTTAAAAACAGATACTGAAAAGCGGAAAATGCAGTCGCTCCATGTGAAATACTATTCAGCTGCATCCGATTAGACTGAAAGCCGCCCCCAACTTAGTTGGGAAAAGACTAGGCGGATGATGATGTTGAGTTTAAATAAGCTCCTAAATGAATGTAAGTCACAAGTGTTTCTTTCGACTACACAAGTAAATTAAATTATGTACATCGCATCGTGATCGGCGAGACCTTTTTGATTAAAACCAAAAAGCTTGAGGACAAGTGGCAACTTGCACTGGGACCTCTTAGTAGAATCTTTCTAACACAGAGGAGACCAGTGTTCTAGCAGTAGCAAAAATTAACCACAAAGACTTTTTTGTGAGAAAATGTGATGGTTTCTAAAAAGCTTCCTGTAATAGGAAGGATTTATTAGTTACTTGCTCATGTTATATCGCATGTCGTTTTTTTAGGAATTGGAAAATCCTCAGGGATACTTTCCGTATCGGGCATGCGGAGGGTTATATCGGACTCTGACTGAAACCCACTGTTCCTACCATAAGTACCATGTCTCGTGGGCCGAGAGATACAAGTTGACGGCACGGTTGGCGCAGTGGCTGAGCGATTGGACTGCTGCGCTGCGTGTCGCGGGTTCGATCCCCGCACGGAACAAATATTTGTATGGCCAATATATATATATTTTTTTTTAAAGTACATCGGTTGTCATTTGTAGATCTTTCAGTCAGTCAGTGGTCCGAAAATCTGTCAACCAGTCTTACCAAGAGGTGGACGTCAGATTGGCAGTCGCTCCATGTAAAAAAGTCTTATTATTTTCATGTAACAAATATTAAACTAAGAATACCCGAATGTTAATTTAACTTAATTACCTCACGAGAAAGTGTTTCAACTCCATAAAAACTGACTCTATTACTGAAACTGTCAAGTCATTTAAAAACTTAATGGCTTTTAATAAGTATTTATTGCACACATTAATTGATTGTCCGTCAACAACTCATCAATAATAACTAACAAAAGATTAACCAATTAAGTTTTTTAAATTGATACTTTATGCTTTAATAAAAGATGTCTAGATCCTAAAGTAAATGAATCTATAAGACAAATGAGTGAAAACGGGACAGTTGGCATTTCAGCAACTTGATAATATCATTATATTATTTTACTAATAGAAGGTTAAAAGAAGTATCAAATAAACAATCACAGTTTGGTTAAGGACTAAGCTTTCATAAAATCTACATCGATCAAGATTAAAAGAACTAAAGTCTATCATGCATTGCATTTTTAAAATCAAACAAATGAGCACTTCTCAAGTATATGTCCTACTAGTTGATGCCTGCGGTTTCGCCCGCGTGGATGTCGGAAAAAACCTTCCTCGAGAACCACACTACCCATTGGTGAAGACAGCATGAAAATCGGTGCAGTCGTTTTTGAGTTTATCGCAAACAGACAGAAAGACGCGGCGGAAGAGTTTATTTTGTAATAATTATGTAGTGACTCATTCACATTTCATCCTGTTATGAACAAAGAGCCTATTTTCTATGGCATAAACATAACATCACGCCTGTAATCCCCGAAGGATTAGGCAGAGGTGTATTCATTAATATAACCACATTTTAATCGCAAGTTATGTTTTAATCCCATGTAATAGAGGGTGAGCATGTTGCCATCAACCACAAATTCAAACTCCTTTTTCTGCTACTGAGAAATTCCTGATGGAAAAAACTAATATCACTTGGCCCCACCTGGAAATCGAACCCAGGACTAGACTAACGAAGTAGTCCATGGGATGACACTGTTAATTTAATCTTCGAAGACACCAAAAATACAAACATCCGTTCAAAAACCCATCCTAAAGAACTGTCTCCCACTCCAACACAAATTACTCAAGAAAAAAAATCACTTGAACCAAAGACCTGTCAATATCATCTACTATACTACGAAACAACTACGAAAAAATTACCGAAATCGATTCACCTAATTGACGGCATCGGATCATCCGCCAATCGAACTTCGAACGACAGAGTGACATCACTAAAGCCAAGTAATCGGTATTAACCGAGTTGTCAATTTATATTGTCTCGTAAGTAATTTCACATTCCGTGGCTCGATTGTGAGGCGTTATAATGACAGGAGGATGACGTATGGATTTGGCGCTTACGGCGTTTGGCGGCGCGCGCCATCGGCCACATCAAAGAGGTGGCCTCCTTTGATGTTAGCCGCCGCACCGGCTTTAGGGATGTGCGTGTGATCAAGCGGTTTTGTTGTTGTCGATGTTTTGTGTTGGAGATAATCTTGTAGTCTGGTGTTTTAGTTTTGAATTTGATTGAAGGTTGTAGTTGGATGACATATTTTTTAAAGTTGATATTCAAGAACTATTTTTATCAATTAATTTCTTTTTTGCTTTACTGTTGGGATGTGTTATATTTTTCGCATATACGTGAATTATTAATTTATTTAGAGGTCCATATCAATAGGTATGTGATTGTGTGTTTTTCTTAGAGACTCTTTTTTTAACACAAAATATCTTTTAATTTAAATGGTGAAGTTTTTACATGTACTAAATTGTACTGTTGTATTAATTACTCATGGAGAAAAAAATGTTCACCTGAATTGTTTCATTGTTTCTATAAGACTGAAAAATATTTTTTTTCTGCTTACTCCTTACCATTTATTATTTCCATTTCGCATTTTTATCGAACTCTAAAAAATTAAACAAAAATCTATCGATATCGACGTCCCGCCCTTTGGCCACATCACCGCAAGGTAATAAAACGAACGGAGCACGTATTTTGACGTGGAGCGGCGCTTCTGGTCGTGCATCCCTCTCTCACAACTAACCCCATCCCCTTCTAACACGCGAAGGTGTCTGAGAAGCTATTATAGCGTATAGCTCGTCGGGACTGAGCTATAAATTATGGTGCAATAGTACCTATTCTTTTGGTCATACCTTCGGTTAGAAGCGAAACGATATGACAGAAATTCTCCAAGGTTTTCGAGTATATGACGAGTTTTCTAGGTTTCTTAGGGCTTTTGTTGATGAAAATGGCTTAGTCTTATGAAGGAGTGAAGAAATATTTGGAAAGTTTTACCAACTAGAGTCTACATAATTATTTTCAATATTTTAATTATAAATTACTGCCTCGTGGGTTAAGTGGTCTCAAGTGCGACTGCGACAATAATCCTGGGTTTGATTCCCTGATCGGCCAAAGGGTTATTAGGTTTTTCTATCGGGAATTTCTAAGTATCTTTCACGGAGTCTTGATTTGTATCTGGCTGATTTCATGGCTATTTCATGTGACTTAAACATAACTGTGGCACTGTGGGTGTACTAATGAGTACACCTCTTTCTAGCCCTTCGGGAATCACAGGTGTTATGTTATGTTTATTGAAGATGTAAGTGATAACGTAATCATGACTTTGGAGGATTTTCGAATTTCTGAAATGCTTCTGAAAGAATAAAAGGTTTCTTTCCTGACAATCTAAATAATCCTTGTAAGTAAGTTATATTATGTAGTATATTTAATAAGTTAAGTAAAGTCGAATTTAATTGCTTTCGGCAACGCGTATTAATCAGGTCCAGCCGGCTCAAGACTCTACTTAAACAGTTTTTCATAATCATAACTAAGAATTTTAAACCACCAACGTATTAGCTTTTTATC
The DNA here is from genome assembly GCA_949774965.1 of Diarsia brunnea. Taxonomy (NCBI): domain Eukaryota; kingdom Metazoa; phylum Arthropoda; class Insecta; order Lepidoptera; family Noctuidae; genus Diarsia; species Diarsia brunnea. The sequence continues at coordinate 5,681,671 of OX459019.1, forward strand.
GCTAACTTTTTCTACTTATAATTTTATGTTCAGGCTTTAATCTTCGTCCATAAAACTAGAAGCTTCTGTAGCTGCACATTTAACATAAAAACCTCCGGCATCTTTATTATATTGACGAAACAAATCAACTTTAAGTGTCACTCAAACTGTACAAAGATTTTCAATTTACCGAACAAGCAGAGTTTACCGAAAAACTTTTTAAAATTTAAAACAGAGACGTTCGAAATGTTCAAATTGAACGAATGAATTGGAACTTCTTCGTTCGGAACTGTTTACACACCCGAAATTGGCACAAAGATATAACTAGTGCCACACTACAAAAAAAAAAAAAAAAAAAAAAACTGTTTACACAAAAACTTAGATCGGGACACAAAAAGAGGCCAATAAATAGTACGGGAGGCTCTTTGAAGGCCCGCGTGGCCATAAAACGGCCCATAAGATGTCCTATTAACGCCTATTTCGACATAATTAGGATCAATTCACTCCTAAAACGGCCTAGAGTTATATAATTGTTTATGTTTTATGTGTGTATTAATATTAATGGAATTTTAGGGTGGCCGGCGTTGTCTATTGAAAGGTATCGATTAGCTTAATTTAATTTAGTTAAGGCTGCGGGCGGTTTTTTTTTGCTAATGTTTAAGTCTTATCTGATAGTTTTTTGATGGATTTATTTTAAAACTGTTTTTTTATCGACTGTCAGTTTTAACATCTGTTCTCTCGCTGCTTTTTTAACTGATGAAAAAACTAGGAAAGAGGTATGAGGTATTCTTTCGTAACACATAAATGTAGTAAATAACAGTTTCTTTCCTTTGAAATCACAATTACTTTCATTATTAACGAATAATTAATTCCTTTTATATTCATTGTAAATGACAAACGCTATGTTCGGTGGTGTTGAATTACGCATTTCCTTGTCAAACAGATTAATTTTGAACCATAAAACTCTGTTATCCACACAAACACGGTGTTGGTTGGACCAACCATTGCTGAGTGTAGGTCTCTTCCAAATCTCTCACCTTTTGGTGGTTGTGTGTCTTGGCTTCGTGTTGGATACCTACTTTTTAATTTCTACTTTTCAGTTACATTGGTTGTTCTTACAGGGTGCACCAATTATATATTATTTCGTTCAATACTTTCTAATGTATCTTTTCCACTTTCATTTTTATTTGCTAAACGAAAGATGAACAGCTTTAGTTAATACTTAGTATATTTAAGACACACAGGAAGTCATTATCTTTTTAGAAAATATCAAGTACACGGTATGTTTGCTAAACCAGTACCGTATTAAACAGGTATCTAAAAATTGATTTTGAAGATTTGAACAACCACCAAAGATTAATGGCAAGTCAAAATAATTCAAAGACGATAATATAATAAAGCCAGGATCTACAAAATTATTTAAAAACAAGATGTCAAGTCCCATTTAACGGGATTTCCCTGAAACCCCACATTAATTACTGATCAGGGGCACTAAGCAACCAGGATCACATAAAACTGTATGATAATACACAATACTTCCATCGAGATACCGAACCAGTAGAAGAACAACCACAAAGAAAAATGGGGACTAAAACTAAAACAAATTAAATAAAGTCAGCATCAACAAAATCGTTTTTAAACAAGATGTCAACTACCATTTAACAAAAATCTCTCCCAGAAAACGTATATTAACTACTGACCACGAGCGCAGAGGTACCAGGATCACATAAAACTGTAATGATTTATATCTTATTTATCAATTCAAAGGCCGGAGCATCGTTCAAAGGAATATCATAATCTCCCGTTTGAAGCTGGCACTTGTTTGTTATCATTTCATAAACACATACGAATTATTGTGTCTTGGATAGATCTGATATGATATAAGCCAGCTATAGTTTTATGAGTAACGCCGTCTTTGAGCGTTGTTTAAACATCCTTTTGGCTTTTAACTGCGGTTGCAATCGCTGTATAAATGTTATGGACAAAGTTATTTCAAAACGCGAGTTGATGGATTGACAAGAATATTGGACAAGGATCTTTGCACGTTGCCAAGGATCTTGATAAATTGAATGAGTTAGAAGCTATTGAGCGACTGCCTGGCTGGTCTCGTGGTTGTAAGCGCGACTGCTGGGCATAAGGTCCTGGCTTTGATTTTCGGGTTGGGCAATTATTGAGTTTTCTTCATCAGGTATTTCTCAGTAGCAGCCACGGAGTTTGGAGTTGTGCCCGGTTGATGGCAATCGGCTCGCCCCTAATACATGGGACTTAAACATAAATGGCGAAATATGGTTGTACTGTTAGGTTAGGTTAGTCTCCAGGGATTACAGGCACGATATCTAATGCAACATACACCCCCAATTGCTATCATATGATTTTGAGTGGAAATGCAAAACACTCCTTGCTTTGATCCAGAACATTAATGCCATAAACATTATTGAACAGTCGCAATTAAACTTATATGGCATTGCACCCGTTATTTATTGCTAAATAACATCAAGATGGAATGGACCTCCCATTATGTTCAAGCTGTATTCTCGATTACAATGAATTGAGTCAATAATGCTGATAGTAATCACATTAATTCAATGTGATTTTGAAGGCAATAGAAGGATGAAAGAGAGGCCAAATATGTATAAAGCGAATAGTTGTGCAATTAAAGAGGCCTATGTTCAGTCCTAACAGTGTTCTGGAGTTAAACAAAGACAATAATGATAATAAAAAAATTGATGCTCCTATATTCTTATAGAATGAAAGACATATCTGGTGCTGAATAGACACAATAATATGCTCGGCACTGGTATAATGTGAAGTATAACCACGTAGATTTAGATGCTCGCAAAGTCTTTTATATTAAATGGGTCTACTCTTAATTTTAAGCTTGTCCTGAGGACATAGATGAGGTCTACGAAGGAACGAGCTACCCTAAAAGAAGTCTATTAACTCGCGACGATTTAAATAGGCCCTGTCTTAGTGTCTATTAGTAGACTGAAATACAGCTTTTGCTTGAGAATTATAAATGCTATGATTTCCAACCAAACTCCTGCGAATAAGACGCATGTCAATTCCCAACAGAAATCACATTCTTGAAGAGTAAGGCTCTTCAAGAATATTGATGAGTGTCATTAAATTGCCACCCATTACGATGTCATACCATCCTACTAACCAATAGCATTTTTTTTGCTATCAATCTCCATTTACTAAAATATTATTTAGGCAACATTGGCTCATAGATACAATACAATTTGTGTTAGTTAACAGACCCTTGAAACTACGTTAGTAACACTTCATTTGTGCATTTTGTCACTGTTCGATCATGTGGCACATGCCCGTGGAATCAACTGAACACCACTCGATGCAGGTAAAAGTCCTCTTCCAAGACGAGGTGCAGAAAACACATTGGTATTCGCACTACTTACTTTTTTCGCACTATTAGTTATTGCTATTTGAGAATAACAATGAACTGAACAATGATTTCCCATCCAACCCTTGCTAATAAGACGCATGTCAATTCCTAACAGAAAAACCACATCCTTATTCCATTAATAAGAATATTGATGAGCGACATAAAATTGCCACCCATTACGTTGTCAAACCATCCTCTAACCAATAGCATTTTTTTCGCTAGCTGCAATCTCCATCAGAACTAAAATTACGTCGAAAGTTATCCAGTTGATGGCAATAATAAATTGACCAATAAGCTAACTTAATATAGTTTTTCATTGAGCACTTTCTATGATAGTTTTTGCTGTCGTTGTCATACGTAATTGATCATGGCGACTGTCTCTATCGGTGTTATTAGTGACGTAGTCCACGAACAGCACCCGTCCGAATAGCACCGACGCGAATAGCACCGAGCCTAGTCCACGAACAGCACCTATCAATATTTTTGGCAGGTGCTATTCGTGGATACAAATCTATTTTATTATTTGTGTCCACGAACAGCACCTACGGCTCGGCAGCCTAGTGCTGGGATGCATTTGTTTAACAGGACATTATTAAATGAAACATATCGATAAAAATCACTAGAACGTTTATTAAGAAATATGTCTAGGCGACATTTAAATATAAGAAAAAACAATAAAAAGCCTTATGATAATAATTATTAATCTTACAAAATAATAAATCTGTAACACTTTCTTAATTTTTAATGTATCACAATCAGTCTTTTCAGATCACCTCACCTTTATTGCAAAATTAGACTTAGTTTAATCTTACTAAATAATATCACTTTCTTATTTTATAATATATCACAATCAGTCTCCACATATCACATTTATTGAAAAATCAGCAAATACAAATATTTCGGTCTAGGCGACATTTAAATATAAGAAAAAACAATAAAAAGTCTTATGATAATAATTACTAATCTTACAAAATTATAAATCTGTAACACTTTCTTAATTTTTAATGTATCACAATCAGTCTATTCACATCAAAGGTGATGAGAGTAGCGATACTGTGTAACGTGCAAAGACACGTGACACAGTATCGCTACTCTACAATTCTTATAGGGTGCAGCTTGTCGTACCCTTGCGCATTGCGAGCAAGCAATTTTCGACCGATTCCACCCATCGGACGCCATACATTGGACCTTTGGCTGATAGTGCGTTAAGACTGTTTATCGTGTAGCCGTGATTTCTTGTCACTGTTCTAGCGACGCGACAATGCGCCGGAGCACACGAAAGTATGACGAATTTAACCGAACGCTTCCGGAGCTTGTTTACGTAAAATTGCAAATAATATTATTAGTTCGGATAGCTCGGCAGGGCACAAAGGGACGTCACAAGAATAGTTTATAATAGTTTGTATCTGTATGTTCCGTGCTAACAAAAGGTGTAGTAGATTTATTAGTGAGTATCTATAAAACACAATAATGGAGCCTGTTGCCGGTAGAAGTGATAAAAATAGTAACATTAGCTACATTTCCAATAGAAAAGGAGCGCCATTACTAATACATAGTGATAGACAGTACAGAAAATTCAAAACATATAAAAATAATGCTAATGTGTTATGGCGGTGCATAAAAATATCGTGTAGAGGGTTCCTGACGCTTGATGGCAATGAAGATGTAATAAAAATTACAGAACACACCTGTGAACCCATGAGCAGTGCCCAGACAGAAATAAAGAAAAGTATGGATGAACTTCGACAAGAAGCTGCAGCCACCGATGGTCCTATTCCTACGTTATACAAGAGCAAAATAAATAAACTACTCGATGAAGGTCTCAACTTAGTAGCCGATTGCCCAAATTATAAAAACATTAAGTCTAGTCTTTATAACATAAGAAATAGGGCTTGTGGAGTTAGCCGACTAAATGCAAAAACCGCGGGCGAGGTACAAGTAAGTAATCTTCTAGCCGCCATCCTATTAATATTATTATATTATATTATTATTCTTTTATTTTTTTATTCACAATATAAAAAATTGCAATTTGAAATATATAAATTTAATCAGTAGGTAGTAGTTCACATAGACTATGAAGTAAAAAAATTAAAACAACTATTTTTTTATTTTGCTAAAACTGTACGTTGAAAGTTAGTGTTTTAATTTTTTTCTAGATCCGTGATTTTGTTACACACAATGATATATCTACCTAATTTGTCTATTTATGAACACCTTTTCTAGGTACTTTCCCCATATTATTAAATATTTTTTTTAAATATTATTTGTTTTTTATAATTATATTTATTAAAAATGTAATTTTATGATATTGCTTATGGATTATAGGAGTATAATAGTAATAATGTTTGGACATCTATATACAGCACCATTTAATCCTAAACTAAGCTAATCTATTTATTTTAAGGTACCCAAACAATATTTGGACTTCTTGTTAGCTGATTACTACGATGGGAAAAATCGAATTCTACTATTCGCCACGTCAAGAAGCAAAGAAGAACTTGCCAAAACACGTCATCTGTATTGTGATGGAACTTTTAAATCTGCGCCGAAACCTTTTCTGCAGATTTATAGTATCCATGGTGATATCGATGGTGTCGTTAAGCCGTTAGCATATGCTATGCTTCTAAATAAAAAAATGTCTACATATAAAACATTATTTCAATTATTAAAATCTTCGATACCAGCAATGACTGTAGATTTTTTCACGAGTGACTTTGAAGAAGCCGCAGTGAGAGGAATACTGTCTGTATTTCCCAACGTAGCAGTAAAGGGATGTTACTTTCACTTTAAGAAGGCGTTAAAAAAAAAACAGAAGGAGCTAGGTCTTAACGACAATAGTATATATAGAAAGCACGTTGCTCTATGTACAGTGCTCCCTTATTTGCCACCGAATGATTTAGATGACGCTTGGCTTTACATTATGAGTGAGAGTCCTCAAGATAGTAATATAACAAAATTTAACGACTACATGATCACACAATGGATTGACCACAAATTTTGGTCAAACAAATGGTGTTGTTATGGCCAGACTCACAAAACGAACAATTATACTGAGACTCATTATTCGGTCATTAACAAATCAATTAATAAAAATAATAAGAACTTACTTAATGTTTTAAGAGTCTTACAGGAAAATTGTAAGAATTTCACTGACATACGAAAAAAATTTGCTACTTCTAATTCACAAAAAAATGCCGCAAAAAGAAACCAACTAATAGACAATATTATAAAAGAATATAAAAGTGGATTTATTTCTCTTGGCCACTGCATGGAAAAGCTGCGATTTTAAGGCTTTCTATTTTTAAATTTAAATTAGAATAATGTAACACCTGCGCAATCGACGGATAGTGAAGGACAATATACAAAATGTTCACGGAGCGCTGTTATTAGTACATCAATAAGGATCTAAGGCTGATTTTGCTGATTTTTCAATAAATGTGATATGTGGAGACTGATTGTGATACATTAAAAATTAAGAAAGTGTTACAGATTTATAATTTTGTAAGATTAGTAATTATTATCATAAGACTTTTTATTGTTTTTTCTTATATTTAAATGTCGCCTAGACCGAAATATTTGTATTTGCTGATTTTTCAATAAATGTGATATGTGGAGACTGATTGTGATACATTAAAAATTAAGAAAGTGTTACAGATTTATAATTTTGTAAGATTAGTAATTATTATCATAAGACTTTTTATTGTTTTTTCTTATATTTAAATGTCGCCTAGACCGAAATATTTGTATTTGCTGATTTTTCAATAAATGTGATATGTGGAGACTGATTGTGATATATTATAAAATAAGAAAGTGATATTATTTAGTAAGATTAAACTAAGTCTAATTTTGCAATAAAGGTGAGGTGATCTGAAAAGACTGATTGTGATACATTAAAAATTAAGAAAGTGTTACAGATTTATTATTTTGTAAGATTAATAATTATTATTATTAATTATTATTATTGCTTTTTATTGTTTTTTCTTATATTTAAATGTCGCCTAGACATATTTCTTAATAAACGTTCTAGTGATTTTTATCGATATGTTTCATTTAATAATGTCCTGTTAAACAAATGCATCCCAGCACTAGGCTGCCGAGCCGTAGGTGCTGTTCGTGGACACAAATAATAAAATAGATTTGTATCCACGAATAGCACCTGCCAAAAATATTGATAGGTGCTGTTCGTGGACTAGGCTCGGTGCTATTCGCGCCGGTGCTATTCGGACGGGTGCTGTTCGTGGACTACGTCTTATTAGTGGCTTGTCTCGTGGACTAGTTTGAGTTGATGTGGTATTAGTTTTAACAAGTGTATTAGATGGTGGATTACAAGGATTGAGTTTGAGATTGTCTTTAGTAAGATTTATCGGTTCTGAAAAAAAATTAACATGAGAAGCAAGTCAGAAGCACAAGGGCGGCATAAAAAAATTGACACCAGGTTAGGTACTAACCACATGATCAAGAAGAATGAACATCTAAAGAGTTGTCAGTATTGTTTGAACGTTATTTAATTTAGACGTAAATCCATAATTCGTACGTTACATCATCATCTGCCTAGCCTTTTCCCAACTATGTTGGGGTCGGCTTTCAGTTTAACCGGATACAGCTGAATACCAATATTTTTCGTACGTTACAATTTCCAGAAAATAATTGTGTGATGACTTAGTGTGATAGATGTTGATTTAGGTAAGTCATCATTATTTTCTTGCTCTTATCCCAATTCCTTTGGGGTCGGTGCAGCATGTCATCTTCTTCTATACTCCTGTATTACCTACTTGTCATCTCATGAAACACCTCCTTGGTTGCCATATCATTATTTACACAGTTTCTTTAGTCTTCCTCTACTCTTATAATCTTCAAGTAAGTAATAAAATCATTACCTATGTATCAACGGTGTGTAAAACGTGCAAGGTACACCTTATTTTCCCAATACATATATCTCTTAACTGTCGTATAAAAACATTGGCAAAATCACCGATCACAATCAAGTATCAATTAGGCGCAGGATACCGCCACTCCTAACTTGATTAATAGTAATAAATCCTAATTTTATAGCTGCCCCAAATTCCATTCTACAATCGACTCGGCATTTTGCATACATTCATCAATCTGTCACATTCAAATTCATTTCTATGTCAGTATCGGCTGCTCCATCATACCATAGACGAGCCGAAACTATTAAATCTTTTCTAATCCTAGTATCAAAGGCGGCATTAACTAGTACCGAATAATGTTATTATCGGCTTACGATACTACCAACTTAGTGTTGCATTCATCAAACTATACAACCCAGCTATTTCAAGAGCCAATAAGGTTTAAATTTAAATGGGTGAAGGGTATAGTGGTTTAATTCAAATGTGTCGTTCGAAAGACAAGGTCTACCAAAAGGAACCATGCCTCATTAGTACTTATAGCAAATCAATTGATATCGTAAGTATTTATGACGTTCCTAAGGCACGGGTGCGATATCTAGCGGGTTGTATAAATGAGATAATCAAAGCAGGCCATTTTACAACCACTTAAAGTGATTTAGATAAGTTTAGAGTTTTCGAATTAGATGTGTCGTTTGTTTTGATTTGGGTAAGGCTTTTGATAAGGTTAGCTTCAAAGTATGGCAAAGACGAGAGCACTTGTAAAACCGGAACTGTATCTGTGGCTGTTCTTTTTCTTCAGGAATAGATAACTTTGTTTTGTCTGACCAGCTTTTGTAAGTAGCAACCTGGATAGCTCTGTCGTTTGCTCCATTTAAGTCCTGGAGGGTGCAATTAGTTGTGCACGATGGGCAAAAGAGAAAGTGTGGCATCTCCTGTGTTGGGGCTCCACACTCGCATTGTATCTGAGATGGGTCAATGGTGTGGCTGTTGTGTTATAAAAAATTAAGTTACACTTTCTTACACCATCTACTATCAAGTCTACGGCATACCATGGCCCGTCCCTTGAAATCTTTCACTTTCTATCAAATCGCCCTTAGTCTAACCTCTCCTCAGCGTCACAAAGACGGGATTAACACACACGTCGTATCAGCAACGAGACACGCCAACAATACGCCGGTGTCTTTGATACGACGATACGAAACGACACAATTGACGCGATCCTTGTTAGTTTGTGCTTGACGGCCGTTGTTCATGTTAAACAGATTAACATTTGGACAGGCAAGGGTTAAATAATCGGAATGATGTGGTTTGACATCTGTGGTTTTGAGTTTTTGATAGGCTAGTAGTACGAAAAAATGTAATTATTATATACCAAAGCATCACGCTTTTAACCCCCGAAGCGAAGGTATAGGCGAACCTAATAGTTCACCCACATTTCGCCAGTTTTGTTTAAGTCCCAAGTCCCAGACAAATTCCTGATGGTAAAATCCAATAACCTTTACCCGACTCGGGAATCGAACCCAAACCCAAGACCTCATGCTCAGGAATCACGCTTGCGACCACTCACTAACGAGACTCACGTGTCTGCTGGTAGAAGAAGTTTAAGTTGCTTAAAAAGAGCTTATTTTCTGTTGCCTAACTGGGGGTTTTAATATATTAGAAAGCTTTCCCAGAGACGTTTTTAAAGAAATTCAGATTATCGATACCCGTAGTGTATAACGCTTCCCTGTTAGATGGACAGGACGATCTTAAAAGGTGACCGTGGTCAGGTTGGATGCAGTAAGTGGAGGCCAGGGTCCAGCATGGGACTAATCATGTAGTGTTGAATTGTTGATTGATTAAGACAATGTTCTAAAAGTACTTGTGTAGTCTAATTTTAACCAACGATTGTTGAGTTTGAACCCTTTAATGTCGAGGATACATTCTGGAGACAAATAACTGAAGTTCAATACTAATGATGATTCACAAGTATCATACATAAGACAGTCAAGTAAATCGCAGAATATATCATTATAACTACACTGTCATCAGGGATCGTTACCTCTGCACTTATGTCAATGATACTCGGAGTACTTGACAAGTGCTAGGCAGGTAGTGTAGGTATCACAATATGTCTCTGTAAAGGCAGACCTACCGTAGTTCAACTAGGAACAAATGATTGGATCGCACACACTCATGCAAAGTGGTTTTGTGAATTCTAAGCATGCTTCAGGTAACAGATTACTATGGATTCCGGCCACCGCGCACCGTAGGCACGGGCCTGTGGACGGTGAGTAATGGGCTAGCTCACCGTCCTAAAACGATGATAGGCCGTGTCGACGGCGCGTTTGTGTTCCACGCGCGCCTCTAAGAGATGTCATCGACATTGCAGGGGCGCGCAAGGACGACGCCTGTCGGGGCTGCGGGTTGTTCGAAAGAGGTACCGCGGCCCCAGGCACAAAGGGCTAAGAAGGAACATGGGTGGTTTTTAGTCAGTAGAAGTCTGACACTCCCTTCCGCTTCGCCCAGAGTGGGAGAAGTCATTTGACGATTACCCACCATCCAAACAGTAGGAACATTATAGGCTGATGATGATTATGATGAATACCCGCGTTTGATTTCCGGAAAAGGGCACACTTGGTTTACTGATCCTCTATATACAATGTACAAGACTAGTATTGCTGACAATACCGTTAAAATAATGACGGGACAAACAAAATGGAAACTAGTAATCAAAAACCACCATATCCCACTTAATGATCATAAAAAACATTGTATACCAAATTAACAGCTCGATGTACAATTAAATACGTATGAAAATGTAAACAATAGCGTTCTTAGTTCGCCATCGTTTTAGTAATCGCGTGATTCCCAGGGTAATGATATGTGGTACTCGGTGACATGTATGCGCAGGCGCAATTATAATACATTGTTTATAATAATAGGCTGTCTATGAGTGTCACAGGGACTAATTATTTCTAACAATTGTCGGTAAAAAGTTTGCAACTTTGTAGTGCTGATAAAATGTGGTGTGATGCGGGTACGTCTTTGTACTTCCATATTAAAGACTGCTTTATTGCACACATTGCATTGTTCAGCAGGGCTATTGCGTATCTTTTTAAATGTCAGTGGCTATCATAGTGTCCATCGATTAACTGTCAAATGGTACCATTTTGTACCAAACTGACAGTTAATCGATGGACACTATGATAGCCACTGACATTAAAAAAGATACGCAATAGCCCTGCTGGTCGTTTCACTATGTTTGCCTGTTTATTGGTCTAGTGGTCGCAAGAGCTGATCGTGAAGGTCCTGGGTTCAATACTCAGGCCGGGCATAACACTCAGAATTTTCTTCTTTTTGCCTATTTTGTCAATTGCGTGTATGACTCTAATTTATTTAGATGTAGAATACCTTAGTGCGGACTGCGGGTCATACGCCAGTGCGTGTGCGAATAGGTGTGGCGACTGGCGTATATTAGATATCTACTTCCCAAAACGCGTAAAATTGATCTTTTCCTAGCACTAGAACAAATATAAAAAAACTAAAATAAGAAGTAACAGAGCTATGTAGTACATTGTTATTCAATTGTCAATGAAAGCTGTAGATTACGTAACGTAAGTACTGACTAACTGTGGTACTCAGAGATATTTAATGATTACTTAAGCCGTCACTTAGTAAAGACATAGTTTTGTATGACAAAACTGTCAAAACCTTTACTAAGTGATGACCTAAGTAATCAGTAAAGCTCTCTGAGTGCGGCAGTAAGACTGCCATAGATTTTGACACATTCCGCGTCGATGCGGTTAAGTGTCAGCAGTCCCTTAGGCGTTAATGACATTGCATAACAATGAATCATGTAGTTAATGCGAACGTTTTATAAATCTATTATGCTAGGTTTTATATGGGTACTTTCGGTCGCACAAGTTGCTTCAAGTTGAGGAACTTCCTCTCTATCGTTTTGTTAGTGCTTTACCTGCTGATAGAGTTTGTATGCCACCCACAGACCTCTAACGGCTTTCCATGCTGTCGAGAAAAATATCTGTCAGATTTTCTTTTTTTTTTGAGGTTGGTAAATCATCAAATGACTCCTCCCGCTCTGGGCAGAGCGGTATGGAATGTCAGACTTCTACTGACTAAAAACCACCTATGTTCCTTCCTAGCCCTTTGTGTCGAGGCCGTGGTATCTCTTTCGAACAACCCGCAGCCTCGACGGGATCTGTCAGGTATGCTGGTTTCTTCACGATGGCTTCCTTCAAATTATCAGCACTTTTCGAACGTCAAAATTTATTTTACTTTACTTATTTACAAGTGACAGTCCTCCAAAACGTCCACCATCTTTATTGTAGACTAGCTAGTTTTATCAGAATCCGCACGGTAGATTTTGCGTGATAGAGTAACGAAACATCCATTCATAAAACAGTGCTTGTATTGACCACATACATGTCTCACAAACTTTCACTTTTATATTAATGGTAAGAAGTAAGGATCGGTGGGCACCCGAATATTTTTTTCCACTTTACATAATCCTTGGTGTACCACACGTGCGCTTACGCATCCAGGTGCCACAAAAAGAAAAAAAAAACTGCTCCAAATAATTAATGTTCTATGACACTTCAGAACGAACCAAAAAATTTTGAACGCAACCGTACACGATTTCTAAACGTTTCACAAGCACAGACGCCTCCTCGATGCGTCGCACTAATCGTCCAATAAACGTCCATTTATTACATAATTGTGCTTTAATATACCCACACGCCGCGAAACGCCTAAAAACATGACAAAACCACTTCATTATCATCCTTTGTCACCATTTCACTCAACTTCCAAAGGCCATTGTGCATCTCACACAACTTTTGGCGGGACTGTTTATTTTTTTCTTCTCAACGACAATAAAGTTTCGAATCGCATGTTCCATTTTTGAACTTACACGTGCTGAGGGCAATCGAAAGAGGATTCATGAAATAGTTTGATACCATTTTAATCTGTATTTAATTGACATAAAGGTTGAAATACTTTGAGTCATTTTGACAGTTCACAAAGTCGTGTTGTCGACGTTACTGGCAGTCGGTAGGCAGTTTTAAAAGATAATAGGGAAGCGAATGTGCGAAACAATTTATCATTCAAGCGAATTCTCTTGTTAATTCGATACAGTGAAGGCTGGATTTTTGGGTCAATTCTTTTGCCTTGGGGAGTTTAATATGGAAAGAAAAAACTTTATGATGGTCGTGTGGGGTGATGAATTTGTGAATATTATTTATTAGCGTTGCAATATGGTGTTATAAAATTATAAAAATATTTATTGCCATAACAACCCGCTTTTGGTGTTAGAAAGGATGCTTTCTCAATAGTTTTTTATTTGATTTCCTGTATTTACTCTTTTTAGCATAAAAATGTAAAGAATGTCGTCGTAACGTAGGAAACGTTACGTCGACGAACGGTACCCAATAAACAGTTTTTAAACTGTGAAAAGTATTGTAATAGCAAGTATTGAATTTTAAATACTACCTCTACTACCTCGACTCTTCAACTAATTCCAATAAAAAATCAAAGGGAAGAACTTATAATAAACCCACCGCCCAAAGTGAGAACTCAGTTTGATGTGAGTGAGATTTCAATAAAATATGGATATTACTTATCAGATCTGTATAAGCTTCTTTGATCCAAAAACATGTGATGAAGTGAAAAACCGCCAACAACCTGCAGCTGAAAAGAAAAAGTACTTAGAACCTCCTTTTTGTAGTTGTTCCTTTTGACACCATGTCATTAATGACAAAAACACTTCGTGTTCCATTTATGAATATAAAAGGACCTTTCACACTTTATGACATCAGCCAGTATTTTATTAACTTTTGTATCAACTCCCAGAATATTCACATAGCTGTGGGTGGGGGTCTATTAAAAAAACTCACAACTGTCAACGCCTCAGGCACGCGTGCTGTTCAAATTAATTATAATGACGTTTTAATTATAATTAAAATGACGTTTTCATTATATAAACTATTATTTCTAAATTATGTACTCGTGTAGCAACTATCGAATACCCGGTGTGGCGAAAAGAAAAATTACAGTCGTTCAAAATTGTCGTCTTTAGTACGTTAACATAATTGTAGCACCAATAAAAGAAATAGGGAAACTTTATATCAAAGGAATCGTATTTTGACTTGCCACTTAAAATAATAATTAGGCTGGCAACACATTAACCAAACAAAGGTCCTACCTTTCATTACGATTCCAAAAACAAATGCTGCGTAATAACATCCTATGATGTGCGCGGTAATTATTTTGAATTTCGAATTGTTGCATTCGAAATCAACAACTGTTATAAGGTTGCCAGTTTAAGTTGGCCCCTCCCGCCTTTTGCATTTGGACTTTGAAAAGATGAGTCAAGAGGAACAGCGACGCCTGAGGGTGTATTTAAATTGGTCACATTTTACAAAGCAACATTACACCCTGCCATCACGCGCGTTGACCTCAAAAATTATAGTATTAAACATGGAACAAAGAGGCCGAAAGCCGCAGTTTTGAGTTTTTGAGTGCAGCCCGCGAAATCAATAAAAGGCGGCCCAGTATTAATTATGGGACAATAGGCAACATAAATTAACAGCTCATGGCTGTGTTATTACTGGATTTCTTTATGCACAGTGTGTTTTTGACTTAATTACTGTTCATATCTTTGTAATTCACCATTTTTGTAATGTTTCCTTCAATTTTGCGTTGATATTATACCACCGCAATTCGACGGCGTTCGACAAAAAAAAATCTTAAGTAAACGGAGCCTAAAAATAGCGATAGTTATAAAACGTTTGGTGTGGGTCTTAGACGGTATTTAAGCAATTATTTATTGTTTACGGTTCATCACATCACGCTTGTGCAAGAATAGTGACCATAGTTAACGTATTAACAACCACGAATTAATATTTAAAATGTGACCGAAACAAGCGTGCGTGCTAACATGAGAACCTCTTAAGAAAGACCTCTAAGTTCTAGATACTGCTACGTCGTCGCGAGTCAATTTATTTTGGTGATTACGGCTATAGTGGGCGACCAATTAACGTTTAACAAACTTTTGTCCGTAACAAATTCTCGTACAGTTTTAACAATTTGAGTTTGGAACGTTTGGTGTAATTTGACAACGGCTGTTAGGCTTAGTTTACATTTATCAGTTTTTATTTTACTAAAACACGTGAGCCTGACAATCTTGACAATTGATTGATTTCTGAAGAAAAGTCTATTGGCTGACCATAGGAAAATGCCGTTGTTTTTTCTATTATTTTAATATTTCTTTGTTCTATTATTTTGGTATTTCTTTGTCCTATTATTTTGGTAATTAGAGGACATGTTTGTCGCATGCCTTACGATAACACTATGACACAGGGTCGCGACAGACTTTAAAGGAGATGACGAGACGAACTTTGAAAGAAGTAGCACAGAACCGTCAACGTTGAAAGGAATAAATGAAAGAAGACGTTGCCCAGCTGTGGGACACTACTGCATAGCTAACTAGCTAGTTATAATGATATAATTCGATAGAATATATTTACCTTTAATGCAGAGGGTTCATTTTCATTTCAATTTATCTAACTGTTCTTTTCAGCTCTATTTTAATCACAAAGATACTGATCTGCTGCAAATCGTTATACAATAAAAATCTAAATTTTTCTATCAGGCATTGTATCCACAGCTGATGTTGACCCGGCACGCGACGCCTCCACACAACAAACACAGAGCTCAGACAATCGCTGAAACATAAACGTAAGCGCAGCCTCCACTGAGTGAGGAGCGAAATTGAGCGATGATATAAATGAGATGCAAGAGATACTGACGCTAAAACGGTTACCACTTATTCAGTAGATCATTCAGAATCGGTATTTAAAGACTGCCTCGTTGGTCTAGTGGTTGCAAGCGCGACTGCTGAGCATGAGGTCCTGAGTTCGATTCCCGGGTCGGGCAAAGTGTTATTGGCTTTTTCGATCAGGAATTTATCAGTAACAGCCACGGAGTCTGGATTTGTGTCTGGTTGATGGCAATAGGCTCGCCCCCTATTACATGGGACTTAAACATAACTGGCGAAATGTGGGTGTACTACTAATAGTACACCCACATTTCGCCAGTTATGGGATTGCAGGCGTGAAGTTATGTTATGTGTCAACTGGTCTATATTGCGTTAAAATTCGTAAAATGGACCATTCATAATAGTAACTGCATCTGTGACCATTTTAAGAAGCTCAGACAACCGCTGAAACATCGTAAGCGTAGCCTCCACTGAGTGTGCTGCAAAATTGAGCGATGATACTCGTATATCAGAGATAATATCGTCGTTGATAGTTCAATTCCGCGTAACGGCGTAACTAACATTGTCAATACAGTCTGTGCCCAGTATTACCTGACACCTCTTCTCCCACCACTTCGCCTATATTAGGGGTATATGCGTTACCCATCTTTATCATGTAGTAAGTGCCTAACCTAGTGTCAGACTATTTATGCCTCTGACTTGGCTTTACATCAAGAAATATCTCTATGGCATGCTGGTTTCTGCACGATGTTTTCCTTCACTGAAGCAACTATGTATCTAAATAACATAACATCACGTCTATGATCTCCAAAGGGCAGAGGTGTATCTTATTAGGGGGCGAGCCTACTGCCTTAAACCAGGCACTAGTCGAGACTCCGTGGCTGCTACTGAGAAATGCCTGATGAAAAAACACAATAACACTTTGTCCCTCCCGGGAATCGAACCCGAGACCTCATACTCAGCCGTCACGTTTGCGACCACTCGCCAAATGTGACTTACGAATCCACTGCTGCTTGCTTTCTGCTGACTAGTCGGGTTTTGATTAAAAGCTGCAGCAGCTTTGATTACTAGACCAAAAATATTGCTTACATGTTTTTAATTAAAGTTTTTCTCAGGAGTACCTCTAGTCTCGTAAACGCTCAGAAAATCAAGATTTTTGCTGCGCTTTGTCAATAATACCTAACGAAGAGAAATGCTTCTTTATCTTCGTATACTAGACAATTAGTTATAGAAATGGTTATACGAGTACGTGCTGGTGTACAAATGAATGGTTTTAATTAAAAATTTATCAGTTCCTAGTAGATAGGTACTTTAATATTATTATAATGTCCTCTGCTTTGTATGAATATAGGCTAAAATAAGCTTCCAATTATCCACAGGCGGCACGCGAAGCGCCTAAAACAAACAATTTATAAAAACAAATGCTTGCATAGAACAAGTACGGCTAACTCCATAGAAATATAAAAAGAAACAGACTGTCAAACTCAAAGCATTTATTTGTAATAGACAAACCCTTTCCAAACTCGTAGATCTCATGGAAAATAATGGGCAAGAAACTCCATGGAGTTTCAGATTCAGTTAGATATTACATACTCCTGGGTGTGGGTACAATATTGTTGCTCCTGTATGTGAGTAAATTGTAGTAATAAAAATGAAAGTCTTAAAGATTTAGGATAAGCATAACTGCAACAAATATCTCGTAGCAAAAAGCGTAGCAAAGTGCTACGAGTGCTACGAGTCATTAAATCTTTGCTTTTCAATTAAGCTAATGAGCATACACTTTGACTGCATAGTTTTCATTATAAGTGTAAGAAGCCTAAGGTCACACGACTAAGAGTCTTTGGTCAACTGGACCCACTCGCTACTGGACCCGCGGGTCCAGTTGACTACATAATTATTTTGAATTATTTTTATTGGTCAACTGGACCCATATGCAAACCCCTTCTTCTTCATAACTCAGCCGAAAATTTGCGACGAGTATTGCACTTTCAGCAGCGTCCATCAGCTCCTGTGATGTGCAAATAACTAAAGCCCTTGACCCCTTATCAGTGTTAGTGATAAAATGAATTTTGTAATCTTTTGGATTCTGTGTCATGTCATGACATTTCTATTCAATTTAAATTGTTCCGTTAGTAGTACCTCTGGTGTAAAGCGAACGTTCGTTCGGTTTTCGAAGGAATTTAGCAGTAGCCTTGAGATTGAAATTTGGCGATTTGATACATAGTCTCGTCATAGTGTTAGTCCTGGGCCTGACCTCTCTTCGGCAGACTTCGATCGTATTTCTTGCCGTAACATTACTCTTTGTCAGTAACAGAAGAGAGAGACCTCCATGAATGAGTCCGGTCAGGAAGAAGACAGGTATACTCCTGCCACAGCAGCTTGAACTACAGGCTGATTTTTTCAACCAACTATCCTCCTTGGTATAGCAACAAAGACAGCATCTCTTTCGCTACCTCTATGTTTATCGTTTACCAGCTAAAACATAAAACTATCGTATCTCACAGTGGCCAGCCACCCTCTAGCTCCAAGTCGGAACTGTACCGAATTGATTACACCGACCAGCATGAGAACACATGTTTGTGTTCGAACTAATGCCTGCACGCCATATTTCTGATTAGGTAATAGTTTGATCTACGCTTAGTTCCGGTATTACTAAACTAACACTTGGTTTGTTAGAAAAACTAACACTTGAGGTAACGAAGGTACCCACGTCCGGTTTCTCTAAGCATTGTTGTAACTAATTATAGGACTGGAATTAATGTTATGCAAAATATTATATGGTTTTATTTCTGCGAAAATAAGTTCTAGGCCTAACAAATCACTAGAGTTGACGCTGTGTTAAGTATAAATATTATTTGTGTTAATAAACTTTTCCTAAGAACTAAAACAGCTACACCATAGTGGATACAGTTTTGATATATTTTACAGCTTTGTTCCGTATGGTGTCGGACGTAAAGAATAGCACCATCCCATATCTTCCCGTGTGAGTCGTAAGAGGCGATTAAAGGACTTACCAGAGAATGCGCAGCAGCGTTCTCTGTGCCTTCGTAACAACCATACTGCGATCGCCAACCCGCCTGCCAAGCGTGGCGATTATGGCAAATCCCCCTCTTCTCGGGGAGGCCTATGTCCAGCAGTGGAGGTCTTATGGCTGAAATGATAATGATAATTACAGCTTTGAATACTAACATCTAAATGATATATTTTTATTTGTTACGAATGCGCAATGCAGTGCAAACCTGATTGTAGGTGCTTTGTTAGTCAAAACATGGTTTAGTCATCATTCTCCATGGTTTATAATTCTCTATTCCTACTCGTCATCTCATCAGGCACTACTTTCTTGCCATATCGTCCGTCGCACAGTCCATGCATCGTTTCTTTGGTGTTCCTCTTCTCTTATACCCCATCCGCATTCATGCTTAACCTAACTCACGATATTTTCCCCATTCCTCCACCACATGCCCATACCACGACAACCTTGGTTTTGTGGGGCATGGGACTGCACTAAAAGTATCGGGAATGGAATATTTCCACTGTTCCTGTCATATTAAAATCTTTTTAATTGAAAATTCTTTGGTTTTAAAAATCGAATACCATTTATTTATTTAAAAAAAGATTCTCGGTCTTGTCACAAGGTTTTGTCAAACTTGTTTAGTCGTTGAGAAAATGGAATTGACTCGTAAAAGTAGATTAAAATTATAAATTATACAACAGACTTCAACACAGTTTATTACACTTACTTAAGTCTGTATACAGCCTAAACTGTCTGTAAAACAGAATAGTAAAATAGAATTCGATGACTCCTTGGAATTTCCTGAGTCGCCAATTAGGTGTTAAGAATTTTATGATCGTTACGATGATTTGACGACCTCCATGTTGAAATTCATCAATTGTTTTGACGCCTACATTATAATTTAATCGATGTTTCTAATAATTCGTTCGTAATAATCGATTTCCACATCGTGTCAGTCCATAATAAGTTGCACAAGGTTCAGGTTCGTGGCATTAAGTGTACCCTCCCACTAATCTATGTAGTTCGAAGAATCTATGAAGTCATTTTCCAAAACAATTTTCATCATCTATTGAATGTATTGATTTTTTTTATTGGTATCTGGCAGGTCAACCTATGAGGCTGGCCTTTGCTTAACCGGACTATCATCTAGGTGCCTTGAGTGTAAAACCTCAGTAGAGTCTCGGCTTGAGACGTCACTGAAAAGGGAACAAAGAGACAGGCTGGATCTGAGTGATATCATTATTTAGGTGCTGATTTAAAAGTACTAGCTCATCGCGTACTGGCTTGAGCAAAGATTGAGGGGGGGGGGCAACTTGCAGACGTAAGTAGGTACCTATACTTCTGAACTGTCTTCTTTTAGAACATCATAATTCTGTTCCAGACCTACCTAAGATTTCTCTCGTTTTGGTATTGGAATTATCTACATTATTTGCTTGTTCAGGCCTTGCTTCTTCTCCTTCGTGTCGCTGGTACGATTTTTTTATATTTTGGTAGCCCAGAACTTCGCCACATTCACCACATCATCGGTGGCAGCACAAAGGTTACTTATACTGCTGCGTGTGTTTAGGCTAAGAAGACAGGACAGGAGATGGAGAATGGTTTGTGACATGCCTTGGTAAATAGATATAAGACAGGTGGGAATGACCGTACAATATACGCTGGCTGGATGCATATACATATTTAATATGAGGTGTAGTTTTTTTTTTTTTTCTTTTGTAACAATAGGTGTGTTTATGGCCGTACTACATCTATGACTTAATTTTGCAAAGTCTTGTGTATGAGGTACTATCGCGGGCACTCCCGCCTGACCACCACTAAGCTCATATTTGCTTGCACTCACAACATGAAGCGCTCTCTAGCTCCGCCCCGCCTTTGTATAGAAATAATGAATGAAATACAATACCATTCCACCGCACTGACGAGACCGACGCACGCCGAACGAGAGTTATTGTTATTTTTAAACTGCCATTATTAGAAAAAAAACTTTAACTGAATTTGACTTTCGTTACTAATGGTGCGTGTGTGTTGGTTTGGTAATTGTAAATTAAAAACTCAATGATTTCTGTGAGTAATTTTAAATTTATTATAAGAATCTTATAATATCCCATGCTATTTAACAGGCAATTGTAAGCGTGTTCTCTAAATCGGCTTTAACGATTTCGATAAAATTTGAAATAATGGGGCTTTAGGGCGGTGAAACGTTGATCTAGCCAGCGGGCCTAAAATGGCCGCTTTTGCAGAACATAATATGAATGACATTCAAAATTTAAAATTCTTAAAATGGACTTTATGTTTATGAAAATAAAGTCCATTTTAAGAATTTAAACATTTTAATGTGATTTATATTGATTTTTTTATTTTGGGACTCAGCTCAGCGATTTGACTGATGTTAAATCCTTGTCCATGCAAAATTATAATTTCATTTCGTGTGAGACTTCTTGTATGAGATTTCTGGAAGACATTATGCACAAAATGTTCTAGCACAGGTTCTCAGGAGTCCAATATTATTGCACAGGTTAACGTTTAGTCAATCAAAGGTCAGGTAAGCAGAGCAATGGTCAATGTTCAAAAGGTCCGGGAAGCGCGCCAAAGTTCGTCCGTAAAATTCGCAAAAGGTGTACAGAGGATACGTCACTAAGCTGCGCAGTGCAGATTGCAACTAATTACGTTGACGCTTCTCTAATAGGCCTAAACTTTGAGGGGGCGGGGTTTGGCGCCTACGCATGATTTATGCGAAAAAAATTTTAACTGGGCAGGCGGAAAAGCTTTCGACTGTACAGCCATTTGGGATTGGGTCATTGGTCAAAGACAGTTTTTAAAGAGCTATACAGCTGTTACCATGTTTGTTGGTAATTTCGTCTTTATTTGTCAATATTTAGTTTGATTAAAGTGGCTTTTTTTGTTTTGGATAGACTAATGTCTGAAAAAATATTGCAATAAACTTGTGATCATGTAGCAAATGTAAGACCTTCGAAGCCTTATGTCTAGAAATCGCAATTGGAAGTACCTATAGGATTGAAATAAATTGAAACAAAACATTTTAGAACACATAATGTTTATTTACACTAAGTAATATTCACATAGTTGAAGCACAGGTAGTGCCTATTGTAAAATGTTACATTAAGTAGCTGTAAGTTATCATAGTAGGAACAAGAAGATACTATCAGATCAATACCTTTGCTTACATAAAAAAAATTGTCTGTGGAATCGTGATAGAAGCCGACAATTTCTGAATTTGAAATATATACATATACTCGTAGTTGTAGAACGTAAGAAAATAACGATATTTTTGTAAATTATTTATGAAATGTAGTATCATGGAATTGATCTCAATAGGTGTATTTAAAAAATTAAAAGAAGGAAACTATAGTTTAAAAAGTATTCCAAAGACAAAAAAATGGTCTACTTATTTGATTTAATATAAGAAGGTACATACCTACATTTCTCATACGAACAATGAAACATCGTCAGATTTTTAATTACAATAGGTACATTGATGAAATTTTACAATGACGACGTGAAATTCATAAAAAGGCAAGAATATTATTATTAAAATACTATGCGTACAGGCTCATCCCTGGTCACTAATCAGATAAAAATGTAACACGATCAAATCACATTTTCAATAGTTAAGTATTTAATACAAATATTTTAATTGAATTGCTACAAAATGTTGCCAATTCATTCAATTAGTGATATAACTGACTAATAATGATTTATTTACACAATGCATACAAAATTGTAAAACTTGAAAATAATTATGTGGCTTACGCATAAAAAAATATTATATTTTTAACGACTTTACCTTCATTATTTAGCACGTAACGGTGTTAAAATCACATGAAATTACTTAGTCATTACCATTAATATTCGTTCTCTGTTGCTTGTAGTTAATTAGTAGAAATCCACAAATTGAACCAATTTAAAATTAGTAATTACACTTACTAATTAAAAATTAGATAAGATAAGTACTATACACTTCATCGACTTCATACTCTCAATATGATTATTAAACTACGCTTCAAGTTTTAATTACTAAACAAACTACCTTTACATTAATATGTACAATAGTAACATAAGCTGGAACTCGTAACTGGCTCACAGATGATGTAATTTTATCATAATTATTGCACATTTAATAAAAATCTCCTATTTCAGTATCTACATGTCCAAAACTATTCACTGTTTCGTTACTCTACTCAATAAAATCATTGATGTTCCACAAGCCAGTTAATAATCCAACGGAAATAAATAATTTAGGAATATCTCTATAAAATATTAAGTACTTAAATAATAAAATCAACTATCACATTTATTTCGAACGAAGCTTCATAAGTTTTGTACAACGATACACTACGGTCAACTAATACTATTTACAGACGTATTAAATAGTGATGTACTTTACGAAATACTATTAATAGTGGAGATAAAAACATCTAACGTCACTGGAACGTTCGCTTTATTATCGTAACACTGTCACTTTAGTCGATTCGACTATCGATTAATAGTCGAGCACGCGCCGATCGTAACTGGCTTCGTTAGCCATCGCGCGTGAGGCCTCGTTTCATTTAGACGCGTTCACCACAAGGTTCGTCGCCGCCTCCTCACTAGCGCCTATGCTCATGGCCTTCTTCTTCAGAATGCCTAAATCAGTCACGTTCTCCAAAAAGCTTTTGTGAGCTGACAACACTTTAGCACTTTCTACATCTTTTTTTAACTCCTCCATATCTCGTTTCAATTTTGCTCGTCTGTTTTGGAACCATGTGATGACCTGGGCGTTGGACAGCCCCAGAGAGCTGGCGATCTCGTCTCTGTCCGCAGGTGAGAGGTACTTCTGATACAGGAACCGTTTCTCCAGCTCAAAGATCTGGTGATTGGTGAAGGCTGTTCGAGATTTTCGTTTTTTCTTGGGCTGCGGCCTCGAGTTGAAGAGATTCAGGTGATTTGACTGACCATCTGGAACAAAAAATCAAAGAATTAGCTACGGTTATTAAGTTATTAACTATGTGTAAAAAAGAATTTAGTAAGTGGCCAATTGACAAGGTATTAAAAGGAAAAAGTTGCGTTAAACGATAGAATCAAACGAGTTTGTTGATTAGACGAATTTACATATATTTTTTGTTACTAACGAAGCGCCTTTCTCTAAGGTTAACGTTTATGCTAAAATTGGTCTAGGAGTTATGTAAACGCTGGCAAATATTTCAAGGAGTATTATACTATCGAGCAGATCTGCATTTTAAATTGAATTCAAATTCAGATCCTTCACATAACTGTTTAATTAAAAAGCCAGTAACTCCTATTATGACCGAATAGCCGCCAAAACGACTTTAAAAATGTGTCACAGAAATAAGGTCCTATATAAAAAGATTAGAAGTAAAAGTAGGGTTATGGCGGCAGACGCACAGATAACCACTCACTCGTTATCAGGCACTAAAACATCAGTCTCTATGACACTGCAATAAAAGGCCCGCAGCGCTAAAATGTTACTGTTCCCTCGTAAAATATACTATAAAACACACCCAGGTATCCTTACAATTTAACGAGCAGAGAAATCATATACGGGCCGTCGGTGAAACAGTTTTATTATAATGAACAAAACAATCTAAGTGGACAATGTTGCCGATTTTGTTGCGAATCTATTTAGTGCTGTAATTGCGTTTAGTTAGTTCTTTAGACCTCTGTGTTTAGAATTATGCGTATTTTATAGGTGCAAAATAATATAGTAGGTGTTCGATATATAGATATTGTCTATTTAGTAAATGAACTTCATTGGAGTTGGTTATTGGTTGCAGTTGTTAATTTTATCATCATCGTTTGCTAGGATTGGCTTATTTCTTTATAGTTAAGTACTATGTAAATCTACTAAACCCTTTTTTTCTGATAATTAATCAAATACTTATGATAAAAAATATTTGTCTTCCAGCTACTTTTTTGTTTACCTTTCAATTTAAATCAGTAACTATTTTAAGACCTTCGAAAATAATGACTAAATTAATCCATTGACACGGGTAGGTACAAAATTCAAGTTTCCTGTATTTTAATAAAGCATCAAAATAAGGATATAACGCCATCAACAATAATCATTAACAACAGTTATAAAAAAAAACAAAAAACGTTTCTTAAATGCTCAGTTATTTAAGTTTAGTAAACATTTTCCACGCCTGTTAAAATTCAATTTTCTATTTATTGCTCTGGCAATAATCGTAAAGGAAATGAAGACACAACAATGGCGCTATCTTTACATCCGGCACATTTTGTATTATCTGTGGTTCAAATTGCACACTGCGCGTAATTATTTTTTTGAAATTAACTTGTTAGGTAATGTTTTTAGGTTTGCTTTGGTACATAATGTGTAACGTTTTAGAATTGTTTTAAACTTTATAATAAAGAGATTTGAACCAGTTTTATGTTTTAGATATTATTATATTTCATTTTATTGTACTTTTACTGTCGATACGACAATGGTAGCAACACCGTCGTACCTACTACAAAGTCGTTGAAAAAAATCAAAAAACCTTTACGCGCGAAAAAAATCATTAGTGTGTTTATGATCATTAAAAAAGTATGAATGCAAAACGCGACCTCCTCAGAGATATTTTGCGCGGGAATTTACGTGGTTTACCACAGATAATATAATAAACAGTAACCCTTAAAATAATGGTCGTCGTTAAGTAAAACTGCCTATGCATTGTTGGATTTATTGGAATTCACAACATTGAAGTTAATAACACAATTACAGTGACCACATGTTAAAATAAAACTTTTTTTTAACGCTAAGTAAAGTCGGTTTGGTGGTAAAAGCATTCGTCATTTTTACACAATTTGATGATTAATCTTTCTTCAGTATGTTATAGTGAGTCATGTATCGTTGTTAAAATATTTAAATTACGTCCGTTTTATTCAGGTAAATTACAAGTTTTGGTGTAAACTACCAACTTGCTTTTTCCAGGAATTCTGGTTTGAATTTTCGCTTTTTTTGCGTCAGATATATGCCATGATTAAAATAACCCCGCTTTCAAGAAAAACCTAGAATAATATATTGCTGACTAGTTACCAACGCTTCGTTACCTGTACAAGTAATTTAACAAGTTTTATCGAACGGCTGATTAGAATAAGCGCAATACAAGTTGTCTAATAAATATCAAGGAAATTAATTTGCTTCATAAAACCTTTTTGTACACAGTCTAAAGAACAACACTGGCCACTTTTTTTCTTTTTTGATCAAAGACATAAAAGATCGCCAAATATTTAAAAAAAAAAAGAATCCGATACATCAAAAGAATCAATTAGTACAAACAGGACATGAGATGCATGGCGTTGTAATTAAATATAATAAAATGAATCCCATCCCATTTATCAGATGTCAGCCACATTCGGTCACCGTCACGTCTCATTAGCGAAAATTATAAAGGAATGTATTTTTGAGAAGACTTGTCGCTTTAGAGTTTTGAAGAATTGAAGCTGATTCACCTAATATAATGTACCTAGAATTGGTCAATTACAATTTTCTTAGAACAACATTTAAGAAATTATGCTGGCCTAAATATCATAGCTAAGAAAATGTGTTCTTCTTTTTTACGTGTCGATGAGCTCAAATTGTTAGACCAGGGGGGCCTCTTCCCGTCGGGGCTGCGGGTTGTTCGCAAGAGATACCGCGGCCTCGACATGAAGGGCTAAGAAGGAACATGGGTGGTTTTTAGTCAGTAGAAGTCTGACACTTCCTTTCGCTCTGCCCAAGAGCGGGAGGGGTTATTTGATGATTTTCCACCCACCATAAAAAAAGGGGGGCCTCTTTGTGACCATTGTACGCAATTCATATTATTATCCTATTATGATTCTGCTGAAGTGGCCATTTTAGACCCCCAGTATTTAGCCACCTCCACAGCTCTATCATAGATATTTTCTCATAAATACCTTCAGTGTTTCTTAAGAACACACAACCAAAACGCTTCTTGGAGAATTTCTTCAAGCTTTAGGCACATTGTCCTCTAACAGTAAAGGTTACTACACTAAAGACTGCCGGCTGTATTAATCATCGCCTAATCGTATCCTTAACGAATCCGGACCTCAATTACATGTGAATCAAACGGGCAAACTGCGAAAAAAGAGCGGACCCTAAGACATCGTTAAAGACTTTGCAAAAAACATGGAATCAGTCACGGTGGAAACACCTGACCAGCTGTGTCACTTGCTGGGAAGATATCGGAGGTGGTGGAGTTTCTCCATGGATTAATGGAGAAATAATTGTGCGAGAATTAGTAATCGTTTGTTAAAAGACATGTTGTTTTGAAACAGAGTCACGTTGGTTGGCTGCACTTTTTTGAAACTGAATGCAACTAAATCTATGCATATACATACAATCAATATCTGTTCGCCTGTTTGTAACCTATTGATAGAGTCTCACAGATGTTCTATAGGCGCCAGGGAAGGTTTGAAAAAAAAAATGAAAACTGGCATTGCAACTAATGTGTATATTTGTAAATGAATGTTCGGATGTTCATTGATAACTGATAGTTTATAACCAGGATATTTTTGACGTGACAACGTCTTATAAATTGGTTTGCCGGGTGACACTTCAAGAAACTGCGTTACGCTCCGCTCACGTTATGCGCTCACAATGAGAGCGAGTGAGAGGCACGCGTCCAGAGCGAGAGAGAGAGAGTGAGAGAGATAGGCATACACACCGGTTCATGTCTTGCGCTTCTATTTTCGTTGTCACGTAAAACTTTCGCCCGTATACCGACTTTACAGGCAACCAATTTTTTTTTCCACGTTCATGCTGGTGAAGTCAGCCGGAATTGGGAAGAAGAAGTAGAACATTAATATTTAACTTTCTGTAATTAGAAACACTGCTTCTAATTTCGAAAGGTGTTAGATATCTAGCTGGCAATTTAAACATTATCCGCTATTTTTGTGAGCATCAAAGCGAATTTTACAGAATTCGTTTTATTTAAAGTTGTCAATGCTACCAATTTTCTTTTTAAAAGAATAACTTAATAAGGAAGGTTTTAACGTAATTTGTTATGACAAGCTTATCACACGATAAATGAATCATAACAACAACCGATTAATAAACTTTTTCAATAAAAAACATTGCAGCAAAAACGGCATTGCAATAAACTTAATTAATTGCATTTTAAAAAAATCTAAAACGATGTCAATAAAAACACGTAAAGAAATAAAGTTCTTAAGAATCGCAAAGGTCGAAAGACAATCATTTCGACCGCATCATTTATCAGAATTAAGCTGAATCTTAATTCCATCAAAGGCTGTAGAGAATCAGGACTTCCTTCATCTTTTTATTTTGTCATGGATGTTGCTTTACGTACTTAATTAATTCTTCAATAACATCACGCAGGGGCTTGTATGTGAGGGGCATCGGACTGACCCTTTTCTACTCTCAAAGCACCTTAAAACATGACCCAATCATCTTTACACCATCCATTGCTTCATCGTCACGTACGAGTCTATAAAAACTGCTTGGTTGAAGCACAATGTATAACGACTTATCAATCGTATCGCTACTCGATGTTGCCAAGTAGATAGACTCGTAATCAATGGAGTTGCCAGTTCTGAACGGATCGATACGCACGTAAACTGTAGTTAAAGGTCGGTTTTGTTTTGTAGCGCACGGTTAAGTGAAGACTGAAGGGTTAAGTGGTAACGAGTAGGGTGCAACTAGCCGACGAACAGCGGATCAATAGAAATAAGATCAGTGATTTTATGCCACTTATTTTGGCTACCGGAGATGAACTTTTGCCCAATGCTTCGTCATACTTGTTTAGTGTTTTTTCAGTATTTCAGCTTTGACAGCCAAGTCATATGTCTCGAGTTCAAACTCAAGACACGCCTCTGATTTTTCGGAGACATGTGCGGTATTGAATAATTATCACCTGCTTGAACAATAATATGAATATGGAAAATATAGTCAGGAAACTAGCCTGAGAGAAATATCTCTACGGCAACTACGACTCTATTTGAGATTTGAAAACTCGTTAAAAAAAGGATTAAATATTATCATGTTCGTGGCATTAGATCGCGTTAATCAACCCGCGTCTTTATTCTGTACCATCGTGATATTTGAACAATAGTGTTGGACAGCTCTTCAACGATCACAAATTCAATGTCCTGCCCGGTTTTTTCCACCTTACACCTTGTTATTCGGACCCCAAGACACAATGGAAAGACTCCTTTTCTTAGATAGCACGCTCATTTGGACTATACGCGAAAAAAGCGTAGCGAAAGAGGTTCTATGTATGGTGCATTGATTTTTTTGAACATTGATTGATTTGAGCCCAGATGTTCTTGTTTATCGATTTTTATTCGACTCGATTGAAAACAATTGCCGTTTATTCGATCATAAATTTACTCGATGTTATCAATTCGGTAAAATCCGTGATATTTCTTAATTGAATTTGCTTATTTTTGTTACATATTTAATCTCTTGTAGAGATTGAATTATCACGTGTTATATTAATTGAATAGTTAGATAATTTTCGTGTTAAAAGGATTAAATTGATTATTGTTTTTATACAGTAGTCTCTAAGATAGGTCAGAAGGTTAATCGGCTTTTGCATGTTTTTGCAACTTTGAATGCATCTATAGTTTTTGTGCAAATTACTGATTTTTAATTCAGCTATTAAAAAAAATATAGATACCTATCTATATTTTTTTTAGGTATATGTTTGACAGTCAGAAGACAGTCGATATTCTACCAGCTTAATCATAATATCAGCTCGGAATCACCCACTGCTTGGTAAAGCCCTCCACTTTTGTTTTTTTTTGGCGGGTGGTTAATCATCAAATAACCCCTCCCGCTCTTGGGCAGAGCGAAAGGGAGTGTCAGACTTCTACTGACTAAAAACCACCCATGTTCCTTCTTAGCCCTTCATATCGAGGCCGCGGTATCTCTTGCGAACAACCTGCAGCTCCGACTCTTCTCGATGCGATTTTGACAACAACCAGCATACCGTTGCGATGGTCTTCGTGTAACCCACTTAGATAATGAAGGTCAGGTAGGTAGCTTTAACTTGTTAGACTGTAAGCCGACTAACACAGTTACCAAAGGTAAGGCCGGTGTAAAGCATTGAAAAATGTCTGGTTCTCTTTTAAAGACTACCTAGAATAATGATTAAATGATTACAGATGATACTTTAACCAGTGAAAGCAAGAAAGTCTGCCATAGTTCACTTTTTATAATTGTGTTGTGTAATGTTTCTAACACGGAAATAAAACTAGACACAAGAAAACAAAAGAACGGTTTACGTCCATTTGAAATTAGCAACTAGAAAAAAATAACTTCCTTATTATAAAAAGCTTCCCGTATGTCTGCAATATTTTGGAATTGAGAACTTCTGCTACTAACTGGTTACCACCTTTTCAAGGGCTCTTTGGCGTGTCTCCCAATTAATGTGTTGTTTGGTGCAGTGGCTAAGCGATTGACTGCGGCGTTGCGTCACAGTTTATTATTATGTGCCAGAGACTGTAGCCATTGTCTTTGGAAGTAATTTAAAAAAGCTACGATTTTGAACTTTGTGCCCGAGTATCCAAACATTTTGAGAATCTGACGATTTGCTAAATAGATGTTCTGCTATACAGACCATCTGATAGTTGGACGTTGTGTTACATGGACATTTAGCTACTTAGACCATCTGATCAGGAGAGACTTGTTCGATCCCCAAACGGAAAAAAAAATTGTTTGGCCTAAAGATAGTTTTTACGGGTCTGGTTGTTTGTGTATGCCTGTAAGTAAACGCACCCACGAAACATGAGATAAGTCTATAATAGTGTGGGGCAAAGCTTAAAGAATAATTAATCTACAAACAGGTTACTTTTTTACTTTTCAAAGTCTCTTTAGCGTATGTCCTAATTAATGTACATTATCTGTATAATAATATATTACCTCTGGTAAACGAAATATCTTTAATAAACTAGCCACTATACTTAATTTGTACTTACTTATTAAAACATTTTTTTGTTTGTCAGTAATATCTGACTGTACCAAGAGATATGATTTTGCAAATGAAACCGGTTCAGTCACCACAAGTCATGCTTACATATTGTTGGTGTACTGTTGTATCCTTATTGAGGCTAATTTGTTAAAGAT
Organism: Diarsia brunnea; assembly: GCA_949774965.1. Classification (NCBI taxonomy): domain Eukaryota; kingdom Metazoa; phylum Arthropoda; class Insecta; order Lepidoptera; family Noctuidae; genus Diarsia; species Diarsia brunnea. The sequence goes on from OX459019.1 coordinate 5,712,817, forward strand.
ACTTGTATATTAATATCAATTTAATTGCCTGTCTCTTTAGTCTAGTGGACGCAAGCGCTACTACTGAGCATGTGGTCCTGGGTTCGATTCCCAGGTCTGGCATAGGGTTATTGGTTTTTTTATGAGGAATTTCTCAATAGCAGCCATTGAGGCTTGAAATTGTGTCCGGTTGATGGCAATAGACTCACCCCCATTACATGGGCCTCTGGAGAAATATGAATTTACTATTAGTAACACCTCTCCGTCTCCTCTCCTCACCTTACCGTTTAGGGTTTCCTGGCGTGCTGTTAAGTTACGTTTAATTATCAGCATCCAAAGGTCTTTATAAAACTGCAAACCATAAAATAAATCCATTGGTAAACAAAGCGACGATGTAAACATAAAAAACAATGACACGGAACCCGACGGAAGGTAACAATAAACACAGAATAAAAATAATTCACCAATTTGTTCTTTATAAACGGCATAAACATTTACAAATAAGTAATATCGCTTATTACATATATGCATGTTACCATAAAATAATATAAGAATTAAAGATAGATTACTTGATAATATCCCTTTACTCGATTAATATGCAAAATGCATTCGTAAGTGTAATTACGGGAACTATGCATAATAACGAAGTTGGTAGAGATTTCCTGACCCCTCTTCTAATACTCTTTTTCTATATACGAGGGGTCAGATAATACTGGGCACTGACTGGACCAAAAAATAGAAATAATATGAAGTTGTTTGATTGTATGAATACGAATGAACGTGCTTTAATGACTGTTATTTTATATTGTTTTATAAAAAATGTTCTTGTAGTAAGTTTTTGTTTCGAACAATCATGTTAATTTGAAAATGCTGTGACTGAAATGTGATTAGTGTATGCTAACAAATTGGTATTTGATAATTATGTGGTAAGTGTGGTAACTAATATGCTGGGACAAAAACTATTGTTTTGAATAACCACAGCGTGCTTTAGTTTGTTTAACTAGACTTGTATCGTCAGCATCTGCCATAGCCTTTTCCCAACTGTGTAAGGATCGGCTTCCTGTCTAACCGGATGCAGTTGAATACCAGTATTTTACACGGATGAACTGCTTATCTGACCACCACAACCTGATAAGTACTGGGTTATACGATATTCCTTGGTAAGACTAATTGTCAGAATTTCAGACCACTGACTGACCACTGACCTGTGACGACTGTCAAAGAACTGTGTATGTAATGGGTGGTCACCCATCCTCGGACCAAACAAAGTATGTACGACTTAACCTGACTTGTATCTTATTGTAAAAACTTGTTTCATGACTAAGTTTTTTTTAGCAGATACTGATGATCTGGTTAAAATATATTATTATGTTTTATTTTTTTACAGTTTCTTCAATTATTGTTGCTTTTTTGTCTAGCACATGTAATTTCTGATCTATCAAGCGTGTTTTATGTGATTGCAAGTGTAACTTTACGCTAGTAACTTTTTTATCTTCCTGTTAATATTGATGATAATGATACATGTTTAATATTCAATAGTGGTACTGCGATCTACTAATTATCTGTATTGAAGTATACCATAATTTTAAATAATGCTTCTATGTAAAGACAGCACCTGAACATGACCTGCAGTAAATCGTAGGATTACTTTGGGCTATGCTTCGGCTGTCAGGGAGTTTTTAAAAGTCGTTACATTAGTTACGTTTAATTAGTCTTACAAAGGGGTTTCGTATCATCCAGTACTAACAGGGTTGTGGAGGCCAGAAAAGCAGTCTCCATGTAAAATACTGGTTTTCAGCTGCATCCGGTAAGACGGGAAGCCTAGGCTAGGAGGAGAGCCGTTGAGCTGTTTTACCTAGGAAAGAACCAGGAAACATATTTGGAGTTAATGGTTAACCTTAAGTAATTGCAGAAGTATCAAAGGAAGAAAAAAGGAAGGAAGCTATTAAAGTCAATTACAAAAATAAAACTAAAGTATATTCAGACAAAATTAATGTCTAAAACTGTCAGCACATCACTAACTGCCATTGACTCTTACAAATCAGTCTCCCGATTCTAATTATATTCCCAGACATGTGTCACATCTTAGATTCGGTATCAAAAAACGTCACAACAGGGCCATTATCAAAACACATCACAAAGCGTTTCCATGGTAACGGGTGAGTTGTCACCACGGCCTATTTGAAACAACTCCCGAGTGTTTCGAGTTAGTCCGTCGTTTGAGACGCCGCCGACGCAAAATGGTGCGTGACATATAACGATGTTTTTGCTTCTTAATTAGGGATAAGTATCCGGTTAAGATATTTTTTTAGGGATAAAATTAGTTGGTTGTTGTTAGGGCTTAAGAAAATTGTTTGAAGAAAGTTTAATTGCAAAAATTCAGACCAATACTCTTTTAAATTACACAATATGTGACAGCTCTCTCGTTAATTCCGAAAATAATGTTCCCAACTGATAAGCGACGAAAATTGTCCAGTGAAAACAAAAAAGCAGCAACTGCCAATTTGACAAACGAGTGAGTTGCGGTCGAATCGAATCGAAACGATCACAGACGATTCGGTTTGTTGCGGTTGCTTCTCGGAATCCATGTCAAAAATAATATTCGAATTCTTTCCGAGATTGCGTTTTTTTGCGTACTTGGTGACCAGGATTGAATGCGAAATAAAAAAATACTATTTTTCGGACGATTTAATTTATTATAATTGAACAGTTAGGCCGTGGGTTGCTCCGTCAATCTAGTAAATTCTGGCACGATTTCAACTTGCATGCATTATGATATCGATATGCGAATTGATATAATAAATAGCATCTTTAATGAAAACAGGCTTGCATCATAGTTACCATTTTCAATGAGTTTCTGTATCGCCGTTATGAATTGAATCGATTCATTAAATCATGTTTTATGCAATAAATAATGAATATTCAACGCATTAAGGCCGTAAATAATTGGTATCGCTTCTATTTTCTTCCATATCGATGAGTTAATCGAAGGAAATGGATGACTGTGTACTAGGCGCACAGAAGACGGCAGGGTGTTAATCTAATAAAACAATCGAAGTTCGACCACATTCTCACGGACGCCAGTTCACACGGACTGAACATTTGGGTGCTTGCTTGACACGTAGGACCTTCTGGTTTCACGGCCCGTTGCCTACCAGATTACGGAGAAAAAATCAAATCGTTTTTACAACAAAAATCGTGTTCAAATTACAACTCTGTTTGCAGTCTTATTTTATTTTGTAAGATATCGGTAAGCATCGGTAAACCGCTGGGAAATGCTCAATAGAACTCACTCAATTTCGAATAAGTCAGCATGACTGTTTGCCGTAACGGGATTTCCAAAAGTAGGAAATTGCTTTGCCTATTTCATTCAGAAGTCTAAACTATTTCGGTAGTACCGGTACGTTACTGAAACTAAGCTGAACAGAAGAAACTTCGAGGAAGCAATTATGCAACAATATGCATTAAACAGGAAAAATATGCTAAATTACATTTGTTAGAAACTTACAAATAAAACCTAGAGAAAGTCAGAAATATAGCGACTCTAAACAAAAACCAAATTTTCAGATACTTCGTTCTGCACTATGTCACACAAAACGAGTCATAAAGACGTTCACATTTGCATAGACAATAATTGAGCTGATACGTCTACTCGATCATTACCGGCCATTAAATTACTTTAATTAATTAATGGTTAATATCAGTGTGAGTGACAAACGCCACGTATTGCGCATAAAGGTTGTCTGGCCCACGCCACAATGCCACAATGTCTCATTAGTAACAATTAGTATGGCATAAATTACTAGACATTGTCTTTGGCGCGTTGGCGTTTACTGTTATTATTGTCTATGATACTTAGGAATTTGTAGAGATTAATCTATGGATCTTAAGCGGTTTACATCCCCCTTTGGCTTTTACGTTAGCAAGTGTTTCGCGGTATTTGATGGAATATTGAAGAAAAATCCATTCCTTTTCTAAATCGACGAATTAAATGGTCGTAAAATACGAAATGTTTTGATAAACTCTATCAAATTAAGACAATTATCACATTAGTTGCAGATCTTTTTCGGGAAAAAACCAATACAATTAATTTAGAAAACCGTTAGCGGTCTTACAAAGATGGCGCCAAAATACCAGCCATAGAATCAATTTTCAAATTTTTCAGCCACATAAATCATAGGCGCTTACTAATTGTCCGTACTAAACATACCAGCACGCATTCTAATTTAGAATTTGAAAGAAAGCCCAGTGCTACAAAAAGGCGGTGTTGTGGACAAAAACGTTGCACGCGTGGTGTACCCCGGCAGTTAGTGCACTGCCCGTGACTGCGTAACGACCGATGTTTATCGTAAGATCGCCGTCTTTAGTCAAGACGAAGCCGACAGACATTTTGTAAAATGTATCTATGTACTTTATTTAAATACTCTCTCGTTATTCATACTTCCGTATCCTACCTAGTTGTAATTAACTTGTCAGATTTTTAACATAGCATTTTATAAACACAATGTTGGTACAATTTTTCGATAACGTAATAAACTGTACGCAAAAAGTCTAACAGCCTTATTCATAAAAAGTTAGAGCCTCCTTGAAGGCTCCTTGAAGGACTGATGCTAAAAAACATGATTCATAAACGTCTGTTAACGCTAATCAGTCCCTCAAGGCTCTGCTAAAGTTAGAGGACTGTTGACCCTCCTTTATCTCCCTGCTAAGTCACAAAATGGCCGCCACAAATTTGAACAGCTGACTTTGACAAGAGCAAAAAACCATAACGAAGATAATTTTAGTAAAGGGAGAGTTACGCAAAGATTTAAAAATCCAGGAAAATTTATTTTCGGGCATTTGTATTTAAAAATCCTCTTAATTATGTATTTAAGATGATACGTGTAATAACAATGAATATGAAAAAAATAAAATTAGGATGAATAACATAATTACGGCTTTTTGCACTACAACTTATACATGCGGATCGGAAATGGCGGGAAAACAAACATTTCACTTTTTTTTTAAAGTTGATCTTGGGGTTGTATCGTCAAATGTTATCTTTTCGTGACAATGCAAGCTATCCAGGCAATTCGGGCTATGGAAGTTGTTAATTTACAACCACAACCGCGGCGTCGCAAGGGGTATAATCAAAGGGCAGATCCTATAGAGGATCTGCCCGATATAGAATTTCGGCGACGGTACCGGTTTGACAAGGGGACTGTCCAATTTATTGTTCAATTGGTGAGGGCGGACCTCACCAAGGACCGAAGAGGCGCCAGCCTGACACCAGAGCTGCAGGTTCTTACTGCAATAAGATGTTGGGGGCGCAAAGAAGTAAGCATATCCAGCATTACCTATTTACTATCTGCCATAAAACTTAATTTTTTTTTAAGATCTCTTACGATGTCACCCGATTATGTTAATAAATAACCTGTGCCGAGGACCTAACTTTACATGCTGATAAAACCATACATTTTAAGTCCAAGATGATGCTGCAGAGCTTCACGGGCTCTCGCAGCCGACGGTAAGCAGGGTGTGTGCAGCGGTGGCGCGAGCACTGGCGAATCACTCTGCTCACTATATAAAAATGCCCAGTAACGCGGCCGAGAGGGAAGAGACCTGTCGGCGATTTTACGCGCTGCGGGCGTCTCCGACAATTATAGTGTGCATTGATTGCACCCATATTAAAATTAAAAAATACGGCGGCAATGCAGCCCAATACTACATAAACCGCAAAGGATACTATTCTTTGAATGTCCAGGTAAATACACAAAGAATAAATATTACAAAGTCCTTACTTAGGTAGGTACCTAATGTAATTTTTTTAAATACCATTTAACATGGGTACCTTCTGCTAACACTAATGACGTTTTGTATTATTATCAGGTTACATGTGACGCTGACCTCAAAATCCAGGACATTGTGGCCAGGTGGCGCGGAAGCACGCACGATGCCCGTATCTTCAACGAGTGCTCGCTGAAGGAGCGGTTTGAGGCAGGGGAGTTCAGAGGGAAGAGGCTGCTGGGAGACTCTGGGTATAAATTGGAACCCTACCTTTTGACCCCTGTTTTGAGGGCTCAATCTGCCTCCGAAGAGCGCTACAACACGGCCCATATAGCAACGCGCAATACCGTAGAGCGCTGCTTCGGAGTCTGGAAAGCGCGCTTTCGGTGCCTGCTGCAAGGCATGACGGTAAAGCTGCAGAATGTAAAAACTGCAGTTATCGCCCTGGCAGTACTCCACAACATTGCCATCGAGCACAACGACTTGCTCCCAGGTAATAATATCCTACATAGAATAGCCACAATGATTCTTAAGTATTTCATTTTAACATCTCTTATCATTTGCTCACATTCACATAGCACGACATTATTCTAATATAAGTAGGTAAAAAAACACACATTTATAAAATTATTAAACTAATCATTTAATCAAATAATCAGAACCAAATTACTAACCTTTATTCAACTCAACCTTTGTTTCCTATATATTGAATGTATTTTTGTAGGTTCGTGGGTAATGATTGTTGACATTATAAATAAGTAGGTAGGTATTTTTTTCAGAAGCTGATGAAGATGGTGCAGATGAAGAAGAGGCTGACGAGGAAGTGGTTGTTGCGGCAGCCAGCAGGGCGGCAAACAATGCACATCTTCGCGCTTTTATTCATCGACACTTCCAATAAATAAAGTTATCAATAAGATTTCCACCAACCTGGACACAACCGGTTACCTTACTTGAGTCAAAAATGTGGTGCGTCTCGTATGGTGTAAACCCTCTAGGGCAATCATTTAAGTAACAGATCTCCAAACAAAACAAAATAATGTATACAAAAGTATAAAGTTGACGTTAAAGATGTATAGGTACAATTTTACTTCTTATTTCATTATTAAGAAGAAAAATGTGTTCCTCCGTACCTGTAACCGCACATTTTTGGCATCATCTCTGCAAGCAAAACATGTTTTTTTTTCTAAACCATCCGACTACATCATTATTTTGAGATGAATAATATTTATTACTAATGAAAAACAGTTGCTCAAGTTGCCAGAGAAAATAACATTAATAATTATAAAAAAAACATCATGACATATCAAAATAGTTTTATTTTGTAAAAAAAAATCTGTTTATTACTAAAAAAAAACTGAAGTCCTACAAATTAAGGATAAGTAGCTAAGATAGTTCTTAGCTACTTATCCTTAATTTGTAGGACTGTTGAAGCTAATAATATTAATTAATACCTATGACATAGTTGGCTTATAAATATCTTATTTTTTGTCATGGAGGCAATCCGTATGTTGCACAAAGATATTATCTTAATCCTGTTTGCTTCTAACAATTTCTTGTATAATTTCAATTGGAAAATATACTTTAAAGTACCTCTACCTAGTGGAACAGTTGTTCATAATTGTCTTGTATTTATAATAAATTTTCAAAGGAATTATGGTTTTTCAATGGTATTTGCAAGTTATAAATATTATTCAAATATGTTTTATGAATTCTTCCATATAATTTACAAAATCCAAAAAAATTTAAAGAGAAAATGAAGAGAGAGAAAAGGAAAAATAATTCTGGAGTCAGAACAATTACTTACGTTTTCCCGCTAATTTGCTGTCACTGCTGTCGATTTTTTTTTAAATTCTCGAGGAGGCCAATTTTTGTCTTTGATTTGTCAAGATAGCCAACATAACGCGTCTAATCCGTCTATCAGCAGCTCATTAGTTAACAGACTGCTAGCAAGCGTTTATGAATCATACTTCTTGACAACCGTCAAACAAGCTTAATCAGTCTGTTAACTAACAGACCCTTCAAACCTCAATTAAGGATTTTTTATGAATAAGGCTGTAAGTATCTAATCAAATTCATACTTGTTCGCCGTTGTCATATTAATTTACCAGCTACAATGATTGACAGTACCGCACAGTCGTTTAACCATTTGACACGAGCGGGGGACTTACGAGGCCATGTTGTGTGCGCTTGCGCACCTCATCAAACATAAATAAATACATGCGTACTTAATATGTACATTACAGCTTATGTGCCATTAAGATTCCTATCTTCCTTCACGCTGCCGCTGCTGCATTTACCATACTTTGAATCTTTGTACAATAGACGATAATATGTGTACTTAAATGATTATTTAAATTGAAGCTGTTGACTATATTTTGCATGAAAATTACGACAAAACCCTGGGACTTACGAAGAATCGCTTGTAAGGCATAATTTGGTGTGAATCATAAAATCTAATAATGTAAATGTACTTTATATTACCCTTGGGGTTAACTATGTGTTATGCGAGGCTAACTTAAATACATTTACTTCGCTGGGTGAACATAGTTGATAGATTTGTAGCTGGTAATGATACCAAGCGCCCTCTTAGATATTAAATCGCACCTTTTATGACAAACTGACGTACGTAATGTAAAAGACATTTCGCCTGAGGCTATCTTTCTTCTAATCTGAAATTCAATTTGCGAGTTTTATTTGCTTCACAAGAAAATGATTCGCAATGCTTTTGATCTTTACAGAAAATATATTTTATTATACCTAAATGTAGCTATAAGAATCCATTTAGCTAGTTCAAGAAATCTAAAATATAATCTTAGATATTTAGTTAAGTGATTCGGTTGAAAGACTCTTTGAAGTTTCAGTAGGCTGATAACGTTTTTTAATACCTCTTCAGGAGGGTAGTCAACAAACCGTTTGAGTCCCATTGAGAAGCCACTTGAGTTTATTGCCTCCTTTTATTGATGTTTTTATATTTACTGTTTTTTTTTGTCCCTAAAGAAGTTTGTGTTTAACCACTGCGCGACCGTCAAGTAGATGATTTGAAGTGTTTTGGTGCACGTGACAGTTAATTTTTGATATTTAGTTTTTGAGGATTATTATTTTTATATTATTTTGCTCTATAAAAACTTAATTTTAATTTAAGTAGATTTTAAAACTTTTATTGATTATTTGAATAATGGGAATAATGAATAGGTGTATCCTTAGGAGACTGTCATTGCGCGGCTGGGGCTAGTGCATGATTTAAAAAAACACGGCGAGGGGCTAAATTATTTTATGTTTTGATAAATTTTGTAATACAACAAATAAATGAATGGCAAAATAAATAGGTGTAATGTTATGAAGAATAAAGAAAAGTTAAAAGCACGAATATATTTTTGCTTGCAATGTTTATCTTTCCGTCCCACCGAAGCATGAAGGTGTTGGTTTAAGACCAACGTGGTTATTCCTACTTTAGCTTGACATTATTAATACTTGGTCATTAGAATCTACGACTTCAGTCTAGACACGATTCAGAAAACATGCTTAACGGATTGTAATAAATCTTGTCACTTGTGTTAGAAGTAGAACCAGCAGCGAATAAACTTATCATAACATCATGTTTATTTTTAGACTAACAGAAAATTACAAAATTTCCCGATCAACCTTGAAGCTAATACTACAGCGATAAAGTTAAAAATCTAATAAAGAAATATGACAGATTTATTTGGCTTGATATTCTGGAATCTGTACAACATTATCAATGTAGAAAAAAACTTAAGGTTACTTTTCAATTATTTTCAAATATAAGAGACCGGACGGCATGTCTTTATTTCCTTGGAAAATGGGTAGGCCTTTAGTGTGGGACGCAACATGTGTCGATACTCTTGCGCCATCACATCTTCCAAGTTCATCGTGCTGCGCAGGTGGTGCCGCTGCGGCTGCAGAGAACCTCAAGCGGCGTAAATATAGTAACCTTTGTGGAAACTATATTTTCGAGCCGTTTGGGGTTGAAACTCTGGGGCCGTGGGGTCCGAGTGCTCATAGCCTGTTTAAGGAAATTTCTAAACGCTTAGTTGACGCTTCTCGTGACCCAAGGGCTGGCTTTTATCTTGGCCAGAGGCTAAGTGTTGCCATACAACGTGGGAATGCCGCCAGTCTTTTGGGCACATTACCGGCTGACAGCGTTGAGGAGCAGTTTTTTGATGCCCTTTTATAGTTTATTGTTAGTTTATTTATTAGTTTTTAATTAATGTACATAGTTAGTTAATTCTAGCAAATAATAAAAAACTTGTTATTATATGCACACAATTCGAATCTAAACTCAATTCATTTTAATGTGGCAATCGCTTTCAAAGTTTTGTTACGACTTTCAACAAAATCGACATAAACCATAGAAGCTGAAATCCAAAATGCATTTCGGTAGCTTATGTCATCATCATTTGCCAGCCTTTTTCCAACTATGTTGCTAACCGGATTCAGCTGAATACCAGTATTTTAAATAGAGCGACTGTCTACCTGATCTCCACAACCCAGTTAGTGCTGGGTAATACGACTTATACGATAGCCTTGGTAAGACTGGTTGTCAGACTTTTGGGCTACTGACTACCTATCACAACAGTCAAAAATCTACAATTGACAGCCGGGACCAACGGCTTACCGTGCTTTTCGCGGAAAGTATGTAATGGATGGCTGGATGGATGGATGGATGGATGGATGGATGGATGGAGTGGTGGATGGTTTAGTTGGCCTGACAACTAAGGCAAGCATCTCTTAACCTGAAGATTAATTTGTTTGAGATGTAAATAACAATAATCATATTTTACTTTATTACTTCATTGTTTCATGGACTTAGTTGTACTAATTGGTTATTGTCTTTATTCTTAAGCATCATATATTGTAATAGAGAGATAGATTCCAATGTGTAGACGTAAATGGCGCCAAATCTTCCGGACTACCGGTTCGGCTTGGTGTACCTCAAGGTTCAATACTGGGTCCGTTTTTATTCTTGGTTTATATTAATGACCTACCATATTATTTAAAAGGTTTTTGTGACGTTGTGCTATTTGCAGATGATACCTCTCTTATCTTTAAAGTAGATAGGAATAGACACGATTTTGACGACGTAAACAGCACGCTGTCAATGGTCACGGATTGGTTCACAACAAACAACCTTGTTCTTAATGCTAAGAAAACTAAAATAATTAAGTTCGCTTTACCCAATGTTAGAAATCTAGGTCCCAATATTATCCTCGCCAATCAAGAGCTGGAAACTGCCGACTCTGCTGTATTTCTGGGCATAACAGTAGATTCAAAATTACAATGGGGTTTACACATATCAAGCCTAGCGGGAAGGCTAAGTTCGGCCGCATACGCCGTCAGAAAAGTAAGACAATTCACTGACGTTGATACAGCACGGTTAGTCTACTTAAGTTATTTTCACAGCGTTATGTCCTACGGTATTCTGCTGTGGGGCAAAGCTGCTGATATTCAAAATTTATATTTGTTCTGCAGAAGCGAGCGGTTCGTGCAATTTATCAGCTGGGTGCCCGAGTTTCTCTTAGAGATATTTTTAAGGAGATTGGTATTCTCACGGTTGCTTCTCAGTTCATCTTTGCCAACATTTTATATATTAGACAAAATATTCACCTGTACACTAAAAACAGTGATATTCACAATTTTAACACTAGAAATAAGCATAAACTACGCGCTCCTTTTCACCGGCTTCACAAAGTTCATAATTCATTCGTAGGGCTCGGTATAACATTTTATAACAAATTGCCATCTTCTTTTCTAGACTTGCCATTTAATGCATTTAAAGCCAAAGTAAAATCTAATCTTTGTTTAAAAGCTTACTATTCCATTAACGACTACTTAAATGATAGGAATAGTTGGTCGCTGAGTTGAACACAAGACAATGTTTGTTTGTTTGTTATTTATGTTCTTTCTCCAAAATTAGTTTACTGACATGTTATGTCTTTTTTTTGTTTTATTATTATATACATTTTTATTTTTGACTTGTGTCTGTAATCAATCGTAATATTAAGTTACACCTTTCTATTGTATCGAGTCTGGTTCTTCTAACCAAACAGACAGATGTGTTGGTGTTCTTCTTTCCAGCAAAAAACACTAGGAAGTGTCGAAGGGTGGGCGTTTTGGGGGACTGTCACATGTAAATGAGTAAAGTAAAGTAAAGTAAATTTTGACGTTCGAAAAGTGCTGATTATCAGCCTAGTTTGAATAAATGACTTTTGATTGATTTGATTGATTGATTGAATATAATTACGAAGCAGTCAAAATCTACATTGTTTTGTTGGATTTATTGTCCTCAGTTTCTATTGACACGTTATTTTGAAAACTCGACGTTCTTTAGATATTGTTCAATCAAATCAAGAAATATTATCTACATTATCATAGTAGGTAAAACAGAATCAGGGTGAATTAATGCCTGAATCTGTTTGAGACACTGCGCCCTGAGTTTTTAGCGAATCTAAATCTAATTCAATACTTAATGGCAATGATAAAACTGACAGCTGCAGCTCTTGAATGCAGTTAATTGTGTTCAGTTTCATTGGTGACATTCACCCTTAGAGACAGTTACATTTTCTTACTTTCATACACAGGAGATTTGCTTTCAAGACATCAGAAAAGCACATTTTTAACGCCATTTTAACATTCAAAGTTTCGTAACGCCGCAAACGTTAGCATTAGGTTCACTGGATACAATCGGAGGAGACATTTGTCTTTCCCACAGCGCACAGTGGGCGCAACGCGGTCTCAGTCGGACATAAATCGAGTTTAACAACAATTTGTAAGAGTTACGCGACACCGCTTTGTTCCCCGGCTTTCTTGTCGCAGCACACTGTGTCTGTGACTTACGTTCCGGAAAAATGATCGCAATCACCCTAAAGTAATCTGTTTCGTAAGAATTTTTGCTATTGGGTTTTCTATTTATTTGTAGCTGTACCTACCTAATCTGGTTGCGTTAAAGTTGATTAGTTTTTTTTTGCAGAATGGTTTTGCTTGAACTAAACAGCCCTACGCAATGGCCTGTTAGCCACAAACCAATTCTTTTTTGCTCCATTCATTTACGACACTCATCAACCATCAATAGAGTTTTTAATTAAAGTAAAGCCATGATATTAAACATTAAAAATCACATTTTAATCACCGAAATTCAATTACGAACCGCCAAACAGACACTCAAACGCGCGAATCCGATTTGCACAAAGAATAAAAAGAAAGAGGTTACCAAAAACCGGTAGCGTATTGCATATAAATCACAGCGAGGCAATAATGTGGTGCCCCCCGGGAACTTCGCCCTGAGAGAAATGCGTTCGACGAAAACACTTCCTTTTGTCACATAATTGCCTAAATTGTTATTAGACGGAATAAAGACATATTGCTGTGGGACTCGGGAGAACACGATATTTATAGACTGTACGAGATGATCTTTTAATAGTGTGATACGGATGAATCGTTGTGTGCTGGTAATAATTTTTGGGGCGTTGCAAGGGAGATCTAGTTTGATAAATGATGTGATTTGGAGCTATTAAGACGGTTATTTGTCAGTTTCTTTTGGTGTTTTTGTAGATCTAGTGTTCTGTGACGATATTGAAGAGGCCACTGCAAATGTTGCAATTAACTAGTTTAAAATAGTGGGTCTTTATGTACAGTCTTTTGATATTTTAAACATGATATATTTTCATGTTTGTGGAAGTAATAAAGTCAATGAAACCATCTTAATAACATTATCATTTATCTTGTTGATGAGCCAAAACATCAATCGTTTAAAACAACATTCAGTACGTTTCCTGGCAGCACGCTGCAAGCTAATTCATAACGACCCGTACGTTGACAATGAAATCTCCTCCTAATAGTTTTACGAGTTTCAAATGAAGTGACACTTTAAAAATGTATTACAAACATTTCGGCGGCCAATAACAATAATAAAACAGAATATTTGTGTGCGGTCCAAACAAATCACTGCCATGTGTTCGACACTAAAACCTATAACAAAACACCCCACTGACAGATATATTAGCGGCATTGCATTCACACAAAAACCACGGAAAAGATACACTTACAAAACTCTCTGCGACACAACTTTCAACTTTAAGCCCTTGAAATAAAAATACAAGGGATTTTTGACAACCGCAAACCACATACATCTTAATTCACAACTGTAAATCCAACAGAGGGTAGGCAGAAACTGGATGTTTCATCTGTTAAAATTCGAAATACTTCTCTTTAATACGACTGTTTGACATATTTATGTAAATTCCATTTCTTACCGTAAAAATCGGGCCATTTTGTTCAAAATATGTTAAAAATAGCAAAAAAAACTTGCGTTTAGAAATCCTGTGTGGTATCACTATCAGGTGATGAATGAATGGTTTTCAAATGGTTAATATGAGGCCACCATTTAAATAGACAGTTGTTTGACATTTTAGCAAATGTGATAGTAAAAACGTTTCAAGACAACAAAAACATTGCTTAACACACTTAGCAGCCAGCATCATAAAAACACTAAAAACCAAATTTTCCTGAAGTTCGTTAACCTTTAAAAGATTACAAATTGAAGATTTTTTATCTTGACAATTTTGTCTCTCTGTAATGACTTTGTCGCAGTGTGCGTCTCTAATTGGGACACATTGCGACGTATGTCTCTGTATCGCCACATTTAACATGAAGTCTCTTCTGAGGACGGAATGGGGGTATATGTAGATAGCTTTTGCTTTTACTAATTATTGTTGAGACGCGTGTTACTAATTGAGAACTTAGTTAGCTATTAATTAGATAGGTATGTATCTGTTCCTGCCTAGAAGTTTATTCGAACACGGTCTTGTTGCTACATTACTGAACCGTAAATCAATATCTCTTGCAAATACTAACTAGATTTTCTATGAAAAAGTGGGCACTCTTGGACCTCTATTTCATGCAATAAATAAAATGTTAACTTGAAAAACACGTAATTTATCGGAGACCGCAAAAATGAGAAGCAATGAGTTTTAAGCTGTGAGCCTGCGTAAAATACAGCGTCTTCTACAAGGCCCACATAAATCGTACAATCCACCTGATTCCTAAATTTCAATTTAACCAAATTCCGCCACAAATAATCCCGCAAATAACGCCACTGTGGATAAAACAAATGGCGCCTATTCGCCACAACCGTTGTACGGGAATCAGGAACGATTGTAGCCCAACAATTTAAACGTCGACGCCGAATTAGATTTATTTCGTCCCGGGATTTATTGTCGGTCCCGGTGGGATGGCCCAACACTATGGATGCGGATATAAGTCAGTTTTCCACGGAATCTGTTAGTTATTGTGACTAGAAGTCGTGTTTGTAGAGTCAATAATCTATTTTTAGTTTTTATCGTAGTTTATGTTATTTGCCTTTTACCATAGAACCCCTGCTAAAGTTCTTTATATGAACTTGCAGTAACATGAACTTAAAAACATCACACGGTATTTTTTCTAAATATACCTAATTAATTAGAATAAAATAGTGTGATTAAAAACTGCTACATCAAAACTAAACTAAACCACAAAAAAACTAAAAAGACACACTAAACATGCTACACGCTAAACTTTTCGTCTGAAACTCATCTACCTCTTGACGCCAAAACATCAAAACGTGGTCAAACCATCCTTTAACTGACACTATCAACCATTAAACTGAATACATTACCCCAGCTCTAAAACGAGCATTTAAACACAACAGGACAACTACAAGCAACATACGCAACCCTTGCTAGGAATCATTTGTCAAGCGAGCAATTCCAGCCCAGTTACAGGCTTGTTCCAATCGGGTTGCTATCGATTTGTGTCAGTGACTATTGACAAATTGATAATCGATTGTCCCTTAGCAACGTGTTGGGGATTAATGTAGGTGAGTGTTTTGTTTTGTCAAGGTAATTATTAAGCTTTTTGTCTTGGTGTTCTAAAAATTGGCTGATTGAGAGTTGGTATAAGAGATCTTTGACAAAGTGAAATGATGACCAAAAGGTCAAAAATGTAATGAATTGAGGTGAGCTATGGAAAAGATTGTGTCAATACAAAGTCGAAGAGCTTTGAAAGTGGCAATTTTCTAAGTTTTAATTCGTAAAGGCTTGATATACGCGGCGCGTTTTGTAAGGAGCTTGGTTTGACTGATAACTAGGTCTCATTACGAATATGACATAAAATCCAAGTTCATATTCATTTACTATCCTATTCTTACCCGGTTAAATGTTTGAGCGATGATGATTACTTAGAAGATAAACATTACATCTACTATTAACACATACTGTGACTTATTTTAATGAAGAGAGAAGAGCTCTATATTAAAATAAAACTTTTCAAAAGATAGCTCCATTTGTTTGATCGTCTGCGGCCACATGATTACATGTAAGTCACGTGCCGTCAGCGCCGGGATCCCTTTAGCAAACAAATAGTGCGAATCCCGGGATTATCCCGGGATTAGGGTGACAATTTGAGCGGATAACACGGGATCGACTTGAGAGCCGCGACCCACGTCGGTAATTTGTTACAATTACTGAAGAGAAGAGAATTGTTGTAAATTGCGTTTGTTTTAACACTGTTTTTTCAAGATAAGCCGTCGGTTTCTTTACATTTGATTTGTTGTTATTGACTTTCTATTTTGTATATTGTGAGGACAAAAAATATTTTACAATTTTATACATTGTAAAAGTCTGAAAGTAAAAAAGCTCCGTTAAATTAACTACCAGACCCTTTACAGCTAGACTAAACGAAATGTAGCTCCCACAATTTTAATTAAATATGAAAATAGCTTTTCCCAGCTCGTCTCGCAAAATTACCTCCCAAGGTAACGATCAAGTCAGCTCCGAGCTCGGTCCCTCATTACTCCGGTCTATTTGCTGGAACTAAAACTAAAGCAATCAACACTAAACTTCGGGCTCGCCTATTTGAACATATCAAGCGCATAGTGGATCGACCGACGGGTTAAAGCGGACAAAATTCACTCGACAAAGTGAAATTTCGTTAGCGCACGTTAAGGGCAATAGAGGGGGTTGCGAGGGGGTGGGTTGTCACTAGAGGGGCGTTTTCCATTTCACGCTCCGTTCGCCGCTGATGACACCGCATTCCGGTGAGCAAATGGCTCGACAAATGAAGAGAGGGCGCAGTCGCGGACACGCCCTGCCACGTCATAACTGTCACTCGGGCTAAAGGGCAACTTTTCTCCCGTTTCCACTGAAAGCCTTTGTACTGACAAATTGATTCGATTTAGACCCGTTGCCCTTGTCTTATAGACATCGAGCACCCCTTTAATTAACGTCGATACAGTTAAGTGTGTGTGTTGACTTGTAGGGACCGTACAAATTACGGTATACGGATGTTGGTCTTCGTAACCAAACGTAGTGACGAACAATGGAAAGTTAGGTTAAGGAGTTGTCATTGTTTTGAATCTAAATGACGTAGAATTAATTCTCCAAGCCAATTATTCTTTTCGCTCTTAATTGTTGGCTATAAGCTGTTTTTGTAACGTAAAAACTGGCTATCTAATCGTGGGTAATTATTTAAAAGAAAGGAAATTAATTTTATTTACAAGTCGTGCAGTTGGAGGTATTAATGTGGCCGTTATTTCAGTTTTAAGTGTCGTTTATTATATTAATTTGTTTAATCGACAACCTAACCTAACCTAATCGCGAAGAAATACTATACTAATGAAAGAAATGATTAGATTGAAAGTAATTTGATGATGATTTTCTATTAGTTTTGTAAAGAGAGTTATAAAAGTTCCATCAGATTGAAGTAGTTGATGCGTCGTTATAACAAGAATGTCTAATAAAACATCCATTAACGATCGGTATTTGTGACAATTGTTCCGTAACTGAGTATCGTCGTGTTTTCTTGTGTTCCACGATTGTTAAGCGTCGCTCGTGACAACTGTCGCACCTTGCAACCGGTTGTGATAAAAACTTGACTTTTTGTCCACCTGACTGTAATATGCACCAGTGTGCGCCTGCTTCTGTTTGAGAGGTACTAATGTTATGAAGTACGTACTTGGTTTATTACAGGAATCCATTACGGGATCGTTGTTTACGTCGATGTATTGCTTACCTTATTATGTAACATTGAATTGAAATGAATATTATTTAAGTTTACTTTCACGATCGGAACTTAAGCTGGAATTACTTACAGGATGTTAAAAGTTTTACACGCATCTTTGATGAATGCATAATTTTTAATTATTTTTAACTTGTTGCAACCCCATCTTTAAGTGGTGTTCTGTAAGTTTTATACCGAAACATAAACTTTTAATATTCATAAAAAATAATCAAGTTTCGTAACCTTCTGACTAGAGGTCTAACATAATAAGAATAGGTAAATATACCTTTGCTAAATTGATTGATTTTTGTAAAAAAAAATAACAATAGAATGTCAAATGTCCATCAGCTGCCATTTTTGATTTAAGCCAAGGTCGCGTACTTATGTAAGAATATTAATATTTTATTGTTAGACCCAATCTTGGAACAAAAACTCTTTTCTATACAATTATCTAATGAAATCTTAACTAGCTAATTTGAAAAGCGAAGTTGCAATAGACGTTATTTTATGTTGGTAGGTAATTTTCTTTTAATTTGCATCAGAAACTGAGAGAAACTCGTAAAATACTTAGTGAATGTTTTTAGTAAGACTTGTAATAATTTGTGTCGTTACGTTGGTCGTAAGCTATTGCCTGCAACTTAGTTGCTGGTCATTACTATGAAGCATTATAATTTTGTAGGCTCATGGTTGTTCATTTTACTTATGTCAAATTGTTGACAGATTCGCTCTTTTCCCACCATACTTTTCCCGAAATTAAATATCTAAGAGGTTAACTACCTATGCAGAGTACTGTAACTTATGGGATTTTATTAAACCCATTCCGGTCTTTAGTGAAAACGATTTATACATGTACTGACTTAATTAAAAACTTCATGTCAACATTAAGATCGCTTCTTCGTTTTTTAGGATATTGGGCAATTTTTGGGCGTCAGTTTTCGGGACACCTCCTTCATATTGCCTGTGAAACCAGCCTGATACATTTAAACCAACTTAACTGTGCTGGCGGCAAAATAACGTACTAAAATAAATGTGCCGAGTTTGACATATCGATGCAAATTTCCTTGACAAGCAACGCCACCTTGAACTGCAAACTTAAAGTTGTATTCCTATAACGTCTGATTTGACAGTTGACTTTTATTTTAGTCATAAAGTTCATAAAGTTCATAAAGTTTATATTACAGGTACAATAACAGACAGAGGACTGCAGTATCTAAGGTGTAACTAATACATAGCCAATCAACAAATAAGTTTTTCTGTTCGTAGAACAGGTGTACAATTGCTACCGTTCCGCTTACTTGACTGTGTTATGTAAAACGACATTCCTTTGGTCGTCATCTTGTATTTTATTATGTGCGTCATTGACAAGAGTGTTCGATCTGGTACTCTGCGGGGAGTACCTGAGCATAGAGTAAGGAGACTGTAGCTAGAGGTGGCATTGACAACACTTTTCTGACGAATCAGACGTGTCTGAATCGGGCTAAGTTTCAACATAAACAGGTTTTAGACACTAGTGACTTGTGAGAGAAGTAGTCAAAGCTTTTTAGGCAAGCGCTAAGGTTAAATCCCAGGTGGCTTAAAGTGTTAATGACTTTTTTTCAGTAGCATACTATGAAGTCTGAATTTAGGCCCTGTTAGTGTGGCATATTACAATGTGTGGATTACAGGCGTGATGTTATGTTATGGATTGTGACGTTAATTGTTTTAAATATTGCAGCACCATGCTGGGATAGAGGCCTTTTGGCCTCGTACAAGACCAATTATAATGTTTGAATTCATTTTTAAGCATTTCTTACGTTTACTTTTTTATTGTTATTCTTTTGTCATATTATTTTGTCCAGTTGAGACTAATAAATACTTTTTCTTTCTTTCTTCTTTTCATGCCATCTCTAAACATTGCCATCCAACGATTCCTGGCTCTGTGTTTCCCTGTGCCTGTACCGTGTAGTACAGGTGCAGGCAGCCGTGGAACGCGGCGATATCATCTGTCATTCGATGTGATTAGAGACGCTCGTGTTTTATACCCCGTGCTCTGGATTCCGACTTTCCGAGGTTTATTTATATACTGAGGAGCATATAAATTAGTTCGGGGAACAGACTAGGTTTATGTAGTTATGTTGTTCTTTTGCTTTCAGTGTGACAATCGAAATGCATCAGTTACTTAAAGGCCCTTTTTTCATGCTTTTAGAGTTCTTTTTACTTTAATTTTGGTTCAAAATTGAGCAGATGTCGTTTCGAATTTGCTTCCTCTTTTTTACACGGGACTTGAACATAACTGGCGAAATGTGGGTTTACTGTTAAGTACGGACACCTCTGCTTAACTCTTCAGGGATTACAGGCGTGATGATTTTATATACAAACAAGATATAAAAAGACCTTTACACCCTTAAATTTATAAGTTTTTAAACAATGTCTGTTTAAAAACTTATAAATTTAATTTTATAAATTTTCACTATCATTGAAAACGGGATATTTTCCCTATTTACTGTTTGTTTCGAGTTCGCGATATTTCAGCGGTGTTGCAAGCACCATTCCCTTTAATGTTCTCAAATACCAAATAAAACAACAAGCCAGTCTCTCCACTTAGAACGACTGTAAACCGTATTGTACTGTAATTACATTTCAGTTTGTCTTGAGCTGAAAAATGTCCGCACATGTCATTTGTTATTACTGGAACATAACTGAGCGACGGCGTCGTAAGTGGCGGTAATAACGCGTCATATGTTTGATGTATGTAGGTGGAATGGCTGACGGAGAAAGAAGTATTAATGGTTTGTCTGAATGTAGGTTGGTCAAAGAAAAGTTTGTATGTTTTGTGTTTCACGACTTCTTTTGCTGTGAAGTTTCTTCTTTTACCATACCTATGGCTTAGTTTTCTTTCTTTATCGTGTTGTATGGTTAGCCTAACCTGGTGTCCGAGTTTGTATTCAGCCCATGGGGCTCTTGGCTTTACATGCCGTCAAAAAATATCTCCCAGGCATGCTAGTTTCCATACCGCGTTTTGATACCGCGGCTTCGACATGAAGGGCTAAGAAGGAATATGGGTGGTTTTTAGTCAGTAGAAGTCTGACACTCCCTTTCGCTCTACCCAAGAGCGGGAGGGGTTGTTTGATGATTTTCCACCCACCATAAAAAAAAAGTCATGCTGGTTTCCCGACACAGGCATGACTTAATAATTATCCTATGAAACTCAGCAAATGGGGTGAGTATTTTCGGAGATTGTGTCCTACATCCAAACTTTACATAAAATATTTATGATATTAAGTACATAGTATAGATTCGTTGGAAATCGTGGTATGCTTTTTTTTAAGCCAATCCCGGAAGACAGAACCTTTTTATTAATTTAATACCTATTTCATGATTTTTTTTAGACTTTTACCTAATAATAAGCTAACTCTCTTTTAATAACCTTGCATTAGGTCGTGGTTAGTCATCAAGTTTGATTTCACATTATTACAATATATTATTTAAATATCAGTGTTTACATATGTGTGTATTTAAATACAGATTGACACTAATTAAACGGGACCGTTTTATACCCGGGTAATGTGCCAGAGATCGGAGATTATTAAGGGTTGCTAGATTTGATAACGGGAAGAAATCTACGTCTCCAATGAATGAGGTTTCATTAATTAAACACAGTACGTTATGTCAACTTTTCGTGGTTATTTTATCAGCGTTTTTATAGTAAGTATTAATGATTGAGGTCTGCTTCATAAACCATTTGTCGACTTTAAACACGTGGCGACACTGGCGAAAGAAAAATAATTGAAGATGCCACAGATGTTTAGGTAACTTCACAAAACACAATGTACCGCATATAGCGGTAGATTATTTAAAATATGACAAATTTTACAAAAAAAAAACAAATTAATTTGACGTAATTTGATAAGCTTCAGGAAGTGTAATAACGTAATAAGACAATTTAAGTTTTATAATGAGAAATGTCTGTAAACTGCAAGAATCCAAGAAGAAATGCAATGCAAGAATGCAAGAAATGCTGTATAATGCAAGAAGGAGCCAACCCTAACATCCGCAGAACATTTGCCGCGATCATTTCACCAAGATAGCAAGATTTAGCTTCAAGATACACTTCTGAACAATCTGTTAACGTGGTATATTTTCAGATCAACCATTTTGAATACAGGAATAAATTACTTGTTTCAAACGATTAATGGCTGCGTGGGTTGGGAAGTAATTGGACATTGAACTGACAAACTAAATACAATGTTATGATTGTCATCTCGAGGAGCCTGTGGCTAGATAATAACAGCCGATCGGATCAATCTTTAGGTTAAGCCGCACTTGCCTAGTTTGGTCTGTGGATGGGATGTGGACCCATTACTTGCTGAGTTTCCTCTGTGGCCGAAAATCTGACAAGAAGTCTTACCAAGGGCATCGTATCGCCTAGTACTTACTGGGTTCTGGAGATCAGATGCAAATACTTTAGAACTGGTATTCCGCTAAATCCGGTTAGACTGAAAGCAGACCCCAATGTAGGCTAGGTAGGTGATGATAATTTTTTATGGTCGATTTTTTTTCCGCGTTTTTCTTTATAATTATAGCCTTAATATTTTAATGACCAAAAATCACACGGGATAGCTTCTCATCATTCAAAGGCTTTCAGGGTGGTCCTTTACAAGTCCCAACAAAGCTCTACCCATAAAATTAATAAAGGAATATAAAATTACACTATTTATTTAATAATCCCTTAATTACCTCAAAATGACTCGTGATTGCCGTATACAAGAAAAAAAAACTATTACCTACTTTTATGACAAGCTCAATAAACTCAGCGAGTATGATTGTTGGCTGTATTAATAGTCCCCTTTGCCATATGGGTGTGACAAATATTATGTTTAACAGTACATTGACTTGCACAAGTGTGCTTGTTCACACTCGGAAAGCAAATCAGATGAAATCTGATTTTTATTACCGGTCATCGACTTTTGATGGAGTTTGATGAAAATAAATCAGGCACTGTGAAAGATACTAATTGATTTTGACAAGTGAAAAAGACAATTCAATGGTAGCTAAGTAAACAGCTGAAAAGTCGCTTTATTTTCTTTTCTTGTATAAACACAGCTTCTATGTTCTTGTTTTGTTTGTTTGGCATTCATAGTTAACGTAAAAGATATCTATCTTAGATATCTTTAAAAATAAATAAAATTGAAGTGTCTGTTTGCAATATGAAAATAACAGCTTTTTACTAAATTCAGAGGATAGGAATAGGACACGTCTGCTATTCCTGCTAATTTCCGAAACGGTTGGACCGTCGTGTAACAATGAATCTAGCTACATATCGTTAAAATATCTAACTATACACCGAAGACCATACACTAAAACTATTACCGAGCAGCAAATATTTTATAGGCTCAATAAAGTTTCCATTCACGGAGTTTTCGCAATAGATTCCCTGGATCATAAAGCTGTGGACGCACCGGCACGGTGAATGCGCGGGGACAATCGCGACCGCGGCACACAATACAGGGTTATCTTGTCATTTTCCAAACCACTACTCCACAGGGTTTTATACGCACTTTTGTACGTAAGACTGGGTTGTGATAGGTCCTTTGTTGGAGGGTAATAGTTTTATTTTTGTTTTTAGTAGTTTTTTGTACGGTGTTTTTGTGTTTATTTTTATTTTGGTTGAATAATTGAATTAAATGTTCGCAGTAGCTGAAACGTATAAACGAAATTAAATTAGTGTCAACTTTTTTTTGGAGGGTTGGAAATCATCAAATGAATGAGTGGTAGGGAGTGTCAGACTTCTACTGACTAAAAACCACCCATGTTCCTTCTTAGCCCTTTGTGTCCGAGGCCGCGGTATCTCTTTCGAACAACCCGCAGAATTAGTGTCTCCTCAATTTTAACACAGACAGCTTTAATTTTGGAGTTGCTACTACAACTCTTTTGTGTCTACACTATAAAAATAAGTCTCTTTCACATCCTTCCTGCAATTAACAAGTCCATCACAGTCCCAACCAATCCAGGTTGGACACAAACATTGGTCCAACCTTGGCCATGCGTACAAGTCCACATGCATGACAGATTAAGATCTGTCAGCATAACATTGTGTTTGTGGCCACACGCAACAGATGTAATAACTGATAATACAATGCTGAGCATATACCGCTTGATAATTGAATGAGCATGTTTTAGATTCATTTCGTTTTATCTGTTTAGAAATAATTGTTGCTTATTTAACATGAAACGATTGAACAATACATTAATGTGCTGCACTTTGAAATGCTATCATGACTTTTGCATGATAACGCCTACCTATTTGATTGCTGGCAAATGGTAGGACAGGACGATATACCTATTGTTCAAGTGCTACATGCTTTTAAATTATACCTAGCTTTTGAGTGGAGCCGTAACAGTATATTTTTAATATGCTTGCACTTTACTGCACGGCAATAACATTTATGTATTTTAAACTCTAAACATTTTTTTAACAAAAACAGAGACCCTCTTTTTAAACCTCACCATTAAAGCAGAGTTTATAAACATTAATTACACAAAAAAATATGTCAATTTGATGGGCCAAAAAGCGGCAAAAAATCGCATTACAACCGGTCCCCGTAGCCAAACTTAACAAAATGCGCAATCGTGTTGAAGCGAACCGAATCACCCCTATCCTTGCTATAACATTAGCACAGATTAGGGGCTGCCACCAATGTTGTCTTTAGCTAAATGAGTTCTTGCTTAACACCCCACACATTGCGTAGTACCCTTTACATCCTTGCATGTTTGTTGAAGCATTAGCAGCATTGAAAAGCTTTGCAATCGTAAAGTGTGAATGATATTGCGAGATAATTTGGGGCTTTGTTCAGGAGTGCATAAAATTGAATTCTGTTCAATAAAAGTATTGACGCAAGTGTTAAGGTTGCTGTTAATTAAATTCTCGCACTGTTTATGTTTCGATTAAGTGTTTTTTCTTGTATGTTATAACAATAGAAACTCAGTTGTAAACTTGTTTTAAATGTTTGTGTATGATTAAAATTAATATTTATGAGACACTGACAAGATTAATGTAGATAATAGAAAAGTAAAGTGAGAAACTAATCAGGAAAACTACTAATAATTTAATTTATTTCTAAGTGGGAACCGACGCTAAAGATTTTTTCTTTAAGAATTTTCTAAAGCTGGCTTTCTTTCTCTACATCGTAAACTTATTCTCAACGAAAACCAAATAAGAATTAGTTCCGTGCACAATCAAAGTCTGGGCTACAATTAGGGTAGTTCCGTGCCGTTTCGCCTTCGAGACGGTCGCGTGCTGATATATCGCGCGTCCGATCGCGCGTTAAACCGCGCGGTCGCACGGCATCGCGACAAATCACTGGAATTACGAACTAGCCCTCATTAGCAGCTATATTTTAGAAAGAAACAACGAACGAAACGAGGACATGGCTGGTTGTCGTGTGTTCCTTACATCACAATATATGTTGGTGGGTGGGTTATAAATAATGTTACTACGCATGAGAAATGGGTTGGCTAATTGAATTTATGAAAAATGTTCGTGTTAGCTTCAGAATTGTACTTTGAAGTTTTTTTTTGCTGGTTTTCTGAAAATTGCTTAATGATGATGTGTGTGGAAACGATTGTTTGTGACTTATTTTAAATTTAGTTAACTTTTAGTGTCTATTACTCTTTTTGCATGTGTGAACCCCGCTACTACATTACCAAAAGAGTGTACCAAAGAAACCGTTTCAATAATATCAATTTACATGAAGCTTTAAGGTCTTCAGAAGCCACCGCCCGACCAACCGATGCGTACACTGGCTGATTAACGCGCCAGCGGCTTGCGGCATAGCGGCAATAAACGGAACAACAACACATTGTGCACCTCCCACTGTACACAAAACGACTTTTTCAACGTCCTACTCAAATATTAGGCCGGACACACACCGCCCGAAAGAAAAAACAGATAACGAGTTGCACTGCTACCGGTCAAAGCAGCCGCCCGTGCCGCCGACCAAGTAGGGGCGGGGCGCGTCACGCATAAAACAAACTGAGGCGACGCGTGAGACCGAGATAGAAACACACAACCTTCACGTGCCAAACGAGACAACAACAGCCCGGTGCTACACACACCTAATTTAAAACTCGAAAATAAATTGATGGTGAGTTCAAAACAAACAGATATGGCTGACAAAAAAGGACGGCCGCATACGAAATCTTCATTAGCGAGCGAGCTAGAACAAGGGCGCCGGCGAACGTTCCTAATTTAAAAAGCATCGAAAGCAATCGCGACGGTGATTCGACATTAATACGGGTTTTACAAAATTCTCATTTCTTACTCATTCACCGGTGATGATTTTTCATAAAAGGGAAACAAAACAGTATGACGGTGCTGAATCGCGAGCGTAATGAATGAGCCGCGGTTATTAGCAAATTGAGGCCGTTAAAATGAAATTATCTCTCAGTAGCTTCGTTTCTAACGTAATTAATGACGCAATAAATCTGTGGAAATCTAGTGGAGGAGTAAATGAGTTTGTACCGTAGAGGTAAATCAATAAACTTTATTTTTATGAGTTTAGGGCAGGAAAACGAAGCTAGACTAGCTAAGACTTTAATAAGGATCTGCTTCAAGATTTAGATGCTATTACAGGATTACCTCCTCATACTGGTGTTGAACACAAAAAACATGGGTAGGTACTCATAAAATACTGGCGTCTTCATCAAAAAAAAGCTCGTGTGGTAGAACTTTATATACCTTTTTGCATCGCACTTGAAACGTCAAAAAAAGTTGAAGTTGCAGATAACTTTTTCCCGCCCTTTTTTGCCGTGGATTGGCGCCAATATTTTGACAGACGCGCAACGTTGCAACACTAAACAGACGCCGATGTGGCCATCATATTATGAAATATTACTAAGTGGTAGTTCTGATAAGCGGCCTTTTTGCCGGTCCGCGTGTGTGTACTCCCTTGATCTTCATGTAATGGCCATTATTTGATTTATTGGGCTATTATTGTGTAACGCAAGTTGATTTATGTGATGTAAGTGAGAAGTGTATCTAATAAAAGTACATACAAAGAAATATGTACACATGGATACTTAAAATGTAATTACCTACGTCTTGGAACAAAGAGAGGTTACTCATAGATGATTTATTTGTAATAAATCTGCACTAATACATCTATTACACAACATACTTAACGAGTACCTATCAAATAAGAATTAAATATCGTCATAAACAATCATGATTAAGCATAATTTTAAAATGTTTTATAACAAAGAGACGTAATAATACTGGGTAATTAATAAGCTTTCAAACTGGTATTATTAAAAGCAAAATTTATCGTTTCTGTCATTATAAAAACTGCTGGCAAATATAACACTAGTTTCCTAAAACAACGCATAAATTAATGCGACCCGTTTAAACATGACCACCCACTATATTTGCACAAAAAGTGCGGAAACAATATGTCAGAATGTCAAGACAATACATTTTATTGCACAAGTGTGTTGACTTTTGTTGAAAAACAAAAAGCAAGGGTCACGACCATGCGACCACACGTAAGCGTTACGCAGACGTTTTGACTTTTGATCAACTATTAGTTTTTGTTGGTAAACAAAATTGGGCACAGTTTTTCTTTGTAAAACTTTTTACTGATTTGGGATGATCCCGCAGTGAAAGAAAAAAAAATATAAGTAAATAAATTAACCACTACCTCCTCTTTAAACGAAGACTACGTTTAAGAGGAACGCATATTAAATTCACTTTATTTTGATTGCTTCTTAACAAACAAAATACATTGCATCCCCTGGCAATATTGATATGTGAATTTAATATGCGTTCCTCTAGCGCGATAGCGTCCTATTTCATCATATTCTTATGAATATGATGAAATAGGACGCTATCAGCTCACCTAAACCGCGTTCAAAAGCTGTCAGTGTCAAGATTTCATAGTAATAATGAGACTGACGGTTCAGCTTAATTGATAAAGTCACACTAAATAAAAATAAAAAACTTCCATACAGAATCCGACAGATCGATCCTAAAACTCGTATCACACAAGCCCACAAGAGAAACCGCGGCATAAAGCAAAGAGTACATCGATAATAAAGAGCTATTCGCCGCGTTTAATGACGGTACATCTTGTTCTACCGGCAAATTGGTAACCCGACCCCGTGACCCGTGTGTGGGGCCGAGATCTTAATGTGTGGTGTGCACACTGCCTTATGATGCGAGCCGTGAATGGGAACCTTTAGATTTTTGTTTCGAGTATTGTGGAGATGGGTTTAGGGATAATGTGTTTGATTTTTTGAGCGGATATAATTATTATTTTTTATTCTTTTTAATAAAAGGATTTATCAATTTGCGTAGTTTCTTTAGAAGAAAATCTTATGTAAAGACGAGAGAAGATAAGCTTTTCTTTTTTTTCGTCGTTGGTAAATGATTACGAGAATTATCCGATTTTCATAGTCATTTAAATTAAGATAAGCTTAGAAAATAATAAAATTCTGCCACATCGACGGCGGTGTATGTAGTAACTTCGGACACGTCCCTTAAAATGCAGTTGGGGTTACACAAAGAGCAGGATTTGCAAGGGGTGGGCCATTTTTTAAACTTTTTAGCAGTCAACTGCAATTTTACACGAAAGAGAAAGCTCTTCCAACGTCTTTTGATAAAAGCTCTAGTCTTACATCTGGAAAATGTTGAAAGAATTTCTAGAAAAAAATAGCAAAAATATCAATTTCAAACAATTACATCCATTCCATAAATTCAGAAATTAATAACATAGCAACCTCTTATTATTCCTCATGTCTTATTAAAACAAAATACAAACACATTAGGAGCCGGTGTGTGTTGCATACATCAGGTAAGAGGCTGTAAGAAAAGTCGGCATATCAATTAGAGTATATGTAATGAAGGAACAACTTCCAGTAATGAGATATAACTTGATACTCCATACTCCAGAAATACCAACCCCTGTGCTTGCCGCAATTTAAAGAAGTTAGCGGGTTTCGTGTGGGGTAAGGAGTTTTCTTGTCATGAGAATGGTAATTACGTAATTTTATAAAATGTTTTTTTTCTTGATTGATTTTGCTGTCGTTGCGGTTTTGTTTCATAAATGTAACAAGTAGGTTCTTTTTTTTTCTTAGATAAGGACCCGACCCCAGCACAGTTGGGAAAAGGCTAGGCAAATGATGACGATGAATGAAGATGGAACATTAAGCAGGAAAGGGTATTAGTATATTAGTAAGAGTAACCACTGACAATTAATGAATCATTAATGTCTTAAAAGTCGGAACCTTGTATTTATAAGTAAAAAAAATGCAAAAAGTTACTTATCAATTTAAAACGAACAACGCAAAACTTAAACCCAATGTAACAGATCCTTTAACCGCTAAACCCTTAATAAACGAAGCATGTTTATTATTTGTATCTCAAGCACATGTAATTTATGCAAAACTAGGTAACCTTTACAAACAGGGAACATCGTTAACTCGCATCTTTACTAACGATTATTATACTATTGGCAGTAATTGGGTTTGTTACTCCGGAGTCCGGACCCATACGGGTAGCAGGGTTACCAACGTTAAAATTAAATTGCTACAGTAGGATTATGAAAACATTTTGTTTGTCAGATCGTCTAGTAAATTGTGCTTGTTAATTTATTTCCTGATTTATAGCACTTTTTGTGCTAAGAAAAAATAAACATGACGGAAAAATTAAAATACCTGCAATGGTAGTTTTTGTTAAAAATGTAAAACAAAATAATGAGGATTAATTAAAACAAGTAGCTGTCATTACAACCATAGTTAACAAGTTGCAATAAAAACAACAATAATTAACACCGTAAAAAATAAACTTTAAAACGTTGAACATTGTTTTTGTTGAAAAAGGCAAATAAAAAAAGTAGTTCACGACAGCCCTTATTATCAAGTGTGCGTGTCAGAAGTCAGCCATCTTTACGATCAACTTATGTGACGTAAGCACGCGAAGGCAGGGAACTATACTTATTGGTACTGTTGGCTCACGTAATCCATACATTGCTCTTTAAAAATAAAATATTCTGGCAACAATGTATTTTGAAGAAGGACTAACGTTGGCCATTATTCTTCGGTCATAAATTTATTGATCTTGTTGAGCTTGTAGCTAAATAGTCACTCGATCGATCGATCTATCTTAAGGGTATGCTTGCCTAGTTTTACACATTACATACCGAATTTATTCCGTAAACACGTTAATTCGTTGGTCCCGGCTGTCAAAAGGGTAGTTGACAAAAAAATATATAATTAGTCCGTCAGATAGATTTCCAAAAAATATTGGACACATATTTTTTCTTTTTTCACGTAAACAAATAATGAAGACGATACATACAGTGCTTCGAAAAGTCGTGTGATACATTTTTTACCAGAAAATGACGTTAAAAGCCCCCACGTTTTATTTTCGTCAATTTGTATTAATTTTATAAAACAAAAAACACGTATCTAATATTTTCCGATATTCTAACTGACGGACTAAACAGAATCATATTTTTTGTAGTCAGTCAACTACCTATTGTAGAACTTTGACATACGTTAAGTAGTCAGTGGCCTGAAAGCCTAAACAGGAGGTATCGTATTACCAGGTACTAGCTGGGTTGTGGAGGTCAGATAGGCAATCTCTCCATATAAAATGCTGGCATTCAGCTGAATCTGGTTAGATTGGAAGCCGATCCCAATAAATTTGGGAAAATGCTAGGCAGATGATGATACTCTTTAAAAATAAAATACGCTAGTCAATGGTTTTGTTAAGGCAACAATGTACTTTGAATAAGGACCAACGTCGACGACGTCATTATTTTCGGTTCATATCCCATAATTTATTGATTCGCATTTATAACTAGCTTACCACTTACCCAGTAATTAAAATTATAATTATTTAAATACTTCTTTAAGACGTTAAGTTCCCATAAAAGGGCTTGTAGAAGTTGTAGAGCATCTTTATACCAATGTCATATAAGTAAATTATGCAAAGATATGCATCAACGAACTACGCCTGTATTATAGCAGTAATTAAATGAATTAATTAAGCAATTATAGATTTAACGTAAATTTTTGAATAATGTGCATCTTTATAACCGAAGTTTACCGGTTATTCAAATCTTAAGAGGTGTTAAATAACGTTGATGATAGGTTGACAGTAGCCAAGACAGAAAACCGCCAAAAGTAGAAAGATTTGGAAGAGACCTACACCAGCATTAGGTGCACAAAGGTTGAAAAAGGGATCTAATTTAGTCACTCGATTTTGAGCTTAACCGTCAACATTTTACGGTTCATTATCATTTGGAGACATTTGGCAGTTTGTGGTAACTTGATGCACTAGCGACTGTACAGGTCATACATAGTATGTATGAACATACTATGTATGACCTAACCTATTTGGGTTTGGTTAATTCAAAAGACCAAAGCCAACATGATAATACATGATAATTCACTTCACCTTAAATATCGGTGAGCCAGACGGCGTGATTTTATAATACAACAATGTAATATTAAGTATATGTTTATTGGATGACTCAAACTATTGATCATACATAACAGAGTCTCGATTCGACAAATTATCGTGACAATATAAATTACATTTATCTGCAATACAAACACGGATGTGCTAATATTAGATTGTATTGATATTTTAGTTACATCACAGCTATTTGCCGTTGACAACAGTCAAATACATATTTTGTACATTTACTTACTATAGAAAAAAAATCGAAAGTAAGAACCAAAATAGAAGAACATTTATGAAAATGTACAGATCGAACCAAGATTCTTTTAAATGACGTGATCCCTAGCCTCATGCCATTCTCTAATTGCCAAGTCTGACACGTTTCTCTTGCCAAATGCCAGCACATAAAACTAAGTACCCGAAACTCTAATTTTTCCCAATCAACCTTGAACCTAATGCTTTAGCGATAAATTTCAAAATCTATTAAAGAACTTTGATGGATTGTAGTAGCTTGATCTGCTGGCATACAAACAGTCACCAGTTGATTCTTGCTAGTAGATTTAAATTAGTTTTTCGTTGACAACGAAAAACTACGTACAACAAACAGGACATCCTGTTTGTTGTACGTTTATTTTCAATGTTTTAAGCAAAAGGCAACATCACAAATTCAATAACCAGACAATAATAACTAGCCAAAGTCTAGACGTAACTCATCATACGTAAGTAGCCATTTTGTCGTTATCATAAGTACTGTTTAATACATGGTTGCGTTCAGCTGAGGCCACATATATCTACACTTAAATGTCGTTACCCAGCTAAGCATCTTTAAGCACAATGTTATTAGTAGCATATCATAATAATATGGTGAAGGGAAAAATTACTGCTTGGAAAAGTGATTTAAAAACCGTCCTTGTATTCCATAATACAAGGACGGTTTTTAAATCACTTGAATGAAAAAGTATTGGGAATATGGGATTGGAACATCCTGAGTAATCCATTGCGGAATACCACACAATCAATACTCTACCATGAAACCATAAACAAGTTGAGGCTTTTAGCATTAACGCACATGACTCTTTATGGTCAGTTCAAGTCAGTAGACAGTTGTCATATTTTCTACTGATTGACGAAAACTTATTAGTCCTTGGTGTGATTCTTAAAATTAACGTAGGTATTTTACTACTACTAAGGCTTGATAAAATGAATAAGTCAGCCGGTGTCTTTTTGAGCAGCCCACGCACT
Source organism: Diarsia brunnea (assembly GCA_949774965.1). Lineage (NCBI taxonomy): Eukaryota > Metazoa > Arthropoda > Insecta > Lepidoptera > Noctuidae > Diarsia > Diarsia brunnea. Next base: position 5,745,296 of record OX459019.1, read on the forward strand.
TTTTTGCCTGATTGTATTTTATTGTCCGTGTATCGAATTATTGTTCTGTGTGGTCTACCAATAAATTAGCTTGAATTCCATAATATTGATGTCAATGTCACAATAAAAATTTTCATTGAGTTATCGACAATTTACAAAAAGAGTTTTGAATAAATTGATACCTTCAATCAATTATCGAGCTTGCAAATTAAAAATGAAACATTCCATTTTCAAAACTATTCGCGGTTTTTTATTACTGACCGCAACGTTTCGAACCTTTTTCGTTCGAAAATGCTGCAAGCGGAGTATTTTTGCTGCACCTTTAACTGGCAACACTAGCCAATATGGCGGAGGACTTAAGGCCAAATTACATGCGACAAGTAAATTACGTTTACAATTACACGCTCCGTAACCTGTAATTGGATAAAGAGGAGGTTTATTTTTATTGACCACCGGCCTTAAGTAGGTAATTAATATGACCTCCAAGAGGAATGTAATATTTTTGAACTTATTATGAGAATGTTCCGTGTTAATTAATCTTCAAGTTTTATAAAATATTTTATGTAGTTTTTTTACTTCCTCTTTGGAGGTTGTATCTTAATAGCTCAAGAGCTTACGACGGCCAGACCTTCGTTATTTTATAAAAGCTGAAAGTTGGTTTATGCATGTCCCCTATACAGGTAACAACGACCAGCGAGTATAGAGTTTGGGCTGTGGTGACTTTGGCAGTTTGTAGTAAAGCTGTTTATAATAGTACCTTACTTTCGTTAAAGTAACTTAAAAAATCTCGTCATCCATTGCCGGACACTTTTGACAGTTGCAACCCCCACTACATGCACAGACCATCTTTCAGCTTTTATAAAATAACGAAGTTCTGGCCGTCGTAGACTCTTGCTCGCTTATGTTGTGTACGAAAATGGAGGTCCGTTAGAAACAGAATTTAATTCGGGAAGATGGCAAACTAACCAGTATCATAACTAGACGTATAAAGTAAACGTAAGTCATAACATCTTTAATTGATTTGTAAAGACAACCCATCTGCTCATAAGGTCTACCTTCTTGTGGTCTTTATTTCCTTAGTCATTGATGGTGACAGACTTCTCTATGAGCAGTTGAGCAACGAAATCATCCTGTAGTTGTGGTTTTGAGAAAAAATCTGTAAAATATCAACAGAAATTGTCAGAGGCAGAATCATCATCTACCTTTTTTTTTTTTTTTTTTGAGGGGTGGGAAATCATCAAATAACCCCTCCCGCTCTTGGGCAGAGCGAAAGGGAGTGTCAGACTTCTACGGACTAAAAACCACCCATGTTCCTTCTTAGCCCTTCGTATCTGCGAACAACCCGCAGCCATCATCATCTACCTAGCCTTAGAACTTATTCTTATCCGAAATAATTTTAGAAATACAAAATCTATCTCAAAAATTTAAACATGGATTAAAATCAGATCTCGTTTCATAGTAAGACGAGGTATCTACAGTCTGTGTTCAACATTTCCGCCCTTTCAGCCTCATAAACGTATGTTAAAATGAGTACCCACTTAGTAGTATTGTATCATGTTAATATATTTGACTTCCTGACACCCATTGCCTTCCAACCTAGCACAATTGTGCATAAACGGCTGACACGACCCATTACTCCTAAGTATACAAAATTACAGCTAAAATTATATGCTGCCAGTTATCTACTAACAAATTAAATTATGTATTTGTATTCGAACGTTTAGGTTAAGTATTGTTTGTGAGGTTGTAAAGGTGAAGTTTGAAAATGTTATGTTGGCTACATTGTTCTAGCTTATATTTGTGTTTTTATGGTCCCAATTATTTCATCCCACTGCTGGGTAAACGCCCTGCTTTAACTATTTATCCTTTCTTCACCTACAAAGTTTAATATTTTGAGGTTGGTTGGTTCCCAAATAAATTGGGATAAGGGCAAGAGAATGATGATGATGATGATGGTGTGACAATTTTTTTGAAATGTCGTAGGTTAATAAGAAATCAAAGATTTTGAAAAAAAGTCCGTGCTTTATCGCAAAATAACTCTGACTAGGATATCATCATCATCATCAGATCAGCCTGGAATCACCCACTGCTTGGTATAGATATTCCTTTCTTCTGCCACACAGGTTTGTGCGTCCCCTAACCAGGTGTATCCCCCAATTTTAACGATATCGTCGACCCATATTTTCACAATGTGTATTAAAACAACTTTAGTATTAGAAGTTTTAAAGTAGAGTTTTATATGTAGGTATTGAAAATGTTTTCTTTTTGTGTGTTTTGTAGGCACTCTTAAAGTAACAAAAGTTTGGTTGTTATATAACGAGCTTTAGGATGACTCTAATATCTTTGAGAAGCAAATCACAAAACTACAGGTTTTGACTAACATCTACTTAGATTACAGACACAAAGTAGTAGTCACGTTAAGAAAACCACATAATCTACAAATAATTGGTCTAGACAAAACTGAAGACAATTTTACTTAAAAATATGCTGCAAATGAAACAGAAGAATTTGCGCTAATCCGTGAGAGCGGCTACTTTTGAACTTGCATGACCAACTAAAATCCTCTTTAAGCAATTTACAATAAGAACTAGAATTATCTTTAACTGCTAATATTCGCCTTTACAAAGTTATTCTCCAAGCTAGGTTAAGCCAAAATCATCTTTGTTGTGTAGTGATAAGGTGGTTGTGGTGTGTATATGTTAAATATGTAAGTTACTAAGTAATCTAGTACACAGGAGATCATGATCGGGCGCCCGAGGCCGGCTCATTAAAGAGAACTAACGATGTAATTGGCACACAGTCCAAGTAACCGCTAAACTACGAAATTGGATGATTGAGAAACAGCTCAATAGCTCGTGCATGCATGTAATTCTCTGATATTTAAGCTTCAGCGAAAAATGCAGTTATTGTATTTGCTCTTAAACGAACCGCAATTTTTTTTTTAACGCTCATCGAAAACAACCAACAAATAGTACATAAAACTTCTCTATTCAAATTCACTTTCTTACTGCAGGAAGACGTACATTCGTAGTTAATAAATAATGCTAACGAATAAATCGCCTACCGTAGGTGAAGGCATTTATTGCCTTTATCTGATATAATACTTTATCAGCAACGCAACTAGCCATTACCCGTCTATGCACGCACGTGCTAAGCAGTTTAATTGCAATCTTGCTGAATTACGTGCCAATTTAATATCGTTAGTAGTGCAAATGGGTTTCAGAAACAATTTATTGTGAATGAAAAAACTGAACGAAGCAATGGTAAGGATCGTAGCAGATGGCATTCTGCTTCACCCAATGGGAAAAGAAATGAGATGATGTTAAGTATTACATAAAAAATATTTTTTTATTGATAATAAATAATTTTTATTTGCAATTTCCCCCTATCAAACGTACATTTTAGATTATTTAAATATTTTTTTTATTTCTACATCTTTTCCATAATTTAATTTATTCATTTTCATTATGAGTATTTATTTTATAAATAATATTTGTTAGCTAAGATATTTTTCTTTTCAAACCAGTAACTTCAGAATCCTCCCGATTTCAAACTTTCTCCGCAGCACTAACAACTGGCAGTCACGCTAAACGGCCGCGCTATGTCGCTGAACAATGTCGTGTTGCCGGTGGCGCACCCTGGCCGCCGCGCTGGGAACTTGTCCGTTATACCAAATTATATATACGTCATGTCACATAGCCGATGAATGACTGATCTGGGAGTGAACTGAACGAAGTTGGCATTTTGGTAAGAATTTGAGTTTTTGGGGTCACGATTATGATTTGTTGTTGAGTTTTTTTTTTGCGAGAAAAATGAGTTACATAGTAGCTAAAAATCGAAAAAAACTACTAAATAAATCGGAACTTTAAGCATATCGATAAATAATTTTCGCTTTTTATTTAAAGATTTTAAATAGAACCTCTAATACCGTAACTATCAACAAACTTACCCAAATCAAAAGTTTCTAGATTTTTCTTTGCAAAAACTTTTTGAGAATATAGGGCGACTAATTGATCCCCCAAAACACCCTAAACCATTTCGGTACGTTATATTATAACTGGGGAGACCGACATGAAGTGGAATAAACTCTCCAGCCAATACCAAATTACAGATCACACTTGACGCGTAAAAAAAACTACCAACGTGAAAGCATTAATTACAATATTGTAATAGGTTCGCGAATCACCGGTGATTAGTCACCAATTAAGTTAACACCAAACAAGCCTTGCTCTATCACCATAATTAAAATATTAGCCTCGCGAGTAGGTTGACCATTCGTCCCGATTTGTCCGGACATACCTGGCTATTCAGTATTCTGTCAGGGCTTTACCAATAAATCAGAGCGTTTTGCCATTACTTAAAAACAATAAAAAATAGTTCGCGTTCAATAAGTAAACTCGCGCTTTTTTCGATCCTTTCCGAAATTTACTTTTTTACATAGTCAAGTTCACACATACTGGTCATACACGCTGGCCGCTTGCGAATAACGACCTGACCTTTCCTATAGGTCAATTATATTAAAGACACAAATGTGCATGTATCATCATGTTATTACATTTAATGAAAGATTACAACGGTCCATAAAATATCTGAGTTTTTGGAATACCCACTTATGTCAGTGTTTTTGCGCGGACTATCCCAATTTCGAACCCTAGTGTATGGTAACCCTAGTCGCGAGTGAAACCTAACGCCATAGCATGTCCGCTTTCTAACTATCTGATGGTGTAACTATGCAATTATTGATAAAAACTGTACTAACGAGTTGAGGATTTTATGTGTGGGATGTGTCCTGATCAATGAAGATGTTGTACTGTTAAATTATTGTTAAGAGAAAGTGTAGCATTTTTTATGGAGCTTTTCGTTTTTGCCTGTTGTTACAATGACGCCGTGGTCTCCAAGGGGGCAGGGTAATACATTCTGGAATCCAGCTACAAATTGGAAAAGAAAAAAAATTATTCCACTTTGTAACTTCAGCTGTAAGCCAAAATTAGTATTATTATTTTATTTTTTTATTGTATTGTTTCTTGGCTTACTCAAGAACTCAGAGCATCAATGACAAAAAAAAATGACTGCAAAAGACTAGAAAGTCCACTTATTCTTTTTTTTTTTAAGTCTTTAGACCACCAATCAGACAACCGTTCAATTACTAAATCAAACAATTTTGTGCTCAAATCCTAACTAACCTATTAAAAGAAATCAAGACTAACAAGCTAACTAGATTTAGAAATTTTTAACTTGAAATTCTAGTATGTCTGAACTATAAATGATCCACCAATTTAGTTCTAAGTAATCGTAGTTAATATTTTGCAGCTGGTAACAATTTACTTTGCTCTAAATAACATCAGAATTATAAATAAAAAAAATATTACTTTTAAAAAGAACGTACATACTCGTATTTTCACATCACTTTTGTTTTGCGATTCATAAGACGAACTGGATTCTTTTCGCAGGGATTGGCAAACCGGAGCACTGGATAGGGATAAGTGGAAAGAGGAAAGGGAGGCCTTTGCTCTGCAGTGGGACACAAATGACTGATATTATTATATTAAGACGCCTGCGCTCTAAATTTCAGGTGTGTTGTGCCAACAGTCCTGAAGTACAACAAGCTCTGACAAAATAAGGGTTGATTTTTGGCATTTGGCGTCGGAACCCTAGAATAGTAATTGACAACACTCATTGATCACAGACTAATCTCTAAAGTAACATACCTCCATAGCGTAGTCAACCCTCCAAAAAAAAGCCCTAGCTTTCACACACTTTTTTTTTAGCCCAGTCCTTCCAATAAAATCACATCCAAAACCCAGTAAGTAAGTAACCTTTATGTCAAACTTTCCTCCACATTTACGAGTGACCAACAAAACTTCCTTAGCCTCGGGGCTTACAGCCACATTATCGTTTTTAAACTAGCCCCAATCATAAGATAATGTGTTTTAAATATGACGAGCATAACACTGCGGCCTTTTTGATTTAAAAACGGGACACACACTTTATTATGTCTTATAAAAACCTGGTTCTGAATGGAGAGTTTTGTTGTTGAGAATTTTGTCATACTATACTTTAGCCGTTACATATAAGATACTTGGATGTCTTTACCTTAAATTAAAATTTCGAACTCAAGAAACAAAGGAAAATTAAAACAAAAGAAAAGATAAATCTAAAATTGGGTACTTTGAAGTAAACTTAAAAACTAAAGTAGAATTTGTCAAGCTGCCATTGAACATCACCTGTGCAATGGATTTTACAATAAATAAAACTTCTGAGTAGTACACAACTCGATTATTGTACGATGTTGTATTATCTCAACTTGCCAAATAATATTCAGAATTTTTATCAAATAAAATAAACAACTAGTGAATCCAGTACAAATTCAAGTTCTCTTCAACCAAAAATTTTAAGAAAATCATATTCATACAAATATAATCACCACATTTCCATTAAAAACGAACAAATCCGAAATAGAAACAAGACCATCTATCATAGGTGATTAGAGATAATTATAAAAACCAACAGTATCATATAGTTTACGATTTCTTCTCTTGCTATTAGATATTTAAATAAATTTCTTATAAATTAACTGGTTCATTACAACAGCATTTGCAAGTTCAAGGATTTATTAAGTTTTCGTCGATTTTTAAACATACATTAAAACTGATTGAGTTGAAAAAATATACTTAATTTTTAAATTACCAAACCCTCAATGGGTTAGAATGTCATACCTGCTCAAATGAGTAGACCAGGTACTTATTAGTTCCATGCATGCTCATTATCAAAATCGAATTATTCTAAATAAATTATAGCCAGAAGCAGCTATTACGGATGATCTAAAAACTGCTATAAAACAGTAGCAGATTCCAGATAATTTAAAGTAATAGCTGTCACGTGTATAATTTCTTTCAAATACCGCCGACAGTATCTTGTAAGTTTTATCATAATCGAATTTAAAGAGAAAACAGCGAGTAATTACACATCAACCTGACCATAAAAACTAAAGGCTTAACTCCAAAAATCTTACTACTATTAAAAATGCGAAAGTTTGGATGCATGGATGTCTTGTTTGTTACTCAATCACGCCAGAACGGCTTTTCGAATCTAGATATAGTTTGGCACAGAGATAGATTATAGTCTGGAATAGTTACATAGTATACTTTTATACCGGTAGTATGATCCCGTTGGACATCTACTGAAACTTACGCAGGCGAAGCCGCGGACATAAGCTAGTTAAAAATAAATCCCTCACTTTTTACCACCTCCAAGTCACTAATAAATATTTTTTTAACAAAAAACTAATTTTGTCAGTTCTAGTTAATATCATTTTAGTAAGTAGCCATGATGTGCCATAAAATGACGAGAAAAATGTCGTAAATAGTCGTATTAAACTTCGAGTTAATGAGGACGGCGGCATTCTTGATGTTAAGTTGCAAAAGCTTATAAGTATGCTAATTTTGTTAATTTAATACGATGGAGATCGGATTTGACGCGCGGAGCTTATTGACAGCCTGTTTTATATTATTATATGTAGATATAATACTGTATTAATGTGCTTCTCGTAAATATAAAATCGTTTAGTTTGGGAGATGATGGAGTTCATTGGTTCTTTTGATTGTAGTTGCTGGTCTTATCGAGTAGAAAACGCTTTTTGATAAATAACTTCATATGTAATCGATAAGTAATTATTTAAAAGTAGATTAAAATTATAAATTATGCAACTTCTTTATGTGTGCGGAGTTAACCTACAGATAGACTGCTTTTTGTTGCATTTACATTTTAGCGTGTTACTTTTAGCAATACAACCTGTTTAAAAAAATGTTGGTGAACCAATAAAAAATAAATAAATGACTGATTATTCAGTAAAACTTCCACGTTTCATTTTATTGAATAAGCATAGCTATCGATCATAAAGTTTTGCTTAGTCCACAACTCCACACAGCTAAGGTATTGCATACTTGTGTTCACAGTTTGCGACACACAAGGATGACAATTTGCGGCTCACGTCAATTTGGATGTGACAACTCAAAATAAAAATACAACATGAGCTTTAAAACAGCGTCCTTAAGTTCAAAAAAAGATTGTGAAATATTTTTCAGAGAAAGCTTTATCATCCTCGTCGTGTTAAGATCTAACTACAATAAATTCGTCATTAGTCTTCATCTCATTGTTAACAAACATGACATCATCTGCCACCAGCTTCCGTGTCGGCAATCGCTGTCATTTCATCAAAATCTCTAAGACATTCGTTACACTAACTGCTCACTCGTTACGCATAATACGCATAGTTATTCGCATACCGTGATTACAACGGTGAGCATTGTGAAGAGGGGAATTTAGAGACCTGATAGTATGGTAGATTATTGTCATCTGTAGATCTATGACAGTCGTGACCCGAAAATCTGATAACCAGTCTTACCAACGGGTATCGCAGTACCCAGTACTAACTGGGTTGTGGAGGTCAGATAGGCAGTCGCTCTATGTAAAATACTGGTATTCAGCTGCATCTGGTAAGACTGGAAGTCGACCCCAACACAGTTGGGAAAAGGCTCAGCAGATGATGATGAGTGTAGTAGATAATGCATGAGGCTTTGATAAAGTAGATTAAATTAAAGCTTATAAAAGGATTTTGAATTTGTAAGAATCTCTACCTGCAGCGGCAGTTATTAACTTCCGAGATGAAACGCTCCTGTATTCGAGAGTCTGTCGGTCAAAAGTCATCGAATCAGTTGGGTAGTTTACTTGTACTATCCCAAGAAGAAGCAAACAGATTTCATTCCAGACAACTTGCGCATTTATGAATATTAAGGCCATATACAACTTCAACATTTAGCCTAACAAATTGCCACAATTATCTTCTTAAAACAGCATCAGATGCAGATACGAATTTAAAATGCCCTCAAAAGATCAGGTCTTTATTATCGAGTTAAGATACTGACACTTTAATGCAAGGCGCATTCATTTCCGTGACACCGTTGATTACGGCACAATCAGGTGTCAGGCTGGTTCGATTTTAGACAGTTGTAAAATCGAAAGTGGGAGCCACGTAGTCTCGAAGTCTCGTTCGGTCCGACTGCCCGACGGTCGGGTTAATCGCTGTTTAATAGCAGTCGGCACTTCTCAAAGAGCCGGGCGCTTCGCCACTGGCGTACGGAAGGACCAGGAATGCGTTTTGAAATATTCTAATTGCTTAATACTGCCCTTGCGTTGGTTCGTGTTTTAGGTGTTACTCATAATTATAAGTGTGGGTGTTCGGCTGAATCTTAATCTTTAATTAATTGACACTTTTTCTCATCCTTTAATCGAAATCTCTCATTTATAAATTTAGATTCGTACAATTCAATCAGCAACATTTTTGCCTATTCTATTTTCCATTTCTCTATTGAAGTTTGTGTCGGCATCAATGGAAAGCCCCATCTTGTGAGTGGGTGTCATGAATGGCTCCACACAATGGTGTTATGGCAGCCGCCGGCTTGAGCAGAGGGCCGCAAAGCGATGTCTCAACTCACGAGATGGTTCTTTAATGGATGGATGCTGACTTTATTGGAATGATAAGGGCGTTATAAACTCGATGAGTTTTGGAGAAAGGACGTTGAAGGACAAATGTTGTGTTGTGTTGGATTCAAAAAATTCGCTTTTGGCGAGATGATTTTGATTCCAAAGAGTTTAATAGTTAATGAAAGAGCGTACATGTAACTACAGTCGCTAGTAAATCCAGCTGTCAAACTTCTTAGATATTTTTATTTAATTATATCGCCAAAGTATTAGGTTCAAGGTTAATTGGAAAAATATGACAGATTTGGGTAGCTGGAGTTGCTGGTGGCGACTATAATTACCTAATTAAATGGTACACAGCAAATTAAACAAGATCAGCTTGCCTTTACATATCTCTAGTGCGTCAATATAGACGTCTGACACATTGGTAGACGCCTTAAGTTAAGGCCCTTAACACCGTCACAAAACATTAATGGCGTTATATTACGTTTAATTTGTGTCGATGACAATGAACAACTGTAATAAATGAATCGATAACGTGAATGGTCCCGCATAAAAGCTTCGTGCAGTCGATGAGCCACAACTATTTCGACCTACGTGCTGGCTTCAACGCGTATTAGTAAAATCGAAAGTTAACTACGATATTGACTAGTTATAACTACCCTAGCACTAAACTAGGGAACTATGGAAACATTTAAACCGGTTTTCCTATGCCGTAAATTAGACTTACTTTAATAAAATCGAGCCTGCATCTTTATTAGAAAACTTATGTTCAATCTCAGCCAGCGAAGTCCAGTAGCTATGAGTTGTGAGACATTTATTACATTGCTTATAAATTTTTATTGTTAATAGGTTAATGGGACACGCAACTAATAAATTACTTAACGCAATAAGGATTAATCTACAGTTCAAAACTGCCGGCATGTAAGTCCCGCCAAGATTAGCGAATTCGTTCTACTTTTTATAGAATTGAAATCTCGTAAATCTATTCGATTTCATTTGGATTTTAATCGAGCACTTTTTTTTTAATTTCTCGCCAGGCTGAGGCACTAACACCCGCTGTTCGTCATAACGCTGTACGTGACCGCGGCTCTTCTTTGATATACATCCTTTTTTCTCTTAGCATTTACCCTTTTTTTTACTTTTTATTTTTGTTATTGGTTACAATATTATCTGGCGGCTACTGGTCGATGCAAAGGGCTGTTATAATTTAGTTTTATTTATGCAAAATAAAAGTGATACTGGCGAGATTTATTGTGGCGCGGGTGGGCCTTTTAGCTACGAGTTTTAATATTATGTTCGTTTGTCATTTGTTTTTAGCGTTTAACTTTCATTCTTTTGTATTGCTTACATTGTAAGCTGACAGGATTGAATGAATAGATTCAGAATTATTTTGTAACACAACTTTTTATTCAAATGCATGGTTCTAAAATAAAAAGTTTTGGATTTACGATGATTTTCAAGATAAAATTGAAAGAAAATATTTATTTCAACTTTAAAACAATTGTAAATGATTTGGCTATAAATAATGAATGCACGTACAGATCCAGTAATTCTGTGACTAAAGTCTGTCTGTCTAGAAACATTTCAATTTGCCGACGGCAAATCAACAGTGCGCGAAATTATTTCGCTTGCAGACAAAAATAAACATGAATGAAGACGTTTTAAAATTAAAGCCTTGTGTTTCGTCCTTTTCATTTCATGTTAATAATTTTGGAGTTCGGATTTGTGCCCAGTTGATAGCAAAATGCTTGCTGTCTTAAGACTTAAATATAATTAGTGAATAGCTACACCTTTACCGAACCCTTTGTGTACGTATGTACAAGGCGTGATGTGGTGTTTAATCAATTTTTTGGTATCTGCTCCTGAGAATTTGCTTTTTTGGCTATCAAACCAAAATAAAGCAGGCTAGCTTTTTCAATGTTACATAAGAATTATTTCTTCATGCAGGATTATTTTGTGTGTAATATAGTCTTGTTGCCCACAGTTTTTTTGTATTTCCTCGTGAACACTTTAAAAAAGGATTCAAGTAATAAAACCCATCTGGGATTCATCAAACGCCACCTTTGTTTTGGCTAAGTTAAGCTAATTTGCACTAATACCTAGAACTAAGCAATGCCATGAAAAACAACAGTGCATAATTAGAGCCAAGCTGTTAGTCTAGAGCTTTCGAAAATTTGCATACTAGTCCGTTTCCCTGACCGGACTGCTGAGGCAATTGCCGTAACCAATGCTTTAGCATGGAAACAATATGAATTTATTACCACAAACCTGTGCTTTTCTTGAGAATTCTAATCCAAATTCAAGACTTAGAGTCAACTTAGGAGTTTAGTAGTGCTTATGGTCTTATTGTTGTAATCTTTTATGTTGCCGACGGGTATTTTAACTTACAGTTTAGGATTATTAGAGATCCTGTTTAGTCCTTCGAGCCGGATTGCTAGTGTCCTTGGTCCACTAACGTCAAAGTCAGTAGATACAATCATACACTTTTACCCATCGGATTTTAACCAAGTTAAAATATCCCCTATTTATCGGAGTAAAGTAACGAAAAACTTTTGACCAAGGAAAATGTAAGGTTCAGTTACAGCTAAGAGAAAATCTCTAACAAATTAGGTAAAAACCTGTTGGTTTTTAAAAAGTTAATTGATTCATAAAAAGTGTTACAATATTCAGGTATTACACTGGATCCCATAGTAGGATACCTTGTGTCACAGGATCCAGTCTCTTTCGAGCGATAATACGAATTTTAAAATATAACACAATTGTAATCACACTTGCTACCCAAGTTACTTTTTCGCAATCACCATCACTCAAGCGTCTAGAACAGCTCTTCCAGTTCACTCCGCAGTCATCAAAAACATGAAGATGACAACTTTATGGTTTTGTTATTTTGTACCAACATCATAAACTAAACACCCAATGAGTTTTAAAATGTTCTCTAAATCTCACAATAACTGTTTTGTTCAGGTATTAGAAGGTCCCGGAGCTAATCGCCACACACGTATAAGATTCGTCTTGGTGGTGTAAAACAAGAAGATTGGATCAGGAATCGAACCTCAGCCTGAGGTCGCGTCGCGTCGCCCGCCGCCGACGGCCCATTCATAAAATCGGGTATTAGTTGCCAGTATAACCTTTTATGTGTTCGTAATTGTAGAAATTGTCCGTTTCCGGGGTTAAGTGATATTTTCCATAATTTAAAAAGGGAATTTAAAATTTTAATTATGATCATTTTGTTTATGGATGAGTTAAAAAGAAATAAAAGAGGATTTACGTTTATTTTAAGTTAAAATGTTGTCGGAACCGGTGTCAACTCGGTCATAAAGTTAATTACTAAAGTAAGCATTTAGTAATGAATGATCTACATGTTGTATGGAACACTGAACGAAATTTCTCGTTCCCAAATGCAAATTCCAATCCAACACAAACGTTAAATCCACGAAACACGTCCTACTAATACGAAGTAATCCCTAGTCACCTCAAAACCTTAAAACCTAACACCTCCAACGAACCAGGCATTTAAACCAAGAAGTATAAAACGAAATGGCACCGGCTGACGGGAGGGGTGTTAGAGCGAGACGACAAGCGCCGCACGAGCGAGAGCTCAGACAGCGGCCGGCTCAAAGCAGGCGGCGAACGCCAAAGGCGGCGGCGAGCGCTAATTGGAGAGCGCGCGACTTCAAAGTGAGCCGCCCGCGAAGTTTATATTAGGCAGGTACACAGCAAGCTACGATTGATTAATTTCACCGCGAGATGGCGGGGCAATTAGTAAGCCTTTGTTAGGGTCACTTGATACGGTTCGAGATGTGTTTCGGTCGTCGGGTGTCGCTGCAGGAATCTTATTGGTGTGGGCGGTGGATAGGTGCGGAGACAACGTTGTAAGGTCGAAGTTGCGAGGAAAGACGGCTAATGTAGGAGAATGAATCTTATGAGATAACAACAGCATATGTAACGAAATGGAGCATAAAAGAGTAACTAGAGAAATGGTTGATAGAGCCAAGTCAAAGGTGACGCATTGATGAATCCCAGAAAGTTCTAATTCCTTGAATCTCTGTTTAAAATGTAAACTAGGAAATACAAGGAAACGGTGGGCAACAAAACCATTAATCACAAGATACTACTGCATTAAAAAATAATTGCAATGTAGCTATATAGACAGGTGATGTTAAAAACGATACTAAAGCAAGCACATAACAAGATTCTAATACACAAAGAGCGAAGCGCGATAAAACAACAAACAATTTAACCAAGACACCAACGAAACTATGCAAAGAATTACAAAACGTTTACCGTGAACAGGCGTTCAATTCTTTAGCGTTTACTAGAAAATGCGTGTAACTCCGCACTAGAGAACAAAGAGATCGCTTTCATTGTACTACCCTGCCGAGTACCATTTACCAGGATCGACGTTAACTGTTGACACTAAGCCCGATTTCCTACCAATTCGACACAGCTTCTCTCATCTACTCCACCAACTTATCATAACACCCATCAATACTTTAAAGACTGCAAGATAAAGTTTCAATTCGTTTGGTTCAACGGCTTTGGGTGCTGGTTTGGATTTCCTTTCGGATCTTTTTGATAAGGCTTAAAGGGCTCAGATTGGTAACGGACAGACGATTGAAGGTATAAATCATGATGATAGGTGTATGTAGGTTAATCAGATGGACGGGATTGTTCGCGTTTAGTTTTGTACTGCAAAAATGATGGGTTTAACTTTTTTGTTTGACGCGCGGCCTAAAGACGTTTGAAGATCGTGAAAGAAATAATGTTACGAGGGTTCAAGGATATCTTGCTTTGTAAGGAGGATTTATAAGTTCGATATGACTGTCGTTAATGGAAAATGCTTTGGATCTAAACCGTTTGTCATCATCAGAGCCTACTTATCTCAATCAATTGCTTCTTTCTCGACAGTGCATTTGGTGTTCTGTCTTCCATATCTAGTCTAATCCGGCTGACTATTTTCATTCTCTCTCTAAAATGTACCTAATTGAATTGCGCACAACCTTTCGTCTGCAGCTTTGCCATCTACAACGTCATTACGATATGCGTTTTATTCATATGGCTCTGTATTAACATTGTACAACAAATATCAGACACCTCATTCTTTTGTTGCAATACGAAAACGAATACCCACCACCCTAAACTAAAAGTCTAGACCTATTAAAACCCATAATGAGCACAAAAATCCCACAATTACATAGGAATGTATCCATGCGTCAGCCAGAGCGCTTCCAATTCATAATGAGAGGTTATGGTATCAAAATAAGTGAACATCAGGACGCCTCAGATAAGATCAGACCTCGGGCGGCGATGAAATGGCTCAATCTAACGCGGACTGCGCGTGAGTCCCGCGTCCCGATTGGACGGATTGAGTGTGCCTGTGATTTAGTGGCTCAATACTACCGGCAGACACGTTTTCTGGAGATGGGAGTCGCTTTGGAAGGATTTCAGTGTTGATTTTGCTGTAATCGACGGGCAAGAAAATGTTTGATCGTATAGAAGAGTGGATGTACCTTCTATGGTGTATAGGCATTGAGATAAAGGGAATTAGGAAAACTTAATGTCCATTTAAGAAAACTTTCGAAACGAATGTTTCAACAGTACTGATTTAAAAGACTTGGTGAATTGATATTTGTAAGCTCTAGGATATTCTCTACAAAAAAAACTTCAATAACAATCTCAACGAATTCTTACCACCGTTTTTTTCGAATAAACTCCTAACACAATTAATTAGCAGAAACAAATAAAATCTACTACAATGGCGGCACGCTATAAGTATTCAGTGTTACCGAAATATAAAATGTAGCGAATGTGATCTCACTGAGATGTCGGCTTGGGGATCTACGCCCGTGGCAAAACGGTGATTATAAATTATAATCGATTCGACTCAAACACTCGTTACTTCTATGATAGTATCTGCTACTGTGGTTACGGAGATTTTAAGTCTTCTGTCTAGATAAAATGATTTTTTATTCCCTTTTATTATTTTAATGAAAGTATTTTGGAAGAACAAAGCTCGGGTTTTAATTGTATCGTACCTGGTACTAACTGGGTTGTGGAGGTCCGATACTTCCGATAGGCAGTCGCTCTAAGTAAAATACTAGTATTCAGCTGCAACCGGTTAGAATGGAAGCCGGTCGACCCCAATATAGTTGGAAAAAGGCTAGGCAGATGATGAAGGCTTTGGTTTTAGTGGTTGAACAGTCCTGAGCATGGAATAGATCTTAAGATAAAAGCGCAGCTGGTGCTGTCAACATTAATGGTCGTTAGAAGAGTAAATAGAAAGTTAGGTTTATTGAAAAAGATTTTTGTTTATACTGAGGAGTTATATTTCAATTACTCCCTGAAGTTATTCACATAAAATAAGATATGGATAAAAACAAGATGTACATACGCTAGCATATCAAGCTACCCGAAACTGTCAAATATTCCCAATCAACCTTGCACCTTATGCTTTATCGATTAAGTTGAAAACCTATTAAAGAAATTTGACAAATTGTAGTACCTTAATGTGCAGGCGCCTGTACAAGGTCGATGGTAGAATTAATAAACATAATTAGTTTGAAGTGGAATCTGAACGCAGTTGTAATCCATACTAACATATCGTTGACGAACCAAGTTATGAGTATGAAGTCAAAAACAAAGTCCCATTTAAGACAGTCATTAAGTTAAAGCGACAACTTTTGAAACAAATATTTATAAACTTAAACTGGAAAGCATTCTCCCTAAGCCGCACGGCCATAAACACTTGAACTTAGAATAACATACATATAACTTAGCGTTATAACTTTAAAACAATGTGTACGGAACACCTCTACAGTGCAATGGTCGTACTTAATCAATTATTCATTATGGGTCTCTATAACGTCTCTATTTCTGAGTTTAATGGCGTTTTAGTACGCTTTTCATGGAGTTGGAGTCAAGTTGTTGTATAAATATAGGACCGGACTGGACTTAACACTGAACTAAAATTGTGCCTTTTTAATTGTGAGTAAGATTATCCTGAGGGGGGTGACAATCATGAAAAGCAATTCGTATTGTGTGTTTTCAACAGGATTGACACAATTATTTAGATCATTACAACAATCCTTGATTGTTATTTCAGCTAAGTTTCCGTACTGCTCCTACATCTTGCGTCTGATCTTTTTTAATTGACCTGCAATCCTGCATACAGTCCGATACAAATATCATTCTATTCTTGTCGTTTTTTCTTTACAGAGAGCCAACTAGCTTGAACACTGACTATTTGACAGTTGACAGGTCAAATGTACAATATGGTCAGATGGAACGGGCAACTTGCTTCAACCACGTTGAACACGGACTACTTAACAGGTCAAAGTACAACTACGTTTTTAAGATTAAATGAAATCAAAGCTTTGAGCTTGACAATATAAACAACCATATTACCTACACCTCTTAAAGGAAAGACCAGTCACCATCCATTTACTAAGAACCATAATAGCATAAGCCATGTTCTAGATACCAACATAAACCACCATTTAATCCACATGTGAGCGAAATACGAGCATTTCATAAAGCTGTACCCCGAAGGACCGGTCGGAGCGCGCGTGGCGCCGCCGGTGGTCGATATCGTAACTAATCGGCGGCCATTACCGTCATTACATCTGCTGTTTCAAACGATAAGTATTTAAATTGTAACTCTGAACGAACATCAATAAAATTAGCTATCATTACTTGTTTTGCGAACGAATGATGTTTAAATTGAGCTAATATTAGGACTTTAAGAATTTCTCCTGAGGCGTGCGCCAAAAGGTGTTTGAGATGTGCTTCTAATAGGCCACCCTGAAAGTTTTCGTTGGTGGTCAATAAGTGTGCCTACAGCTACATTTGTGTAGAAATCATAACACAACATCACGCCCCAAATCCTCGAGGGGTTTGCTAGAGGTGTACCTAACAGTAACATAACTGGCAAATTGTGGGTGTACAGCACATTTTGCCAGTTATGTTAAAGTCCCATTAGGTACGGAGCAAGTCTAATGCCATAAACCGGTCTCAGGTCCACACTCCGTGGTTGCTGCTGCAAAATTCCAGATGGGAAAA
Organism: Diarsia brunnea; assembly: GCA_949774965.1. NCBI lineage: Eukaryota > Metazoa > Arthropoda > Insecta > Lepidoptera > Noctuidae > Diarsia > Diarsia brunnea. Next base: position 5,762,816 of record OX459019.1, read on the forward strand.
CCCAATAACACTTTTCTCGACCCAAGAATCGAACCACTAAACGAACGAAGCAGTCAATCAACAACAATTAATGGCGATCATAGATTCTATGGCAGACTTTTACGATAACTGATCATCACCATTAAATAGGATTGTTTAATTTACGACAAACAAGCCTTAGAAATCAAACAATCAGCCATAAGTAAGTCATTAAAATGAAACCATCGACATTCCCAATAAAAACACAGAACCAGGACTAAGTCTAGCTCACAAACTAAATCTGGAAGAACAATGCCTTCACTAGTTCGTGAAGGGGCGTTTAAGGAGGTGAAGGTGTGCAACCGAATCTCACGAAGGAGATCGTCTGGAAAATATCACGATTTTTTTATCAGCAAGAAACAGTTTCCATTTGCAAGAAAACTGGATTTATTAACGTAAACATTTCTCGACTAAAATATGACTAAATCCTACACAATCAAGTTATCACAAATATTCATTAAAAATAATTCCAACGCAATCAACCCGAGATAAAGAAAGAAACGCATTTTGTAAAAAATGCGCATATCACGGAAACTCATCAGAGGTCTCAAAAATCGTCAAAATTTACTGACATAATCAATGGACGCACCCTTACTCCATTCGCCCGACTATTATTACTCTCCTAAAAGCTAAAACGTACTGAAACAAAACACATCTCGAACCAAACGACCACTGCCACCATGTTTAATTAAACCACTGCTATTATTAACGCTGATTACCCGTAAGCCTGTTTTAAGTGCAGGCATTCGATTAGTCAACACAGGATTAGAACAACAATAGCTTATTTATAGCCAGTGGTTGTACTGAGCGGTTATTGTATCGAGCAAATCGACTGTTTATTGTGATTTGTGCCACCAGCCTTTATAGGTACATACTTATTGCTGTGTTTGTGAGGAATAGGCCCAGTGTGTGCTGTGCGTAGGGTTGCCGAAGCCAAGTGTTTTTTTTTAAATGTTGTGTTTTTCAATTCAGTGAGAGTAAATACAGAGCACAGGCACTTATAAAAAGATTACAATTACCTAGTTGCTAGTTTTGAAATAAAGAATTTATTTTCTTACTTTTTCTTTCGAATCAATCATGATGCTAAAGACTCTTAGTGAATGCTGAATTTTCAGAAATTAATTCTTTTCAGTTTACAGTCAGTCATTATAACTACTTTAATAGAGTATTTTCGCTATTACTTTGTCAGATTTTAAAGTATACCTACTCGAAATAGAGCAGGTACAGCTACCAGAAACCGTCAAATTTTCCCAATCAATCTAGAACTCAATGCTTAACCGAATACAGTTGAAAATCTATTAAAGGAAGACAGATTGTAGTAGCCTGTACAATACTGTATGGTAGCAACCCTAGCGGTTCGATTTTCAAATGTTTGTTTTGATTATGTTCGGTTTTCAAATAATGAGAACGAACTCTAATGAAGTGATTTTATATCTGAACTAAGTGAGGACTAGTTCTAAATTCGTTTTATAGGCAATCAGTGTTTCACATACAAGTTTACCTTCGGCAAAATGTACCTAAGCCATAAAATCAATTTATTCGGCGGAACCTTTATTAATCAATGCCTTAATGACAGTACAGTTTCCGAGAATTATAAATCAAGCAAAAATATACATAAAAGATAGTTGACCTAATAAAATGATTAATAGAAAACTAAATTGTACTCTAAGCGAAATTACTAATGAGATCTTAGGCAAGTTACGAGTAGATGTTCAACTAATTCACAAACTAATAGACTGTCAAATATTTAAATTGCTCGGTGGCTTCCTCCTCCAAGATTGAATGCGGTTTGTGTTACAAAACGCAATGGCCCTACAACACTGTATTCCAACTTACCACCATTACCAACGATTTCCTAACACTGTGCTTTAAATTCTTCGTAGTCTGAACACAAAGCGACACGGTGTGTTAAGGTGTCGGATTTAGAAACGGGTTACGGCTGAGCTTTGATTTCGCAAAACATTTTTGTTGTCATTCGAAAGTGGCACATTCTGAGTTTCAAATGGGCCATTAAGATAGGAATGATTGGAGCAACATAATGTAGTTTGATAATAACTTGGTGTGATTAAATCTTTTAATTTGATTAGACTGATAGGGGCACATAACTCTATGAGCACAATGAATCGTTAAATAAGTTTGACATTTAAGTTAAAATTGGCACATACCTATATATAGCACTTAAAACGCTCAGGGACGAATTTTCAGCGCCATATTCGCTAGTCCAAAAACCAACCACATAAAAATAAAACACCTATTGCAACAATACAAAACCTTTTTTTAATTACAACACACAAACAAGAAAAAGCTTATCAATACTCGTGTTCTCATTAACAACTTTACATTAAAGCGTTACGCTAACAACGTTGCATGTCCGCCATTGCTCTAATTCAAACGGACCAATGGGAGGCCGCGGAGCGTCACCACGTCATGACGTCACATGGAACATGTAAACATAATTCAATTAAGTGGATTGTGAACGCTCGCTTATCGGTGCTATCGTGTGTGAAAAATTGGCGCTAATAGATTGCTTTATCAGTACCGTGACGATGAAAACTGTGTAAACATACGCGGTATTGGACGTAAATTAAATTGTTATGTGCGTAGATTTTCATTTTGCACTCGATTTTTCACTGCATGGTAGGGATACTCATAGGTAGTGTTTGGGTATTCCATTTCTTTAGGACTTTTTTGTAGATAATTTATTTGTGCTATGTAAAGGTAACAACACCGCCTTTACAATTACCTATAGATTGTCTACAGAAGTTTTTTTGCATGTAACACTTTTCCATTCCATAAAATAATCAAATATCATGAGCCTGTTATTAGTCAATGATTAAAAAAACTAGGTCTTCAATCAAACAATGGGTAACAATAAAATTATTGTGCCTACACAACTTCGCACGCACAGAGTCAAATAATTCTATTGCGAAATAATTATTTCCTCCACAATACTTTCACACAAAAGGTTTTCCGCAAAAAACCGCATACTGCAATAAACTAATTAAATAACTTCGTGACTTTGATATTAAACATAATTAAAAGAGCAAAAATCACGAGAAAGAATCCAAAAAAGAATTAAATGCCGATATCCACAGAATTGATTCATCTTTTGTTCGATAAAGTCTTTTATCGTCCATTATTAAATGCTGTCAATAACGTTTGAGAGGATAATACCGATCAATAAAGAAATTTTATTTTGCTTGGTTTTGTATGAAAATGGCGTTGCGTGTTATAATAAGAATGATGATGGTAAGTCGTGACGGAGTTTTCCATACAAAACTTTTGGAAAGTGAAGACTTCGAAGTCGATTATAATTGTAACAGTCTTTTGATCAGGTCAGGGTATCTGGAAGTCCTTGCAATGCTAATAACAGGATCACACTTATTCTTATGGCTCAATTGTGTAATGAAAAGCAATTTTATATAATTTTAAATTAAAAGAGGCGGAGGCTTTTGTGTGTTGCATGTTCATTTTAATTGGTATTGTGTTTTCGATGTAATTATGTCTGAATTTGGGGGCCATGTTGTGACCGTAATGTTATGCAGAACGTAATGTCGATTTGGTTATAGAGTTACTTTTGGATGGAATTAAGGACAATTCATTATGTAGAAAATTATACTAGATCAGTTGGGTTCGTTTAATAATACAGTTACGTAGTATGTAATGATGGTTTGTTTAATTCTAGTTACATAATGCAATACATAAAAACAATAACTTGGCATTTTTGGAAACTAATAATGACTAAAACATTGTTTTATTCAAAACTTCAAGATACTCAGTGTTTGTGAGTATCTTCATCGCAATTTGTTTTCGTCTAATCTGCTAGTTAGCATATTTATATAATTACTCTCGCTTACTTTTCAAAACAGTTTTTAAACTATTGTTTCATTCCACAGTCAAAGACCTCTATATTACAGTCTTAATTAGCCTGTAAAACTATCTTAAGTACCTGCTCGCACTATTCTGAAATCTTCACAACTTAATTTCCTTTTCTTAGCACCTTAGCGCAATAATCTAGGCATTAAATCGAGATTACCATAAAGTAGCCATTCATCCACTTGAACAATAAAAAACGCACGTTCTTCTCATCCAATTAGACGTGCACTTTTTCGTGTAAATAGGCAGATAGGCACAATACATGGCTGTACCCACGTATATTGTAGTTATTTACACTTCTATCTCTGCTTGATCTTGGAGTCAACGACTCAAAACGGATGTGCGGGCTATAAATCATGAGAAATGCGTGCTTACATATAAATTTTATGTATATTAATTATAATTAAGTATATAAGGTATAGCCCTCGTTTGATGTAAGTAATGTTGCCATTAAATTACCCTTTATATCAGCGAAATAGATGGTTATGTCTTATGACAAGCGGTTCCATTGTTTCAAGTTTTATTGGAATTCTTGTAGAAGCATAATGTGTGTACCTTATTGAGTATCGTTTGTAATTATATATGCAGATTTTATTCGTTACATTACTGGTATGGGTTTATTATTGATCAACGAATTCAAACGTCACACGTAACATACGTTTTATACCTGAATATTTGGTATTTATCACTGTTTGTTGGTACAGGGCAATAAGCATCTAAATGTGATATTTTCTTAGTGAAGAATTCATACCAGAATTGTATTAATTTTAAACTTAAACTATTCGTCTGAAACTGCCTGTTAAGTCTTACCAAGTCGTATCGCATTATCCAGTATTAACTGGTAGTTGGAAAAAGCTTTAAACTAACAAGCAACTTTAAAAAAACTTTTGCTTTAGATACAATTATTTTGGGCATAAAAATAATCAATTTTACCATTTCCACCACCGTTAAACCCCTGATAGAATGTTACTTGGTTTGGGACTCCAGACAGCTCCACCTGATTAGTGGTCACGTAAAAACACAAGACAACATATTAACGTTACGCCACACGAGGTTGCCGGAAATAAGCACTCATATTATCGTTCGACGCATTACTTACATGCGTTTAACAAACTCTACTAATACCACAGAATAGTACAGAAGTGTTACTTCGCAAAGGTATTCAAAGAAATATCTAATCTAAATCCAAGAAAATATAGTGTAATTTATCTCGCCTCAGAGTTGAGCACATTTTGGTTTAGATATTATACGGACGGCTGGAAAGCCAGTGCTTTGGAATTTAACAATAGAAGACTTATTTGCAACAGTATTGACGTATGGAAGACAATGCCCTGTGTTCCTTGACTGGCTGTAAGTAGCTGAGCATAAATCATGGTGTTAACGGGAAGGCTGAACGGGGGAAAAGCAGGGAAGAAAGGTTAGAAGATTTAGTCGCGTTCAGTGATTCCCAATGACTTGCTCTGGGTAATGTGGAATGGAGCATTCCACACAGTCTAACATGTAACGTCACAACCCTATTTATAAGAACTTAATATACCATGTTTTTACATAAATTACCACACCTGTGATTTTTCGGATCCTTGTACGTATTGTATAATATTATACCATGACTCGGTGAGGAAACCACCATGTCTGAAAGATATTTTTTGACAGCGTATAAAGGCAAGACTCAGGCCCATAGGTGGCGGAAAATCTCTGATACCAGATTAGTCGCTAAGGAAAGTAGGAAAACAAAAAATATTATATTCTACAGCCTTTACTCTCGTGTAAAGGTTCCTGTCAGAATCTCAATTCTTGTAGAGCTTTGAATAATTAGATTACGGTAATGATGGTACAACCAAAAGAAATGTTGTCTTTTCTGGAGAAAATTTTGATTCAAACCTAATCATGTTTCCTGATAATAACACTATTCTACGACCGAACCTTCTGAAATATTTATTAGGTACAAAACATTGTCCAAGTGGCTGACCAGAGTCACACTCGCAAACAGCAATGTTGCCAACTCACTTACCTACTTTAAGCCTGACTGTTGGCCATGTTTCAGGTTAAGGGCTACGCCTGGTGACATAGTTAGTAAACTGTAGTTTGAACTATGGGACTGTAGTTAGCAATAGTACAGACCCCACCATATCTATGTAGTTACCCGAAATTGACAAATTTTCTCAATCAACTTTGAACCTATTGCTTCAGCTGCAACGTTGAAAATCTATTAAAGAATTTTGACAGCTTGTAGTAGATTGATGTGAAATGATGTGTATGCCTGTATATAGGTTTGCCTATAAATGTTATTGAATATGGCATGATTTAGTGCCTTTTATGTTGAACCTTAATAGTAAATGAAACGTGACTAGGTACTGAAAACTTTGATAATTATGGTGTAAATAAATCGAATTTATCGTAAGGTAAACAAAACATTAGGCTTGTAATCTCCTAAGGTGAGACAGAGGTGTACCTAATAGTACAATACATTACAATACATTTTACCTGTTATGTTTAAGATCCATGTAATAGGGGGCGAGTCTATTGCCATCAACCAGGCCCAAAACCAGACGCCGAGCGAAGCGTAGATACGCACCACCATTTTCCCAAAATTCAGATTGCTTAAGAATGCATAATAAAAACCTTTATCAAGTTTTCAATGCTACCTTTAAAAAGATACTTAGAAAAGTTAACATTGCTATTGTATTTAATTTACCTCTTGATTAGGTACATAACAGGACCATATAGACACACATGTGCCAGTTTAGAATTAACACGTACCCATTTAAAAAGGGCACCACCCTTCGATAGCCCTATATAATAGCAAAAAACCCAACACCTTTTATATAAACAGGGCCAATTAAAAAATGGCCACCTGACCCACTCATAGACCCTATTAGAAAACACACATAATATAATTATTTTAGACCGTTAAAAGCTATAAAAAAACTAATTCAATTGATTTGAGAATCGATTATGTTATCTAAATCAATAATTGAAAAAAGTTAAGGTGCCATCATGACTTGTCTATGGAAAATGATGGGCAATGGCGCGAAACAATCAACAATCATGCAATGGATTTGTTTTGTAATGTTGGTCAAAAGATTGAGGTTTCAATTTAAGATGTTTTTCCCGGCGATAACTTAAGCCACGGCGTATTTTTTATCTTTTACGCGCTTCATACGAGATTTGGATGCGACCTCGCGTAACCAAAGCACACGGGGCGATCCTTAAACGCGCGTCTACGCGCTTACAACTACCAACTACTTGCAACCTATTTGTACGCGCTTCAATCGAGTTTTGAGCGCGCTTCACACGTGCGTTTGTATCTAAAAAACGCCAAAATCGTTCCTCAAACGCGCGTCGTCAGCGACGTGTGCTATGGGCCTTATATCGAATAACTTAGAGATCTATTTCTATAAAAACATGTTTACATTAGGTTACATAAACATAACATCACGCCTGTAACCCCCAATCGGTTTAGGCAGAAGTGCACCCATAAGTACAGCCACATTTCGCTAGTAATGTTTTAGTTCCATGTAATAGGAGAGAGGCTTTTGCTGCAACACAGCACAAATCCAGACTCCGGCTGCTACTGAGAAAGTCACTAAGTTAATAGGTATACCTTGCTCAAAAATGTATCTCAGGATTATATATCTCATTCGTATAAACGACCATCTCACACCAGTGACTACCTATTTCCTATTTAAGTATTTCTACTTGAAATTCGCCATTCAATCCATCAATTCGCATCAAAGTGTCGCCGCTAAAGTTTTATGGGAACTTGAAACGACGTCGTTAAGAACTTGCAAGGTTGCCTGCGTACTCACGGTAAAGGCTTAGGTGCTAACGGCCCAAAAATAGCCTGTTAGGCCGACAAAGTAAATTGTCTATGGCTAAAAGACTACTTACTTGGTTTAGAAAAGGATTGAGCTTAGTGATGGGACATTAAGACTAGAAGAGACAATTAATGTCAAAAATATCACACATTTCAAATGATATCCGATGAATTATTTATGGGACTTTAATGGGTGTAGATATCTTTTTTTTTTGGGGTTGGGAAATCATCAAATAACCCCTTCCGCTCTTGGGCAGAGCGGAAGGGAGTGTGAGACTTCTACTGTGTTCTTCTACATGTTCCTTCTTAGCCCTTGCGCCGGGGCCGCGGTATTTTTTTCGAACAACCCGCAGCCCCGACGGGACCCGCAGCCCCGACGGGAAATTTAGATATTTGGATTTGAAGATTTTCAGCAGTCGATACAGGTAGTCAGTGGCCTGAAAGTCTGACAACCAGATATACCCAAGGGTTTCGTGATGATTTAGGAATGGAGACAAGAAATATATTAGTTTCGGAGGTCAGATGGGCAGTCGCTCCATGTAAAATAATGGTATTCAGCTGCATGCAGTTAGACTGGAAGTCAACCCTCACATAGTTAGGAACCCGACGGGGCTGCGGGTTGTTCGGAAGAGATACCGCGGCCTCGGCGCAAGGGCTAAGAAGGAACATGGGTGGTTTTTAGACACTAGAAGTCTGACACTCCCTTCCTCTCTGCCCAAGAGAGGGAGGGGTTGTTTGATGATTTCCCACCCTCCCAAAAATAAAAAACATAGGAAAAAGCTAGGCAGATGATGATGACGATCAGAAATTACTGAATGATCAAGTCATTGCAAATAACTATGTAATAGTAGTTTATAACCCAAAAATTAAGTAATGCCAAAAATTAAGGTTCATCTAATTTTTTTTCCACATCAACACTAAACTGCGATAGGCCGGCCGCATGAAGCAGTTTCATCAAAATTAACCCTGCATTCAGCCGGCGGTTTATTTACAAAAAGAGGCCTATAATTCGGCGCTCGGGGTGTCGGGGTCCTTCAAATGTGGGGTTATTAAATAATGACCCGCTGCCGATCACGGGTTGAACAGAATGTGCTTTTGTAATCGTTGGAAATGTTAATATGATACAGTTGTGGTTTTGTATGACAAGAGGGGGAATAAATTGAATTTATTTTCTTGAATGGGAGCTTTTATGAACGAATGGACGTGTTTTATACTTGTTTGTCAGGTACATACTCACGTAGGTACATGTAGTTGGGCATTTTATTATTAAATAAAAGACCTTAAGGAATTGGTTGAGCCCGTCCCTCTCCTAGAGATGAGGCCTGCGTCCCTGCAGTGGGAACATTATAGGCTGATGATGATGACAATAAGCTGTGAATTTATATAAGTAGATATGTATGTCAACCCAAAAATGTTTGTCTGTTCGATCATTTTTAGGGTTCCGTAGTCAACTAGGAACCCTTATAGTTTCGCCATGTCTGTCTGTCTGTCTGTCCGTCCTCGCTTAATCTCTGTGACCGTTAGCACTAGAAAGCTGAAATTTGGGACCAATATGTGTATCAATCACGCCGACAAAGTGCTAAAATAAAAATTGGAAAAAAATGTTTTATTAGGGTAGCCCCCCTATATGTAAAGTGGGAAGTGTTTTTTTTTTTAATTTTAACCATAATGTGTGATATATTGTTGGAAAGGTATTTAAAAATGAATAGGGGTTTACTAAAATCATTTTTTGATAATGTCAATAATTTCGGAAATAATCGCTCCAAAAGTAAAAAACAAAGCGTCCCCCCCCCTCTAACTTTTGAACCATAAGTTTAGAAAATACGAAAAAAATCTGAAAAGTAGAACTTTATAAGGACTTTCTAGGAAAATTATTTTGAACTTGGATGGAAACAACAGATGGAAACTGCAGTTAACCAATATAATTTGGTCCCTGAATCGTATGAGCGCCTATACAATCCAGAGGTCAAGTTTCATTTGCCCGTATTTTTTTTTTAACTTCGTTTACATAATATTTTTATATACTATACTATATTATATAACTATACTACGGAACCCTACACTGAGCGTGGCCCGACACGCTCTTGGCCGGTTTTTTTATAGCTAATAGAATGACACTTTGTGTCTTATAAGATACAAAGTGTCATTCTATACTAGTTACAGCTTAGTTTAATTGCTATACATAAACTCACACCTTTTTCCCATGGGAGTAGGCATAAACCATAGAACCCCACCTGCTTCTACTCCTTACTTATACTCCTATTGCCTTGCCAATTTGACTACTTTTGTCAAAAAACTGTGAATAAATGTTTCTATTTACTATCTTACAGGTAGTTTCTCAACTATTTCTACCGAAAAACCGAATCTTCTACTACTACAAAAAAAATATCACACACACACACACAAAGCGCAAGTCCAACCAGCGCCACCGATAGATGGCACTCAGATAGCGTAATTAAATTAACTGACAGATCACCTGTCCCCCTCCCTCGCCATACGTGCGACAAGGGTACAAGTACGCACCTTGCTTCACTGAAATTAGAGAGTTAACCTAAATAAAAGATACGATTAAATTCTAAGGCGTCGAAATGGTTCGTGGAGAAGAAAACTTATTAAGATGTTAGAAAATTGACAAGAATGTACGGGTTTTTTTATGGAGGATATAATGATAGAGCTCCCTCGCTGGTCTAATGGCTGCAAGCGCGACTGTTGAGAATTAGGTCTTAGGTTTGATTTCTGGGTCGGACAACCGGGACAACGTGGTATTTTGTTTTTACATCAAGATTTCACAGCACCAGCCACATAGTCTATTTGTGCGCCAAATATTTGCCTGTCGGGGCTGCGGATTGTTCGAAAGAGATATACCGCGGCCCCGGACACAAAGGGCTAAGAAGGAACATTGGTGGTTTTTAGTCAGTAGAAGTCTGACACTCCCTTCCGCTCCACCCAGAGCAGGAGGAGTCATTTGATGATTTCCCATCCATAAAAAAAAAGCGACAAATATTTAAATCCAGGGCCAATGTGGACATTGGTTTTGCACAGCTCGTCCCACCATCTTCTGCGACGTCTACCTCGTCGCCTTCTGGCTGGGGCTGACCCAGCTAGACGGCTGAAATGTTGTATAGCCCTGGCTTCAAAACATCCTAAATGCACTCAGGTATAAATAGTACCATAAACTGAAATCATAATTAAGTGACCGTAAAATCGAGGAATTCAAATTAGAAATTGGAATGCTAAATTAACTACATGCAGTTAAGTCCTGGAAATAGCCAAAATAAACCTTCAGTAATATAAATGAAGCAAAGGTGTTTGAGCTACAGCCAAGTGCCAAGAATTAACTATGGTAACGGGTACTGATTTTCTGTTTAGCACTACTTGTTTAAGGAGGTAGAAATTATGTTTTACTGGTTATTATTATTAACATTGAAAGAAAATGAAAATAAACAGACTTACCGTTTATTTTCAGTGCAATATCACGGTACAAAATAATAAGTGTTTTATAACGTTAATATTACATAATTAATCGAACATGACATGACTGTATATGTATAGTCGTACACATATAATTTTACATCTCTAAAGCTCATACTAATGTTAGTTATAATTGCCAGTGCATTCGTTTCAGTGTTCATATTTCCAAAACACTTCACTTCATCAAATGTTTTTTCCGACCTCTAGTCCCAACTCCCAACCCATTTTCCAAAACAGCGAAAATCGAATTATTGACACCCCATTGATTTTCAATTTACTATTCACAACAATAATCAATTAGTCAGCGATTTCGTTCAGAAACTTACATTATTCGTGTAAAAGCTTACTGTGCGCGCCCTCCGACGCCGGGTGCCTTTTGAGCTTATTTTTTATATTTTTTTTCATAATAGGGGTAATATAAACGTGTTGGGACCGACACCTTGGTGGACCCCACAAGCCGCGGCATAATTTGTGGGATAATAAAATATAATAATTCTTTGGACCCGACTGTTAGTGTCGACGGAGTGAGATGATTCGATGACGTTTTTTGTGTTGTCTATGATTGTGGAACGAGTTGTATTTATGTTTTAATTTGAAGTGTGTTGTGACGGAAATGGAACTCGGTGAGATTTGAATTAAGAATTGGAAGGGTTGTGAGTTTTTTTTTATTCCACAGATATGTAATTCTGCTCTACATGATGTTCATTTGAAATTCTTTTTGTTTTCACATTTTAGTAGATGATAGTAATCTCTTTTAATTTCAGGTAAAACCCCCCCTTAAAAGTTCAGCTCCACCAAGATAACATTCTGCAAGCGTCTTCTTAAAGTTACGGAATGTTTTGTTTCATCCCATTATACAGCGTGTCTTCAAGCTCATCACGCTTGAGCCCCAACTCATCACGGTCTAAAAGCCATATCTATTCAGTACGTACAATAATTACAAGTACATACATAACATTAGTAGGTACAATCGTAAATATAGCAATCAGTAGTAGTTTAGATTGCATCTCCGTAATAACTTTAATGTTGCATTATATACTAACATTTGTATTATGTACTGTATCTGGCTATTTACCACGGTAAATCTGCACATTATCATTGTTTCGACCTTGTAGGGTACGCAGTTTTGAGCACAATCGCTATGCTTCTCTGTACTTAGGCTAGTTAATTACTCATTTGCCGTTTGAAGGTAATTAGAAATCATTTTCAAAAATATAATGACTGCCTACAGAAAAATACCGGTTCATTCCAACACACCCACTTGGTTGGCTAAAAACTGACTCGTGGTCTATAATCTATGATATAACTGTCAAATCGGTAATGAGGCACTTTCTGCAGAGATTTTCTGTCTTGTATTTTATCATAATCATACATTTTTCTGAGAATAATTTTGCACTAATGTAAATTTCTCAGCTATCGTTATATACCATGCTGCAAGTTACTTGTGTGCATCCAATAATAAAAGCACAGTTTTTATGCTTACTAAATTATGATCCAACGTGATTATCTTTTAATAAAAACCCTTAATTCCATCCTTAGAAAGAGGAGACACCTTCATATCCCCATAATTATAATGTAGCTTTATGATACGGATTCACGTAACTCTCTAATAATCACATAGGCATTACCCAAGTCTTCCAATCTCCCGCAGTGAACAGGGGATGTGTAAAAAAAATATGATTTCCGTTCATAGACCAGAAATGACTTCCTCAATCAAGCGCTCAGTGCTGCCAATGACAAATGACCATTTGTTACATGTTAATCTCGTAACATATGGAGCATAGACAATTCCCGCCTTTTCTACTTCGAATTTTGTTTTTTTTTTCTCGCCTGTTAATCGTAGTGATGTCTTCTTTTGTGCCAGCACAATAGATTTTTTGCAAAGTCCGTGTAAATTAGTGTATGGAGTTTTTCAAAAAGGTTCTCTCGCTTGAATGATGTTTGATACTTTGGGGGTCTTTAAGAGCTCATTGATTTGTTCTGTTGCTGTATTAAGTGGTTAATTCTCATAAATAGCGTTCGTTATTAGTGAATGGGCGTTAATTTAAAATGCATTTGGGGTAAATTAGATTGTAAGGGGCTGTGAGTGTTGTAAGTGTGAACTTTTCTTGCTTTTTGGGATATTCCTATTATTGTGTTAAGTTTGCAACGTGGCGCCTTTTATAAAGATGTTTCATGCTTATTACCTATCTTGTCAAGATGACTTTCTTATTTCATAGATTGATGTACTTACCTATCATTATTGTCACCAGCGTGTTTTGTTACATAAAAGCAGTACCAACTGCTACTAAAAGCTGCAACTGCATCAACCACATTATTACAATGACCATAAACCTAAAAACATTCTAACGTTACACAAAAATTTCACAACCTCATCCTTCGCAGATTCATCAATACCAGAGACAAATTAAAAAACAAAAAGCTCACGCACACTAATGACAGACCGCGGGCGCGTTCGGTTCAGGGATCATTCAATTACAAGTCGCCGCTCTGTAATCATAACACAATCATCTATTTCGGCATAACACTTGGTGTTTGGTATAGCCGACATCTTTATCGATAACGATCGATAAATTGATATTGCTTTGTTGATTTCGTGTGTGAATGCGACACTGGTTTTGGGTTTTGCAATTTTGTTTCGTGGTTTTGTAAAAAAAATTGGTTAAGAAATTTTGGGGTTTTTTATTGTATTTTATAGTGTAAAAATGCGATATTCGTATGTGAATTTGTGTGGAAAATTTAATTGAAAGCATTAGTACATATTTTAATTGAGTAGGTACCTATAGAATGAAGTTCTTTCTAGACAAGAGCTTGTAGGCTCAGGCACATGACTGTACTTTGAGAGCCTTATAATTAAAACTCAGCGTTTTAATTATAAGTCTCTACGAAAATATTATGAAAAAGTAATTTAGTTAAGAAATAAAATCTTGAAGTTATGGTTGTGAATTACACTTAAAATATTTCATTTTTTAATGGCTTGACTTGTGGTCATAGAAGACCAAACATGAACGATTTTAAAAAAATATAGGCATATTTGCCTTGTTAGAAATTTAAAAATATTATGAGTGTGTAAGTTTATTAAATTAATTTACATTTGCATATATAAAAGATTAAAATCTTTAAGACAATTATCTTTTATTTTTGGGAGAACAATTAAGTAATTAACTCGAAGGCTAAATTACTCTGAAGGTGTTAAAATAATAGTGTCACAAGTAATTAGGTTATTTCCAATAATAGTTGTTTTGCCAATCTTGTTATTATTTTAAACTATAAAGTTTTAATTGAAAGCAAAAACTACAAGAAAGAGTCGTTCAAATACACATGTAATGGTAAATGGTAAAATGTATTGTATTGTTGTTAAAGCTTTCTTAGAGCTTCATATTTATAACTAAGCAACTTTCACAGCTTGGTATTTTGTTGTTCTATATTTTTGTCACACTCTATTTGATATAGGATAAATAAATACAATGTAAGGAAAAATGTTCTCAAACTATTATTTAAACAGTTACATCAATTTTATTATAAGAACACCACACACAAATAGGTATAAATGAACAAATCAAAACCTATGTATTATTTGTCACAATAAATCTCTGTAGGTACCCCAAAGATAATAATCTCAAGCATCATGAAATGTCAATACGCACACACAATGTTGTCTATGGTAAATGACATGACATTTGACATAATAACAACTCAGCTACAGAAATACCTAGATTTCGTTGTTTACCAGAACGATGGCACACAACTATTTTACAATCATCAAATACGTATTAACTGAAATAGGCTTTGCTCATTGCTAATGACATTTCAATCAAAAACGAATAAATAAAACATTATTAAGCCAATGAGGCTTTATTATATTTGATTTGTTTGACAGTAAAAATATACGTTTTATGGTTCTCGGAAATTAAAAAGAAAATTTTCAGTATTTACGCGCGGTTTCACGCAAGTGACGCGCCTAAATTCGATGTAATTTTTGTTCTGAATAGCGAAGTAGACAGAATAACCACGGAATACCGTATTTATTACTCTTTCAATTATCATGTAATTTTGTACCATACTAGGAACAAATACAGTGTAGGACTGTTCAATATTTATAATAGGTACCTTTGTAAAGATAAAATAGAATCGTAACATAACTAACTGCCGCACTCAGAGAGCTTTAATGATAACTTATCTTTTTCTATGTAATTCTTAATGTGTAATTGTTTGTTTTCCCAAATAAAATAAATAAATAAACTTAGGCCATCAGTTAGTAAAGGTTTTGACAGTTTTGTCATACAAAAGTATGTCAAATCTTTACTAAGTGACGGCTTAAGTAATCATTAAAATATCTCTGAGTACCGCAGTAAGTATCTGAAACAAAATTGACTCTACAAAATGCCCAGTGTGCATGCATTATAATCAAAAGTAGAAAATACTTAAGTACACTATTGCAGCAGATGATGATCTCTCGTATTGTTAGTCTAGCTAGGAAATATAGCTAAAATAATTAACAAACATTGCTTCAAATAACTCCATTTTGAAAATCGTCGTCGCGGGTTCGATCCCCGCATGGAAGAAATATTTATATGGCCTACAGATAGTTATTCCAGGTCTGGTTGTTTGGGTATGTGACTTTAAATGTTTGTAAACGCACCCACGATATTGGAGAAATTCCTAGTGTGGGGCAACGTGTCAATATATATATATATTTTAAACATATATTTTATATGCTAATTTTTTATATTTTTTGTTTTATTATTTAGTTTTTTTCTTCTGTGAGGCTAATAAATATTTTATATTTCTTTCTTCCTTTGCTTGAAACTGTGTATTGTATGCCATGCTAACGCGTGCAGTTGTCATAGAAGCAAGAGACATATGAATTATGCAGTATGACTAGTGGTTGCCGAGTCACGGCCAATAACACCCCAATGACTTCTAATTAGTGCAATTAATCCACATTTAAACAATAGATCAGCGTTGCAACAGACCGTCTATTTGAATCCGGCTGGCGTTAAGCTCATAGCACACTTGTAAGCACTGCATAGGATTTGCGTCACCTGACAAAAATTTCACTAGTTCAGTTTTTTTATTAGGTGATCCCGATTAGAGTCGATGCCAATAGCTTTAAGTGTTTGTTGGGACTCTTGCAGACCAGGAATGAATGGTTCAAATAGGAGGAGGCCTTTACACAGTGGTGGTAAAAGGCACCCAGTGACGGAAAAGTGTGCGTAGCAATATTGAGTTGTTTTTTGGTTTTCCCTTCAGGAATTTCTCAGTAGCAGTTACAAAGTTTGGAGTGTGACCGGTTGACGGCTAAGTATAGATAGCATAGCCTATTGCCAACAAACTAGGACCCCTTATTACATGGAGCTCAAAATTGAATAGAGAAATGCGTGAGTCCTATAGGACACAATCAGCCTGACGCTTCGGGGATTACAGACGAGATGTTATAATATTATGTTCATGTAATCCCAAACGGCTCGAGCTCATGCGATGTTGAATGAGATCCTTGCAGTGCTTACAACTGTGCGCTGGCCTTTACAGCGCTGCTTGCCAGAATAGACCGAGCAACATTTAGTTTATTTGCAGACACGATTTATGTTTTATTTTGTTAAATATAGATGAGTATGTCGTAATTAGCGTTTGTTTAATTATCTTTATTAATGAGGGAGGGAGATAATTGATATATCAATCTTCTAGTAAGTAATGGACGTTACTTTTTGGTGAACGAGTTTTGAGAACGAGTCTATTTTAGTTTTTCTGGCATTTCAGGGTAATTTTCTCACATAAGTAATTTGTAAGAAAATTGTAGATTTTCGCCGAAACACTAAAAGTTTTTTCTATTTTATGTAGATATTCTATTTACTGAGTCGAAGAATATTCATAAGCTAAAGGAATATTTTTAAGCAACGAAAAGAGACTTGGTTGTAATTCAGGCAAATACAACTATACAGGGTGGTTTTGGTATTATGGACGTTATCCCAGGGGGTCAAAGTATTTGAATATGAACTACTTTTGGTATACGAAAATAGGATCTGTTTTATCCAATTATTTATGGAAAGGTTTTCAGAAAAAATCAAGCGAGCTACAAATTCGTTTTTTTTTTCACAGTATATCATCATTTCCCTGCCCTTATTATTCATTTTACAGTAAGAAGGCATAGCCTAGCCAACATCTTAATTTCTGCATATTTTAAATTGTGTAAAATAATAAATACATTTTTATCTTATATTTGAATTTAGGTTCAAAGACCCAAAGCATGTAAAAATATATTATAAATTATTTAATTAGATTACTTAAGTATATTATCTAATTAACTAACAAGTAATAAATTATGTTAATAAAAAAATCTACTCCTCAACTATCAACTTAATAGTCATTACTAAAACAATATATTTTAAGATCGTTTCGTCTAGAAAAGACACGGCGCTGCAACGTCACAAAATATATTAAAATCGTAAAGTTTATTCCTCCTGTTTCCGAACTAACGTGACTTTTCTAATTGGATGTGAAAAACTAATCTTCAACCACTCATCTTTGACATGAATATAAATTACTGTTCATCTTTACTGTAACGAGTAAAGAGGCGTCACAGGGCTTGTAAAGCTCATCGAAGTTACCGTCAACGCTGACCAACAAAGTCAAAATGGTAACACACTTTTTTCCCTTTTAATACAAGTTACTGCCAAAGTTGGCCAAAGAAATTGAAATATGTATATAGTAAAGAAAACTACTTACCTCCACTGTCAGGATTATTGGCCTCAAATGTCTTGCTGGTCATGTGGAACAACGCGTCCAGAGGAGTGTGTGGCGCGGCCGAGCCCTGCTGAGGGGCTCGCCGGGGCTCCGAGCAACAGTCTGATGCGGAGGAAGATCTTTCAGAAGCAGAGTCGCAGCACTCCGCTGGTGCCATGTCCCGTGGCCGCAGTAGCCCCAAGGCTGCTAATCTCCACCGCTCCCCATCCAGCAAGGCCGCTCCCGCCAGCCGCTGCAGCCGCTGCAACCGCTCGAAGCCGCTCGCATCCCACGGACGCACTATACGCGGCGGAGTGCGCGGACTGTGCGACAAAATGTCCAAAATTGAAAAACTCTTCACACCATCCCCTCGTCTCTCTTCTGCTGGCTCCGAAGCCATCTTCAAGCGCTTCAGCGGCCTGAAGTAATCGTGGGGTGAAGGAGATCGCGACGGCGCCGGTGACGGCCGACCAACACTGATATCGTCCTCAGAACAGCTGTGTCCCGACATCGACTCCTCCTCCATTTTCAGTTCACAGATCCATCACACAACAGTCACAAAATATTTTTTCGGAACGTTCAGTTAATTGTGTTTATCTCACAAAACATCAAGCTAACACGAGATACGGCTGACGGCTCGACGCGCCTCGGTCAACTGACGTGGCGGGTGACAGCCCTGGCTCGGGCGGCGAACGGGGGCGTGGCCCATTAAGGTGCAGCCAATGGGAGCGCTGTATTTTATTGCTGGTGCGCTGCGATTGGTTGGACCGGGCTGGTGAGGCGCGCCGGAGTGTCACACACTTGCCTCTCCAATAAAACTTTTTAATCCGGACCTGGATTGGGGGGCGAGATTCGTGGTGTGATTAATTTAGGTGTGCGCGGGAGGACGAGGCGCCCGGCGGTGAGGCGGGAGGTAGGGGTGTGGGGGGGTGTACGCCGGTTAATTACCGGGATGAAGACGCGAGTCTAACTACTCGCTCCATTATTTAGCGTCGATAAGGCCGACATTTGTCACTGGAGAAATTGCCACTTTCCTTCATTTATAGTTCATCGGTTAATTGTCTAAACTGTCGTTGGACCTGCAACTACTGTATGGAGGGAATTTTACAGGTGTTCGATATAAATTGCTGTTTAATGTTTCTGCGGCTGTGGAATTAACCTCTACTTGACACTACTATAATTGAGGTGACAATTAAAGCCATTGACGTATGATTATGAGTTATAGTTTTTTTTATTTTCCACCTCGTTCTTGATATTTTTGTTCAAATTATAGGTAGGTTGGCAGGCTTGTCTATAATATCTAGGCACTTATAGGTATTCGAAGATAACAAAATGACTTGAAGTCATTTCAGAGAAAATAGGAATACCAGAATACCTATATCACTGAAAAACAGCGGTAATATCTTTATTTAGGCTTGTTAATTGTCCCTGTGATAAAAATAAAATATAATATGTTCAAGAACTGAATTTTAAATAGTGATAACAGGCAGTATATTATGTCTTAAGAGTACAAGATTTGTTAAACACATTCAATGTAAGATTTAATACAAAAGTTTATCCTATATAATAAATAATTAATATTTTCATATTTATATTATATACCAATACTTACCTGCCTATATTCAATTATAATTTAGTTCTTACATCAACTCCAAATTACCCTGCTTACCAATTCCTTCTACCACCCATAAAAAAAAATACTTGCACTTAAAATTCAAATTCCCCATGGCACCGTTATTAGGCCCGCCATTTTGTATGTTTACTTTCCTCTACGTCACGCTCTGTGACTTTCCCGCCTCGCGGTGACTGATGTGGAAAAATTAATCTAATTTGACATTGAGTTTGGTTTTAATGGGGGCACTGACTGGCACCCGTGCTGCCTTGTTTTGGGAGGGTGTGGTAAGTGTGATGTTAGCTTTAGATTTTTGAATTTGGAGTATATTTTTTTATTGTTGTACCTACGTCTTCAAAGGTAGAAACACCAAGGAAACGGTGGATGGATTGTGTGAGGAATGATAAAAAAGAAAAAGGTGTAAATGATAACGTGACGGTTGACAGAGGAGAATGGATGAAAAATGTGTTGCAATGACATGGGACAAGGCAGAAAGATGATGTATCTACGTACGTACCTATTTAAAAGTAGGTAGGTACTCAAAAGGATCGGTATTCAAAGGATATAGTGGAAGCAACCTGCAAAATTACAATTGTCGGTTTTTCTGCAATTTAAGTCAGGCAGTTGAACTAATCTTCATGAAATCGGTATTACCTACCCACGGTCTTTCTTTTTATTGTTGGGGGTTGGGAAATTATCAAATGACTCCTCCTGCTCTGGCCAGAGCGGTAGGGAGTGTCAGACTTCTACTGACTAAAAACCACCTATGTTCCTTTTTAGCCCTTTGTATCTCTTTCGAACAACCCGCAGCCCCGACAGTCTGACCTGGAAATTTGAAAAAAAAGTACATTTTAATTTCACTGGCTAACCTGGTTCTTCCCCATATGGAATAGATAGTTTTTTCTCATCAATGTCTTAATTGCAGCGATCTTGATTATTGTTCCTAGAAGATTGCCAAAAAGTGGTTGTTCCTGTTCAAGGTAACCTATATGTAAAATGTCTGTTTGGAGACTGAATGAAATGTAATGGATTCTCATTCGTATTTCAAACATAATTGCTAGTTTGGTTATCTAATAAAATTCAACAGAAGTTTTGTTCTTGTATTGTCTGTGGACTTAGTCATCATCTGCCTAGCCTTTTCCCAACTATGTTGGGGTCGGCTTCCAGTCTAACCGGATGCAGCTGAATACCAGTATTTTACATGGAGCGACTGCCTATCTGACCTCCACAACCCAGTTAATACTAGGTAATACGATACTCTTTGGTAAGACTGGATGTCAGAATTTCAGGTCACTGACTACCTGTAACGACTGCCAAAGATCTATATATGGCAGCCGGGACCAACAGCTTAACGTGCTTTCCGAGGCACGGAGGAAACTCGGTATGTCGGGCGGTCACCCATCCACAGACCGACCTAGGCAAGCACAGCTTTATCTAAAGATCGACCCGAGTGGCAGTATATAGTATGAAAATATGTATGGGCGAATTATCAACTGTATTGCTTCAATCAATTACGTTGTGTCACATCAAAAACCTTTTAATTTAATTTCACCCCACCATAAACGCCATAAAATAAACAATTATTTTAATATCTCAATAAGCATAACAGACAAACAAAAACAATCAATAAAACTAATATTTCAACAGTTTAATCCATGTTATTAGTTCCGATGTTATTTCCCATAAACGCGCGACCGGAACCGACGCCATATTGTGCGCTTTCCCGCGCAGCCATCGACCAATCAGCGTCGATTTCCGCTGCCATAGACAAACGGAGCAATTATTGATAGATATTTTTTTCTATTATTCCATTTATGTCATTTCGTGACATTATTATTTTCTCCATTATTTATGGTATTAGTTTCGTTTTAGATTGAATTAGATTTTTGTAATAGATAGGTTGACTACATAGAGTTATTACGTGGTAAATGCCCTTATTTTGTTTGAGTTAATCAAAATAAGTACCCGCCTATGTACTTACAATAATTTCTATTGACATTTTCATGATCCGTAGGTAGTTATGTGTAGGTCACCACCATCATTTGCGTCATGTAAAGTACTAGTATTACTTAAAACATTAATAAGAAAAAAACCTCAAGCTTCTATTAGATCAATTCAAAAATATCTTAGAGGCAACTGTTCTGTGTTTACAACGCTATTTACTACTTCAGTTGGTCTATTAGTCGCAAGTGCGACTGCTGAGCATGAGGTCCTGGGTTCGATTCCCGGGTAGGGCAAAGCGTTGTTGGGTTTTTCCCTCAGGAATTTTTCAGTAGTAGCCCCTGGGTCTGGATTTCTGCCCGGTATAAGACAATAGGCTCGCTCCCTATTACATGGGGCTTAAACGTAACTGGTGAGATATGGGTGTTCAGGTGTACCCTATTGTACTATTAAGTACAATATGGTACACCTCTGCTTAACCATTCGGGGATTACAGGCGTGACGTTACGTGTTTTAAAAACTTCGTAGCCATTTGCACAGAGCGTGGAATGCTAGTAACGAAATCAAATGCCATAGCTGACGGACTGTGTAGCATGTTGCGTAGCACTGTGTGATTCTGCGTAGCGTTTTGCGTAGCAAGTCGCGTAGCGCGCTACGTAGCATCGTGACAGTAGTCTGTTATAGTAACCCGTAGTGAGCTACGCGACGTAGCGTAGTTGTAGTACGCTACTGAAGTGGCGATTTTGGTACAAGCATGATTAGCCTACAGGGTGTAAACGAACCCTTCACGAAGTCAACCAAGCATTATGTACATCAAACTACCCCTACGCAAAATGTTTTGCTGGGAAACGACTTTTATTGTTGAAATGAAAAATCTCATTTTATGGTAAAACTCAATGTAGCACCGTGGAAAATTTGGAACTTTGACCCTTGAACTATAGTTACGGAGACAGGACGGAGAACAAGTGCCTTTCGACTGCGTTATGGGTACTTTTACACACTTTGTTATGCCTCCACTACTGATCCACTTTCTCAGAGAAGGCTACGTCTAGTGCGGTTTGGCAGACGCGCAACATCTTTGAACTTTTGATTCTAAGGGATTTTCAGACATCTCTCGGGTTGTTCGAAAGAGATACCGCGGCCTCGACATAAAGGGCTAAGAAGGAACATGGATGGTTTTTAGTCAGTAGAAGTCGGACACTACCTTTCGCTCTGCCCAAGAGCGGGAGGGGTTCGATGATCAATGATTTTCCACCCGCCAAAAAAGAAAAAAAAAAGGGTCTCACAAGGTTTTCCTTTAGTGTTTTGAGACACCACCCCACACCACTACCCCCACCACCACCCCCCACCTCCCACCACCATCCCACGACTACCATTTCCCTGAGTGGGCTGTACCTCTAATAAAAAAATTAAAATTTACATAAACAAAGCCTCCATCGAAGTACTCAGCATCTAAATAACAGGACGTCCTGCTATCCCAAGCTTATCTTATACAAAACAATTTCTCCAAACCCCTCCCACTTCCTTGCAATGGCGCGAACTGCAACTGTTACTCATCGTAATGTCCACAAATTGCATCCGCTGTGTGTTACTGGCCGGTTTTTACTTCCATCTTCTGAATGGTTATCATTAGAAACTCTTTGGTTGTTATTAAATAACGTTTAGAGGGTTTTGTATGTGTTTGGTTTGAAGAGGAACTGAGAGAGAAGCTTTGAAAAAAAGTGCTTACATTATGTGTCTGTAACTTTTTTTACCCGACTGCAACGAACCCCAAAAGGAGGGTTATTTCCAAGTTTTTTTGGAGTACCAAAATGAAAAGGTATATAACTTTAAATATTAACTGGGTTGTGGAGGTCAAATAGGCAGTCGCTCCATGTAAAATGCTGGTATTCAACGGCATCCGGTTTGACTGGAAGCCGAGTCTAACATAGCTGGGTGATTGCTGAAAATCCAAAATAAACAAAGGTAGATTTGACAGACCGAGATTGAGAGAAAGGAAATTTTAAAACCATTGCATTTTCTTAACACAGTAAATATCACAAACGTTTTGGAAAGCGATAGAATTTCAAAGTACATCATTTCTTAATATTTCAATTTATTTTAAGAAAACCTTATTTGATTTTATTTTAAAAATAAATTGAAATACTAAGATATCTCTTAGAATTTTCTGGTCACGTCCAGGTGCAAAGTAGGTACCTGACTGAAAAAGAACTGAAAAAATTCTATCAATTTAAAAGAAAAAAACAATATCTATTTTATTTATTGCTGTTCGGTCAGTTCATGTTCGATTCGTCACCGTTTATTTATAGTCTCATTTATTTTAGGAACAGACTATTGAGTACTAAAGCTAGTGTTAATAAAATGTTGGACAATGCCAGAGTAAGTTGCACAGTTTGTTAGGAAACATATCGATAAAGAAGTTCATACGGAAACTCTGCAAAACGGCTTGTCATGCAAACTTTCATACGTAAAAAGAATGTCTATGTTTTTAGCAATATGATTACTTTTGTGCTTCTTATTTTTTGTATGAATAAGTATATCTGTTATTCAAGATTCTACTTTATTGAATGTTTACAAATGTTCAAAGTTTTTTAATGACTATGATTCGACAGTTCTCTCTACTCTGGAGGGTTTTTAGACTTTCAGTAATACCTACTCTGGTAAATAATTATAACCTAAGTTTAAGGTCGAAGTTTGTGCAACAGACTCTATTTCACTTGACCACCCTTGATCTAAAGACATGCGTTATTCAGTAAAAAAAAAACAAACACGTAAGTCAAAACCTCAAAAAACCTTAATTCAAAAGCGCCAAAAAGAGCATCAGTCTGCGGTTGCCATTTGTGTTTCAAAATAGCACAACCTTACAATTATAAAGAACCCCCAAATTTAATAAATGACATCTCTATCGCTACCCCGAGTTATAACTTACAAACTCTATTATTAATGTCATGGTGGCGCTACTTGTCAAAGGAACTGTCAAAGTTCTGTCAAATTCAGTACATTTTACGTTAGTTCTTAGTTTCGCCACCCGCTTTTATAAGTTGGTCGGTGTATAATATTGCTGGCGAACTATTTGGTTGGAATTGATAACGGAAGCTAACCCCCGGCCGCATTATGCGTTGTATATCATTAGGGGTCTCTAGTACCCGTAGACACGGCATTTGGACTCGCAGTTATGTTGGTGTGTATGATCTTTAAAAACAAATCATAAGGTAGTCTAAATCTACGAAAACTTACTCTACGTACCTTTAGAAATAAGTATCACCTTAATACAATTTTCTGATTATTTTTTTTCTGTAGGTATTTGGTGAGAACAACACGTTAAATAAATAAATAAAATAAGACACTATTTTTGGAGAGTCGTGTAATAAAACTACAAAACCCTCACACTGCTCGGCTGCTGCTAGTATTCGAGGCAACGAGGTGTAGTTTTTCTATAGGTAGATAGAGCATAGAGAGATAGAGCATCCTCCATAGGTTCTGAGAACTGCCTTAAATTAACTGTCAGTGGTATTTACGATTTTTCAAAGATGTCAAGAGCTTTTTTTTAATTTGCTTTTTCAAGCCACAAACAATAAGTATATAATGGTCGAGTAGATGGATATTCTCATGAATAACTTAATTATTTTTCTGAAAGCTCCTGAATACCAGCAATACACTTATATAATCAAGCATTTTTTATTCTTTTTCAACAGTGGAATCACTATTCGGAAAAATCCTCACGGCATTTCGTGGTCGAACAAACTACACAGTCGAAACCAGCCGTCCTAAACGAGAACACAAAAATAGTCGGTAATTTCGGGTGCGGTCATTATGACACATCTTAATTTAGTTTCAACACATAAATTGTAATAAGTAGACACGGGTCCAATGCGGGTGGCCTTAAGACGAACGGCCATTACCATACAATAGAAAATGATGATCGACTTGATGGAAAACGAACTAACGATATTGGAATTTAGAAGATTTCGGACTAATTGGAAACTAACATAAATAAATTAACTCGAAAATATAATTTACATAAACTTTTGTAGCTGAATTTTTTATCTCTATATTAGTCTATGATCTCTGACACTCCCTTATTAATTATAGTTCAGCATTGTTACTTGATATTGCGTTTCGAATCACGATAAAGTGGTTTCGATTAAGACAGATTCGATTTGCAAAGAAAATTATAAATCAACTACGAAACTGTGTAGGCGGGGATTAGAAAATAAGTAGATATTAAGCTCTCTCTTAATATAGATACCTACTTGTTGATGAATGGAAAACGTTGCAGCTCAATTAATATTTCTATAGGGACTATATTTCACTTCACACTTGCTTCACAAAGAACTGTCAAACTTTCAAAAATGGTGTTTTGGCGAGACTTTATTCCGATTTCAACTGTGAAGCTTTCAAAAATGGTGTAGGTTTATGGCGACACTTTTTTTCTATTCTAAATATGAAAGCAACGGAAACAAACAGCCCTAGGGGTGTATTATGATGATCGTCCCTATTTCCAAATCGGTCCAATTTGGTCATTACCTACACATCTATATTTGTTCGAGTCATAACGCGATGTGTGGCCAGTAATCGATTATCATAAGTGCTGGCTGGTGGAACAGGAAATAAATGTGTTTTTTGTGCGTTTGAAATTGGAAGACATTTGTTTCTTTTTTTTTTTCATTTTTGGAAGTGTGATGTTTGACAGCAAGTTTAGGGTTACATAGTAAATCTCACCGGGCGGCGTTAAGGTTTCTCCATAATTTAAAACTGTTGAAACGAAAAAGCCAACCCCAGAAAAAGCCGACCCCAATATAGAAGAGAAAAGGCTTGGGAGATGATGATCACAACTTTAACACCAGAAATAAGCATAAACTACGCGCTCCTTTTCACCGGCTTCACAAAGTTCATAATTCATTCGTAGGGCTCGGTATAACATTTTATAACAAACTGCCATCTTCTTTTCTAGACTTGCCATTTAATGCATTTAAAGCCAAAGTGAAATCTAATCTTTGTTCAAAAGCTTACTATTCCATTAACGACTACTTAAATGATAAGAATAGCTGGTCGTTGAGTTGAACACAAGACAATGTTTGTAATTTATGTTCTTTCTCCAAAATTAGTTTACTGGTAATATGTTATGTCTTTTTTATGTTTTATTATTATATACCTTTTATTATTGATTGTAGTCAATCGTAATATTAACTTACACCATAGTATTGTATCGAGTCTGGTTCTTCTAACCAAACAGATAGATGTGTTGCTGGAGAGTTTGTTCCGCCACTTCTTCTTTCCAGCAAAAACACTAGGAAGTGTCGAAGGGTGGGCGTTTTGGGGGACTGTCACTTGTAAATAAGTAAAGTAAATTTTGACGTTCGAGAAGTGCTGATTATCAGCCTAGTTTGAATAGATGAGTTTTGATTTGATTTGATAATAAATCGGTGAAGTAAAATTATCATAAATAGCTAGGAATAGGCTATTTAATTTAGTAGTAGGTACCTATTTATGTTAGTAGTATAAAATAAACATGTAATTCACCTGTATATTAATTACGTTTACTGTTATTGTTAGCCTGTGTCATCCCTCAGCTGGGCAAAGGCCTCCCCCAATGAATTCTAAATATTTCGATTTTGGGGCAATGTGGACCACTGGTTGTTGGTTCTGTCCAGCTTGTCCCGCCATCTCCTAGGAGGTCTAACGCCTTCTGTCTGTGTCAGGTCTCCTTGATTCGTTTACTTATTAATAAGTAATTTTTACAGTTCTAAAGTAATGTTCATAGTTAATTTTGCCTATCAACGAAGTAGAAGTAAGTAGTTCAATTTACATTATTCTTCACACTAACAAGATACTTAATTAACCCGTCACAATTACTAATAACTTACAAAGATTAATATCTACCTCGCATATTTCATTTGAGTTTCTAAAACGGTACTCAAATCGTTCCATCCATGACGGTGCCTACTAAATCGAAGTAAACACAGCATGAAATACCTACATTGGTATTAAAGCAGACGGTAGCGACTACCTACGGGTGAATTACAGAGAATTGCATTCAATCGAGTGTTTGTACTGGACTGATTGCTTATAGGCTTTTACTGTTGTTATTTGAGGTAGTAGCGGCTGAAACGATCCTTATTTAAAATAAAATTTTGGTTTGTCTGTAACTCGCTGTTTTTGACATTTGGAATTGGAAAACAGCATGGAAATAATAAGTACTAACGCCTGTTTGCCAAGTAAACTAGAATAATTATGCTGACTTTGAAAAAAAAAAGTAATGAAAGAGTTAACAACTTAAAATTTTTAACATGGAATTCATATTCTACACTTCAGTCAACTCCAGATGAGTTGACTATCAACGAGGATTTGCATTTTTTTCTAACCAACTTGGAACCTAATACTTCAGCGATAAAGTTGAATTTGACAGATTTTTGTTGATATTAAGCAGACTGTAGCGACTACCTACACCTACGGGTGAATTACAGAGAATTGCATTCAATCGAGTGTTTGTAGTGGCCTGATTGCTTAAAAGCCTTTTACTGTTGTGATTTGAGGTAGTAACAAATAAATAATAATAATAACGTAGCACGTGGCACGGTTGGCGCAGTGGCTCAAGCAGTTGACTGCTGCGCTACGTGTCGCTGGTTCGATCCCCGCACGGAACAAATATTTGTATGGCCTACAGATAGTTGTTTCGGGTCTGGGTATTTGTGTATGTGAGTTTAAATGTCTGTGAACGCATCCACGATACAGGAGAAATTCCTAGTGTGGGGAAACGTTTTATCAAAAAAAAAAAAAGGTACCTTATTTTGAAATAAAATCCTTAAAACTGGCTGTTTATGACATACATTGAAAAACGGCACGGAACTAATAAGTAGGTAGCTGTTTCTTGAAAAACAGGCGCTAAATAGTTCTGGAAAGTGCTGATTTTGACTTGACTCTCAAAACCCAAGTCACAACAGTTTTCAATATTCTAATAATAATTTCTTCGACCGTGCTCAGTCATCAACTGGTACATCTACCCCGCTTCGTTGTTAGGCAAACTCATACAACCATTTACGTATTGAATTGTGAGCAACGTAGATTAAAGTGAGGTTATTTGCCTTTTGATATTTGCTTGCTATAAGGTTGATGAAGGATTCAATAAATATTGTTTTAATTCATAATAAATTAGAAATTAATAATTGAAGTTCTCTCCGTGGCGTAGTTATCTGAATTTAATAAATTATTATCATTAATCTAATAAACATATCAACACAACATAACTTTTAGCATTACTGGCGAAATATGGGTGTCTATTGGGCGCACTTCTGCCTAATCCTTTGGAGTTTAGAGGCGTGATGTTATGTTATAAAAATGTTAAAGAAATGTCTAATATTATAACTTTAGTACTTAAATACAAATTTGCCTTAGTAAACAATTACCTTTTTTTTTTTGGCAGGTGGAAAATCATCAAATAACCCCTCCCGCTCTTGGGCAGAGCGAAAGGGAGTGTCAGACTTCTATTGACTAAAAACCACCTATGTTCCTTCTTAGCCCTTCATGTCGAGGCCGCGGTATCTCTTGCGAACAACCCGCAGCCCCGACAGTAAACAATAAGCTCAGTTTTCTTTAGTGTCTTTACTCTGATGCATCTATTTACCGGCTGTACGGTATATAAGGTGATGTTTGCCGATGTCCCCGAGGTAATGTTTCAGCTGAGCCTGAATTTATTTTTAAACTCATTCCATGGTTTCCATCGCATGTAGTCATTGAACTCTATTTCAATGACTAATTGAGCGATCAGTTTTGGTGACGTAGTTGGATAAAGACTTTTGCGTAGTTCGAATATGTACTAAGTACCTACCGAGTTCACTAACGGTCGACCAATTTTGAACCTTATAAGTTAGGGTTATATTGTAAAAAGTGGCAAAAACTCTCCGTGAACTCAGAACCTAAGGAAAAAGCGTGTAATTTCTAAACTTTCTTGACCAGTCAATAACTACACAAAGTTGACCACTCAAATCAAGCGGAACAACCACTTTTTGTAGAAGATATCGTTTTCAGCGTTTTTTCCTTGTTTATGGACGGAATGAAGTGGCACTCAATTCTTAAACGATTTCTTTTTTTACCGGGCTCAATTGGCGATAAATTTGAATATCCAAGATTCGTCTTAAACAGACGGCGGCACATTAGGCTACCCGAAACTGTGAAATTTTCCCAATCAAACTTGAACCTATCGATTTAGCGATAAAGTTCAAAATCTATAAAAGCAGTTTGTCAAATTGTAGTACCTTGGTGTGCAGTCAACTTTACGGAATGCCGCAGACGCTGCTATTGACGAGAACACCTTTTAGTCCCAACTGAACTGAAGAAGATGAAAAGGAACCTCAAGGATTGAATAATCATCCCGTCGGGGCTGTGGGTTGTTCGCAAGAGATACCGCGGCCTCGACATGAAGGGCTAAGAAGGAACATGGGTGGTTTTTAGTCAGTAGAAGTCTGACACTCCCTTGCGCTCTGCCCAAGAGCGGGAGGGGTTATTTGATGATTTTCCACCCAGCATAAAAAAAAGTATTGAATAATCATCATGCATCTTAGAGTGATGGCCCACTGATAACTCCGCCCACTTACGACTCATAGGCCTGGGTTTAAAACACCATCGTAATCATCCACAGCTTGACTTCATCCACTAATTTGTATAGGCCTCTCTTTGCTTGTGCTAAGCTTTACGTTCTTGTGCCAGCCGCATCCAGGATATTCAACCATCACTTTGCATAATTTATTTCATCACCACTGCTTTCGAAACGGTCATGAAAAGGTCCTACCATCAAAATTCGAGGATATGTTGATGGAAGCTACCATCCCTCACAAGACGCGAGAAGGTCTGTATCCCTGTGTGGTAATTTTATAGACTGGTGGTTAAACGATGGATGGACTGTGTTAAGAATGATATGGCATTAAAGGAGGTGTCTCATGAGATGACGAGAAACAGAGAAGTATGGAAGAAGAAGACATGCTGCGCCGACCACAAATGAATTGGAATAAGGGCAAGACAATGATGATGGCTGTTTGATGACATAACCCTAAATATAAAATGGAAGCTATGGAGGAGACATTATCAGCTCACCTCATATTGCCACACTACACATATTGCCCAAACACTAACTTTTTTAGTCAAATTGTCATCAATGCTCAGTAACACAATAATCAGATCGATCGTCAATCCTCGTCACAGTCCGTGAATGGTCGGCGCGTTCGTGTGACATCGGGTGACATCGGCGTTGACGCGTCAAGCTCGCGACAAAGCGACGATGCCGCGGCGACGTGGCTAATCATTTGTATTGTTGTTCTGCAGATGTTTGGGGGCTTGTAGGGTGACACTGTTTGTCCGAGGATTTTTCGATTTCATTGGGATATACGCATTAATTAGTCATTCGTGAACGAATGCAAATGGAAGTGATCTGGGTTTTTTGTGATTGTTTGAAGGTAGGTAATTCATTAGTTCATAATAAATAAGAAAATTCTTCAAAATCCTTTCTAGATACCTCGTGGATGGATCTTATACCAGCACTTCATGTTAGTCAGTTTTATAAGACCCATCTAACTAAATAGAACAGGTGCCTACTTAAATATTCCTAAACAAACACGCTTACCACCCAAACCCTCTTGGTAAATTTTATCAGTTGAGAACAGTGCTACAAAGTCTATCTAACTCCTAATCTTCTGCCAAATATCACATGCTTTTAGTGGTTGTCCGACCAAAACTGATCAACCAACCTTCAGCTCATATTGTACTTCGGTTAGTGCGACTAGCATGAGATTCTGGGTTCGATTTCTGGGTCGGGCAAAGACTGAATTCGTGCCCAGTTAATGGCAGTAGTCTTGCCCCTTGGGTGTGCTTTCAGGTACAGCTCTGCCTAACCCTTCGGGGATAATAGGTGTGATGTTATTTGCAATTAGGCAAGCAAGTCAGCCAAACATTTAAACCAAGTCAACAAAAATCCCGCAAATGCCACCCATCCACCTTGCCACCCTACAATAACAATATGTGTCGGTTTAATTACGCGTGACCGATGTACCTCAGTTATTGAGCGTCGCCTATTATCCAACAGTGATAGATAGACTCGTCTGAGGACACCATGAATGCCTAATTGAGACCCTATTACATTTATGATGGGGATATTAATGTGTGATCAGGAACTGAGAACGGTGATGATTGAATGATGAGGGATCTGTGAGAAAGGGTGACTTTTGTAAGTAATATTGTCATTATTATGAATATTAATATTAGTATTCAAAAGGAATAGAAAATAGGGGTATGTAAAGAAGGTTATTATGATGACTAATAGCGAGATATGTGATTTGTCTGAAATTCAGGAAGACGCCTAAAGTGTTGCTGATGAGTTGTAGTTTCGATGCCCAGATTATAATTTAATAATAGATTTAAATATGAAATCTCTCAGTAGCAGCCATGGAGTTTGGATTTGTGTTCGGCTTATGGCAATAAGATATTTAATTAAACTATATGGTCAAAAAGCTATTCAATTATGTAACTTGGCTGAAATTCGGTAAATAGAGTATCTATACTTTACTTTAGATAGATACATTCATAAACTCATGCCTTTTTCCCATGGGGGTAGGCAGATACCACAGAACGCCACTTGTTACGATCCTTTTTTTTTTTTTTTTGGGGCGTGGGAAATTATCAAATAACCCCTCCCGCTCTTGGGCAGAGCGAAAGGGAGTGTCAGACTTCTACTGACTAAAAACCACCTATGTTCCTTCTTAGCCCTTCATGTCGAGGCCGCGGTATCCCTTGCGAACAACCCGCAGCCTCGACAGGCGTTGGCCCTTGCGGGCCCCTTCCATGTTGCTGACATCTCTTTGAGGCGCGCGTGGAACACGAACGCGCCGTCGACACGGCCTGTCGTCGTCATAAGACGGACGGACGGCGAGCTTACCCATCACTCACCGTCCACAGGCCCGCGTCTACGGTGGCCGGAAGCCATCACGTGGCCCCCGACGCCCGGATCGCCTCCCGCGGCGGCTGGGACGAGAGGTTCTCTCCCTCTCACGTTCCGCTACCTCCTTCGCTAGCATCACTGCTTCGCAGAAGGAGGCGACGGCGTCCCATTCCTCCTCGCCCCGGACCATGGCTTGCACCAGGGCCGGACGCGAGAAGTCGCCGCTGCCGATCGCCGCTACGAACTTGCTACGATCCTTACATACTCCTTTTGCCTCGTCTACATCATACATCTGGTCATACTACCAAGTTTATTTTGTTGCACAACATACTTGTTATTACTTTAACAATAGTTTTTAATCGAAGGTTTGCATCGCTAAAAACTCACTAAAGTCATCAAAGACCACCCATCCACCAGAAACGGTAGTAACTCCAAATCAAAACGTGTCATCAGCGTAACGACCACTAAATCCGACCATAAAGCACCACAGACAAAATAGAAGACAAGATGGCTGACCTCCGACGCAGTTAATAAATGCGTAGCTGTGACATTATCACTCGCTACAGAACGGGCATTAATAAAGGTAATAAAATTTAAAGACAATGGGTATGTATGTAACTAAAATGTTAAACAGCTATATAAAAGAATAACTAAAGTCCATTTCACGAAAGAAGTCCCGCGGACAATTGTGGAACTAAATTTAACTGATCGGCCATGTTGTCGTTTGTGGATGTTATCAAGGTGCGTTTGTTGTGGTAGATATTTTGTGAGTTTATTATTGGATTAGTGCGTTATAAGGTTTATTTACGATGCCAAAAGTTGTGAAACAACATTATGTCGCGCGACATACAGCGCTGCGTCTGCGGGACTTCTTTCGTGAAATGGACTTTATATGAAAGAGCGACCTTCAAAGGACTTCGTATTCGACGTTTTACATAAATTTTGGTGAGCACCTTATTGTCAAGATGTCAATATAGTTTTATACGATATTTTATGTACCTATACTTACCGATTAATACAGGAATGCATTCGTTAGTTGAACATGAGGTCCCGGGTTTGCAAAATTCTCAGGTCGAGCAAAGTGCTATTTGATTTTTCTATTAGGAATTGCTCAGTAGGAGCCACGGAGTCCAGTTTCGTCTGAGTTTGGTTGATGGCAATAGGTTGGCCACCCCACTATAACATGGGACTTAAACAAACCTGGAGAAATGTGGGTGTACTTAAAGGTACACCGGTGCCCCGTGATGTTCTTAATGCGATACATGTTTTCTTAGTGCAGTTGACGGCACAGTTGGCGTAGTGGCTAAGCGATTGGACTGCTGCGCTGCGTGTCGCGGGTTCGATCCCCGCACATATATTTATATGGCCTGCAGATAGTTGTTACGGGTCTGGGTATTTGTGTATGTGACTTTATATGTTTGTGAACGCACCCACGATACAGGAGAAATACCTAGGGTACAATAGACCTCCCAAAATACCCACAGTTATAGCGCCACTGGAGACCACACTGCCTCCTCAAGGACCATGAATCGCTAATTTTATAGCAAATGTAAGGATGTTAATGGCTCTAAGTATGTATGTGAGGCAGAGAGGTATATATCTCTCGGGTTGTTCGAAACAGATACCGCGGCCTCTACGCAAGAGCTAAGAAGGAACGATCGGCGGCGGCGACCTCTCGTATCCAGCCCTGGTGCAAGCCATGGTCCGGAGCGAGGATGAATGGGACGCCGTCGCCTCCTTCTGCGAAGCAGTGATGCTAGCGAAGGAGGTGGCGGAACGTGAGAGGGAGAGAACCTCTCGTCCCAGCCGCCGCGGGAGGCTCTCCGGGCGTCGGGGGCCACGTGATGGCTTCCGGCCACCGTAGACGCGAGCCTGTGGACGGTGAGTGACGGGCTAGCTCGGCGTCCGTCCGTTTTATGACGACGACAGGCCGTGTCGACGGCGCGTTCGTGTTCCACGCGCGCCTCAAAGAGATGTCAGCAACATGGAAGGGGCCCGCAAGGGCCGACGCCCGTAGGGGCTGCGTGTTGTTCGCAAGAGATACCGCGGCCTCGACATGAAGGGCTAAGAAGGAACATAGTTGGTTTTTAGTCAGTAGAAGTCTGACACTCCCTTTCGCTCTGCCCAAGAGCGGGAGGGGTTATTTGATGATTTCCCTCTCCCCAAAAAAAAAAAAGGGCTAAGAAGGAACATGGGTGGTTTTTAGTCAGTAGAAGTCTGACTCTCCCTTCCGCTCTGCCCAAGAGCGGGAGGGGGTTATTTGATGATTTCCCACCAAAAGAAAAAAAAAGGGTTAAGTATCAAATAAAACCATTTCTATCTTTAATATCTGTCTTTACAAATGCTTCAATCTATAATATCCATAGGTACCATACCTATGTGGTATAAATAACTACTGTAAATCCATGAAAAGTAGACTTGAAAAACGATTGCCTATGGCTGTAATATCAAAATATTATTTGCATGACGTGTCCACTGTCCCCCGCAAAAAATCCTACATATTATTACAATTTTGCATGACGTGTCCACCGCAAAAAAATCCAACGCATTTTACAATCTAGCCACTAAATTCTACATCGCATTTTTCAAAGGAGCTCGCTAATTTTCACAGGGGAACATGAAAACGAGGCAAAGAGAAGCAAACATCTTTATCTTAAAGTCAATAACTACATTCTGTACACCTTTATCAAAGTGGACCACCTTTTAGCGCCTCCGTGTTTAGTCACAGAATCCTTTTTGATGGATCACAAACTTATTATTGGGAGATCATAAAATCGCAGAACTTTTGTCAATCTTGACAAAGTTTTGTTACCCATTGATGCTTTACTTACGAATTTAAACACACCGTTGTATTCAAAAGCAGCAGTGGATATCGAAGTATGTTCTACTTAAATGTTTCAGACAGAGGTTATAAGGTTCATTTTTGCCTGAATGACCGCAAAGTAAAGTTTGTCGGCGCGGTCATCTGTCATCAACGGATGTCACATTATGCCTCGTTTTTGGACCACAAAAGATTCGGGCTCCTTTCTAATCAGTTGTATTATAATAAACAACTCTTTCCAAAGCTTTTTTCATCAGATGACAATCCATTGCTGGTTTTGCTTGAATCTTTTCTGGCGGTTACGGAGAAAGGGAGTAATGTATGGGTTTTTTGACAGAGATGTCATAGATATTTGTTGGTGCACTTCAAAATAGACGATCAATAATGCTTTATTCTGGTTGAAGGTGTAAATTGACATTAAAATGCAGTTTAAACGATGTTCGGTCTATGAGAAAGAGTTTTTTGTAAGATTTCGGTTCGTTTTGGTAGCACATTGTCAATTGACCCTTTTTGGCTAGTTGAGTTCCTATTTGTGATATTTTTCGGTCCATTGGAATTTTACAAAAACATCTAATATTCATAGATGACATATTTGTATTAGTCGATATACATGTTTTAGTAGTTCAATATTAACGTAGCTGCCGAGAACAG
The DNA here is from genome assembly GCA_949774965.1 of Diarsia brunnea. NCBI lineage: Eukaryota > Metazoa > Arthropoda > Insecta > Lepidoptera > Noctuidae > Diarsia > Diarsia brunnea. The sequence continues at coordinate 5,798,673 of OX459019.1, forward strand.
GATAGATTTTAAAGCAAATAAACCAAAAGTTCAGCTTTTCGTTTATTGTTGAAGCACATATTTTTCCAGACTAACTTTTTTCGTAACAACAAAACGTAAAAAAGAAATGTAAATTTATCAAAAGAGTTTGGAAACTGGTCGCCAACATGTTGATGGCCTGGTTGCTACAATAACGGCTAAATAGGTACTTAGACTGCTGAGCACGAATGCCAGGGATCCATTCCTGGCCCCCTAGACAAACGTGACATCTCTTAAGCTAATGTCTTTGTATGGAGTTGACATTAGCTTTAGAGATGTCACGTGATGTCATCTCTAAAGCTAATGTCAACTGAATACAATTTGATCTTTCCGTTGGTGTTAACGCTTACAGAAAAGGGATTTTGTCTAGGCCCCCTTGTGGACCACATCATGTGCCCAGACTTAAGAAATTACTTATATCTTTCGCAATGGGGTACAGACACCTCTGCCTAACCCTGCGTGATATACAGGCGTGCTGTGATATTATGTGGTAGGGCTTTTCTCCTTGCCTTTTTAGACTGCAACGCATTATTTATTCCGAATAGTTCAAGAATTTACGCAGAGTCCTCAAAGAGACCTTTTTTTTTTTGGGCTGGTGGAAAATCATATAAATCATCAAATAACCCCTCCCGCTCTTGGGCAGAGCGAAGGGGACTGTCAGACTTCTACTGACTAAAAACCACCCATGTTCCTTCTTAGCAACAGAACAACCCGCAGCCGCTGCAATTCAAGTCTAAACAGCCCATAAAAATAAAAAAAATGTACAGCCTCTTCCAGATGGGTCTCACATTGAAACTTAATAGTAATTTTAAATGGGCGGCTGAAATGGTGTGGTATAGAGAGTTATAAGACCTCAAAAGATGTCTGAAAATAACTAGAATCTATGTATAACTTTGCTTTTCGAGCAACATAACACACGAGTAGTAGAGAAAAGATTTAATATGGTCTGAAGATAAATAAATAATAATAAATAACTAATAATAGCTTTCATCCGGGCAAAAATCTTAACTCTGAGCGGCTGAGAATAATTCCTAAAATCTAAAATTCCTGCTTCCAAAATCTCAAAAATATTTAGTTGACCTGGGAATCTAACTCAATCCCTGATCCCTGACTCAGCAGCTAACAGTAGCGTTAGAAACTAGAGCAACAAGACAGCATCTTCTATTAATAAAACCCATAAAATAACAACAGTTTATTTAAAAATTATTTTAAATGGCTCATCGTAAATGATCCTTATTAGTAAAGGTTCGCAGATCACACTACTATTCTAATTTAATGCAATAAACTTAACTTTTTTGCTAGGTAAGGATAAAGGTAGCATTACTATTACCTGGGTCATAGACAACGTGATATTCTCTAAGCAAAAACGGTGACGGCACGGTTGGTGGAGTGGCTCAAGCGATTGGACTGCTGCGCTGCGTGCCGCGGGTTGGATCCCCGCACGGAACAAATATTTGTATAGCCTACAGATAGTTGAATGATTGAAGTCTTTTTGTCGTGTTACGAGATAAAAGGAGTATGTAAGGATCGTAGCAGGTGCTGCGGGTTGTTCGAAAGAGATACAGCGACCTCGGCACAAAGGGCCAAAGAAACGGGCGTTTCCTAATCTGAATCACTTACGAACATAGATTTAGTTAGGTACACGAACTAAAAAAAGAACGTTAACACGATTGGACAGTTATCCATACTCCGGGTGTATTTTCAAAACTCATGAATATGAAAATTATAGGGAGTTGGGTTCATATTTCAAAGTTCTTTCGAATGGGTCCGTATTTTCGTTGACGGACTTAGAGAGTAACCCCTCTGCAGTAAAGCCTACACAGTACATAAGAACGCTTAGTCCTTACGAGGCTTAGATTTCTGCCTACCCTCAACTCACGCCTTTCCCCATGCGAAAAGGCGTAAGTTTATATATGTATAAATACAAAAATATACTGCATAGATATAAACTGTTATATTAGGACTTATACTGAGTGGAACAGGAGGAACACAGCATACGAGGTTGAAGAGATGTGACATCCCCAGTCTCAGCGCCAGATTCGCATAGGGAAATGAGAGCTACCCTGAAACCGCTCTCATAATAATATAAAACAAAAACGGACTAAAAGTCGGTCAACCCAGTGGCTTATTGTTCAAGGACAGATTACCATGATGCAGAAAAGAAGAACAAAAAAAAACAAAACATTAGGACTTATAATTTATAGTAAAAGAAATAATACCTATATACCGAAACTCAATCTTTTTTTTCTAATTCCAACCTACTCAATAGAAAACTGCCAAATTCTACCCAGCATCCTAATCAAGAGCTATAAACTGATCCGCTTCTGATTCGAGCGGCCGAAGGTGGTGTCTTAAGGCCGATTAGTGGCCTCTGTCGCTCCTCTCATTACTGAGAGCCCTAATTGCACCGCCGCGGAGCCTCAAACGTGCCGACCGCTTTCATCTCGCCGACGGCGTGTGGCCCAAAGTGTGGGAGTGGGTGGGTGCGGGCGGATAAGCGGCAGCGGGTAATGTTAGGGCGAATTTTTCTGATTGAAAGGAACGGTCAGCACATTTGAACCGTGTTCATGAGCTGTCTGCGTAATAATCGTCGTATATGTAATCATGTTTGCTTTCAATCATACAACCCGCTCTTTGTAGTCTTCAGTTTTTAAAAGATTGTTTTATTATTTTCTGAAAATTAAAAATAAATAATACAAAGAATTTGAAATGAGATGACCAGTAATAGAGACGTATAAAAGAGGAAGATGTGCTGCGCCAACTCCAAATGAAATAGAATAAGGGCGAGAGAATGATGATTGTAATTAAGAATTTGAAAAATGTGCAATTTCAATTTAGTAGGCAAAGAATTTAGGAACCTAATAACGGTCTTTCACCTAAGTAGCACTTGGCTCCTGTTATATGGGAGTTTCCCACCGATACTTTCAAAATATTAGCCTCTTAGGTAGAAGAATAAACGCATTTTCTGATACTACATCAGATAATGTGTTTATTCCGAAAAATAAACCTATTTCAAGTAAAGTCAAATTTCAGTAAGATTCGCTATACCTACTTATTATTTTCTTTATTCATAGATGAAGAATGTTTCAAAATAAGTTTTTGTAACTTAGAATGTTAGTCTGTGCAACACTACGTAAAAACTAATCGCTTTCTGTGGTTTTAACTTTTCATACACAACAAAAAGTAAAGACTACAGAACAAATTAACCCAAATAAGTAAACATCTGTAAACCCGGAACCTTCTTTCACGAATTGATTAAAATTAATAATTGGTCAAAACCTATCAATAACGCATTACCAATAATATCGATTGCTACCTACTGCTCCGCAAAAACCAGATTTATTATAAACACGAGGTGTTTTCTAATTAAAATAAAAACCCAATAAACATTTTATTGTGGACCACTAATTGATAATATGGCAATTATGAAAACCATCTAACTGACACTAATGAACATTGCAAAAACTGTATCATCGTTTAAAATTATTAATTTGGTACATCAATATTCATAATGGAAAAAGTGTTGTAATAATAATACGCTATCGCTTCCGCTTGTGACGTACCACCACTCTTTTCACACAACGCTCTCTGACCAAAATTATTCTGCAGTTGGTAAAAGGATACGCATAATGTAACTTTAGAAATTGAACTTTAACACTTGGGTATACGATCTGTGTGAATTGTACTGAAACAATTTCAAAAGTTTTGTTAGGTTGGTATTCCTGTAATTGTTTTTATTCATTGATTGCCCCATAGACTATCAGTAAGGTGGGCTTTATAGCCTGTCTATTAGCAGCCAAGGAGTTATCATCGCCTTATAGTGGATTTGTACTAATTTTATTATATTCTTAACTTTATTGTCATGGACAATGTTTTTAATAGAAACGGATGCAACGTGATATTAATTAAATTTTAAAAAGCCCTGTGTTAGCTATAAAATGTCTACTGAGTTAGCAATCAAGATGGCTGCGATAAAAAATGACAGTAAATTGATAGGTTGATTGATTGATTAGCAAGACACCGTTTTGAATAAAATATTGGCTTGTAAAAGTGGTAGCTACTAGTTTCTGCTTTTAATATGGACGATTGGACGTATTTACATCGTTTGTTGGATTTTATTAATTTTATTGGTAAATAACATCTTAATAGGGAATTATTATTATGTATTTTAATTGGAATCCAGTTCATCAACGTTTGGGCTTTAGTTCTCATAGTTAGAATGTTGCTACCTTAGATTACCACATAGTATGGAGTTTGAACGCGTATTTTCTTTGCATTAAGTATGACACAACTAAGTAACTATTTTGTATTGTACATATTAACTGCAGGGCCTAAAATTCTACAGGACCTTTCCTGAGTTTATATTTTAAATTTCGAGCCAAAATTTCCATTCGACATCAAAAACGGAACCAGAAAAAACATCCCAACGAAATTCGCACCGCGTCATATTAAAATAGTCTAAAATTAATTGATTTCTAGACTTCTCATCTTTAATAACGACCGCACATAACATAACACATTCAATATTTTTTCAAAGCTATCTTCACGGACCACCTCGGTGTTTTGATATTAGGAAATCGTGATATGATACCAACATTATGGCAAATAGGTACAGTCGGTGACCAGTATTATCTGACCCCTCGTGTAAAGAAGAAATGGGCAAATAGTGTAAGAACAGAGGTCAGATAATGCTGGGTACAGACTGTACATGGATCGAGCATTTACCTTCTATACACGTAGGCGTACTGAGAGAAAGTTTGTTTATCTGTATGTCTGTTTGTTTGCATCAATTTAACGTATTATTGAATGGACATTAAGAGATGTTTGAGTTTACAATTTTGTTGGTTTTGGGGATATGTTTGATTTGGGTTTGCGTAATGTGGGATTGGGTGTGATGTGAAAATTCGGTAAGAAAAAATACGAGGAAAATTAAAATTCATTATAATTTTATAAATCATCATTTGTTTAGCCTTTTCCCAACTATTTAGGAGTCGGCTTTCAGTCTAACTGGATGCAGCTGAAAACCAGTATTGGCCGCCACAACACAGTTAGTACCTACTAGCACCTGTAACGAGTGCCAAAGATCTATACCTAAGTATATATGAGTTTGTTAGGTGTTATTAGCTACTGAGCTAGGACAAAACAAGGCAGGCTAGGGTAAACCATACAATACCGTGAAACTGTGCATTTATTAGAATTTGCTTTACGATTGCCGCCCACCGGGTGGCTTCCACAAACTTACAACTAGGACATACTACAGATCAAGCGTGAGTCGATTTATGTGATGCGCTGATACTTATATCATAACATCACGCCTGTAATCTGCGAAGAGTTAGGCAGAGGTGTACCCATTTGGTAGTACACCCACATTTCGCCAGTTATGTTTAAGTCCCATGTAATAGGGGGCAAGCCATTTGCCATTAATCGGGTAAATCACGGTCGTAAAATGGGCCATTTCTATTTAGTAATTTTTTTTAGGGTCATATTTTCTTTACTTACTTACCTGTTTGCTGAAAAAAGGAAATGGCAGTCCGTCTCTAAAATAGACATTTTTTGCGGTGGGAAATCATCAAAAGACACCTTCCGCTCTGCCCAGAGCGGAAGGTGTCTTTTGAAGTAGGTACACACATCAAAAGTGTCTAGGGATCAACATATATTTTTGCAATAACTTTTCTCCTGATTGATAATAATTAAAATTTTCTTTAAGGATTCATCAAATAAAGTGTTTTCGTTTGTCACAGTAACGATAAACCAAGTCACCTTTGCATTAATAAAGAAATTTGCCATTTTCCTAATAAAGGGATTTTTGACATTTCAACCACTAACATTAAAGTTCGAAAAAAAGACTGAAATAACAGTTTTCTTTAAAATTTTATTGGGTAACTTAAACAATTAATAATCCGTGTTTCTACCGCGAACACTAACAACACAAGAACATCGGTTTGGCATACTCAAAATGAGTTCATCCATATCACGCTGTGGAATGGCCGCCCATGTTCGTTGCAACAACAAAAAAAGGTCTTCTTGCGACTGGATACCCTCCATATTCGGCAGAGCTCTTCTCTGTAGCATATCCCATGCATGCTCAATCGGGTTCAAGTCTGGCGACTGAGCAGGCCAGGGCAGGACATTGATGTTAGCTGCGGCGAGAGTCTGTCTTACAACTCTTGCGGTGTGCGGTCGTGCATTATCATGCATTAACTGAAATAAGGGACCGATTTGCACTTGTAGAGGAACGATGACGTCTGATACAATCGTCTCAGCATAAATTTGAGCGTTGAGGTTGCCTCTGATCCAAATCAACTCAGTTCTTCCGCCGATCCAAATACCCGCCCATACCATGATGGTTCCACCACTATAAGGATGGACTTCCTGGCAGGATTTTAATCGCTGTTGGCGTCCAGGGGTTCTCCAGTGTCGTATACGTCTTGTATCCGGTCTCATACCAAAACGAGACTCATCAGAAAAGCACACGAAACGCCATTGTTCTTCTGCCCAATTTCTGTGTTCAAGAGCCCATTGATATCGAATCCTACGATTGTGCATTGCTATAGGTGGTACCCGTAGCGGTCTTCGGGAATGAAGGTTCACTTCATGCAAGCGGTTTCTGACTGTTTGGTAGCTAATTAAGTTCCCTGAAGAGTGATGAAGCCTCACGGCTAACATCATGGCGGTTATTGTTGGAGCTCTTCGAGTTAAGATTTGAATGTATCGGTCTTGTCTCCGTGTGGTGCAGCGATACCGTCCTCCATGGCGCTCAGCCACGGTACCAGTGCTTCGGTAACGTGTCCAAAGTCGACTGATAACACTCTGACTTGTATTCAGAGCTAAAGCCACAGTACGTTGCCGGGAACCAGCTTCTATCATTCCCACGGCTCTGAGCATTTCTTCCCTGCTTAAATGACGTCGCCGCTCCATAATAACGTTGGTTTTAATCAGTAGTAGGGAAACAGTAGCACTAATAATGTCTTCAATGCGTTGTATGTTTTTATAGGGAAAATATTGACAGCTGATTTTCATCTTTTACTCGAATTTGATTCACAGTTCCTGATTCAAATTATGAAATGCACCAAAAAGGATCCATATAAATTTATAAAATCATAAATTTATTACAAAGCCACATCTCAATCTCAAGAAATCCGCATAAAAATGCTTGATCCCTAGACACTTTTGATGTGTGTAGTGTCTGTTTTGTACTGATTAAAATCCACCTATGTTTCTTCTTACCCCTTTCAGTAGACCTTGATTTTACTTATTCAGGAAGAAAAAAACGTGAGAGGTGTCAAGTAACACCCGGATGGAACGAAGTTCCTTTTGATTAATTAGTGAAGGAATTGTAAAATTTTATTTTTTTATGTTATAATAATATTTTTTTATTATTAACAAATATAATGTAATATAAACTTAATCAGTAGGAAAAAAAAAATCTATAGCAAAAAGTGTCGTTACAACTTTTGGTCTTAATTTTTTCCGTCTAGCCCCCTTTCGCAACGCGCGATAAGGAACTTCGTTCCAAACGGAGAATACGCTTGAATTAAGAACCGCCTATTACTTATCTTTCCGCTGAACGTTCTTTTCTGATAAATTGCAGCTTGAACACTTAGCAAGCACCGTGGTCAATCTGAAAAGTACAATAAATTAAATAAGACATACACACCAGAGCTCTTTCTTAAAGTCGTAATTGATCTCTAATTAAAATATCTCGTCTCTAACCTCGACCATAAACAAAAAACAAAACAGCATACAACATAACCTTTATCACAATAAATCACATTGAAAGCCGAGAGTTAGAGGTGGCATTACAAACACAGAGGTTTCCCATAGACACCATAGAGTACGGGCACAATAGCGCCCCTCTAATTGTACCATAGAGTAGACCACACACCGTTGGATGATGGATGCTGTATTAACACGTACCTTCGATGGGATTCTTATTAATGAGTATATTTCATTATTTATTAAGTTTAGTATCGTTCTGGGATTTATTAAGTGGAAATAATTTGAGAAACAAGATTATTCAATGGTTTGTGCGTGCTAGAGATAAAGTATTGAAAGATGGCAGTTTTAATTTAAATTATAATAAACCACTACGCCAGTCATGCCTGCAGGGTTAGGCAGAAATTATCCATTAGCACACCTACATTTCCCCAGTTATGTTTATATTGTCTCTTTTAATAGGGGTGAGCCTAATAACCATCAACCGAGCATATTATGCTACTGAGAAATTCCTGATAGATAAACCAAACTTTGCCCAACCTGGGAATCGAACCCAGTACCCCATGCTCAGCAGTCGCGCTTGCGACTACTAGACCAACAAGGCAGTCAATTTAAATATCTGTATAGATTGAAAGATTTTCATTATCCTCTTACTATTTGATTCGATAAGGGCCTAAACCAAATAAATAGTGCGAATATCCTTTACCATCTAAACTTTAGGCGGTAAAGGACTTTTCCTTCCCATCCTTATTTTTAACCGACTTCCAAAAAGGAGGAGGTTCTCTATTCATGTGTATGTATTTTTTTATGTATGTCCGCGCATATCTCCGTCAATTGTCGACCGATTTTCAAAATTATTTTTGTGTTTGAAGCTGGTCAAGTATTTGCGTCTGATAATCATAATCTCACGTGGGATTGTGGATGCACTGATGATGGAAGATACAACTCCTCAACGGTTAGGAGTTGAAAGAAAATTCCTTCAAAATTATACGAACTTATCGACCGATAGTTGTATTCTTTCAGGCCATTAGGTTGACCTGATGATAGAAGGTAAATCTCATTAAGCGACTTTAAAAAAAGGAGGTTCTCAATTCGTCGGAATCTTTTTATGTATATTCACCGATTACTCGAAGACGCCTGAACCGATATAGAAAATTCCTTTTTTGTTGGAAAAGAGATATCTCAAGGGTAGTACTATGATAAGGAAATCAGGATCTGATGATGGCATCCTAGAGAAATTGAGGGCAGCCCTCAAATTTTATAGGCACGTATTACGTGTTTCGTGCTTTTTCTAAAGCTTTTTAAGTATCTAGCAGTCATCACTTAATGTTGATGAGCTGATGATGGAAGGTATAACTCCTCAACGGTTAGGAGTCGGAGGATAATTCTTTAATAAAATATTATGAGTAGGTACGTATATATGGTTGTACTCTTTCAGGTTATCTAGGTGAGCTGATTATGGAAGGTACTACTCCTCAACAGTTAGAAGTTAAAAGCAATACTAAGGGAATCTTGAAGGTTAAGGGTTAGGTATCTTGGTTGAATGTTTAATGCATAGTAAATATTTGTATAGGATATCACAACTAAAAATGAAAAATAAAAAAAAACTTTTTTGCAAAAATAAACTGATTTCAAAAACACTAAAAAGTAAAAAAAACAAAAACACAAAAAAGTTTTCTTCTGAAGTTTATTTTTCACTTTTTTGTGTTTTTAAAGTCGGTTTGTTTTTGTAAAATAGTTTTTTATGTTACTTTGATTTTGGGAGCACCATTATACGAGTATGTGTTAAAAAAACATGTTTTAGTTAACAAATTGAGGCACTTTATCTATTAAAATCTAAAAGATTTCAGCATTTTTTTTTTTTAAGGCTGTTCTTAATAATTATACTGTGTCTAGATTAATACGAAGAAAATCTAACACATATAACATGTTGAAATATATTCATTTAATAGCTTGTAATTCGGTAGTTAATTACTCCATCGCCAAACCGCAAGATAATCATTTTAAATTAAAAAACTCAAATCAATCTCTTGGTGGTCGCTACCGAAACTTACAAAACACTTTTATATGTGAATAAATAAGTAGTTGTATTGACTTACAAAAGGAAAAATACCACCAATCGAGCTAACGTTACACTAAATTAAATAGCGATGAAAAAAAAACAAATAGAAGCGTAACATGATACCAAAGAATTGATTTCAAAACGATCTAATAGTTAATAGCGAAATTGCCGGCGTATGGCTAAATAACTTAATGTGCTATGGGACCAGACTAACAACAATCTTGAATCTGTATTAAAACTCCCCCTGTATATTATAGACTACGATAATTTTACACTCAGGCACGCGATTTTGACCTCTTTTTCAATGAAGTGAAGGTTAATGTAAAGTGAATGTATTAACATAGTAAGAGCACATATAGAGGGGATTGGTAGACCATAGAGAAATGGTGTGTAGTACCAAAGCGTTCCCATTAAGGTTGTCTATTACGGCAATGATATTATCCACAATTTTGAATCATATCAGTAATAATACATTTATGCGTTACTCCGTTATTATATGATGAGCATTTACTGTTTATACATGTACACTGTAGTGCGGCTATGTTTGTGATAGTGTGCTTTTTGGGGATTTTCAGGGTTCCGTATTTTCACATTTCACAGAGTTTTCGAATGAAATTGAAGAAGCTGGCGTAAGTTATCATACTTAGGTACACCTAGCCTGTTCCCAGCTATGTTGGGGTCGGTTCTAGTCTAACCGGATGAAGCTGACCCCTTGGTCGACTGGTTGTCAGACTGAGATCCGTGTCGACTTTCAAAGATCTACAAATGACAACCGGGACTAACGGATTGATGACTTAATGACTTTTTCATGAAATAGTCAATATTCACAAATTGTCTATTTCAAAGATTTCAAATACCGACGCCTGTTTTCCACTCCTTACGGAACCCTGAACCCGCGAGTTACGAATACCTATAATGTTTTATTGCGATGTGCACTCAAGTGGTCAAAGATGCCTAATTTAATTAGATATGTATTAACGTACCTACCCGTGGGTGGCGCGATGGCCGACCGCACTGTGTAGGTACCAGGAAATAAGAAACAGAGAGATTTATATTATCTCGTTTATTTTGAGCTTTTGTTTGTTGCTCAATTGATAACTTTTGGAGTTACTGCGATCCTGATACCTATAATAGATGATCGGGGTTTTATGTATGTTATTATGTGTTTCAAAAGTAATAGCGAAATGGAAGAAAAAACAGTTAAAAAAAATTTAAATGAAAATGCTCCTTTCAGTATATTTACAAAAATCAAAGTTCATACAAAACATATCTCGTGTTAATCCACCGTCCGTTAGCGTCGAGTTTTAGTTAGTTTTCAGACGCCAGCTAAGGTAGAAACTTACAGGTGTTTTACAGGCGTCTTACCTTCTATATAAAGTTATCTAAAATCAAGTCATATTTTGCTCTCTCTCTGTCAATCAATGTGAGTGATTTACAGTGAGTAAATATGACAGGTGACAGCACGGTTGACGCAGTGGCTGATTGATTGGCCGCAGAACTGCGTGTCGCGGGTTCGGTTCCCGCACGGAACAAACACATTACCTACTTGTATGGCCTACAGGCAGTTGTTCCGGGTCTGGCGGTTTGTGTACATGGCCTTAAATGTTTGTAAACGCAACTACGATACTTACAGGAGAAAAATGTATGCACTGAAATTGACATGTAAAACTGAAACTACCATGAAAACAGGCTGGCTCACATAAACTAGGCTGATAATCAGCACTTTTCGAACGTCAAAATTTACTTTACTCATTTTCAAGAGACAGTCCCCCAAAACGCCCACCCTTCGATACTTCCTAGTGTTTTAGCTGCATCATTAGCGTATGTTAGGCTCTTCTCACATTGAATATTTCTGTAACAAAGAACAACGCTAACATAAACATCAACATAAAGAATAACTTAAAAAACCAACCACACAATAACCTCCTTAATCACCATTAATTACAACTAATAACCACTGACGTAGTGACGTCACACCATAACCCGTTCCCAATTTACATGTTTTAACGCAAACCGTGCAATTTTTCACAATGTTTTATGAATTTTATCGGCGACTCGCTTACTATATTAATTTCAATAATCAATGATCTTGTTTATACCCACCTAGTCATTAGCTCAGTGGGCTAAACGACATGTGAGAGGGGGCGAAGGGTTCGGAGGGGGGGGGAGGTAGTTAATTGCCATTCAGTATTAGCACTAACTGGAAACGATGTAATAGATAAGGATGATTGGTTGTCTGTCTTTCTGTGTGATCCTGTGCCAAATAGTAGTTGGGACAGAAAAATGTATTGGTTGGTTTAGGACGCTGATTAATAAGATGATTAAGAGTAGAGGAAGACCAAAGAAACAATGGATGGACTGTGTGAATGATGATATGGCTAGAAAGGCGGTGACTGCTGAGATGACGGGTAATAGAGAAGCATGAATGATCAGAAGATGGTAGGTATGCTGTGACCCCAAATTAATTGAGATAAGAGCAGGAAAATTATGATGTTGGTTTAGGACGACGGTTGATGTTTGAATTTCAAAATAACCTATTCAAAAATACGTTCTTCAAAGGTGTTTACGACAGCGTAATGAACGCTTGGTCAGAGCAAATATTAGAATTTTTTTTTCAAAGGATTTTTACGTTTATTGCACGAGGGCGAGGATTGAAAATGCTGTAGGCTTTGAAACATCAAGAAGTTTCTTCTCAGATAAGAGCGATAGATTCTTTATCATCGGTTGCTTGTCAAGAGAGATAGTGTAGGAGACCCGTATTTTTTTTCTGAAGCTACACTATAATGGAGGTCAGACATAAGCAGACGGCCAGACGCTCTATGAAGAACACTGCTATTCAGTTGCATACGGTTGGAGTGGAAGCCGACCCCATCATAGTTGGGAAAAGGCTAGGCAGGTAATGCTAATGATGACATGATAATGTCGTTAATTAACATGAAACTTCACTAAAAAGTATTACAGGATACAGCATTTTGCAATACCAACCATGAATGATTTCTAAAAAACGATGGCACGTTTTGCTGAAACGTCTAATTTTAATGGCTAATTTAAACAAACCAGTTTTAAGAGACCTCCCGTGCAAACCATACCCAAACACATGACTAAAGTCATCCCATGCATGACCACGTCACTACCCAGTCTGATTTATATCCACAGTCCCGCAAGATTGTCGCCAGCGTGCGATTATCCTTACGATAATCACACGTACGACTAATCGCACAGTCGCCATAATTGTTTTATACTTAGTTGCCAGACAAGATCTCATACAGTTAGCCTCTAGGCTTCTAAGATTAGGTATAGATTATGGGCACTGATTAGATAGTTGCTACTGATTCTGCTTTGAGCTCGTTTTAGTAACTTTGTTGGTACTTAATATAGTAATATGTAGCTATTTACAAGTGGAGCCGACAGGTCTTAATTGCGTATTTATATGGAGTTGAATCAGTGCTGAATTTAGATTTGAAATCGTTGGTTGTAACTTCGAGACGGTAACTTGGACTTTAGTCATTTGCTGAACAGAAACATCCAATCTCTGCATCACTCTATGATTAACTACAAGTAGAGAGCGCTAAGGGCATACTGTTGATAAATCATATTTATTGCTGTAAATTGGTTTTACAAGACACTTTTACACATCATATCATATTATTATGTTTATAAACTAGATGGGGTTGGTGTTTCGTGCCTGACTACCTACTCTGAGAAGAAACTCTCTTTTAAAGTTCAGATATAGGTCAAGTTATATCTGGATCATGCGGATTAGTGTCTAAAATTGTCTTTTGAAAAAAGAACCACACATAATTGAGTGCAGTCAGTCTGTAGTGCGACCGTTTGTCAGTGATTGTTTCAGTACCCTAAAAGAAAACTTTATGGTACCTATGTAGGTTGTTTGGACAGTTCGATTAAGCTCAGTATAAGCTCAATCATCATCTGCCTAGCCTTGTCCCAACTATGTTGGGGTCGGCTTCCATCAGTCTAACCGGATGCAGCTGAGTACCAGTATTTTACACGGAGCGACTGCCTATCTGACCTCCACAACCCAGTTAATACTAGGTAATACGATACTCTTTGGTAAGACTGGATGTCAGAATTTCAGGTCACTGACTACCTGTAACGACTGCCAAAGCTCTATATATGGCAGCCGGGACCAACAGCTTAACGTGCTTTCCGAGGCACGGAGGAAACTCGGTATGTCGGGCGGTCACCCATCCACAGACCGACCTAGGCAAGCACAGCTTTACCTAAAGATCGACCCGAGTGGCAGTTCTTATTAAGCCACGAGCTCCTCGGCTCAGTATAAGCTCAATCTGCTTACTAATCCTTCGACGCTAGGACCAGTAGATTCCTTGAATTGTGATAGAAATGTGTTTTCGTGTAAGTATAGGTAGGTACCAACGTCGGCACATCTAGCTACCTACTACACAAGCAATATGCATATTTTCAACTTTGTCGATAAAGGATTCGGTTCAGGCGAATTGAGATTTTTTTTTTTTTTTATAGCTTGATGTGCTGCTCTTGAAGAAAACTTTATACGTGATGGGTATCCGTTTAGTTATTACTCTATATATTTGTTAAATATAGAAGAAAGATTGTTGTTTTTGATGTTTAGTTTATGTTGGGAATGTGTGCGATATGTGCCTGTATTTTAATTCATTATTTTTTTATTTGATTGTATAATTGAGAAGATAGTTATATTTTCTTAACTTTTTGCATACCGTACGGACACGGTCAACCATGTTTCAACACACCCTGTGTTGAAACATGGTTGAAACCGTTTTACAAAACATTACCATCTTATTTTGTACACATATTCTCTGCAAAATAAATTATTTCTGATTTCTATATAAACTTAACTTTCCAAGTAACTCTATAATAAACTAGGTACCTATAACTACTTACACTAAACGGTATGAGGAAGTTGTCAGAAGCAATTACTAGCCCACTAACATACCGAGAGCACTTTACATATCAGATGTGTTCAATTGAAACGCGTTCGAGTCCGTTCTAATTAGCCATTAGACTAATTACTCGCATCGCCTGCGAGCGGTGACGATTGACATACGAATGTGTCTAGTTCACAATGATTGCAGGAGTTTGGACTGATTTGACTGATCTTATTTTTTTGGACAAGAGACATTATTCCCAAACCAATAGGCACAAAACCAGAATCAACAGTAGCGACTACTAGAAAAGCGCCGAGACATTGAAGCTCGACAAAGTCCCAGAGAATCAATTTAACTGTCTTGGATCCCGCAACGAAATAGCGGTGGAGTAGGAAAAACATAATCACTTAGCCTTTTGGAGTTAGCTTCAGTCTAATCGGATGCTGCAGAATCATCATCATCCACAGGTCGGTCACCCATTGCTGGGTAAAGCCTCGCTTTTCTTACGCGAAGCTGTACGCTCTTGTGCCAGCCTCATCCAAGATATTAAATTAACAATTGTGTCTTCCTTTCTCTCCGCCTGATAACCAACACTTCTCTTTTCCTTGGACGCCAGGTGAGCTTATGACCAGGCGACCACTCGACCAACGAGGTAATCTGTCATCATCATACATAATTATAAGACTTACATTTACATTCGACTGCAATAATATAGTAGAATAGTCTCGACGATTCGAGTCGTTCGAAGGAGGGGTTTGAGAATTTATAAACAAACTACTTTAGCAAGTCAAAATGCCCAACTACTGAAGCTCATCCTTACATGAAGCTCATTAGCTGAAAATTGCACGATTAATAACAGCGGGTGTAGCGACGAGGCGACGCGGACGCAGCGTGACCGCGCCGTAATTACTGCGGTAACCAAACTGGAGTCAGTCGCAGGACATCACTGTTTACTATATCAAAGTTTACAAGGTACGAACGAATTCACTTAAGTACCTATAGGGTAAGACAAGAGTGTCCCTGGAGTGTCTTGCCTATTCGTCTTCAGTTTTGTTTGGGATTTAAATAATAATTGTGCAAAGTGATATGACATTAGTACCCTGCAGCGTACTGAGAGTTGGGGACCTGAAGTATTCCAGTGAAGTAACCAGGATCCTAGTCCAAGAAAAGCATTAACCTTCCTCAGATACGGAGTTTGAGTAAGAAGTGGCCACCGGATAGAAAATAGATCGATTAGGAGACATTGAATAGCACTACACTAGTCTCAAAACCCGGAGCTTTCTTTGGAGACATGTTAAATTGGTGGTAGATCGAGACTACGAATCTACCAATATTGTCACATGTAAGTAGTTTCTCCGAGATCATCTCCAGCTACTGCTAGATAATTATAATCAATCAAATCATATATTTGCTTGAAATATGGGTACACATAAAGATGAAAAAATACAAACATAAGAGCTTTAGACCATATCCTACTACCAAGGAGCGTGCAAAATTAGAATATACATATTATAATTAAAATTGAAGACAAAACACGGTGGCAATCTATGCTAACTGATTCCCCAAAGATCACCACATGGCTACATTGACCGGTCCAACGCTTCTCACATCATGCATTCCAGCAACTTACACATTCCAACAACTTACATCACCACACTGTAGGTACTTCCATAAAATATTTCCTCTGAAGTACAAGCAAATGGCCTAGAAAAATTTCAGCAGGACATTCAACGAAACGAAAAATAAGACGTTATCCTAACTCTGGATCCATCATGGCGTCCCTAGCAATAATGGGCGCTCGTTTGTTGTTTTAATTTAGCTCTAAATACACGCATGTGTTACTGTCATTCATAAATAGATATTAATTAGGTGGGGACCGCTTCTTTTCGTTACGATTTCGCTTAATTAACTATTTGTGCTGCTTTAGTTTTCAGAAACTTTTTGGTACTTGACTTGGAATTCTGTTTGATGATTTTGAATGGAAAGCTAAATGGCGCTACTATAACGTCTAATTATATGAGGTGCTTGATTATGTCAGTGCCTTTATTAAAAACTAGCCCACGGTTTCTCCCGCGTGGATGTCGGTTATAGCAACCAAAGTAATGTTTTCATCGCCCCTCTCAACCCCTTCCAACCCTTTTTTCGCATTAAAAAGCCTATGTCCTTTATCAGGCTCTAGACTATCTGTGTACCATATTTCATTTAAATTGGTTCAGTAATTTTGGCGTGAAAGCATGACTGACAGACAGACTCAAAGACAGACAGACAGAAAGTAACTCTTACTTTCGCATTTATAATATAAGGATAATATTATAAGGATAATAGGTATCTACTTCAACCAAATTTTGAACCTCCTCCTTTTTTTGTAGTCGTTTAAAATGGTTCAGTGATCGATTAGTTGGATCATGAATTGAAGAAGTCTTCTTCAACATAACATTACGCCCGTAATCCCTGAATGGTAAGGCAGAGGTGTAAATAATTTTGTTAGAAAAGAACGATATTGTACTCGGTTGTGTGGGCAGAGAATTTCACCTTAAATGTTTTAGGAGCAAATTGCTCATGAGAAATAGGTACATGCATAATTTGTTACGCCTGTAATTCCTGAAAGATAAGGCAGAGGCACGTGTAGGTACCTAATACTTAGTACTTATCTACACCTACCCACATTTTGGCAGTTATGTTTAAGTCTCATGTCATAGGGGCGAGCCGTTTGCCATCAAACGGGCGAATTCAGACTCCGTGGAAAAACCCAACAACACTTTGCCCGACCTGAGAACCGAACCCGGGACTTCATGCTCAGCAGTCGTACTTGTGACTACTAGACTAATAAGGCAGTCCCCCAATTCAACAACTTGAGCAAAGCCAAGCTCACTGACCGGTAAATTGTGAGAAAACGTAAACAAATGCATTTCGAGAGCTACCCTGAAGCTTATACCTTAACAAACTTAAGGCAGAAGGAACTCACGCTCAGTGTTCACTAAATTCTCTCACATCTCAATGCAGAACACACATTATGATGATTACAACTAGGTATCCAGTTTGACAGTTTTAATTTTCATCTTTGATGATATGACAAGCCACTGACTAGTAGCACTCCATGTGGGTAAACCACAGGGGTAAACCGTTTCGCGCCTTCGTTTAACATGTCAAGTGCAGTAACCACGTGTTTTAGTTTGGGGCTGCCTACCTTTGTCGTCTTAACGGTAGCACTCCTCGCTTTGTGGAGTATGAAATTGCTGATTTAATTTTATAATTTACCTACTCTGTGCAAAGTTATCTTATTATACTTCGTAGAATAGAAAAATACCATAAGCATGTAGACGTGCAATTATAATAGAACTACCTACCTATTTATAAATTAATCATCAGGCTGTAGAGGCGTACACACAGTCAAAAACAGTTTAAAAAATGTAAAAATCATACTAATAAATTGATAACACGCCACCTTTTACTGAGTAGCAAAACTAATAAGAAAAGTTGTACTCTGCCATCTAGCGTAATATAGCCAAACTTTTTAGTCTCCTCGCTCACTAAATTCATCATGGTTTCGTCGTTTGACAGCAGTACAATATACTATTCTCAGAACCATTATGCTACTAAATTGAAAAGTAAACAATGTTTTACAGAAACCCAATAAGTTATAAAGTTTTCTCGCGCACGTAGCGACATTACAGTTCATGTGTCTGTGCTTTTATAAAAAGTTGGTTAACATTTGAGTCTACCACGGTACCACCTGCAGCGACGTCATCACGTCAAATTCGCTGTTGAAACTGGTTTACAGAGCGGGAATGGTATGAAGACATACGTTTGCGAAGTGAAGTGGTCAATCAGGTGATAGTAATATATTTACGTGTATCAACACAATGCCGCCAAGTAGCTTACGGGTAGTGTACGCGTTCGCCAGAGAAATGCATCCGAAAACGACAGATGTTTTCATTGAATACGGAACAGCCGGATTCCGCACAAAGTAAGTAGAAAATTTACGAATATTTTTCAAATTTCCTTTTGTGTATTTACCAATTAAGGTCACAGAATGACAAAATAAACACATTTCGCTGCACCTTTCTCTCATGATTTTTGGGTTTGTCACGTAAGCACATTGTTGCGGACTTATTAGAAGGAATACTAAGTAATTGTGAGTCATCTGATAAATCGTTTACTAACGAATTCATAACGGGAAGTCGCTGACATGGCCGGCTGTGATTATGGTCAATGACTCGTAGTAATATACAGGCAAAACAATAGGATAGGCTGTGATTCATTGCATGTTACATCAATTTTGACTGAGTGCAACTATGTAACTTACTGATTTTGAGGAAAATAATAATGCAGAAGATCTATAAATAATTATATAGCTATAGCAAAACAAACTAAATCTTGTTTAATATAAGTCATTCATATAATTTATGATGTTGTACCGCTCAGTGGGGGGTCTTAAACATATTGTAGCATAATTCTCTCTCCTTGGTGGCAAAATGTCTGCTCTACAGTTTAAATAGGTATATCATAAACATAATTATATCTTATAATAAGAGTTCACAGGTCATTTCCACTATCATTAATTTTGTTGTCTGACTTATTTAACCCTTTCCGGTAGTAAGATCATACAATGAGACTAGCTATCAAAATAAGAATGTGAATAATCTACAAAAAAAATAGTTTTAATTCGGTACTGTTCCTACCCAACATAATTTTATATATGGCATAGTTTTGTAACTTTTGCAAAGGTCTTGCAACTATTTGGAATGTATTATTTGAAAGTTCGAAGGCCAGTGGTAACGGTAACAGTTGTATTAAATAACAGCCATTTTTAACACTTTTTATTGCTCTAGTTTCAGTGTTACCATTTACTTTTCTACATTCTTGAGGAGATTTACTACTAATAGTGTAATAATAAAAAAAAAGAGTGTGTGATGAGAGTGAGAGTGAGATGAGATGAATGAAATTAAACTGTGTGGTGTGCTCCAAATAAAAATAAGTAAAAGTGAAAATTCGGGCGCCTGGAGTACACACAAAACTATGCCAAGGATAGACTTACCTGCGGGAGCTTGAGACTTTTAATCTTCAAGCGGGAAGGCATCAATAAAAATCAATCATGAAAAGTAAGAACGACTTTATTACCCGAAGGCTGCTGGTTTGAAAATTCCTTTCTAATTCTAAAGCTAACAGCTCTAATGTGTAAAATTAAGATGACATCGCTGTTATTCTAAGACCTGTCATTATTGCACTTTTTTAAAATAAATTGAAGTTATGTATCATAAACCATACCAAACTCCGTCGACTAAATTAGGAACCTGATGGATTATCCAAGAGCATCTTGGTGATATTCGCCGAGATTGCCAACGGCGGTCCAAGATTTTGCATTTTGGTAGGGGCGTGCGTTCAAAAATTTAAGTAATATGGAAAAAAAAACGCCTTGTGGCTGAAAACAAACATGAATAATCGTTAGCGGATAAAAAATGGCGATCGATTCAGAAATCGCGAGCAATATGCAATTAAACTCACCGTTTCTTCCAAAAATCAAAATGTGGTCATCAGTAGATGAATTAATCCAAGCAAATAATTATCAAATGAAGATAAGAGATCCTGAAACAATTAAATATCGGAAACTATTAGCGTCTGCTATCAAAATAGCCATGACAACGCGGAACGGACCGAAATCACAAAGAATTCGCTTACCTTAAAAAATAAAGGCTATCCAATTAGGATCATGACAAGGGCAATCGGCTACCACATAATTAGGGACTAGATGCCGCCCATCTCAAGTTATATTTTGAGATTTTATTGGAGCGCTCAAAAATCACTCCATTGATTCCAGGCTGTAGGTCGAAAAGCAAGAGATGTCAAAGTCAATTTGACAGCATCGAAAATAAAACTCAGTGTGACCACTTCACGAATCCAAGTCAACCAAAAAATGAATTTTCATAAGGCAACACCACCATTAGAGCCTACAAATCAAAGCAAAGAATTCAATAGTATGTAACAGGCTTAAAAGACTCGTTACATTACATCCCTCCCCGAAAATAAAAGAAAGGAACTTTCTTTTATTAGAAAGAAATCTTCAACACAATAGACCAGTCTTAACAACTTCCTAATTCCCAAAAAAAAGAAAAGAATCATAAAAGATTCAAAGTGTAAATGAATTCTGAAAATGTCAAACGACAAGGTCTCAAGAATTTAATAAAAGTAAAAACATGCAAATGACAAAAAGTCAAAAATGAAATATGTGAAAAACAGAAAAAATTATAAGTTATAAAAACTTGTTAAATGAAACGAAGAGAGAAATCTCTTAGCGCTTCTAAACTAAAAAACAGTGCAGTTAGGCACTATAGCCACTGACTACAAATTTCAAACGAATTCGAACAAATTACCAATACAAACTACAATTTTTAGTGCAGTTAGGCACCATCGCCACTGACTAAAAATTTCAAACCACTTGGAACAGTACAACTTTGAGTGCAGTTAGGCTCTATTGCCACTGACTACTATGTCAACTGCTTCCAACTCTACCATCTCTATGAGTGCAGTTAGGCTCTATTGCCACTGACTAACTCCGTATCCAACAATCCAAAAAATTTGAAACTCCAAACAAAAGTTTTTAAATAAAGCTGAAAGACCTTATTTAAAGTATTGTTACAGGCACAACCTGCAACGAAACAAAGGAAAGCGTACTGTGATCGGCTCATCACCACCGAATTCCCGAGCACAATAGCTGTAAAAGAATGTTGCTGTGACTGGCTCAACACTACCAATCTCCCAAACACAGACAAACACAAAAAATCATTGAGATCTCCAATGAGAAATCTCAATAACGAAAAGGCGAAAGCCAAGGTTTCACAATGCGATCGGCACATCACCACCGAACTTCCGAACGCAAAGAAAAAAGAATGACGAAAGTCAAAAAAAAATCCCGCATTGTGATTGGAACAACAATGTCCAACACAATGGAAAAAGGAAAAAATATGGCCGGGGCCGAAATCCCACATTGTGATCGGCACAACACCACCGACTTTCCGAGCACAATGGAAAAAAGAGTCGAAATCAAGGTCAAAAGTTACACCAAGATTCAAAAAATAATAAGGCATTTTGTAACAAAGGTTACAGAATGACCCTATAAAAGGTTACCCTTAAAAAATAAGATCTTATACAATCCAACAAAAACGAACAAAACATAAAATAAGATCCTTCGATGTGAAAAACATTTAGTGTGGAAAAAAATTGTATTTAATTAACAAAAATGGCCTAAGTTTTATTTTTAGAATGTTAAGAATTCAAATTCAATAAATTTATAAGAAGTTACCTAACATACATCTTTCAAATCGCTGATAACCTATCATCCATCCCCTCGTACATCACACTATCAAAAGCAGCCTTCAAACAGAATTTATCAAAATCAAGACTAACACTTGGAAACCAAATTAAAATTTAATAATATCTTTAACATGATAACGTCCCACTGAACCTTTATTTAAATCTTTCAAAACATAAACGTTATCCGAAACCTTTTCAGTTATTTTACACTTTACAAACTTAGGTGCAAGCTTAGCTGAAAAATATGCAGGAGCATGAGATTGAACAAAACTTCTTCTCCACACCATATCACCCACACCAAAAGAAATGACTTTCCGACCTTTATTATAATAAGCGGCATTTCGCTTATACCCCTTTAACAAGTAAGCTTGAACTTTAACAAAAATATCACTAAGTGAATTAAGAGAAACTGCATAAGCATTCCTATTTGAAATTTCTAGTTGAGATAAGTTATCAACAGAACTACTAAAGTGATGTAATGACGCATCAAGAATAAGCTCCCTACCAAACATCAGAAAGTTAGGAGTAAACTCAGTAGCAAGGTTTACACTATTATTTAAAGCTAATTGAACATTGGGCAAAAAACTTGACCAAGTTCTATGATCATCTTTAACAAAACACGATATGCAGGTTTCGACCGTTTTATTATATCTCTCAACAGGGTTATTTTGAGGTGTATACAAAGTATTATAAAATATTTTGGTTATATTAAAACCTTTCAAAAAATCTACAAAATGTTTTGAAGTAAATTGAGTTCCATTGTCACAAACTACTATTTTTGGACAACCAAATTTGAGAAATATTTCTTTTTCAAAATGTTTACAAATTACTCTAGTGGTAGCATTGATCATTGGAAAGAACCAGCAATATTTAGTAAAAACGTCTACAACCGAAAGTATGTATCTATGACCAGAATAAGTTTTAGGTAGAATTCCTATGATATCAACTGAGAGCATAAGCATCAACAGCAGTACAGGTATCGACATCACCCGAATCCTGAAGCGGCGGAAACTGAACTCCCTTGTCCATGACTAACAAACAGCAAGGCGAATAGCAAACGAAAAGCAAAAACTAAATTTCAAAAAGTTAAAAGTTTGAAAATAAATTCTCACGTTTGAGGTTAAGTATTGAAGTCAATGTGGTATTCCCATGAAAAATTACTAAGTTAATTTTATCGTTTTAAAAGTGCAATAATCACTTACAAGCAGCTTAAATCTAGATAAATTAAATGTACAATATTGTACTTACAATTAGATTAAATTATTTTCTTTAAAAGTTAAACTTAGTTTTTAAAATAACTTTACTGTTGAGAACAACAAAATACGGTCTATGCTATACATTTCTGTTGGTTTTGCTAAGAAAAAAACATGTTATTAAAACAAACAGGTCAATAAACAAAATAATCAATAAGTAAACACCAAATATTGTTTACAAAGATTCACCAAATTAAGTTAAGTACTACTTATGAGTCAAAAATTAAAATAAACACAAAGTTATTAAAGTAACAATGTAGAACAAACTAATGCAAACAATAGACTCATAAGTTAATTAATAATTGTGCAATAATGACAGTATATAGGTACCAGACAAACCTACTTCAAGTCCCTGTTCGCTGAGCGACAATTGTAATAATTAAAAAAAAGAGAGTGTGTGATGAGAGTGAGAGTGAGATGAGATGAATGAAATTAAACTGTGTGGTGTGCTCCAAATAAAAATAAGTAAAAGTGAAAATTCGGGCGCCTGGAGTACACACAAAACTATGCCAAGGATAGACTTACCTGCGGGAGCTTGAGACTTTTAATCTTCAAGCGGGAAGGCATCAATAAAAATCAATCATGAAAAGTAAGAACGACTTTATTACCCGAAGGCTGCTGGTTTGAAAATTCCTTTCTAATTCTAAAGCTAACAGCTCTAATGTGTAAAATTAAGATGACATCGCTGTTATTCTAAGACCTGTCATTATTGCACTTTTTTAAAATAAATTGAAGTTATGTATCATAAACCATACCAAACTCCGTCGACTAAATTAGGAACCTGATGGATTATCCAAGAGCATCTTGGTGATATTCGCCGAGATTGCCAACGGCGGTCCAAGATTTTGCATTTTGGTAGGGGCGTGCGTTCAAAAATTTAAGTAATATGGAAAAAAAAACGCCTTGTGGCTGAAAACAAACATGAATAATCGTTAGCGGATAAAAAATGGCGATCGATTCAGAAATCGCGAGCAATATGCAATTAAACTCACCGTTTCTTCCAAAAATCAAAATGTGGTCATCAGTAGATGAATTAATCCAAGCAAATAATTATCAAATGAAGATAAGAGATCCTGAAACAATTAAATATCGGAAACTATTAGCGTCTGCTATCAAAATAGCCATGACAACGCGGAACGGACCGAAATCACAAAGAATTCGCTTACCTTAAAAAATAAAGGCTATCCAATTAGGATCATGACAAGGGCAATCGGCTACCACATAATTAGGGACTAGATGCCGCCCATCTCAAGTTATATTTTGAGATTTTATTGGAGCGCTCAAAAATCACTCCATTGATTCCAGGCTGTAGGTCGAAAAGCAAGAGATGTCAAAGTCAATTTGACAGCATCGAAAATAAAACTCAGTGTGACCACTTCACGAATCCAAGTCAACCAAAAAATGAATTTTCATAAGGCAACACCACCATTAGAGCCTACAAATCAAAGCAAAGAATTCAATAGTATGTAACAGGCTTAAAAGACTCGTTACAATAGCTACAAAATTAATTGGTAAATGTAATTACCATGAATTATAAATTAATATCATTCACAAAATTAATATTTTACAAATTAGTGGTTTGGGCGCAGAATGCCAGAAACGCAAAATGACAGATTAGCAAATTGTCAGAAACGCATAATGCCAGGTGTCGCAAAATGACAAGATCTGAAAATGACAGATTCGCAAAATGCCAGATTCGCAGAATGCCAGATTAGCAAATGGTCAGAAACGCATAATGCCAGGTGTCGCAAAATGCCCGTCGGGGCTGCGGGTTGTTCGCAGATACCGTGGCCTCGACATGAAGGGCAAAGAAGAAACATGGGTGGTTTTTAGTCAGTAGAAGTCTGATACTCCCTTTCGCTCTGCCCAAGAGCGGAAGGGGTCATTTGATGATTTTCCACCCACCATAAAAAAAAAAAAAAAATGTCGCAAAATGACAAAATCTGAAAATGACAGATCAATCTCGAATTAAATAAAAACATCAATTAATGAATATTAACAACATTCTTTATTATCAGTATAGTTTACAAATTTTTCTTTTTTTTTTTTAAACGAGATGTCGACAAACACTTGACACAAGTTAAAAGAGTCATTCATAAGCTTGAACAAAATCAATTTTTTTTTTTGAGGTAAACATGAGTCACTTTTTTTTTTTTTTTTTTTACTTTTAGTAACGCCTTGATGTGACTCAAACACGGCCCGCAAGGGCCGACGCTTGTCGGGGCTGTGGGTGGTTCGAAAGAGATACCGCGGCCTCGACACAAAGGGCGAAGAAGGAACATGGTGGTTTTTAGTCAGTGGAAGTCTGACACTCCCTTTCGCTCTGCCCAGAGCGGGAGGGGTGTTATTTGATGATATTCCAAACCCAAAAAAAAAAAAAAAGGTGACTCATAAACCACAAAAAAAATTTGCACTTTTCTGACATTTTGCTAATCTGTCTTTTCGCGAACCTGTCATTTTGCTAATCTGTCTTTTCGCGAACCTGTCATTTTGCGATTCTGACCATATGAGAAAAAAATCTAACTCCTGGCAATTTGCTAATCTGTCATTTTGCGTTTCTGGCATTCTGCGCCCAAACCATAATATTTTATAGGAAGGAAAAAGGTAGTTAAATTTTGTTTATTTACAAATACTCACATAATCTACACTTCACCATGTGAAAAACTGCTCTATGATTACGCTATGGGTGTCACTATTAATGAAAGAGGTCACAAGTTCATGCCCTGCATTCCTCCCAGCTAAACTATTTAAGTGAGCTCATTCCCACCACATGTAATATTAACTAGGGGAACTGTTATTGCTTTTATGTCGAGCAAGTATTTCTGACTTGCAGTTGGTGGGTTTGAAATCAAGCAGATTCAGTATTCCTTTAATTTATCAGCACTACTCTGAAATGATGAAGAAAAATATTGTAATGTAACTAGCATTATATCCACTCCAAATAATAAAGAAATGTGGCATCCATCATTCCCCACTGGCCCCACTTGGTTGATTATGGCTCACTTCCTTTCACAGATCACTCAGATCAGGTCACAGGCCTATGTCCCAGAAGGGAGAATATTATACCCAGATTATATAGCAGTATTGACTGGTTCCTTGGTGTAGTGGTCGTAAGCTCGACTGCTGAGCATAAGGTCCTAACTTCAGTACTCAGGTCGGATATAGTAAAGTTAGCTTGTCTGGTTGATGACAATAGGCTCACCCCCTATTAAATTGTACTTAAACATAACTGGTGAAATGTGAGTGCACTAATGGGTACTGTCTAACCTTTCGGGGGTTACAGGCGTGATGTTATTTTATACTCAGTATTGTATAACCCCCAGTAACCATCACAAACGTTTAAGTCTTCGAGCGTCCTTATGATCACCCGGTGGATCATAAGACATTCAAGCAATGTTAGCGGACGTTCAAGAGGTTAATGTCCATAGGATACTTAAGAATGATAATGATGGTGTACTTCAGAACAGGCAACTAATTTCAACTTCCCGACAAGACAGGAAATAGTTTACCTAAATTCATTGAGAACCTAAGTCTAGTTTGCAACAATTTGCATGCATGTGTGCAAAATAGAAATGTATTTATATTCAGGTTAACATACACCAGATTGCACAAACAAATTCACCAATGCAAATGCCTAAAATAATAAAAATCCCACTTTGATCCCATACCTTTTCCGATATATTACTTTTGGCTGCTCTCCAACCACTTATAAGATGTATTGACTTTATTATTTGTTATCATAACATTCCCAGTTTATTATAAATGTTATGTTTTTATAGAATAACATTTGTTTTATTTTGATAACATTGTGAAGTATTTTTGAGTTTAATGTAAATCCAGAAATTACTTTGTAAATGTTATCAATTCTAACACGTTCTGTGTTCTCAGTGTATATTTGTGATAGGTATCTGATCTCAATTTATGTTTATTGTGACTTATAATCAAGAAGTAGTCCCAAAAGTATTTATTCCTACCTAATAGATTTTTTTAGTTAGCCTGTATTGTCCTACTCAAAGGCAAAGGCCTCCCCCCATTCCTTCCACTTTTTACGATGGTGTGCTTCTTCTCGCCAGTTGATGAGAAAGCCATCCAAGGCGTCCCGCCATCTTTCTCCTCACCTTATAGATTGTCTAAATAAATACAAAAAAAGAAAATCCAATATTCTCAACTCTACTCCTAACAAGTTTAGCATACCATACCGCAACCTAATAAGCAATTACATAACATGCGGAACAATACGGAATTCTAATTAATACAATGTTAATTGAAGAGAAAAAATGCTACTATGAATGTGGTATCGCATCACAACTAAGAGCATACCTATCCTAAATGTGCAAGTGACTTTGTTTATCACGCATTTACGGCTGAACATATTTCCATGTAATTTCGTACCCCGATAAACCATGACCTGGGTCAGGCCCCACCACCACCATTTCAGCCGAAAGACTGCTGGACATAGGCCTCCCCAAAGTGTCGCTACATTGATTGGTCCCGTGCGTTTCGCATCCAGCAGATCTGCGGGGATCTTCTTTACCAGGTCATCGGTTCACCAATCCTTTCTCCCGATAGAACGTCCACTTGCGAAATTTTCCGATAGACACACGGGCAAGCAATTTTTTACATTTTTAATTCAATTCATTAATATATAACCTGGTTAGCCATTAAACGTTTACTGCTTATCATTCAACCTTCATAAACAAGGATAACGGTAATGGTTAGATAGTAATACTACAGTATGTATAGGTAATAAGCATTTGTTAGGCTGATCGATATGCAGATGTTATCTCTCTAATTTAAGAGTATTTACGCACGTTGTGTATGGTTGAATGAGCATACGAGGTTTATGGCGCGTTTTCACTGAGGCGTAGACAAGCGGGAGCGACCGATCGAAACAGGAGACACGAGGGACCGATGTGGATAGACCCGTGACAGGCACTTTTGCATATTCAAAAATAAGCTACTTCATGTCCAGCCAGAGGCATAATAACTGTGAATGGTCTGTAGCTGGCCATTCTAAAATCGTGGATCTCATGGAGAAGAATGGGCAAGAAACTCCAGAGCATACGAGGTTTAAGGTGCCATTTCATTGAGGCGGAGACGAGTGGTATCGACATCGACGGATCGAAACAGAAGAGGAACAGGAGGACGCGATGTAGATTTCTATCTAAAACTCAAAATTTGCATCTTCTCTTAGATCCAGCCTGTCCCTTTTTCTGCCCTCCCATGTGATGCCCTAAGCCGAGACTGGTGTCTCGGCTTAGGGCATCACATGGTAGGGCAACCCTGCAGGGTTGCGGGTGCCCTTAGTGCGCTATCACTTAGTCGATAAGTTTTTACGCCCTGGCAGGCCCTCATAGGTTGACCTGAGAGATGCCATGCAGAAAAAAAAAAATTGTTCAACAATTCATCTTCGGCCGTTACTTTAAGAGTCGCATGCTCTTAGCCTCTTATGCTCGGAACACAGCTTTCGACGATGAGACTTGCGTGAGAACCATTCGCAGGTCGCTTCGCTGTGAATCAGGTAGGTACTTATGCTCTCTCTAAACAAATTGCTTTTGTTAGTTTTCGCCGCAGTAACAGTACATAGTAAAAGCTCGTGGCTGAATAATAACAGTAGCTCAGGTCGAAAAGCCAGGAAAAGCCGCGCTTGTTGAGGTTGATCCGTCGATGGTTGACCATGATTACATACCGAGTTTACTCCGTGCTTCGGAGTGCACGATAAACCGTTCGTCCTAGTTGTCATTCGTACATCTTTGACAGTCGTTACAGGTAGTCAAGTTAGTTTTCCAAAAGTTGGCCAACCAGTCTTACCAAGGGGTACCATATTATTACCCTAACGTAACGTATCGTACTAACTGATATGTGGAGGTCAGATAGGCAGTCGCTCCATGTAAAATACTGGTATTCAGCTGCATCCAGTTAAGCTGGAATCAGACCACAACATAGTTGGAAAAAGTCTAGGCAGATGATGAACAGTATTTGCAAAACTAGTGACATTTGAGCGTGTATTTAATGGCCAATCGGCTAAGAAGAGCAGTCGCCTGTAGCTTTTCGCTCTATTACTTTCTAAATAGATTTATGTTGCGAGGTCTGGTACCCTTTTTTTTTATGGTGGGTGGAAAATTATCAAATGACCCCTCCCGCTCTTGGGCAGAGCGAAAGGGAGTGTCAGACTTCTACTGACTAAAAACCACCCATGTTCCTTCTTAGCCCTTCATGTCGAGGCCACGGTATCTGCGAACAACCCGCAGCCCAGCTCTGTTACCCTCTGATGCGGTACTAGACATAAGCTACCCACGTGAATGAGGCATACTGTGAAGCACATTTTCCTGGAATTATTACGAGTGGGTTATCAGTAATCACTTAGCAAATGACAGGCACCAATTAGCTTGCAGTCAATTTCCGCCTTATGCAAACAGAGTGCAATGTCAATTACTCGGTATTTGAACGACAATAAAACAAGCGTACCAGGTCAGGAGTCGCCCCTTTTCCTATGAGGCCGATAATTAGAAGTATTGATCGCTTTTATATCGATTCAGACCGTGCAACGAATAAACAGACAGGCTTGTAGGTTCCATGGTATTTGTAATGGTGGTATCTCCGTTTCAGGGATTAACGTGCCATACAATCATACCTGAAGTCCTCGGAGGTTCAAGCAGTGGTGTAACTGTAGTGCACTCATATTTCACCAGTAATAGTGATTGTAGTTTTAAAGAAAAGTGTTAACAGAGCGCCCGATTAAATTTTAACAATTTGATGAAGTACACTGATTTCGTCTTGCTGTCGAATAGCGAATTCTAAGTAAAAGCTACTGAAGAACCCAACCTCATGATTGACTAAGGCTTACTAGGTACTCCTTACAGAGAGGCCTCAGTCTGCAGAGCCTAATAGTCGACAGAACCTAAACTTGTATCAGTAGAATTATTTACGTAATACATTTATATAACGACGGCACGGTTGACGCAGTGGCTAAGCGATTGGACTGCTGTGCTGCGTGTCGCGGGTTCGATCCCCGCACGGAACAAATATTTGTATGGCCTGCAGATAGTTGTTTCGGGTCTGGGTATTTGTGTATGTGACTTTATATGTTTGTAAACGCACCCACAATACAGGAGAAATTCCTAGTGTGAGGCAACGTTTAAAAAAAAAAAAAAACATCACGTCTGTAATCCCAAAAGGGTTAGGCGGAAGTGTACACCCACAATTCGCCAGTTATGATTAAGGCTCATGTAATACGAGGGGCGAGCTTATTGCCATCGACCGGGCCCAAACCCAGACTCCGTGGCTGCTACTGGGAAATTCCTGATGGAAAAACCCAGTAACACTTTGCCCGACCTGGTAATCAAAGTCAGGACCTCAACCTCAGTCGAGCTTACGAACACTAGGCCAACGAAGCAGTCGTATATAGGATCATGAAGTGGTACTGGCAATTTTTTTGTATAAATGATTTCTTGAAACACGACCTGTTTGCAATTTTCCGTAAAGTCCCCCAGTTCTAAAGCTAGTTATAGATGGATGCTGTCCATCTTCATGGCATCCCATCTTTTAACCGAGACTTGCGACACTACGGGAAGCGATGCGCTATTCTTAGCCGCGATCTCACGGCACTGGCGTAATCTACATACCAATGTCTGCTATTTGTTCGTACCTGCTTGCTAGTTATTTATTTGTGTCGTGACTAAAGTAGTTTATAGCTAACTTGTCAATAGACGAGTGCCTGAGTCATGGACAACACGCATTAAGTATTACAAGCTTTGATTGTCTTAGCGATAGGCACACATTTATTTAAGTTTTTGTAATTAATGTGTCACTTAGGCGTCGACAGGATATGATTCTGAGCTTTTCAAATACATCCAGCTACCAAACAAATCTAGGTAAACAAATATCATCATCTGCCCAGCCTTTTCCCAGCTATGTTGGGTTTGGTTTCCAGTCTAACCGGGTGCTATGAAAACTAGGAAAACATAGTTTTTTGAAAATTCGTTCCCCTTTGGGGTTACAAAGGGGAATTAATTTTATAATAATAGGGTATGCCTGTTCATATGGAAAGTCATTCTGGCCGATCGCGATGGGGAATCCCTTGGGGGGCACTGCGATATAAGGCCTACACCAAAGAAATAGTTAGCAGACGGGGTGTAGGTAGGTACTTACTTATAGTGGCACTACTTTCATACAAGCCTACAAACCCTGCCTTGCCCTTATAACCTTCTACTCCTTATGATGTTAGGGTTTCTGAAAAGTCAGCTTGCCTTATTGGCTTGTCGTATTGTAGCCCCAAGACACGCCACAGCTTACTTACATATCTGTCTAACCCTTAAAATACAGGCGCTGTTATGATAATAAATAACAACTTAGATTTTCCGCCACAAAACATTGAACCGTGAACAATAAAGAGATTACATTAATTGTTATGACTAAGATAACAAGGTGACACAAAAAATCAATATAAACGGAGCGAAACGCAATGTTTTTATCAATATAGCGATAGTCGATAACGTGGGCAAACAGACAAAGACAATGCATTCAATGAATTGGTGTCAAACAGTTTATTTAACTCCGTAGCGAAATATGATTCTTCGTGACAAAGGTTTTCTGGTGGAGCGGTTTTGGAAAACATTTAAATCAAAATCAAAAGTCATTTATTCAAACTAGGTTGATAATCAGCACTTTTCGAACATCAAAATTTACTTTACTTTACTTATTTACAAGTGACAGTCCCCCAAAACGCCCACCCTTCGACACTTCCTATATATATAGTGTTTTTGCTAGAAAGAAGAAGAAGAATTTAGAAACAATGAATGGCACCATAGGGTGTACATTGATTTACGTATTTACCCAGTACTAACTGGGTTGTGGAGATCCGATAAGCAGTCGCTCCATGTTGACTACTGACCCACCCCTATATAGGAAAAATCGAGGCAGATGAAGAATAGGTAACGTAAATAAGGAGTTAATGGAACTTTGTGTACTTTAGTGAAACAAATCTGTATTGCTTTCAACGGTATGTTGACTCATGATGACGTAAGCCATTACTGAAAGCGCTACTGCCAATAAATTCCCAAGTTTCAAGGTAGTTTAGCCTACCCTAGCTTTCTTGGAAGAAGCTACGGCTTGATATAATGGCCTTTGCCGTACACCCTGTTCACACGATGACACATCAAGCTAGCTATACATATATTATCCAGTATAACCTTACCTCGTTTGTATGAGCTTCCAGTACAATGCGGGATCAGCCTATACTGGTATGTGGTTTCATTTGTCGCCCCCAATTACATGGAGCTTAAAGATAACTGGCGAAATGTGGGTGTACTAATGGGTGCACTTCTGTCTAACCCTTCGTAGCTGCGTACAGGCGTGATACTTATGATTGGTCATCATGCGTTCATCGACGAGTGGATTTTCAGTTTGCCAGAACTTATAACAGTGATTTTGTTTGTTTCAGAGCCAACCTATTGGAACATGTTGTTTATCGCATGGGTCTGCTGGCTGTCATCCGATCCAGGGTCTTGAATGGTAAGTGTAGAAGATCATAATAATTAAGTAGTCATTTGAAGGACAGAGTTCGTTCAGGTAATAACCACCATAACAGGCATTAGGCAGCTGTTCGCAACCAATTCATTTATTGATTTCTGTGCGCTGGTGAAATTGCAGCACATTATTCAACCTTAGCTTAGATAACCAATCATATATCCGTATCTAGTCATCCACAGCCTGAATTCTGCCACTACTGGGTATAGGCCTCTCTTTTCTTATGCCATTCTCCACGTTCCTGTGCCAGCCTCATCCAGGTTTTTCTCCCGTTGGTAATCGTCTGCCTATCTCGCCGCTGGAACGACCATCATCGTATACAATAAGTAATGAGCCCGCCGATCGACTCCTAAAAGTCACAGCGTGATGAATTTTCCTAAAACCTTTCTCGAAAAATGGGTTATCAAATGCAAAAAAAAAACTGTCTGCAAGTTCCAGATGCTACCACGTTCGAACAAACAAACAAACTCAGATAATACTCGTATAAAACTTATTAAAAGTGGAATTATTGAGGTGGACATTATGTTTATCCAACTCTCGGCCATTCTTTTTTGATTAATTTCGTTGTGGACTTCAAGACAGTTAAATTGTTTCGAGCTTCATTGTGTCGGCGCTTTTCTGGTGGTCGCCACTATTGATTCTGACTTTCAGGAGTTTCAGTGGTTTGGGAATAGTGAGGCGGGCTTGACCTAAAAAAACTTATTAAAATCCATAGCAAGTTAAAAACTACTTTAAAATCATAAGAACAGTTCACCGTTATAAGCTCAACATAAATGGTTCTACGTAGTCCACCGTACGTAATAATGCACCAGTCGACCTTGCTTTATAAACTGTACGATCGCTGCCGTTATAAATATTTAACGTTGAAATACCTACCACTGTTCGCGAACTCAATCATTTTATGAAGCCTTTACTATCCCACTTTAGGACATAGGCCTACCTTCAATCTTCCCTTTCTCCCGGTCGACTGAGATTTTGAGTTCATTCCATAAAAATGGGGATGGCATCTTTGAAATTAATGGCGCTAGCATAGATGGTTCCAAGTATCGTAACTGCTTGACTTCATTGGTCAGGTTGGGACCTAGTTACCTATGGTCGTTCCCATTCAGCACATTTCGCATTTCAGACCTCCTTTCACTCTACCCATTTTCACCTGGTCGACGATAATTTTGGGCTTCTCCTTTAAAAAGCTCATTTAGCCATCTTGTCTTAAGCCAGCCTCTGCAGATTCCTGTAAATGTAAGCCAGATGTAATCATCGTATCAGCTCAGGAGTTCCAGATCAAAGAATAGAGCAGTTTTGTGACCAAGAGTCATCCACAGCCCGACTTCCCACTGCTGTGTTCTTCGTTCTCTCTTTTGCCAGCCTTATCCAGGATATTCCCTAAATGGCAACAATAAATCGTTTGCTCATCTTCCCGCTGGACGACCAATTATTTTCTTTAATCCATCTGCAATCACCGCGCGTGTTTCGAAACATAATAATGAGCTCTTTAAGCGTTAAGTGACTAATCATAGGTTATCAAACCGCGTATCGGTCATTCATTACACCCAAAGATATCTGTCGCGAACTTCAAACAGTTCAACCGCGATATCTGCCAACAAATTAGCGCGTAGAACAATTTGTCTGTCTTTAGTCTCTGCGCTAATTAGGAGTCAACAATCGTAGGTATGAATTAGCATTGCAAGCAGTTGCGAGTAGACTTCATACTGATCTACATAACACACCTTGAAATGCATTAGTAACTGTCACACCTCATTGTTATAACTGCATTATGGGGCGTGAATTTCGTACCCCAGATTCTTTGTAAAGTGAAAAGAGCTCGCTGCGGGTTGTTCGAAAGAGGTACCGCGGCCTCGGCACAAAGGCTATGAAGGAACATGGGTGGTTTTTAGTCAGTAGAAGTCTGACACTCCCTTCCGCTCTGCCCAAAAGCGGGAGGGGTTAATTCATGATTTTCCAACCCCAAAAAAAAAAGGTGAAAAGAGCTAGGTATCAGGCATTTTGTAATCAGCTGTCATCGTCATCCTCATCTTCTGCCCTTGTCCCATTCTACTTGGGGTCGGTGCAGCAAGTTTTCTTCTTCCATTCTCCTCTACCAGACGTCACGGCATCATTTACTCCTTTCACCTTCATATCATAAATCATTCCTCACACAATCAGCTGTCATAGAACGTCATTTTCATTATTTTCCTGCTCTTATCGCAACATATTTGGGATCGGCGCAGCATGTCTTTTTCCATCACTCGTCATTTGATTGAGTATTCTCCCTATTTCTAGCCATAACATCTTTCGTTGTTTTTTTTATCTTTAGCAGACAAATTACTTACTATTTCGTTTTAAAAATAAACATTTGGAAAGAGCGTTATTGAAATCACATTAATATGAATGCCGTTTAAAACAGAGAGACCTTTGACATTATTACACAAGGTCGTCGCGAGAAACCAGTATTGGAAATATTTTAAGTAAGTAGGTGTCATTCCGATCAGGCTGTATATAAAGTCTCCGAAATCCATACAAGCCAAATGTCAAGTCTGGATATGTAGGATTTGCTTTACTGTTGGGTAGTATATTTCCAAATAGAATTTCCAGAAGCCATCGTTCGCACGAGAACACGGGGCTTCACGAGACGTATATTGCGCACTGTATTTACTTACTGTGTAGCGCCGAGTGTTGAAAGTCGCATGGAGCATTGAGGTTTTTGGACGCGCTGTGGGATGTACTGTTTTAACACAGTATAAATATGGACAGTAGCGAAACTAAGCCTAACTAAGTTGATGCGATAACTACCTACGCTCCATTGAAGCCATAGGGTTGTCCCTTTTATGCACGATACTCGATAACGTTTCGTGCGCTCGTTGGAGAGCGCGCTCGCTATCCACGGCACAGGTTGCGCGCGGGCAATGCTCATGAAAAAAAAAGGAAATCAAACAAACAAAAGTCACCGACTTCAGAAGCTGTTTTTTTTAAAGAGTTGTTTTCATTTTTCCATTTTTAGTTGTAATATCCTATACTAATAGTTACGATGCATTTAACATTCAACCAAGAAACCTAACCCTTAACCTTCAAGATTCTCTTATAATTGCTTTTAACTCCTAACCGTTGAGGAGTTGTACCTTCCACAATCAGCTCAACTAGATAACCTGAAAGAATACAACCCCATAAGATTTTATTTAAGAATTATCCTCCAACTCCTAACCGTTAAGGAGTTATTCCTTCCATCATCAGCTCATCAACATGAGGTAATGACTGCCAGATGTAAATACTTAAATAGCATTAGAAAAAATACGAAACACGTAATACGTGCCTATAAAATTTGATGGTTGCCCTCGATTTCGTTAAGATTCCATCATCAGATCCAGACATGGTAACAGTGGGACCATCTCGGGAGTATACTTTTTCGATTAAAATTTTTTTTTTTCAATTCGGTTCATAAATGAGGGAGTTATGCGGAAACAAATATGATACAAAAACAAAACCAAACCGACGAATTCAGAACCTCCCTCTTTTTAGAAGTCGATTAAAAATACTTTCTTCTGCTGATGAAGCCGAGTTGACACAGCCGTATACCGCGCAATACGTTCGTTGCATTTAAAAAAATATCGGGAGATATGAACTTATACGTGACCAACTGACCACTCGTC
Source organism: Diarsia brunnea (assembly GCA_949774965.1). Taxonomy (NCBI): domain Eukaryota; kingdom Metazoa; phylum Arthropoda; class Insecta; order Lepidoptera; family Noctuidae; genus Diarsia; species Diarsia brunnea. The sequence goes on from OX459019.1 coordinate 5,835,088, forward strand.
TCGGCGCGGCACGCACAACTGAGCGCACTGCGAAGACTTGCCAAGTGCCCCGTCGATGCGCATGTTTGTGTGAGTGTGCGGTTTCGAGCGTTTGTAGGTAGTTTCCGTACTGTCCATATTTATATTGTGGTTTTAATCTCGATGCCCTAAACCGATCCCGGTATTGCGGAAACCCTAATTGAAAAGGGCGAAGCGTAAGTCGCGATATTTAACAGCGGGATAACTCTTGTCAGTTGAACGTCAACAATTTAATGTCTCCCTTCACCGCCCGTTTTTTTTTTGTATGAACATTTCGATGGATTTAAATAGCACAGACTGTTGGCAAAATATCCTCATAACATGAATGAAAAATATAGAAATTGACGTTCCGATCTAGTGACGCGCAAATCTGCATATCGCCGGTCATCAGAAAACTGGAGCACATTTTAACATCACAAGAAATAGGCTAACTGTTGGGACATAGCACATAGAATTCTAGAATAGTGACAAACAGCTTCATTAGTTAGACTCGCTTCAGTTATTGACACTTTATTCTCGGTGTCATAAAGTGCAAAATTGTACGAACATCGACACATTACGTTACGGGCACCTGAGACATTTCAATTTGGTTCTTGGGTTGAAAACGCATTTCGTCACAAAAATTAGGTTTATAATGAGTTGAGTTTCACAATTTTTTAAAAGACAACTCATAAAAAAAAAAAACTGGCCAAATGCAAGTCGGACTTGCACATGAAGGGTTCCGTATTTTCCATGTTATTTTAGCACCATTGACTTCTTATAGGTTTTTCTGTAATCCTTAAAGATTAAGTACAGGAAAACGTTAAACTAATTTCTGTATTTTTTTCAAAATTTTAGGCTCAGTAGTTTCGGGGATAAGGGGGGGGGGGAAAGAATGGTCGGACAGACAGACAGACACAAGAGTGATCCTATAAGTGTTCCGTTTTTGCCTTTTGAGGTACGGAACCCTAAAAAACTGTTAGAGCTGCATCAAACACTCGCGAGTTAAAGTTGCACTTAGTGTCTTTAAAAATAAGTTATATAATTGAATATCGGCTGCTCTCTCCTAATGTTCTCGCCTTTCATGATGCTTTACAGGTCGCACAATCGGAATGATGATAACTGCCTCGCACAACTTGGAGCCAGACAATGGAGTGAAACTGGTGGACCCTGACGGTGAGATGTTGCAGGAGAACTGGGAGGCCATTGCTACCAAGCTCGCTAATGTCAGGTGAGATTTCATAGTCACCACCATCTCAGCCTTTTTTTAACTATGCTGGAATCGGCTTCCAATATAGATGGATGGAGGAGGATTTACATGGAGCGACTGTCTTTCTGACCTCTGGATTCCAGTTACTATTGAGTTGTACTCGGGTGTTTAAATGAACGACAAGCCCTAGAAAAAGACTGTCATAGAGGTATGAGTTAAAGTGGCGAGGCTGTACAAATCTGTAGGTACTTACTACTTTTTTTTTAACTCTGTGTACAGACACCTCACGCACATCACGCTACCCGTAACTGTCAAATTTTCTCAATCAACCTTGAACCTATTTGTTTTAGCGATAAAGTTGAAAATCTATTACAGAAATTTGACAGATTGTAGTAGCTTGATATTTATATATTTTTATTGGAACAAGCAAGCCACACTATTCCTAAACCACTGTAACTCCTGTAAGCCAGAATCAACAGTGACGACCACAAGAAAAGCGCCGAGACAATGAAGCCCGGCGAAGCCCGCAACGAAATTAATCAGAAAAAAATAGCGGAGTTGAAAAAAAAAAGAAACAAGTAGTAGCTTGATATGCTGGCACCTGTACCTGTCCATAAAGATTGGCATCCAACCGCGACTTCGTCCACGTCAAAGAAAAATATCATAATAACTATAACCCTCGATAATAGTGTAGATTCACATCAGTGAAAGGATTTTTGAAACTGGATGAGAGTTTTCAGAGGTTACCTCGTTCATACAAACTTAAAATAAAGAGTACAAGAGTTTGTATCTTTATATTGCTATTGTAGACTTTCTCTGTCTGTGTGTGTGTGTTACTACTTCCTGGGAAACTGTAGCAACGAGTAGGATAAAGTTACCGTTCGTGTATTGTGCACCGGCCCAAATTAGATCCAAGAAAATTCGGTGATAAATCTACAATGGTTATAGCTGGAATCTGACGAATTGAACGCGTTACACAACAGTTCACAAGAAGCGTAATCCTGCCAGTCGGATTAGGAATTCCGGTCGAACTACATAAAATCATTACATCACGCCTGTAACCCCCGAAGGGGGGCAGAGGTGGACTGCGGGTTGTTCGCAAGAGATACCGCGGCCTCGACATGAAGGGCTAAGAAGGAACATGGGTGGTTCTTAGTCAGTAGAAGTCTGACACTCCCTTTCGCTCTGCCCAAGAGCGGGAGGGGTTATTTGATGATTTTCCACACGCCAAAAAGAAAGGGGGGCAGAGGTGTAACTTATAGTATTTACACCCACATTTCGCTAGTTATGTTTAAGGGCAGGTAGACCAAGCGAAATAGGCATTTAACGCTACCAAGAGTTGCCCGCGATTGCCGCAAAGCGAGCCGTGCGCTTACGTCGCGAGGAGTGTCACCTGTGTCACATTACAGATAAGCAGGCAGTAGGTCAACTTGTCTTATTGATTTACTTTCAAATTAAAATAAGAGATTTGATTAATTAAAAACTCGTTTTATTATAATTTGTAGTAATAGCGAAGTCTTTCGTTTTTTTGTAATAAATTAATTTTAGTAGATATTTTAAATGGAATAAACTCTGAACTATACTTATTACATTAATTGATGTTTTAGTTTCTAGGTCGGGTGTTCCAAATGCAATAGCTAACGCAAGGACGACAATGCCGCAAAGATCGCGTCATTATTATCATTTACGGAACAGATTAGGGTGATCATCGTAGCTTTTTAGTCGACCTTGTTTAGGGTTCCGTACCCGAAGGGTAACCAACGGGAACCGGGGGGGTACCCTATTAATAAGCCTTCGTTGTCCGTCCGTCCGTCTGTCAGCGGTCTGTATCTCATGATCTATAATAAGTAGACGATTGAATTTTTCACAGAATGTGTATCTCTGTTGCCTCTAAAAGAACAAATACGAAAAATTAAAAAAAAAAATATTAAAAAAGAACTCGATATTTGAATGGAAAATCGTATATTTTTTAATACAACAACGATAATATTATCAACTCTGTATCTCACGCATATGATAATCACCAAATGTGTCAAAATTATTATTCATGTATTCGGGGGGGGGTATGAGGAACAGGGTGTAAAGTTCCTCATCCCCCATAGAAAAGGGAGGATCCTCCGACCAGACGGGTGTTGTGTCCGACATAATGTAAGTCGGGATTTTCTTTGAAGCCGTGGTTGGAATTCATCTTTGAGTACTTTTTCTACGATGAAGGAGTCTTCTGTGTCTTCAGTTTCTCTAAAAAAGAGAAATATGGTAAGTCTTACAAGTTTGTCTTACACATCCGAGTAAAAGCATTGTATGTAAAATGCGGTAAAAACATAAAATGTGGTACTTACAGTTTTTTGTGTATCAACAGGATCCAATCCAATAAAAGAGGTTTTGGATACATCAGCCGTGTTTCTACATGATGCATTATCCATGTAGTACCTGAAAATCCACCCACATTATGTTAGTTAATGTACATTATGAGTATCCAGGACTTTAATACAGTAGAGCATCGATTATCCGAACGTCGTTCAACCGAATGACAGACTCCTTTTTCCGTTTGAGGTACGGAACCCTAATCTTGATCTATGGTAATTACATGACGCGGGCTAGCGGACTGCGAGTAAGGGTAACTCGCCGTCCGATCAAGGACCAAGCGCGGGTCCGCGGCGCGTCGTGTTTCACGCGCGCCTCAAAGAGCTGTCAGCAAACTGACGGGGCCCAAATAGGGATGCCTGCCGGGGCCACGAATATGTCTTACCAGGATACCGTGGCCCTGGAACGCAAAGGGCAACCGAAGGAACAGGGTGGATTTTAATTAGTACAAGTCTGACAGTCCCTTCCGCTCCACTCAGAGCGGCAGGACTCATTTGATGATTTTACCACACGATAAAAAAAAAGATAATTACATACCTATTTTCGTTTGAATCCTCGGGTATCAGATTTGTTGCTGCGGCAGTGTTCATGTTAGTTTCTTCAGGCTGCCCAACTAACCTATAACAAAAAGTAAATGGAGTACCTATTTCACAGATGAAATTGATAGGTAGATATAGTAATTTACTGTTCGTTAGCAAACGCCAGGTTGAGATATCGAAATAGACAAAATATGATTTAATTTTATCAAAAATCTTAGCGTTCTCTAGTACTACTGATATTTTTATATTGTGGCTCGCCACTCGCCAGGCAGGATACCGAACGAAAAGACAAAATATGAATTATCAAAAATCGTAGCGATCCTCGGTACTAATATACGATGATCGTAAGTTTTAGACATTTACCAATCAGAGACTGAAGTAAAATAAAAATTAATTTTGAGACCAAATTACATTACAATACAAATAAAACATTTACGTAGGTACTTACTTCTTCACATATCTTTGAAGTGCATTCTTTCTATTTGTGTCTTTTATTGCTTTACACGACTTTTTTCGCCTGCGTTGTTTATTGCCCATTATAATTTATAATAACAAGCAACAAATTCTCAAAAAGAGATAGTATGGTGCGCGTAGTTGTCAAACTGACACAGGTCCGTCGTCCATAAGCGCCAACACGCGACTGAACGGACCTGTCCGAGCCGCCGCGATCGCTTTTAATTCTTATTTAAACATAGTAATTGAGAAAATCATTTTATCAATTCAAACTCTGCGAATTTGTCTTAAACTAATTAGTTTCTTAATTATAGTACAAAAATTAAATGTAAAAAATCAGTAATATAGTCATAATATTGAAAAAACGATCTAAAAAGGGGTAACTTTGCGATTTTTTTCTATCGAGTGAAGTTCATCAGGTCTTGCAACTGAATGCGATTTTGACTAGATAAGATCCTTAACTAATACATATATTTTTTTTAAAATTTAAAACACTGTATTTTTTGTCTCAGATTGTTTTAAAAAACTTAAATTCGGGTCCACCCAGCCTTAAGTTCCATGTAATAGATGGAAGAAAACATGCAGCGCCGACCCCAAAATAATTGGGATAAGGGCAAGAGAATGATGATGAAATTGAGGCGAGCATATTTCCGTCAACCGGGCACAAATCCAGACTGTGGCTGAGATATTTTTGATGAAAAAACCAAGTAAAGATTAGCTCGACCCGAGAATAAAACCTGAGACCTCAGCAGTCCCAATTGCGACCACTAGACCAACAAGGCAGTCCTGTCGGACTACACACTATTATAATAGTGGCGGATATAATAGGGTAGTTAACTAAAAAAATCTAATTAGTCCGTCATATAGATTTCCAAAAAATATTGGACACGTATTTTTTCTTTTTTCACGTAAACAAACAATGAAGACGATACAGTGCTTTGGAAACTGGTGTGACGTCATATTCTAAGACATTAGTATGACATTTTTTACCGGTGAGTGACTTCACAACCCCCCCATCAAATCTTTGACGCGTTTTATCTTTGTAAATTTTTATTGATTTGATGAAACAAAAAATACGTATCCAATATTTTTCGATAATCTAACAGACGGACTAATTAGAATCATATTTTTTTTAGTCAGTAAACATCCCTGTTACTAAATTCCCTAGTGTTTATTAAATTCAACCATAAATTGCTAACGAAGAACTAGAAGACTAGATACCTCAATAAATAACGAATTTAGAATGCATTCTAGGCGCAATTACAGGCAATTGAAGCCCACAATCAACAATTTTTTTAATGGATGGGATATCATCAAATTACCCCTCCCGCTCTGGGCGTGGATGGCCCATGTTTCTTCTTAGCCCCTTTTGTTCCGGGGCCACGGTATCTCATTCGAACAGTCCCGCAGCCGGCACTTGCGGACTTGCGGAATTATATCCGTCCACTCAATTACTAGATTCCCTAAGCGTCTATTAAATGAAACTCATAATGGCTGATGAAGAAGACTAGATACCTCAATAGATAACGAATTTAGAATGCATTCTAGGCGCAATTGTAGGCAATTCCAAGCCCACATTCAACACCCACGGTGTCGAGTTTCTGTGCGATTCCTTATTTCGAATCAAGTAGTTAATTACCTGTTATATGCTGCTCCTTGTGACCTAATTGGTATGATGTGTTTCTAAATGTAACTGCCTGGTTGGTTGAGCGGTCGCGAACATGACATAAGAATTCAAAATCAAAATATTTTATTTCACATAGGCCTACCGCACTTATTATTTTACTAGCTGACCCATGCAACTTCGTCTGCGTCACATAATATAGCTTATAACAAATAATGTCAACATAAATTGAGTTAAATCGTAACAAACAAAAAATCGTATCTTTCCTCTTTATAATATTAGTTTAGATTATATTAAAGTGTAAATTACTATAGGTATCTCTTACTGTTAAATATACAGCAACACTTTGTACCTTGTAAACAGTAAATATTTTGAATTTGAATTTCTCCGGAGTCCCCGGAAGCTAGAATCCCCACTAACCTACCGCACCGGACCGAATGACTGCCGCACGCGTAATTATTTTGTCGCGCGGATATTTTTACATTGCGATATCTTCTAAGATATTTGTTTAAACTGTATAGAGTAAAGGGCACAAATATTCTATATTAAATTTCTGTGCTAATAAACCTACATTTATTTAGATATAGATTAATACCATATGGGTTAAATAAGCTTCGCAAAATATCATTATTTTTAATCTAACATTTTAAAAGTAAAAAATGGTTACAGTGAGTCAATCTTAAAAGATAGGCATATGCTGTCGCGGACTTTTTTTTAGAACTTTTAAAGAGGAAAAATTCTTTCATACATGATATTTGCGTAACTTAAACCGTTTTCGCAGCGCACGCAACGGAAGCTCTCAAAAAAGAATATCTTTTCCCGTTTTTGCAACATTTTTCATTTATGCTCCGCTCCTATTGATCGTAGCGTGATGTTATATACCCTAAAGCCTTCCTCGATAAATGGACTATCCAACACAAAAAGATTTTTTCTATTCCAACCAGTAGTTCCAGAGTTTACCCCGTTCAAACAAACAAACAAACAAACAAACTCTTCAGCTTTATAATATTAGTATAGATTTCTCATAGGCCTACCGCACTCATAAAACTTCGAGAAACGGTGTAAAGTCCATTTCACGAAAGAAGTCCCGCGGACAATTGTGAAACTAAATTTAACAGATCGGCCATGTTGTCGTTTGTCGATGTTATCAAGGTGCGTTTGTTGTGGTAGATATTTTGTGAGTTTATTATTGGATTAGTGCGTTATAAGGTTTATTTACGATGCCAAAAGTTGTGAAACAACATTATGTCGCGCGACATACAGCGCTGCGTCTGCGGGACTTCTTTCGTGAAATGGACTTTACAGTTCAGGTTGGTCGTTTCCTATGCTGAAGAACCGGCAAGAAACTCCATGGTTACCTACGCTTTTAAAAATGATTTGGTTATACAATATCTTCACTTGATTCCTAGATAGGGGGCAGTTTATTCGGTTTTTTTTTCATTAGGACTTTCGTAGTAGTCGTCCGGGTTCTGCCTCGTTGATCTTGTGGTCCCAAGCAAGATTGGAGTCCTGGTTCAATCCCCAGGTTGGGAAAATTTTAATTTAATCAAGTTATCTTCTTTTCTTCTTCTTCTTCTTATATATAAAAATGAAACCCGTTTTCCGTTGTCACGACTTGGCATGAAAACGGCTTGACCGATTTGGCTGATTTTTTTTTTAAATGTTTGTTGAAGTTCAAGGATGGTTTTTACGGCGAGAAAAATTCGAATAATGGCCGGAAAAGCCCTAAAAACAGCCCTTTTCTTTTTCCCATACAAACGTTTTCTAACTAAAACGTAAAATCAATTTGAGCTTTAATACCGTACTATAAAGTTCAAGTGTTAGTGGAGAGGTTCCGGGAAGGCAAAACAATTGAGTGACGTTCAGTTGTTCAGTCAACGAATGACAACTTCAAACAGACCATACGACATTATCACAATAATCACAAATAATTACTGTTTCTTTCCCGATAGAAAAACGATTTTTCAAATGGTGTTTGCGTATAATATAAAAATTAATTGCTGTTAGTTAGTCGCGCTAAAACTAGAGAACGGCTAGACCGATTTGTCTAATTTTGGTTTTGAAACATTTGTGGCAGTCCAGAGAAGGTGAGAAATTAGTAGTATGTAGGTAGGTAGGTAATAGGTAGGTGGTAGGTAGTTGGTACGTAGGCAGGTAAAAGGGCATTGCAACGCACGCGGGGTACAGCTATATTATATAAAAATGAATAGCTGTTCGTTAGTCTCGCTAAAACTCGAGAACGGCTGGACCGATTTGGCTAATTATAGTGTTGAATTATTCATGGAAGTCCAGGGAAGGTTTAAAAGGTGAGAAAGTGGTAGGTAGGTAGGCAGGGTGGTAGGTAGAGTAGTAGGTAGGGTAGTAAGTAGGATAGTAGAGTAGGTAGGGTAGTCGGTAGAGTAGTAGGTAGGGTAGTAGGTAGGTCAGGTAGTAGGTAGGTAGGGTAGTAGGTAGGTAGGTAGGGTAGTAGGTAGGTAGGGTAGTAGGTAGGTAGGGTAGTAGGTAGGTAGGTAGGGTAGTAGGTAGGTAGGGTAGTAGGTAGGTAGGTAGGTAGGGTAGTAGGTAGGTAGGGTAGGAGGTAGTAGGTAGGTAGGTAGTTGGTACACAGGCAGGTAGTAGGTAGGAAAGAAAAGGGCATTGCAACGCATGCCGGGAACAGCTAGTCTATTAATAATTTCGAAGGAATACCTAGGAGCCCCGTTAACGGCTATAGGCTTTCCTCAAATGACATAACACAAGCTTAACTGGGACTCTAAACTGGCTACATTAGAGAAATTATAATTGTATAACTTTACAATTCATAACATGCAATCAACGCGACAATTCATAATATTAACGGCGTCGGTTCCCATTGAGAATTTTAACGTTATCCATATTGTTATCCTGTTCAATTCACCGTGATTTACTCTTTGTTACGCTTATTAATAAAAAAAATTGTTAACATTTCAGTGACAATGATTTAGAATCAACCGTCCAAGAAATCATCGCGACAGAGAAGGCTGACATGGCGCTTAAAGCGAGTGTATTCATCGGGATGGACACCAGGTAACCTTCATCACCTATCTTTATCATCTACCTAGCCCTTTCCCAACAAAAACATAAGATCTAGAAATGAGAGCCGGGACCAACAGTTTAACTTGCTTTCCGAGACCCGGAGGGAACTTAGTACATAATGGGTGGTCACTCATCCACGGCCCAACCTAGGCAAGAGTTGCTTAACTTGAAGATTGATCCGAGTGGTTGTTATTATCTAGCCTGGAGCTCCATTTTTTTGTAGGTTAGAAATCAAATGACTTCTCCCGCTCTGGGCAGATCGGTAGGGAGTGTCAGTTTCTACTGACTAAAAACCACCCATGTTCCTTCTTAGCCCTTTGTGTCGAGGCCGTGGTGTCTCTTTCGAATAACCCGCAGCCCCAAACCGTTAGCCCGGAGCTCCTCATGTATTGTTTATCATAAAGAAAACTTTTTATCACTCCTGTTATTGATTTATTTACCTAAAATATTCCTATATTTCCAGATACACAAGTCCCCGCCTAGCAGCGGCCGCAGCCAACGGTGTGATAGCTCTGAAGGGAACGCCTAAAGAGTTCGGTATCGTCACCACGCCGATGTTGCATTACTTCGTCAAGTGCCGCAATGATAACACCTATGGAACTCCTACTGAAGAGGGTTAGTGGAATTTAACTTCTTATAACGAAGCATAAGGTCCTGGGCTCGACTCCCAGGTCGGGTGTTATAGGGGGTTTTCCCTCAGGAATTCTTCAATAGCAGGCACGAAATCTGGATGTGGCCGATCGATGGCAATAGAAAGAAAGAAAGAAATAAACTTGAGAGGTGTCAAGGAACACCCGGATGGAACGAAGTTATTGTTATTATTTTTATTATGTAAAAAAAAAAAAAATGTAGAAATGAAAATATTTGGCTTGCTTTCTATAAGAGAGAGAGAGACAGACAGAGAAACACGCGACGCCGCACAGCTTACAATAGCTTACTATAGCAAAAAGTGTCGTGACAACTTTTCGTAAGAATTTTTTCCGTCTAGCCCCCTTTCACAACGCGCGATAAGGAACTTCGTTCCAAAAATATTTATTTGTCGCAGAAACATGACGAGCATACAATAAGACAATAAAAAAGCAATAGGTACACATACAACACATAACAAATATTTAAAAAAATACAAGCAAGGAAAATAAAGCGAAAGTTGCACGTCGTGACTGCGACAAGCAGGTTACCACTCAGCATGTTGCTGTGCTATGGGGACCCACAGCACAGCGCTGGTTTTCAGTTGTCACCCGTGAAAAAAACGTACGAAAGTCAAGACAGCATTAATATAAAGTATATAGGGTGTAAAAGTACCCTTAACGCAAACGAAGGGCATTTGTTCTCCCCACCACTGCGATCATTTTTGTCTAGAATTATTTTACCTAATACCTGAAAATGTACATTATGGATTGCAATAAAGAATTTGAATTTGATACCTGGGAACCTCCTAGTTACGGAGATATTGGGGGTCAAAGTTCCAAATTTTTCACAGCTGTTTTTGTAAATATGTACTAGTATTTCAGGTTTTAACTTTACTTAAATTACCTCCATGATCCGTTTACTATTCAAAGCATCCACTAGCACAATGTTTTAAGAGTGCTTTTTTGAGTTTTACCGTAAAATGTCATTTTTGACCCCAAAAAAAAAGTCATTTCCCAGCAAACATTTTTGCGTAGGGGTACTTGGTTTAATGTACAGAATGCTTGGTTGACGGATGCGTGAAGGGTTCGTTTACACCCTGTATAGGGTTTTTTTTTCTTTATTTCTTTTGGGGTTTTTGTCTAAACAGATATGCCAACCCCATCGTGCCTTTTACTATTATTACTTTAAAACTTAACTTAAATCTATACTACTTACTGCCGCACTCAGAGAGCTTTAATGATTACTTAGGCCATCACTTAGTAAAGGTTTTGACAGTTTTGTCATACAAAAATATGTCAAATCTTTACTGAGTGAAGGCATAAGTAATCATTAAATATCTCTGAGTACCGCAGTTAGTTATACAAATATGAAATCAGGTAAGACAGAGGTCACATATGAGGGACAGTTATTAAACGACATAACTTTTTGGCGCTTTCTGACGTTGGTTGGGACAACATTGATTGAATAAATCCTACGTTAAGCCTATTTAAGTCTAATTCCCTCATTAGTGCCATAGTAATTATAAATATTAAATGATTATATAAATTTCTTAATAGAACATAATACATGCAAGTCTCTATTTACAACATATCAATTGAGGTCAGTTGGCACATAGACTGATTGTCTGTATAGATAGCCAGTGATAGTGACAGTGTCGTAGTAACATTCTTGTTTCTCAATGAAACGAATTGAACCCGCGCCAATGTTCGCAATGCTGTGGTATTTACTACTGAACTCTGGCTGTGGCCCGATAATAGACTGTTGATTAATGAGAGTTAATTCGTAACATTCATGGATTCACATTTTGCAAATGTATTGGTGATATTTAGGTTTGGAAAAGCGGAGAAGGTTTAGAGTAAGACTAGCTCATTGGTCCGGTGGTTGCAAGAGCTGTGCATGAGGTCCCGGGTTCGATTCCCGGGGTCGGGCAAAGTTTTATTGGGTTTTTAGTTTTTTACATCAGTAATTTCTAAGCAGCAACCACTGAGTCTAGATTGGTGTCCAGTTGATGGCAATAGGTTCGCCTCACATGGGGCATTTTTCGTCAGCATATAGGATTTGTTTTTTTTTAACAACGAAAAATAACACTAATCTTCTTTTTAGCGTGTCAATGACAATTCAAATTAAGTTAAATGAATAAAACAACAGTTTTTACGACGATTAGAAAACACATAACTAATTAAAACCCAAAAATTGCAGGCTACTACGATAAAATCGTGGGTGCATTCAAGAGCATGCGCAAGCGGTTACCTCTCCACGGAGACTACAACCCTAGGCTTTACGTGGATGGAGCCAACGGTGTGGGCGGAAAGAAGCTTAAGGCTGTCAAGAAAAACTTGGATGAACTGGAACTGCATCTGTTTAATTTGGGAGGGGTGGGAGAGAAGCTTAATTTGGGGGTAAGTTGTCGCAAAAAAATACTTGGTTCTATTCTATTCTATTTTGATTAAACGGCTACCAAGGCTGATATTGACTATTCTATCGATGTCCAGTGAATTGGATAAACAAAATACATGGTTGTTTTGGCGCCCGAATGACAGTGACAGGAAGATGTCATTTCCACTGTTCTCGTACCCTCAAGTGCTATGTTCAATGGGCTAAATGTTAATCTGAAATATTTTTTCTGAAATAACATTCGCTTGAAATATGGAACCTGAAAGAGAGTTACATAATAATATTATACACATATCACGATTGAGTCCATGCATGGGAATATTAAAAATTCTACATTCGTCAGTCAGTTAAAAACGAAATGTCCCTGCCTGAAATAATAAGAATAGAAAACAAGCCAATAAAGAGCACTATTTTGTATGCCTTGCGGCGGAGCATAGGCTGGACTAAACATTTTTTTTTTATTGAACATCATATTTTGTACCCTGTGTTCACAAAATCAATAAATGAATTTGAATTTGAATTTAAATGAATAAACAAACTGTTTATATGTTTACAGTGCGGCGCAGACCACGTGAAAGTAACACAAAACCCGCCCAAAGGTATAACACACCCGCCGTACCAACGTGTGGCCTCCGTCGATGGTGATGGAGACAGGCTCGTGTATTACTATCTTGATGAACAGTAAGTTATAACTTTTTTTTTTCGGGGGTGGGAAATCATCAAATAACCCATCTCGCTCTTGGGCAGAGCGAAAGGGAGTGTCAGACTTCTACTGACCAAAAACAACCCATGTTCCTTCTTTGCCCTTAATGTCGAGGCCGCGGTATCTCTTGCGAACAACCCGCAACCCCGACGGGAGTAAGTTATGACTTAGGTATAGAATTCTAGATTAATAAACGTAACCTCCTCCTTTGCCCGTCGTGCAGAACTGCACGCTCCAGGTAAATGAAGGAAGCTTTTATGTTGCTACGTATTGGTCGGACAAAATCTGAGTCATCGATTTGAGAAGAAGAAAAATAAACTTAAATTAGCACATGCTTTTGGTTTATATAAATTTTTCCGTATCTAACTTACACTCGTTGTTTATCTGTCAGAGAAATGCTAATTTTAGTAAAGTAGCTAACGAATACTGTAAACAAGGGCAGTTTAGGGCGGAAATCTGGCATAAATCGCGGTGATGTCTCGCGCGCGTATTTATTCCAACAGCTCTTTAACCGAAGCACTACATTTGGTTTTATAACTTATGCTCATAGAACACAAACCAAGTTTTAGATAAAGATTGGATAAACTTCCTACTCTTTTTAAAATCTCTCTCTCTCTCTCTCTCTCTCCTATCTCTGTTGCATTCTAACCCATATTCCGTACCTTCCAGACAAAAGATGAACCTACTGGACGGAGACCGCATAGCTGTGCTCATAGCGTCATACGTACAAGAGCTAATAGAGGCCACCAAAGCGACGGACATCAGTGTGGGCATCGTTCAGACCGCGTACGCTAACGGAGCCTCCACTAAGTACATCACGGATACTCTGGTTAGTACGTCTTGTATTATTTATTATAGTTACCGATAGAGTTAAATACAGCGAAATCCTAGCATAAGATATTTGTGAACCCGTCGGGGCTGCGGGTTGTTCGCAAGAGATATCGCGGCCTCGACATGAAGGGCTAAGAAGGAACATGGAAGGTTTTTAGTCAGTAGAAGTCTGACACTCCCTTTCGCTCTGCCCAAGAGCGGGAGGGGTTATTTGATAATTTTCAACACACTATAAAAAAAAAGATGTTTGTGAACAAACACATTTTTATTACCTATTTATTTATTTATGTATACAAAATACAAAAAAGGATAAAATGAGGAAGGATTTTTTGTAGCATATAAAATAACCCTTGCTTTGCTGTTTTCAGAAAGTTCCAATCGAGATCGTAAAGACGGGTGTAAAGCACTTACATTCGGCGGCCAAGCGGTACGACATCGGCGTGTACTTCGAAGCCAATGGCCACGGCACCGTACTCTATAGCGCTAAAGCTAAGAATACTATCGCTAGAATCTCACAGGAAGGGTGAGTATCTTATGAACTCAGCCAATCGTAAAAAACAAGTTGACCGACATAGCCCGAAGAATTGCGAAACTTAAGTGGCAGTGGTCGGGCACGTTGCTTGCAGAACAAATGGTCGATGGGGCCGAAAAGTTCTGGAGTGGCGACCGCGAGACGCACGGGACTGGCAATGTAGCGACATCTGGGCGAGGTCTTTGTCCAGCTCTGGACTTGTTTCGGCTGAAATGATGATAATGAATCACTGCGTCGCGCCGCACTCCGCTGCTCCGCGTCCGCGTCCGCTGTGTCGATCCGTTGTGCCATCTACACTCGGCGTCACAAAAATCGCACTTCTTTAAAAATTCCCTTCAAAGTAATTTTAACCCTATTAATCAATGGTAGACATATGACTATAAGGTATCATTGGAAAGGCAATTTATTTAAATTTCAGAATAAATCAATGGATTTGGTTTTTTGTTTACCAGGGAATAAAAAAGCAAGCTAATGCAAATTATTACAAAGTTAAATTTTATTTTATCAGCAAAAATTACAACAAAGTCCTTAAAAACAACTTTAAACCTAGTGTTACCCCCCCCTAGCCCTGATGACTGCTTCCATGCGTTCTCTCATGGACCTAAATAATGTGACAACAGTCTCTTGCGGAATGTTGTCCCATTCTGCAACGACGGCATCTTGGAGGTCTTGGAGAGTGGTAGGGGCAGGATCACGTGCCCGTACTCGCCGTTTCAGTTCATCCCAAAGGTGCTCAATAGGGTTCAGGTCTGGACTTCGCCCCGGCCAGCGCATAACAGGGATTCCAACTTTGTAGTTAAGGCCTCGTCCCACACTGCTCATCATCTTCCGGCCCTTTTTTTTTTAAAGGAGTGTCAGACTTCTACTGACTAAAAACCACCCATCTTCCTTAGCCGTTTATGTCGAGGCCGCGGTACATCTTCCTGCCCTTGTCGCATGTTACTGTGGGTCGGTTTTTTTCTTCTCTGTCTACCGTCACCTACATTTACTCCTTTATCTTTTCACATGCGATTCGCCCCACATCATTCATCAGTCTGGCGACCTACCCAAATGTCTTTTCTATGGTATTGTTCATCGTGACGTTGTGCTCCTTGAGTTATAAGTCAATTTCCTCTTTCCAGTGAACCCAGCCAACGCAAAGCAGCCCAACTGTTCCTAGACTTTATAGACATGACAAACGAAACAGTGGGAGACGCGATCTCGGACCTGTTCCTGGTGGAGTCCATACTGTGTGCGCGCGGCTGGAGCGCCGTGCAGTGGCAGGAACTGTACCGCGACCTGCCCTGCAGACAGCTCAAGGTTACTGTTGAGGTGAGGGTACACATCGGTTCAATCGGTAAGACTGTCTCGCTGGTCGGGAAGTTTTAATGGGTTTTCCATCAAGAATTTCTCAGTAGCTGCTACGGAGTCTGCATTTGTGTCCGGTTGATGGCACTAGACTCGCCTCCTATTACATGAGACTTAAACATAACTGGCGAAATGTGGGTGTAGTGATGGGAACACCTCTGCCTAACCCTTCGGGGAATACAGGAGTGGCGACGTACTCTTCTATCACATTCTGACATGACATGTGAATTGTCTATTTGACTACTGTTAAAAATACACGAAAATGTTATGTTATTTCAAAGTACTAACAGAAATAACACGATGTGTGAAAAAGGTAATAAATCCGATAAAAAAATGACTTAGTTTTAACTGATATTAAATGACGAGCTAGACACAAAGACAGCACTACAAAAAAGTGACGTCATATTTCATACCGCCATAGTTACGTAGTGCAAATAGCCGTTTCGCGCGACAAGGATAGAAAGTGCCCCCACCAAAAACTTCTGAAGCATGTAGCTACTCCATTTTTGTTTTCGTGAATTTTTACCACTAGTCAATTAGCCAATTTTAGTGCTTACTAACCAAACGTCTCTTCCTCCCATAGAACCGAGGCGTAGTAAAAACGACAGATGCCGAACGGATATGCTCCGAGCCGGAAGGCCTACAGACTCGGATTAACGAGCTAGTGGCCAAATATCCCAGTGGAAGATCCTTCGCAAGGCCCTCGGGGACTGAGGATATTGTGAGGGTGTATGCTGAGGCCGAGACACGGGAGGTCAGTATCATGAATTCAAGACCAATAACAAAAAATCCAACCGCCTTGTTGGTCTAGTAGTCGCAATCGCGATTGCTGAGAATGAAGTCCTGGGTTCGATTTCCGGGTCGGAAATATTGTTAAAAGAACGCCAGTTATCATCACTTACTTAACAAAAATAACAACGTTTTATTTATTTAAAAAAAATGTAAACATGAGTTAAGCTATAAGTTTTTTTTGTTAATTTCTTGTCTCATTTATTTGACTTTTCAAAATCCTTCTTTAGTAAGCCAGTTTTAAAAACAGCATCAACAATATAATATATTGAAGACCAAACCTCTTTTCTCCACGTTTTAAAAACCCGTTTCTACCCACAGGAAGCAGACCTGTTAGCAGCCGAAGTAACACAAGCAGTGTACGACCTCGCAGGTGGTGTGGGTCCGCGACCGGAGCTCCCGGAGACTGCGCCCTCGTCCTAACTCCCCGCCTTGTTCATATCAACACACAAGAACAAAATGTTACGATAACTGCTAATTATGATGAGCGATAATCACATTTTTATTTTTAATAGTTGTTTGTCTAAAGATCTAAAATTGAAAGATGCACCTCTGCCTTACCGTTCGGAAAAAATAAACTGACTATTGTCTTCTTTCAAAATCAAAAGTCATTTATTCAAACTAGGCTGATAATCAGCACTTTTCGAACGTCAAAATTGACTTTTCTTTACTTATTTACAAGTGACAGTCCGCCGAAACGCCCACCCTTCGACACTTCCTAGTGTTTTTGCTGGAAAGAAGAAGTGGCGGAACAAACTCCCCAGCAACGTTTATCGTGTGGTTAGTGACTACCCTGGTTTTATACCGCCCATTGGCCTCTGACTTGACTTTACATGCCGTCGAGAAATATCTCAGGCATGCTGATTTCTTCACGATGTTTTCATTCACCCGAAGCAAGTGATAATTTATACAATACGCACATGAATCGGAAAATCAGAGAAGTATCACAGGGTCACCAGTTGTATCAGGAACTGTTCACCTTATTCAGCTATAAATGCTTGAAACTAATAAGCTAATTATTGATAGCTCGTAATTTTAATTTGACTATGAAAACATTTTTTTTTTGTATTTTCCAAAAGAAATTGACTTGAATAGGCATAAGAAATAGATCTTTAGACAAAAAACATTGACTAAACGGAATTAAAAATTAATCAAAAAAACTTATCGTTAAAAAGTCGCTGTGCGATGATATATAATATTCTCTTTAAACAATTAATCGACGAATATATAATTTTACAATTAATTTTATTAATTTAGCTGTTAGTTTTAATCTCCAGTCATTTCGGTACAACGCACTACTAGTCCTATTGGTTTGTTTAGGTGCGTTATTTTGGACCAATTTTTATACTTTGTTTTTTTTTACTTGCATGAATCTTTTTTTTTAAATTGACTCACATATTTACCAGACAACAAATCTCCTTATTTTAGAAATTAAAATGTCATCGTAAAAATATTAAAACATTAGTTTTCTGAAGAAAAAAAAAGCCTGAAATTAACAAATGTTGATTAATTAACACACTTTGGCGGTGCATTATTTCTGTCATTGACGCGCAACCGTTAATCTACAACTGGTAGCAAAATAGACTCAAAAAATAATAAGCCTAATGCAAGTACTAAGTAACTTTTGTTAATCTCGGTCTTGGATAATGTATAAACAGGGTGTAACAAAATAAACGCAATGCCTCTTGGTGATGCAGACCATCAAACTCTGCCAGGGTTGAGGAATTTGTTCGAAAGAGTCACCGCGGCCCTGGAACGCAAACGGTATTAGAGGGAACACGAATGGCCCGTCGAGGCTGCGGGTTGTTCGAAAGAGATACCGCGGCCTCAGCGGCTAAGAAGAAACATGGGTAGTTTTTAGTCAGTAAAAGTCTGACACGAAGTCATTATTTTGATGATACGACTATCAAACTGCACAACTTACCGAAGGAATCACCATCTAAGAGATAGTGCGCTTATTCTGTAACATTTATTGTATAAGAAAACATTTAGGTATCTCATTGCCTTCATTCTAAGATGGCAATATTGGATGTCATTTGTTGTTTAGTAAATACGAGGCTTTTAAGACTTTAATATGTAGGCTCTCTTGCTCATAACAGAGTACCTAGGTGCTACTGAAAAAATGTTGAGAAAAAAAAAATATATAAAAAGAAAATATTCTGCTCATATACTTATACTAATTTTTGTACTGACTAACACATTAAAAGGAACTTTATTTTTACTAAGCAAAGCTTATATTAAAATTATTTTCACATATTAGATTCACGCAAAGGCCTCCTTTTAATGTGTTTAGTAGTAGATATAATTATTAAAAAATCGACTAATTGGCGTTGAATAATAACAAATAGCTCAGAAAAAACCTTATTGAATAAGATACTGTCCAATATTAAATGTAGTAGAACAATGTCCACGCATGCATTTTCATTGTACCCTGATCACTGCCCTTAAACTGTCGATAATTCAAACCACACTCCTACACTTCTTTTCAAAAGTAAGAATACCTAAGATTAGAATTAACTGGAAACCTAGATTAGCTGGAACAAACAGACAGACAGACAAAATAGTTATTTTGTTATAGGGACGTAGGTATAATTATACTTTCATATACAGATCATATCAAACCACTGGTAGTTCTAGTTCATAGGAACATTTTTAAACTATCAAATAAACCCTAACACCGTCGTGGTGCCGACGATACGACAATAACCTACATAGATGTCTTTGCCAAATTCGTTTGTTACATTTTATTTCCACACGTTAATTGGTGCAAATTATTCCTAAGGTTAGTAAACCAATATTTGTTTGTAAATTTTAAAGTATTTCGTTTACAGTTTTTTGGTACTTAGTTTTATTGATTTTTTTTTCATATTTTTTATTTTGCTGTTAAGATTTATTTGATAGTTTAATAATGTTCCTATGAACTAGAACTACCAGTGGTTTCATTTATTGTCGTATTGTCGGCACCACCACCCTGTATATTCAGTAAAAAGTTGTTAATTGTATGTCATGGTCAAAACTGTTAATCAGTCAAAACTACTTTTGACCGGTTCAAACTAAGAACAATATACTCTTATTTACTTAGAACCTTATTAGGTGGTGGCTGTTTTATTTTTCTACTCATTTCGTACCTACATCGTAAAGGTCATTAGAAAACTTATTATTAGGTTTTTATGACCCTTTGGATAACCTTGCTAACATATTTTAACAGAGAAAACGCGTTTTAACTTATTAAGGGACACCAGTCAAAAGTAGTTTTGAATGTAACAAATACATATAACTTTCTGTCTCTGTCATATTCAAATAACCGGTAGAAACAACGATATTATAAATACTATAATACTACATCTATAGTTGGTACCTGACCCACCTACATTATTAAAGTTCTTAACTTTGAAATCCAAAAATAAGCCTGTTCATGTCTTGAATCGTCATCTATCGTGTACTATGTGTGAGTATTTTTTCTAATGAAAAAGATACATATTTCATTTGTTTAGGTTCGTACGAAGAGATATTAGGGAAAGGGCAATGACCGCTATTGACACATCAACTGGCAGTTACTAGAACACTAAACCCATTCAGTAATGTGTGGTGTAACTAAAGTCGTTCTGTCTCTACAATTCCCTTTAAAGTGAAAGAGACAGAGAGAACTTTAATGTGTTTGAGTTTTCGACCGTTCGCATAGATTTAAGAGCTTCTACGCTGAGATGACTATTTTAATGCCGTTGTCCATGATGAATTTAGACAGTTCACAACTATGTTGATACGTAGAAGGGTAGTTGATGTTTTAATTAATAAGCTCAAAATAAAATTTCTATCGTAATTTTGTAATTTTTCACACGAATTAAAAAGAACTTTTAAACTAATTCAAGTATAAAAATGGATAAAGTCAACTACCTTATAATTTCGCCGTAAAAGATGAGAGAGACGCAGGAAGTATAATATGTCGCCTGTGTAATAAAAAAATACTTATAATAAAAAGTAGTAAGTAGGTATGTTCTAAATTGTAAAACTATTTTGCAAAGTTTTTAATATTTAGATTGGATTTTAATACCAACGGTTGAAATATGAAATGGCGTAAGGGGTATGAAAATACAACAACCCTTACGATATTACAATTTTCTACCGTCGCATATAAGATATTTACACAACTATCTAGCCAGAAAAGGATTAAATAATTCTATACTAATTATTTAACAAAGGTATATAGAATAGACATGGTGTTAAGGATAGCCCTCCGAAAGCCGACATTGCAGTGCATTCATTTCCTTACTAAATCATATTCCACCGGAATTTTTCCCCGGAAAATTTTCACTTTTTATCGGTTTTTCAGATAATGGGAAATAATCTAACGAACGACGAAAGTGAAATCACCTGTTCACTTCCTGCCTAGCTACAGAGTTCATGGAACTCGTCGTCGTACTTGCCGTTCGCTACTGAAATAATTCTTGTACCGGTCATCTTAATATGATGTACTGAATTCTCTCCATCAGTCTGCAGTGGGCTGTCCTTTACACCCTCTATATAAATAATAAAATCTTAAGCTATTTTGATGTTAAAAATTATTTCGTTTGAAAATTATGGATATGATAAATAAATAGGATAATGTGAGTTGTGAGTAAAAGCTACCGTTCGGAATTGTGATTTGGAGGACTGATTGCAAAAAAATAAAATGTATCTAACTATCAATATTTTGTGAGAATGTATAATAATAAAACTATGCATTTCCTCTACCTAGGTACATGAGTAATTGTTATATATTTCATCATAATAATTCTGCGAATATTTCTGATTAGATTAAATTTAAAGTTTGCAACCACAAAAATGTGTGCAGAAGGACAACTCTGACAGGTCCATAATGACCTCTTGTATTTTTTTTGTTTTAGGCAGGGCTGCGGGTTGTTCGAAAGAGATACCGCGGCCCCGAACACAAAGGGGCACAACATTGTTGATTTTTAGTCAGTAGAAGTCTGACACTCCCTTCTGCTCCGCCCAGAGCGGGAGGCGTCATTTGATGATTTCCCACAAATAAAAAAAAAAAAGTAACTAAGTAGCTGTTGTTGAGTAAATTGACTCCCTCAATTTACCTCTATTACACTGCCTTTACGTAAGGATCGTTGTAGTTGGCGTTCTGTGGTTTATGCTACGCCCATGGGAAAATGACGTGAGTTTGTGTATGTAGGTACCCATGTATTTATGATAATAGTAAAGCTTAACAGTTATTTTCTCAGACAGACCAATGTTGTAAAGATTTGTCCTTCTGTACCTAATCTATCAAGTAACACAAATTTACCGGAATTGAAACTGCTCAATATGTCTCGATAGCGTAATCTCGATTCTTGGAACTTTTTTTATTTTGCACTAAACATTTTATCGTTTTTCTAGTAGGTAATTGTATTTTGCAATCAAACAGCATATTTTTGTACTATAATTATATTTCAATCTGCTTTTGTGTTTTGATAGATATAAAATAGTCACGATAAACTGTGTATTGTTGGACGTATCACTTATCCAGAATTATTTCTGTAATCTTTAATTGATACCAACCTTAATTACCTAAATTCTTATACTGCAGCCTGCACAGGTGGCCTCGCCAAACTGATGTATTGTCAATAATGATGGTGAATAAGTCAAAAGTGTAGGTACCGAAAAACTTATGTCTAAGGTCAGTGGGTCGGATTTACAACAACTACCGGACTACTACCTGTAGGTCATACAAGTATTTGTTCCGTGCGGGAATCGAAGCCGCGGTACGCAGCGGTACTGCCAATCGCCCAGCCAGCGCCAATCTGTCTAGGTCCTCAGGTTAAAGTTTCGATTCGGGTCAGACAAGACCTAAGCTTAGCACACGAAGTCGTTTGACCTAATTGTAAAATCGATAACGCCTTCTAGGTCATGAACGGCTTTAGAGTTCATTCATTTTTAAACTCCTCGCTTGAAGTTCGATTTAAAATTAACCGGGCGACCGTGCCAAGCGGTGTAGGTACAATATCACTCTCCCGGTGTTTTTTCTTTTCTGGCCAATCAGTCAGAAATTAGTCCAAATCGACAAGTGTGACGATAAAAAAAAATCTTGTTCTAGAATCGAATGACTCCTATTTTGTCCGACCAGTACAACCTGAACGGATGGCAAACAGCTAAGATATTTGTGATACGTCCAATAATCATCAAATTCTACAAAAACTAAAGATCTTGAAGGTCACAAAATTGTTTATGTCCAAAACAATGTTGGTAGATATGGTAAATAAAATAAAGCCATTCAATTGAAAAATGTGTACATGGTCTGATAAACGTAGAGATAAGAGAATGTATCGTAAGATCGACAGTTAGATAATAGAGAATGTACTGATAACGGTATATATGGCGTACGTAAGGTGTGATAACAGGTATAGGTCCTGATTCTATTCTTGAATACCCGAAATAATAAAGTTGTAAAGGGCCATCGATGCGCAACGTCATTATCTGCCTAATTTTCTACCAACTCTGTTGAGGTAGGCTTCCATTGCAGTCTATCCGGATGCAGCTGAATACCAGCGGACTGAAAACATGGAGCAGAGCAAATGCTTATCTTATCTCCACAAAACGATAGAGGTATGATTGGAGGGTAGGTAATCATGTAGGTACCTAGGTACAGTCGCCAGCACATCAAGCTACCCGAAATTGTCAAATTATCCCAATCAACCTTGGACCTAATGCTTTAGCAAAAAATAGAAAATCTATTGAAGAAATTTGTACAGATTATGGTACCTAACTTGAGAGCAGTGGTGGCTCCGAACCCCAGTCAGAAACATTACCTACTTTGTGTAATTTACTTATTTCATCACGACTGCTCTTAAAACGAAGAAAACATCGTGAGGAAACCGGCGGTAAGATATGCGGGTTTGTGACATCTACCAACCCGCACTGGGCCCGCGTGGTGGATTATAGCCCATTCCTCTCATAGAGAGGAGGCCTGAGTCCTTGCAGTGGGAACATTATAGGCTGATGATGATAATTTGCTGGCGTAACGTCTGTAGGTACTAAAATCGTGGTAACAGGTTGCGCATCGTTGTCCCTACGTACCTACGTTACTTACATTTCGTAACCCCAGCTTAACCAAAGTTTGGGCTATACAAGTGTACTACGAGCCATTCCGTGACAAATTGTACCGTTTGTTACAAAAATGATTAATTGTAATTACAAAAATGCTGTATTAAAACTCAAGTGAATCCTTATCCATCCTATAGTTGCATTTATGTAGAAGCTTGTATTCCAAAGTAGATAATTATAATTTAGCCGTACATTCCTTGTTTCATATCTATTAACTGCTATAATGTCCAATGCTTGCTAATAAAATGAACACTATTTTGGGATGTTTTGGAAAGGAGACTAGTTGGTGTGGGCTATCTTTGTCGGGTCATCAGTCAGATTTTGCTGAAAAGACGACTCAAAAATGTATATAAATTTTGAATTCAAGTGCAGGTTGCACAATGCCAACACATTGAACCTCACACCCACACAATATGATAGCCCATGCATGACCTGACTTGTGCCGAAACGAATGGTCTCATACGATGTCTTAAAGGGGGTGATGATAAATATATCTGCGGTTGAAATAGTACTACGAAAACATCGTAATATTTGTGATAAAATTCCTGAAAAACACCGTCATGTCATGAGATAAAGTCAAAGATGTTTTGATAGTTTTATCATTGTTCCATTGAATGGAATGTGAACTTGTTGCTAGCTGTTGTGTTGTTTTCCCAGGAATTTGTAAAAGGCACCTGTTACGCCGCTGACGAAGATGCGAAAATCGCCCAAGCCCACAAGAGGGACACCTCTACATTTACATCAGTAACCGACTGTTCAAGCAGTCGATTTTACTCGCTACCTCTATTCGTTAATCGCCAACGGTAGGGCAGGTATTATATGGCAAAAAACTAACTAAACGATCTATTTCTATTGGCCCTGTAAGGACTGGAATAAGAACGCCTTAGAAAATGTTATTGTTAGCAAAAACCCGCTGTTGATGTTCTGCCAATATTTGTTCAAATCTATTGTGTGCAATTGTTGTGTGGTTATTATTTAGTTTAATAGATGCTGATGTTATAATTCAATAAATCGATTAATGACTACTTTTCGTTTTTTTTTCACATTGTCATCATCATTTTGCAGCTCTTCGCTTAATAATAACTGCCACTCTGGTCGATCTTCAGGTTAAGCCGCGCTTGCCTAGGTTGGTCTGTGGATGGGTGACCACCCATTATATACCGAGTTTCTTCCGTGCCTCGGAAAGCTCGTTAAGCTATTGGTCCCGGTTTCATGAATGAAATGGCGACAGGACACTGGAACAACTTGTGACCCGCGGATGGAATATACAAGTCCGTGATTAGACTTGTCGTACTGTACGGATCAGAAAGCTGGTCTGTGAAAGATATGAATGAAAAACGATTGCATATAGCGGAGTTGAGAATGGTACAGTACAGTAAGGAATGAGTTTATAGGAAGTTTTCAAACTTTCTCTAAGTGGCGCCTGTTACAGAAAAAATGATAGGAAGTCGTCTATCTTGGTATGGACATGTAGTGAGGAGAGATGAAACGCATGTGACTCAATAAGTCATGGATATTTATACAGGGTGTAGGTAAATCAACCCATCACACAGCCGTCAACTGAACATTCTGTACATCAAACTAAGTAGCCCTACGCAAAAAATTTTGCTGGGAAACGATTTTTTTTTTGGGGTCAAAAATCACTTTTTACGCTAAAACTCAATGTAGCACTGTCAAAACATTGTGCTAGTGGATGCTTTGAACAGTAAACGGATCATGGAGGTAATTTAAGTAAAGTTATAACCAGAAAAACTAGTTACAAAAACAGCTGTGAAAAATTTGGAACTTTGACCCCCAATATCTCCGTAACTAGGGGGTTCCCAGGTATGGTCTAAAACAAAAAAAATATCGCAGTGGTGGGGAGAACAAGTGCCCTTCGTTTGCGTTAAGGGTACTTTTACACCCTATATTATGTTCATGGATGGAGAAGGAGGTCAAAGAACAGATGGATGGATTGTACACCATTATAGGAAAAAGGAGTACCTAAGTGATGTCAGACAGGGGAGAATGGAAGAAGAAAGCCTGTCGCATGTCGTGCCGACCCCAAGTAGAATGAGGCAATGGGAGGAAGTTGATGATTTGCAGTATATTTTCAACCATGTTGGGGTCACCTCCCAGTTTTACCTGGATCCAGCAAAATACCAGTATTTTCTCCTGAAGCAAATATATATTAAAAACTCCATGAATTTGAATTTAAAAGTTCAGAAATAATAAACATACTTAACAAATAAACTTTTTATTAACAATAAAACATCAATACTACTTCTGGGAAACGAAACTTATTTCTATAAAATTTCTTACGTAATAACAGTGCAATCATTTAATTCTGTTAAAATTGTATAAATTCAAATCTAGCATCACAATGGAAATCAAGTTTCGCTTTCCTACAAATACATGTAAAAGGCGCAATATTTAGAAATATGTCTAACTATTACAATGAAATTAATAATAAATGTTTAGAGATCAGACAATAAAATCAATAATGCTCTCCTTTATAATAATAAATGAAATAAATTTAAAAGGGTAAGCGTGACAATTGTTGGAATGTTTATATTTTATTTCACTTTAATCTTAAAATGACATAAAACACATCATGCATAATAAAAAAAACAAAAGATGACAGTGCAAAAAAATAAAAAAATAGGTACATAATCGAAAAAAAATTCACAATAATTTTATAACAAATAAATATTAATGTTTTGTGGTCATTTGTCAAATATAAAATTGTAATAGATATTTTAGAGCCTCAAATAAGTATACACTTTGACTTGTCTATTTTACATAAAATAATGCCATAACTTAGCCATATTTTGTATTGTGATGAAAGAGCAGTCCACCGTAGCAATAATTGTGAAGATGACAATAATATTACAGCTATGTGATAAATTGACAATGGCCGATCACTATTCTAACATAAACAATACAGGGTCAGTTGTGAAAATAAACAATAAATGTTTCAAAACATTTTGGTTAGGTTTAAAAATATTGTTCAAAGGAAACTCATATTGGTAAATAAAAATGGATAGTCTCAATTACTAGGTACTTATAAGATACAAAATATAAAAATTATTTAATTCCTTTGGATATAATAATTAATGTGGAAATTACGTATTAAAGACAGAAAAATATTGTTCAAAGGAAACTCTGTTTATGGATAGTCTCAATTACTGTAAGAAACAAATTATAAAAATTATTTCATTCCTTTGGATATTACAATTGATTTGTAAATTACGTATTAGAGACAGAAAAATATTTTTCAAAGGAAACTCATAATGGTTATGGAAAGTCTCAATTGTAAGAAACAAATTGTAAAAATTATTTCATTCCTTTGGATATTACAATTGATTTGGAAATTACATATTACAGATAGAAAAATATTGTTCAAAGGAAACTATAATGTTTATGGATAGGCTCAATTACGGTAAGATACCAATTATAAAAAATATTTCATTCCTATGGATTACACATAGAACAAGAAGAAATTACGTATTGTAGACAGAATAGTATGAACAAGAGCATAGAACTAACACTTACATCAATTTTGACTTAGGCATAAAATTCTAGTCAACTCTAACAACAATGATAAAATTAACAGTATACTGAATTCTTTAAATACTCAACATGATCACCGCTAACAATAATATAATTTATTATTATCAGTACCAAAATAGAGGCCAATTTTTGAAGTTTCTGTTAATGTAGGTGGGATTTGCAACATACATAATTCTATACAGCTATGAATTTAATATTTTTAGGTAATAAACTTTTTTAAATTTTATATTAATTAAGTTCAGCCTATGGTATAAGCCACAAATTTTTTTGTACAGCCATCCTAAATGGCAAAATATGTAGCTACTTTTATTTATTTATAAGACTTGTATACATACTTATGTTTTTACAAAATAAATAATCTTTATCTTAATATAACATTTGTCTTGCGATAGGAATCTGCAGCTTACAAAAATTACAAATGATTTATCTACGAATTTTACAATAGGTAACCTTGGTTACTTATATTTTTTATACTGTTTTATGAATTAACCTTTCGTATGCCGTGTAATTAGACACAATTAAAAAGCCATTGTGTCTCGCGTAGATCTACGTTCCGGCATTCGAAAGGTTAATGATTACATTTCTACATGTCTATGGAAACTGTTAATCTAAATGGTAACTAATATTTCGTTGTAGTGGAAAATGTTTACATTTTAATACCATAAGTTATATGTTTCTAATTAGAGTATTGGTTGTGAATGCATATTTATTAGTTTACAGACAAATACTGACATTTAACATGATGGAGACATTTGATACCGGCGTGTGTGCATGACATGAACACAGATGAGTCAAAAGGTGTATGTAAGAATCGTAGCAGGTGGTGTTCTGTGGTTTCTGCTTGAGGCGTGAGTATACGTATCATACATTGGAATACATCTACTTTCACATGCAAGATTTAGATAACAAGAAATGATTAAATAAATTATTTTATGGCCAGGAACTTAACACGGATTTTAATATTTTATTTTAAAATCCTCAAATAGCTACCTAAAACTTAGTAAATTTGTACCTAACCAAGAATTGGTCCTAAATATGGTGCTTGATCACAGTAGAAACAGTTTGGCACTTCAGTTTCTTGTAGTTCCACTACATTGGTGCTTATCTCATTGGAAACAAAGTAGTAGCGACATCGTCTCGGTCCAATACCTTCGATTAATGTGTCATAAGGAGGTGAGA
The DNA here is from genome assembly GCA_949774965.1 of Diarsia brunnea. Classification (NCBI taxonomy): domain Eukaryota; kingdom Metazoa; phylum Arthropoda; class Insecta; order Lepidoptera; family Noctuidae; genus Diarsia; species Diarsia brunnea. Next base: position 5,863,372 of record OX459019.1, read on the forward strand.
GGATGTCGAAGAATGCTGCGGGACTATCCAGAGCTTCTATCTCATGATAGTTGGATATTGTTGGTGTTAGGATGCTGGTACTTGAGTTATCTGTACAAATTTTCTGGCAGGTGACTTCAGCAAACAGTTTTCGTCGCTTGTGGGTGCCAGACGCCAGTCGCGCGGCTTCCTTCCTTGCGTGCTCTTTGAAATCGACCGAATTCACTGACTCTTTGAGTGGGCACTCAGAAAAACTCCTGACCTTCACCGCGCCAGATATGACCTTAAGAAGCCCGTGCATGTGCGGGTGGTCGTGGAGCGGCATTTTAAAACCTGGTTTTAATACAAAAATACTCATATTTATTTGGTTGTTTTGAAATACTTCTATATACGTACATGGGGCCTTGTTGGGTTGCATCCAATACGATTGGTCTTTCAAGTTATTGTCGTAACCCAAGTCTTCAGCTCTTAATCGATCCATCATAGACTTTAGCTTGGCTAAGTTAGCCTGAAGTTCACTTTTGCGGCTGTCATCGAAGGTATGCAGAGAGTGCCGGTAAATGGACACAATCGGCGGTACGTTGATGAGTTCCATGGCTGACTTCTGCTCATCTCCTATATCCATATGAAATCTGACTGAATTTATACAAAAGAATTTACTTCTGTGGGTGAATGAAGAAAATAATAATCTCGACGATAACAAAGCGCAACTGTCAACAAACGTCATTTTGCACATTTTGTTTTTACTTTTTATTGTACGTTTCGTTACTCCCAGCTGTGTTCAACTTCTACAATAATTATGATTTAAGAAAATAAAAAGTATGAAAAATACAGTTATTCAGCACAAAGTAAATTCGATATAAGATTTTAAACTAACATGGTCACTAGCACTATTATTTATACTGAAAACAGACATGATCATGGTGCTTGTAACAGCGCCGAAATATCGGGAACTCGTAACAATCAGTAAACATGGTAAATATCCCGTTTTCAGTATAAATAAAGTAAACTCGTATTATGTGGATTGTAAAAAGCATTCAATTTTGACAATTTTTTTACAATATTATCGACAATCGAGAATAATTCACAAGTATTACCAATCAACACAGGGCGAAGTGGTTTCGAAGAATACATGTGTAACAGCGCAATCTAGTGACGAATAGCTAAACGTGTAACTCTTCTGTGATTGCCATTTCCCTTGGCAGAGTCAGTAAGTGCCAAACAGTTCCATTAAAATAATAGATGGCGCAAATAGTAGCGGCGCGACGATACGAAAAAGCTTGCAACAAAATATACTTTTCCGATTACGATTCCGATTTCCTTTTTCGATGCAAAGCATTAAATGAAAACTATCAAAAATATTAAAATTAATTGAATATTTCCAAAAGTTCAACTACCCGACTACCTACCTACACTTACGAGGTTTTCAGGATTCCGAATAGGTACCTACATTATTGTACATTAAAATGTAGGTATTCTGGTGCTCACTAGAATGACAAAAATTCCCAAGAGAACGTCATAGTATAACTTCATAATGAAATGAAAATACCACCTAACCTGAACATTACATCACAACTACCTACAAAATAACGTCAGTATCAAAATAAGGTGTGGGTACTCAGACAACAATAAAGATCGTAAAGTCGGGATCGGTTTTATGTGTGGTCTGTTCAGCCGCGGGTGGTGTACCAATAATACCACTTAAATAAATACCAGTCCATTGTAAATGTTACTCCGATTTTATTGAGTTTCCAACGTTTTCGATGTGCCTGTGTTTCATCCATTCCCGATTAACTGCGACTGTAAACATAGATAAATTAATCAGTACACGAATAGAAGCTGCTATTGTAGCGGAAAAATATTAGTTTTACTGTTTTTAATGTCTTTTGAAATAAATGTTTCGGTTTTATTGAGATGTTTGGACTGATTTCCTAATCATTTTCGTTTCGATGTGCTTTTTTTGGGTAAGATAACTTTTGTGTGTGATTATAGTGGTTTGAGAAACTACTATTTTCTGTGGAAACAACTTTAGATCACCTAGGTTTTTTTTCTTCTATTTTTATTAGTTTCATGAACTGTTCGTGAAAAGCTTGTGCAGTTGGTAACAGCCAAAATACTTATTACCTGCAGTTCGTCGACATTTTTTTACAAAATAGGTAGCTAATAAAAACCAGATTGAGTGTGTTGAAAAGGAGTAAAATTTAATATATAATAATAATAATAAATTTTTATTCATATTATAAGGTATAACGTTTATACATTTTTTTTTTCTTAAATCTATATAAAGTTCATCCATAATTTGTGCCTGAACTAGGTGATCCTGTGTTTCAGGCGATTGTAGGTACTTAACATTAATCTAACAAATAATCACATAATATATTAATCTTATAATTAGGTAGGTATAATGTAAACAGGCTGGTGTATAAAATTAAAGTTAAACTAATCTTAACTTAGTTAACTAATTTAACAAAACACTAATACGAACAATAATTATTTTAAAACCAGTAATAACTTCTCTGTATCTTCATACGACATAGCTTGGAGAGCTTCTTTTAGGGTTTTTTACAGTCACTATAATTTAAGAAGATTTACTTTTTTGATTCAGTCTGTTATAGAGGAGCGGTCCGTTGTACATATAAAATTTAGCTGTAAAAGCATGTATTGTACTTTTTTGTGAACAAACTAAATCTTTCCGTCTCCTTTTAGTAAAATCAGTGCTGTATGGAAGTACTGCGTGTTGTTTTAGTACACTCATTATAAATAACTGTCGAACAGTTAGTATTTCACAAGATTTATACAGGAGGTTAGTTGGAAAAAGGAAAGAGGGGCAAGTAGCCACCTTGAGAATAGCTCTTTGGGCTCTTTCAATGGTCAATAACAAAGTTTTACCAGCCCCACCCCATGAAGTGATGCAGTAAGTCAAAATTGACTGACAAAGAGTAAAGTGCTTTATTATTTTTGGATCTGATATAAATCGTAGCTTTTTGAATACGAAAATCAGGTTACGAATTCTATTATTTAGAGCCTCTATGTGTTGTTTAAAAGAAAGGGTTTCATCTAATATAATACCCAGGTATTTTATTTTATCTGACTTTTTAATATTAGGACACGTACACTTGTTCTCTGCAGGGATTGAGCAATAATGAGTGTGCAACATTGTGTGTACCTATAGTCGATATTTGCTTGCGCATCGAAAACTTAATGTAATTTGTCTTTTCTGCATTTAGAGTTAGAGAGTTATTTTGTAGCCATTTAAGTGATGATAGTGCCATGTTCTAGCTTTATATCGCAAAGGTCATTTATGTAGATCAAAAAAAGAGTGGACCTATAATCATTTATTTATTTAGACAACTAAGATCCATTTGGTTAGGTAATATCTATCTAACAGTATTCTTATCCTATGTTAACCCAACATAGGGAACCCAACCCACTTAGTGGGTTAGTGGGTTGGGTTTTATTATTATTATAGCTAGCCTATATTGTCCCACTGCTGAGCAAAGGCCTCCCTCCATTTCTTCATTCCATTCTGTGCAACGTCTCTCCAATTCTCAAGGAAGACATCCAGTTCGTCTCGCCACCTCCACAATGTCGTAGAGTTTTCTCATCTCTGAAAGTTTTCTTATGAAGTTTTCCGACCCATGAAACCATCCGTCCATGGTCGCTTACCACATCATAAAGCCTTATCTTAATTCTGTTATGAAAATTGCACGATATTTCTGTATCCAACAAATCCTCAGGAAAGGTTTTTTTTTGGCGCGTTGGAAATCATCAAATGACTCTTCCCGCTCTGGGCAGAGCGGTAGGGAGTGTCAGACTTCTACTGACTAAAAACCACCCATGTTCCTTCTTAACCCTTTGTGCCGAGGCCGCGGTATCTCTTTCGAACAACCCGCAGCCCCGACGGGATCAGCCAAGACCTGAATCTGATTAATTTTAATCTGAAACATAAGTTACTCGCTTATGTGGCTGTATTCACTGAACACCTAAACTTTCAAGTAGGTACCTGCTCCAATTTTCCACTGAAACCGAAGTACCTATACAGCTACCGTGCTCTGTGCTTCGTCGGTTTGTTTGTCAGCTGCACCCGCGCTGGGTGGCCTTCCCAGAACTATTTATTTGGGCTGGCAAGGTACGGAACCACGGAGGTGATAGGTTGTGTAATAGTGCTCTTGCGGTGCAGTGGTTTAGTGTTGCCATGTTTGCGTGTCCTGGTAGGTAAGTTCTGTGATCAATGTAGAGGGGCAATTGAATGTGGACACCGGTAAATGTGTTAATCAATTAAGTCTAAGTTAAGACAGACCAATATTTTACGAGAATTTATCCGAAGCTTCCCAATTTATTAGCATCGAGTTTTCGTTTAGAGTCTAAAGAGCGTTAAAATTCAGTATATCGCAACAGTTGGCGCTTTGCTAGTGTGAGTGTTTTTGAATGAACTAAAGTTAACCATTTATGGTCTCTAAGCTAACTACCCCTAAGAGCTAAGGCCCTTTTTTTTTGGAGTGTGGGAAATCACCAAATGACTCCTCCCGCTCTGGGTAGAGCGGTAGGGAGTGTCAGACTTCTAATAACTAAAAAGCATCCATGTTACTTCTTAGCCCTTTGTGTCGAGGCCGCGGTATCTCTTTCGAACAACCCGCAGCCCCGACGGGAGGAGCTAAGGGCCTTAATGTAGCTTCCACTTATAGTATCTTCCCTTTGATAAAACTAGGGTAGTTACCTAAAAAAATTTAATTAGTCCGTCAGATAGATTTCCAAAAAATATTGGACACGTCATTTTTCAAACAATGAAGACGATACAGTGCTTTGAAAACTCGTGTGACGTCATATTCTAAGAATTACGACATTACGGAGAACTTATGACATTTTTTACCGGTGAGTGACGTAACAACCAAATCTTTGACGCGTTTTATCTTCGTCAATTTTTATTGATTTGATAAAACAAAAAATACGCATCCAATATTTTTCGATAATCTAACAGATGGAATAATTAGAATCATAGTTTTTCTAGTCAATAAACATCCCCATTATGCTAGCCTAGCCTAACATATTCACATAAGTACCTTACTTACCTTCTAAGGCTAACACAAAACAATGACATTTGTTCTTCACTATTTTAGTGCCTGTTAAAGACAGTAGGTATACCTATCTACTTCCTAAAAAAGAGTCTTGACAATTCATCATCATCTTGTCAGACTGCAACTTCGGAGGGTGCCATTCTAACGTTATCTGTTAGTAATAACTACTCCCAAGAAAAAAAAATCTATTCCACAGAATTTCCTCCTACATCGCCATAAAACCAGCGAATGTTTTACGAATAAAGTTCATATTTTAATAGCTTATTTTTTACGTGCTGTGTGTAATGCTAATGAACCGGAAGTGCCGCCATTAATGCTCTGATGAGCGTTCACTTGTCGTAAAACGGAACGTTTATAAAAAAAAACGGGGTTATGGAGTAAAAATAGGAATGTACTGGCAGCTAATAGTCACAATCGGGGTACTATTTTAGTTTAAGGACTAGCCCGCTACACTATTCCCAAACCACTGAAACTCCTGAAAGCCGGAATCAAAAGTGGTAACCACCAGAAAAGAGCCGAGACAATGAAGCTCGAGGAAGTCTTTGAGAAACAATTTAACTGTCTTGGATCCCGCTACGAAATGAATCAGAATGACTAGCGCAGGAGTGGGAAAAACCAGTAGGAGAAAGAATAGAACAAGCCCAATAGGCACAAAGGGACTTAAGCTACTGGGATAAACCCAGCATAGAATATACAGAAACCGAATCGAAAATGTCGTAATTCAATTTTTTTTGGCATTAGGAGAGCGAGCGAGATAGATATACGACATACCTATTCGATTCGGTTTAAATTCGATTGTTTGTGAATAGCTATGTAGTGGTACCTACTATAATCTGTTAGCCTGTGTTGAGAGGAAAATCCTTCATCCCTTCCCATCTTCTATGCTAGTTCCTATGGTTGCCCCCATTTCATAGAAAATTAGTTGCGAATGTGGCGGGTGGTTGACTCAATACAGGCTTTATTTTTTCGCGGGTACTTATAGCTATTCACATAAGTAAATAAAATGGAAGAGACCGTCTGTAATATCAAGATAACAGCAAGTTTCTAAATAAACACGATCTCCGAAACGGCTGAACTGGTTATGGTAGGACTTATACGGGCACTGGCACATAGCAGCGATACTTTCACTGTTGCAAGTATCAACAGGCGGCAGTAATCAAACTCAACTATCATTAGTTGCACTGACGCTGTCAATTGCGCCCTGCCAATTCCCAGGCCAGCCCGATCTAGGTAATCCAAATAAAGTCTAACACTAATTAACAATGATTCACGGACTATATAAAGCTGGTTAGCATTATATCGGTGACGTCCAGCGCTAGTAATAAAAGCTATCATTGCGCCAATCGCGCGTATTTACATTTAAAATAATTTATTTTAGTACGAGCACATCTGCAATTAGATGTATGGGGCTCCGATTACTAGTTATAGGAATGTTTGAGAAGGAACCAAGACTCAATAAAAATAATTACCAATCACTTTATTTCAAGACTCGTTTTGGTAATAAATCTCCTAAAAATTGCAACTATTACGACGATAGTATAGAGCTAATGGAGGCTACTGAAAAGGCCCGTCGGGGCTGCGGGTTGTTCGCAAGAGATACCGCGGCCTCGACATGAAGGGCTAAGACACTCCCTTTCGCTCTGCCCAAGAGCGGGACGGGTTATTTGATAATTTTTCAACCACCAAAAAAAAAAGACTCCTGAAAAGCCTAACTCGTTGTCAAGTTGTGCGCTGACTCGATTTGAATTCTCATCGACATGCTAAGAAGTATTAGGCCAAGGTCTAAAAACGTGATTAGTAACGTTAATAGACCTCGGCCATTTTCTTGTATTTTCAAAACTTTTAGGTTGGGTATAATTCCCAATTCAGACGTTTCTTTTGTAACCCACCATATGTGCTCGTGGCTGGAATATTCGTTCTTCTAGTCTTCTAGTATCGACGCCAGCACATCAAAATACTACAAATTGACAAATTTCTTTAATAGATTTTCAACTTTATCGCTAACTCATTAGGTTCGTGGTTGATTAAGAAAATTTGTCAGATTCGTGTAGCTCAATGTACTAGCGACTGTGCATATCCAGTAACTTCCTATTCATTGTCGGATGCACGCGAACTTTTGTATCACGAATGGAAATCTGTTTAGATTGTTCTTCAACCGATTTTCTCTGTTTTGAATAAAACCATCCACATTCATCACGGGACGCGGACATTTAACGGGAGTGAGGTACAAACGGACACCGTTTAGTTACGACATTTCTCGCGAGTCACGAGTTTCTAACTATTAATATCTCTTTAATTATAATAACATAAAATTATGGTGTTCCAGAGATACTGAAAAAATATACGGGGTGGAAAACGGTTACTTACCACATATTCGGTATAATGTAGGTACAATAGGGGATCGGGCGGAATCAAAAAAATATAATTCTAATTAGTCCGTCAGTTAGATTATCGAAAAATATTGGATACGTGTTTTTTGTTTTATCAAATGAATAAAAATTGACGAAGATAAAACGCGTCAAAGATCATGAGTGGGGGGTTGTGACGTCATTTGTAGGTAAAAAATGTACTGACATGTGACGTTTTCGAGGAGTTCACGAGTTTTCAAACCACTGTATCGTCTTCATTTTTTGTTTATGTAAAAAAAGAAAAAATGTGTTCAATATTTTTTGGTAATCTATCTAACGGACTAATTAGTATTTTTTTGACCGATCCCCTATTGTAATTTTTTCTAAGAACTACTGCATAATTGTTGCTTACACCCTGTATTCAATATTCGACACCTTTTTTCAGAATTATGAGCTGCGTGCTTAAAATAAAGTTCTTCATATCGAAAAGGTAGGATTCTCCGACCTTGTTGTCCAATTCTCTCTATAGTCTAAAGCCACGGATAACTTTAACAGCACGTTTTTGAATTATAATGTTATGTTCTTCATGTCATTGTGTGTCAAAGATGTCTTTATCGTTATTTTCGTACTTACTATGTTGCTATAGTATTTTTGTAATCACAAAAACCCTAAACAAAAGTTACTTTACAAACAATTGCCCTCAATCCAAATCCAAAATTTCCCCAAAAATAACATCATACTCATCAAAACATTACACTGCCAGCAATATTAACAACATTTAAGGAAACAACAGACGTTTCATTTTGCGAATTATCAAACAATACAGTCTATAATTACACTACAAAGCGCACTAATAGACATGAAAGTCAAAGAGTTCCTTTCATCATTACAGACAGCTTTTTGAAAATAATTGGTACTCCTTGTACGCGAATATGAAATAAAAGAAAGAATTGTGTGTGCCAAGTTTTTGTGGTCGTCATTGTAAATGAGATGATGTGTGAAGGTTTATAGAAGTATTGTTTATGATGGTTATTATGGCTTGGCCACGAGCTATAGCTGATGCGGAAAAAACATGGCATCACGACTGATAACTACGAAGGAATAGAGTAGCTACCTAATAGTACATTTTTTTAAGTATGGGAAATCATGAAATGATTCCTTCCGCTCTGGGCGGAGCAGAAGGGAGTATCAGAGTCTTACTGACTAAACCCATCTGTGTTTCCCTTTGCGTACCCGGGCTGTTTCGAACAAATTCCGAAACCCTGGCAAACCTTGTAGCACCTACCTGCAGATTTCGCTAGTTATGTTTCATCATCATTTCAGCCATAAGACGTCCACTGGTGGACATAGGCCTCCCCCAGAAGGGTATTTGCCATAATCGCCACGCTTCGCAGGCGGGTTGGCGATCGCAGTATGGTTGTTACGAAGGCACAGATAACGCTGCTGGCCATTCTCTGGTAAGTTCCTTAGTCGATTCGTACGCCACCCACGGGAAGATATCGGATGGTGCTATTCTTTACGTCCGACACCATACGGAGCTGTTATGTTTAACTCCCATGTAATAGGGGCCCCTATGTAATAGGGGAGCCTGTCGCCATAAATCGGACACAAGACTACAATATTTGACTGCTACTGAGAAAGTCCAGATAGAATAACTAAATACATATTTGCCCGAATGTGGGAATCGAACCCAAGACGAAATATCGTCTTATCGTCGACCTCGACTGCTGAGTACAGCAGTCGAGATCAACGAGACAACTGAAAAAAAAAATACACACAAGAAGACGACTTCCGACGTGCTGGTAGGGGGGTACCTATTATACTACCTACTCGCCGAAGAAAATTAATGTCAACCACGCGTTTCGGTCGACCCTATAAATCGCAACGCTTGAGGACATGTACGAGGCAAAAATGAATAACGTGTAAAGGTTTACAGAAGCATTGTTTATGGTTGGTTATTACAGGTGTTTGAGATGCAATGTAAGAAATTAGTGCGGTTTGCGAGTGCGGCGGTTATTGAAGTACGTGATGCTTTGTTTATAACATGCGGCGTAGGATCGCTTTTGTGAATGGAGAAGCCTTTTCTTAAAGTGAGCATTAAAGGTTATTTAAAATTAAAAACCATAAAATTATTGAAGAACCACAAAATATACAGGTTCGGAAAGTGAAACTTAAAATAGTTTGTTTGCAATAATTTAAAAAGTATTTCTTCTAATTAAAATGTCGAGTATGAAATATAGATGGTACAAGAGTAGAGGAAGACCAAATAAACAATGAATGAGGTGTGTGAGATATCGCTCCGGGCGTCGGGGGCCACGTGATGACTTCCGGCCACCGTAGACGCGGGTCTGTGGACGGTGAGTGATGGGCTAGCTCGCCGTCCGTCCGTCTTATGACGACGACAGGCCCTGTCGACGGCGCGTTCGAGTTCCACGCGCGCCTCAAAGAGATGTCAGCAACATGGAAGGGGCCCCGCAAGGGCCGACGCTCGTCGGGGCTGCGGGTTGTTCGCAAGACATAAGAAGGGCTAAGAAGGAACATGGGACACTCCCTTTCGCTCTGCCCAAGAGCGGGAGGGGTTATTCGATGATTTTCCATCCGCCAAAAAAAAAAAAAGGTGTTTGGGGGATATGAGGAACAGGGTGTAAAGTTCCTCATCCCCCGTAGAAAAGGGAGGATCCTCCGACCAGACGGGTGTTGTGTCTGGTGGGCTAACTGCCCGACATATGTAAGTCGGGATTTTCTATATAGGCTAATGTCGCGGATAATGTTGATAGCGCGATGTAGGAATTGCCAATTTAGTTCGCATGTGTTGCGATAGATGTCGCTGTCGCCACATCACTCCCCTCCGAGACCGGAGGTCGATAGCAGGCTGAGTCTTGATGCTTGCCAGGCCAGTGGAAGGTTCCAGTGAGTCGGAACCGGATGCCGCGTAGTTCTCGGTGAGTCGGAACTGGCTTGCGGTGATGCCCCAGTGAGTCGGGGTGATGGTGCATTATGCTCCAGTGAGTCGGAGTGATGCTGTTGCTGCGTAGTGGCTGGCTGCTGCGTCGACCAGGAGAGAAGTACGTCTCTGCTTGCTGACCGGCCGAAGTGCAGTGTGCTGTGCCAAGGTCGCTGATGAGGCTGAGGGTGATGACCAGGTATGCGCTTCCGCTGCATGCTGGTGGTCAGGATACCCTTTGAAGCCGTGGTTGCTGGCTGACGGTATGACTCGCTGCTCGAAGGCTTGAGGAAGTGATGATGACGTTTGAAGTAGCTGCACGAAGGCTGCGCTGACGTTCATGCTCGGGGTCACCAGTTTGGGGGATATGAGGAACAGGGTGTAAAGTTCCTCATCCCCCGTAGAAAAGGGAGGATCCTCCGACCAGACGGGTGTTGTGTCTGGTGGGCTAACTGCCCGACATATGTAAGTCGGGATTTTCTATATAGGCTAATGTCGCGGATAATGTTGATAGCGCGATGTAGGAATTGCCAATTTAGTTCGCATGTGTTGCGATAGATGTCGCTGTCGCCACAGGTGTGTGAGATATGATATGGCGAGTAACTAGGAGGTGAATGCTGACATGACGAGTAATAGAGAAGTATGGAAGACATGCTGCACCGACCCCGAATAAATTGTGATAAGGGCAGGAGAATGATGATGATATATTACCTCTCATCACAAATTTTGTGAAGAGAAAGTACTTAATTTAATATACTAGGCAAACATATTTTAGAGACTGGTGCCGGAAATACCAACGTGTTACGGGAAATATAGGTATTTCTATACAAATGTGAAAATTGTTATTACCTACTTGCTTAATGATCCCGATTCCATACTTTACAAGTGGCGCAAAAGTTTCCATGCAAAGAAAATCGGGTCCAGTAGCGGCAATAAAATGTGGAAAAACAAATTAATCATTAATTTATTTTTAGCTCTTACGTTTTCTCACTCTCTTTATTCAGAGCATTTCTTTTAATCTCCCAAAAGAATGCGACTATATTAACTTTTCAATATTTACGTGTAAATATTTACTGTTAAATTCCGGATCCCACTGACAATCTTGAGTCCGGTAGTCGTTTCACTCGGACAATCAAGTCGTCTGAGAATAGGACCACAGAGTAAAAAATATCAGAAGCACACGATTGTTAAAATGAGACTGCCACGACGGCATGTAACGGGGTTGGTCGGTGATGGAACGTTCTAGCATATTCTCATACTTTTCAAAACAAAGGTAAAGCATGCAGCCGAAGTAACCTTTGCGCTGCCGCCGATGAGGCGGTGGATGTGGCGAAGTTCTGGGCTAATCAAATTTAAATTATGTCGTGTTAGCAACACGAATAATAATCAGAAGAATACAATCGATCAAGCACGGTCATGGTAGACGTCGCACGTCGTAGTGTGCAGAATCCTTTACGGATGTACAGACCTTCTTCCTGACTTTTGAAAACGAAAATTTGTGGCGCACATGCAAGTAGCACACATTGAATCGAGGGATAAGATGGATTTTATTAATCCTTTTTGAACCATGTTGTCGTTGGCTTCCAATTTCACAGGCTGCAGCTGAATTTTACATGGAGCGATGGCCACAACCCAGATACTAGAAAAAACAATACCACGATTTTCATCAAAAAGGTTCGTAGTCACCACCTGAAGCTTCTGTAACCTCTTTACTCCATGCTATAACACTCCAGACATGCACAAAGCGAGTTTCCAGCGCCCGGCTCCGCCTGTTTGTGTTACACAACGCAAACCGCCTCGAGTTCGCGCCTCACACCATAACCTGCCTGAAGGTTCTGTAACCTCTATACTCTATGGTGTAACACTCCGGACAGGCACAAAGCGAGTATCCAGCGCCCGGCTCCGCCTGTTTGTGTTACACAACGCATTAACCACCTCGAGTTCGCGCCTCACACCATAATACTAAGAACACTAAATTACGCCTTTGTGTTTACAGGTTAGTTCGGGATAGAGACTTCAGTTTTTGTGGAGATAAGTCAGGTCGGCTATTCAAGTTTTTTTGTACAGCTGTGAAGATGTAACAATTATTTATACTGAAAACGGGATATTTACCATGTTTACTGTTTGTTTCGAGTTCCATGAACGTCGACCGTCGACGCCGCCGCCGACCGTTGCCGCCGTCGCCGGTCGTTGGTCGTCGTCGTCGTCGTCGTGTTGGTCGTCGTTGTTTGTTGTTGTTGTTCTGTTTGTTTGAGTGACCATGTCAGTTTAAAATCTTATATTGTGAAGATGTATACTCTCTACCAAAGAGTCTAGGCAAATTAAAAGTAAAAAAATCCTATCAAAATCGGTAATGCACACATACACACTTCAAACTTATAACTAAGTGCCTACCTTCTTTTTTGGGCGGGGTTTAAAAAGGTTGTAGTATTTTGTATTGATCGTAACTTCCGAAAAGGTGAGTTCAATTAGTAATAAATTAATGATGTTTTTTTGCAAAAATAGGATTTAACAAACATATTTTTTTTAACTAGATTGCGCCGGTGTTTTATAGGTACATTTGGAGAAGAAACAGCCGAAACAAATTCAGAGTCTTTTTTAAGGTCCAGATATAATCTTGTTGCTGCGGGTTGTTCGCAAGAGATACCGCGGCCTCAACATAAAGGGCTAAGAAGGAACATGGGTGGTTTTTAGTCAGTAGAAGTCTGACACTCCCTTTCGTTCTGCCCAAGAGCGGCAGGGGTTATTTGATAATTTCCCACCGCCCCCAAAAAAAAAAACCATCTTGTTCAACTCATAATTGAGGAGTAGGTATGCAGATAAGAGTTGAAGATGGTATTTTAATGAAACATCTGTAACACATATTATTATGAATATTTTTGAAAGCCATCGTAGAGGTAAGAAACCTTGTAAAAGTTAGTGCCACCTTTAGATGTAAATAAGTAGATATTTTCCCAAGTTTACTCAATGCATTTTCAAGAAACACTTTTTATTCTACTTACAATCAACTATTTTTCATCCCCCATTGCCGTCAGTAGACCTAGGCGTTCTCTCTGTATTTTCAGTTACAATAAAAATCATATAAAATACACACGCTCTATTTCCTCACACTACTCTGCACCCCGTAAGAATCAAAGCTCTGGCGGGCTTCCAGACTAACATTCAAAGACAACTAAATCTGTCTTTTGATCAATTGTCCACTAGTGGCATACGCCATTGCATACCCACATAATAACACACTTTGATGTACACACTATTGTTTGAAACAGTAGGTAGTTGTTCATCAAAAATCATTCTCATTGATCATATTCCTGATTGATGTACCAACCTCACCTAGGCGGGTTTCCGGGAATTTGTCGAGGAGATTACGTTGAGCTTCCATGTTTGAATCTTGAATTTGGAACGGAAGATGGGATTTGGGTGAAATTATTGGCTAATGAAGTAATTAGGGCACGTGATAGTTCATTTAAAAACTGTAGACGGCAGTATTTTTTCATCACGGTTTTTACTACTTACATTTGTATTTTTTCAGTTTATAGTCTAAACTTAACAAAACAGAATTCGTGATTGTTATTTTGTTTAAAGATATTTATGAAGGTTATTGTACCCCGTAGTACTTTGCTACGAATGTGATTGTTTCAGCTTTCGGTTTTCTATTATAATAAGTATTCTTTTTACTTTTCTTTTAATTATTCTATGATAACTTCATATTCACATTTTGAGAAGCGTTTACATCATTTTACCGTTTTATTGCTCTGTAATTTTATCACCTCAGACGAATTTAAAACTAAAACAAAATTTAATACCCCATTTAATCGTAACTATTCGTAACGAACTAGTTAAAATAAATAAGAATGTATTTAAAAAAATGTTGTTATTGTAACTCCACACCCCTAAAGACGTGGTTCCACGAGTTATGTTAAAACATAACACCTTAAAAAAAACTTAAACACCTATTAACTAACCCGCCCTTTAAAACTGGAGGGTGTACTTCGAAACTGCCGAAAGATCTTGCCATACAACATAAACTCAATCCATTGCCTATTATGTTTAGTGTTTTCACCAAAACATGCATACAAAACCAGGAATGGATGCTAAAGAGACCGAAATTGACGATCGAATTTTGAATGACTCGTACCTGAAAGCGTAACATAAACAGTGTCCCAGTTCGAACGACAAAAAGTATTTAAAATTTTAAAATAAGAATTAATAGGAAGGCGTCACGTGTGTCTGTTCTAGGAAGTGACGTGATTACTAGCCGTAAACTAATAAAACTGTGTATTACGACGAATAATAATGTAAACTAAAACTAATATGGCTGACTCGATGATACGAAAAAGAAACATTATACACCCTCTGTTTTATTTGTACTGAGTGCGTTCGTTGTAGAGTGAAAACTTGTAAAGCCTACCTACCCCAAACTCTGAACGCGAAATAAAAATCAGATTTTACTGAATTACTAATACGTTTTCTAGGGTCACCCAGGTCATTGTCAATTCGTTCGTAAATGACTACCAAAGTTTACACAGGTGCAAACGTGCCATGGACTTCTATTGTTTTATTTAATTATAGCACTCCAACGACCTATTCGCTAATATATTATTTGTGGTAAGTAGGTACTGTAACCACGTGCATATTTCGAGTTTCACAATATTACATAATGTACTTATTATATGGGCCAAGAAAACGCAAAAAGTTCCTATATGAAAACAACTTCTGTGAAAAATTCAAAATCAATCATCAACTGGAAGTGATAATAAAAATCTCCGCAGCCGTTTCCCTCATAAAATTAAATAAATCAGCCATCAATCAAATCCCAAGTTATTTCTAATATACAAATAAACATCCCATTATAGCGAAACTAGTAGAGCGCGAAGTAAATCAGTGGTAGTCCATTCACGATGCGTTTTGTGCCACATTTACATTTCAGTAGCATAAACTTTTGATATGTTTCCCCTACCTGTTTACTGAGGTCGGAAGTGAGGGAGGCACGTTTGAATGGGCGAGTTACTGGTCATCTGACTTACGGGCGAGTAGCTGGCTAGGTTAATTACGAGCTATATGTTTTTCACGGTATTGATTACTAATCATAATCACAAAACAATTATTATTTAGTTTCCAGGTTATGTACATTAAATATCAAATTAATAGAGGCTGATGTGTATGGACAATTAAATGCTAATTTGTTGCAGCGGGTAAACCAGAAAAATATTAGAGAACAGGTTTAATAATTTGTTGAGAGTCGATTTTAGTTGGCCGCGCGGACGGCAATATACCTAAAATATAGTGGCGTTTGTTTCGTTATTAAAAGTAGGTTCAAGCTTAGTTAAAATACGGATCGATAGGTAACAACACCTAGTTTGAATAAATGTGGCGAAAATAACTGCATTGTTCTTATTTTAGAAGATATTTACAAAAATAAGTATGTAGTATGAAACTGTATTAGAGTAGGGTTACCATGAATTTTCACAATTAAGTGTGTCTGAATCGTGATTATTGGAATGTTCGATAGTCATAACTTAATTTTTTAAGGCGAATGGTTACAGTTTAAGGGGGATGCCTTAAATCATACTTTATAAATCAAAGTCACAAACAGATTAAACATTATAATAAAAATATAAAAGTCAACATAATAATAAAATCAAATAATAAAAGTCAACAAGATAATTACAAATTCTTCATAAACTAACATAACATTTATAAATTAACCGACCTCAACCGAGAGAATACATCTCAATGCCATAAGACAAGCTAGACTCCAAAGCTGCTATACTGCTAATAACCTCAGGATAAAGCTTAATAATATTTTGCCCTTAGTCAAGTGGACTTGGTCTCTTGATCATTCAACTCGCCTACAAAGTAAACCACGTCCAAACGCTCCCCCAAGCCTTTCAAACATCGCACGGAGTTGTCTAAGTCGGTTTTATTTTTAATCGGCGAGGCACACGTGTGGATTGTTTTCAGCCAGCAGCTAATTCTGTGAGCTTTGTGCTCACGCTAATTGATTCCTGAACGAGCGGCTGAGTATCTGTGCCTTTGCCTTTGAAGGTGATTGAGTCGTTCATTCATTTTTTTATTCATTCAGAACAATCGGTATAAAAATGTTTCCGGTCTGAATTGAAAGTGATTTCTGGACATACTTTACCGTCTATTGGTTAATTGAAAAGGGTTTTTGAAGAAGTTAATAACTCTGAAATACTCTGAATGCATTTGTCTGTGACCAACAATATTCTTCCTTTTTTTTACGATCAAAGAGTTTTTATTTTTGCATTTGGTGATCATCGGGTTCCATGAATTGAGTTGATGATTAATATCGATTAGTTATAGAACATGACATGTGCTAAGTGCCTACCAAATGTATTGGTTTGCATTCTTATTTTAGGGAATTGATTCAATAGCGTAGTGTCTTTTGTTATTCATTTATTGATTTCTGATTATCCCCAAAAAAAATGTGTAGGTACAAAAGCGGACTTTTAATGCACGTCTAAAAATAGGGGGGATCGGACAAAAAAATCTAATTAGTCCGTCAGATAGATTTCCAAATTATTTTTTCTTTTTTCACGTAAACAAAAAATCATATTTTTTTGAGTCAGTCCGATCCCCTGTTATGCTTGTTTAGGTATTAGCTAAGTTTCTATTTTCTTATTCAGACAACATTTTTAAGAAGTTGTTCTTTTAAAAACTTTGTCTATAACCTGTTTATGACAACACATTCCTAATGACACAATCCAACATGAGGTAATAAAACGGTAAAAACAGTGAATTCGCATTGAGCCGTCGCGATGGAAAACCGATGAGGAATAAAAATAGCGACGGCGAAGTAACATGCGAATTTATCTTAAGGAAACTTCGTGAATTACCTCATTTCGTAAACTGTTGGATATGATAATAATATGAGGTATTAGCTTAGAAAAGACGCAGAATCAAAAAATTATAATTATTAATAATTGTTAAATTTTTTGTGCTGCTCATTAACGGCTCTACTCGTTTAAAATTCTACTAAGGACCAGTTTTCCAAAATCTTGTCGATGTAGTGGCCGCACTTGATATTTATCTCAAGTCAACTCTGTGTTTATGGATTTACGATGGACCCTAAAATCTGTACATTTGTCTGTAATGTAATAGGAGCAGGAGCTATAAAGCCATAACCTATTTAGTGCCAACCTTTAAACAAAAACAAAAAAAAAAACACATTCGAATTTCGAACCTCCAACATGTGCGTACATTGTTTATTTTTTTAACAAGTGTGCGTGTCACTAAACGGCCAGTATTTTGTTATTGTTTTTTACGACGACAATAAAACATGGAGTTTATTTAATCTGTGCGTTGCGGTGCGATTGCGAGTAATTAAAAATGTTAATATCAGTGTCTGTTCGCTTCGTAATTTCAGTTTATGAGACACGAGAATCCGTTGGCGAGTGTTTTATGGAATGCGCCCCATTCCGTATGATTGGGTTGTGCGTGGAAGATTTTATGATCGTTTTTTGAGATCATTTCCCGGTGTTTCTTCACTACATGAAAACTTATGCAAATACCTATTTGAAATTATTTTTATTTCAAGTTATTATCATAAAAATAATGTAAGTTTGTTGTAGAATGAATAGATCTGCCTAATATGTACATATACATAACATAACATCACGCCTGTTATCCTTGAAGGGTTAAGCAGAGGTGTACCTAATAGTACCTACACCCACATTTCGCCAGATATGTTAATATGTACCAACCTTAAGTAAATAGGTAAGCTACACAAACTAAATATTTTCGAAAAAAAACAGGGATGTAATATTACAGAACGCTCTGAAATTCTCAGTAAAGACTAGTGTAGGGACTCCGGGGCTGCTAAAGGAAAGTCTTGATGGAAATAAATACACTTTTCTACCTAGCCTTTCCCTAACTATGTTGGGATCGGTTTACAGTCTAACCGTATGCAGCTGAATACCAAGGAGCGACTGCCTCTCTGACCTCCACAACCCAGTTAGTAGGTACTGGGTAATACGATACCCCTTGGTGAGAATGGTTGTTTGACAGGAGGTTAACTCCACGGACTACTTGTTACGACTGTTAAAGATCTACAAATGACGGACGGAACCAACGGGTTAGCATGCTTGCATGCAGCTCGATATGTCACAGGTACCCATCTAAAAAGCAACCTAGGCAAGCGCGGCTTAACCTGAAGATTAATCTGAGCGACTGTTATTTAGCCATGAGCACTTCAAAACAAAAATGCCCTATATTATAAAAAAAAATTAGTAATAAAATTGTCTATTGTTTTGCTGTGAGCTAGGTCCTTATTTCAACCTAACTCTATAACAATCGCCATCTTAGTATTGATACCCTATCTAGACAAATCATCTTTCAAGCAATCGATCCATCGTTCCATTAGTAAAGTAAAGCAGCTCTCACCAGCACAGTTACGTACCTGCCATCTAAAACCCGCAATGAACTCACAGTTCAAGGCAAAACTCTAAAATTGAAACAATAATTATTAATTTAATTATCATCACTACAATATCCAGAAGCTTCAAGCAATAAAAATGAAACAAAACAAAGTATAATTTTAGGTGCCTGGTCCTACCGGTAGCGATTAGCGAGCAGCGAGTAGAACTGGCAAGTAATAATGACTATGGTTTCTTCTATTTGTTTTTTTTTATTAGCTGTAAGTCCTCCAAGTACAAAATAAATAACGATTTGTTTGTTCGAAAGAGTTCTTACTCTGTTCGGCAGCGGTGTACCTAAACAGTGTTTTCTGGAATGACATCTCGCTGGTCAGCCTATGAGGTTTGAGGTTATCTTTTTTCTAACAAGCCCGTCGCACTATTCCGAAACCACCTCAACTCCTGAGAGCCAGAATCAACAGTAGCGGCCACCAGAAAAGCTTGGAGACAATGAAGCTTGACGAAGATCCCGAGCAACAATTTAACTGTCTTGGATCCTGCAACAAAATTTATCAGAAAAGGAAAGCGGAGGTGTATGAAAAACTTTATTTCTACTTTGACTTCGTGGTTATGGGCTGCTTATCCGGACTATCCTGTAACTGTAATGCCTACAACCAAGGCATTAAAAATTAAGCGACTATACGCTTAGGGCTCAGCCTATGGGGTAGGAGCCTTAGCTTATGACGTCGCTGAAAAATGAAAACAAGGGACAGGCTGGATCAATGTGAATAGTCTGCGATAAACTATTATTACATCTATGTTTCTTAAGCGATCAGATAGTCCTTAGCTAGTCGCTTCTTCGCTGACAGTAGGACAACAGCCTTAGGATTACTCTGTGAGTTTTAAAACAGAGATTGAGATTATGCCAACAGCTTCGAGTTTATAATGAAAATTATGTATGGTTTGAGTGACTTCTTGTGAGCAATTAAAGCTCATTCTTTGACGTCTTATAAACTGCTCCGACGTTGATGAACATTCAGGCGCAATATTTATTGCTTTTATTGTGTGAATCATGTCTGAAGAATCCATACTAATCTAAACTAATGTTATAAATGAGAAGGAATTGGTAGATATGTTTGTCTATCCGTCTGTGACTTGGTTACTGGGTAAACTGCTCAACGAATTACGATGATTTTTGTCACTAATTTAGCTTTAACCCTAACGACAGACCCAAATATACTTTTAAAGAAAATAATTTATGATTTGTTGAGAGAGATGACCTGGTGAAGGTTGCGGGGTTCTGTTTGATGTGAGACATGCACAGTGGGCGTCTTTCGGCTGAAATGAAGATGATAATGGTAAAAGAGAGAGTCTTTTAAAGTTTGTAAAAAAAAAATCTAAAATGCATACGGGTGGAGTCGCTGGTGAATCCTATTCGACAATAAAACGCCCAGAAGAGTGGTGTAATCAGTCCGTTATTATTAGATTTACTAGAAATTAGGGAGCGTGTTGTCAGACCTAGTTTTATCTCGTTTTCAATTATTCGCCCGTTTCTCGGGATTTGCGGAATACGGTTTTGAGTAGTTTCTGGAGAATCCATTAGGTAGAGTTGGAAACTGGCTGTTTTGACGTTTGGGGAGCGTTGAGTTAGGTAATCATCGAAAGCAATGATTGTAACTTCACAATTTCACATTCCTATTGATCTGGAAATGGTTGAATAAATAATAATGCCTGTATCGCCGAAGTGTGCGTTCAAAAAAGTATTCGCTTATATTCTGATAGGGCCAAAGCAGTCATGGTCAAATAAGAACAAATTGAATAAATAAAATGTAGAAATGCAAATATAAACAATTAGGTACGAAATAACACTTGTTTAGGCGAGTAATTCTCACTTTTCAAAAGATCAAGTTGGATTGTTTTAAGCTTAATCTTGTAAAAAAAATAAAGTAAAATTGAAATAAGATTGAAAACTGAAATAATTACTGGCCGTCGTCGAACAAATTGAATAAATAAAGTGTAGAAATGAAAATATAAACAATTAGGTACGAAATAACACTTGTTTAGGCGAGTAATTCTCACTTTTCAAAAGATCAAGTTGGTTTATTTTTAGTTTAATCTTGTAAAAAAATAAAGTAAGATTGAAATAAGATTGAAAACTGAAATTTTTGCTGGCCGTCGTCGTCCGGTACTTCAATAACGCAAATGATGACTTTACTCCTACGTGCCCCTTTACGCTTGGGATTTTAATATCAAATAGATTAATTATCAATAACTCAATATTTTTTACGATGAACATGAATAGGCACAAAATTAGATAAAACTTCAGGAATAGAAAAAGCGTTAAAAAAGATCATGGAAATAAAAAATGGATTTAGGGCTAATTCAGACCATTGAAGTTGCAAACAATCGAAATCTATTTCCACAAACCTTACATCTTTACATTTGTTAACCCAAACATCGTTCAATCAATCATTCGTTCCCTAGAATTTTTACCACAACAACCCTTTATGGAAACTTCCGCGTTTACCACCCACCGCCCAATCAAACTCCACTATTTTCATAATAGAACATTGAACTATCTAAAGAAACAATCATGTCAATCAATCAATCATTCAATCATTCGAACGAATGAATGATAACAGCACTAATGTACTACACGAGATGATCCCTTCATAAGAAAACAAATATTTTGACTATGGTGCGAGTAACCAGCCGCCATTTTGACGTAAAACTGACATAAGATTAACTTTCCCGCTATTTGGTTATTTGTATTGTAACTGCGATATAGTAAGTTTATGAATGGTTCTAATGTTGATTTTCTGTGGTTATTTTAACTGGGAGTCGTTAAAAGTGCGGTGTTTATAAGAGAGAATGGATCGGTAGGTACGTGTTTTATGTTTATGGTGGGAATCAAGAGTAAGTTAGGTTTCAAGAAAAACTTATTTCGATTATAATTATAACCTATATCTATATATATAAAACAAAGACGGGTTTGTTACAACACTTATAACTCGAGATCTGCTGAACCAATTTTCATGGTTATTGATTCGTTGGATTTGTCTCCGCCCCGAATAGCATAATACATCTTAAAACAATGAAAACTCAATATGTGTAATGAATACTTAATCATTTCAATAAATGCTGATTTGTTTATTACATGTCAAACATTTGTTGTCCAATCCTGTCAAATACTGTAACAACTATTCAAAAAATAAATTTCTGAACGCACACAGCGTTCAGAAATTTATTTTTTGTAAAATGTCTCGAAAGTTCAGGTACTGTTATATTTGTTTGTTTTAGACA
The DNA here is from genome assembly GCA_949774965.1 of Diarsia brunnea. NCBI lineage: Eukaryota > Metazoa > Arthropoda > Insecta > Lepidoptera > Noctuidae > Diarsia > Diarsia brunnea. The sequence goes on from OX459019.1 coordinate 5,885,399, forward strand.
TTAATTTGTGTAAATCATTTATTAATTACTTAATTTTTAATTTCCGAAAATAATACCTAAGATTTATTCTACAGGTTAACAAAAGTGTAAATGTCTTTTTATAGGTTGTCTATGATTTTTCTTGATAAGCTATTCATACGTAGTGGTTATATACTCTTTGAGCTATTGTCTATGTCTCGAAAGTTCAGGCACTGTTTTGGCTGAAAATTGGTAGGGAGGTAGCTAAAAACCAGAAGAAGGATATAGGATTTTTTTCCCGTTCCCGTCGTTCCCGTGGGACGTGACAGAATAACAAAGCACAACTCAGTACGTAGGATAGTAGACTAGGTAGAGTAGTAGGTAGGGTGGTAGGTAGGTAGGGTAGTAGGTAGGTAGGGTAGTAGGTAGGTAGGTAGGGTAGTAGGTACGTAGGGTAGTAGGTAGGTAGGGTAGTAAGTAGGTAGGTAGGGTAGTAGGTGAGTAGGGTAGTAGGTAGGATAGTAGGTAGGTAGGGTAGTAGGTAGTAGGTAGGTAGGATAGAAGGTAGTAGGTAGGTAAGTAGTAGGTATGTAGCAGGTAGGTAGGCAGGTATTATGTAGGAAAAAGGGCATAGCAACGCATGCGCGTACAGCTAGTCAAAAATAAAGAAGAGTTACTTTTTTATATAAACCTTTGAAATAAGAATAAAATTCAACAGATTTTTTAAATTAAATTACAAGTTTTTAAACAGCTATTTACATTTTCATTCCACTCTTTCAGTACCTAACACAATAATGGCTTACCTACTGCTGACACGATTCCAAAAAATCTTTCACTAATTGGAAGCTTCGTTATTTCCGTCTATTACAGGCTATACATAATAATAACGTTCCTGTACGATAATTTCCCACCAAAACACACAACACCGTGAACAAAAGCTAGCAGTTCAATATAAAGTCTACCAGCTCCCCTAAATTCCCGATAGTTTTCCGAGTGTCCCGTTCACAAGTGTCCCGTAGAGCAATAAATAATAACCCTTCTTTTGGGCTACACCGCAGTCGGGTAAAAAGCAGTCTGTGATAGAATTTCAATTTATCTTCACCTTTTCTAACTGGCTAAGTAACTTAATAAACGACTTAGCGGCATCTATACTTTTATTTATAAAGAGGCAAGGTTTGTAAGTTTGGATGTAGAGTGTAATCTTCAGAACTTCTGTTACCATATCGATTTTTTTTTATCTCCGAGTATTACAGACCATATTTAAAACGTCCCTGTAGTATAATTTCGGAACAAATCGCGAACGACACCGACCAAAAGCTAGCAGTTCAACATAAAGTCTACCCCGCCCCTAGATTATCCGAAAGTTTCCCGAATGATCGGTCGCTCCCGTCGGGCAAGTGCCCCGTAGAGCAACACATAAAGAAAATTCTTTCACTAATGGGAAACCACGTTATCTCCAAATATTATAAGTTCTAAACAACCCACGACGTAAACTATCTAGCCAGACAGTGAAAGTTCTATCTAAGAAATCGTGCCATTGTCATTACTAAACCCACGATTAATTTGCAGCGCCTAATATACACTATCCAGTGTTCCTGTGTAATATTTCCGGTGCCACGGGCAAAAGCTAGCAGTTCAACAACATAAAGTCTACCATCTCCCCTGATTTCCCGATAGTTTCCCGAGTGAACGGTCGCTCCCGTCCGGCAAGTGCCCCGTAGAGCAACAAATAAAAAGCTGAGCTCGCCCCGCCAATGGCGTTTAGAGCTCAAGTAGTGCACAGGGTGTGGCTCATTTTATTTAAAGTCTAGATAATTCTAATAGTCCGAGAAAATCGTTGAAAGATATGGAATGTTCTTCCATATCTTTCAACAATTTGCTCGGACTATCTATAACCACTGAAAGGAGTACCTAATTTCCGGATGCTTGCAAGACCATTACAGCACAATTAAAGGCACTTTTTAATGTCAGAATAACAAAGAAACCGAAGCTACAGTCACAGTCACAAGGCATAATAACTTCTAAAAGTACGCTTTTAGAAGTTATTATGCCTTGTGCGGTTTCTTTGTTTTCTAGAACTCTTTGGACAAGAAACTCCATTAATTGGATATACTTCTAAATCAAAATATTGTTACCAAATCTTGGTTACATCTTTCAGTTTGAGATCATACATGTGAGTGTGAGATCTCTAAACTTGCGTCAGTAAGAAAAGTATTAAATCACCTGCCTAAGACGTGATAACACCCTTATGTAAATAAAATTGACTTTCAAAGCAGTGAAAAATCTAGGCATTCTACGTTATATTTTTGAAATAAGGAAAATCCCAACATCTTCACCAAACACCCTGTGAATAAAAAGTGCCTCGCCAATGGCCAATGATAAACGGACCGGTCAGGTGTGACAGCACCGGACCGGGGGGAACGGGGGTGAACGGGTCGGGGGCGAAGGGGACGACAATCGCCCCCTAATGAGTCGTGCTCTAATAATAATTATCTACCTACACTTTCTGTTCGACTTTGCGAGTTCAGTTAGGGCTGTACTGAGGGGAGTTTTTCAATATAAGTAATATTTTTTGGAGATTGTCTCAGTCGTGTATGGGGAAGTATTTTAATGTTTTTTTTTTAGTTAATTGGGTGAGTGTTTTGGTAATGTATCGAATTACTGTAAGTAACAGTTCCTGCTCTTGGTTTTTTTTGACGGAAGTTATATCAGTATTTCATTAAATGTAGATGAAATGACTTTCACAAAAGTTAAATATGTAAGTAAAATGATTTGATGAGATTTTTAGTTAAATTTCTAGTTGTCATATGTGTAAGCAGCGTATTTTGCCTTTATCGTAATATTGATACTATCAAATATTAGGTTTCGTATTCACTCAGCATTTATGAAAAACCTTTACGTTGCATGCACGAAACTAGATATAATAGGATGTTTGTAATTTGACTCTTACCATAACTTACTTACTTCTTTCTTACTTACTTTATACCATAAAAATATGAATAAAAAAAAATATTTATTTTTCTTACTAAAAACTTTTTATCCCAAGAAATACTTCCAAACATTCTCCAAAGAATCATCTCGTCGCCAACCCTGTCCAGCAATAATAGGAAATTTGTTTTCCGGTTCGGTAGCGCGCTCCAATTACGGGATTAACGAATTATTTCCACTTTTTTTCCGTCGATCGACTCCTCCCACCCCTTCCACCCCCTTGCACCCCCGCAGTTCTTGTCTCCTGGTAATTCTGCGGCGGTTTCCGCCTATTGAATCCCTTTTGATTAGCCTTCTTTCCGTTTGAACCTAAATTGTGCGCGCTACGTCACGTCCGTGCCAATCGTGGTTGTATTGAGCGCTTTCTACTTTTGTGAGAGTGTTCGTCAAGTTTTTGAAATGAGGTCGTTTCGATTTTTCTTGGCTTTGGATTGGTAAAATGTGTTTCGGAACTTGAGTTCTCTGTGGAATATTTGTTTGGGTGTTGGTTAAAGTAATGTAATTGAAATTTAAATGTCACTGGTACCTAATACAATCAGGGTGATTAATTAATACCCTTGGTCAATTAAATGTATTACAATCATTTCGTTTAACTCAAAGAAAGTGTTTTGAATATGCGACCAACTTGAGTTGTTAGTTAATTTGCTTAACAATTTATTATCCCCAATTTCTCGTTGGTTTACATTTTTGTTATCTCCGAGTGTCTCATTTGCTTTCTCTGTTTCTGACTGTGATTCTGATGCTGCAAGTTTTTTGTCGATTGCATGAGCAATTCTCGTCTGGAAATTAATTTGATTTTAAGTGTTTCACTTTTGAACAACTATTTTACACTGTCAACTTCTTACACGAACTCTCTGTGTGTAAAATTGGGCGTTTAAGAAGAAATACCTTCATAACGTTCAAATTGATTCATACTTGTACGCACGGCGTCACATCAAGCTATACATTTCCAATATAACATGGCCACGCTTTATACCGATTTCCCGTACAATGAGAGATCCGCATAAACTGTTTTAGTACAGTAACCTATCAAGCTGTACTAAAACAGTTTATGCGAATCTCTCGTAGTGCATACAACTCTTCAAACCATAATTATTCCTATCTGCATTTAACCCTCTTAGATTACAACTCTCATTTTCTAGCCCGATTTACAGCCAATGCCAACGAAGCAATTCTAGGATAGAACTATTGATGCTAGGTATAGGTGTGTGGTGCCATTAACCCGAATGGTCGAGTGTGGTCTAAATGTGGACGTAATAGACCTCTTGAGTTTCGCTTGCCCAATTCAACGGCACTTCTTTAACGGGCAGTCGGGGAGAGAAGTGATTTGATTTGGAATTTGCGAAAGTGTTTTGTTTTATTATACTCATGTTTTGTGATTATGCAGAAACTTTTAGTGGAGTGCACAGAATAGGGTAGTTGACAAAAAAAAAATCTAATAAGTCCGTCAGATAAATTTCCAAAAAATACAGGGAACGTATTTTTTCCTTTTTTCACGTAAACAAAAAATGAAGACGATACAGTGCTTTGAAAACTCGCGGGACGTCACATGTCAGTACATTTTTTACCTACAAGTGAGGTCCAAGCCCCCACTCATGATCTTTGACGCGTTTTATCTTCGTCAATTTTTATTAATTTGATAAAACGAAAAACACGTATCCAATATTTTCCGATAATCTAACAGACGGACTAAACAGAATCATATTTTTTTAAGTCAGCAAACATCCCTATTTAGAAAGAGACTAAGTAGGTATTATTATATTAGCTTAAAATTTCCTGAAAAACAAAATTCTTTATTCAAATCCATTGAGCCATGATGATGCATTTATAGAAAAACTTTAAAGGTGGTATCATTTCTTCTCACATAACGCGAGAAAGGAAGAGAAGGGTTGTCTTTAAAATGCAAACCATTTCTGGCCAGCCTCTATAATAAATTGAAAAACGTTTAAGATTTATTTGAGCTAACACTTGTCTCTACATCTGTACATTGCTGATTCTTTTGGCAACTGGAGTGGTCTGAACGCGTACTCATGAGTTTTTCGGACGCACTTACATTGTCGTTATCGTAAATCAATGGCCGCCGTATAAAACAGAACATCACTGATCAATTATGGCTGCCAGCTATTTGGCAGCAGCCGAAACTTTGAATGTTTCTTAAGTTATTTACGAATAAATAAAGGTAATTGAAGGGAAATTGTTTTGCATTTTGATGTGATGTGTCGATAAATATGGAGTTAATATGATTGAGACCTTGGGAATGTAAGTCATTTCAGATATATGTGGCTTGATTTTGTTATTTGGATTCGGATTCAATTGATGCCCTTTTTTTTATGGTGGGTGGAAAATCATCAAATAACCCCTCCCGCTCTTGGGCAGAGCGAAAGGGAGTGTCAGACTTCTACTGACTAAAAACCACCCATGTTCCTTCTTAGCCCTTCATGTCGAGTATCTCTTGCGAACAACCCGCAGCCCCGACGGGCTCAATTGATGCCCTTCGATGCAATTCGTGTGAAAAAATCGACGGCTTAGTATGAAGATCTTCTCAGACATTAGTGAACTACTGATACACTATTTTTACACCTGAGCCTGTTGCCATACCTACAGTCGATGTGACTATTTTTAATTCTTGCCCGTGAAAAATAATAGGATATTTTTAACAGTCTTTACGGTAAAGAAATATCAATAAATGCATTCAGGTATTTCAGTGACATTTTTTTTATAATTCTTCCATTACTGATTGTTTGAGGAGGCACAGAAAAAGAGCTCGTGGCCGGAATTGTGGTCTTTGCCTTGCATTAGGACAGTGCAGGCTAATAAAAATTCATACTCTTGAGAGTACATAAAAAATAATTAAAAATAATAAATAAAGAAAACCAATCGGAGTAAGCACTCTAGTAATAGTATGCACTCTCACTCTTTCACTTATTCAAAACAATTAATTTTTCAAAGTGAAGGGACAACAACAAAAAAAACAAGTGGTTTCGTTATCGATGCGCTGGAGCATCTATTTCGCCACCGAGCCTCCTGTGCAATGTCACCCAGATAACGCAACTTCAGGTGAAGTGAAGTGCTACTCCAGCAACTCCTTGCTCGAGTAGTTGCTACTTATTTGACGGGTAGGGATGGAGGCTGGATGAATACTTATCGATATCGATTCGTTTGTGCTTCAGATAGCAGTTTTGACTTCTATTTGCTGTGGCAAAGCTCTGAAGGAGTAACTCTTTTGCAGTGCCTCAGTAACTTATTGATTAAACAAGGTTTACAAAATTAAAGTTCAGTTTTGTAAAGTTATTTAAGGAAATTAACGATTAGGTTTGCAATGATAAATGATATAAAATCGTACTCTTTTAGTCTTTTGTTTAATAAACATATTTACCTTGTGCATATGACAGTTTAAAACTCTTTGCACCCTAATTTCAAAACACATGGTTCTATTACAGTCTAAGAAAAAATCGTGTGATCGTCAACGTAAGATATATAAATAACTCTAGGAGTATTCGTTTAGTGATTTTTTTTAAATGAATAGCAGTGAGATTGTGTGTTATAATTTATCAACATAGGTATTATCGATAGAACGACCCAATAGACCGAATCCCATCCCTACTGCTCGCTTGGTAAAGCATCGCGACTTCTTAAGTGGCACACGTAACCCATTGGTTTATATCTACTGTCTGTTTAACTGTTTACTTCTCAAGAACGTGGGTTATACCAACTATGGTGTTCTAAACGTTTTTTTGAAGTTATTTAGGAAGAATTGTGTGACGGAAAAGAATTAAGTTAAAGATTCTTTAAGAGATATGGATGGGTGGTATTTTTAGTGGGCAAGTTTTTTTGAACTGGCTTATTGATCTAGTGAACTCTAGTGATTGCAAGCACTGAGGCACGTCTGTGTACATAAGGTCCTGGGTTCAATTCCCAGGTCGGACGAAGTATTATTGGGTTTTCCTATCAGGAATTTCTCAGTAGTAGCCACGGAGTCTGGATTAGTGTCCGGTTGATGGCATTAGGCTCGCCCCATAGACCTGGATTCACTAGACCAACGACGAAGACAGAGTTTTTAATTTACCAATATGTTTTAAAAGCTCTTTAAAACAAATAAACTTGTAACAAATACAAACCAATATCTGTTTTCCTGTACGATTGACCTTTATATCATGAAGTGGTCATAAAACTGAACGATGAAAAGTGCTCTGTATTCAGTTTATATTCTTGTCTGAATGATAATAAAAATAACGCAAGTAGATACGTGGAAATACCTGCAATAAAATGGAATATTGATCTTTGCTGTTTTGGCGTACAAGAACTTTTATTGCTGCTAGTAAAATAATATGTACATTCTTTTTATTATAACACGTACTTTTCCTAGAATCCCTTCAATTCTAAGAAAAGTACATGTTATAAAATATGACGTACGCTGAACTAGGTACCTACCTACACAACACCTTTCTTAAACTAACCACTCTATGTACAGACAGGCATTAAGCAAAATTCATAAGCTATTTTCTTGTGAAATAACGTATTCTACTTTGAGACCTATTTCGTTTACCAAGTAGGTCTGTGTGTGACTTCCAAATTGCGATGTTCGTAAATACGTAAAACGTTAATTAACACAGTAGAAAAAATATATATTATCAGTTACCAGCGAAGCGGCAATCATTATTATATTACAAGTTGGGAAAAGGCTAGCCAGATGATGAAGGTATCTTGTCTATTAATTGTCTACTAGATTTTAAGTATGACCCTTTAAACCGTAGACCCTGCTCCCATAGAAAAGGTTACAAGGAACATAAAAATATGAAAGTTCCATTCAATAAAACGAAACAAAATTCATACATTGACGATTCGCCATAGTAAAACGGTTTTATAAATACAAGTCAAGTGTTTTACCTACTGGGCCTCCAAGTGGAGTGGATTGCGCAACGCACTAAATCATGAGAGTTCAGCAGTGTGATTCTGTAAGACTTCATTTTAAACTTCGAATCTGAATCCGCTGTGAGTTTCTTGATTGGCATTCTAAAACTCGGTTGATAATTCGAATCTACACTAGCGCTACTCTTGCGAGCGTGTTTGCGAGTTGAACTAAATTAAACTCGAGATTTTGACAGATAAAGTATGAGATGACATATAAAGTGGCATTCTATAAGGTAATTCCCCCGTGAGTTCGACGCTCACTTCGCACTCGAACCCGATTCAAAGTGTCAAATTATAAGCATCTATTTTACGAGTGAAAATAGAAGAAATCATAGTAAAAATAGTGTTTAAATAAAGTTTTAAAGTGTTTAAGTGCCTACCTCTACTGAAGTAACGATGGCAAGAATGTTTTTGTTTAAATCTATATTATAAGAAGCTCAAGCTTTAGATAAACTAGAAAAGCGTCGACAATCTACCAAAATTCGAAGTTTATCTTTATTAACCCGAGATGACGACTATGTGAGCGTATATAGATTGTCAAAGGAGCTAATTGACCAACTGGAGTATGAGTTACTGCCTCTGTTAAAAGCCCACAAAACGTCGAGGCAAAGGACTTTCAACTCGTGTAAAAGTAAGTACTTCATTTTACTAAGTATACAGTTCATTTTGTAAGTATTGACACAGTTTATAGCTGAAAGATTTGTAACCAAGCACCCCATTATAAGAAAAACACTTCTTAATGAGGAGTATTCCCTGTAGGTGGTTTCCCCGCTAGCTGTATATGTTTTCATATTAGTCTAAAGACCCTGTATAGTTATAATATTGGTATTCTATTAAGCATAAAAATAACCAAATTGGTCCCTATATTTTGTTTTGACTAGATCCAGATAAAGTAGGTATTTAATTTTTTATTGATTTATTGTTTCACAGATATTATGCACCTTGTGATTCTTGGCTAATGGCAGTTATCAGAAAATTATTAAAGAAAACATAAGAACATATTTATCGCAACCATCAGCATCTCGTTGCATAAATGAAGTAGTGGAAGCTCTCAATAATCCGGCCATAGTAAAAAAATATATAAGGTTTCCTCAAAATAAACAAGAAAGACAAATGTTAAAAGAAAAGTTAGTACCTAGGTATAATATATTATAATTAAACTGACCCTTTGATTTTTACATTTTATGTGACAGTTGATCATGTTAGTGATTATTGTAAATTACATTTACAGGTTCTACAAAAAGTTTGGCTTTCCAGCAGCTCTTGGGCTTTTATAACACCATACCACCCAACCATAGCATGGTTGGGTGGTATGGTGTTATAAAAGAACACTTAGAGGCATTAACAAATGCTGGTGAAGAAGTTGTTTTGCTCGGTAAGTTAATCCTTTCCTGCCCCTACTTCAGAATATAAGCCTAATTACTAGGTATAAAAACTCTATTTATGTTTTTTTTTTCAGGTGATTCAGGATATGCTCAGCGCGCCTACCTTATGACACCAATTAGTGGCGCTGAAGATAATTCCCCAGAAGCATTTTACAATGAGTGTCATTTAACTGCCTGCAATTCAGTAGAGAGAACAATAGGCCTCCTAAAAGGACGATTTAGGTGCTTATTAGTACACAGAGTGCTCAACTATCATCCAGACATAGTTGCAAAAATAGTTATTGCATGTTGTGTTTTGCACAATTAATTGATCGGTGGTTGAAGACAAGGATGTGTGACAATAGTCCCTTCTGCACATGTGGCTTCCCTGGCAGCTCAGCAGCAGCACTTATTTGTGGTCTTTAACTTCTTCAATCCACGTGTTAGGATATGATTCATCTATTTCATTTTATTCCTGTATTATAGTTTATTTTATTTTATTGTGTTCGTTTTGCCTTTGCTTTTACTTTTTGTTCAGATTTTTTACAGTTTGTAAGACAATATAGAAGTAACCCAGCTTATATAGCTTTCTTTTTTATACAGATTTTTCCATAGTCCTTGTTTGTGAATGTGAGAACATAGTAGGTTGTGTGTATTTGAATTTCTTTTGTAGTGCTAATTTTCGTAAGGACTTTTCCCTTGTTACCAGGCCTACGTTTTTCTCACATATCTAAGTACCTATTCAAAATTTGTGTTCAATCAGTTTGTAAAACCATACCATAATAGAAAAGAGTAACCATGGAGTTTCTTGCCGGTTCTTCATGGAATCTACCAACCCGAACCGAGCACCTATGTGAAATAAAAATATTTGATTTTGATTTTGGTGTTGTATAATGTATGTATTCTGTGGTGTGAGGAGGGTCTTTCAATAAAACTGCGCTAGTATTCGTTAAAAGTGTTTTATTTAAATATTAAAAAACTTATTTTAAAACTAAAAATCTTACTTTAAAAACTAAAACATGACTCATACATACTGCTCTCTATTCTTGGCCTCTGCCAATGCTTGCAGCCCTTTCCCGACTGCAGCCACAGCTTCAGCTAAAATTTTATCCCTCTCTGCACTCCTCTCCAGAAAGGACTGCAAGATCTGTGTATTTAATCTTTGTATCTCCAACCTCCAACTGCTGTTCTTCCACCCTCAGGAATCTCTGGTGGAGGTGGTGGAGAATTCCGTTCGCCGTTGTGATGGTGGGTGAGAGGAACGTGTCTCATTTGGACTGAAACATTATTGTTGGATTAGAAAACAAAATAAACACTTCTTTAATTAATACTATTTTTGAACTTTACAACAAGAAATATAAACTTACTTCATGATTATTTCACAATTATTATCGGCACTGAACGATCAAAAAACAAACAAAACGTAAACAAAACATTGAAAACAATACAACGACGAGATGGGAATATTGTCCACAGATTAATAATGATATTGGCTGTCAGTAATTTTAGTAATTCACGGATGAATTTACAGTTTTCTGTTTATTTTTTACTTATTAGCTGCCTCAAATTCCTTAAAATAAGAAATTGTAATTTAAACATTATATTTAGCTAAAATTCTGTGTCAAAAACTGATAAAATAAAAAACCGATAAATCTCGACTTTCATTTTGTTGAGTGTGGTAGTCACTAGTACAGTATTGGTCACTTTGGAGCTCACTTCACTTCGCAAGTGATTAAGTGATGCTTACAGAATTCAAAATCAAGGTCATTTGGAACCTTATGCGAAGTGAGAGCGAATAGCGACGTGATATGCGAGTTGGTGTCTGAATTTTACAGAATCGACGTACTGTTAGTACTATACGGTACAGTTAGAACCACTAATACGTATCATCTGCCTAGCCTTTTGGTAAAGTATGTTTGGATTGGCCTCCAGTCTTGCCGGATGCAAGTGAATACTAGTATTTTATCTAGAACTACGCCGCTCCCGCGCCGATGCGGTTGCAGAGAATCTCAAACGGCGAGAATATAGTAACCTTTGTGGAAACTATATTTTTTGCAGATGTAGGTTCGAGTGCTCATAGCCTATTTAAGGAAAATTCGATACCTAGTTGACGCTTTCCGTGATCCAAACCAAACATTTTTGTGTTTCATACAACGTTGCAACGCTGCCAGTATCTTGGGCACATAATGACATAACCTCCTGACAGCGATGAGGAGGAGTTTTTTGATGCCCTTTATAGTTTTTAAATAATATTGTAAATAGTAATTTCTCATGGAATGACTACCTATCTGACCTCCACAACCCAGTTAGTATTGGGTAATACTTTACCCTGTGGTAAAACTGGCTCTCTTAAGTGTATACATATTAGTGATCATGTCTGTACTATAAGGAGTAGTGTATGATCTATATGTCTAGACTATCTTTCTAGTGTTTAGTCTACCGCTTCATATTGGACTCAGCTTCGTTTAAATTTAGTGGACGATTGGTTTATTTTTGGTCCTAAGGTTCGCATTAGGTATCTTCTGATAGTGTTAGGATAGTGGGATATTGGCTCTTAGGTTAGTAATAACCGCTGCACCAGCTGGTCGAAGGCTACGCTTGCCGAGGTCAAATATGTACGTGGGTAGGAGATTGTTGAATAAATCCAGATCTGAATTTGAAAAGACCGTGATCTGTGACTGATTAGCTGTAACTGCTCATTTATAGATAAATTAGGAACATCTACACCATTTTCCTTTTTTTACGTAAACACGGAAGGAACGCCGGTGCGAAAACATAAACTACATACTCATGTACATCATTGTGAACCCCGCTACATCAAACATTTTCATCGGTAATTTAAAAAAACTACTCGTTACTACAAAACTGCAATACCTACACGGTGAAAATATGGAACAGCTGATACTTTGTGATGTCTTTGTAACCGATTTCGCGTCGGTGTCCCTTTTTTTTTTTTTGGGGTATGGGAAATCATCAAATAACCCCTCCCGCTCTTGGGTCGAGCGAAAGGGAGTGTCAGACTTCTACTGACTAAAAACCACCCATGTTCCTTCTTAGCCCTTCATGTCGAGGCCGCGGTATCCCTTGCGAACAACCCGCAGCCTCTACAGGGCGTCGGTGTCCCTTCGATCAAGTATAGGTGATTCATAAAACGGAATAAACAATAGAGACGATCAGCAGGGCTATTGCTTATCTTTCTAAATGTCAGTGGCTATCATAGTTTTCATCAATTAACTGTCAATTGGTTATGGTTTGGTACAAAATGAAACCATTTGACAGTTAATCAATGGACACTATGATAGCCACTGACATTTAAAAAGATACGCAATAGCCCTGTTGGACGCATACCACGCGGGCTAGTTCGAGGCGGCTCTGGAAAAGAGCTCTTGGAAGGAATTGGGGGAGGCAAAGGCTTTCCCCAAAAGCCCAGATATATAGTTTGCACTGGTCGTCCCACTGCTGGGCCTTTGCCTTTGACAAGCAGTGGGACAGTACAAAAGAAAACAGTAGTTTAAGTTATGTAAGTTTTGTTTCATTCACAATATAAACAAACTACCAAATCACTCCATCTTGACGAAAGTATTTCCCAGAGTGCTCGCCCAATGAACTGAACAGCCTCTGTTTATTAAAGAGTAGGTACTCAAGTGATACACAGTAAGATAATTATAATTACGACGATAAGCGTGGTGGGGTCATCAGGCAGGTCCTTTGGGCGCATTAACTGCTGTCAAATTGACTGTAGACTTGAGAATTTGTAGAGAAGGTTTTGAGAAATTCTGATTGAAGGACTGTATCTTCCCTGTGGACAGAGTTTGTTCGAAAGAGAGAACATGGGTGGTTTTTAGTCAGTAGAAGTCTGACACCCCCTTCCGCTTCGCCCAGAGCGGGAGGGGAAAACTGAACCGTTTATAATGCTATCTTTTCTAGAAGAATTTTCCTCAGATCTTCGGAAAGCACATTAAACACGTTGGTCCCGGTTGTTATTTGTCGATCTTTAACAGACTTACTGCCTCATTGGGCGAGTGATTGCAAGTGCTAATGTTGAGCACGAGGTCCTAGATTCGATTCCCGGTCGGGCAAAGTGTGATTAGGTATTTTCCGTCTGGTATTTCTCAGTAGCAGTCACGGAGTCTAAATTAGTGGCTGATGGTGTACTGTTTTTTCTTTGCCTCATTGGTCGGGACTATAGGCGTGATTTTATGTTTAAAAAAAACTTAAAATATAAAGTACAGTACAGTAGTATTAAGTACAAAAGCTTCAAAACTTTCTTATTTAAAATCTTTCGAGGTCTACAAATTGTCAAGCATCATCGTGGGAGCCTGACCACCTCAATGCGGTAATGTGTGTCCTGGTCCTTGACAATCTACTATAACTCCTCACTCCATTCTCAACCTTACACCTCATTATAGAGAGACCAGATTCTCGTCTACTGTGATTTTGAGGACTAAGTAAATCAGCCTCAAACCCCTATTCGATTATCAACCTTATGGCTCTTTAAAAAGGGACTAGTTTCTTTTTTACTGCGATTTTGAGGAGTCAGAAATCCAGCCTCATACCCCCACTGTATTATTAACCTTAAAACGTTTTAAATAAGGAACAGTTCTGCTTAGCTTGCTTACAGTTGGTCTTAAGGGCAAGGATACGTTAATTGACAATTGGTAAAGCTTCTGTGCATACAAGTGTAGTGATTGTATGGCTGTTATGATACTCATCATGGTCTTAAGATGAGTGTCAATTTGTTTGAAATACTTGAGATATTAATTACTGTTTAGTATGTTTAATAAATGTATGGTCTTTAAATGACTTTCGTTTGCTGGTTTATGTGAAAAGTTTTTTGGTTATCATAGACTTAAAATATCTAATTTTATTTTGTGGTAGGTACTGAAACGTGAAAAATTCAGTAAGGAAAAGATTGAGTGTGAATGAAGATGGTTAGGGAAGACCAAAGAAAGCATGGATGGACTGTGTGACGGATGACAGGGTTAGAAAGGAGGTGACTGTTAAGATGACAAGTAATATACAAGTATGGAAGAAGAAGAGATGCTGCTCCGACCCCAAATAAATTGGGATAAGGGCAAGAGAATGATGACGATGAGTGAAATATAGAAAATGATGATATTAATGGCAAATAATAATTAATTAACGATTAAGGTCACATTGTTTTTACATGTTTGGAATCTTAGGTGAGAATTTGAAAGTAGGAGCTCTTTGAAAGAACTAATCTGTTTACAAAAAATCTTTCACTGAGGCAAATCTACAGCAACGTCGAGTGAAGAAGTTAGTACTTACCTAAGTAACAAACCTCGAGTCGATACGTGAATTACGAGACAAAAACTGGACCACCTTACTCTGCCAGCACTATAAAATCAAAAAACACAATGATAAGTGATAATCCAAACACTATTACCGATAATCCGACCCACAAAAACCGTACCTACAATGTAACCGACACCGGTAAATACAGTAAAATTTGACGGTTCGAATAACGCACCCCTCTTAAAAGCTAAAATGGAGTCAAGTGATTGTTTGCGGGTACGATCCGCAGGCAAATCTGTGTGCGCACTGTGATCCATCACCAATCGAATAGACTAAGAGCTAGGGAAGACAAAAAGAAAACAAAAAACTGCGCGACAACATAAAAAAGCACGAAAAGAGTAAGTGGGGGAAATTGCACGTCACTATACCGTGAAACAGATTTTTTTTTGTACGCAGATAAAGAATTGCCGCTTCAGCTTACTTTGAGCTATATCGACCACTTTGGGTCTCTGTCAGATCACGTCATTCCAGAATCGATCCGTCAAAAAGCCTCCAAATATATCCCGTACAATAGCTCTCTGGGCGACGTTGAATTTATTAACCAACCGTGTGTGTGTCCGCGTTTCGGCCCCGTAAGTCATAACAAACAGGATGCTTTGGTTGCACACGCTGTCTTAGACTCTGTGGTAGGTATATGCAACGGGTAGATCCGATAAAGCTTCTTAAATGCTGTTCATTTTAGTGTATATATTTTTTTCTAAGTTAAAGAATACAATATACGTGAACTTAATTTCATAATACATTTCAAGACAACAGTAAAGCTAGTACCACTATCTTTTAGTTCAAATCCTTGTGAAACTTCTTAGTAAAACGATTTCACTTTAAAAGCGGATGAAGCAATCCATCTTGACGCTGTCTCCTTGCCTATCCGCAGAGTAGTGCAGGGGTGGAGTCATCCATTCCCCCCTCACCGCAACACAACACTTTAATGTGCTGCGATTTGTTTGTGAAACATTTTACAACAGTTTAGAGATCAAGAGAGACAAAAAAGAGTGGTTATGGTTTGGTGGAATCATAAGTTCTTTGTAAATCGAAGTCATGTTTTTGCTTATTTCATGCTTTATTGAGTCTTTACACGTAGATTCACAGGTTTTTATCTGACCAAGCACAAGTACGGGCACTAAGGCGTAGCCCTTCATTACTTTTGCCCCCGGCTGTCGTACTATCTCAGATAGCAGGGAACAATACTTGATTCGTATTACTTCTCTAACTATGTAAAATTAAACATAGCTTAGCTTCCCTTACAATAAACCTCGTGTTAAAAGGAAGCTGTATAAAAAACTAAAATTGAAGTCTCTATTTTTAATTTCAAAATAACAACTTTTTATTAAAGGCAAATGAAGAGTATTACGGTACTTATAACAAGCAAAAAACATTTATTTTTTATATTTATCTGGCTGTTTGTTCCGACTAATCTCTGAAATAGTGGTACTTTTACTGGCAGTGTTAAAAGGAGTAATTTAGGCTATTATTTTCAGACTATTGAAAAATAGTTAACAAAATCTGATTCAAATAGAGAAGTAATATTTCTTAATGAGTTTTCACGGACAAAAGTCGCGGGCAATAGTTAGTTGTCAAATAACCAACAGATCCTTTTTAGTAATATCAATGTCATGTACATAGTGTAAATGATAGTGCCATACAATTCTAGGACCAATGGTTACCTAATCTTTCATCATCACCGTCATATTTCTGTGCCATAAAATTCATTAATTTTACACAACCACAAGACCTCCTCACATTACTTGCCCTTTTGCTCCATTTAAACAATTTAACCCGTCATTCAATACGGTTAATATTATAAACCCTTTCTGCCGTGTCGTGCGACAGGCATGTTTGTTTTAACTCAATTTTAGTATCATGTTACCGAGCTTTTGGAAAAAATCCGCGGCGTTTAGTGACAGGGGTACTCAAAGTTTGGTTGGACTGTATGTACCTTCATAACTCAATGTATTTTCTTTTTCTGTATGTTGCTTTTACACTTTTGTGTTTGTCTTGAAATTATTTTCAAGTCTAGCTGATAAAGGGAAGCTATACTTAATTTTTACCACACTTGAGGAGGCCTGAATTGAATGCCTACTTAGGGTTAACTACTAACTTGGATCTTCGATGGCGAGTTGTCACCTCTAATTATGACCATGGTATTGCTGCTTTGCAACAGAAATACTTAAAAGTATACAGTCGGTTTTTAATTACACAAAGAGTCTTTCCCTATAAACAGATAGTGATAATTTTCTAAGTAGATTATTTCCATAGGTGCCTGGTGCTAAAAGTTTGAGATGCGCTGCAACACATCAGCGAGGAACGACTATTAAGTAATAGTCGTGCGCCGGATGCGACTTGTAAATATTGCCGCGCGCTGCAACACATCGCGTCTGTGGAGTAGTCTTTATATTGTTGGCTTTATATTGTAGTTTCATCCTTTTGTTTTTGATTTCTTTGACAGTCGTTACAAGTAGTCAGTGGCCTGAAAGTCTGACAACCGACTGGTAGAAACAAGGAAGGGAAGGGTATTTTATTACCTAGTACTAACTCGGTTGTGAACAGTTTTTTAAGCAAACGCTTAAAAAAACTGTTCTCGAGGATTCCTTATAAATAATAAGGCAAAAAAAACTTGTTTAGGCTATGCGTTGTTTGTCGATGAACTTTAGAAAGATAATACTAGCAATTTTGTTTCCAGTATATTGAGCTATTAACCTATTTGTTGACTAATAGTCCGGTCAATTTAGACATTCGAAGTTACATAAAGTCCCAACAAGCTGAATTTCTGTGAAGTTGTTCAAAACATAATTATAAACAATGTCTAGAAGTTCCCCATCATTCCCCTGTAAGGAAAAAAAATTATTCAAGATCAAAGGTCAAAAAAATGAGTTTTTCACGATTTTCAGCAAAACGGTAAGTTTTATCATAAAAGTACTTCAGACAAAAATTGTAGATCATAAAATTATCTATAAAAATGTATTAATACTTTTTTTCTTACGAGCCACCGTTTCTGAGATATAAAGATTCAAAAAGTTATAAAAGTTGTTATCGTCATAATATGCACACGTTTCCACGCCACCTATGGGGTAGTGCACTTAGCGCGTTTTTTTTAACGTGGTTTCCCCAGTAGGCCTACTCCACGGGTCAGTTGTGATCCTGTTTAATGTAAAACTATTGCAAAATAACGGAAATTTTCAAAGATTGGGAAAGATAAAAGCGATGTAAATGAAAAAAAAGTGTTGAAGTTTATTCGTCTTATTCGTAAGTTTCAAATTCTTGTTCTTCTTCTTGATCTTCTTCTTGTTCTTCTTCTCCTGCTTCTTCTTCATCTTCATTTTGGATGCAAGTAAATTGCGTCAATAGCGATGTATCGCATGATACTTCGTCGGAGTCAAACGAATCCTCCATTGTTTGTGATTCAATATTAGAGCACGACCGGCCTTGACAATTTGTGCATGCCAAAGAACAAGACAGTCCGACTTTTTTGCAACCACATTTAGCACTGCATCCCTTTTTGCAGTTGCAAAAAATAGTGTTCAGCAGTTTTTCCGGCGCAGGTGGAAGTAAAGTTTGAACTGGCTCTAATATATTGTTGACCAACTTCCAACCCCAGTCTGTAGGGTCTAGCTGATAACCAAGCCACACTTGAACTTGGTAATATACTCGAAAAAGATGTTGGTGAGCAGCAACTGAGGTTGGAGGAAGACAAGCTAATTGAACTTGTTTTTTATTTTTAGTATTTTTAACGAAACATGCATATCGATGCTTATACAGGTAGTTTTTTTAGGAGCTCCGTACATAGAAAGAAGAAAGCGGATGCCGTTGGTAATATCTTCTTGTTTAGTTGAATCACTCTTTTTAAAAACATTGAATTAAATCTTGTTTTTCAAACATTTTGAAAACTGCTGTTTTACCCCTCCTGTAAAATGCAGATGTCGTATCACAGCCAGTTATTGCGTGTAAAAACAGGATCACAACTGACCCGTGGAGTAGGCCTACTGGGGAAACCACGTTAAAAAAAACGCGCTAAGTACACTACCTCATAGGTGGCGTGGAAACGTGTGCATATTAAGACGATAACAACTTTTATAACTTTTTGAATCTTTATATCTCAGAAACGGTGGCTCGTAAGAAAAAAAGTATTGAGACATTTTTATAGATAATTTTATGATCTACAATTTTTGTCTGAGGTACTTTTATGATAAAACTTACCGTTTTGCTGAAAATCGTGAAAAACTCATTTTTTTGACCTTTGATCTTGAATAATTTTTTTTCCTTACAGGGGAATGATGGGGAACTTCTAGACATTGTTTATAATTATGTTTTGAACAACTTCACAGAAATTCAGCTTGTTGGGACTTTATGTAACTTCACTCTCATTTTTTGGTCTAAATTGACCGGACTATAATACCTTATTTACAAGTTAGTTTTTCTAAGCCGTTAATCTATACATCATTATTTTCCATCGTGCGTCTCCACAGCTTTTTCTTCCGCTTTAAAAGCGCCAATAAATTAATTAGAACTACGTTAAAGACGTCAATAGCTTATCTCACATATTCTACTCGCCATACATCATATACACCACATCACATCTACCAAGTTAAGCAATAATCACCTTTATCGCCCATCAAAATTGTCTTCACATTAGAAAATTTAGCACACAACTTTACGCCTTACACTAAAAATTAAAGTAAACAAAAAATAGTTATTTTTGTAGTTTTTAAAATATAAATGGGGCCCATTGAGGACGTTGCGTTCAATGAGATTGAAGAAAATAATTAAAAATAGTGTTAATGAGCTCACGGGAACATTTTATGGGGAATTAGACAGAGGAAGTGTCTTCACGGCCTTTTTATCTGGACTTTTTACGAGAAAAGAGGTTTTATATCCATAATTATGTGTTTTTTTTTAATGTGTGTAAAGGAGAACGGATAATTTGATGCTAGTGAGGAGAAGTGCGCGTGCGCATGGTAGGGCTGCCAGATGACCGGGATGTTGATGTCACGATGGTTATTATCGACTTAGCGAAGTAATTATATTTTTAGATTATTTTGAGATAATGTTAGAGGCGTTTTTCTGGGGAGGTGGACAGTTTAATTCACGGTAGTTTCTGGCCACTGGCCACATACGTCTTGAAAGTTTTCCAGACTTATAGTTTCGATCTTTTAAGAAACGAAAGTTTACAAAGGTTGGTCTTTGCAATAAACTTATTTTTGTGTATGCTTGTTGACCAGTTATTGGTAACTGTGTAAGTCCAAGACTGTAGAATCTGAATGTTGTACAAAAAAGCTGCTGGTGAACCTATAATAATTAATAAATATACTTTAAACAAGCTATATGAACTGCCACTCGGGTCGATCTTTAGGTAAAGCTGTGCTTGCCTAGGTCGGTCTGTGGATGGGTGACCGCCCGACATACCGAGTTTCCTCCGTGCCTCGGAAAGCACGTTAAGCTGTTGGTCCCGGCTGCCATATATAGAGCTTTGGCAGTCGTTACAGGTAGTCAGTGACCTGAAATTCTGACATCCAGTCTCACCAAAGAGTATCGTATTATACCTAGTATTAACTGGGTTGTGGAGGTCAGATAGGCAGTCGCTCCATGTAAAATACTGGTACTCAGCTGCATCCGGTTAGACTGGAAGCCGACCCCAACATAGTTGGGATAAGGCTAGGCAGATGATGACTTTAAAAAAGCTGCCTCGTTGGTCTAGTGGTTGCACGGAGTCTGGATATGTGCCCAGTTGGTGGCAATAGGCTCGCCTTCTATTACATGGAACTTTTAAAATATAAATGGGTATACCTCTGCCTAACCCTTCGCGGGTCACAGGCGTGATGTTATGTTTATGTTTATAAATAAACTGTATTCTCATTTTATACATTCTTCGATTTTATTCGTACCTTCCAACTTATCTCTGGAAAAACAAAAACTAACACAGGCTTTAATCTTAAAACTCTGGCAACCCTCATTGAACAATAGGGGTTAATGAGGTATTCACAGTCGTTAACATAAAACTGCAGAAACTGCTATTATTTCTGAACACTATAGCTGCCTACTTACTATCAAAGAGCTGTACACTCCTGCGCATCTCTTTCACCGTTTCATGCTGATTACGTATGAGAGTTTTTGAAAATAGAATGAGGTGTCTAAACTCTTTAGTAGTTTGTTTTTAGAATTCTACGTGTTAGCTATCTAAAAACATTTATATTACCAGTATTGTTTTTTTAAATTAGAGAATTATTTTGTATAAATAAGTACTGGTAATTGATTTAGTTGAAATGCCAAAATGGCGCCAACGAGTATTGGAATAACAGTTGACTATTGCAGTCTAGTAAAGAGGTTTTAAAAGGTCCAAGGCGCCATTTTAGCTGTACATTCTTTTCTGAACTTTGAAAGTGTAAGGAGCTCTAATATACCTGTGTAAGTACAGTGAATTTTTATGATAAACTTGTAAATGTTATGCTGTAGCTATTTATTCTGTGCTTATTTTGATGTTCTGAACCCAGTAAATAAATCATGCTTAAATCTGTTCAAATAGAAGCTTTTATTTCCCTTTTTCTCTGGCTTGTCCTACATAAGTTTAAAGACCTGAGTTGAAACAGTGTTATAAAAAAAAATGTTTTAGTTAAAAGTATTCAATTTATTTGTTTTAAGTACATATTCTTTTCATGGGGTAGGAGATTTATTATTAGTATATCAAAGGACTCGGACACCGTGATATTATAGGTATCAGCTGCTAAAGTAAAAAACATAGGTAATAAAACTGACACTACAGACAGGTTGAGTATGTCAATTCTACAAAAACTTTTGTACAAATAAGTACGATTTGCACTGAAAGCTATTTACATTTCTCGTGGCCATGTAAAACTGAATTTTAGTTACTGATATATAGAAATAAAATTAGCAATCACTTTTAATTTAATGCATGCATAAAACCTATGATGTATCACAATTTTGTCTATGGCCTACTTATTATGTTCCATTGTAAATTTTATTGAGAGGTCTGTCTCTTGTGATACAGGAAGTCCTAGTACAAGAGCCAGAGCTACACTGATGTTTGAGAGTAACAATTTGTCAATAAAGATTTATTATTAAAAAAAAATCATAATCATAAATATTTATTTATCTTGACATGAGAAAATACAGGCACTGGTTTACATATAATTAATCTGATTTAAAAAGAGGTGTTTGAAGTAGAAAGGTCCTGAGGTACAGTAGTCCTGAGGTAGGTACAATAATTTGATCATTTTAATAATTTTCTACTAATTTTAAGGTTAACTGTTCATTATTTTGGCGTCGAAAACTGTCCCACCCATGGGCTCCAACACCACTCTTATTTAAACATGAATCTTCACAAATTCCCATAGCTCTTCATTGTTAAAAAAAACCTCATTCACAAATTGGCAATAGTGGGACCACCAAGAGTACTCTTGAGACGCATTACTGTACCGAAGTACTATACGACTTTTTTGTCTTAGGGTCGATTAGTCGGTGCGCTTGAAGTGACCGTGCCGGTGGTCGGTGGCGACACCCGTCGCGTCGTGTCGCAGTGTCGCTCGTCTAGACATGAAACTCGAATGGTTTTGGAAAAATGAAAAGGGAGTGAGTCGCTCACGAATTGATATTTCATGAAACTAGTCAATTGAAATGGTGAGATTTTGATTTAATAGTAGAAATCTTAACAATACTTTGATGAAGTTGCACCTTGTTAGACTGGAAGCTGATGCCAACATTTGCTTGGAAAAGTACAGGTTTAATATTAATGCATACATGTTGTAATTAGAAGATGACTGAATCAATTATAATGCTAGTAGAGTAGCTGTAGGTATCGTCCCAATTGATGACTGACTGACAGATGTGCTTAGGAAAATCCTATAGATAAAGGATTATTTAAAAATAATATAAAAAATGAAATTATAATGAAAAAAATATATTTATAAGATTTCAAATCAAAGAATAGTTTAAATAAAATAATAAATTTTAAACCTTTTATAACAATAGAAACTAGGAAGTAATCTCGAATCACTTTCTCTTCATTCCATTCTTACAAGTTCATAGTAGGGGGTCGCCGGTCGTCGGGTAAAGCACACTTGCATCAATGTGGTGCGATTTTTTTGACGTCGCGACAAGTTTTAGTCTGTTTTGCCTGCCGTTAAGTGGCGTGGCGAAACTTCACTAATTTGCTTTTTGCACGACCCTTTTTTTTTGTTTAAAGGGTTGCCGAAGTTAAAGGTTAAAACCTTTTAAATTGACATAAAGGAATAAGGAGTTGTGCCGAATAGAATTGTTTATTTGAAAGTCTGTTTAAGGGAAGTAAAAGAATATTATTTGCTTTATTGTTTATTCAGCTTCGTATTAATCCCTTATTAATGTTGTATTGCAAACACACAGTTTTATATGAAGTGCAATAAAATTACCTTATAAAATGACATCATATAATCTGTAAATCCTTTTTTTTTTTGGAGGGTTTGAAATCATCAAATGACTCCTCCCGCTCCGGGCGGAGAGGTAGGGAGTGTCAGACTTCCACTGACTAAAAACCACCCATGTTCCTTCTTAGCCCTTTGTGTCCGGGGCGGTATCTCTTTCGAACAACCCGCAGCCGCGACAGGAACCGAATGCATCTGAATATAGGAGTTACAGGAGCTACTGCCTACTGCCTATCAAAGAAATAAAAAACCCAAAACTACAACCCATTTATTACTTATTTAATACGATACCCCTCGGTAAGACTGGACGTTCGGCTTTTGGGCTTGTTTTGTGAAAAACATTAGAGACTTTGAAAAATTGCTAATGTTATGCATGCCAGGACTTTTGCGTCGAAAAGGCGCAACTCAAACGCGCAAAATAATTGTGTACTTGAAATGTTATTTTCATTCACACATTATTTTATTTCACCACTTATACATTAATGACCGGCACGTTAATTCCCTTTATATTATGCTGTTAACAATCAACTCAAACAACTAAGTAATATAATAAAGATAAAGAGCTTGTATGTTTGTTTGAGTGCAAGTTATTCTGTGTTTAATCTTTAGAACTCATCATCATCTGCTGAGCCTTTTCCCAACTATGTTTGGATCTAATCCGATGCAGTTTAATACCAGTATTTTACATGGAGCGATTGCCTATCCGACCTCCACAACCCAGTTAGTACCAGTACTAAGAGTATCGTACCCAGTACTCTTTGGTAAGACTGGTCGTAATCTTTAGAAGTCATCATCTGCCTAGCCTTTTCCCAACTATGTTGGGGTCGGCTTCCAGTCTAACCGGATGCAGCTGAATACCAGTATTTTACATGGAGCGACTGCCTATCTGACCTCCACAACCCAGTTAATACCAGGTAATACGATACTCTTTGGTAAGACTGGATGTCAGAATTTCAGGTCACTGACTACCTGTAATGACTGCCAAAGATCTATATATGGCAGCCGGGACCAACAGATTAACGTGCTTTCCGAGGTACGGAATAATCTCGGTATGTCGGGCGGTCACCCATCCACAGACCGACCTAGGCAAGCACAGCTTTACCTAAAGATCGGCCCGAGTGGCAGTTCTTATCAAGCCACCAATCTTTAGAAGTATCAGTCGTATTAAAAAAAAACTTTTAATTGCATTTAATTCTTCAGGAAGGTTTTAGGTTCACATAGGCTACGGCCCATAAGAACCCCGCAAAAAGAGAAATGGCGAGTGAAACCACGGGGTACTTGTAGTGTATCATAATCGCAACAACACAACTTCGCGACCGGTTTGATAGCAGTCGTAACGACCGTTCCCATCGCATTGTTTACACGATCATGCACATTTGGTATGGATATACTTGATGCGGTTCTCATGTCGAGATGACTTTCATCTGTTGCTGAGTTGTGAGTCACTGGAGTTGATGTGATTGAGCGTAATCAAAAGTCACAATAGGCAAGCCCACTATGTCTTGAACTTATCTGGTGAAGTATTTCTTACCCTCTGCTTAACCTTTCAGGAATTACAGGCGTGATATTACGACTTGCTATTAAGACGGTAAAACAAAACTTTATGAAAAATACGGGGTGTGCCCTAGAATCAAAAATTCGAAGTTCTTAGGCCAAAAACAGGAGGAGTACCCTACCCAGCCCCAGTGGCAACTGGGTTGTGGAGGTCAGATAGGTAGTGGCTCCATGTAAAATACTGGTAGTTAGTAGCATCCGGTTAGACTGGAAGCCGACCCCAACATAGTTGGGAAAAGACTAGCCAGATAGATGATGGTAACTTGAGTAGACTGTAATAAGTTAATAATGTCCAAATTTAAATAATTTGTTTTTGGTCCTATAGATAGAATGCTCAAAAAGAGCCTATTTGACAATAGTTTCTCATCGACAAACCACGACGACGGAAAAAATATTGGCCGAAATCAAAATAATTAGCAACAAAAGTTCTTAAGAACCCGTGCGTAGCAGCGTAGCAATTCTCGTAGCAAGCGTAGACCCAGCGTAGCATTTTTACTCTCGAAGATTTCTTTACCTTTACCCTTCCAATCTTATTATAAACACCCAAAATAGGTATTATTTAGTTTTTATTGTAAGTAATTAGTAGATATTTGTGTTAACGAGGGGCTAGTGATGTGTTTGTTTACGAGGACATATCCGGCGGGCGCACGTGCGTGTAACTCGAGCCACTGGTGGAGAGTGCGACTGTTAATGCAAAGTGCGAGTTCTAGGGTTGTGTCGGCTGTAATATGTGCTGGGATATCGACAAATCATAAACATCATACCTGTAATCCCCAAATGGTAAGGCAGAGGTGTACCTAATAGTACACTCACATTTCACCAGTTATGTTTTAAGTCCCATGTAATAAGGGGCGAGCCTATTGCCGTCATTTGATGCCTGATGGAAAAACCCAAAATACTTTGTCGATAAACAATGAAACTTAAAATTTATACAATACAAGCCACCATCTTGCTGTATGTTTGTTCAGAATGTGTGTAATTGAAAAACCCACGTTTTTTGGCAGATTTTTTTTGTTATTTGTTATGTGTTTTACAAGTTGACAGTGTCGAAGAGTTATTAAAGTCATTCTTTTGTTTTTCGTTACGTTAGTTACTTCAGGTTATTTTAATTTATAAATCACTTTAAAGGTAAGCTTTGTGTTTGATGTCTAGTATAAATACACACTAAATAATCACTTAACATGATTTTTCGACTATAATTTAAACCTTTTCAAATAAAATAAAATCGTTTTTTTTTTTTTTGGGATTGGGAAACCATCAAATTACTCCTCCCGCTAGCAGGGCAGAGCGATAGAGAGTGTCAGACTTCTACTGGCTAAAAACCACCCATGTTTCTTCTTAGTCCTTGTACCTAGGCCGCGGTATCTTTTTCGAACAACCCACAGGCCCGACGGGAATAAGATAAAATTTCAGATTCCAAAGACCTTTTTTTTTTTTTTTGGGGGTTGGGAAATCATCAAATAACCCCCAGCGAAAGACCTTAACTTTGCACATTAACATCTACTATCGATAAAAACCTAGTCCCATCCCTATTTAGTATTGAGAGGATGAGCGGTAATGCACTGTTTACAGTTTAGTGCATCGACAATCAGTTAATTGCGTTCAGGGCGTTTCTCGGGAATAGTCCACAAAACAAAATAAGTAGCTGTACGGAGGTAGGAAATACGCATTTCAATTTTAACATAAATGTTTTGAAAAAGAAAAGAGTGAGAAGAAAACTGATTCTCGTTAAATAACTCATAAATTACTAAACCAGAGAGAATATGAAATCAATGTGATATTTTTATTATTTTTTTAAGTGGCTTTTTATTCAAATAAACCTTCCAAGAATCTTCACTTCAAAAAGTGTATCTAATTTACTCTTCCCACTTTAAATAAGCATCATTTTCCCCTATTCACCCAGCTCAGGGTGAGCGCGGGTGAATCGTCACTCATCGGCAGAGTCTTAGAAAATTCTTCGTCCGGAAGTCGGAGCTTGGCATTTTCATAATGTCTGCACGGCCCGCCTCTCCCCCCGTACTAGCAACTAGTATTCATATGATAATTTTATTTGAAGAACATTGTCAGCTGGTATGGCGACGGCTTCTGTGTTTTACTTGAGATTTTTATAGTAGAAAGAAATATTTTGAAGCTCTAAAAATCCAACACTAACTGCGGTACTCAGAGATATTTAATGATTACTTAGGCCGTCACTTAGTAAAGATGTGACATTCTTTTGTATGACAAAACTGTCAAAGCCATTACTAAGTGATGGCTTAAGTAATCATTAAACCTCTCTGAGTGCGGCATTAAGTCCCAGTTGCAGCCTTAAGAACTTATTTGCTAAATTAAATAAAACTATTTAAACTCTAATTAGGGTCACAGGTGGTGAATTTCCTTTAATGAAATGAAGCACTTAAGTAAAATTAGACTTTAATTATTGATTTCATAACCGACAGTCTGTATGAGGTCTACTTTTGTCGTTTAATCATTGTTAACCTATTTAATCGTTGGTAAACTTATTTGGTAAGCTTTCATAAAACAAAAACAAATATCTCTACCTTATTTGCAATGACTGATCTAACACAACAATAAAACATAGTTTAGTTATGTATCTCTGTTAATATATATGACACATTTCAAAACAACAAAATAATACTCTCAACACACTTTTCCACCTCGAAATTCAAAAGCCTTCTCCACCCAAGCTCGCCGTGCCACAAGTAGGTATTCAAGCAATTTGTCGCGCGCTGATTTCCCGCGCATTCTTCACTCTCTGCTCTCCGTAGTTCGAGCACCATCTTGTACAATTACCGGCCTTCGGAGTCTCTCGGCAAAACTTTGAGAGCTGACGAGTTCTGAGTTTAAAAGTAGAAGATTGGTGTGCTTCAGTTAGCAGTAATTCTGGATTGGTGAGGTGAAGTTGGTATTTAAACGAAATAAGTACTTTTTGAAAAAGATTTAGGTAAGGAGGTGATACTTAGTTTGATGAATGGATGGGAAAACTACCGATTGTTGATTAATTCCGCCACTTCTTTCCAGCTAAAACACTAGGAAAAGTCGAAAGGTAGGCGTTTTGGAGGACTGTCTCTAGTAAAATTTGACGTTCAAAAAGTGCTGATATCAGCCATATTTGAATAAATAACTTTTGATTTGATTTGATGACTAGGAACAGTTGAAATAGAAACTCCAATAATGAGAACTAATATTGAGTTCTACTTACTTAAGGGAGATTAAATTACAAATTGCGTCTCTTTTCATTTCAATGAAAGCTAGTAAATTTATTTTTTGTAAAAACAACCATGACGCTGTGATTCTAAAAAACTCATTTGCTTATTGAAAAGTTTTCGACAGAATCTGTGAGAATTTCCCGTTGTGGTTATGAAAAGCGGAAACTGTTTCTGATGTTTCCATTACTCTTCTTTTATAGAATAAAAACTCTAACAAGGTCTGCATCAAGCTACTTACACTAGAATTTTTGTTAACTTTTTTGGTCAAGTAGGTATAAGAATAATTATGATTCGAAGATATAGGTAGATATGAAGTGAAATCAAAACAAAGAAGTAAGTCGCCATAATCTTTATTGCACCTTTATTAAGCTTAATTCCTACTTTTGTACTATATACAAACGTGCCAATGCATTAACTATTAAAACATTTACCTTAAACATATTTACAACAGTAAAGACTAAACAGTAACAATTCTACTAACTACGTGCTTTGGCTAACATTACTCCATCTTTGGTATTCTTTATTGCCAGGTTAAAAATTAAGTACATTTCAATAAAATTACATTAATCATAACTTTTTGAGTAAACAATTTTAGTTTTAAGAAAAACTTTTTGGTTATTTTGCATCGCATTGCTTACAACTTTTTCATCCCGAAAGTTAAAAAAAAAAAATTGATTCTAAATTCAAAACGAAAAATGCTTGACTTTGAAATGACGTGTGACTTTACTTCCAAACATTTTAAAATGGAACGTTCATTGGAAGTCTACATCCGATTTCTACAAAATTGCTATTTAACCTCTTTACTAAAAACTATTCTTAGAAAACTCTAATTTTCAATTTCAATATTACTCGCCATACTTTCGTTACTGTTCTCATTTAAATCGATATGAGTTTTTGGTTTGGTTTCCGTCTTTTCTTTGTCCTTTTCCTCTGAGAATTCTTTGCTATCTGTCCGTTCAATTTGACTTCGGTCTACGTCACAAGGTACTGGCATGCCAAAAGACGAATGTCCTGGATAGTACATGTAAGGAAGGGGCAAGTTGGAATAATTTACTCCCAAATGCGGGCCATACAGTGACTGTAACACTGCCTGGTTGTAAGACTCTTGTAACAACGCTTTATATTCAGGATTCTTCACGAAATCAACGCCGTAGACTCCAGCAAAATGTTTCAAAATTGGCGAACTTTCTAGTAAATTCGGTGGCGTGAAAAGAGGATTTAACGTCTTCCCTAACATCGGGTTTTGATAGGACTTCAAATCTGGTATACTCGGCTGTCCATTATTGTTGACCAGAACTTTGACTGCAACTTTCCTGGCATGATTTGCAGCAGCGGCTGCAGCTGCGAGCATGCCATTCTCTTGCATCTGTAGTTGCTTTCTCTTCGTCTTGTACCGTCGATTCTGGAACCAGATCTTGACTTGGGTTTCGGTGAGTTTCAGACTCACTGCCAAGTCGGCTCTTTCGGGTCCAGAGAGGTACCTTTGCTGGCTGAATCTTCTCTCCAACTCATAGACTTGTGCGTGTGAGAACGCGGCTCTTGATCGTTTTTTCCTTCCGCCATTTTGAGAGTACTCAGTGATGTTATAGTTCGGGGAATGCATGATTCGTGTATCGTTGGTCGGTGTGGAGCACTTTCTCTGGTCGTAGTGTAGGCTGAAGGGTTTGTAGGCGATGTCTGAGCTTGGTGAAGAGTTGGCTCTGCGGATTGGAGACCCGGTTGTGGATGATCGGGAGTCGTAGTCATCTGTAACAATAGGAGAAGATATTTAGTTTGATTGTCTTATTTTTTCAATGGAGAATGGAAGAAGCAGGTGCCAGTTTATTGCTTATTAAAATGTTTTATATTAATAAGTTAAGTCGCCGCCTAGACCCCGGACTTTCACAGATATTGCATTGTAGTATCTGATAGTATCCGGACCGCAATCGAGCCGTAACAATTTGGCCGAACTTGGGAGTAATAGAAAACCAATCCAGGTACATTTTAGTAAGTAACCCTAATAATTCCATTAACCCAAAAGTCACCACGAACAGAACTCCAAACTCATTAGGCTAGATTCACACGATCACAAGAAATCAATTAAATTGCTTATGCCGATAAGCAATTTAATTGATTTCTTGTGATCGTGTGCCGACACGCCATCCGCATATAAAGGCGTCCACACAATGGATCCATTACGCAAATTGTCGCCGGTCATTAGACGCGGTAAAAGGATGCGACGGTACAACAGAACAACGTAACAGTATTTTTGCGTGTGGGGCCCTATTGTTAAGTTCGGGGTCGTTTTTATTGTATAGTTGACGCTTTGGTGCTAATTGGTGTAAGTACGAACTAAATAGGTAGTACGAGTTGGATGTAGGACGTCATTTGTAACGATTTTGTGGTGACTTAATTTTAGTTTTGGGCATATGGCATGCCGCATGCCTTCATAAACGCCGCCAGCAGTAATAAATAGTGTCAGTAACATACATTGCAGCTTACTGGTTGACTTTAGGTGCCGCTAGAATTTTTATTAAAGCAAAGGCTGCTTATAAATCACTTTCATCTAATTTTGCACGACTTTGCTTGGGACTTTTTGACCTATTTTTGATCGCATAATAAGCCAAGACAATAAAAAATAAAGGTAACGTAGACAATACATTCATTTACTTCCACTATAAATTAGAATTAACATTACAATGATAATGCCAAGACCTTTGTCGTTTAAAAAAACCAATCACAAAGATTTACAATTCGCCAGCGAACTACAAACCTAGTAATTACTAAATTGAAAGGCTGAATGGCTTTAAGCGTCATCACTTATTATAATGAGGGGGTCGCGTAATCGCGCGAAGTGACGATTAAGTGGCGATGTCGCGGGGACGCACGAGTCATGAGTTCATGACGCGTGACGCGCGACGGTCGGTGCGACGGTGTGAACGCACCATTACTTTCATTGTCCAACGGTAATTATTGGAGAAGGATTTAAATTTGGAACAATCGATAGTTTGTGACTTCACTTGTTTCTAAATTGTTAGAAGTGTTTTATCGCCCTTCAGTGTTATCACATTTATGGTTACGTCTGTTTTTTTCTCTTTTAATTGAGTAATTCAAGATGAAAAGTTGTCAAACGCTATTTTTACGTGTTTTTTTACATTTAATGCCAGTCGAGTTCGCAAGTTCTGAATTTCAAATTCTCAATAATGTGAATGAGTGTAGATATTTTAATTTAATCTTGAGTGTATGAATTTGAAGGAAAACATAAACAAAAACGGTGAAGGAAAACATCGTGAGGAAATCGTCCTAGAACCAAAAAATCTAAGACTTTGTGACATCTAACCATCCGCACTGGGTCGACGCGGTAGATCATAGCACATTCCCTCTCGAAGAGAGGAGGCCTAGGTCCCAGCAGTGGGAACACTAATAGGCTTATAATGATGATGTAATGAATTTGTAAGCCGATAACTAAGTATAAATCTTGATTTCAACTTTCAAAACTACTTAAATCATTACAGAAAACGAACTGTAAATGACCTTTGGTAAAATTAATTTAAAATTAGTCGCAATAGATGAGTAAGCTAAAGCGCTTGAAAGCGCGTCATCAATATTTACCACTTACAGACAACCCGTCAATCTCATCATCCTAATGTGTTTTAGTCCGATAATAATAGTGCACTAACACTTTGTGCCAGATATAATAGTGCACTAATACAATCAATGAAACTGCTTCATCATTGCACTCATCTTAGAGCAGTACAATGGATGATTGTTGTCTATTTTTGATACTAGCTCAAACCCTCGGCTTCACTCGTATTGCTTTCGGTAATTACCGCAAAGAATCGCATTATCAGGATATATAAAGTATCCAATGTGTTAATCTAGTTGTTATATTATATGTTGTTTATCTAGTTATTTCATTCAAATCCATCCAGCAGGTTTGTGCATGAAATAGTAACAAATAAACATACATCCTCACAAACTTTCGTGCTTATAATAGTTTTTGGCAAAACCTTTATGAATCGACAATAAACACAAACCAAAACCCAAACTTTCAAACCCTATTTTACCCCTTTAGGGGTTGAATGTTCCAAAATCTTTTCTTAATGGATGTCTAGGACATTATAGCTATCTGTATGCCAAATTTTAGCCATATCCGTCCAGTGGTTTGAGCTGTACCATTTTCTAAGTAAAGATTTACTCGTAACGGCGAAGGAAAACA
The DNA here is from genome assembly GCA_949774965.1 of Diarsia brunnea. Taxonomy (NCBI): domain Eukaryota; kingdom Metazoa; phylum Arthropoda; class Insecta; order Lepidoptera; family Noctuidae; genus Diarsia; species Diarsia brunnea. Next base: position 5,917,305 of record OX459019.1, read on the forward strand.
CCGTAAGAATCAAACAAATCGAAGACATGTGACATCTACAAACCCGCACTGGGCACGTGTGGTCGTTTATAACCCACCCCTCTCCTGGAGAGGAGGCCTGGGTCCTTGCAGTGGGAACATTATAGGCTGATGATGATACTTGTAAGCGAGAATTTAATTGTATTGGTGAGCCGCAATGAGGAAGAACCAATGGAGGTACTATGTTAAGAAAGATATGACTAGAAAGGAAGTGACTGCTGAGATGATGAGATTACGAGCAATAGAAAAGAATGGAGGTAGTAAACTCTTACTGCGCCGACCCGACCCTAAATGAATTGGGAGTAGGGCTGGAGAAACATGATGATGAGTCCCAATAACAATATCGGCCACTAGCTGTAGAGTAAATATTCTGATACATTGCCTTAGCAGAATATTTGTAATCGAAAAACTTTGATCCTAAGCCAAAGTTTATGTCATTTTCGTCTAGTTCGCCGCGTTACACTTTTAGTGACTGACATCACCCAGTTAGTAATTGCAAGTGTTTTTGACCCTCGACCAAAAAAGAGGGGTGTTATGCACTTGATCCCGTGAATCGTCAGTATATTTAAAAGACTCTGGGTAGTTGTAGTCTATTTTTGATTCAACTTTTATGACTTTTAAGTATGCGAGAGTTTAATTACAGATTAGAGGGTCTTAATGACGTAAAAAGGGAATTAAGATTACATTATGGGCTGTAACGTTTTTCCGGCTGTCAATAAAAACGAATAGGCTAATCAACCTGTCAAATGTGGTGATTGTGGCAACATTAGGACCTACCTGAAACTGTTAAATTACTTGGCCATGGAGGAGCTTTCATCTATAACGTTATATTACACAATAATTATAATATCCTACTTAATTCTAATTATAAAAAGTTTGAGTGAAATGACAATTGGGGGTGATCCACTTGCTAAGATTAACTAACGTGATTGAAGCTAATACTCTCAAATATCCTAGCATATTTAGAATTTACTGATACTTTGGTAGCAAAAAATAGGCGTATAATTATAATAACTGCAAACTGACTAACCTGATAATTCCGTGACAGGATACTGGTTCTTCCTCGACATGTCCAGCGCGCCATCACCACCAAAATCCCGGTAGCCATTGCAGTCATCGTAATACTTCAGTCCCTTCTCCAAGGCTTCCTTCTTCACACCATAACCATCGTCCTTGCCGAAGCAACCGGCCGGTTTCCCCAAAAAGTTCATTTTCCCGCCAAAACTCTCCGAACAAAACATTCCATTTTCAAATTCGCACTTTCCCTCGTTCTCTTTCGTCAAAATGTCATTAATCGAAAAAGGTGTCGTCAAAGTAGGTTTCTCACAATCTTGTAATGTTAAAGACTCTTTGAAGTTCTTCAATTTAGATTCCATTTTTAAAAATTAAAACACATGGGTTCACACTTCACCGCGCGGTCCGGACTCGCCTCACCGCAAAAGCGTTCCTCAAACGAATAAACTTTGGGTGATAGATTGCCCGCCTGTTTGACGTGTTTAAGCCTTAGAGGGAGATAGAGCTGTATAGCTAGTAGCTCTGTTCTGTCAGGGGAGAGTAAGACAGCGCTACTTTAAGGCGGTCGTTTTTTAAAAAAGCTCCTGAAGTAGCGTAAGTAGTGGGGATCGTTGAGTTTTTCTTGAAGATGTTTACGTGAATGCGATTTGATCGCTTAGGTCACATGCAGATTGTAATGCTGTTGTGAAGTGGCCGCTGAGAGAACATTTTCACTGGAATTTGTGCGGCCATGTAAAAATTCTCTGAATATGATTGAAAAGATTTTCCTTTGGGATGTTGTTCGGATACGCTTTCGTAGTTAGGTAAATGTTACATGAAATTAAATTACGAATTCATTTAATACGTTTTGAATTAATTTTATCCTATAAAGTTCCTGTTAAAATGTGACAAAAACCCGTAATAAACCTTGATAAATCTTTATTTTTGAAATCACTAAATCCCTTTTTTATTCTAGTAACTTAGTGAAACACGTATTAATACCAGGAATCAGGTAAAAAAATCTTTGAAGGTAAGCGATCTTTCAAATTTCAATATTACAGTTTTTATTTAATTAACCATTTTCTATTATTCTCTCTATCCATTGATAGAATGTGCAATAAAAACAGCTGCTTTTGTACATGAACTTCAAGTTTAAAACTCTATGGTAAAGCACACTGAATTACTGACATCAATCTAGATAACAACATTAAAATAAAACATTAGTATCGCAGCCAATCCGCAGAGGCCCCACTATTTCGTTGCATCGTCCACATAATCCAATTTCCTTAGGCGCCCGCCGGCCGTTAACACGCGCTTTATCAGTAAGTACTTGACAAGTGTCTATCTATCCCTTTCGCACCTACCACCACCTCCCATGCCCTAGTTCCCCCGTCCCTTTTCCCCATTAGAGCCCCATTTAAACCGACCAATCACGTCCCACCGTCTCTTGTGACGGACCAATAAAAGAAGTGGGTGAGTGGAAGTGTCAACATAAATTTTCTTTTTTAATTTTCGAATGCGGAAAATTCGTTCTTATGTTTTTGTTGAACGTGGTTTGTAATTGGAAGCGTCCGAGATGTTTCCTTGTTTCTTAAGAATTTGTGATTTATTTTTAGAAAACGCCATTTTGTAATGTAGCATGCTTATTTTATTTAGAGCAGGTGGATAGGTTTGTAAGGTTTGTAAATATTACCCATCTCGGAATAATTTGATTTTATGATGCTGTATTTGTTTTTCTTGTAGGTAGGTAAACGAAAGTATGTATCTTCTTAACTTTAATTTAGAATATTTAAGTACTTTTCAGCAAGTATCTGAAGCCTTACTACTAGCAAAATATTAATTTGACTGGATGGTACCATCTGTTTGTAACTTTGTGTTGAAGAGATGAAAAATTGATTAAATTGCTTATGGAGATATTACTCGAACCGCAACACTTCATTTCACGCCCATTTTTTTATTTTAATTTCTGGATGGGAACTCATTAAATGACACTTCCCACCCAGGGTGGAGTGGAAGGGAGAGTCAGACTTCTATTGACTAAAAACCACCCATATTCCTTCATAACACTTTGTGTTCCGGGGGCGCGGTATCTCTTTCGAACAGTCCCGCAGCCCCGTTGATATCACACCTTATTGCAAAAAAATAAGTGTGCCATAACAAAGACTGTTAATTATCCGATGCAAAACTTCCAGACCCTATTGGAACTTTCAGGCGACCGATTAAAAAAGCCCAGGTAATGATTTGTCTGCAATGTTTTACGGAATTGGAAAATCGGAAAATTCGTTTCAAAAACATGAAACACGGCTGAGTACTGTTTTAAAACGGTTATAATTCACATTTAAAACAACAGCCAACCAATACACGTTAAAATAAAACCAATTCAAATAAATTGACCCAAATAAAACACTTAACCTTAATACTAAAGACAATAAGGCCCAAATTAAAGCTCCACTTAACATCGAATCGAGTTTAATCGATTCTCGTCTCGATTGATTGATTATCTATGGTACAATATCGATATGGCTCGCTCGGCTGACCGCAAACACACCACTTATGAACACTTAGCTCTGACCACTTATGAGTGTATTGTGTAGAGGGAGGAATCGGTAGAATAGATTGGTTGGCAATTAAAAAATAATTTTGTAATGTTTTTAAAATACTGCATGGAGAGTAGAGTGGAAGGCTTTGAGGTAGGCATTTGTCCAGTAGTGGGATAGCTACCCAGCAGATTACCTTTTTTAAGGTTCGATAAAACGGCTACTGGCAGATGGCGGGCTGGATTCATAATACCCCCGGACTTTGACAGATAAAAACATACATAACATTAAAGTCCATTTCACGAAAGAAGTCCCGCGGACAATTGTGGAACTAAATTTAACAGATCGGCCATGTTGTCGTTTGTCGATGGTATCAAGGTGCGTTTGTTGTGGTAGATATTTTGTGAGTTTATTATTGGATTAGTGCGTTATAAGGTTTATTTACGATGCCAAAAGTTGTGAAACAACATTATGTCGCGCGACATACAGCGCTGCGTCTGCGGGACTTCTTTCGTGAAATGGACTTTACGTCTGGAATCCCCTATGTTTACGTTCCATGTTCACACATAATAGTTAGAAAAAAAAATGGTTTTAATTTGGTTCATTCTTTTTCTTTTCGTTTCTTTTTTTAAAAAAAACGCCAGAGGTTCCAATATAAAGTAAGTAGAGCTATAACACCATTATCCTTATAGTCATTCAGGCAGTGACGGATTAACCCATAATCAAATTAAGCAATTGCCTAGGGAGGGCATTACGTCTGGGGGACACCAGAAGAAGCCCAAAAAAATCCGTCCTTAGGGCATCACATCTATACCGCGGCCTCGACATGAAGGGCGAAGAAGGAACATGGGTGGTTTTTAGTCAGTAGAAGTCTGACACTCCCTTTCGCTCTGCCCAAGAGCGGGTGGGGTTATTTGATGATTTCCCACCCCCAAAAAAAAAAAGGGCATCACATCTCACTCTCACGTCACCAAAAACTACACCAAAAAAGTTTCTAGGACTAATTTGAAAATTCAAAGAAACAGCAGACAAATTCTCATTCTTGAATAAAATACCGGATGCCGACAAAATTATGTGTCCCGATCAAACTGCAGAATACAGTCAGCACAGTACAAATCTAGTAAACACATTATCCAGAAGACCATATCACCGAAATAATAACAGAAATTCAACAGTTTCATTCATATAATATATTATTATGTCATAAGTAAAATAAGTTCCAGACCCAGTGATTCGTTTCGCACAAGTTTACGTTAAACTCTCGCACATTGTATAAAATAATACATGATGATAAAATTGAATTGGGCGGCATACAATTCTGACACCTACACTTGGGAGCAAATAAATCGAGCCACTACCTTTGTTCACGTAAAATGGTAAATATTTTTGGTAATATGGAACGTATCAATTCGAACTATATATCGCCTAAAAGTTTAGTTAATAACCTTTACAATGAGGGTAAATTATTGAATAATAACCTTATTGAATGATAAATTATTGGCTCTGCAAGAAAAATGGTAATTTTGATAGAAAATTTAGTAGGGCTAAAACAGTCCATAAAAACAATAAAAAACAAAATTATTGCAAAAAAAATATTCTTAATAACTGGTATTACCCCCCCGTGCCCTGATACATTCTTGTAGCCTATTAGTCATCGATCTGATCAGCGTTACGATGACATATTGTGGTATGTTCTCCCACTCTTCAAGCACAGCGACTTTAAGCTCGGGAATGGATGAAACAGCGGGAACCCTGGCTCGGACTCTCCGTTTTAGCTCGTCCCATAGGTGTTCGATCGGGTTCAAATCGGGACTTCGTGCTGGCCATACCATTTGTTGAATCCCGATCGCAGACAAGTATTCCGTAACGATCTGCGCGGTATGAGGTCTCGCATTGTCATGCATAAACAAGAAATTTTCTCCGACAAAACCAGCATACGGCATTACGTGGTTTTCAAGAATGTCAGTTATGTATCGGTCAGCTGTTAATCCACGTCTACCACTGCCATCGTTGGCGGGGTCGACGAAGACAAGTTCCGTTTTTCCGTCTAGAGAAATTCCTCCCCACACCATACAAGAACCACCACCAAAACTCACAGTTTCTCGAATGCAACATTGGGCAAATCTTTCACCAGGACGTCTATACACTCGGTTTCTCCCGTCATTGCTAAAAAGACAGATTCTTGACTCGTCAGAAAACAAAACTGACCTCCAGTCTTCTAACGTCCAATTAATGTGTTCTCGAGCAAACTCCAAGCGAGATCGGCGATGAGCTACAGTCAATTTTGGGCCAGTTGCTGGTTTGTGTGATGTTAAATTTCGTTCTTTTAGTCTTCGTCTCACTGTCCACCTACTGATTGAGACTCCTCGAACGTCACGTAACGCTTGCTGTAGCTGAACAGCATTAAGTCCACGGTCGCGCAACGAATTGGTTGCAATAAAGCGGTCGTCACGTTCTGTTGTTGCCCGTGGTCGGCCAGTTCCAGGTCGCCGAACAAAAGCACCAGTCTCCAGATACCTGCGGTATACCCGCTGTACCTTTGAACGACTCAAATGAAGTCTGCGTGCCACTTCACGTTGTCCGTGTCCAACCTCAAGTAAAGCTACAACTTGGGCAGCTTCCGTCGGTGTAGTATCCATTTTATCAGGTTATTTTGATTACACAGACACAGATAAAGACAACAATAACAAGTAATATGGGTATGATTAACAAAAACCTCAAATTTAATCTTTTCTTAACAGAGTACAATAAAAATGTCATAAGCAAATTAAATGCGATAATTTTATTCTACCCTTTAAACTTTAATTTAAATAAAAAAAAAATGAAATTTTGACAACTAACTACCCTCTTTGTAAAGGTTATTAAATACCCTTTTAGGCGATATATGTTTCGAATCGATGCGTTCCATAATACCAAAAATAATTACCATAATGCGTGAAAAAGGAAGTGGCTCGATTTATTTGCTCCCAAGTGTAGTTATGCTCTAACCACACGATAAAAAAAATTTGGTCACACATGTAGGTAACTCATGATATTTTCTTACCTAAATCATTTTATCTTTTGAGTATGAGCTCTTGGTTTTGATTCCAGGTCGGGCAAACTGTTAAGTATTGGGCATTTTCTATCAAGAAATCCTTCCGCCCGATGCCTGGTTGATGAAAATAGACTCGCGCCCGTAATATGGGTGAAGTACTCAAACAAATCTGTGTAAGTCTTCGGGGATTATTTAAGCGTGATGTTATGTTATATTAAGCTTGGGTAAGTAAAATTAAATATAAAGGTCAGTCTTCCACTTACATAGGTCTGTGGCACACCACTTGATGGCAACCGATATCCCGAGTGAACATCATCTAAATGAAATATAAAACGCTTACAACAGCTTCCTTATTTGTGAGTAGCTTACTTCATAAATATATTATTTGCTATCTTTGGTTAGAACGATAAAGAAAGAAAACAATAGCATAATTACCTCATACTTGACCATAGATGCTAATTCTTTAAAAAACATCATCTGCCTAGTCTTTTCCCAACTAAGTAGGTATGTTTCCCGTCGGGGCTGCGGGTTGTTCGCAAGAGATACCGCGGCCCCGACATGAAGGGCTAAGAAGGAACAAGGGTGGTTTTTAGTCAGTAGAAGTCTGACACTCCCTTTCGCTCTGCCCAAGAGCGGGAGGGGTTATTCGATGATTTTCCACCCGCCAAAAAAAAAAAAATATAGTTATGTTTCGTCGGCTTCCAGTCTGACCAGATGTATCTGAATGCCAGTATTTTACATGCAGCGACTGTTTATCTGACTTCCAAAACCCAATAGATTGGGAAAGACTGGTTGTCAGACTTTCAGGCCACTAGAACTACCTGTGGCTGTGACAACTATCAAGGATCTTAATATGACAGCCGGGAACCACGGCTTAACGTGCTTTCTGAGGCAAGGACGCAACTCGGTATGTTATGAGTTGGCACCCATCCCCGGACCAACCGAGGAAAGCACGACTTCACCTAAACATCGACCAGAGCGGCTGTTATTATTAAGACACGAACTCCTCCGCTCTCGAGTTCTGCTCTAAACTATTGATGCTACTTTATGAATTACAGTCTAGACTGTGCTAAAAAAGAACTAAGGTAGGCAATCTATGTAATTTTTTTTCTTTTTAGAAATTTGCAGAAACATGGCAAAGGCTTCACTTTCGTCGAGTTTACAAATTATCATCATCACCCACGTCTGGGTATAGCTATAGCTCGCCGTCCGTCCGTCTTATGACGACGACAGGCCGTGTCGACGGCGCGTTCGTGTTCCACGCGCGCCTCAAAGAGATGTCAGCAACATGAAAAAGGCCCGCAAGGGCCGACGCCCTTCGGGGCTGCGGGTTGTTGGCAAGAGATACATAAAGATCTAAGAAGGAACATGGGTCGTTTTTAGTCAGTAGAAGTCTGACACTCCCTTTCGCTCTGTCCAAGAGCGGGGGGGTTATTTGATGATTTCCCCCTCCCCCTCTGCATAAGTATGGATTGTGAACTCTTTTTCAAAGTTTTCTTTATTGAAATCCAAGCAAGCACCTTCTTGTTATGCCAAATACCAATTTACCTATAACCCTAGGATATTACTAAATTATAGGTAGGTAACTTAATCTTCTATAACAATGTTGTAAGACACAGAAAAGATAATTAGGTAATTAGGTACGTTTGATTAGTTTGTCTTGAACTTAAAAGACTACGACCGGAAACAATCTTTATACAAGATTACTATTGATCATTTCTTCCACCACACTTCAAAACCATTCAATTTAAGAACATCACTAATTTCCACTTTCAAACCGATTCCAATTTTAAACAAAAGAAAAAAAAGTGCCCATCAAAATTCAAAACCGAGAAATTATAGTGAGAACATCAAAATGATCTTTCTCTTTTAAAAAATTAAAAAAGGAACAAAAGTGCCACTTACCAAACAAAGGAGTTGTTAATTGAATCGAATAGAGGAGTCATTGATTCAGTCGATCGGTTTACAAAAGATAATCGAGTACTCACAAAAGGAAGAATCGAGTTAATGCGTTCCGGATTGTTCGGGCGCGTTCACCGTATCCGTGGTGTGTTTGAGAAGGGGAGCGGTATTTGCATTTGAGGGAATTGATTACGTTGTTTTGGGTCGCTGAAAATGTTCCATGAGAAATGTAGGTAGGTAGGTAGATAGGGATCCCAAGTCTTCCAGTTTTATACACCAGTACCTGCTTAGTTCTTTAATAACATCTTCCCTGGACAAGATCTAAACAGTCTTATTGAGCAGGGGTACGAGTTCTAGATCGTGCATTACTCTTAAAAAGGTAAAGGAAAACAATGACGAATTTTTTTTTCTTTTCAAAGTCAAAATTGCAGCAAATGTGGTACAAAAGATAATAAATAAAATGTAGTGTACATTTCGCCATAAAGATGGCATGCAAACATCAATGAATATATTTAGATTATTGATATATTATTCAATATACCAACGAATAAGATGCTTATTTCAAAATACATGAACTGTGAAACAAACATTAACACTAAGTGCGTTTCTAAGTTTAAAATACTAAGCACAAAACCAAATGTTGCTTTTAACACTAGAAAATAAACAAACAAACAAATTTTTAACACAAACAGAGAGAAAACAAAAACAAAAATAACATAATATCTAATAAAATATTCTTCAAAAATAAAAATACAAAATCAAATGATTATAATTAAAGTAGGTAGCTCTCTAATGCATTCTGGTAAAATGGTAAGATTTACAGTTGGATAGTTTTAGAAATTCTGCTACGGAATAAAAACTTTGTGAAATATGCCATTTTTTCAGAACTTTGCAGCATTTCCTGTAGGGAAGATCACAATTGATTATAGAGGTATACACAATTGTTCTGTCGTACGGGTAGCATGCAATTTTTTTTTTAATCGCAGGCTACCGTACGACATTAATCAGATTCTTACTGCTTGCTCCTCCCATATAGTGAAGGCCTGATCCCAAACAGCGGGAACATTGGGTTAATTATACCTACTGCCTGAAATAAATAATATATTTATTTGTTTATAGAAATGTAGATATCAGGACAAAACATTAAGATGGGAGAGCACTACCGTGTTGCCTAAATAATTAGGGACTAATTATGAGAATAATTAGGTTGAAAATGGTACCAACTGTCTTGTAAATAGCCGATGTCCGATTGTCGCGAAAGAGCCGCGTGTCCGTGAATGGATAAAGGCCTGTCCCAAGTCTTTGTAGTTATTCAGTCCTTCCGGCAGTTTTTTCCAAACCCGGGTTTTTCTCCAAAGGTGGCCGAAGCGTTCGATCGGACACTAAAAACGGTTAAATAAAAATTAAATTTTACTATTCAAACTACCGAGCGTAGCTGCAAGCCTGTGGGAACATTTTATAGGCTGATGATGATGATGACTATTCAAAAGTTATTTTTCACAAATGTTGAACCTACCTGCTAACCAACACAAAACTGAAAGTCTAGCTGACCCGATGAATTGAGTATCCGATGGAAAAGTTAGCTGAAAGACTGAACGTTTGAAAGTATTGTACCGCCATCTAGATTGAAGCTTAAGAAACTAAAGTACTCCTACAAAAGCTTCTTACAATTTCCTATGTAGTACAGCTATTCGACAACAGATGGCGGTCCATAAAACTTCCGCCTATGTTTTTTTCACATTAGACAATGAGTTTTTTAACTTAAACTGCATAGTCTAATTTAAAGTTTCGAAGAACATTAATTTTATTCACTTTGTTGTGTCAATATCAAATTTTGTTATCAACTTCATTTTTATGTTTACGCTAGTCACCAATAGATGGCGCTGGCTCGAATGCTATTTCAAACCAAAAGTCGTAATTAAATAAACCACTAATTATTATTATTTAAAATGCATACCTACTTGTCATGAATGTACACAAAACCCATTAATAATCACAGCTACATGGTTATAATAATACCTATAATAACTAGACAAGTAACCCTCCAAAGCGCCCCCAGACACAAACCACATGGTCGTGTCATGTTTGACCGGCGTTTTATTCTGTAATTGATACGTTAATCGCCCTCTGTTGTTGTGTCGGAGATTTACGTTGCATTTAATTGACTACCCCATATCGGTGAAGTAGGGGAGAACGATAATGTGAGGGTTTTTAAATATTTCAAGAGAATATTGTAGGTGACCTACTGATGATGGAATTCAAGGAATCATCAAATGAAAAAGATGCTTTGATGATGAGCAGGTTTTACTGCCTTTTTTAGTAGTTCTGTTCATCTTCCATATTATTATCTCTAATAATGATAATGCGTCATTTATAATAACACAACGATCAATCATTAATTTTAATTCTTAATTTGAAAATTATGGGAGCAGCGGTGGCCCTAGGGTGGCGGCCCCGACTTGCGAGCAGTAGGTCGTGGGTTCGATCCCAAGCATGCGCATTACTTTGTGTAATTTATTTCATTACCACTGCTCTCAAAAGGGTGAAGGATAACATCGCGAGGACATTACTTACAACCAAAAAAAGAAATGGACAATTTGTCACATCTACCAACCCGCACTGGGTTAGATTATACCCCATTCCCCCTCATAGAGAGGAGGCCTAGAGTCCCAGCAGTGGGAACATAATTGGCTGATTATGCTTTTTATAATTCAGGATTCATTCCAATGATGTCGTCAACTTACCAATGTCATCCGTGATTTAGTCGAACAAAAAATTGGCCTCCACCCGGCGCTTGCATCATGTTTGCATTTTGCATAGTTTTTGCGATTGGCGCCAACTAGCCTGCTTGTCCTTACTGAAGCAATAACTCACAGACCAATCTGGACATGTACAGTCAAACGTATGAAAAAGCAATACTTGAACTGCAAAAATCGCCCTTATTGCTACGACGAAAAGCGTCATCGAAGTCAAAACGGTAACCTGGGCGTGCAGATGACAGTACGGAATATTAGACCCGGAGTGACCCCTACCGTGATCGGTTTTTGTTTATAGTCGTGACATATTGACCTTTTCCTATAAAAAATATTGTAGACGGTTAACTTACGAAATTGGATGTTAAAATTCAATATGGAAAGGTTTCTTCACTAAGATAGAATAAAACTACAATTTTCCAATTTCTAAGTCTTTATCATCTTCCTGCCTTTAGGCCATGTTTCTTCTCGTCGGGGCTGCGGGTTGTTCGAAAGAGATACCGCGGTCTCGGCACAAGGGCTCAGAAGGAACATGGGTGGTTTTTAGTCGGTAGAAGTCTGACACTTCCTTTCGCTCTGCCCAAGACCGGAAGGGGTTATTTGATGATTTCCCATCTCCCCAAAAAAAAAGACCATGTTTCTTGTGGCTGGCGCAATACCACAGGATTTTTCCTTCTATTCTCGTCTGTCACGCTTTTATTTACTCCGTTTTCTATCATAATGTAATTTCAATAAGTATTATTAATTTGTGAAGTACCATTCTATTGTGTTTTTAGAAAACATTTAGAAAGATCACACTGAAACCTACTCATCATCTTCTACTAACCTATTTTAGAATTAGAAAAATAAACACACCCTTATTCTTGAAGGGCTTTTGATTACGAGGGACTATGGTGGTATGAGACTCATGGTGTAGCCGGTAAACTGAAGAGGGATAAGACTGCCGCATGCTAAATGAGCAGTGGGCCAAAATATACACTTTATGGAGCCCTAAAACAGCCAGAAGGCATCGTGGCAGACCTCGTAGAAGATGGCGTTACGACCTGGAAAAAAATCAACGACCAGTGTTCCACATTAGCAGCAACTGGAAGTCATGCGGAGAGGCATTTAATATCTGTATCCATGGACTTATATATTACCGCGTAAGGACTGGGCGGACCCCATGTTAAAATTACGCCTCGGACTTGGTCCTAAAACGGTCTTTCCTACGCCGAAGTGAACTAGTCCACAATCGGCTCTCTTAAATTTGATTAAAAGCTTTATTTATGTTCTTTGTACCTCGAAAATACCACGCCGCTTATACAAAGTTACGTTAACGAGCAGACTACATCAATTCTCTGTATGGCGAACGCGTCGAGCAAATGTTCGGACGACCGTATCTTTAGTTTTTATATCAATGTCTGTATCAGACACTCTTACTACGTAGTTCCCGCTGTCTTATCATCTTTTTTTTTTTGAGGTGTCGGAAAACTTCGAATCTTTTCCCGCTGGGAGTGTCAGACTTCTACTGACTAAAAACCACCCCTGTTCCTTCTAAGCCCTTGTGCCGAGGTCGCGGTATCCTTTACGAACAACACGCATCCCCGACGGGCTGTCTTATCATCTTGATTCATCATCTGATTAACCTTTCCCCAACTATGTTAGGGGCGGCTTTCAGTCAAATTGTAGGCAGCTGAATACCAATATTTTACATGGAGCAACTGCCTATCTGAATTCCACAACACAGTTAGTACTGGTAATATGATTCCTCTTGGTAAGACTGGTTGTCAGACTTTATGGCTACTGACTAACTGTTACGACTGACAGATCTGCTGTTAGAAATGACAGCCGTTACCGTCGGCTTCACGTGCTTTCTGAGGCAGGGAGAAATGTCGTTGTGTAAGCAGTCAGAAACTTAGACAAGCGTGACTTAACCTGAACATTGATATATGATGGACATGGTTTAAAGCTTTTCAATAGCCTTTGCAGAACAAAAATTCTCATGATTTAATATTGTCACCACAGATATCTTATTAATAATTCAAAACACCAACCAACCGTGAGACACCGCTTCTAATTTTCAAAAAAAAACAAATTTTTGGGCGGTCGGGGGCGTCATATTGACAAAATGCCAATATAATTTATAGGCGGTGCGGCGCCGGCGGGTTTCAGCCGTTTTTTGCGGAACCCTGCCTGCGCAAGCGCAGTGCGATGTGAATGTGACCTCAAACTTGTCAGGTTCTTGATAACGTGCCGTTTTACACTGCAACCGCTTTTTAAGGGCTTTTAAGTTTTTTTTGCAGGAATTTTGTAAATTACTGAGTGGTTTTTACATGGATTTTGTTGGATGATTCTGGCCTGAACAAATCTGGTCAATAAACACAAAGAGGGACAACACTAACACGGGCTACAAACTGTCTAGTTGGTCTAGTGAGCATGAGTTCCTGGGTTCGATTCCCGGGTCGAGAAAATTGTTACTGGGTTTTTTTGTCAAAAATTTCTCAGTAGCAGCCACAGAATCTAGATTCGTGCCTGGTTGATAACAATAGGCTCACCATCTATTACAGGAATTAAACATAATTGGCCAAATGTTGGTGTACCTCATGCCTAGAAAGGCGTGATGTTATAATGATGAGGAACATCACCTGCACCACTAACGCCTACTATCGAAGCTGAAACGCTATACTCAACATTTTCGGACAATAAACTTTTTAAAATAATTACAAAGCTGTACGCCGTGGTGCGTTTAGATAAAACAGGTACCGACCTCCTCTGCATAAAATTTCTTAAGCTTCTCATAAGTATGTGCACACTTCCACAGGTTAAACTCAGTCGTTAATGCTAAACCGAAATCACAGTACAAATCAATTCCGCCTAAAATAAGTGATTCACATCTAAACTGTTCTAAATATACTACACCCTCGTTCAGTCTACGTCATCATATGCCCAGCCTTTTTCCAACTACTTTGAGGTCGGCCTCCAGTCTAAAAAAATAAAATGAATAATATTATTTACATAGAGAGACTGCCTATCTGACCTCCACAATAGGGATGTTTACTGACTAAAAAAAATATGATTCTAATTAGTCCGTCTGTTAGATTTTCGAAAAATATTGTTTCCGTATTTTTTGTTTTATCAAATCAATAAAAATGGATGAAGATAAAACGCGTCAAAGATTTGAGTTTGGGGTTGTGGCGTCACTCGCGGGTAAAAAATGTCATACTAATATCTTAGAGTATGACGTCACACGAGTTTACTCTCACTGTATCGTCTTCATTTTTGTTTACGTGAAAAAAAAAAATGTGTCCAATATTTTATTTTTTGGAAATCTATCTGATGAACTGATTCGATTTTTTTTTGTTAACTACCCTATTGGGTACAATACCCCTTAGTCAGACTGGTTGTCAGACTTTTAGGTCACTGACTACCTGACGACTGTCGAAGATCTACAACGGTTTAAGGTGCTTTCCAACACACCAAGGAAACTCGGTATGTAGAGGGTGGTCACCCATTCACGGACCAACCTATGCAAGCACGGCTTAACCGAAAGATCGACCCGAGCGGATGTCATTACTAAACCACGAGCTCCTCTGTCATCCAATTTCTACGTAACAGCTATAAAACCCCAAATCAATATGATTTATAAAATTTCTTAGAAGGCACCAAAGCGATCGAAGCAATGATTTTATTATATTCGTGGGCGCCGCATCATCGCGCGGCAATTAATTGAATGAAACCGAATGGGAACATTAAACTGTGCACATGTACCGGCCACTGATAACACTGAGAAAGATCATAGTGTACACTGGAGGACAAAGTGAGGAGCCCAGCGGGAATATTATTTAGTGTGGATGATTTGCCAACTGCTTTTGCGCCTCCATAAAGCTGACATGGGAAAAGTTGGCCGCTGTCGATTCAATTTAATTAGATGGGGTATAATTTACCCATCTCAGATACATTTTTTTTTTTTTTAAAAACGTTGCCCCACACTAGGAATTTCTCCTATATCGTGGGTGCGTTCACAAACATATAAAGTCACATACACAAATACCCAGACCCGAAACAACTATCTGCAGGCCATACAAATATTTATTCCGTGCGGGGATCGAACCCGCGACACGCAGCGCAGCAGTCCGATCGCTTAGCCACTGCGCCAACCGTGCCGTCAAGTATAGATCAGTTAGTATAGTTTAGTACATCATACACTGTTTGCACCCTCCAGGACTAGAATGAAGCAAATGACAGAGCTGACCTGCTAGGTATTGGTCGGACCAAATCTGAATCATCGATTGTAGAAGATGTGAAAATGAGGTGTAGTGTTTTTAAATTTGCATGAAATTCTAATCAAGTACCTACCGTTCATAGCCTTTTTATTTTTGGGGGTGGGAAATCATCAAATAACCCCTCCCGCTCTTGGGCAAAGCGGAAGGGAGTGTCAAACTTCTACTGACTAAAAACCACCCATGGGGCTGCGGGTTGTTCGCAAGAGATACCGCGGCCTCGACATGAAGGGCTAAGAAGGAACATGGGTGGTTTTTAGTCAGTAGAAGTCTGACACTCCCTTTCGCTCTCCCCAAGAGCGGGAGGGGGTTATTTGATGATTTTCCACCCACCATAAAAAAGGGCTTATTTTAATTGTAAAGCCATATTTCTTAATTGAAGTTGTAAACAAACATTTTTTTTATAGAACTATTAACATACACATTAAAATACTAATTGATAGCTGGCATTACAAACAAGCTTCGTGTTAGATAAACTATTCTAAAGTGTCACGTTTCCCCGAGATATTAGCTATCAATATTATGCTGAAGAACTTTGAAGTTACCCAGGTCATTTAATTCATTTATATTCACTGTACAGTTATCTTGTCCGCCAGTGTACGGCGCGGCTGGAACAGGAGTCCGGCGTCCAAATAAAAGCTAACGAGCGCGCGCACTGCACGGGGGCTTAGTAATGGTGTACACGCGCACGGCATACTGGAACCACGCAACTTTATTAGGAGACAGTATTTAATTTCCACATCTAATATATGAATATCTCGTGACACGTTTTTTGTGGTTGCAATCCTCCAAAATGTATTGACCGATTTTTATGAATTCCTTTTTGTATTGGTAGATATGAGAATAGGTCGGAGAGTTGTTTTCACCCTCCTATCCCTACCCGTCGATAGGGTACGTAGAAAAACATACAAAGCAGCGCATTGCTCGAGGCACAGAAAAAAAAAAAAAAAATAAAGAAAACAAAAAAAAAAAAAACAAAATAATATAAAAATAAAAATAATAAAGATTAGATTAGATTAGTTATATTATATGTAATAATTTAATATAAAATTTGATCTACCCAACAGGATACCCAGAAGAAATAAGTGTGATAAGCTATAAAGGGTGTAAAAGTACCCTTAACGCAAACGAAGGGCATTTGTTCTCCCCACCACTGCGATCATTTTTTTGTTCTAGACCATACCTGGGAACCTCCTAGTTGCGGAGATATTGGGGGTCAAAGTTCCAAATTTTTCACAGCTGTTTTTGTAAATACTAGTATTTCAGGTTTTAATTTTACTTAAATTACCTCCATGACCCGTTTACTATTCAAAGCATCCACTAGCACAATGTTTTAAGAGTGCTACTTTGAGTTTTACCATAAAATGTGATTTTTGACCCCAAAAAAAAAGTCATTTCCCAGCAAAAATTTTTGCGTAGGGGTACTTGGTTTGATGTACAGAATGCTTGGTTGTCGGATGCGTGAAGGGTTCGTTTACACCCTGTATGAGCATACTCTGTTTATTGAGCTGTTTGTAATTTAGTTTTTTGTAAACGAGTAAACAACTTCGCTCCAACTTTTTGTTGAGGTAATAATATGATGAATATTAAATTTATTTTATTCCGTTCCGTCCTATGGTTCCGTCATAGTTCACGACTACATAATAATCTGTGTATTCCTTGCTTGCACGACGAAGTAGGTATCTAGTAACAGAACTGATATTTGTAAATCGTGTAGTCAATCTCTTAGAAAGCCACTCTGCATGTTGTTTAATCGATCTTTGGAGTCGGGAGTATTCCCCGACGAATAGAAATAGTTTTTACTTGTGCTTAAAAAGGTGATTCGAGTGACGTCAAAAACTACAGGCTAATTTCCATACTATCATGTTTCTTGAAACTTGTTGAATGTTTCGTTTATCCATTCACTCAGATGCTATCATCTAATCTTTCTGACAGTCTACACGGATTTCGAATTGGGCGAACTATGGGGACTAACCTTGTCAGATATTTGTCTGATATTTCTACAGCTCTTGATAGCAGTGATGAAGTCGACACAATATACACGGACTTTAGTAGCGCGTTTGATAAGGTGAGCTTTTCACTCATGGTAGCGAAACTCGAGGTCAGTGGCGTGCATGGGTAGCTGTTGAAGTTGTTCGCATCCTACCTCATAAATCGTTCTGAGTTCGTTGCCATCAATGGTTGAATTATATCCTATCTTGGCTCAATTCTATTTTTGTTGTTTGTAGACAATATCACAAGTAAATTGAACATAGTGAAGTTTTGGTTTACGTCGATGACTATGAAAAGATCACGGAATCTGCTGACAGTAGGCTTGATCAAAGAGACTTTAAAAGTATTGAACACTGGTGCACCTAAAGTGCTCTTTCATTTGTTTTTCTAGAAAAAAAAAAATCGACAAACATGGTCGACGATGAGCAGAGTTTTAAACCACACATCAGCCATGTTGTCAAGAAGTCAGCACAGATGCTAAGTTTTATTAAACGCAATACTCGGGCTTCAAATTTCCAAAGACCAGAATCGAGTCCTTCCAAAAGTCATTTTACACCCCAAAAAAAAAGTCGTTTTCCAGCTAACTTTTGCTTAGTGTCACTTACTTTGCTGTACAGAATGCTTGATTAACGGTTATGGACACGTGGTCCGACCGCATAGTCCGATCAATCGGACTACGTGAACTTTTTTTCCAGTTGGTTAGATTTTAGAATAGAAATAATAATTAATATTAATTCATAATTTTATAGTGGGTAGTCGGACTATGAAAACTTGGGATTCCTTTATATTTCGATGAATCGGACCAAGTGAACTGCTAATCGTTCATCTAGTTCGACCGCGTGTTTCGACTCCAAAGTCGGACCACGCGGTCCTAAGATTTAGTAGTTCGACTGGCAAGATTCTAAAATCGAACCAACTGGAAAAAAAAGTTCACGTAGTCCGATTGATCGGACTATGCGGTCGGACCACGTGTCCATAACCTGATTAAGGACTTTCTGAAGGGTCCGTTGACACCTTGTTTGTATCTAAAATACAGTATCTTCATTATGATGAATTCAATAACAAATAAATATGTTATTGTTACAAATCTACCTAAGAATTAAAACAATCAATAAAAAAATCATCTTCACTAAATCCAACACCGCCTTAAGGTGTACTCTCTGGTGGCATGGCATCGGTCTATCGGGCCAGATCACCTTCCACCCGAGATAACCTTAAAAGCAGCACAATATTAATACATCAAACGCCCACGTGCGTCGTGCGCCCGCGCAGAGTATGCCTCGATGTTCTGGAGCAGACTCGTTTCAGAGATTCCGACACTGATTTGTTACAGATTTGCGAGGGGAATGAAATTGTTTTGGGTAATTTAATTAGCGTTGGGAATCATTCACACAAGATATTATAATATTAGATCTCGTCTATAATCCTCTTAGATAGATGAGTAACTATACCTAGTCATCATCTTCCTGAACTTGTCCCAAGTTAATTGGGGTCGGGTTCTTCCATTCTCCTCTGTGAACCGTCCCGCAATCATTAATTACTCCTTTCTCTTTCATATCGCTCCTCACACAATCCATTGTTTCCTTGGTCTTCCTCTTCCTATCCATCCATCAACCTTTACATTTCATCCCTCTTATTAAAAAATGTTAAAAATTATGCAATTCGATGTGTAATTTTTAACATTTTAGGCAGTTAATTTTGAGCCCAATTACGTAATTATAATTAAGGATGAGGCCATTGCTATCGACCGGAGACAAATGAAGACTCCTGTGTGAGAAATTTAAGTCAAGATCATCATCTGCCTAGCCTTTTCCCAACTATCTTGGGGTCGGCTTCCAGTCTAACCGGATGCAGCTGAATACCAGTATTTTACATGGAGCGACTGCCTATCTGACCTCCACAACCCAGTTAATACTAGGTAATACGATACTCTTTGGTAAGACTGGATGTCAGAATTTCAGGTCACTGACTACCTGTAACGACTGCCAAAGATCTATAAATGGCAGCCGGGACCAACAGCTTTACGTGCTTTCCGAGGCACGGAGGTAACTCGGTATGTCGGGCGGTCACCCATCCACAGACCGACCTAAGCAAGCACAGCTTTACCTAAAGATCGACACTTCTGGTTCCAGAAGCTTTTTAACCCTATTAATATCCCTTTGCTCCCGTTCTCTACCTTTTAAGTACATTATGATTTGATGTATTTGCTACAAAAACTAAGCTGAAACGTTTTTAGACATTAAAAGCGTTTGTAAAGTAAGTGATCAGTCCGTTCTTCTCATCGTTTTCATTAAAATAAGATCAATGAAACACTTTAATCAGCCGCATCTGGCTAGTGTGTAAGTGGACTTTATAATATAAACCTACTTACTTAGTTTGTATTGAAAATGACATCACGTCTGTAATGCTCGAAGGGTTAGGCTATGGTTAGGTTAACGAGTAAGACCAATGGTGTGTGTGTGTGTGTGTGTTTAGTAGATGAAGGTGTGATACTGACACGTCGGGGCTGCGGGTTGTTCGCAAGAGATACCGCGGCCACGACATGAAGGGCTAAGAAGGAACATGAGTGGTTTTTAGTCAGTAGAAGTCTGACACCCCCTTTCGCTCTGCCCAAGGGTGGGATGATTTTCCACCCACCAAAAAAAAAAAAGGCTTGATACTGAGACAGTAATATTTGAGACCTACGTAATAGGCGAGCCTAGAGCCTATTGCCATCAAACCTGGGGTTTAGGTTTGTGGTCTAAAATATTTGAATAAAAATACATAATCGAACTTTTACGAGCGCATGGCACTCGTGGGCTGCAGCTGAAAATTAGTCAGGTGGTAAGTCTTGCGCTGCCATTGCCCTCTCGGCATTAAAGCTTTGTTAAAGCTTTTATTTTAATGTCAATGGTCAAATTTTTCTTTCTTTCTTTCAATTACTTTTGCCCAATCTCATTGATCCCAGGATCTCATGCAGTAGCTCTTGCGAAAGTTTGAAAAAAATATTCCTGAAAAAGCAGCTTCACAAGGCAAGCTTTTATTTTATTACTCATTTTTACCACCAATTTATCACACATCGTCAAAAAGAAACAACCAAACAACACTAAAAATTAAATAAAATATCCTTTAACGTTAGCTTTTAAAATTATATGGCCTGCCAAGCCCTCAAATACTGCCTGTTAAAAATTCGCAAAAACAAAAAAAGCATCTGAAATTCTTTTCATAAAAAGTTTCTGAAATCGCGCACGTTCAACATATAAAAGCTTTTAGTGTAGAACAGGTGGCGATCCAACATTCCCATAGAGTATAGACGTGGGCACCATAGATGCAGGTCCCATGGACACGTGTAGGATCGATATCTTATCGGCTTGGCGCCGGCGCCTGCAAGGGACGCTTTAGGGATGTGGGGTGGGTAGACGAGCGGTTTTGGAGCGTTTTGAATACTGGGGTGGGCAGGATTTTATGCAGACCAACATTGGCTGTGATAAAAGGTAAAGTCCATTTCACGAAAGAAGTCCCGCAGACGCAGCGCTGTATGTCGCGCGACATAATGTTGTTTTACAACTTTTGGCATCGTAAATAAACCTTATAACGCACTAATCCAATAATAAACTCACAAAATATCTACCACAACAAACGCACCTTGATAACATCGACAAACGACAACATAGCCGATCTGTTAAATTTAGTTCCACAATTGTCCGCGGGACTTCTTTCGTAAAATGGACTTTAGTAGAGTGGGTGTCATTGTACTTATGTGATAGTACCTTGTGATGGGTCGACATCCACGGAACATCTGTGGAACCTACATACATATTCTTGTTATATTTTGTTGTTTTTATATGAACAGATTGCATTTATAAAGTGTAAATTATCAAGGCATTCATCATGGACACGGACATAACTTTTTTTTTTTTAAATACATCCATCCAGCCCATCTTCGGTTTTATTCCTGTTTATTGGGTGCGTTTACAAACATTTAAACTCACATATACAAACAGCCAGACCCGGAACTATTACCTGTAGGCCATACTAATATTGGTTCCGTGCGGGAATGGAACCGCAGCCAATCGCTTAGTCACTGCACTGGATTCTTTCAGACTCTAAAAATGACATACGTTCATTTTTAGAGTCTGAAATATTTATTTACAGCAAGTGGCACCTTTGATTGCTTAAAAAATACCTGACTACCCAACATTTTAAAATTAGTTACCTACGCCTGTATTTTTCTTTATGGTAGACGGAACTGAATAGTGAAGCCAGAAGTTTGTGTAGTTATTGTTTTAAGTTCCATGGTACAATGTAACTTAAGATTCGATCTGCAGACCAATTCCTAATGGCCCAGACCTGGGATTAAAACCCCACACAAACCAAAAATCATCACGCGTTCGAAACGCAGCGTTTCAACCGCCCGTCTACACCAACCAACCCTCATCCACCGCGGTATGGTAGCAATTCAGATAAAAACGATCTCTACAAATTGAAATGAAAAAATACTGAAACATTGAGAAGAGATAGGCACTTTCTGTTTTATGTTTGTTTTTTTTAAAGCATTTATGTAAAATTTTATGGGGCGGCTTTTATTATGATGGATGTAGTTAATAAGGTTTTAAATATTTTTATTATCTTGTACTGATAATGTTATGAGCTTTAAAAATAGTGTTTAGTGTGGGATTCTAACTTATTGATTCTACTAAAAATACCTAACTATTTATTATGTCAGTTTGATTGCAGTACGTATTTCACGATTTTAACAAGTCATGTATAAATTGTGTGTGTTTATTGCCTTTTATATTAAGCCTATAATATCAGAAAATGTCAGTGGTTGTTATTGTTAGCTGACGTTAACCCTCCTCTATTTTTTTGTAACCAGGTTATTGTGAACCATTGGTTGTTGGTTTTGTCGAGCTAGTCTCATCACCTTTTAGGGGGATCACAAGTGAAAGACGCAAATAAGTAGACAATTTTATTTACAAAACAGTTCTTAAAACCTATTTAATACTTTGGCGTAGCATCGTAATACGTCATTGCACGGGCATGCACTCACTAAAACTAGACAATAACAAAATTAATACTAAAAATATAATACTCTTTGGCAATCAGTCTAAAATGGCGCAGTCATTTTAACAAAAAATATCAACAAACAAAATTTAGAGGAAAATACTTTTTGATTTCTGGTTCTTCATACATTTCCTTACGGTCGTTAACTAGCATAGTTTCAGTCGAGTATAAAGGTTGCATATCAGAAGTGGTACCTACATGATCTATGTTAAGTTGCTTATTAAAATATTTGTCGCTTTGGTTGTCGTAGGCTAGGCTGTCATCAAAGTATATGGTCGAGCTTAACTGGTCACTGGAAAAAGATTTGTCGTGAGCATATCTCGGGTCCTTATAGGCTTCATAGCTTGGTGCTGGTAGTTGTGCTTCTCTGTTCTCTGGCTTGAACATCTTTCTACCGCTTAGAGTCTTGCTAGGCTTCGCATCAGTGGAGGTGGAAACTTCTGGAGATTTTATCCTTTTGCTCTTGTATCTTCTATTCTGGAACCAGATCTTGACCTGTGTTGGAGACAAGTTGAGTGTCACGGCTAACTGTTCCCTCTCCGGGGCTGTGAGGTATCGCTGGTTCCTGAAGCGAACTTCTAAGGCGTGGACTTGGGTTTGGGAGAAGAGAATCCGAGGTTTCCTTTTGGCGCTTTTGTCTTTTCTTTCTGGTTTGCTCTCACAGATAGGCGTTTCTGTTGGCAATAAAAAAAGAAAGTGGTTAAAATCATGTAGGATAAAACGTTTTATAGAGGACTTAGTTCATTAATAGGGAATAATACTTTTATGGTTTTTTATTTCATCAAAATGAATAAATCTTTAAATGACAAGCTCAGTTACTTTGATGTCACACATGTACATGTATGTGTACATGTACAAGAGACGTATTAATGTACTGGAAAATTAGGTACAAAAGAGGGACTGAAACTTACTGTTTATTTTCCTACACAAGGCAGAAGTCTTCTCCTCCACCGGGAACTGACTGCAAATACTCTTCTCCATACTGACTCTCTTTGGACCCGTCAGTGAATTTGTAGGCAGCGGCTCTCTTTCTTCATTTTCTACCTTCAAAGATGCTTCCATCGATACATGAGGTACAGGAACCACTTCGCTGCTGTACTGCTCATAGTTCTGATGATACAGATTATGGCAATACGGGTTGTAGCTGTAGTACTCATCTATTTTATGGTCGTGGTACACATCCTGGTTCCAATAAGGCTCAATATTCGCTGGCACGGGGACGTTAGGATACACTTGAGCTAGATACTCTGGCGGGCAGTAACCCTGGCCCTGGTACACCTGTTCATACTCGTATCCTCGTCGATCTCTCTCGTTGTACTTCCAAGCTTCGTTCCTGTCATAATTGTAGTTCGGCTGATTGATGTTTAGAATATCCTTCACGGAAAACGGCGTCGTCAGACTTAGATTGATCTGTCCGTCCTCCGATTTCACTCGAAAGTTTTTCGGCTCGTAGATGTAATCCTTATTTTCTATTATCTTTTCCTTATCCAAGTAAGTAACGTCGACGAACTGATAGAATTCGTTTTTGCATTCATTGTAATTGTGTTTCAAGTTATTGTTGTTGTAAGAAGTGGAGACTTCGTTGTGTTGTTCATAATTCTCCATTTTTCTAACACTGTCACTTCATTAGTCACTTTTGGGTTTAACTAATTGTTTTACAGCCGAGTGGTAATTAAGCTGTGGTTTAAAAGGCAAGCGATGGAAGACTGATGGTGTATAGATTGAGGGTCGAAGCCAATCCACGCGGGCTAGTGTGTTGTGGGCGGGGCAATGGGGTTATCACCATCTCTGTCTTTCTTATCAAGGGCTTGTATAGCTTTGTCCTTGTCGGGTGCGGTGAGGAGTGTTTACTACGGAGTGTAAATAAAGCGGATGATTTCATTTCGGAGTTGAGATGCTCTTTGATTTTGCTAATGACTTAATTATGTTGGTTTTGAAAAAAGTGTGAGTTTAATGTTGGGCGTTGTTGAAGTTTGATACGGTTGTGTTTTTTTTACAGAATGTTATTTAAATGCTAATTTTGTAATTAATCATTCTGCTATTTTGGCCACTTTTTAATGTAATTTATAGAAAAAATAGGGATTGTCAGCTTCCCAAGCCGTAACTATATGCAGTGCAGCAGAGCATATTTAAGATTATCTTTTAAATTCATGTTAACATTAAAAAAAACCAAGCCAACCTTATTATTTAAAAACGTATTTTTGAAGGTTATTTTGAACTGAATCAACAGTAGTTTATAGTTTCTTTATTTGGCGCCTAGTCCTGGGTTAACCAGTCTTGCCTAGTAGGTACACCTTGTCTTGGTTTAACCTAATGAACTTGTTTACTTTTTAAGGACTTCTATTGAAGTTAGTAAGTGGTACTTTTTGAATTTTAAATAGCAGTTGGTATATATTATACTGCTGAGCTGCTTAAACGTGTTAGTTAAAAAAAGGGAAACCTTTTTATTATATTTTTAAATAATATTAAAACGAATACTAAAATAAACCTTAAAGCCTAAATTAATCTCCTTTTCCAAATAAAACAAAATTTATTACACAAACATTTCAAAACCACCTTCTAAACTAAACTCAAATATAATAATTGTCAGCAATATCAATCCTTATCGTTTGTTTGTGAGTCGGAGGTGTGAAAACAATTGTTTACGCCCAAGTGTCGGCACTCCACGGTTATCGAGGCTGCGGCCCTCTGTGGGTCGTAGCCGCGGATATTGGTCATGGTCGATGACAGGCAACGACATTTTTTTGGGTGACTCAACTTACGTCGGTATTTTAGGGTTAGGTGTGTTAGATCGAAGTGTGGGGTTCTGGGTCAGAAAAAGATATTTGTTTTTTTTAACAATTTTTATAATCGGTTTTACCGTTTATAAAAAAATCACATTTATTAATTATTCACTTTCGTGAACCAAATACATACACATCTACATCATACTACATTTTTGGTGTAAAACTAAACATGTGCCTCTATTTAATTACTATGCCCTATCATTTGTATAGGATAATTTTTATAGTGCAGTTATAATACATTTCATACTTATTTGCTCTGAATTGGTTTGGTTACCTATTAATTAAATTCGGTAGAGAGACATTAGCTAGAAGGAGCTCGGAAAATCATGTAACTAGGTAAGTAAATGGTCTTACAACCGGGTTCTAACTTTTTATACAGCCACTAAATTATCTAAAGCGCGATTTAAAATTAAAATAATATAAACTTAGCTTAAGAATTTATATTCAGACTTTATTATAATTTAGTTTCAACTATTTCTCTAAAATAACATAGATTTCGGCAAAATCTTTGCCATTTTTTTTTATGATGAACATGAAAATTACTGGCTGGACGACCAGAGGAAAAAAAGAAAAACCAAATAAGCGGGAAGCGACAATCCGATGAACATTTTTTCTTTAGCTAATAGTTAATGTTCTGATTTTTACTTTCCTCGTATTCGTAATAAAAAGCACAGTATTTACCTCGGGTAAATTACTTATTTAGTCCCTCGACCTATTAACGCCCTCACTACGTTACGGGCGCCTAACCCCGTCTC
Source organism: Diarsia brunnea (assembly GCA_949774965.1). Classification (NCBI taxonomy): domain Eukaryota; kingdom Metazoa; phylum Arthropoda; class Insecta; order Lepidoptera; family Noctuidae; genus Diarsia; species Diarsia brunnea. Next base: position 5,943,377 of record OX459019.1, read on the forward strand.
GAGACTAAATAAGTAACTTTTACCCCTTTTTTTTTTTTTTTTTTTTTTTTTTTTTGGGGGGTGGGAAATCATCAAATAACCCCTCCCGCTCTTGGGCAGAGCGAAAGGGAGTGTCAGACTTCTACTGACTAAAAACCACCCATGTTCCTTCTTCGCCCTTCATGTCGAGGCCTCGGTATCCCTTGCGGACAACCCGCAGCCTCGACAGGCGTCGGCCCTTGCGGGCCCCTTCCATGTTGCTGACATCTCTTTGAGGCGCGCGTGGAACACGAACGCGCCGTCGACACGGCCTGTTGTCGTCATAAGACGGACGGACGGCGAGCTTACCCATCACTCACCGTCCACAGGCCCGCGTCTACGGTGGCCGGAAGCCATCACGTGGCCCCCGACGCCCGGAGCGCCTCCCGCGGCGGCTGGGACGAGAGGTTCTCTCCCTCTCACGTTCCGCCACCTCCTTCGCTAGCATCACTGCTTCGCAGAAGGAGGCGACGGCGTCCCATTCCTCCTCGCCCCGGACCATGGCTTGCACCAGGGCCGGACGCGAGAGGTCGCCGCCGCCGATCGCCGCTACGAGAACACGGCGGGGCTCCGCCCAAGCGGGACACACCTCCACGGTGTGCTCCACCGTGTCCTCCGGCCGATCCTCACAATGGTGACAACCGGGCGTTTCCTCCCGCCTGATTCGGTGCAGGTACCTCCCGAAACAACCGTGTCCGGTGAGTACCTGCGTCAGACGGAAGGTGAGGGCGCCGTGGCGCCTCTCCAGCCACTCCTCAAAGAGGGGACTTACCGCCACTATCGTGGCGTGCCCTGCACGGGGTTGCGACAGTCGCTGTCTCCATGCCGCCATGAGATCGCACCGGAGGTCTGTCCGCTGCGCAGCAACTTGCCGCGGCAACGGAGTGACCCCCCGGTGCAGCGCCTCAGCGCGCCATTCATGCAGGCGCGCGAGGACTATCGCCTCTAGATCCCACGGCGGCAATCCGGCAAGGAGGTTCGCCGCCTCGCGGGAGATCGTGCGGTACCCACGGACTAGCCTTACGGCCATCACCTTTTGGGGCGCGTTCAGGTAGTGGGCGGCCCGCTTCCTCAAAGCACTCGCCCACACCGGGGCCCCGTAAAGGGCCATGGACCGCACGATCCCCGCATAGAGCCTCCGGCAGGAGGCGTTTGGCCCCCCCAGATTGGGCAGGAGCCACCTGAAGGCAGCCGCCGCCCGCTCCAGTCTGGGAGCCAAACGTCGGAAATGCTCCACGAAGTTCCACCGGCTGTCGAGGACGAGTCCTAGGTACTTCAAAGTACACTCGACGCCGATGGGAACCCCTCCCACCGTTAGCTGCGATCCCGACGGTGGCACATTCCCACGCCCATAGAAGCACATTGCTTCGGACTTGTGAAGTGCCACTTCGAGACCCAGCTGCCGGATCCTCTCTACGACTATCGCAACCCCGCGTGTCATATTGTCGGCCGCCGCCTCGTGCGACCCCCCCTGTGCCAGCAGCAGCGTGTCGTCAGCGTAGCAGACGACGCTGACGCCGCTAGGAAGGTCGGCACGCAGCACCCAGTCGTAACCGATGTTCCACAGGGGCGGCCCCAGAACCGATCCCTGTGGAACACCGCACGACATCTCTCGCCGGTTCCATTCTCCGTCTTGACCGGGGTAGATGACAGCCCTGTCTGTCAAGTAGTCCCCGACTACACGACGAAGGTAGGCCGGCACCCGGTGATACCGGAGTGCCTCCCTAATGCAGCTCCAGGGCATGGTGTTGAAGGCGTTGGCGATGTCGAGAGACACCGCCAAGACCACACCGCCCCGAGAGACCGCAACCCCCGTCGTGAGGGCTCTCACGCGCGCGATGGCGTCCACCGTCGAGCGCCTCTTGCGGAAACCAAACTGGTGTTCCGCAAGATCCGGACCCATCCCCTCAAGGTGCTCGGCGAGGCGGTTTGCAATTACTCTTTCAAAGAGCTTGCCCACCTCGTCGAGCAGCACAATGGGCCGGTATGCGGACGGCGAGTCCGCCGGGCGCCCCGGCTTCTGGATGAGGACCAGCTTCCCCGTCTTCCAACGAAGCGGAAACTGGCCTCTTTCCATGCACGCGCTTAAGAACCCCTCCAGTCGGGGCCCAAGAGCCTCTGAGGCCAGGACCCAGGCTTTGCCAGGCAAGCCGTCGGGTCCCGGGGCGGTATTTTTGGCCTTAAGCCTCCGTACCGCCACTCTCAGGTCTACCCCAGTCACCTCCGGAATGTCGTCATCGGATCCTGATTGGTCCGCTTCCGGCACCGCAGGTGGCGGAGCCATTGGCGGGGGAGGATGCTCCCCTCGCGAAGGGAACAGAGCGCTCACCACGTCCTCCACGAGCTCAGGCCGGAGACTCTGCGTCAGCGGGGGGGCCCGGGTGCGGAGTTGATTCCGCACCGCCTTGTACGGGCGCCCCCACGGATCTCTGTTGAGAGTCTCCAGCATCTCCTCGCGGGCCTGATCTTTGGCCCGCTTACGAGCCTCGAGGAGGGCGGTCTTCGCCGCTCTGTACCCTTCATACAGCTCCGCCTCAGTGGCTTCCGCATTCGGAGGACGAATGCGGAGCCTGCGATGCCTGGCGTACCGGCGCCGCGCCGCCACACACTGCTCACGCAGGTGCGACAGCTCTCGCGACCACCAGTACACCTGACGCCGGGCGCTTCCTGGCCGGACTCGGGGCATTGCCATGTCGCATATCTCGGACATGGCCTCCTGGAACCAACCCGCCTCGTTGTTGACGTCGGCGGGCCTGACCGGTGATGACACCCAGGCCCGCACGATCGAGGCTTCCAGGAGGAGCTCCCGGTCCAGCTGCTTCAGCGCCCAACGCGGACCACTCGGGGTCTGTGGGACCGGCGCACTTGAGGACTGGGCAGAGACCTCAAACCGGATATACCGGTGGTCGGAATAGGTCTCCACCCCCTCCATGACGCGCCAGTCGACGACACGCTGTGACAGAGCAGGGCTGGCGAACGAAATGTCCACCACCGACTCGCCCCGCATCCGCACACACGTGGGTACAGAACCCCGGTTCAGGATGTCCAGGCCTGTTTCCAGAGCCCAGCACTCGACCATCCCACCCCGCACATCCGTGTAACGAGAACCCCAAGCCAAACTCTTGGCATTGAAGTCCCCGAGCACAAGTACGGGTAGGGAATAGCCTCCGATGACGACACTTAACTCCCTGAGGGAGTTTTGGAACTCGGCGAGAGTTCGGCTCGGAGAGAAGTAGACTCCCGCTACTACGATCTCCCCGAACCGTGCTGCTACGCACCCCTGACCCTTCCTAACCGTCTCAAGGGCTGGGGTGCCGGCGGCGGCCGACGCAATAATGGCCACTGAGCCACTAAGGTCCTCCACCCAGTCTGCCCTGGGTGGGACAAAATAGGGCTCAGCGACCACGGCGATGTTTATCGACCACTGCGCCATACTCTGGAGCAACAGATCCTGAGCGCAGGCGCAGTGGTTGATATTCGCCTGGAGGAAGCTTAATGGGGCCATTAATGGCAGTCCATTTCAGCCCCCTCCGGGGCCTCCTGTGGCCTCACCACAGCGGGAGTTGCGGTGGTGGCAGTGGCGGCAGCAGCGGCGGCGGCGGCGGCGGCGGCTGCGGCGTTGGCGACGGTGGGGGTGGTGGCGGAGGGCCTTCCCTTAGCCCTGGCCTTGGCGGGTGGAGCGCAGGCCTTGCTCCCTGCCCGGTGCTCGGCCGGCTTCCCAGCCGCCGCACATGCGTCGCAGTGCGGCGTGGCCAGGCAAGCCGCGGCTTGGTGACCGGGCTGACCGCAGCGGAAACAAAGTTCGCTGCGGTCCACCTCCGAGGTGCATCGGCACCCAACGTGGTGCCCCACGTGGCACCGGTAGCACCTCAAAGGTCTGGGCTCCAGGAGCTTGACCTGCGCCCTAACTTTTACCCCTTGGATAACAATGTACTATTTTGAATTAGGTATGAACATTTTTAAGCCAGTAGAAATTGCCTTGGAAAAATGTGAGCGTTAAGGTCAAACGGGTAGGTATCTAAATACTTAACTAAAGCTACGCTACTGTTTAAGAGCCAAATTAAGTTTTATTACGAAAGTTAACACCACTAAAATCAGCACCCAGCCACCAACTACCGGAATGAGACATAAAACTTTTACAGCTTCTTAATTTTTTTGACACAAATGTACAGACGTCTCCCGAAACTGTCAAATTTCCCCAATGAACCTTGAACCTAATTCTTTAGCAATAAAGTTGAAAACCTGTTAAAGAAATTTGACAGATTATAGTAGTATATATTGTCGATACTGACATCTGTATCATTCTGAGGAGCTCGTGGCAGACTCGTAAAAAGTTGACTCCTTCCGCATAGACGCGTAATGTGAAACTTTTGTACAATTCTGTAACTTGAACCGGTGATTGAAACAAAGGAGTCTTTTGTTGTTTTTTTGTTTGGGTTTAAATGAATATCTGTGGGGTTGATTTGTGTCTAGGATTGTTTTATTAAAAAGAAAGAAAAATGTGTTTATTTGGCATGTGTTTAATTACCCGTTCTAACACTCAGCGAGACATTAATTAGTGGCAAAATAAATATTTTTTATGACTGAAACTGTGGTTATCAGCAATCTTAGATCAAATCTCTCTCAGAAGCCTGTATTAAAAACACACATAATAAGGTTTTATATCTTCACTATATAGCTGATGCCCGCGGCTTCGCCCACGTGGATGTCGGTTATCGCGATAAATTATATACTAAAACCTTCCTCAAGAACCACTCTATCCATTGGTGAAAACAGAATTAAAATCGGTGCAGTAGTTTTTGAATTTATCGCGAACAGACAGACAGACGCGGCGGAGGACTTTGTTTTATAAATATTATTTTGTTGTAGTGATTGATAGGGTTCCGGTTGGCTACCCTTTGGGTATGGAACCCTAAAAAGCGTCACGAACTCACGATTGAGAATGCTGAATTTCCACAGCCATGTTAAGTAGTACATGAAAATTATAAAACTTAGGTAAATAACCTACACGACCCCCTGATCAAGCCAACTGAACAATCAAAAGGGGCGGGACAAGACAGGGGTGTACGCTAGTATGATTTATGTTTATGTAAACGTAATTAGAGCTGATTGTAGAGCAAACAGACGCGGTGTGTGCTCAGACATTACGTCGAGCGTGTGATGGTAGGAACAGCCGGCCATGACCTTAGCTCTGGAGGACGTAGGGTAATTAAATTATTGTGTCATGTCTGATGTTCTGTGAGTTAATGATGTTCGGAAGCGGTTCTGTTGGTAGCTGCAGCTTTTAATCTTCGTCTTAGCGGATCTATGGCTAAAAGTTCAAATAAGCAGCTACATATTAGATCCAAAATTAATTAGTGATACCTATTAAGTGGCTTGCTTTTACCGGAGGCTCCTGCATAGAAGAATAGAATAGAATTCATTTATTTGTCAGAATATTGTACAAAGCTGGAAGGTGGATCATAATTATTCTGCAGTTTCCGGCGGCGTACAAATAATGTTTGTAAAGTTTTGGATCATTATTACATTAAAATTCAATTATTAATCATTAAAAATTATAAATAATATAAATAAATTGAATAATAGTTATAAAACGTATTATTTACAAAAGTCAAAATTCAATGATGTCAAAAGGATCAAATATGATTTACTTAAGTATAGGTAAATAATGTCAAGTTATATTCAGGTAAAATTATCATTCATAAAATCTTGAGTCGAGTAATAACATTTGTTTAGAAGTACCTAAGTCAAATAATTTACATTTAAATGTTCTGAGGCTGAGAGTTTTTAAGCTATCAGGTAATTTGTTATACATTAATGGACTTACAGTTAACATTATTAGAAAACAATTTAATTCTACGCCTAGGAACATTGAGCATAATATGAACTCTACGACTGGGTCTGGATACAACACCATTATACTTACAAGTCAAATTCATGTCTGTTTTGGTGTACTAGATATAAATTTCAAAAATGTATAGTGCTGCAACGGGCAATATTTTAAGATTTTTAAATAGTGGAACACAACTGTCCAGTGGGTACGGTCCACAAATTAAGCATACACACTTCTTTTTTTAGCTCGAAACACTCTTTCAAGTTCAACCAAATTACCCCATTTATTATAATGCCATAGCGCAAAATTGACGCAACATAGCCATAGTATGCACACAGTGCTGCAGTAACACTAGCCACATGTGTTAGTCTATACAGGGTGTTAATCAACCCATCACACAGCCGACAACCAAGCATTCTGTACATCAAACTAAGTACCCCTACGCAAAAATGTGTGGGTCAAAAATCACATTTTACAGTAAAACTCAATGTAGTACTGTTAAAACATTGTGCTAGTAGATGCTTTGAATAGTAAACGAGTCATGGAGGTAACTTAAGTAAAGTTATAACCTGAAAAACAAGTATTTACAAAGACAGATGTGAAAAATTAGGAACTTTGACCCCCAATATCTCCGTAACTAGGAGGTTCCCAGGTATGGTCTAGAACAAAAAAAAATATCACAGTGGTGGGGAGAACAAGTGCCCTTCGTTTGCGTTAAGGGTACTGTTACACCCTATATCTAGAACGAATACAAATCTATCAATCTTCTTACATACCTAGATCGTCAATATGGGATTTCCAATTACAGTTTTGTCAATTTATTATCCCCAAAAATTTTGCATAATCGACTTCTTCTATTGTCTCATTTCCATAATGTATTTTAAGCCGTGGTCGCGTACTGTTAGGTTAACATGTGGATTTGATGAATGTTTTTTTTAAACCTATAATTGCTGATGAACTAACACTAAAAAATAAATTAAACAAAACAACCATTGCACTCCAGATTCTTCGGTAATCAGCGCGTCCATCCCTGGCTCCTTCATTTGTACCTCTAGTCCACACGCGTCAGCTGTCCCTACTACCCAGGGTTTGCGTTATCTTCCTCTACTTATTTTAGATCCATCTCTAATTTGCTCTTAACTTGCTTTTGGCTGTCCCATACCCCATCCCTACTTCAATATTTTTGTGTGAATGGTAGTAGGTAAGCATCACTTAGTTTATTTATTTTACTCAGATCTTTAGCCCTAATGTAATGAATTTAAGTGTGTTGTTTGTGTGGGTGTACTAATGAGCATACCTCTCCCCATTCGGGAACTACAGGCGTAATTTTATGTATTTATATCTTTAGCTCTTTTTATATTTTCTCTTGTAGTTAAGTTCGCTGCGTTCCATGTCTCTTTGACAAACCGTAAATTCCTGCTGAATTTTATGTGTCAATGTCCATGTTCGGCAGCCGTAAATGAACCCCGAGAGAATGCAAATACTGAAGAGTTTCATTTACAAGATATTGGGTATTGACAATTTTAAATTTCTACTGAATTAAATCTAAGTCTCCATTTGAACATCTAAACGTCTATAATTATTTAGACATTTATAATTGGACAAAGTACCTAAATGAACAAAGTGGTATAATTATTACCTGTCGGAATAGGTACTTACCACATTTAGTAGGCATTACTAGGTAGTTCTTCGTCCTTCGTCCGGATGCAGGTGCATTTCTGCCCCCGTCGGGGCTGCGGGTTGTTCGAAAGAGATACCGCGGCCTCGACACAAAGGGCTAAGAAGGAACATGGGTGGATTTTAGTCAGTAGAAGTCTGACACTCCCTTCCACTCTGCCCAAGAGCGGGAGGGGTCATTTGATGATTTCCTACCACCCAAAAAAAGAAGCTACATCTCTGCCCAATCCTTCAGGATTACAAACGTGATGTTACTTACCCTATTGCCCCTATATAGGGTGTAAAAAGTATCCTTAACGCAAACGCAAACTTATGTTCTCCCCACCACTGCGATCATTTTTTTGTTCTAGACCATACCTGGGAACGTTACGGAGTTATTGGGGGTCAAAGTTCCAAATTTTTCACAGCTGTTTTTTGTAAATATGTACTAGTTTTTCAGGTTATAACATTACTTAAATTACCTCCATGACCCGTTTACTTTCAAAGCATCCACTAGCACAATGTTTTAAGGGTGCTACATTGAGTTTTACCGTAAAATGTGATTTTTGACCCCAAAAAAAAAAAAAATTGCGTAGGGGTACTTAGTTTGATATACAGAATGCTTGGTTAACGGCTGTGTGATGGGTTGATTTACACCCTGTATAGAGTACCTACCAGTTAAAAAAATAGCTGTGGTGATATAAATATTAATTCTGCCTTTTTTTTGTATTTTTTAGCAGTGTTCATAACTCATTCCCTCATGAGTGGCGATAAGAGAAAATTGACCATAAACATACTTAACAAATTATCTCAAGTTGTTGTGAACATGAAGTAGTTGCTAAAAAGCGTTCTCTAGCCAAACTGTCAGAATTCTTGTAATAAAGTAGCAAGTTTACGATGGAGACACGCACTTATAACCAAGTCAAGTGGTCTACTTAATTCGTTCGACATTTTGACAGCAAAAAGGGTGGTTTTAACCCCCCGCTGTGGGTGGGAGACATCATAATTTATATATTTACCGAACCTAGGTACTCGTACTTAACATATTAATACTTATGCGGAAATAATAAGTTATGTAAACTATATGTTTATAGTCTTTCTGGACCGTTTTTGGTCACGGCCGCCAATGTTAGCGGAGAATAGTAATCGGTAATCCGACACTACTGGAGAGAGATCAGGTGCAGGCGCAACGGCTTAACGTGCTTTCAGAAGCAAGGGGGACCAAGAACTTTTTGCCCGACTCGGGAATCAAATGTAGACCCTTAGCAGTCATGCAAGCGACCACGAGACAACGGGGCAGCCAAAACTATATAAGTAAGTAAGTACTCTGTACTCGTTTGGGTTGCGACAGATCTATCAACACGAAATCGCATCTTTCCATGCTTCTCATTTTCTGACGCTCAGAATAGCAACTAACACTCAAGACCCCAAGGGCAATGAATTTTGCAAGACTGAACAAAACTTTGTAGAAATATTTGAATGTCTTTGGCCTACCGAGGGTACAGTACTGTGCCAGCCTATCACAGTTCATGAATGCTGGATGCAAGTAGGCTTTTGGTACCTATCTACATTATGTTTGCACCAATACAATAATGGTTATTCATCTTCCGTATTCACGCTGTCCGACCTTAGTTAGCCCACATCAAAAGATAACCCAGAATGTATTCGGTTTAAGTAGTTAGGGGATGTCCCATTGATGTAATAGAAAATTTATCATTGATGTTGTAATTTTTTTATTAATTTAAAAAAAACATTCTTGACGGTCTTACAGTGACATCTATTGACGAGTAGCAGAACTAAATTTGAAACTGTCAGTAGTGTCAGCGCCATCTGTATAATAAATACGTTAGCATTTAGTTCTTAACGTTTCTTCGTAACTATTTCTATAGTTCATAGATGGCGCTGTGGTGATTCAGTTAACAGAGAAACGAAGAGATGGCGTTTAGTACAAGTATTATGTTTTCCAAAAAGCACAATAGAGGACGCCAGTATTAGCAGAAAAAACAATGTTTTTATTTGGAGAACATAAAAATAATGTCTCTATTTATTTTATTAACTTAGTCTTTAAGTCAAGTTTATAATATTAGTAAAATAATAAGGATCCAAAAATATTAAGGAAATACATTTCATACCATACCTTTTCAAAATAAGGCAGGCATTCAAAAATGTTAGCATGAATCATAATAAACTCAAACTAAACAAATTAATGTATCAGATTACATACATAAACTCACGCCCTTTTCCCATGGGGGTAGGCAGAAACTACAGAACGCCACTTGCTACGATCCTTGTATACTCCTTTTGCCTCGTCCACATTCATACATCTGGTCATATAATTAGTAGGTAATTAATTGACTAATCATGTGCCACGACCGCACGCGCGTTAAATTTCGCCGAATCACTGCGCCTATCTCAAAGAGGATCACCGAATCGATTCACCCGAGCCAAATAATCGAATAATAATCGAGTGAGCCAAATTATTCGATTGTTCTAAGTCCACATCTCCGTGGGTGGGCAATCGATTGCTCGCTAAGATTACTAAATGGGTAATTCTACGTCACGCTCTGTGTACTAACAAATAATCATGTTCTTGTGTTTAGTGGAGTAGTGGAGTGGTACTCTTTGTTTTCAATACAGAGTCAGATGTGGTTTGTAGCGGTTAACTAATAATTACATTGTATTATGGAATAATACTCCTCATGCCAGTGGTCCTAGGTTTGAAGGGTAGGAATCGTAGGAAGATGGTGATGAGGTGCCTATAAGTGCATATTTATTCTACACTGTCCTAGACATAGGAATTTGCTGTCGCACCATTTCAATCTATGGTGATCATCTCAACTATCCGGATTTTGGCGTCTACTTACTTACTTATAGGATAGAATAGAATACATTTATTTTTAGGTAACAAAGACCCATACACAAATACCTTAACCTAAATATACATTCTAATAACATTTGTGTTAGTATAAATAACTTAAAACTATGTTAGTAGAACAGAACAGAAAGAACAGGTTAGTAGCACTTCACTTCACTTGCACGATACTTAGCGCCATCTTGTGGAATTTGTCCGCGGAAGCGACGGAACACCACATCCTGCGGCCAAAAACTTTCTTCCATCACTTATTCGAGCGCGAATCCAGTAGCTGAACTCTTGGCTTGTAGTTACTTCAGTCTCTGGCGCACGTACTCCTCGATGTCCTCTACTTATGGTATTTCTGATCTGAAACATGAGATTAAACCTTCTATTAAACACAAAGTTAGAGCTATTTGACCGCCTATTATCTCCGTTGTCAGCGATGCGGACGAATTTTTTCGCAATCGATATTTTCGTCACAATTAATGATAATTAATTATTGTCTTCTGTTGATACACAAATTTTATTATTATGTTAAGTAAAAAAATTATAGATGTGTGTAATTAGTAAACAACATAACAGAATATGGGTGTTACAGTTTAGAAAAGGTTTCGTGTTAAGTAGCTTGGCTTTGCCTGCCAAAGACAGCAAAAGAAAACTAAAAATGATATTACTAAAACTTCAAAGTGACGGACGGACTAACTATATTTATTTATTCACGTAAAGCAAGCATTGAATAATGAGACAGTTTATTGTATTGTGTACAACGACCCTCAGAAATAGAAGGTGAAGTGAAGAAGAACAATTTGGATAAAATGTTCGGCATAATGACAAAATTCCGTCTCCTACCTACGCACAGACATTACCCGCTGTTACGAGGTATGGTGTCTTATGCCATCATCTGGCCGACCTGCAGTATCACACAAGAGTATCTAGAACATGGTACAAATATTAATAATGCCAACTGGGCAAGAGCAGCACGCTACGGATTTTTCGGGGCATTCTGTATGGCACCAGTATTCTACGGCTGGATGAAATATAGCAGTCGTTTCTTCAAACGGAATGATCTTACGATAGCAATGCTCAGGGCAGCTATAGAACAGGTATCATACAGCCCTGTAGCTATGGCGTACTTCTTCTTTGGAATGAGCCTCCTCGAAATGAAGCCTCTAGGAACTTGCGTTCAAGAAGTTAAAGATAAATGGTGGCCAACTTACAAGATCGGCGTTATATATTGGCCGACGGTTCAGACGCTAAACTTTTATTTTATCTCGGAGAAGAATAGGGTTGTTTGGGTAAGCGCTGCTAGTTTTATTTGGACCGTTTTTATGGCACACATGAAGTCTAGGACAAGTATACCAGAAACTGTATCAGGGAAGCACAGTTGAACTGAGCTTTTGTAATTTTGCATAGAGTTTTAGTAGTAATCTTGCTCCAGTTTAATTTAGAATTATATTGTTACTACTGAAGTTCGTTTCTTTTTTTGGTTCATCCTTACTAATAATATATTTTTTTCAATTCAATCATTATTAACTCAGCTATCAATGTGCCGATAGTCATATCCGTGAATGGCTCTAAGATTACCTACCGACTCTCATTACCTAGGTTGCTGGATCAAGGTGTCAAGAGCTTGATCCAGCTACAGACAGTTATAGAAAGCAGTACTCCTGGACAAGGCTCGTATCGTTGGGAGGTTTCTCCGGAGCCCTGTTCCTGATAACGAAATTTACAAAGAATAAAATAAAATATGCCAATTCTCCTTCTGCCCGATCCTTGATCACTATTCTAATGATCGTACCAGAATGTAAGTTTTAAATAAAATCTTACAAGAATGAAAACATGCCTTTTGAAACGCCAATGATTGCCAACAGAGTCGGGTCTAAATCTGATCCGACAAAAGCCTTCTATCCTTACCGTTCTGCGTTCTTTCGAATATTCGTGAAGTGTGGCTAACGATCTCATTCACCATCAATAAAGAAAGGGTCTAAAGAAGCATTCTTCATTTTTTGTCCAAAAAGAGGACAATATTATTAGAATTAATAATGTGAATGAATTTTCATTGGAACGTTTTTATTGGACATTAATCATGTTTTGTCATCGGCCAAAGTTAATGTGAGCAGGGAGTTTATAGCTCCATGGATTTTTTTGTTATTTTGAATATTTTTTTGTCAAAAAGGTGTTTCTCGATTATGATTGTAAAAGTGTGTGTGAAAAAGGTAGCCATTTTTCCTGTTTTGCTAGAAATTAATGCTGGAAAGAACCATTCTTAATAGAAAAAAATTAGATGTATCTCAGTTGACTCGGACGCTATAGTTAATTAGCTCGGTCATTATTACTTACAGTGTGAAAGGGATAATCGGCTACCACGTGATAAGTGCATAATCTGCCTAGCCTTTTCCCAAACTATGTTGGGGTCGGCTTTCAGTATAAAACCGGGTGCAGCTGAGTACCAGTATTTTACATAAGATTGGTTGTCAGTCTTTATACTTCTGACTACTCGTCCTACCGATTGTCTACGACATATAAATGTCAGCCGAGACTAACCAATTAATGTGCTTTCCGAGGCATCGCGTGTCAACATTATTAAAAAAAAACTGATGTTCCACGCATTTCTGTAGAGTATAAGTAATTGGATGATATCGCTACCAAGATAATTAAAAGATGACAGGTACTAGTTGAAACTAAGAAATAATCTTAATCCTTTGCTACCAACAAGCCCCTAACCAAAGTACACCATTTTTCACAACGCCAAAACGTATTTCATACAACAAACACCATATTTATCCGTTCAAAAACGTCTGGTTCGAAGCTAAATATATGAACACACGTCTTGCGACGGTGCCTGAACCCCCTGCTACCAATTTGATATGGACACCATAAAGCATGGCACACAATGTCGCTATATATAACGCCACTGTCATCAAAACAGTGAGTTCATTTTATTTATTTTGAAAGAAGCCCCCGGCGTCCATTTTGTAGGCAGCTTATGTCGATTATGGTGAAAGTAAAATATGAAATGTATGTGGAGTGACAATAGACCGACGGTTACGGCGTTGGGGTTTCAATTGAGGGGAAGGACATTTAATTTCATATAAAAACTGTTATTTCTTAACCAAATGAAGACAACAAGTTGATGATTGGAGCCTCCCGAATAAAAATCTGTACTCGGAGACTCCGTTCATCCATAGAAAGATTATAAATTGAAATAATATTTATGGTGAAAAACTAACGAAGCAAAATCTTAACTGCTGTTCCAAAATATATGTCAACGTCAAAAGTTAGTCTAAGTACCTATATGCTTCAAGTTGAATCTATAGGTAGAACGAATCTAACTCGAATCTTAAAAACCCCGGCAATAATGGATCCTGCCTACTAAGCATTTAAAGACGCCGTTCTGATAATACATCCGTTATAAAATCACATCGGCATATATCTTACAGCTTATTCGTTTGCAGAATTTAAGGACTAGTTCCGCTAAAAACGCCATAAACACTGCTATTTATTGTTTTAAATCAGCAGCTCTAACATAACAACTTTATCACGCTCGCTTCACATCTAAATGTCGCACACTATACCGTTTCGCCAATTTGCGTCTGCTTGCAAATTAGCTGAGATTGTTCCCCCGTACTATCTCAATCCATATACATTAAAATTCGTCCGTTGGTACGATTAATTAGTCTGATAATGGCAGTGTTGTATCGGTGCTACCGGCTACTAACATAGCCCACAAAAGTGCCGAAACAGGTCCTTTTTCACTTAACGATCTCGAGTCGAGGCTGCTACCAAAAAACATTCGCTAAAAAAATACACTTTTACCTGAACCTTGGGAGTTGTATGGAGCTGCTATTACCGTTTTTGGATAAAATAAAAGCTATTATGTTTATACTGGAAATTATTTTTAAAACGATCGTAATATTGGAAAGTGTTAGATTAGTTAGTTGATAAGGTATATAGAGCCCAGACATGGCTCTAGGCTGAGTGAAAGAAAATATCCTAACAATTTTAGTGTGTTGTTGGCAACATGAGTTGGTTTACTTTCTTGACATTAATTTTTTTCGCCAACTTGTTGTAATTAGTTGTTATATCATAAACACTGAAAACATGTATTTACCATGTTTACTTTTTGTTTAGATTTGTCGATATTTCGGCGTTGTTATCCCGTTTTCAGTGTTTATGAAAGTGTTAGTGATCATGAAAATATAAAAACTTATATAAAGTTACTTTGTCCAGAAATATTCGCAAATTTTCCTTAAAAATATGGTTCAAACAGCTCTCCAAATATCCCAAAGTGAACTATTTCACGGTACACCCAGAGGTCTATATTTTGTTCAAAGATAAAACTGACCAAAATCACAAGACATAAAGAGATTTTTTTGTCCCAGTCCTCGAAATGTCCCACAATCCTGTCCTCACCTGTCCTGGTGACATTATTTATAGTTTAGTAAAAATCGCATCAAAAACTTCACAGCAATGTTATAATCGATTTTATTTCTGACGTCACGTATAATTAGTGTGAAATATGGACGTTAGAGGTCGTTCGTGAGGTTTTTTTGCGACGATTTTTTTTGTTTTTTTCGGTGCGACACAAAACTATTGTTGTTTTTTTGGTGTGGACATAGAATTTAGTCCAATTTGAGATAGGAAATACGTGACTGTTTCGTTTATAATTGGTGACTGTTTATGATTATGGTGAATCTAAGTTATGATGATTATGTTCGTTTCGTTTATGGAAGGGAAGGAAACACGGTTTTTTCTTTTTTCAAGGAAACCAATTACGGTTTTTTTCTATCTTTTAGGTCAGGTCGCCGGTTCAGATAATTACGATCACGATTTTCGCTAAATGTTCTAACATTTTACACCTTTATTTCTTTGCAATTTATTTCAGCAGTAATCGTAGAGATTCACGAACACCGTCGGTTACCCGGAAATACAAATCAGGGCGGTTAATTATAGACGCGGGCCTGTGGCTAGACGCGGGCCTGTGGACGGTGAGTGATGGGTAAGCTCGCCGTCCGTCCGTCTTATGACGACAACAGGCCGTGTCGACGGCGCGTTCGTGTTCCACGCGGGCCTCAAAGAGATGTCAGCAACATGGAAGGGGCCCGCAAGGGCCGACGCCTGTCGAGGCTGCGGGTTGTCCGCAAGGGATACCGAGGCCTCGACATGAAGGGCGAAGAAGGAACATGGGTGGTTTTTAGTCAGTAGAAGTCTGACACTCCCTTTCGCTCTGCCCAAGAGCGGGAGGGGTTATTTGATGATTTCCCACCCCCCAAAAAAAAAAAAAAAAAAAAAAGGGCGGTTAATTAAGATTAGTAATCGAAAGCCTCAATAGTGCCCGTTTGATGGCAATAGGGCTACCTTTATTACATGGAACTTCAACATAACTGGTAAAATGTGGAAATAATGATTATCATACTCCTCAACTTCTCTTTTCTGATTAATTTAGTTGCGGGATCTAAGACAGTTAAACTGTTTCTTTGGGAATTCATCGAGCTTCATGCTCTCAGCGCTTTTCTGGTGGACGCCACTGTTGATTCTGGCATTAAGGAGTTGCAGTAGGTTGAAAATTGAGCGATGGGCTTGGTGAAAAGTTTATAAAAGTCTCTCCAAACTTTGTGTACAAGTGTAATATTAGGACATCAACAAACGATGTTCTTAAAAACATCAAGCAAGCACAGGACACATCACCAGTGTAAACATATAAAAAATCGAATCAAGACATAAAAAGCTTCGTACTGCGAAATTTTAATTACGACAAGATTATGATATTAAATGAAGATATTAAAAAAGTAACGATAAAAAGTTTACGATCAATTTGGTTTAGGTTCGATTCCCCGCGGCATAAACACACAGTGCTCGCTTTATAGCCGAACGTAAGGGGGTAGTAATGGCTTATCAAGTGTATGAACCAACCAGTGTACTTTGACAGACGGCGAAATTTGGAATTAACTTTAAAAATGTGTCGCATTTGACGTAAATCTGACAGTGACATTTGCAAGTGACGCCATTTTGAACTGTGAAAATTTGAATACCCACGGTAAAAAATTAAATTGACTTTTAGAACTTACACAATTTGACGTAAATTGGATAGTTTTCGTTGCAAGTGGCGCCATGTTGCAATTTCAAGAGTTTCTGGTCACGATGTATATTCTTTTCAGCAGAATAAGATGTTCATTGTTCTGTATGGCTGATTGAGTTGTTATATTTGTAATGGGTTGTGATCGAGTGATGTGAGGCTTTTAGTTTTAATCATAATAAAAACGATGACTTTATTGCTCGGCTGTAATTTTGAAATTTCCAATTGAGATAATTGACTTATTTGATATTTTCTTGTACGGTGTGCTTTAATTAGGAATTGTCTAGTTGGGTTCCTAACTACGCAATTTTATACTGTAATTGGTAGAGACTTAATCTTCTTTCATGGTTTTCTTTGTTCTTAGAAGTTTTATTTTTAGTTTAATTTCAGATTTCTAATATAGACTTGTAGACAGGAAAATGGAGTTATCTGGTTCATTACTCCATAAAACTTACGTTGTTAGAAAATAATTGGATAGATTATAATAAATTGCTACCTAATCGTTTATCAAATATAATAATTAGAAGCCCTACAAAAGTCACAATCTTTAAATTCGAATTAATTGTTAGGGCGTCCAAAAAAAAAAAGATTTGTTGTTTCATCCTAAGCAAAAGAAAAAAGATAGGCAGCAGCCGCCGTCTTCCGGCAACCTTATTATATTTTTATGATAATTAAGATATCATGAAAAAAGATAAATTTTATTTTGGCTCCGCATAATAGGTGGGCGGGTCCCTAGTGGGGGTCCAAACTATGAAACTCTGACAAATGGAGATATTATTTAAAACAAAGTTAATCAAACCATCCAGCCCGCACCATTCTCAAATTTAAAACTTAAGTGTGTTAGAAATTAGACTCACATTACCGTGATTGGGTTTTAGGAAGCGAAAAACGTAACTTGGTAATTAGTTTTTTCTTTTTCCCTTCTGAGTCTGACGTGAGTAGTAATTAAAAGTAAAAATTATTGTGATTGGTTTTGGCAAATTGCGAATTGGCTCTTTATAAATTTCGAAGACAAAAATTAATAAGGAGTTTCCTTTTTATTTTAAGACCGCGTTAATTACTTAGTCGCATATAAATTAAAGCGTTCCTTTCGATTTGGTAGGTAATGAATTTGCGTGGGAATGAAAAAATATTACTGAATATCAACTTAATTAATATTATGATTTCGTTGCAAAATATGCTTTGTCGCAAACGTGATGTAAATTCAATCAAGATGCACTTTCCTTGTATTTGGATGGATCTATGTTACATAATTTATTTTTAGATTGATAGTCTGATTGTCTTGGTCTATTGGGCGCGACGGATCAGGTCCTGCTTTAGATTCTCGGGTCGGGCAAATGATTCTTGGGTTTTTCCATAACTAATTTTTCATCGGATTTAAACTTGGTTGCGCCATTTTAATAGGCATACCTCTGCCTAACCCTTCAGCATTATAGGCGTGATGTTATGTTAGATAGAATAGTAAATATCCCATTTTTAGTGTAATGATAGAATAGTAAATAGTAAGTATTATGTACATCATATAAATTACAAGTACCTATTACATTTTAAAATTGAGAGACGGGTTATGAATAGGGTGTGGCGAATCGGTATTTTATAATAATTTCACGCGTATAAAGTACGGGGGCAGTAACTAGTCTAAAATAACATAATAAAAACCACCATCTACCATCAAAACAAACCTCCAACGTTAACAACCTCGCAACTACAATAAAAACAGCACCTAAAAATCTTAAAAACATCGTCCTAACGCTCATAATTTAACAGGATACGACATTTAACCGAAGAGACACAGATACGTCAGTCATTTCGTCAGCAGCTCATCAGATGGTCGTTAAACAAGTAATAAATATACTTGTGACAGTAAAACTAAACACACTCGTTTATGAGCCGGCCCTGACACTGACTACGTTGACAGTGACGACGTGATGACGGTGTAGTGACAATTTGTGACTGTATATGTCTCTATTGGTGCTGGACTTCAATTGTGGCATCATTATGATACCTAAATCATCGCCAGCCTAGCCTTTTTCCCAAGTTTATTACACACATACATAGACACAGACATTTTACATTTTGACATGAACATTTTATTTTTATTTTTTAACACAATTAGTAGGTAGGTAGTCTATTTTTATTTAAATTGTAGTTGTAAAATAAATTTTTGTTAAATTAATTTAGATATTATTAGTATGCTTTATGAATAATTTATTTTATGATTATGCATTTTTGGTAGTATGTGTTGTGTTTGACCTTCGATTATTATTAATTTTAATATTTTTTTTGTTTACTAACATTATTCTTTAATTATACCTACTAACAAAAATATGGATAACAGTAATCTGATTTTAATAAATTATTATTATATTATTAATATCTGACTTCCACAACCCAGTTAGTGGTAGGTACATGGTAGGTAACGTTTTGGTAATTAGACCGATTCATACCTGCCTAGCCTTATTCAACGATGTTGAGATCGGCCTCGAGTCTAAACGGATGCAGCTGAATAGGTATTTTACATGTACGGATCTATCTGGCCTCCACAACCCAACTAGTACTGGATATTATGGTACCTCTTCTACTTTCAGGCCACTAACTGACTTTAATTTAGTCCAACAAAACCATAGAAATACACAATTTGGCACACAGTCTTCAAAAACTTTATATTTTGTTTTGATTGCTGCAATTAACGACAGGATTCATTTCATGTCATTTTTTAAAGTAAAATAAGTCAAACGTGTGCCGCATCGTACCACCGGGTTGTAGGGGGCGCCACTCGCGATGTCAACGGAAGAGTATTTTTAACATGTTTTACTAATGCTGTTAGCGCTTCTTAATAGAATAAACTTGCTTGGTTTACATGACGCGATGAAGAGTCATCATCTGCCTACTGTGTTAATTCGAAAGGGAGTTATATTTAAATCGGATAGAAAGTATTAATTAAATTAATACCGAATAATAAAGAATATCAAAATAAACAGAGAATAAAGGCATGCTCGTGAGAAAAAGCTCACAATCGCCAAAAAAATAAATGAAGATCATGTCAGACTGACATGATCTGCCCGTCGGGGCTGCGGGTTGTTCGCAAAAGATACCGCGGCCTCGATATGAAGGGCTAAGAAGGAACATGGGTGGTTTTTTGTCAGTAGAAGTCTGACACTTGCTTCCGCTCTGCTCAAGAGCGGGAGGGGTTATTTGATGATTTTCCAACCGCAAAAAAAAAAAGACTGACATGATCTTCATTTATATTTTCTGTCATTGTCATCATCATCTACCTAAACTTTTTCTCGACCATGTTGGGCCCAGCTTCCAGTCTGATCGCATGCAGCTGAATAATACCAAAATTTTACATAGTAGCGACTTCCTATCTCACCAATGAAGATCATGTCTGTATTCAAAGGAAACTGACGGCGATTTCATCGTGGCCATCAACTACACCAGCCCACGCTGGACATTATTGTTAATAATTAAACAGATAATAGAGCGACACATTTATTTACTACTCTTATCTTTAAGTACAGATTGCTATCCACAGTTGCTATCCTTCTGGATCCGCTTACCGCTGCCAGTACCAGTGACATCACTGTCAAGCGTGCGTTCCATTATTC
Source organism: Diarsia brunnea (assembly GCA_949774965.1). Lineage (NCBI taxonomy): Eukaryota > Metazoa > Arthropoda > Insecta > Lepidoptera > Noctuidae > Diarsia > Diarsia brunnea. The sequence continues at coordinate 5,963,422 of OX459019.1, forward strand.
GTAATAATGGCATATGTTACAGGACATAGGCACACAATTTACTCAAATCGTCTATTTCTATCAGCTGCCTCCAGACATCCAGTATACACAGGTTTGGATCCATAGCAGTTAGAAAAAACAAATTAAGCTTTACCCCATTAAAAGCTACACCACTTATTCCCATGTATACCAACCACAGAACACCCACATCTATCCACACCAAAAGCAATACTACCAACCGAATAAATTGTAGAAAAAAACATCAACGTCGGCGAGATAAATAAAGTTGGTGTAAATACTCTGAGAGCGATAATTACAGGCGGTGGCGGAAACGGCGCGATTAGTGACTAAAAACCGTTCCTTTTAATGGCTTTTGAATAATTTAGCCAGATTGAGCCATCTTGCTCGAGTGAGGGTTAATAAGTTACGTTTTAGCTACTGTGCTGCGAAAAGAAAAGGTGTTTCTTTAAGTGGTTCGATTCCTGATTGGTGTGCCTTTGGCATGTGTTTTTAATTTGGGTGATTAGTTATGCAAATATTGAGAGTTAAGTAGTTTGACACATTACTTTAATTGTGTTCTAATCTTATAGATTGGTGATTGACGATGTAGCTTTAGAAATGTAATTAGGACACTGGATATGGCTTTATCGAGTTTGTTAATAAATGATCTGATGCTAAAGACTCTTAAAACAGGTTTCCTTAAGACATAATCAGTTTGCAATCATCAGTAGTAAATGGCCGGAAGTAAAGAAATCTTTGAACAGACTGCGTGCTCAAGTTGGCCGCTGCCGATCCAATCTGGCTAGATGAGATATAATCAACCCATCTTGGATACAATGTAAGTCAGTTCGTCCAACACAGGATCACACCTCCTCTCTTGCCCGTCATGCCTAACTAATTGCACCATCCAACGACAGGCCCGTCCAGGTTGCTACGTACTGGTCGGAAGAAATCTTCTGAGTAATAGATTTGAGACGAAAAAAAAGAAGTAGTAGGTAAATGATAATATCGGAATGACTAAGAAGAAGAAAAAAAGATTTAATCCCGAAATGAGAAACAAAATAAGCAAGATTCAGCTAAAGAAGATTTGCAATTTCTACAACACAGACTAATACGACAATCACTTTTTTTTGGGACGAGCCGGCCACATTATGCCTAAACCACTGCACCTCCTGAAACAACTCCTGAAAGGCAGAATCAACAGTGAAGACCGCCAGAAAAGCGCCGAGACAATGAAGCGATAGTGGAGGAGTAGGAAAAACATAATTTCCACCTCCTTCCCTATCAGCAGGCGACGGAACAGAACAATGCCTATATGCACAAAGGGACGTATACAACTGGGTTAAGCCCATTAGGGATGTTTACTGACTAAAAAATATGATTTTAATTAGTCCGTCTGTTACATTATCGAAAAATATTGGATACGTATTTTTGTTTTATCAAATCAATAAAAATTGACGAAGATGAAACGCGTCAAAGATTTGAGTGACGTCACTCACCGTTAAAAATGTCATACTAATGTCTTAGAATATGACGTCACATGAGTTTTCAAAGCACTGTATCGTCTTCATTGTTTGTTTACGTGAAAAACGAAAAAATACGCGTCCAATATTTTTTGGAAATCTATCTGACGGACTAATTAAATTTTTTTTGTTAACTACCATAGTCCCTAGCAACGGATAGGTAATATTATCATTATATTAATGGGTCCTACTTTACATCTTGACTATCCCATGCCAAAAATCCAAGAAACCCTATTAGAAAACACACACATCAATCAAATCCTCTCAATTTTTCTAAACCAACCTCCACCGATACCTAATTACGTTGCAGCAAACAAGATCTAATTCTAGCGCCGAACCAACAGGTTCGTTTAACGAGCGGCGCGGGCGCGGCAGGGGCAAGTGAAGGGTAGTGGGGGGACAGGGGAGGAGGGGCGGCATCGCCGGGTAATACCGGGTGATGTCTCAATACCTCCCAGTGTGGCTACCTATTATTTCTGACGCACACGATGCGGTGGATGTTGGATTGTGCGGAGTAGGATTCTGTCTTTTGTTAAAGTTTAGCTTCAGACGTAGGTATTCGAAGTTTCCCATGGGTGTGATGAGATTCTTTAGATGGCATAACTTATTATATCATCATCATCATCAGCCTATAATGTTCCCACTGCCTCCTCTTTAACTCCTCCCTAGGAGAGAGCAGAGGCACGCGGGCCCAGTGCGAATTGGTATATTTCACATAAATCTTCTATTTTTATTTCCAAGACATGTCGTAAGTAAACACTTACAATGTTTTCCTTCACCGTTCACTTATTATTATAGTAAAAAGTATTGTAAAAGGCTTCCCGTTATAGAACCTCAATGCGTTGCGTAAGTCTGGCTACGTTTTGACTAGACTTGGATAGACCTGACTATACCTGATCGTTCCATATGGTGTCGGACGTAAAGAATAGCACCATCCCATATTATATCTTCCCGTGGGTGTCGTAAGAGGCGACTAAGGGACTTACCAGAGAATGGGCAGCAGCGTTCTCTGTGCCTTTGTAACAACCATACTGCGATCGCCAACCCGCCTGCCAAGCGTGGCGATTATGGCAAATCCTCCCTCCTGAGGGAGGCCTATGTCCAGCAGTGGAATTCTTTTGGCTGAGATGATGATGATGATGATACCTGATCGATGCAGCAGACGTAGACTTGATTGTGGACCGATTTGAAAGAGATCTGTCACCATCAATTTCTATAATAATATCGAGATGTTAGATTATAAAATGCCTTTCGGATTATAAAGAGGATTTTGAAAATTCCTGATATGAGTGCTTTACAAAAAACGGTGCTTTTTCTGTGCTCAAATCATGTGAGCTCCATGAGGTCTATTTTTGATTGTGGATAATATTCAGAAAATGACTCATCAAAGTACAGCTTCGTCTACAAGACTCGTCTTTCTGCCATCAATTAAAATGACTGATGTTCAATGAACTGTTTTTTTTTACCTGTAATTAACTTCAATGAACACAAATAACTGTCTATGTTACAAGTTTAAAACACCAGCTAAAAAAACAATTAAAAAAAATACTGAATTTTGGATCTCTTTGAAATCCTAACTCCTTCAGGACCAAGAAGTGTGAAGTAGGATTTGCAACCGACCAATGTAACTTTTATTTATGGTAATATATTAAATACAAGGAGCCCTTTCCACTCCAGCAATCACCCCCTATTTAGGTTGTACTAAAGCGTGGTGCATGCTTGTGCACCTACAATGCGTGCATGTGTTGCTCTTCATGCATACCAACCCTAATATAAAACGATCCACGGCTTCTAAATTAAACTCTATGTTCTGCCAACAAAGACTCAATTTCCTAGTTCAATTGAAATGATTTACCTTCTGCAAGTGCAACCATGTCGAGTTACTTCGTCTTTTGAATATCAATTCTAAAATTGTTTACGTAAGAATTATTTTTACTTGAATTGTGATTGCAGTGACGATGTTTTGAAAATAGAAAGAGGATTTTCAGATTTTAAACCGTGTTCTTTTTAGAAGAGCGTATAAAACGAAATATGAAGTAATTAAATTGAATCATAACTCGTTAGTTATAGAGTTTATTTCACAGTAAAGTTCGACAGTGAAGAAGTTAGTGTGAGGTTTGGTGAATCGCGAGAAAGTAGCGCTATTTGCTACCGTATCGCGCGCCATCGCAGTACAGGCGTGCGTAACCTTTGGTGACTTCTGCTCCGCCTGAAATAAAGCAATAATAATCAATGAGTGTTTTCCTTTATGAACCTTGTCGTGTAACTATACCGTAGATTTTTGCGATTTGCTGTAAAAGTAGAACATTTCAAAGCAAGCATGATAAGATGTAGGCTATAGTAGGATGTATTTTATCCGGTGTTTTGCAATAATGTTTTTTTTTTTAATTCTTTTATTTTAATGGAGGCAAGAGATCTTTAAAGGCAAGTAACTTAAACCATGTTTCACTAAAATAAACATAAAAATGATTTGATAATGGTTCAACGCAGCTCTACGTAGAAAAAGTTCCATATGACTATGAGTCTCATCTACAATGATTACTTATTGCAGTAAGAAGACAGTAACCATACTTTTATCATTTGCCTCATCCTACAAAGATCTCTTTCGTGGGCAAATAATTAAACATAGCTGCTCTATCATTCTCTCAATATAGCACACCGGTATCCCGAACATCTAAAGTCCCAAACTTTTTCTTTCCAAAACCCGATTAAAACGTTGAGCGTACCTGGCCCGCGCATTCGATGTCACATCTGCCGCTCCGCATCCGTCCAATCAGCGGCATTATATGTTAATAGCCTATTAGAATATATGCTGCCGGGTCTTCGCGCCGCCGCCGCCGCTCGCGCCAACCTATCTCCAAGCACTATAATTCCCTCACCAGCACAACAAGACCCCTCAAAACCATTCTCCACACTTAGATTCACGTTCAAGTTTGATTGGGCGCTTGCTAATACGCTGCCAAGTTATTTTACCCTTGATTTATCGCATTTTAACTGCTAATGTGTAGAAATAAGGTCGTGGTGAACGGCAAATGTAAGTTTGCAGCCGTTTTGCACGGTGGCTTGTTAGGAGAAGTGTTCATTGTTTTTGTTGTGATCTCTTATTGTGTTTTATGTAAGTTAGTGCTTTGTTACCCATTGAGCTCGTGTTTTGGTGGGTGGCTATAACTGAGAACTCGTACTAAAGTCGCACTCGTCTTTTATTAAACCTCACTATCTTAAACTCGTGTACAAACTAACAGAAACAGAAATTCTAAGAAGTTCCGGCATTAAAAATTTAATGATAAAAGAAAAAATATTGAACGACCCATTCCTAAAACGTATCGCGTCCCGTTCCGTGCGCGGTGTCTTTGCTCGAGCGGCGATAAGATCTCCTTTATAATGTTTCAATTAACCAGTAGCCAGTATTTATTGGGGACACGATGAGGCGGCCGGCGATTCATTACCTGCCCGCTACGAATTAACAAAAAAATTAAAGGATACGCCGCATTTCAAAGTTAAGCCCTACACTACAATTTTAATGGGGATTTTCATTCTTAAAAAATAAACATTAGAATTTAGAACTTACTTAGTGAAAATAAAATAGATTGACTACTATTCGGCACTTGTATTTATTATGTTGGCAACACTTTCTTACTCACTCTAACAATTGCCTAGCGATCAGATTATATTTTACGCATTTTTATTCTACGGTCTATTTGAAATGTAAATATACGGAACCATTAGCGTTATTTATCGCTAAAAGAGACGCCTGTTAGCGATAAGAACAAAAAGTGGCGCGATTTGTTTATTTTCGAATAAAAAAAAATCATGGCCGCGTATTATTCGAATTAATTCACCTGTAATTGGATTTATGGTGTCTCGGCTGCATATTTCCAAATCCACCCTGTGTGGTTGCTAATTATGCCGCTCAGTGGTATTTTAACACTATTTATTGTGCGTCGGCCATCTTAATTCTGCGTTAAGTGGTATTATCGTGCGATGATATTGGATTATCGATATTTACTATGTTGTATGATAAAGTTATTGTTGGAAAGTTACTTTGTTTCCGAGCAAAGGTATTTCGGCTTTAGTATGAAGACATAAAGGTTGTTATACACCTGTTTGTTTATCCAATTATAAGGTAGTGGAATATATTGGGAAACTTGGAATCATCTGCTCATTATTGTAATCGCTGTTCATCTTGTCTGTGGATTGTCTGTTCTTTATCGTTTTGCGTGTTTTAAGAACATTGTCTCATTAATTAACACTCTGCCATTGTTCAATTTAGTCATCAAGGACCCCAGCTGAATGTCATGTTTTATTTTTTAAGGTGTTTCAGATTTGTCGTACTTTATTTTTTTAAGACAGTTTTTAGATAAACGAGTAAATTCGTAGACAACAGAACACTTTATGGCACCTGGTAATTTTGCTGCTAAAATATGGTCTCATGATTCAAACTTATAACATTACTAACTTCATCCCTTAATAGTACACCCACATTTTGCCAGTTATGATTAAGTCCTAAGTAATAGGGGAGAGCCTATTGCCGGATATATCAACCGGTCCTGACGAAATAACCCACAAAAAATTTGCCTGATGCGGGAATCGAACCCAAGACCTCATGTTCAACAGTCGTAATCGTAACCACTAGACCAACGAGGCAGACATGATAAAATTATGATTGAAAAGTCAGAGCATCCCATAAGAGCGTCTATCATGCACATTACATTACATTTTATTCACATGCCATCTAACAGTAGGTACCCCATCTCAGCCAGTGAGAACAATCTCTCACCGAAGACACACTCCGACCGTCATTCAGCGTTATTATTAAACCTATTCAAACGCCATTCCTCTTTTAAAATACGATCAAAAATGTATACATGGCCGCCTTAAGGATACGCTAAGGGTTTCGTGACGGGGTTACAAGCAAAAAAAATAACAAAATATAAAAAAGATATATATCGTAGCGCCATTTCTCGTTATTATTTCGGAAAACAATAGCGCCTCTCCTGTCACGTGAAGCGCGGCCCATGCAAATAATCATAAATAAATAAATAAAAAATAAATATGAGTCGAAAGGACGATGTCTTATTTTAGGGCCGGGTTCGCTAGCCCTGAGGTATGGTTGCTGGATGTGGCTTGGTATTTTAGGAATAAAGTAAAGTTCGCGTCAAATAACTTTGCCCCTCTGAAGTTAGCCATTTACAAAGATCGCACAAGTGCAGTCACGTAGAAAATTATTTGAACAAAATAAATACATATTTTTAAAAGATAACATAGTTTTGTGTAAATGTTGTATAATTTTTGACTGCTTTTTGACTTTTTGTTTCGTAATTTTGACTGCTGCGCAGCCACTCGTAGCCAGCTTCAGAGGGGCACAGTTATTTGACGCGAACAGTACCTGAGCGAACGTGCTCTTCTCGGGTGATAAGAAGAATTAGATCGTTTCGTCCCTCCCATAAAACCAATGAAGAAAACTAGTTAGATCGAGTTTTCGTCACCGTAAATGCTAGGTATTGCAATTTAAATCGAAATCGTTATAAAAGTCGTAGTCGAGAACGTGATTACTTACAAATATTATAATTATGAATACAAATAGGTATTGCTCATTTAATAATCTAAGACAATTCGTTAAATGCTCATAAAGTGACAATGCATAATTTATTTACTGCGATTGTGACCATTCTAAGAATTTTAAAATGGTCACAGAAATTTTAATATGATTCGTATTATTATCCTATTATGATTCTGCTAAACCGGCCATTTTAGGTCCCCAGACGTAAAGTGGTTTATACGAGTATCTTACGTATTGTGGTTGGAAGTGTGTCACACAATCGAGGAGCTGGACATTACATTTTCAAGAGTTGAGTGGTATGTTACAAACGCTAATAGACCGTATATATAAAGTAAGATGATTGTCATTATTCTGACTTATTTTCAGAGAAAATTATTTCCCTTAAAAGTCGTAGCGTTTCTCTACAATTTTTAATTTACATGGATATGTGTTACAGTTGATTACACCATCTTCTACCATACTAATGTCACATCTGTTGGAAGAGTTACAAGCAGCGACTGCAGTACCTTATTAGAAGATTCTCGAAGCGACATATGGACTTGTCGAGTTAGGAATTTCGTTGGATTTATATGTTTGCGCTTACCTCACGTTAAACTAATGAATTAATTAAGACGCGGGCAACTCAAAGTGGTAAAGAATGCAAGATTGGTTTATCTGAGATATGGACCGGGGTATTTAGGTAGGGTTACAACGGATTATCCAGGTGACTATGGGCACCGCGTGGTGGTCATTAGTGGCAAAATATCCTGAGCTTGGGTAGTTCTTAATTATGTTGGTCACAGTTATTACAATGGCCATAATAATATGTTGTCGAATACCAGTGCCACGACGTTTGTAAACCTTTGCTAAAGAGAAATATACCTGGTTCTTTGTAATAAATCAACTTGTTGTTTGTTTTGAGGATGAAATGACCAACCATCAACTTTTAAGAAACTGTTTATTATGTGAAAGATTACGAATTTAGTAGGTAATAGTTGCTGTACCAAAGTCTGAACTATTAAGTGAAGAATTGGTGAGAAACCACCCGGAATACGTCGAAACAGACAAAATAAAGTGGTAAGCCTTTGTAAGATGATGATGGCAAGCAGTTGCAGTTCTTTTATCGAAAACCGAAGCTAACAAAAGCATGTTTAAAATAAGATAAGTAGTACATCCAGTAAGCCAATATCTCGGTCAGCAACAAGTTCGACATCATCCAAACAAGGGAGACAGTCTCCAGCGCCATCTTGTACCGAAACAAATGTCACTGTAATGAAAATAAAGCCATGCTGTACGAAATGTAAGTATTAACTTTGTAATTTTACTATTTACTGACCGTATCGGTGATTCGTTTGCTGGTGATCGATTTTATGTTCCATTTTTTGTTTTTTTTTATCTGCATGTAAGTGCATTGTGACCTATGATGATAAGCTACCCATTTTTCTCGTTAAAGCATTTTAAAAGTTGAATATACACTCGCGAGCAACTTAATCGACTCATGCCATAACCACGCAATATATAATTAAGGGATTCATCGAAACGACACATACGAAGACGTAACAGATCGCCGCATTTTGAGTATCATAATTATCATCTGCCTAGCCTTTTCCGAACTATGTTCGGCGTCCAGTCTAACCGGATGCAGCCAGTATTTTACATGGAGCGACTGCCTATTTAACCTCCACAACTCAGTTTAGGTAAGACTGGTTGTTAGACTTTTGGGCCACTGACTACGAGTGTGAAAGATCTTCACATGACAGCCGGGACCATCGACTTAACGTGCTTTCCGAGGCTCGGAGAAAACTCGGTATGTAATGGGTGATGATCACCCATCAGGCAAACACGGTTTATCCTTAAAATAAACCCGAGACGATGTTATTATTTAGGTACGAGCTCCTACAAGTAGTGATTGTCCAAAGGTACCTTATACATCGACGAAACACCGAACAAATTAAACAAAAGCAATCAGCTTTTCCCCCTACAAACCCAAACGGGGTAACCAGTAACCACCCCGTTTTCAGTAAAAAAACAAACGTGCCATACATCACAAGTTATACATAGGTACATAAGCTATAAATTGGCCCAATCCATGGGTTTTATTATGTGAACAAAAATAGCAGAACGAATGCCAGAGTGGGCGGGCGCAGGAAATCCATTACCAACCGTACTAGCATTCGTAGCTAGGGATAGGGATGTACGAATTAATGTCGATAATTGACGGACATTATTATTTATACCATACCTACTCTAAAAAGCTTATTTTATTCACGCAAAACAGTGAATAAAAAGGCCTTTTATTCACTGTTTTGTTTTTATTCAGTATTTTGGTGTTTGAATTTGGATCACAAAAATATATCCGGTCTCTATTTCAATACTTACACAAACTCCTTGCGCTAAGATTCGAAATTCAAAACTCTTTGGTGCAAATAAATTCTCGAGATTTGATTGGTCGATATTTGCGACAAGGAGTTTGGCATTAGATTAAAAACTGTTTTGTGTTCTTTGCTGCCTTTATAGAAAAATAAATATTGTTTCACAAGTTGACCACCCTAATGATAATAATAAGAAATGTTGCAATAAAGAATTTGAATTTGAATTTGAAAATTACGCTTAATTTCAGTCATTGCTCTAATTTTAATGTCCATTTCAATTAATGTAACAATTCTTATTTCTTGATTAAATTTCTATTTTCGCTTAAATTATGTCTTTTCTCGTAGTCATGATATAAAGTATAGTATGCAACTCCTGAATAAAGTACGAATTTATATCGAGGGCCATGAATCACTCGCGTCGTTCTGGATTCTAACAGTTGAATCACTCGCTGCGTTCGTGATTCAATCATTAGAATCCTTCACTTGCTTGTGACTCATCTACGGCCCTCGCTTTAAATCCGTCCTTTATTCACTAGTTGCATAATATACTATTTTGTTTGTGACTGCTGAGAGAGTTGACGTTTGCTAAAATGTGTCAAATTTCTTTAATATATTTTAAAATTAATAGCTAAAGGATTAGGTTCAGCGTTGATTGGGTAAACTTGACAGTTTCGGGTAACTTGATGTGCTGGCGACTGTACTTATCCGTCAATTAAGGTATAAAATTGAGTGGAGAAGCTAAAACGTATGAAAAAAGAAATGAGAAGCAGAAGAAGATTACGACACCAATAGTAGACGAAAAAATGATGATTTTTAAGTTGAAATAGGTACGTCAGTAAAAAGTAAATAAAAGACAGTCAATGCGTCTATCATCCTTGATTTTACTACTACATAATTTTAAAGTAAGCTTTCATTACTTGTATTATTTGCAGCCCTAGAGTTAAGTGAACTAAGTAATTACTTAAATATTCAGAATGGGATGCAGAACGTATTCAGAATTTTGTCATGACTTTTTGACCAATTTCTTAAACATTATTTACTATTTTAACAGTAAACAATTTCTTATCCACTAGAGTCGTAGGTAGATGTACAATATACATCACAATGTAGGTACATTTCTGAAGTCATCATTATCATTATTTCAGCCCGTAATCACCCACTGTTGGCTATTAGGCTTCCCCTTTCTTCTGCCTCTCTTCTCTGTTTTGCGCATCCCTCAGCCATCCGTTTTCCGCAATCCTGACGATATCGTCAATCCAACGTACTTTTGGACGCTTTTGCTTTTCTGAAGTACCTGTAGTATACGTAGGTAGGTATTTAATAAAAAAGTAAAATCTGCCTTTCTATCGACATAATCCCCAGCACATCACTAAAAAAACATATTAGAGTGCACGTAGTCACATTTTCTAATCTATATTCAAATTGGCGCACGCCGCGCCTCGGCGCCATTGTGAAAATACGAATATTTTTCCAATTTCGCCCGGAAAACTCGCGCCACTGCCATTTTTACATACCCACCGACTTACCCCACAACCTATCCCACCAATACCTAACCCTATCCCCTTGTGATAAAGTTCAAACACTCCAAATTAACGATCAATGTAACTTTGTCGAATATACACGTGAAAATGTATGTGCTAGAACTTTTATTGCCATCTCTTTCTAGCCTTTGTATGACGTTTTATTTGACTGCACAGTGGTGCTTATGTTTGCATATTTGGATAGAAAGCTGTTGGCTAGATATTGGGTCACGGTATCTAAAGAGGTGGGTCTACCTGTAATAGGCTTGAAGCAGAGGGGCGATTGTGTGTTGGCGTGGTTTCAATGTTGCAAGATTTTATATAGGTATCTCTACATTCGAAATATACATAAGACATAATATAATGTCACGCCTGTTATCCTCGGAAGGTTAGGCAGAGGTGTACTACCTAATACACCCACATTTCGTCAGTTATGTTCAAATCCCATCCATTATGTTCAGTGCATCATCCTCAACCGCACCATGTCATAGGAAGGCAAAACAATACCTATCTAGTCCACCATATTGAAATCTAAAATGACGTTACTTAGCTAATCAAGTAATCATGCATTGTCATGTCATGTCTGAAATAAATATTACATTTTATTTCATGCAAGGTCAACGTGTATGCAGGATTTTAGGTCAATCGGAAACCGAAAAGTGGGTCAAATTTAAGTTCTAAGTTTTTTTTACGCAGTTAGTTACAGGTGACGCTACAAAAGCGTGTTGAAAACAGTAAGGTAGCTGTTAAGGATCAGCATACCGCGGTCTCCCAATCACCTTTGAACTCAAGCTCCTCAAGTGAGAGATTTGCTAACATTATCTTCATACTTAACAGACCGGATACAAGTAGGTAAGTGTTTTAACGCAGGAACGCAAAAAACTAAGCTTTTAGCGGCTCATTACACGGTTGACACTTTTTTTAGTTTTTCAAGTAGGTGTTTATTTTGCGGAAGATGGTTTGATAAATATTAAGCGCTGATGGGATCTTAAGTAGATAAAATACTTACAGAGAGAGATAAAGAGAGGGAAAAAGAAAGAGGGAGGCAGAGAAGCCTTGTCAGGCCATGTCTATTTAATTATATTTATTACCTATTTAGAGTTGGCTTTTCTTTCGATAGTTTGCAACAACAATCGAAAGTAGAGACAATAGAGATGTTGACTGACTAAAAAAAAAAATATTTTAATTAGTCCGTCTGTTAGATTATCGAAAAATATTGGATACGTATTTTTTGTTTTATCAAATCAATAAAAATTGACGAAGATAAAACGCGTCAAAGATTTGAGTGGGGGTTTGTGACGTCACTCACCGGTAAAAAATGTCATACTAATGTCTTAGAATATGACGTCACACTAGTTTTCAAAGCACTGTATCGTCTTCATTGTTTATTTACGTGAAAAAAGAAAAAATGTGTCCAATATTTTTTGGAAATCTATCTGACGGACTAATTAGATTTTTTTTGTTAACTGCCCTATTTCAACCCGTGTTTATAATAGAAGTAAGACTTAATATAATATTAAGAAGTAAGACATGGGATAGAATAAGAAAACAAGAAAACAGAACCCTAAGTAGGTCCCACAGCTGATGACCGTCGGCACATCACAGCGGCTACCGCATAAGGCTCAAACGTGAGGCTCCATACAGAACCACTCATTACTGCCTATTACTTACCTCTCTCCAACTAATTTGCACTTCACCTCAACTTATAGACGGCCATTGTTTGTTTACGAGTCGTAAATACCTCCCCGCTATCAAAACACAGAGATAATGTAGTCATTAAACTAAGATGTTTATACGTTGAGAAAAGTATACGATTCCACTGCCTTTGACTCTCTGACTGCCTTGTTGGTCTAGAGGTTGCAAGTGCGACTACTTAGCATGGGATTCTAGGTTCGACTCTCAGGTCAAGCTAAGTGATAGTCGGGGGCTACGTGATGACTTAACCGACCACCGTAGACGCGAGCCTGAATACGGTGAGTAGTGGTCTAGCTCACCCCGTCCGTGTCATGACGACGACAAGCCTTTTTTTTTTAGGGGGGTGGGAAATCATCAAATAACCCCTCCCGCTCTTGGGCAGAGCGAAAGGGAGTGTCAGACTTCTACTGACTATAAACCACCCATGTTCCTTCTTAGCCCTTCATGTCGAGGCCACGGTATCTCTTGCGAACAACCCGCAGCACGACGACAAGCCTCAAGTTCATGTTCCACGCGTACCTCCGACCGCGGCCCCGACACACAGGGCTAAGAAGGAACATGGGTGGTTTTTAGTCAGTAGAAGTCTAACACGTACCGGTCTGTCCCGAACGGGAGGAGTCATTTGATGATTCACACCTTCCAAAAAAAAAAATGCTAAGTGTTAGTATAGTGTGACAGTGTGTGGGTTTTACCATTAGGAATTTTAATAAGTGACGCTATCCTAGATTTTGCATGTTTCTGATTGGAAATCAGCGCCAGTGAGAATCAGTCTGTCATTGTTGCTGAAATCAACGAAAGAGGAGATCATGGTAAAATAATAACCGATAATCGGGTTGATCTTCAGGTTAAGCTATTTATTTTTCGTAGATACCACCCAATTAATAGACATTTTCAACGAATTGCTTGCCTTAGTTTCACTGTACCATAACGGCCATCAACAACTTGTTAAAATTTTTCATTAAATTATTAAATCGGCTTATAACTTAAATCCACACACGTATCTCCCTAACGTGTGAACGTAATCCCAACCATTGTTCTCAGGCGGCACCACAATGTAGTAATCCAGACAAACACTGCGCCTCTTAACTTTGTAGCTAACGTCAATATTGAATGAAGATAATTTTTTACTGCAACTGTTTCCTGGCGCTAGCGACTGACGACTTTGAGAAAAGGTTTTGTAAATAACATAAAAATATACAGTTTTGTACAGGAAAGATTCTGTAGCATTTTATCCAATTACTTAAAAAAGTTCTGTAGAGGCACGGTAATTTTTAGTTTTCTGGCGAGTTATAACTTTCTAGTGGTCCGACTCTGAGTTTTCATCGCCAGCGCAAGCAAAATTGATCCAGATCAAGATTTTTTTGATTTTTTTTCAACTAGGTATTATGCATACAGCCAAAGTGCGGAACTCCCTGCGGTGACATCTGTGTTTCCCTTCCACATTCAAAAAAATTCAAAAAAATAAAATATAGACCTCATCCATTGCTTTTCTTCAAGCCAGATCGAGGTCAAAAGCAGGCCCATTTCAAAATAAAAAAAAACATTAATTACATACCATGTGATAGGGCGACTCTATTGCCATCAACCGGGTACAGAATCAGACTCTGTTATGAATCAGTAATTCTCAATAGTTCTAGTTTTGGCCGTTCCGCGAATCGATCCCAGGACTTCATGCCCGTCAGTTGGTCAGTCGACCAATAAAATTGCAATAAAAAAAACTACAATTAACATTCCTATAGTGTGAATGCGGCCGCCATTTTCCACTCTGCTGCTTGAGAGTGTTTGTTCGTCACTCTAAAATCGTTTCAAAATATTACTTAATAATTTATCAAAATTCATGCTGATCCCCAAAAAACTTTCATTTAAATATCACCATATATAATGTGACGATTTGACGGCCCAGTAATACCCGAGATGAAATTACGTACTTTTTAATTACTCTTTGACGCAAGCGTCTTTTAACTACCGAAATTAAACGGGTTAGTAGTCGATTCGCACGAAAATTATTCGCACGATCGTGCGAATCGTCCCCTTTCAATAAAAATATTTTTTTAGTAGGCGATTCGCACGGAAGTATTTAAATTGCGTGCGAATCGACCCCTTCAAGAATTAGTAGTATGCGATTCGCACACTTAACAAAATGTGCGAATAATAAATCTAAGTACAGTCATGTACAATATTCTAGAATATTAATATTAAAATTCAATAATTCTCTATTCGCATCGCAGTCAGGCACAAAATACTAGTTAAGAGGTAAGATGAAAAGTTTTGTCAGTATTTAATATGAAAACTTATAATATGAACACCATAAATGAGAGATTTAATAAATTGCCGGTGTATTTTTATACAAATAATACTAACTGTTAAAGATAACAAAGAAACTAATAACAAGAAACGCCCTTAAGTACTCACAATAGCAGATCCCAAAAATAATGAAGAAATATTTTTTATTAGCTCCAGGGGATTAATTTTTATTGCGGCTTGCCGAGTAGCCCTTTGTTTTGTATTTTACTTACCACAAATATTGCCGGTACATGGCGCTTGAGCACTTGCACAAAGAAGTAGTTAAGCAATAAATCAGTAGTGGTAGGATTTGCCAAAAATATATTTTATCTTTCTGCGTATTTTAATCCTTTTAGAGTAGATAATAAATAAACCCAAGTCAAAACAATAGTACCTATATTTAATCCTACCCCGTAAAAAGCACCGGCATTTGCCTTATACCGAATCTACAGATAACCATAATACTTACGTACAGATGCCCCATCCCATACAAAGAAACGGGACCATCGTTTATTAATCAGGTATAATATAAACAGGGTATTCGCAATTATTTATTATTTAAATGTTCTATAGTTCAAATGTGTTACGATAACTTTGATACAGTGTATAAGATCTAGACGCCTTCATAAGCTGGAGCACAATAGAAAATCAGTTCTGACTCTGAGCCAACCGGGCAACCCTACCTCACTAAGTTGTTGTAGTTGTAAGGTTACGGTTGTACCTATGAACCATTCATTTCATGAGATTGTTTCCGTCGATTTCTTCCCTGTTTTGGTGACAGCGCCATCTATTGGTAGAACCTAGAGCCACAGATTTTGAGAGATCATAGAAATTGGAATTATGGACCCATTATTAGATTTTTCGTACAAGAGAGACTTTTTTAACAATTACATACAATATCCATATCATTTCTTTTACAATTGATATACGCACTATAAAATACAATCGATACAAGTAACGCCATCTATTAGAATTAATTAGAACAAAATATCGATTGTTCGCGTTGGGACCCCGTGCCGAAACTAAGATTATTATTCTGTTTTCGCATTTCACACTGTTCTGAAGTGCGGTCTGTGCTGTATATTTTGTATATATGCATATTTTTACAGTTACAGTTTAGTGATTTGTTCAGTGATAGTGGATAGCACCATATCCACCGACGACATTGCACATGAGCTTCGCGATATCTTAGGAGATTCCGATGCGTAAGTAATTTAATTTACTATCTACTTATTAATTATGTATTAGTTATTTAGCACACTTAAGTAGACTTATTTAGGGTATTTTATTAGGTTTTCTATTTCAAAATGTATTCCAGCTATAAAATTTACAACGTTTAGCTGGTTCAGCTAACAGAATGAACAAATAGATTCAATGTCTTTAAATACCTTTATGTATAGGGATGAAGAGGTTTATAATACTTCATCTTCTTCTTCTTATAAATAGCATTACTATATGAAAAATTATTACTCACAATTCTGTTATTTTAAGAAACATAGCCTACTAAATAAAACTAAAAACAATATTATTTTTATCAGAAGTTTTAGTGAAGACATTTATTTCTTCCAGATGACTTTGGCATCAACATCATTTGATTTTGAAAAAATATAATGGAAGGGCCATCAACGAGTCAAGGTGGAAAAGGCCAATTCGAATTTATTCAATCAGAGAGGGGCCAAGTAATCTTACTGAGGCACGGTTATAAGCATAACCAACATCGGAAAAATAAAAATGGCATTACAGTGTGGCGATGCGTTAATAGAAAACAATGTAAAGCATTTTTAACAACAAATAGTCAACATGAGATTGTCAAAGAAGATCATCATTTATGTAAACCTAATCATATAGATAATGAGGTCAAGCGTCATATAGACACATGCATTAAACGTGCACAGAATGAAACTACGAGCATGCCTCAGATTTATTCTGATGCGGTAATAAAACTTAAAGATGCTGGATACGATTTAGTCCAGAATATTCCTGACTACAAAAATTTGAAAAGAAGGCTATATCTACATAGAAACAAGGCACTGAAAGTTAGTAAAATAGTAGTTCGTAAAGCTAAAGATATGACTATCCCTCCGTGTTTCGAAGAATTGGTCTTTGCAGATCATAAATGTAAGCAAACCAGACTTATACTCTTCGCAAACAAGGAAGTTTTGCCATTTTTAAATAATGCTGAGACCGTTTTTTGTGATGGGACTTTCAAGAGCTGTGTACCACCATTTTTACAGCTGTATACTTTACACATCGATGTTGGCAGTACTTCAACACACACTAACGTATTACCTGCCATTTATGCATTACTTCCTAATAAAAAAGAAAAAACATATGAACTATTTTTTAGGCTCATAAAAAGTCGTATACCTCAATTTGCCCCTACTGTAATTACCATGGATTTTGAGAAAAGTGCAATGTTAGCAATTCAAACAGTATTTGGTCCTCACACCAGGATACAGGGCTGCTTATTTCACTTTAAAAGATGTATTTATAGAAAATTAAAACAGTTAGGGATGAATAAATTCTTGATTTATAAAATACACGCATTACGATGTATAGCTCTCGCATATCTTCCTCAAGAATACCGATCAGATGGTTGGCTGTACATTGAAGCAGAAAATGAAAATGAACCAAAATTAACACAATTCAACAATTATTTTGTTAATACATGGCTAAAAGAGAGTGCCTACTATTCCGACAAGTGGACATTTTTTGATGTCATTCACAAAACTAATAATGCAATAGAAGCTTGGAACGCCCGATTTAATAAAATGGTAAAACCTAAACCGAATATTGTGATGCTCTTGAAGGTTCTGCAAAAAGATTCTCAACATTATTTAACAATGTTTCATAGAAACCATTACATCTCAGTAAAGTCATGTGAACGAATAAGACTGCAGAAAAGAATTGAAGACATTGTTAATCAATTCCTTCATGGTCACATAGATCTCCAACTTTGTATAGAAAAATTAAGCCATTAGGTCATGACTAAAAAAAAGACTGAAACTGATTATTCTTTATAAGAACTTTAAAAAAAAACAGTTTTAAAATGCTACATAAATAAATAATAATGTTACATTTTTAAGAACTTTGTACCTATTAATACTACAGATTACTCTGTTTAACAAACTGTGATTTTGTGATTGTTTTAACTTCCAGTGATACCAATGCTCCTATCATCGTAAAATTTTTGTGTTAAGAAATATTTATAATATTGTTGATTAGTTAAGTGTTACATTTTTAAGAACTTTGTACCTATTAATACAACAGATGACTCTGTTTAACTGTGATTTTGTGATTGTTTTAACTTTCAGTGATGCTAATGTTCCTATCATCGTAAAATTTTTGTGTTAAGAAATATTTATAATATTGTTGATTAGTTGATTGTTATTTTTTACCTATTAGAGCAAAATATTGTTGTTATAGTAACTGTGATTTTGTGACTGTTATTTTATTACATTTACTATAATACTCCAAAATTGTACTAGTTAATACTTAATAGAGAAAAAATATTTTGTTTTTGTTTATTTAATTGCCACATTTAAAACCATACCTTAGCTAATTAAAACGATTTTTATATTGTTATTACGAATATTTAAAAAGATTTATATATTTATAGTTTCGTTATATTTTTCGTTGTTTTTAAAATTAGCTTTTAGACCATTATAACGTTAATTATTTAATTTTGACTTACCTTTTTTAAACAACATTATTTTTAACAAGACTCAGGGGTTCATAAAAAGTTGATTTCGGTAAAAACTCTAATAAGTAGTAATTTGTGATGATTTAAGGTAAATGCAAGTGTAAGGAAAAAGAGTACTTACTTGTAAAAATGCAAAACCAAATATTTGATTATAAATCGTACCTACTAACTGTGATTTTATTTGTAATCTTGGTTATAATTATGGTTTTAAGTTATTTAAACTGTGAATGATGTAAAATCACTTTCTGATAGATACAAAGTAAAATATAAAAACTTGATTTCCTTAAAAATCGTTTTATTTGTGTCCTGTATTAAAAGAAAGCATTTTGTACGTGATAGTACTTTTTTCTTGAAACTTTTCGATAAAGTATAGGTGTGTGCGAATCGCATACTACTAATTCTTGAAGGGGTCGATTCGCACGCAATTTAAATACTTCCGTGCGAATCGCCTACTAAAAAAATATTTTTATTGAAAGGGGACGATTCGCACGATCGTGCGAATAATTTTCGTGCGAATCGACTACTAACCCAATTAAACGCCAAAAAAGTATCTATAATGAAAAGGTTTATTAGGTCGTATTCATTTTATTGTTTTCCATATAAGAATAATTAACGCAATAATAAAAGTTGAGTGTAGATGACGTGGCAATACAATATATGCGCAGGAGTGCTTCGAAGTGCGTTTCATCGGGCCGACAACGTGACAATGAGAACAAAATGTCAATTTTCTGTCAAAATGTTACGCCTGTAATTTACGAAGAGCACGAGAGGTGTATCTATAATACCAACATTTCGCCACTTATGTTTAAGTCCTATGTATTAAATACACTCACTTGGCAATATTCCGAATATGTTATTTTTATTTTACTGGGCTGGCTAAACTTTTGGTATTCAGAATGCATCCGCTTAGTCTGGAAGCCGACCCCAAATAGTTGAAAAGGCTACGCAGATGGCAATGATGATGATAGTATTTTATATGGAACTGCCTATTTGACCTCCACAACCCAGTTAGTCCTGGAAAATACGCTAGTCCTGGTAAAACTGGTTGTCAGGTGTATTCGATATAATAATAATGATAAATAATTAACGGAATTTTTTTTTTTTTTTTTTTTGAAAAACGTTGCGCCACACTAGGATTTTCTCCTGTATCGTGGGTGCGTTCACAAACATATAAAGTCACATACACAAATACCCAGACCCGAAACAACTATCTGCAGGCCATACAAATATTTATTTGTTCCGTGCGGGGATCGAACCCGCGACACGCAGCGCAGCAGTCCAATCGCTTAGCCACTGCGCCAACCGTGCCGTCGAATATATTAATTTATTCAAAATCTTTTCCTGTCCATAATCATCTAACCTTTTATGCTTAGGTTAAATCATGGGTTTTATTCCGGATAAATATTTGGAAAATACTGGGAAATTCCTAGTGGAAACCCGGAGTTAGGATTTCGTCAACTATTTCCTAAAATTAACTAAATAATGCCATACTCGTATGCAACACAAGCATAACCTTTGATAGAATAATTTTAGTGAAAACCCAGGGCTTATAACTATAATAAATTAAACCATTTCCTTAATCGTCCTCAGTTGAAGTTAGTTAAATTACTTTTGGACTATTTTGTTAATTGGTGGTCTAGTTTTCTAAGTTATTTTGTTCCGTGTTTTGTATTTACAATTGTAAAAGTCAGCTTAAAATATAAACAATTTATTTCAATTAGACCAATATGGGCACTTATGAATGTCTAAAAAACAAAGAAAGTGAAGTCCAGTTCCAGTCACAAGGGATAATAACTTGTGAAAGAACATCCCGATTTCACTTTGGCAAGCAAAGTACAAATATTACCTACCCACTCTGAAACACAAAAACACTTCCCTCCTTTACAAAAAAACAGCGCCACATCAGCACACCGCCACATCGGCAAGTTTTTACAAAAGCACACACTTCACATAAGCGCCACTTCAAAATCTGTAATTCAAAACTGTCAGTTAGTCGGCTCGTTCAATCATTTCGGCTTTCATCTCGCCGAAAGATGTGAACTAATGTTTGAACACCTTGGACCGCCTGAGTGATACAGATTTGCAATGTTTGATCGGCTCTGTTTGTCTTGTGTATGATGTTATTGGCAAATGTAATTTGATAATGTTTTAGTGGATTGTAATGGGTGGTATTAGTTTTCTTTTATTACAAAATGGCCTGCTCTTGGCCTCGATCACGCCTGATGGAAAGTGACGGACAAGAAACAAGAAAAGAAGGATGCATGTTAAAAAAAATTTAGTAAAAGAATAGATGACAGATTATACATTTCTTAACCTAATCCATTCACCACACAGTAACCCCTTTTTTTTTAGCGGGTGGAAAATCATCGAATAACCCCTCCCGCTCCAGGGCAGAGCGAAAGGGAGTGTCAAACTTCTACTGACTAAAAACCACCCATGTTCCTTCTTAGCCCTTCATGTCGAGGCCCGCAGCCCCGACGGGACACAGTAGCCCCTTACATTAAATCTCTTCGAATTATTAAATTAAAATTTTACATAACTATCATAAGTGACAGTTGGCGCAGTGGCTAAGAGTTCGATCCCCGCACGGAACAAATATTTGTATGGCCTACAGATAGTTGTTTCGGGTCTGGGTGTGTTTGTGTATGTGAGTTTAAATGTTTGTAAACGCACCCACGATACAGGAGAAATTCCTAGTGTGGGGCAACGTTTTAAAACAAAAAAGAAAAATATTAGGTACGGCGCGTAATTTGTCATACAGCAAACATTTTGTTTTTCACCAAACTCAAAAAATTCTTGAATAATAGCATATATTAAAAATGATTTAATTGTGAACATATAAAGGCACGACTTTTACATTTATAGGCAGATTTTACTGATCGTCACCTGCTAGAATAAGTATCCTATTTAGCAGGTAGAACGTCACCTAGAGTTTAGAGTTTAACTAAGGACAGGACTAGGACTTATCCTCTGCGAAATAACTACACGAAGCTTTAAAAAAGACAATGCTAGAAAGGTGAATCCGTCCAAAAAAAACGAGAACCCTACGTTTTCCACAAATGTTGTGTTTCCCACACTAAGTAACCGTTATGTTTGCAATGTATTAATGTGTTTAATTGTTTTAAAACTACGACAAAGTAGGGCCCGCTTATGGGCTCAGCTGTCCACGAAATACAGAGTAGGGTGTAGGTAGAGAAATCAAACATATTTCGTGTATATTGCACGAATATAGAATCCGTGGCTGCTATTGAGAAATTTCATAACACTTTGCCCCGACCTGGGAATCAAACCCAGGACCTTATGCTCAGCAGCCGGGTTTGCAACCACTACATGACTACACCAACGAGGCAGACTTAAAATATGGGACATTAAAATAAACTAGAATACTTATCAAAGTTGCTAACTATTTTATTTACATTTAACTTACCATGTAGGTCTAAAACATGAAATGAAATTGCAACTTTTAAAAGAGGAATCAATGTGCTAAGGTTTCACAGACTGTTATTTCACAGACAGGGCATTTAGTTTAATCAAATTTCAGAACTGTCAACAAAATCCTGGGCTTAATTTGCTACAAAATATACTAAAATTTTCACTTCCCTTTTCCTCTTTCAGTGACCTCTTCCACACTACTCTGTGCCCCATAATATCAGATTCCCATCAATCAATGAGTCCTGGCTTAATCATCCCTCAAATATTAGCTCAGGGCTATAAACTGTTCGCTTAGCACCATAGACAACCCCACGTTTTCTCTCACACCCCAATAGGAAGCCATCTTGTTTTTATGTCACTTTTAAATACAGAACAATTGTTTGACGAAGAGATTTGGTACGTTGGAAAAGTATCGGGTTTAGGGACAGTGGGTGGGTAGTTATTGTTTTAATGATAGGGTACAGGTGTTATCTATATTCTTATGTATTTGAAATAAGGATTTTGGTAACGGTTTTAATTTTTTTGGTGAATTTTTCAAATCTATATAAATTTGTAGAATTTAAGTGTCTGTTCGTAATACCAAAATAATTTTACTGAATTCATATCTGAAAGATTACACGATACTTATGAAAACTAAATTGATATGTCCGACTAATCTCCAAAACAGTTGGACCGATTTTGACGGAACTTATTAGGAGATAGATGATGTTACAAGGAGTAGCGAAGACTATTTTTTTTTTAATTTTAGAAACAAGATTAGAATTCCGTGCAAAAGAATTAAAACCTATTAAATTGTTAACAAAATGATCCGTGATCACGGAAATTTAAGCATCTCATTTTCAGTATCTACTAATAAATTATGTTAATGACCATGTCAGTTTAAAAACTGGATATTATATTTTGTTTAAAATTGCCATTCCTAAAAATCAATTTTTAAATATTCACATATTCCCGAACGTTGGATCTGACACGGTCATTGGGCTGTAAAGATAGCTAGTCTGCAAGCAGCTGTAGGCTATAGTCTATTCATAGACCTCGGCTAGGTTTGTAAGATGACCCTTTTGTTCTGGGCATTACAGTTTGCCAGCTGATGCGTCCATGGCATCCTCATAACCAGCTCAACATTAAAATGAAGAGAGAATACGGAGTGAGATATAAGTTGATACAACGTCGTTTTGGTAGGTCGATTTGACTAAACAAATACAATTGGAAACAGAGTAAAAGTATTCTTTTTAGTTTATGTTGATCTTTTAGTACTTTTTATAGGACCACAAAAATTTCTGATAAACAGCTTTTTTTAGTAAATGTACTATAAGTAATATCATTAAAAAAATGATTAACATGTGAAATTCTGTCTTCCGGAACTATGCTGAAGTGTTGTTCTTTTGGGAGAAGTCCGCCACCCAATAGGGTGGCGGACTCTCTTCTTTGATTCTGGCTTTGAGGAGTTTCAGTGGTTTGAAAATATTCAAACCACTGAAACTCCTCAAAGCCAGAATCAATAGCGGCGATTAACAGAGAAGCTTGATGAAATCCGAGAAAAACAATTTAACTGTTTTGGATCCCGAAACAAAATTAATCAGAAAAGAATAGCGTAGGAGTAGGAAAAACATAATTTCCATTTCCCGCCATATCATCAGGAGACACCATAGAAAGGGCCATGCTAAGGTGTATTATTACACCGAAAAGTTTTAAATTACCTACTAATAAAAGTACTATGATATGAAATGATTTATTTTAGACACATGATACAGGTCCATATATTATTATGTTAGTGGGTACTTATAGCTATGTTAGTTACATTTTAAACAATTATTTTTTTTACACGAAATGTTATATAGCTATGTTAGTAAAATTTAAAATAGTTGTTACTTTGGACACGAGTGTGTGACCAATGCCTTAAAATTTCACTGTCCACTCTGCCTGACACCACGCTCAGAAGCGTGTTGGTACTACCTCTGACCCGAGACCAGGGATGCCGTACTATTAAACGGTAGCTTCAATTATCAAGTAAATCCGTCGACCTCGACAGATGTTACCACATACGCCCTCAAAACTACCTATCGACGCAAACAAGGAAGGGAAACCGCACTGCACAAACAAACACCCCTCACTATTTATGTGTCCGATAATGTTGTAAACTGCATGTTTACGTTTCTGAATGTGTTTACAAAATTCTGAGGAGGGGGGCGTCAACCGGAAGTGGCGGAAGTGACGGGCCGTGAATCATATAGGGGCGTAAGGTGTTACACGGAGTGTCAGGCAACGAGTGTTAAGTTATGAGGTCTTAGTCTTGTAATGTATTGTTGGTTAGTTGTGTGCGGAATTTGTTGAGTTTATTTTATCTATATTATATTGTTGTCTATTGTAGTATCTATTTAGTAGTCTGTAGTTAATTGAAAAAGGAAGGTACCTACTAACAAAAGTAGATACCATACTGGCTGACACCAGTAAAGCTTCAAGTAAAATAGTTGTTTTTTCTGATTTTAAAACAATCGAAAAAAAAATCAATACTTACATTTGTAATTAATAAATTTAATTAAAACTGCATGAAACAATATTATTCTTATGGAAATAAGAGGCTCAGGAGGCATGATTTCATGTTTTTAAAATTTTGTGGAAATTGTGGGACCGTCGGCATTTATTTCATTTCGGCTCTTAAATCTCCAACCTTCTTTGGTGCTTTTCTCTTTTTCCATTGACTTTTCTTTTTCTTTCTCGTGTAGCTAGTGTCAAACCTGGTATCAGGGTTTTTATGCTACCCATGGGGCATTAAATGTCGTCGAGAAATATCTCACAGACATGCTGGTTTCCTCACGAAGTTTGCCTTCACCAAAGTAAGTGATAATTATACAATACTATAGGCCATAAAGAAAAATCACAAGATCAACGCTATCTCCATATAATTTCAACAAAAAAAGGCACAAAAATCACCAAAAGCCCCTTTTGATACCCTCAGCAATATAATCAAATTTTATTCACATCATATAGACAGGTTTTATCATCATCGCTATCACAATAAGCTATAGATTTCTCATTTCATCCTACAAAATGCTCTGTAAAGTACTAAATGTGCTCCTACGCATACAGACGGCCATATTATTCTGATCAAAAGCTATTCCGAATGAGGTGGAATGTTTTTTCGTCGACTTCTAAATGCCAATTGTATTTTCTGTGTGTTTATGAAAATGTGTGTTGGAGATATTGTGTTTTTGTTATGGTTTTGGTAGATGTGCAAGTGTTTGAAGTTTGGTAAAGATCTCTTTTTATGCAAGTTACGGTGAAATATCTGTCTAATTCAGCTTTTTGGTATTTTTCATTAGACGTACGATTGATAAATTGTTATATTTTTAAACAGTTTTTCAGAAGCCTTGTTGAGCTCTCATTTTGATTTAAATTTCCGATGATAATTATTTTCAAAGAAGTCATACTGGTACAGTCGAACTAGCTAATAAGTAAACAGCCAGCTAACTAATATTTACTTTTAATTTTACAGATACATTTAGCGACTGATGCCAAACGATACAGCGTTTGACATCAGTCGCTTAATGCGAAACGCAAAATTTGCAATCAATATTTTCAGTGTACTAGAATTATAAAAAACTCTACCTGTGTATTTATTAGCTTGTTCAACTGTGCAACCTACTAGGAGATCGACTATATCCGTTGATTAGCTATAAATTTCAGTCATAAGGAAACATCCAAGAGACTTCTTCGAAAACAAACAAAAATGGTAGGTAATCTAACTCCGTGGTTGATAGAAACTTCAGAACGACACCTTCTGCGATCCTTAGAAATATATTCTTGCAGTTTATATCTTACTTCATGGGAAAAAGCCGTGAGTTTATATCAGGTATCTATACAATTCGAATAAGAAAAAACACGTCCAAAAAATTTTGAACGCGTTTTTTTCTTTTTCCACGTGACTGACTGACTGACGATTGACGCAATGACTGAGGCAATTACTGTTTTTTTTACCTCCTCTCTCATGTGGAAAGTTACCCAGTTTGATGGTCTGAATCACCACTTACAAGTTATTGCACTTACTGCCGTACTCAGAGATATTTAATGATTACTTAAGCCGTCTCTTAGTAAAGGTTTGACATACTTTTGTATGACAAAACTGTCAAAACCTTTACTAAGTGATGGCCTAAGTAATCATTAAAGCTCTCTGAGTGCGGCAGTTAGTGTGTTAGTAACTTCCTTGCTACAAGGCTAGTAAACAATTCAGAAATTCAGTGACAAACAAAGTTATTAACCGACACATTATCATAATGCCAGTCAGTGACGGATCAGTGTAATGTGTCCCCGGCTTTAGCGATATCACTTGATGCCCATCACATTATGCCACGTTTTTCATCATAGCTTTTATTTGTTTGCTATTTTAGAAAATGTATGTTTTTATTTAGAAATCTAGCGAGCTTTGAATGTAATGGTGTTGTTTTGTTTTCAATTGGGCAATTTGAAAAATCGAAAAATCAGTTTTTTTTAAAGTCAAGAAGGCTTCTAAGATTGACATCATCATCATCACCTATGGGTGAAGTCGGACATCATCACCTATGGGTGATGATGATGATTTCCGACTTCACTAACACAAAAATACATTCATAAAATCATTTGGTCGACTCAAAGTTACTAATGCCAACTAAAAACAGTCTTAAACTAATTAAAACTTAATGAACATATTACGCCTAAAATTCCAGAAAGCTTAGGCAGAGGTGCACTTAATAGGGACATCCACAATTCGCCACCTATGTTTAATTCCCATATTGTGAGGTAATCTGTGCCCATCAACCAGTCCTACCTAGATCCAGACTACGTGGCTGTTGGCGAAAAAAATCTGATGAAAAATCTCACATAAGAATCGAACCCAGAACCTCATAAATCAGTAGTAGTTTAATTTTCCGTTTATTTGCAGCCGTTTGCGACCACAAGACCAACGACACAATCTAGCTTAATATACAATCAAAAGCATAATATTCCATCAATTCTATACACCCTAGCTTCAATCACGTCAAATAATAGAAATAAAACCATTTACAAAGAAATCCGTGGTACAATGCAAATGGTCCTAACGGTTTATTAGAAAAGCGTTCTTTTGTCGCCACTCGATTCGATTCAATTCTTTAGAATAGGCCCCTTCGCAATAAAATCTTACGCCTACGTTTGATATGCAAAATTCTTTGAACGCGGGGAAATGGCGGCGTATTCTGGTTGACGTGTTAATTAAACTGTATAAAACAAATCAATTGTAGGCCACATTGGTTGAAAAGTCAGGTTTTTAGGCATTGGGTGTTTAGGTATCTTCTTGACAAAAATAGGTTGGAGCTTATCAAATATTGCCCAACCTAGCTTGCTTGTCAAAAGATAGAACATGTTACAAGATAAACGTAATGGTCAACCTCCAGACGCTCTTTTCCAACCACAACAGTGGAAACAGTCATCCGGAGAGCGTGACGTCACCTTCGTGACCTTGAAGATGGGCAAAGATGATGCTTTACTAGAAGGTACTAGTATGAAGCATCAGAGAGTTCTGACAATCTTGGTATGTTGATTTTTTATTTTTTTCATTGGGACAAGCCGGCACACTATTCCGAAACCACTGTAACTCCTGTTAGCCAGAATCAACAGTGGCGACCACAAGAAAAGCGCCGAGACAATGTAGCTCGACGAAGTCCCAGGGAAACAATTTAACTGTCTTGGATCCCGCAACGAAATTAATCAGAAAAGAATAGCGAAGGAGTAGGAAAAACATAAGGTATGTTGATACACATAAACATAATATGGTATGTTGATTATGATAACAGTGCAAAGCTTTCTTTAATATAAGTACTTACTTATCATTTGAAAAGTTTATTCATCTCTTTGTAGTCTCGTGAAAATTTCCCTACGAATTTCCCCGACTACAGAATAAGCATACCCAATAACATAGCGAATAAAAAGAGTTGATTTTCGATTTGGATACAGAGCGGGCGCCGGGTGGCAATTCCGTAGATCTAGCTGATACACGCTCGCATGGGAAATCACTAGCGCTCGAGAATGCAAATTTAACGCAACGACGAAATCGGTGTTGAGAATAGGTACCTTCGATTCGATATTCGTTGGACTAGATTTATTTTTGAAACGGAAAAAGTCTGTGATTAAATTAAATTAGTACAGAGCTTTTTTGTATACTTACTGTTACTGCTAGTATGCGGTCCTGGGATTGATTCCCGGGTCGGGCAAAGTGTTATTGGGTTTTTCCATCCATGGAATCTGCAATTTGAGCCCGGTTGCTGGCAATAAGCTAAGCGAAATGTGAGTGTACTGTTAGGTATAGCCTAGTTCTTTGGGGATTACAGGCGTGATGTTATATGTAAGCAAGTATGAACGATAGGTTTGTACAGTGACTTCGTCGATTTATGTTGTTGTTTGATTCGTTGATGAAAACTGGTTTTGAACTGGAAGTCCCTACATGGTCAAGTAAATTAAAGCCGCTCTTAATTAATGCTTATTTAGTGCATTTCCCATAATAAACTCAAAGTGTGAATTAATTAATTTACATTAAAGAAATATCTGCTGTTATAACTCAAACATAAACACGAAGCCATTCGTATTAGTCACAATTATAAACAAAAATATGCAAAACGCCCAATTTTCTTTGAAAGAACAATAAAAAAGTAAAAAAACGAATATAATTAAATCGTGATAATATTAAACACAATTAATTAACAGAACAATAAAAGTCGAATTTTAATGTTAAACCTACACACAAAGTTTTAACTGAAAAGTTAAAAGTATTATTACGAAAAATGACTTAATTCACAGTGCGGCGGGCTTAATTAAGAAATTAAGATAAGCCCTGGGTACACAAATAAAGCATTTTGTAATCTACTCCGGAAGTGAGTCGGAAGCTATCCGAAACGGACAGGGAGCTTAAATTTGTGTGCATAATAAAAGCCTTAAATCGAAAAACTTGGACCCCTACCTTTTGTTTCTAACGATTTCTAATCGATTGTGAGCGGATCGAGTTTACCACTTTACTGTCATGTCTCTTGCCCTTATTTTTTTTTTGGAGGGTGGGAAATCATCGAACGACTCCTCTTACTCTGGGCGGAGCGGAAAGGAGTATCAGACTTCTACTGACTAAAAACCGCCCATGTTCCTTCTTAGGCCTTTGTGTTCCGAGGCCGCGGTATCTGTTCTGTTCTTTAAAACAACCCCTTGCCTTTATCTCAATCCATTTGAGGTCGGTGCAGCATGTCTTCTTCTTCACTATTTCTCTATTACTCGTCAACTCATCAGACACATCTCCTTTCTTTCCATATCATCCTTTACGCAGTCCATCCATCGTTTCTTTGGTCTTCCACTACTGTTACACCGGTCCGCATTAATACTCGAAACTTTCCTCACAACATTTTCCTCTTTCCTCTGCATCACATGCCCATACCACGACAACTGATTACCACACATCTTTTCAGTCACCGGTGCCACTTTTAGATCTAATTAAACAGATAGGTAGTATTAAATGTCTTTCAAAGGGCATTTAATATACACAATATCATTTCTTGTAACTGGTGTATTAAAAACTATAATTTCCATCAGAAAGTGAAAGGTAGTGGTGTTAATTAGTTTTATCGGGATGCTCTTTAAAATACAGCGAAATACTAGAAAGAATTTAAACCAACTGTGTGATCACGTTTGATTATTTAAACTTAACTTCTTAACTCTCCCATTATGAATACATTTATTAATTAAATTTCAATTAAAGACGAAATATCTATCTCGATCGTGCTATCGAAACTCGATCTCGACTCGGTAAAAAAAGGATCGAAACGGTACGATTAGTAGGGGCTCCCGTTTCGATACAAAGCGTTGGAGTCGTATACATAAATTTCAATTAAGGGAGGTGTGACAACTCGCTCACGAATTTTATCGCGTATCGGACGCGTTAGAATACATTATCATACAACTTTATTGTTTACCTTGTTATGACAGCCGACAGTCGCCTTTGTCGAGCCGAAAACGAATCGATTTATATCTCGAATCGAATAGTAAGGGTTCGAATCGAACAAAAGTTTCCGAATAAGGTGTTAAAATTTAAATTCATTGCGTATTTTTAGAACAAAACATCTGTTTAATTTGAATAATTAGATTTGTGAAAGGTTAAAGCATTTTATAACTAATGAACGAAAATAAGCGGAACCTTATTACTCTTAACAATACGGTTATAATCTCGTATTTTATAGATTTTTCATACGTTTTAGTAATTACCGATACTGTGCAAAGTAATGGGGAATTTTCTTGTAAAATGTATTTTCCATCTGAATACAATTGTTTTTCCGATTAAGTTTGTTGTGGAGGATTAATAAGTTAATATCGTTAAGAACTCTAACACTGGTATCGTTAGTCGTGGACATAGCTTGAGTCGAACTTGACACGCCTACTTTGACTGCTACAGTTTGCTTATAATTTGACATAAACGTCCAAAATACAGAATGACATTATAGACATTTTTAACATTGATTACAATAACATATAATATCATTAGCATTGATTAAAGCAGACTTAAATAATGGGTTCGACAAAGATGGTTAGTGTAGGAGGTAATGTACATAATACCGAGGAAATATTTTTTCCAAAGATCCGCCAATTACGACCAAGAAATTCTAGTCTAGGATTGATTTGGTGGGTGATGACTCCTTGTTGTCTGTCTGTTGTCTCCAACGATTGTTGACCCAAGTTCAAAAATGGATTGAGTCAGCACTATCTCAGGTCCAGTTGAAAACCAGCGTCGGGCACTGGCTGCTCGACAACATGCTGAACTGGGCTTTTTTGGCGTAGCCGTGAGACACACAATATTATAACTTTTCTGTTTAGTTTTAAGTTATTTTTTTTTTGTGTGCACTTGGCGTGTGCCAAATAAATATATTTTCTTTCTTTCACTATACATACGAGTGTTAATATCGTTAAGAACACCCAGTCTTTGTTGTTTAGTAATTAAATGTGAAATGAAAAGGTATGATCGTTGATTTCAATTTGAATTACATTAGTTATGCTTATAACTACGTGGTTAATGCTGATGTTTGTGATTGCGGAATAAATTTACTTACTTTTCAATAGCTGCGTTGTACTTCTTTAGGAACTCAATAACAGTAACAAATTACAGGATTGTAACAGTGGCAAATTACATTTTAAAGAGCAACTAGCGAAATCTTTGTTAAGTTCTAGTTTCTGAATTTCGTTCCGAATTTCAGCAACTTAATAACATGCATTTATCAATTTATTACATTTATATTGCGCTCCATTTTTTTTGAGATACCATTTAGTGCGCTATTCTAATAAAAGAAGTGCTTGCAATTAATTGTAATACCAACTTAATACCACATTTCTTTGGCACAACCGACATAATACAACAAGCCTTTAACTAATAAAACTACAAAAATGATAACCTTACAAGAATATTACAAACAAACCAACTATTCTACCTCACACCTCTAGGAATCGTTTAATGTCCTACATTGACGTGAATAGTTACCCGCTGTACTTTAATTACATCTAATTATAAAATAACCTGGTCTGCACACTCGGGAAGTTTTAATTGATATTGTTGGCTATTAACATTGTTTAATATCTTGAGTTTTGTTGGTTAGTTGCGAGAATAGGGCCAGTTAACAGGAGAACCGACTCTTTTGCTATAGTCTATTTTTTTGTATTTGAAGAAATAATAAATGAATTCAGTTAATTGACTGACCATTCACACTAGGTAACCTTGTTTTCTTCACCTCTTTTCACAAAAATTATATTTAAAACCAAAAAAAGCAATTATTTTTTTCTAGACAAGCCCGCCACTTTTTTTTCAAACCACTGCATCTCTTGAAAGCCACAATCAATAGTGGCGACCACCAGAAAAGTACCGAGAAGCTTTAACTGTCTTGAATCTCGCAACGTAATTATTCAGAAAGAAAAGAATAGCGGAAAAAATAGGAAAATCATTATTTTTAGTTTAAGCACTTCATTTCAGCAAAAGATTATCATCATTTCAGCACGGAAGCACCCACTGCTGGTGACAGCCCTCCCCATTCTTCCGCCACATTTTCCACCTCTATGCTTCCCTCATCCAGTGGTTTCTCAGAAAATACTTACATCGTATTCAAACAATATTGCTGTACACAAACACACCCAGATTTTAAGCAATCTAATTTAGAACCCCATGAATAGTTATAGGAATCATTAATGAATGGACGTCTAATTAACGGATAAATCAAACGTATTCCACGAGAAAATTAACCAGTACTTTACGACAGCCCTTCTGAGTACTAACCAATTTTCCCTTACCATCTTGGAGAGCAAAAATCAACAACAAAGCGAAATTGGCGCCAATTCCAAATACATCTGTATGCGCTGTTCTGAGTACTTCCCGCCCATAGACATAAAGACGCCCACTGCCGTACCCACAAAGCCATACGTCTGAACAAAGTTACAATGAGTTTCAAAAGGAATAGATTTGAATGTACACTGTATACCAGTGCCACGGTTCAGAAAATTCTTACAAAATAATTGGGGCATGAATAGAGTTGTTGACAAAAAAATCTAATTAGTCCGTCAGATAGATTTATTTCCAAAAAAATATTGGACACATATTTTTCTTTTTTCACGTTAACAAAATATAATAAAGACGATAATTATAGTCTTTGGAAAACTCGTGTGACGTCACATTGCAGTACATAGTTATCTAGTTAGTTTGACGCGTTTTATCTTCGTCAATTTTCATTAATTTTATGAAACAAAAAAACACGTATCCAATATTTTATATACTGACGGACTAAACAGATTTTTTTTGTGCATTGGATTGACAACATTTTCGCAGAATGTATGAAATTCACTGAAAAAAATCAATGCCAGTATTCTTAAATCATGAGTTTACTTATTCATAAAAGCACACAATATGATTAGACAAAAACCAACATGCTTGCTAAAATAACGTATTAAATTATTAGTCTCTAGACATAGCCGCCTCCTGATGTCTAAGTTCTATCACTCCGACGGCTACAAAGTCGGCGCTTGTTACTTCAATACAAAGAATCACCGGTACAGCGTATAGCTCGTAAAGCAGGCTTCAGACGACGTCCGCGAACACTGACTTAACTATGTGCTGAAACTTTCAGCAACTACAAAGAGAAACATTGGAAAGGACTGACGGGGAGAGAAGTCATTTTAATGTTCTCATTTTGGTCAAGAGTCCATTCCAATAATTGAATGTGCCGATAGGCTAAAGCTTTTTTAACATGTTTCAATTTTTCAATTATGACGGAATCACACGTAGATTGTCGGATTGAGAAAAACTGAACTCTATGGAATATATTCTTCTCTTTTGAAGTTATCAGATCAATGTCTTCGGATAAGAAAATGTTGTGAATAAAATGTCTGTTTCAGTAATTTAATCGTTCGTATTACGAAGGAAAACATTCAAAAATCAAGATAGTAGCACCTTCATAATGAACATTATTAGATTGTTATTTATTTTCATTTTTAAGTATTTTTATGAATTCTGTCTTTATTCATTTATAAAAGGTTTTCCATTAATTTGCCTTTATAAAAAATGGAAAGTTTTACTTAGCAAAGAGATAAACATTAAAGCATGCCGACGGCAACATTTAAAACGAACATTATTATCCCAAAATGTAGCAACACACTTTCAATTTATCTCGCCGCCAACATGAAACTGTAATAAAAATAAGTAATAAACTCTAGTCATTTTGCAGAATGATAATACTGTAACACTTGTGTATTTCAGTGTACAGGGCGTGTCGCAAGACTTGGCTCGTTTTACGCATTTCACGGTAAGACATTAATTGGACGAAATAAAATCAAACGTGGTCGTTAATGACACTTGTGTGAGCGACTGTACAGGCCGTAATGAAGTTATAAATGTTCTCTTGTATGTTATTTTGTAAGGATTTTAGTTTACACTTGTGACTGGTAATGGGTAGCTAGTTTGTTGTAGATAAAACGGCCTTAGTTTGATGTTAGAATTAGTGTGTCATTTTATAGCCTAAGGATATTTTAACCATTTTATTTTTATTTTCTACTAGTGCTCTGTCCCACTCCTGGGTACAGGCCTCCTTACACTCCTTCCATTTCTCGCGAACTGTTCCTTTCAGTGTTGCCGGAGCCTGTCTAGTACCTACGTCCAGAAACATTTCTCAACCAAAAATTAAGGGTGAAATTATATTACCGGTGAAAAGTTTAGAATGGGAGAAAGGCCTACCTGTGGCTTCACTATTTACCAGACAAAGACCTGTAAGCAAGTATCACTTAAATCCAAATCAATAGCGCACATAGTCGTATCTCAAAAAGATTGAACGTTATTCTAATGTAATCACTTCATTAATGCATGCTAAAATAAATAGTTCTGAATTTATTTTTGGGTACTTGGTACTTTGTAAATAGATTTTTTTTCATTCTGTCTTTCTTTGTGCCTGTAAAACGTTACTACAACACTGTCGACTAGGGGGCAAATGGCCACTTTAGCAGATTTTACGAATTTTAACGCAATTCATATTATTTTCCTATTATGATCGATTTTCCTAAATGGTCACAGACGCAGTTACTATTTTGAAAGGTCCATTTTAGGCTTTATAACACAATTCATATTATGATCTGTGATTAATAAATGAAGGAATTACAGAGAATATAGCCTCTAGGGCTATCTGCAATACTATTAGCTAACAATGGCACACCTTCCATCTTGTACCGCATGCCCTGCGCACTTGCAATGATAATCTGTTTACTGCATCTGTTAGCGGAGTTCGCGTAGCTGAGTTTTATTCTAAACACATCTGAACTTTATGCCATCAATACACTAAGAAAAAGAAGTTCGTGGAGGAGCTTGTGGCTTAATAAGAACTGCCACTCGAAACGATCTTTAGGTTAAGCTGAGCTTGCCTAGATTGGTCTGTGGATGGGTGACCGTAAATTACATACCGAGTTTCCTCCGTGCCTCGGAAAGCACGTTACGCTGTTGGTCCCGGCTGCCATATATAGATCTTTGGCAGTCGTTACAGGTAGTCAGTGACCTGAAAGTCTGACATCCAGTCTTACCAAAGGGTATCGTATTACCCAGTGTTAACTGGGTTGTGGAGGTCAGACAGGCAGTCGCTCCATGTAAAATACTGGTATTCAGCTGCATCCGGCTAGACTGGAAGCCGACATAGTTGGGAAAAGGCTAGGCAGATGATGACACTAATAAAAAGAAGCAGAGCAATGATGGCATAATACAATTAATTAACCAAATGGCCGGGGGCAAGTCCTCCATTTTGTGTGGAGAGGGCTATAATAACTCACCACACGGACTATTTGCGGATTGGTGGATTCCGTATTATAATTACTATCTATATTTTATCTATTTTAAATATAAAATATACATGGCTTTGAAGCCCAGTTCACACGCGACTGGTTCTTATCGTATTTAGAGGAAATCGTAACTAATTCAATTAGGCTATAAAATCAAAGTCTACTAGAACAAAATCTCGTTTTAGGCTATTAAGCCATTGAGCGACGCTTATTAACAAATTAATTAAATGTAAACCTACATAATTATTTGTTAAGTTAATTAAGTATGTACTTCCTCAATTTAAGATGTAAGTAGGTGTGTTTTTTTTGCATCATAGGTAGGTACTTAAAATAGTATATAATTCAATTTTAATTAGGTGATTTTATTTATTGACTGCCTCGTTGGTCTAGGGGTTGCAGGCGTGACTGTTGAGCATGAGGTCTTGGGTTCGATTCCCGGGTCGGGCAAAGTGTAATTGGGTTTTTCCAACAGGAATTTCTGAGCTACGGAGTCTGGATTTGTGCCCGGTGGCAATAGTCTCGTCCTCTATTACATGGGACTTAAACATAACTGGCGAAATGTGGGTGGACTATGATGTACACTTCTGCCTACCCTAAGGAGAAAGGGAGAGCCCTTTCTTCTTCCAAACTTCTTTGTTACCATATTGAATTCATTACTAGGTACACGTTAAAGCAGCACTAATCAGCATGGTGCTCATGTGACTTGATCAAAATTAAAAGAGTTTCTCAGAGCAGCCAATATCTAGTTTAAAACATTAACTAATGTGACGTGCAAAAGTCTTCATAAAAATTAGACATTACAAATGGTCAGTGGAACGAAAGTCTGATAACTAGTTTTACCAAGGAGTATCGTATTACCCAGTGCTTCCCTACGCAATATACGCGGTTTAAACAAGCTTCTTGTGGTCACCAGGTTGTTATACTATACTATAGCACCAACTGCGTTGTGGTGGTTAGATAGGCAGTCGCTCTATGTAAAATAATGTAATTAAGCTGCAGCTGCTTAGGCTGGAAGTCAACCCCAACATTTTTGGGGAAAGGCTAGGCAGATGATGAATCCCTATAAATGTTCTTCTTCTTCTTATAGGGCAGGAGGTCTAACGACCCAACACACTTTTCTAAATCGCCTCAAAGGCCTCTGACATGGTTTGACGACCGCCATTTGGCGGCCGGGATCACCGTGCGTGCCTTCCGAAGCACGGAATCATCTTGATTCATCCTTATAAATGTAAGCGAGGACTGAATAAGAGTAAACAAAAAACATATGATTGTTTGTAAAAGCAAACAAAACAAGCTTTAGAAATAAAGATATCCGCAAGAGAACCTAGGTTACCGACGTAGTCCGAAGATTTGCCAAACATAAGTGGCACCGGACAGCGCACATTAGGTACTTGCAGAACCGATGGTTGATAGGACCGAAAAGTTCTGGAGTGGCGACCGCGAACCGGAAGACGTTGCGTTGGAAGGCCTCCCACTGACTGATGTCCTGGTGACGGTTGCCGCTGGATGCGAAACCCACGGGACCGGTCAATCAGAAATCATTTATTTTACAAAGAATTATGTGTACAAAATAAGATGGTAACATTGTAAAATGGTTTCAACCATAGATACTGTTTTTATATTTCTATGGTTTCAACACACTCTACCTTACGGTATGCAAAGAGTAAAGAAATAAATATTATGTAGGTACTCAATTAAACAATCAAATAACAAAGAAATAATGTATTAAAAAACAGACACATATCGCTCACATTCCCTATAACATAAACAACAAAAATCTTTCTTCTATATCTAACAAATAATTGATAAAACAATGTAGCGACACTTGGAAGAGGCCTATGTTCAGCAGTGGTCGTCTTTCGGATGAAATGATGATCATTGTTTTAATGGACTTTTTGTTCATTGTGCGTGGCGAGGCGACACACACTTGGCCGGTTTTTTTCTGTGCAAAGTTAAAAGTGGTTGTTATCTGGGCCGTCACAGATACTGGTCAACGGTGTAAATGTAATCGTTTTTATTTTAATGTATTTGTTTCCGATAAAAAGCTAGTTTTAACCGTTAACCGTTGCTTTTTATAGGTGAACTTAGGACGCATAGTTTTTTATGGGTTGTTATTAGGCGTAGTTAATTGATGTTTTTATAATTGATTAATTTTAATAATGCCGAGCTTTTGAGCAAAGAGGAACGTAACAAACTTTTTCGATTACCGTTTGTTGCAAGCGCTAGGCATTTGATTTGACAGTGTGTTTGGAACAACAAGACCGAACCGAATTAATTAGTGTAGTGGTCGTAGTGTTTTTTTCAATAAATCTTTTAGAAATTAATCATCATCACTACATATTATAAAACAAATTCCACCACCGCGTCTGTCTGCCTGTTCGCGATAAGCTCAAAAACTACGTCACCGATTTTCATGCTATTTGCACTATTGGGTAGAGAGGTTCTCGAGGAAGGTTTTAGTATATAATTTGACCGATATACACAAGGGCGAAGCCGCGGGCAACAGCTAGTAATAAATAAATTATACATTTTATTTCAGTAACTTTAGAAGCTTCTACAATATATAATCGTACTTATATGCCTCTTTTTAAGTTTGAAAAATACCTGTGGTAGGCAAAATAAATATGATTTTGTGATTTACAGTACCTGCAGTGTATTATAATGAAAGTAAAACATTGTTACATAAAAGTGAGACAAACAAGTTTTAAATGTTGAATATAAAAGTTATAGTAAAAACCTATTTGCCAAATAAACATCATTACAATAATAATTATCACTTACGGTAAGTACGTGTCTGTCTAGCCTTTTCCCAACTATGTTGGGGTCGGTTTCCAGTCTAACCGGATACAGCTGAATACCAGTATTATACATGGATCGACTCCACAAGCCAGTTAGTACTGGGTAATATGATACCCTATGGTAAGACTGGTGGTCAGACTTTCAGGTCACTGACTACCTGTAAAGACTTCCAAAAATCTATAGCAGCTACCTAGGACCATCAGCTTAACGTGCTTTCCGAGGCACGGAGGAAACTCGGTACGTAATGGGCTGTCACCCATCCACAGACCAACCTAGGCAGTTATTACGCCACGAGCTTCTATCATTTACGGTACATCCACCAAGAATAAGAAACCAAGAAGTTTGATAGTCACCCTTTAAAGTCAAACTTCACCATCCCAACTCTCTTAATCCACTACCATCTTAAACCCTCAGTTATCTCAATATTTATCTAAGTTTAAATAACTGTCACATTAAAGTTTATGGGGCAGTAAGCAGATAGCTGCTCCTCCCCTGCATGTATTTATACCCTGAGGGTGCAGGGGACGCCAGTGACGCCCAGGGTAAGAATTATTGTCACTTAGAACGGTTAAAGATGTTTGCAGTGAGGGGTGATGCGTATTGTGGGGAAAAAATCGTAAAGAATATAGCGGGTAGCGGTGGTAAACTTTAGTGTAAAGAATCTTAGTAGTAATGTTTTCTTTTCGGTCATGATTATTGTGGTTTTCTCAGCTATTCAAAATTTTTAATCTGTCCATTCTGTGCAGGCTTTTTCTGTCAATTCTGCAAATTAGTTGCTCCAGTAAAATACTGGTATTCAGTTGCACCCGGTTAGACTGGAAGCCGATCCCAATCAATAAACCATAGTTGGGAAGAGGCTCAGCTACAGATGATGATGACCGTGAGTTGGTGTTGGTCTGTAGAGATCCGTCACTTCTTTCTGGAGTATTTCTTTCAGGATTTTATCGACACGGTAAGCCAATTCGTTTCGTATGACAATTGCTGTCGACGATCAGATATTTGTAACTAGTGCCCAGCCAGTGACAAAGTCGTTAATTCATCAGTTTATCGTAACTTCACTTGCCCTTCCTACATAAGACTTTCTAATTTGTACAACAATATTGTCAAAACAAGGTTTTTTTATTCACATTTTTGCGAATCTGTAAGCAACGGTGGATACTAGCACTTTTCATAAATCCCTGACCTTCCCAAAGATCGCTTATTTATCTTAATATAGTTTATAGGATATTATAGGTATTATTATAATATATTATAGGTATCATATAATAATATATTATTATTTTATTCACTTTGGAAGACGCTTGGATTTTGAATCTGAAAACTTGCAGTGTCGTGACACACTTGATCATTTTGTCTGCTTACCAAAGCGTTGCTTTTAACACGACTGCCCAAAAACAGTGTTATGCTTAGGGTTCATGTACGTATGTTTGTGTGTTTTTAAAACTACTTTCCAACTAAAAAATGATGTTCTGAACATGATAGACTGTAATCATATTTCAACGACTTTGAAACCATAATTTAACGCACTAGCCACCACTAAATGAGCCCTCACATTCCTCCAAGGATGTTTCCGCCTCCCGCTGCCAAAGGAGATAATTCCATACGCTAGGGTGACCACGACGCGTTCGACACATGGGGAGACATTCTTCACGACAGTTGACTCTGTACTGATAACGGTGACCACATATTTGTGATTGTATCGGGAATTTTAGGGACTGGTAATAGTTTTTGACATGTTTTGGGTGTAGTTGTCTTGTTTGGTTTAATTAAAATTGATGTTTTTGAAGGGGAGATACGTTCTATATTCAAAAGGACTTGCACTGTCTTAGATATCGCCTTGTTGTTCAATCTATCAGTCATTTAAGAGATCACTGGTTTAAAGAGTGCTTAGAGAGTTGTTGTAATCTATGACTTCGTAAATCAAATCTGTGTCACAGCTTTCTTTGATTTGTGATATGTAGCATACCAACACATCACGCCTGTAATCTCCGAAGGGCTACAGGGGCACACGGCCGACAAACTGTTCTGCAGTTTGGCAGACGATTTGTATGTTATACCCACTTCTTCTTCTTCTTAACGTGTCGATGGCAATCTAAATTGTGTTAGCCCAGAATTGGGCTACTAGTGTGGCGCTTTCGGCAGCGTCCATCAGTTCCTGTAGCGAACAACTAGCAGGACAGGCAGGGCACGATATTAAGTGTCTCATCATATCATGTTACTTTTTTTTAAATAAATATTAAAAAAGGTGTAATAAGTAGTACGCCCATTGCCATCCGTGGCGGCTACGAAGAAATTCCTAATAGAAAACCCAACAACACTGTCCGACCGGGGAATCAATCCCTGGACCTCATGCTCAGCAGTCGCTAAGGCGACCACTAGATCAACGACGCTGTCAAATCGTCAGTACTCCACAAAGGAGTGAAGTTGCTGATAAAATGATCAAATTTTACTTTTAAGTACCTACTGTTAAATAAAACCGTTTGAGGAGCTCGTGGCTTAATAAGAACTGCCACTCGGGTCGATCTTTAGGTAAATCCGTGCTTGCCTAGGTCGGTCTGTGGATGGGTGACCGCCCGACATACCGAGTTTCCTCCGTGCCTCGGAAAGCACGTTAAGCTGTTGGTCCCGGCTGCTATATATAGATCTTTGGCAGTCGTTACAGGTAGTCAGTGACCTGAAATTCTGACATCCAGTCTTACCAAAGAGTATCGTATTACCTAGTATTAACTGGGTTGTGGAGGTCAGATAGGCAGTCGCTCTATGTAAAATACTGGTATTCAGCTGCATCCGGTTAGACTGGAAGCCGACCCCAACATAGTTGGGAAAAGGCTAGGCAGATGATGATGTTAAATAAAACCGTTTACAATAATTTCACACACCTTCACATAATCTTACTCTAACTTACATCCCAAGCCCAACAGATCAAGCCCGCCTCAGCTTCCGGCGTCACACACAACCGGCGCCCGCGCAGCGCCGCATGTGACAATTTACGAGCCGCCCCCTTCCGCTGATAGATGGCGCCACGGACACAATGTTTAGCTTTGTGTCTATAAAGCTTTCGCGGTATTTGGTCCTGTTGTTTCTTTTTGTGTAAAGTGTGGTTATGGATTTTTTGGTTTATGGAGGTTGTTTGAGTTTGGAAGTTGATCGTTGTAATAATCATTCTCAGTTAATACGAGTATGTCTATGCTTTTAGAGTATTGTTGGAAATCCTGTACCGCGCCGTATTTATCCTATTAAGTTATGGCTTTAGGCGTTACTTTGCGGAAATTCATGATAGGTATGACATTATATCTGTTTCCTGACCATTTTAATCTGGACCTATCACTACATAGTATAAAACAAAGTCGCTTTCTCTGTCCCTATATCCCTATGTATGCTTAAATCTTTAAAACTACGCAACGGATTTTCAAGCGGTTTTTTTACTAGAAAAAGTGATTCAAGAGGAAGGTTTTAGTATATAATTTGACCGACATCTACGCGGGTGAAGCCGCGGGCATCAGCTAGTTAAAAGTATAAATGAATCGGTTTCTATTAGGCCGCATCAGCGCTTTACATCGGGCGAGTTGTGGCCAAACGCAAGAATATTTAGCATCTTTTTAAAAATCTTAAAACTTTTTCTAAAATATTTAGTGTTAATTACGCGCATGTTTGAAGCTTTTTCGCGGAAATTTTAATTATCTAATTACCTATTAGCCTTTAATATCCCACGGCAAGGCAAAGTCTAAGTATTTACTCTTCTTTTGTCGCTTAATTCTGTCTAGCGCTAGTTCCAGTCATTTCTTTCGGTAAGAGTCAGGTCGAACAAGAGCTACTCAGCAAAAAAAGTTTCTAATCAAGAACAACTAACAGCTAGAATAATACCTAGAATCCAATAAATGCAAAGTTTTGTAATTTCCATCCCATACCTCTTATTCACTTTATGAATTTATTTCTACGGCCTTTTCTTGTAACTAATAAGACTTCGATGAGACAAAAAAAGAAATAATCCTCTTATTGTCAAAGTATGGTCGTCATTAGGACACCAGTATTTGTTTTGTCGATCGTACCCAGGACCTTATGCACCGCAGTCGCGCTTGCTACCATCAGACCAACGGGACTGCTGGTTCAATATTGGGGTAAATAAACTCCTGACATTCATAAAACATCAAAGAGCTAATTAAACCAATATTAATTACGTAATAAAACGCACGAACATCAGAACTGATTGTGGACATGTTACATTTATCTAATGTCACATTACTTATTACTTCAATGAGTTTAATTGACATTTATGACTTGTTTGAGGAATTAAATAAGCTATTAACCTAGAAAACAGCGCTTCTTGGTAATCGTTTGTTGTTAGAAAATTAACTTATAAGTATGTGTAATGTGTGATTGCGGAGTCCATCAAAATCATTTGTTCATATTAGGCTGACAATGTGTGACATCTGCCAACCCGCACCAGGCCCGCGTGGTGCATTATAGTCCACTCCCTCTCATAAAGAGGAGGCTTGTGTCCCAGTAGTGAGAACATTATATAGGCTGATGATAATCCCGGCGGCGCTGCGGGTTGTTCGAAAGAGATACCTCGGCCTCGGCACAAGGGCTGAGAAGGAACATGGGTGGTATTTAGTCAGTAGAAGTCGCACTCTCCCTTCCGCTCTGCCCAGAGTGGGAGGGGTTGACAAGGTTAGGCCAAAGACAGGGCCATCCAAAAGCGAGTTAGGTTGATAATATCGCGAAAGTCACGGGAAACAGAACATGGTTAAGGGACGCATAGAACAGAGAAAAGTGGTAGAAGAAAGCGGAGACCAATATAGTGGTAATAGTGGGTGATTCGAGGCTGAAATGATGATTATGAGCCTGACTAACAACACTTTTTGATCGAAGCGCCCACCCTTCACTCTTCAACACTATTAATAACCGCATATTGAAAGTCTATCGTTTTTGATCTCACCAGATGGCACTACTAGCGATTAAGGTACTGTCAATAATTCTATTTTATACTTTAAATCACATATAACTATGTAATGGAAACTTCAGATACATATTTTAACATTGGCAGAAAGAATATTTTTTAATGTTACATCATTCAAAAATATTCTTTCTCCAAGTAGGTACGCACTAAAAAAGTACCTACATCATAGCTTGCTACTTAAAACCTTCAAGTCACAATTAATCAAGAATGGCTCTGGCTCAGGAATCTTAACCACAATCGTGAATATAAGTAAAAAAATATATTTACTTCTAATATTTTTTCAGGATTCTAGCGACTAAAATCATCAGGCATCAGATATTTGAAATTAATAGGTACTGCGACAAAGTCATGCGTCGTCCTTGATGAATTCATGGTAACGTTACTGCTCTACGTAAGACCTCCTAATTTGTGCATCAATTCGTCCAAACAAGCTATTTTTACCCACATTTTTACAAGAAAAGATACTAGCTACATTTACAACTTCAATT
Organism: Diarsia brunnea; assembly: GCA_949774965.1. NCBI lineage: Eukaryota > Metazoa > Arthropoda > Insecta > Lepidoptera > Noctuidae > Diarsia > Diarsia brunnea. Next base: position 6,007,050 of record OX459019.1, read on the forward strand.
ACACCAACTTTAAATGCCATGTTATCGTTAAAAATGCCATCAAAAATTGTGAATCGTCGTGCGAACGCCATTGCCATTGCAACTCTTTGTTGGTCCACGATAAAAAATCCAATTTCCTGCAGTTTTGTCCCCTAGCGTTTTGGTAGGCTATGCCATCAATGTTATGGTGGTATGTTGTGGTTTATGGGTACAATTGTAATGGTGTTTTAGCCGGACATAGTGGCAATACTGGTTGTTTGACTGTTGGTTAGGAATTACAGAAGACACTATTCGTTATTTTAGTTATTACTAGATGAGCTATTATCTACACGAGGAAATATTTGTTTGTGTGTTTGTAACGAACAGGCTCCGAAACTACTAGACCGATTTCAAAAATTCTTTCACCGTTGGGAAGCTACACTATCCCCGGGTGACATAGACTATTTTTTATCCCTGTATTCCCACGGGAGTGGGAACTACGCGGGTGAAACCGCGAGACGTCCGCTAGTTAATTATAACAATAATAATAATCATCATTACTAATAATCATCCTTCCTCTTAGGATGGATAAAAAATTATTGTTCATTATTGACTGCCTCGTTGGTCTAGTGGTCGCAAGCGCGACTGCTGAGCATGAGGTCCTGGGTTCAATTCCGTGTCAGACAAAGTGTTATTGGCTTTTTCCATCAGGAATTTATCAGTAACAGCTACAGAGTTTGAATTTGCGCCCGGTTGATGGCAATAGGCTCGCCCTCTATTACATGGGACTTAAACATAACTGGCGAAATGTGGGTGTACTATTAGGTACACCTCTGCCTCACCCTTCGGAGATTACAGGCGTGATGTTATGTTATGTTATGTGTACTAACTGAGCCCTGGAAAGTGGAAATTATGTTTTGTCTACTTCTCCGCAATTCTCTTTGTGATTAATTGACGAGCTTCATTGTGTCGGCGCTTTTCTGGTGGTCGCCACTGTTGATTCTGACTTTCAGGAGTTGCAGTGACAACCTGTTCCTGTCCATGAAGTTTCTTGCCTGTTCTTCTCCATAAACACCTACGCTTTAGAATGGGGAACTACAGTACAACTAGCTACATTTTACTGTGTATGTTACAATACAATTCAAAAGTTCGTATAACAGGCCTACTCGAAATAAAATCTTTGATTTTGACATGCTGAAATCTAGCAAAAAATATCACATTTTACTAACAAATAAAATACCATCACAACATCATTTAAAATTTGGCAACGACGAACAAATCCGATATTCCTAGGAATAGGGTGTCCACCCAAAGCGGATTTCCATGGATTTTTCCAATTTCCAGGTGTACGCATATCATGTGTCCACCCGGCTGACTTGTGCACGTTTGTGCGTTTTTTTTAAACGTACCGTTATTGGAAACGTTCGACTGACGGCTTTATTAAATGGTGTATACTCTTTCGGATGTTTGAAGGATTAAAATGCAGTGTTGATATTTTTTTTCGCTGATTGGTCTGATGCAGATATTGTTTTGTATAGTTAACGGGATTTAAAAGGGAGTTTTATTAAACTAACAAATTAAATGAGAAACAAGGTTGTTTTTCTTCCCGTCGGTGCTGCGGGTTGTTCGAAAGAGATACCGCGGCCTCCGCACAAGGGCTAAGAAGGAACATGGGTGGTTTTTAGTCAGTAGTTGTCTGACACTCCCTTCCACTCTGCCCAAGAGCGGGAGGGGGTTATTGTGATTTTCCACCCGCCTAAAAAAAAAGGTTGTTTTTCTTAAATGCACTTTCTCTTATCCAAATGATGTTTTTTTAAGCCTATTCTGTCCCACTGCTGGGCAAAGACCTCCCTCTTTCCTTACCAACACTCTGACGACGACCATCTTTACGCACCCACTGTAAATATTTCTGGGCCATCTGTGTTGGCCGATCCTGGAAATGTGACCCACCCAGAAATTATGTTACCAGAAGAAAATAACAATAATTATTTCTTTACCTATTACACGCAATAATGACACCAAATATTCAGCAAAACACAGCAATAAAAACCACAACACAATAACGTATCAATCCCCTCCCCCCACAAACGATACATTTTTAATTAAAAACGACAGCAACAACAATAAGCTAACACATCGAACAATTTAGCTAAATCCATGAAACCATTACACTTCCCCTGTGCAAACATCTCAGATTCACCACGATAAACTGTTGTAATTCACGAGTATCGCATTACCGCCCGACGTCACCCGACGTCGCCCGAAGTCACACGACGTCGTTCGATAATACACGACACGCGCCGATTATGAAATCCGATGTAGGTAATCGTGTGAGCAGTTGGGGTTGGAAGTTGATAGAGGGTCCGTTTTGCAACTTACCTCAAATCCGGGTTTTGTTTTGTGCCTACGCACCGTATAGATGTTGGTGTCTATTGAAGCAAACTGAAGTTTTAGCATTTTTTTTAATTCGACAAGCATGCCAAAAAGCAATGAATGAAAAGGGATAATAACTTGTGAAAGTACTGTAATTGCCTATTCTAAAGCGTTGATCTCTATAGAGAAAAATGAAACTGCACAACAGTTTTTGCACACAAGTTTGACAAGCATTGATACAGTATGCACATCAATGGCGTCAATTTGAGTTTTTTCTTTGGATGTGGTAAGCGATGGTGGTTTTCAGAGTTTAAATATCTTAGTTGTCTTAGTTAGTTAGGCTTACGCCTACAATTATTCGTAGATCATAATGCTTACCCCTTTTTTTTTTTTTTTTTTTTTTGGGGGGTGGGAAATCATCAAATAACCCCTCCCGCTCTTGGGCAGAGCGAAAGGGGGTGTCAGACTTCTACTGACTAAAAACCACCCATGTTCCTTCTTCGCCCTTCATGTCGAGGCCTCGGTATCCCTTGCGGACAACCCGCAGCCTCGACAGGCATCGGCCCTTGCGGGCCCCTTCCATGTTGCTGACATCTCTTTGAGGCGCGCGTGGAACACGAACGCGCCGTCGACACGGCCTGTCGTCGTCATTAGACGGACGGACGGCGAGCTTACCCATCACTCACTGTCCACAGGCCCGCGTCTACGGTGGCCGGAAGCCATCACGTGGCCCCCGACGCCCGGATCGCCTCCCGCGGCGGCTGGGACGAGAGGTTCTCTCCCTCTCACGTTCCGCCACCTCCTTCGCTAGCATCACTGCTTCGCAGAAGGAGGCGACGGCGTCCCATTACTCCTCGCCCCGGACCATGGCTTGCACCAGGGCCGGACGCGAGAGGTCGCCGCCGCCGATCGCCGCTACGAGAACACGGCGGGGCTCTGCCCAAGCGGGACACACCTCCACGGTGTGCTCCACCGTGTCCTCCGGCCGATCCTCACAATGGTGACAACCGGGCGTTTCCTCCCGCCTGATTCGGTGCAGGTACCTCCCGAAACAACCGTGTCCGGTGAGTACCTGCGTCAGACGGAAGGTGAGGGCGCCGTGGCGCCTCTCCAGCCACTCCTCAAAGAGGGGACTTACCGCCACTATCGTGGCGTGCCCTGTAATGCTTACCCCTAAATGCTGTTTAGAAAAGTACGGCATAACTTAGAAAAAAAAAAAAAAAATATTTTCAAAAGTTTTCAGCTCACGGTGTACGGTGCTTTGGAGGCCGAAAATGTTCATAAATTATAATTTTTCGAAAGCGGCCAGTTTAGGTCCTCTGAACTTCTATACTTTACGTACCAATGATCTTTGCTGCTCTTCTAAGAGCAACACCCAAAATAGGCAAAAACCTCGCTCCCCAAAATCCACACATTCACACATCTACTCTGTACTCCATCCCTCGTTAAGGGTGAACTACCCTTGTAAAAGTCAGCGTGAATAGAGCTAATCCTTATCTAAACCCAGGGGTTAGAGTGAATCAATTAAAGATAAGCAAATATGCTCCATTGTGGACCGGAGGGATTGAATTTGTTGGTGTGAGAAAGGAAATTAACTTTTGCCGGATAAAGCGATCCGTCATCTCCTGACGCGCCCTTAAATCGTGATCAAAAACTAAATTGTTCGGATTGTTTCGTTGGATTTGATTTTTCGTGTTTTGGTGGAAATGTGGGAATATGTTATTTCAAATTGGTCGTGTATTTTTCTGATTTGCTGGGGATTTCCTTCTATTTTAGATTATTGTGAATAGTAATCATACCGATATATTGATGGTACAGTTTGCAATACAGTCGTGGCTGACAAAGATTCGCGAACGCAACGATATCTGGTAATCCGTTCCATCGAGAATGATGGCACCAGATAAAGGTAGAATATCACCCGGTTGATGTTTGCACCTCGTTCGGAAGTTCAGGAAAAGGTGAAGTAATTCTGAGACCCGTCGGGGCTGCGGGTTGTTCGCAAGAGATACCGCGGCCTCGACTTGAAGGGCTAAGAAGGAATATGGGTGGTTTTTAGTCAGTAGAAGTCTGACACTCCCTTTCACTCTGCCCAAGAGCGGGAAGGGTCACTTACTGATGTAAAGCCAAATCTGAATTGAGTGTAATATTCTGATAAACTTATGGCAATACATGATTTATGCATTAACATTTCCTGCTTAACACAGTGATAAATCAAAAACCGAATTTTGTAAACTTTCTAGCCACACAGATAAACTTAAATTATAATTATTAATTTTAATCCAAAACTGAATATTTTAACAATTAATTAAATCCAGTCACTAATACCTTGAACCGATTTCACAGCCAATCTGTAATAAGTAACATTAACAGAATTTATTTTATAACTAATTCTGCTAATCCAGTAATGAAAATTTTACGCCTAATACATTATAGACCGATCATAAAATATACCTAAAACTAGTTCTAATAAAAGAATCGATTACGAAAAATAATAAAAATGCCTAAAATCTAATAAATTAATCATAGTACCCATTACAAGGGATCGAATGGTTCTCCCCACACTGAATTATTCATGACTAAATTAATAATATTAACAATAAGGCCTATAATGGCGTCCACTGGTTATTATTAACATTATCCGGTCGGCATTACCCGACCATTATTAATAAAAAATTCAAATGTGTGGGATTACAGGCGTAAGCTGTGGATTCGGATTGTTTAAAGTTCTCACAATAAAAAAATGGTTATAACTTATGAATTGTGATCATGTGTATGTGTAGGTGTGGAGCGTGCGTGTGTGTGTGTGGGGTGTTTGTGTGTGTGTGTGTGTGGTTATAGCTTAATAGTGATGTAATGTGATATTCGGTAATCCCTTGTGTGAAATGTCAATACGGTAGTTTGGGATAGGGATATGATAGCTAATCCCAGAGGAACCAGAGGGAAGGAGGAGTGTGTCTTTTAATGAAATTCATGTGATTTTACTGTGATAAAGTAGTGGCGAAAATAATTGTAAACGTTTATGTTATGGGGTCGAGAGATGTGTGGAATAATATTCAATTTATTATTTATAAGCAGATTTAAGTTTAGATTTTTTATACCCAATTTACTCTAAACAAAAATCGTCATCATGTGCATAATCTTTCCCAACTATGTTTTACCGGCTTCCAGTATAACCGCATGCAGTTGCATTTTACATTGAGCGACTGCCAATCTGACTTCTACAACCCAGTTACTATTGGGCAATACGGTACCCCTTGCATGGTAAGACTGGTTGTCAGACTTTCAGGCCACTGACTACCTATAACGACTGTTACAGATCTACAAATGTCAGCCGGGACCAAACGGCTTAACGTGTTTTTTTATGGTTACCCAAAACAAAAAAAATTGTAAACAAAATTACCTGTAAAAATCGAGAAAAAATACCGCCATTATTACAGCCATCAGCCACAGATTTAACCAAATTTTATTTATTCAGAAAAGCATTAAGATTAGACGCGACGCGTGTATCCGTCATCAGCGACGCACATTAGCGTCATGCGACGTCGCCGCAGGTGCTGATATCGTTAATACATAGCGTCATTTGACGTCACGTGATCACGTCACGCATTAATAACGTTGACGCGGAAAAATCGACAAGTGTTCGGTATTGGAGGTGTGTTTCCATTGAAAGGCAAGGTACGAATCCGTTTAAGTACCTACAAGGTGTAAATGGAGCCTTCACGAAGCCGTCAAGTAATCATTCTGTACATTAATCTAAGTAACTAAAATACAGTAAGTAACAGTACGAAAAAATAATTGTTGGAAATAGATATTATTTTTTTGGGGTAAAAAACCACATTTCACGGTAGGATTTGAAGTAACGCACTCAAAACATTGTGCTGATGGATCCATTGGCTAGTACTGGGGTCGCAAACATAGTTAAGGTAAAGTTATAACATTAAGTAGGTACTTATAAAAAGATGAAACTTTGATCCCCAACACCCAAAAGCCAACGAGACTGACGTTATTCTTGACTTTGTAACCGATCTAATCGGAAAGGACTTATAACAGAGTTCATCTAGGCAAATCGTTTTCATAATTCAAAAAAGTTGGTTTAATATTAGGTAATGCACCAGCTGACTTCATCCACTGCTCCCCGCCCCGCCCGCGCTCTGCTGCCTCTCTTTGCTCAGTTACCAGCCTCATTCTGGATATTTCCGTGATGGTAGCAATGTCATCTGCTCAACTCTTTTTGGAACGAAGTTCCTTATCGCGCGTTGTGAAAGGGGGCTAGACGGAAAAAATTCTTACTTTCTCTTAAAAGTTGTCACGACACTTTTTGCTATAGTAAGCTATTGTAAGCTGTGCGGCGTCGCATGTTTCTCTGTCTGTCTCTCTCTCTCTTATAGAAAGCAAGCCAGATATTTTCATTTCTACATTTTTTTTTTTTTTTTTTTACATAATAAAAAATAATAACAATAACTTCGTTCCATCCGGGTGTTCCTTGACACGTCTCAAGTTTTTTGTTTTTGGCGGGTGGAATATCATCAAATAACCCCTCCCGCTCTTGGGCAGATCGAAAGGGAGTGTCAGACTTCTACTGACTAAAAACCACCCATGTTCCTCCTTAGCCCTTCATGTCGAGGCCGCTGTATCTCTTGCGAACAACCCGCAGCCCCGACGGGATCTGCTCAACTCTGCCTCTAAATAGTAGGTAAAAATTGACAAAATACAAGCGCTTGTGACTTAATTCCAAGCCAGCAGATCAAAAGGAAAGTATCTACCCTATAACCTTATGCACCGTAAAACATTGAAAACGCGCCCAACTCCACCAATATTTCACGAACACACACGTCACGACTCTCGCGCATTATAAATGATTATCACCTGAGCCGAACGTCAAGTGAGCCTAATGATTCGCTGCTGAACAATAACATAATGTGGAGGAAAGTGCGATAGCACTGTTCTTTCATTAGTGGCTTTTAGAAGGTTGAGGTTGTATAATGGTTGTGTTGATGGAGAAAGAGTGATTGGAAAAAAGTTATTTTGGGTAGGGAAAGCTGGTTTGGGTAAAGGGCGAATTTTTTGATTGGCTTATTGAAATTCTTGCTGTTGTCTGCGATTCTGTTCGCGTTGAAAATTTTTACCGAGTTATTTCCGTGCCTCGGAAAGCACGCTAAGCAGTTGGTCCCTGCTGTCATTTGAAGGAAGGTCTTTGCCAGTCGTGAAAGGTGTCAGTGAAGTCTAACATGCAGTCTTTATTATGTTAAAAGAAAAAAAATGCTTATATTATCACTATCACTAAATTCGATCGATAAATTAATTCAAAATTCGATGAATTCAAAAACTACTGCACCGATTTTCATGTTGTTTTTACCAATGGATAGAGGGGTTCTTGAGGAAGGTTTTAATATAAATAATTTGACGCGGGCGAAGCCCCAGGCATCAGCTAGTTTATAATTTACATTTCTATATCCTAGGGGTAAAATACTAATTAGGTTATGAAATTCAGATAGGTTGACTATCATGTGTATTCAGCTGCATCTGGTGAGACTGGAAGTCGATCCCAACTTAATTGAGGAATGATGACGGAATCTATTTGCTGAACAGTAAACTTATCCGTGATAGCTTATACTTACTTGCATCTCCTCTTCATTAGCAAAGATGTTACAAGAACAAAATGTTTTAACATTTATCTTATTTTAAAAGAACAACCTCATTTCCTTCACGCATTTTGAACAAACAACCCTTAAACCCATTGTAAACAACTAAAACAACCACATACCATCATCCCCTAACTTGTTATCTATTTAGCGTACCGAGTGGGTTACTAACTTGGTAGCACGGGTAGCACCCCATCATTTAATGGTCTAATGGGTTAAGCAAAGTTTGTTCGACCACCCATGTTCAATACTCGCGTGGATAACGCATCTGCGGTTTTCATAGATGATTAAGTTCCATTTAATAGAGGGCAAGTCTCTTCTCATCAACCGGGCACAAATCGATACTCCGGTAATTATAATTCCTGATGGAAAAAACCCAATAATACTTTATCCGAACCGGGAATCAAATCCAGGACTAACGTAACGAGGCACACTGTAACTTAGTATCCTCCTTTAATAGGGATGGATAAATCTGGAAATGTATCCAGTGTAAAATGCCGAAAAACTGCCTTTTATCAAAAAAGTTCCACAACTTTTTCACTTATTTTTCTTTCGCTTTTATTTTCGAATTAACCTCAAGTTCAAACAAGTCCCCACTTACACCCAAACTAGTAATAATTTCACACGTTACCTGTCCGTTTAGCATCCTAACTGGTGGCACTATCATGCTTGCTAACCAGCTCAGCAAACTGACTGACCACCCGCGACGATCAGCTGGAGTATTTGGGCATAAGTAGCTGTAGATGTGGATCTAGTGTATTTGGTCATGTAAAAGAACTTAAAGTATGGGAAGAAAGATTTGACTACGTAAATAATAGAGCAGCCCTGGACACCAAGTTCGAAAAAGAATCTGTGTGAATACGTACGTAAAATCAAAAAGAGAAAAAATATCGGGACTTTTACAGTGCAGGCGCCAGCAAATCAAACTATGGATCTGGCAAATGTAAAGTGTCGTCTGAAGCTTCAGAACTATTTAACAACAGTATACTAAATTCCATGTTATTTTGCTGTTGTATTTGTATTTTATTTATTTGATCAGTATTGCAGATCAGATCAAATCGGTCAAGGAAAACATGGTGAGGAAACCGTCATATGCAACAATTCCAAGAGATGTGATCTACTACAAATCGGCACTGGGCCCACGTGGTGGATTATAATCCAATCGCTGTAATTCAGAGGAGGCCAATAGCTGAACAGTGGGAACATTATAGCCCGATTATACTAATCAACGAGTCTATAACCTAAAGTAGGTTGAAAACAAAAATCTAAATTGAAGTAATTGAAAACAAAAATCTAAATTAAAGTAATACTATCTAATCCACCTATACTACCGAGATATTCCATGGAAGCAACACGGACGCATAAATAGCCATTTTTATATTGATTGCCCAATTAATAGACATGGTTGGTAATGTGGTGTTAATGAGCTTCCACGTGTAAAGCAAACAATTTTATTTGATCAAAGGACTATAGTCAAACATTACACATGGTGTCTACTTCCTATAAATATCTATGATTAAGTATCCGTGGACAATAGTGAGTTCTGTGTGAAAATTAAAATGCGGAAAAATTTAGATTAGTGAAAAAGAAAAACTTGGCATCATCTTAAATCGTTAAAGGCCTGTTTCACCACCTACGGTTAAGTTCCCGTTGATTTACTTGGCAGGTAATTTCATACAAATTCCATTCCTTTTCTTAATTTATTCGGTAAGTAGTGGGTCGAACATCATCGTGACTATTGTAAAATCTTTAAAAACACTAAGCTATCAAAGTTTCTCTTTAAACTACGTATGCTTAAATCTTTAAAACTACGCAACGGATTTTGAAGCTGTTTTTTTAATAGATAGAGTGATTTAAGAGGAAGGTTTCAGCCGCGGGCATCAGCTAGTCGTCTATATAACGATTGTATGATCATTTATTCATATTTTCGCAATAAAATAACATTGACAAATACTAATCTATAAAATAATAGATTAGAAATATTTTATTGTGAATCTAATGAATATTGACTATGGTTTTATTTGCAAAAATCGTGACTGGCCATGACCAGTAATCGAAAATTATTAGATACTTACATTTCCGATGTTCTTTATAGGTTATACTTTACTTTACTTATAGATTTGGAATATTTATTGAAAACATATCATAACATCACGCCTGTAATACCTACAGGGTTTAGGCAGAGGTGTACCTAATAGTACACCCATTCATGTAATAGGGAGCGAGCCTATTGCCATCAGCTGAGCATTAGAATTCAGACTCAGTGGCTGTTACTGAGAAATTCCTAATGGAATAATACTTTTCCCGATTTATTAAAACAGTTGGACGAAACCCGAAACAATAGGAGATATAAGCATATTTTATAAATAAAAAATAATTGGCAGAGATGTGGTAGCAAATAGTCTGATAGCTGCAGGCGAAAATATTACCAAAACTTGCATGGAGAGAAACTTGTGATTTTAAAAATATGATCACCATTGATACCCGCTGTATAGTTAAAATTTTAATAAACACATAGTTGGTAACTTCAAGAATAGACATAAAAGTCTGAATTTGTGCCCGGTTGATGGCAAGTTCATTGGGCTTAAGGGCCTATGCACACCACGTTTTTAAACGCGCCGTCGACGCGCGTTTGTAGCGATACAGACGCGATACGCACGCAAGTCAGACGCAGCCTGTAGACCTTTGCACACCTGTATAAATACAGACGCGCGTGTGTAGCGATACAGACGCGATGCAAACGCGCGTGTGTAGCGATACAAACGCGCTGGCATTTTGCGTTTTAAGCAGAACCTCGTCAACAGCCAGAGACAGCATTGATTACATGCGCTTTGTTATTAATTTAAAAAAAAAGAAGAAGAAAAATTACCGACGTTTTTGGGTTTACAAGCCATTTACATTTACGCGCCGGTGCCGCGCGTTTGTATCGATACAGACGCGCCGGTGCCGCGCGTTTGTATCGATACAAACGACAACAAACTGCTCTGCAGGATAAAAACGCGCTGGCGACGCGCGTTCCCAAAACGCGCGTCGACGGCGCGTTTAAAAAACGTGGTGAGCGCAGGCTTTAAACATAACGGTTGAAATGTGGGTGTATCTACTATTAGGTAGGTACACCTCTGCCTAACCCTTCGGGGATTGCAGGCATGATGTTTTGTTATTATATTATCATGAATTCATGATATTATAACATTTATATATTATATATTATTATCCATACATTCATATTCCATTCTACCCTAATTCCAGTGAGTTCTTCCAAACGAAAGGCATGTTAAACATAATTATCTAAATTTCAATGAGCCACCATTTTACTATACACCCCCTTTAAAGCCACGCCATAGTCTCCTTGTCTTCTTATTTTAAACGAAACACAAATACTACTATCTTGCAAACTCCCATAATAAGACCATTCTAATCTCCATGTAAAAGCTATTCAAATTCGATATTCAAAACTATCTATTACCACTGGCCACTAGCTATTAAAACCATAAACAATAACATATATCCAAGGCGTTACTATAAATATTGAATCGCGTACAAACTCGTATTATGATACTAAAGGCGTCTTCATACATGTTTCTGCTTACATCGAAAAGCAACCCATTGATGTCATAAATATCTATACATCGAACCGTAAATATAAGGAACAAAGCGGTACAAACGTATAAAACGACCCTACATCTCTTAATGATATGTAGATTCCCTACATTAGTTACATGACTGTGTTCTCAGTGAAAACATCTCGCAAACTCTATTCCGAAACCTCTTTGATAGAAGTCGGGTACACTTCAGGCCAAATTAGCCTTTAACTTAAACTTTTACAGTTCAAATTTGAGTTGGAGGGATGAGGATCTAAGACGTTGTAGTCCAAGAACCATATCGACTCATTAAACAAGACATAATTTAAACGCATCCTGTTGTAACATTCAATTTAGTGTTCCAAACCAACGATACACGTTCCAATTTTCTCTGTTAACAATTGTTCAAGTTACTGCGTTTGAGAATTGAGCCTTTAAGCTCGTGTATTTTGAGTTGCAATCGAAAGAAAGCTTAATATTGTTTGATATAAGGTTGATATTGTATCGTTTTATCTCGGAAATTGAGACATTAGAAATCTTCGAGCGACTATTACCGTGTTCTTTTAACAAATGCACGACGGCGTACGGAGTAAGATGTAAGTTTGTGCCGGCGTGCATAAATAAGGCCCGGAGAAGTATCGGTTATTTTAATACCGGACCCCAGGTGGGCGTAGACCCATCATATATCATCGGCAACAATTATTAAATTATCTTTTTCGTTGACATTAAGTAATTGTTTCGGCTGGACCCCGCTCATAACTGGCGCGCCGAGCGATGAGGTATCGTTTTTAAATTGTCGTTTTAACTTGTTTAAATTCCTTTGTTTAGATGTATTTTTATTAATATTAAGTGATGACATTATTAAAAAATACCTTTCAACGTTCTTAAGTTATTTAAACTTGTGTCCGTAACTAAGAACGTGAAAGTCATTTTAAAATCCCATACTCATCTTTTTATTATAGGATTACATTCTCACGTATTTTTTTCCAGAAAGACTAATTCCGTATAGTACCAGGACATTGAAATATTACCAACTACAAAATAAACACAAAACGATAGACATCAACAATTCAGCAACAGATACGATAATTGAGTTGGAAACACACTGTATAGGCAATTACGCCGATTAAATAGTACGAAATCTTGTATATTTAGTTGTGGCATTAATCATGCACGGCAGTGTAATCGGGTCAGGCGGGCGTTGGTGTAATGAATCAAGGGGGTAATTAACTAACTAATACACTTATCACGACATGAAGTGTACACGTTCAATTGGAGCAGAGTCGGGGCTCTGTGTTAGTTCGATGCTTGCGGCTCGATTCTCGAGCAGTCGGGCAATCGAGCTCTGTTTCGAGATTGGCTCCGCGATTATAAATTGCAAATGAACTAATCATTTGGAATTGCTCGAATTGTTTGTGGCTATTTACTGGCTATTTAGATTGCAGGGATGGGACTGATGCGATGGGTTGAAGGTGGCGGGAATGGCATTTATTTAGCGCTAGTTTAATATTAACATATGACGTTCCCACAGCTGGGACACATACCTTCTCTCTATAAATATCTTCTTGGAATCATCCACTGCTGGGTATAGGCCTTCTCTTTTTTTCGTCACACTTCCCTAGGCGTAAGGAACGCAAAGGGAAGTGACGAAATCCAGGTGTTTCCCGTGACTTTAACTAACCCAACGAGCTTTACGACGGCCACGGTTCTTTTGAATTAACTTTGGTTCCCACTCGGTCAAAGTCCTGCTCCATCGGCCATCTCCACGTCTAGCCAGATGTCCTCCCCAGGTCAATTAATGCTCACCGCCCGCGGTTCCCGATATCATAGACTTTTATCCGACGGCGGATTTCGGTGTTACGCACTCGATCCAAGCATGTCAGTCTTATCTTTCTCTAGTCTTTCATATCAGTATTCAGTTTATTCACACATATGCCCAAGATTTTATAAAATAAGTGCGTATCATTGTTATCAGAAAGCTATTCTTTCATTGTAAATTCACAGGTTATTTCCAGAAGATACTGCTTCAAACCAGATAAAACTGGCTTCATAATTGCATTGCAAAGCCTCTCAAACCCAACAGAAGAAAGCAAGAACTTGTACGGTAAGCCGCAATATCAATGCTTACAAAACCAGTATGAATTGACCTCGTATTCCATTGAAACTCCGTAGAACGCTAGGCCAGCTTAAAGTCCAGGTACTTTTAGTACCTAAGCTTTATCTTCAATCGCTTAGTCCACAAAACATTCTATATAATAAGGGAAACTCTCTGTAATGGAATGTCAATATTGTCGCAATGGAAAGCAGATCATAATCTAAAGCATTTATGTTTATCTCAAGTAGGAAGAATACGTATTTAATAATAGATAAGTGTAGTTCTATAGCTTAGAATGTAATGATTGTGACTGCCAGGATTATATATCAATCTTAGCTTTGCGATATGGAAACAGTAAAGTTTGTATGTTCACCTGTAATCTCTAAGTAGGGATAGCCTAGTGATGTGACCGTCGCGTCGGACTGACAAGTCATAGGTCCCGAGTTCGAACCCAAGACACGCACCTCTGATTTTTCGGATTCATGTGCTTATTGTATTCTACTTGCTTCGGTGAAGGAAATCATAGTGAGAGAAATTCCTGATGGAAAAGACAATAACGCTTTGTCCGATCCGGGAATCGAACCCAGGACCTCTTGTTCAGCAGTCGCGCTTGCAACCAACAAGCAACTAACCAACGACCAACGTTTGAATAATACTGAGGATATTAAGAAACAAAGAAATTATAGTTAAATGGTTAGTCTGGCTCCCCGTTGATTGGACTGAATTGTTATAATCCTAGAATAAACTGCAGCCATCTTGTGAACGGTTCCTGTACTTCAAAGCTAGGCGGTCGTTATTTGTTATTATTGCAATCGCTACCTATGATTTGATCGCCACTTTCACAACCACTCCGGATAAGTTGAAATGGACCCTCCGATTAGGCTCCGACATACTCACAGAAAAAAAGATCTCTTATTTGAAACTGAACACATACAAATCTATAGTTTTAATATTATAAAGCTGAAGAGTTTGTTGTTTGTTTGAACGCGGTAAACTCAGGGACTGCTGGTTGGAATAGAAAAAATATTTTTGTGTTGGATAGTCCATTTATCGAGGAAGGTTATAGGCTATATAACATCGCGCTTACAACCAAAGGAGCGGAACAGCAATGTAGGTACCTACGGGGGGTTTCTGGCTTTCGGGAAATTCAAATTCAAAATATTTACTGCACCATAATGTTTACAAGTACAAGGTGTTACTGTATATTTAACAGTAAGAGATACCTATAGTAATTCACACTTTAATTTAATCTAAACTAATATTTTATAGAGGAAAGATAAGATTTTTTGTTAATATTTTATAGAGGAAAGATAAGATTTTTTGTTGGTTACGATTTAACTCAATTTATGTTGATATGATTTGTTATAAGCTATGTTACGTGACGCAGACGAAGTTGCATGGGTCAGCTAGTAATTATATAATATGACTTGCCTAAACAACTTCTCACCAGCCCAACCCTTTCTCGGCTAAGTAAGAGTCAGCTTCCAATCATTCCAGTCATCATTTAAACTCTATACCTATTTGTTCCGTTCGGGGATCGAGCTTACGACACACAGCGTCAATTGCTTAGCCACTGCTCCAACCGTACCGTCAAATATGGAGTGACTGTCTGTTCAGCAAAAGTTGAAACTCCAAAGGAAGATTATCACTGCGATTATTAGTGAGATCTATGGAAACAAGCTTCTGATTTTTTAGCTCTTTTTTTACGTGACTGACCGTACCTAAACTACCTTCAACTCCAATCAATACCTTTTATACTTACCACATAAAGTACCATTCCACCTGTACCTTACTACGCAATAGTACAGCGATCGTATCGCCAACCACATTATTGTCTTAATTGATACGTTTTGTTTCGAGCTAAGGCTAGAAAATAGTTTAAATCGCTAATTCCTTGATTTAACTCGGTGTGTTGGGCCTGCGATCCTTAGTAATGAGATCAGAAGATTGGCTTGATTTATGGTTTGGTTAGTAATGGTTGTGTTTGTTCTGTTATATTAGTCTTAATTGACGTTTAATTTTAAAAGGGTAGTTAACAAAAAAAATATTAAAAATAGAAAAAAATATTGGACACGTATTTTCCTTTTTTCACGTAAACAAACAATGAAGACGATACAGTGCTTTGAAAACTCGTGTGACGTCATATTCTAAGATATTAGTATGACATTTTTTACTGGTGAGTGACGTCAATACCCCCCACTCAAATCTTCATTGTCAATTTTTATTGATTTGATAAAACAAAAAATACGTATCCAATATTTTTCGATAATCTAACAGACGTACTAATTAAAATCATATTTTTTTTAGTCAGTAAACATCCCTATTGTTATTTCTGTAGAATTTAACGGGTTATTTTGTTGGTAGGTTAAAGAAAAGTTTGATGGATTGTAAGACGAATGATAGCGTAAACTGTTGACCGAAGGGAATGGAAGAACAGAACATCATACTCCGACCCCAAGTTAAATGATTGTGCCACAAAGATGATGACCAGACTTTGTTATCATTATTATTATCAGCCATTTGTGCTCCACGACCTGCAGGGCAAAGGCTTTCCCACCTTCTACTTATCCCTATGTAGTGCAGTTATTGCCAATCCTTGTGAAAAGAGTCGAATTTATATCGCCATCGCTTTCCGGGCCTGCTGCAGCTAAGTGTGTATAGTAAGTAAGTGTATGTAGGAGGTATGCTAGATAGATGCTGTATTCTGATCAGATACGTAAGAATCTACACTTAGAATGCATTTTAGAATCTGTGTTTTGGCCATCATTTCATCATTTACAAAGGCATTTAAAACAAAATTAAGATAAATTAAAATACTGTTTATTAAATAAACATTGCACCTTTCAAAAACAACAACTCCATTTTCGATTACTTACTTTCACTCTTCGAAAAACTTCCCATCCTTGTCATAAAAAACAGCTTAAAAACCTTCAACATTTATACCTTTCAATTGCGTCGCCACGGCCACATAAAACAATCACATGAAACTATTAATTCTGCTTCAGGGAACACGTTGAGATGGCAAAAATGGCGGCTGGCCCCTTCGTATATCATAAATTTGAATATTCCCAAGCAGTGGGATAATATAGTGGGTTATTGTCATGGCGGCGCGACGTCGTTGCACAAATAAAACACGTGGAAAAATCGCGGATTTTGTGTCGGAACTAACAGATACAGAGTAGGGGGACGGGATAGAGAGTTTTTGAGTTTTAATTGGGGTTTATTGATAAATGATCTTTATTTTGCAAATAGGTTTTTACAAACTCTTTTAAACGTCAGTTTTTTTTAACTAGATGGTGTTTCGTACCTGACTACTCTGAGATAAACCTGACGAACAAATATGGAGGTCTTAGTCTCTTTTAAGGTTCTAGACATAATCTTTGTATACTCACATGAGGACTATGCAGATTATTGTCTGAGACATGATCTTTTGAAAAAAGAACCACACAGATTTGAGTGAACCTGCCCAGTCAGTGCAAGCATTTGTCAGTTATCGTGTAGCTCGACTTATAAGTCAAGGAGCTCAACGTCACGACGAAAATTGGGTCATAATTTTTTCTCAATTTTAATTGACTGCCCCGTTTGTCCACTAGTCTACAAGCGCGACTGCTGAGCCCTGATTCCAGGGTCAGGGAAAGTTATGAGTTTTTCCATCAGGAATTTCTCAGTAGCAGCCACGGACTCTGGATTTGTGTTCGGTTGATGGCAATCGAACCGCCCCGTGTTTCATGGGAACACCCATAACTGGCGAAATGTGGGTGTACTATTAGGTACACCTCTACCTAACCCCTCGAGGATTACAGGCATAATGTAATGTAATGACATAATGTAATGGGTTAAAAAATCTTATTCGAATTTGGAAGCTACCGACTACTCTCTCATATTCCTCCACTACACTGCTCTGTAGTCTGTACCAGAATTGAGACATCTCGAGTGGCGCGGGGTAGGAGGGGGAGGGAGCGCAGCGAGCGTCTCGCGAAGAATGTTAATATGCAAACCGACCGGCCGCTTCTCTCAAACTATCGATACCACTCATGCTGCCCATAGCACAGCGATTCCGAGGATTTTTCGGTTATTGTTTTCTCATAATTGTTGGTAGCTGTTGCAGTTGAGATCCGTTTGTGAAAAGGATTGTCCATGCAGTCTAACGTAGATTACTGATTTCTTCCGTCCATTCTTTCTTTTTTAGTTGAGGTTATAGAAGGTGCTAGGTTTAAATATTTTACATTCATGTTTTAAAGGTCCCATAGAAAAAGATGTTCATTGTCATGAGCTGCTACTACTTCCATAAAGTATGTTTCTCTGCCAGATAAAGAATTGTCAGGTTGCAGTTGCAAAGTCCCAGCTGTGACCTCTTTTCATGATCGCTATTAAGGTAGTTATGTGCATTTATGCATCCACTTATTTTTTTTTTGCATGCTAGATCTTGTAAACTCAAGGCATTTATTTTAAATAGACCCGTGACAGACTCATTTACATAGTCAAAAATAAGCTGCCAGCCACAGGCATTCGCAAAATATCTGTAATTGCCCATTCCAAAATTGTAGATCTATTGGACAAGAATGGACAAGAAACTTCATGGAGACTCTTTCTTCTAGTGACGACAGAAATCCTCAAAGCAAGAAAAAGATTTGTTATTCACAAAACTCGCATTTTTTTTTTGACAGGAGAAGCATTTTCTGTGTTGTTCTACAGTTAAACAGAGATTGTTATTACCGTGCTTATTTTAATTGATATGCAAATAAAATGCAAGAACACTCCTTTAAATGAATGATACCCTCAATCAATCCAGATTCTTTTGATTCAGGAGCTGAAGAGCGTATTATGAATTTCCGGAAGATATTTTAAAAGGGCGGTAATCAAAGCAGCCATTATACCCGTTATTACAACAATAAATAAAGAAATTATCAACAAATCGACGATAAAAAAGCTAAATCCAATTAATTTTATCACAAATAGGATCTCGAATTTGTTTTATTCATAAATAAACAGAGGACTATCGTTAGTTGAAATCTGTCCTCGGCCTTTTTTGATTGAAAACTATGTTTTGGTCCTGACAACCTTATGTTTACCGCTCCTGAACTCCTAAACACGGTAAACCCAACCTTATTCCTCTTCAATAGGATGTTCTACGGTTTTATTTTTCTTGTTTGTTATGTTTGTGTGATGGCATAGAATCCTATTGTTATTTCCATACGTCACATCAAGGGTATGCGATGAAGGGAGCGCAGTTTACTATAATTAGTTTGTGTTTTATCTCGATCGTCGGATTCGCAATAGTGATGGGTGAAGAGCTGTTTTAGTGTGACAGTTATAACTTTGGTGTGACTGTTAAAAGCGTAAAGGACTATGTTGCATGTATTACATAGTTTTTATGAAGTGCTTGTCAAATGATTAGCAATCTTTGCAGACTGACGGAATAATCGAAAAATTGTCTATACGGTGTTGGATTCCACTTAGAAAAGTAATAAAATCTAGAGGGGCCAGTCTGAGAGTTCACTGTTAAACAGCTTTTACACTAGATTCTGCAGTTTCGATACAAACTTAAACTTTTAGCAATAGGCCTTCAGCAACAGGCCACCTAAACAAAAAAAAACTATGGTGGTATCATCAGCTCCCTAAAATCCCTTGTCCTCACACTTATCAAGTCTACAATCACGTCGCTTGATGTCCTGATGAATGAACGTTTTGTGATGCTAATACACAGATTATGTATTAAAACTACTGTTCAAACCCTTTCGTAACAAAACAACCCAACTACCACAACCCTCCAATTGAATCTCAACCATCAACTTTAAAAAATAGAGCTGGGTTTTCAGTGAAGGTGTTAAGTGAGATATATGTAATGTTGTTTCAGTCGGGTAATGAGGTATAGTCTAATAGTACACGTGTTTCTCTTATCTCAGATTAGTCAGTTTGGAAGCTTTGTCTCTGGTTGTCGAAGGGTAGTTGTAAATTGACTGTGAATGATTTATTGGTGACGTTGATCTGATCGGGTTGATTTTTGAATTTTGATTGATAAGGTTTTAAGCTAATTTGTAAATGTATTTGGTGATTTTCTGCTAGATAGACAGCTCCAGGATGAAAAGTACCAAAAATAATTCTAATATATTCTTCCGATTGCGATTCCAAGTAGTATGGGACAAGGACAGGAAAAAGAAATATTCTTTCGATTTGAAAGTTATAGTCCACTCACTGACTTGTGGATCTGTTCTTACTAGTGCGAGAGGCTGGTGGCGGATGGATCTTTAATCACAGATCATGTAAAATATAATTGACCACCGATCATCCAACTCTCAAGGAACAAGAACAACATTTAACTACTGGCATTATGTGTGACTAGCATTTGCCCGTCCTCGTGGCCTCGCCCGAGTGGATGTTCGAAATATCAAAAATGTCGATTTTCCATACAAATTTTACCCCTCTTTTTCATTCCCTTGGGGGTTGAATTTTGAAAAATCTTTCTTCAGTGGATGTCTACGTCATGAGGAATACGTGTGCGAATTTTTTAGTTTATAGCCTAGTGTCTTAGTGAACCTAGTTTCTGCCTAGTGTGTTTGTTAGGGTTTGGCCTGTGGGTTGTTCCTCAGTCAGTCAGCTTCGCCTTTTATGTGTATACATAGATAGATATCCGCCAACCGTGTATATCCCATCCCACGGGACCGTACTTTCCGGATGAAAAACGTCCCATGTTATTACATACGGCGCTTTTAATTCAGAACGCGCATATCCAACCAGATAAAACTACAAACAATGTAACTTTCGCTTTGTAATATTAATTCTTCCAAAACTACCAAATCTTCAACCAAATTAGTAATAGTAGTAATATTAGTTTGGATATCCAAAACCATGAAATCTTCAACAAAATTAAAGAAACATCTTCGAAATAAAAACTGCCGGGGTAATGAGAGACCCCGGTCGCCCGCCAGCGCCATACATCACGCTATCTGATCTGGCCACCGATTGATTTTCGGAAATCGCCTCCGAATAACCCTGACGATAAAGTGATTTACGGGTCGGACATACGGACTGGCCGTTTGGCGAACATATATTTATTTATGCCATAATTGCACACAACAAAATAAAATAATCATTCCTTACTCCTGTATATTTAAACACACAAACACCCAAACTCAGAACTCCTATCTACAGGCCATACAAATATTTAGTCCCCTACGGGGATCGAACCTGCGACACGCAATTCGCTGTGCCCTGCGCTAACCGTGCCGTCAGAAGTATTAGCCCTAGTCCAATCTCCGCAATTTGTCCGTAGGAGTTTAACCAAATCTATACTAATATTATAAAGAGGAAAGATTTTTATTTTTGCATGTAACGAATAAACTTAAAAACTACTGGACTGAAAAATTCTTTCACCGTTAGGAAGCTACACTATCCCTGGGTGACATAGGCTACTTTTTATCCCTGTATTCCCACGGGAACGGAAAATACGCGGGTGAAACTTCGTGACGTCCTCTAGTCTTGTATAAATTTACAGTATATTATCCAGCAAAACCTCAGTAGAGTACTAAAATTACGATGAATTTTCGCAGTGTTGCCCATCCCTACAACCAGTGCGTCCAGTAATTTTATCGATATCGAATCAGCGCCGCCGATTGCCTCGGTAATGACTTGATTATCGTATTAGGGCGAGCTGATTATTTTCCACTTTTCCCTTTCTCTTTTTGCATTACACAAATTGTTTGTTTGTGAACTGATAAGAGGAGAAAGCTTTGGTCAAATAGGTTATTGAGTGCCTACTGTGATTTAAGAAGTAAGTATTTATATTTTTTAATATCGATAACTGTTACTACTGTTTGGGTGTATCATTGTAGATCTTTGGGAAAAGGCTAGGCAGATGATGGTTTCCCAGTTTTAACCGGGTTGTGGAGGTCAGATGGGAAGTCGTCCCATGTAAAATACTGGAAATCTGCAGAAAATTCTACAGTGCACCCACATTTCTCCACTTCTTAATAGGCTGGTCCCGTATTACTTGAAACTTTAACAAGCTTCACGTATCGAGAATTCGAGACCAGCCTATTGCCATCAATCGGACACAAATCCAAACTCCGGGCTGAAATCTCGACGTTAGTAAATTTTGTTGCTTTCGCGTACCATCATCGACTGTGTTCCATCAAGTGAGATACCTATTGAGCTAACGAAGGAGTTGATCGTTGGACTGCCAAGACATAGATCTCAAGTTTGAACCCAAAACACGCACCTATGATTAATATGCGTATTGTAACTTGCTTCGGTGAAGGTAAATCGTGAGGAACGAAACCAGCACGCCTTTTTTTTTGTTTTTGGCGGGTGGAAAATTATCGAAGGGGTCCCGCTCTTGGGCAGAGCGAAACGGAGTGTCAGACTTCTACTGCCTAAAAACCACCCATGTTCCTTCTTAGCCCTTTATGTCGCGGCCGCGGTATCTCTTGCGAACAACCCGCAGCCGAACCAGCATGCCTGAGAGATATTTATTGACGGCATGTAAAGCCAAGTTCTGACTTGGCTTTGCCCTATGGGTGGCATAGAAATTCTCACATACACACGATAACCCTTTTTTTTGAGGGCTCTGTTTCGGCTCCCTCGATATTGCAGTGCATCCGGTATGTTTACTGACGCCAGCGTAGATGACTTCTACGCAATTATGCGTAAAAAAGTTGCGTCGGTGGTGCGACGAGTACGTGGGAGCCCAAATAGCGTCCTGAGAATGATTGGTGTGAGATCCGATACTGTTCTGCTCAGTAGGTTCACTGAACTTCATGTGTTGCGAAACCAATGAGCCTACTGTGCAGGGGTGTGCCTAGTTCCTTTGTGTTTAGTTTTAATTACTAACATTAGTTATAAGCAAAAAAATTTGTTACTAACAACCTTTGCCTTGCCTATGGACTTTTTTGTCTGAATTAAATGATTTTCATTTCTTTTTATTTTTTATAACAAAAGAGAAAAGGAGTCTGACTTAAGGTTCCTTCACCAAATACTAAAAACACTCCACCCTGAATTACAAAAATATATTTACCAGCAGCTACAACAGACAAGCTGCTGTATAAGTGTAAAGTGAGAAAAAGGCAGTCAGAATTAAAAAGGTTATTAGTTGAAAATTACCGCGCTCCGGCCTGTAATGTCGCCTGCAATAAAGCCTGTCACGTCGCGTAGATCTAAAGTGATAACTGGAAGAGAAAATTGTAATTTTTTCCTAAAATTGACATATTTAGGGAGTAGACTGTATGATGGAACAGCTACACGGAAAAATGCAATGACGTTTTGCTAGTTTAAAGAGGCCTCTTCTAATTTTATTAAATAGATAGATTTAACTGTAGCATCTAATACTTTTTTTGATGTTGTTGTTTGTTTGATGTGCTGGTGTCTTTAAATATTCCTTGTTTTGCTAAATGGCTTGCTCCACAACCCCCGTAAGTGCAATAAATATCAAAAATATCATCTCTAGTTTCTTAAGATGAACGGTGAATTTGCTTGTTATTGTCTAAGTAACTTGCGATTGAGTAAATTCATATTCTTGCACCTTCAATGTAACGAGTGACTGATGTGAGGTAGTCTGTGGCCCGAAGGTCTGACATCCAGTCTTACCAAGGGGTGTCATATCCCCGTCGGGGCTGCGGGTAGTTCGCAAGAGATACCGCGGTCTCGACATGAAGGGCTAAGAAGGAACGTGGGTGGTTTTTAGTCAGTAGAAGTCTGACACTCCCTTTCGTTCTGCCCAAGAGCGGGAGGGGTTATTTGGTGATTTCCCACCCACCAAAAAAAATAAAGGGGTGTCATATTACCTAGTACCTACTAACTGTGTTGTGGAGATCAGATAGGGGGTCGCTCCATATAAAATACTGGAACTTAGCTGCGTCCCACTACACTGGAAGTCCCTACATAGTGCCGAAAAGGCTAGGCAGATCATGAGATACTAAAGAAGGTAACTCTATGATTCCAACTTTATACATCCTTTAGTTTTCTTAATAAAGTTAGCTATTGCTCTAAGGACTAAAACAATAGGTAATATTAGTGTACCTTCCACTCCAAAAAGACTCTTCGTCCCTCGTTGAAAACAGGGTGGTTGTGGGGCCTAAGCCCAACCCCCAGAGGGGCCGGAAAGGGGGGCAGGGTTGCAGCGGGCAGCGGAGGGGGGTGCGGCCTTAATTACCGCCGCTTTTATAGTTTTAATGAGTTCATTTTGGACCGGGGCTAACAAGCGGCGTAATACCTATTTAAACCAATTTTGAAATTAATATCGTGAAGTGATGGCGGTTGGCAATGTCGATGTTTTGGAGTTTAGATATTTACATTCATAGAATAATTATCGTTTTGTTAATTTTAACTCTGTCGGCGATCTTACCCGAGGGCCACGAAATGCGACGCTCAAACCGAATTCGCCTTGTGCTGCAACTGCTGCAAGCGTCAAAAACAAATGTGTCTCGGCCACGAAAATAATGCTAAGCTTGCGGCGTCAATTCGCTACAACTTGTGGCCTTGTAGATAACAGACATACATTTGTTTTTGACGCTCGACGCTGACGCTTGCAGCACAAGGCGTGTCGCATTTCGTGGCCCTCGGGCAATAATTTATTCCTTTATTTATTTTTCATCAATTTTTTCACATTTTTAAATATTTCTTACAAAAAAAAAAATTAAAATATAAAAAAATTGTAGCCCACCGGTATTGGGAACAGGGTCCAAGCTACGGCCAGGGCAATAATAATAATATCAATAATTATTATTTATATGTGTACAACGAAAAAAATTGTCTGTCTCTGTCCAGCTTCTTAGTGCAACACCATCTCCATCTAAACTTTGAGGGACCTGTTGAAAGATCCTCATAACGCTACGCTGCGCTGTCCATGTGGTGGTGTTCTTGTCGAAGCGTACGTTCAGCGACAGAAGTAGCTTAACATGTCGGAATTTTAATTATTTGATGTACAGCTATTATTTTTAATTTTTGAGAAGATTATTCTTGAAAACATTTCTTACTCTTCAATATCTTGTTAGTAACGTGTAATATCTAACAAGCTTTTATTAAAAAAAAGTGTGTGTGAACCTGTGAATGGTGTTACTTCTGATGCTGACTGTACCTTACATAAAAAACTCATCGGCACGACGAAGAAAAATAATAACTAGTAACACATACTTACTACGGTTTAATTCTAAGTCGAATAAGGTATAATTTCTTGTCATGCTGATAGGAAATTCCGTCAGATACAAGTCTTCTTTTTTATGCAGTTAGCGTGTGTGTCTGTCAAAAGTCAGAAGTGTGTGTCTTGGGCTTGAACTTGAGACCTATGACTGCTTGTAAAAGACTCCATATCGATAAAAGTAAAGAATAAAGCGTCACATCCCTCAAAACTTTTATCAGGAGCGCGCAACTCGCGGTCGACTCGACTATTTTGTCGATATTAATTAAAAAGGGGTCTGTACAAGTTAATATTAAAGAAAATTAAGCAAGCCCCTTCTAAAGTTGGTAATGAATTTTCACAATAAACATTTTCATGTTCGCCCGTAAACCGCTTGACGGCGTTTTGTTTCGTGAGCGCCTCCATTTTGTTTCTAAATTAAATTTTGTTACAGTTTGAGCGTTTATTTATTCAACAATTATGTGCCGGGCTCTGTTAAATTAAAGATAAATAAGAGACCTTTGAAGTCTGATTCGTTGATACCTTAAATTGTAATGATATTAGTGTTTTTTTATCGAAATGCTTTGGGACTAATAATTATAATTCTAGAAATTGACTGTCAATGATGAGAATCCAATACACAGGTAAACCTTAATTTTTCGAGAACCCGTGTTTTACTACGGCAAAATTTACTTGTGCATATGTGGAACTGCTGAGATGACGAGTAATAAAGAAGTAAGGAATAAGAGACATGCTTCGCCGACCCCAAATAAATTGAGATAAGGACAGCAGAACGATGATGATATGATATCCATTCAAGTGAAGTGAAGTTGTTGAGCTTATTTTTTGTTACTTGTTCTGGACTCTCAAACTATTTTTCACTCTTCTCACCAAGCTGCCATCAGACCTGCAAGTCAAAAAAATGCATTATTTAGCGAAATAAAAATAAAAAAAAAATACGCAAGATTTTAACAGGACTTATTGGTTTTCAAAGTTCGAACTCCAAGCCGTTGGTCACGGCTGTCATTTGTAGGTTTTTGACAGTCGTAACAGGTAATCAGTGGCCCACAAGTCTGACATCCAGTCTTACCAAGAGGGATCATCCAGACTTACTAAGTGGGTTGTGGAGGTCAGATAGGCAGTAGCTTCATTTAAAATACTGGTATTCAGCTGCATCTGGTTAGACCGGAAGTCAACTCCGACATTGTTGGGAAAAGGCTAGGCAGATGATGATGGTCTCCAGAGTTCTGTAAAATAGTCAGGTCTGTATGCAGAAAAGCAGGACTAACCATCTTAGCCAAAGACCTCCAAAGTCCTTAATTAAAAGACGTTGAACAAAACACACAAACATACACCTACATATACTTGTCCCACCCCATCCCAGCGGTGGCATATCGGGTGGGGTAGCCACGTAATAGCCTCGCAATTATCGCCCTATTAAGTAGTTTGGAACCGCCATTCACGTTGGCCCCCGCTGGGACCAAAGTGTTACACAATGGCCTAACTTCGTATATGCTGATATATGTTTTAATATGTGAAGTGATATTTCGGACTAACAATTAGCATGGCGTGAAATATTAATATTAACGAGTTTGCGTGACTTCATTAGTCAAATAGTGAGGATATCTCGGTTTTTTGTGTGAGTAATTTGTGCTTATTAGAATGGAATTTGGTGGTCTTTTAATTTAATTAGATTTTTATGATCCATTAGAGACGACTCACAAATTAGGAAAAAAAAGAATATTAGTAAAATAAAGTCTACTTTACAATTTAGTCAAAAAGGTTAACAAATACTGTTTTTATTGGGAATTTACACACATATTATTTATTTGTTCAGTTCAGAATCATGTAGGTACCACATTAAGTGATAACCGTTTTCGGTATCTTCCAGCCTGTATACCTGATACATAATATAAATATATAATATTCGGTTAATTCACTGGAAAAGTTCATGAAAACACATGATTTATTGTGTGAAAGAAATGGGGGCTTACCCCTAATCAATAAAATTATGGTTGCCAGGCAATAGTGATACTGATAAGTTTACTAATGGGAATTCCTAGAAAACCCATGGTTTTACCTTGTTACCATGTT
Organism: Diarsia brunnea; assembly: GCA_949774965.1. NCBI lineage: Eukaryota > Metazoa > Arthropoda > Insecta > Lepidoptera > Noctuidae > Diarsia > Diarsia brunnea. The sequence goes on from OX459019.1 coordinate 6,033,903, forward strand.
CTACGTTACCATGATATGGCCAGTAGGTACTTAGTAGATTAGGCCTATGGAAATCTTGTAGGGGGCTTAAGAAGAGTACAGACCAAAGAAACGATGGATGAACTGGTGAAGGATGATTTTTCTAGAAATGAGGTGACTACTGGGATGAGGAGCAATAGAGAAGTATGGAAGAATAAGACATGCTACACTGACCTCAAATAAATTGGGATAAGGCCAGGAGAATGATGGCTGACTTTGTAATAATTAAACACGTTTCCGACGGGAAGTTAAAAAATGTGGTCTTGAAGAAATACAAACTGGTTGTCTTAAAATTGAGTCTGCCTAATAATATTTCATAGCTTTATTTTAGAGGAAACAGAACACAGGTTCTACAAGTATTCCCTTTTTAACAATAGATGGTATTCGATTCGAGGTAACAAAAATTGCCGTGTATAAGGTGTTACAAAATAGTACATGAACTTGAAGAACCTGCTAGAATGTAAATTCTAGAAAATACTTTTGCACCAGACAAACATTATCTAAAATAGATTTTGAATACAGAGGACCGGTTTCTTGAAACTATTCCAACTATTTACCATACTCTTGTAAGAGTAAAAGGGAAGAAGATATGCAAATTGACTGCAAAAAGGTTGCGTTCCTACCCGACTCTATCGCTACTTACAAAACCTACTTTAATAAACCCATTCTAAGGTTGATTTTCAGGTGTAACTTCATGAGTTATGTTACGTTTTTTAATATGGAAAGTTTTGCCCATTGTTACAACTTCATTTGCTCATACATTCGTTGTATTCTTTTTCGAATATTGATTCAAAGTGCCTCGTAAGTCGGAATGCGGGGAATTTTTACGATTTGCCACCAGAATATGAGCAAAAAGCATTATACTGTCAATTGTTTTGTTTAGAAGTATTATTTGTGGGCTACAGTGAAATATATGCGTTTGGTTTTGTGAAGTGAAGTTAGCCGATTTGTTAAAAGCTCCTCTCTGTTATGTTTCGTGGCTAAGGATGCAATATAAGCTCTATCTCTCTTTCTAAAGGGTCCAGTTTTAAGATACATAAATATTATTTGAAAAAGCAATAGAATAGGTTCGATATTTAGTTAAGACAGTAAAAAATCTAGACAGAAAAATGGTGCAATACTTAAAATAATGCAATCTAGGTAAGCCTAGTCTTCAACAGATTTTCACCAATGGGTAGGTATGCGATGTCTGTCATATTTTTAAGAGAGGACAGGGCCAAAAAATAGGCATTTGGTGAAACTACTATCGTCACGTTGTGTCAAGCCTGCTCCTGTAGATTGCGATACAGTTACAGCTCAGACAGATGATTGCTTTAGAGGCATTACCTATAAAAAATACAATAAAATATCTTTATTTTAGACCAGTCCATAAGTAGTTAGTGGTTAGTAACAGACTGTGCTTACATGTTATGTTAGTGTTGTTAGTACTTCTATTTAACATAATCCTATACCTAATTTTACCCAGTGGATGGAGCATTCTGGAAGAAACATTAGGGTGTACATTACATATGTAAGAAGAATCGCACCACTGTGTACCGCCCGTATTTCAGTACCCTACTAAACCATCATCTTCCTGCTCTTGTCTCATTCTACTTTGGATCGGTACAACACGTTTTCTTTTTTCATTCTCCCATATCTGACATCACGGATACATTAAGGTACTCTTGTTTCTTTCAAGATTTCTTACATATCCCATCTAACTTTCTGCGGCTTTCCTCTCCCACTTCATCCATCAATATTCCTATTTATCACTCTTTTAGTGACATTTGTTTCATTCTTCCTTATCGTCCTCCTGCCATGTCCATACCAAGACAAACAACTTATTTATTTCTGTATACCTACTACATGCACGACAAATACAAACTTATTAACAGAATCCAAACACTATAACCTCAGCAATCTGCAAATTGCGTGGGTCACCATAATAAAGTCCTCGAGGCAGTGTTCCCGCGGGGGTCCAATTGTACCCCATCAGAGCGCGGCGGGGACCCCGCGTTAATGGAGCTGCGCCATTATGTTATTAGCTATAAACGCGTTACGACTGTGTGCTCCACTGGATTGTTTTTATATTGATATTTTGTGTGAGTTAATTTTTGTGGTAGATGGGTTGGGTAAGTGGCTGTGGGTGGGTTGGGGATGAGGAATATAAGGTTTATGCTGCTGTAGGTAAATCATCAAATAACCCCTCCCGCTCTTGGGCAGAGTGAAAGGGAGTGACAGACTTCTACTGACTAAAAACCACCCATGTTCCTTCTTAGCCCTTGTGCCGAGGCCGCGGTACCTCTTTCGAACAACCGCAGCCTCGACGGGCCTAACGTTTCTCTTACATTTACTTGATGTCACAGTGTGATCTTTTACAGTTCAGAGCCGATTAGCTGGTATAGTCTCTTGGGTTGATTTTCGTTTGGAAAATCTAACACCAAATGGTAACAAGATGAGCAGTGAATTATAATCAATCACCAGTAGCTTATCTGACGCGGTGATTGCAACAATGTTATCATTTTGTCAGGCAGGATAAATTATAATTCATATTTCATAGGAGCTTTTATAAAACTGTAGGTAGGTTGGTGCCTACTAATTTCTCAGTAGCAGCTCAAGAGCTGTCCAGATTTTCTGAACAATCAGACATAAACTGAGTTGTAAAGGAAGGTTGGTCGTCGTGCCCGTCGAGGCTGCGGGTTGTTCGCAAGAGATACCGCGGCCTCGACATAAAGGGTGAAGAAGGAACATGAGTGGTTTTTAGTCAGTAGAAGTCTGACACTCCCTTTCGCTCTGCCCAAGAGCGGGAAAGGTTATTCGATGATTTAGAAAAAAAAAAGGTTAGTCGTCGTGTTCACTACTACGTCACTCAAGACCAATATTAAATTGATTAGTTATACCAAATCGTTACACTTAAAGTAATTAAGGTATAACTAACAAGGTACAAAATTACGCAAAACCCGCCGCACTTTACTTCAAAACACCGTCGTGATCAATCAACAGATCCTATCACCGATTTCTAGATGGCTATCGAAAAGGAAAACGTCGCGAGGAAATCTATCATTGCATTTTATAGACTTAGCCTCAATACTTCATATCTAATGGCTTCTGATCGGATACTAATTATCTTCTCTAATTGAATACGAGTTAGAAATCCTGTAATTGATTGCGATTAATCTGTTTGCTCTTATTTTGCGAACAGTTTCACAAAAAGCGACGTCTAAATGACAACAAAACTGTTTTTGCACTTTGTTGCCTTTTCAATCGACAATCAGACAATAAAGTTCTTATTGGGTTGTCTGGAGGTCAGATAGGCAGTCGCTCCATGTAAAATACTGGCAGTCAGCTGCATCCGGTTAGACTGGAAGCCGACCCCAACATATTTCTCATACACACATGAGGTGCTTGAGGATGGACATTCTTGAGTTGTCAATGAGCAACATAATATAAGTTCCTAAAAGATACAACAGCACTTAGGAATGAATGGAATATTAATTAGAAAATAATTTGAAAACCTGCTACATTTTACTTAGATCTATATTCAATATTAATACCCTCCATTTGACTCCTGTCGCAATCTGTTAAAATACTATAATAATTATTATATCAATGGCTGATAAAGTGATAACCAATTGGATTCTTTTGCTACAAACCCAGGTTTTTCCCTATCGATGTCGTAAATAAACTTCCATGCGGCTAACGATGAGCACGTCTTTTTTTATTGAAATGGGTTTACTCTTGACCTCAATCTTGCCCAAGCGAAAGTAAAGTTATATTTACCTAATTATCATTTCTTCTAGTTAGAATCGCTCATTCTAACAAACATAGTCGACGGTGATACGATATCAGAAAGCTGTCAATTTTTGCAGTTCAAATAAAATGACGCCCCAAGCTTCTTCTCAACAATCTGTGTTAATTGTCCCATTAAAATTATAATTAGGCACCCATTGAGCAATTCATTAAGGATCAACTGCCATTGTGTGGTAGCATTGAAACTAACGTTCACAATTTCCCAACTGACAGACAGACGGTCAAACCGTTGCCAAATAGGCAAATATCTATATTAGTCAACACTAAAACTGCAAATGATACCACTAGACGGGTCCGTACGACCAAACAATATTTTATTAACCCCTCAATGGACTCATAATAACTGTTTAATAGACACCGATTTATCTCGAGAAGAAAACCAATATAACTTGCATTATCAAACCAAACTATCATGCGATTTTCAACCTTATTACAAAGCAGTAAGGGTTGGCATAATGATGGGGGAGTGTCGATGAAAATGGCTTGTCGATATAAGAGTCATATCATCGTCATATTTGAATCGCGTGCCATGATTCGGCAGAATCGATCAAAGCAACGCCGGACCACCAGAGACTTCGCGTTCTATTAGAGTTTATTAAAGGTTATCGATAGATTTGTCGACTAGTTGAAAGGTTATTGAGTAAGTAAAAAAATATGGTAATAAATTATCGTTAAGAGATATTAGATTTCGTTAATGGTTTTGTTTGTTTTGTATTTCTGTGTCGAAGCGTGATGTAATTGTTTTATCTATAAAGGACAGTAAGTTTGTAAATATTGTGATTAGGTTTTTACTAATTGGAAATAAACGCTTGCTTATCGTTATGTTTATCTATAAAATAATCACTAATTTCTATGAAACAATACAAACACATCCCACTTAGTCTTTCCTTGACCAATCAAACCTTCGATATCGACAGACGCCCATCCCTATACTACTAAAAAGCGTTCTCAAGAGGCACAATCAACACACATTGAATATTTCTTTGTATCGCCGAGTGATTTATTGATTGCGTCTCTGTCAACACCGGCCGGCATTTTACACCAAGCTGAATACTTCATTTGATCCGGATTTTTATCGATAATAAAACCCGATCATGATTCACATCACTCGTTAAGTGTATTTAGTAACAAATGATTTGATCGTGCTCGTCGAGTACTTTCGAATCTGATTCTATATCTACTTTCTTTCTTTTTGTTGAATTTGCGCTTATTTTCAATTTATCATTGGTGATGGGTCTATGGTGACTATTAATATTAATTTTCTCATTCTGTGGTCAAACGTTTCAAATCAGACACGTTTCAGTCGGAATGGTGACTCATTTGAACTGCAGCATACATGAAGAATCTTTCGATTGCTTGTCAATACAATGACCGTGAAACGATCTTTGCGATTTGAACTCAAAACTCATTGTTCGCAGTACCTAAGATGTTTTAGTGGGTCCTATTAGTCTTATGAGATGAAGGTTCCTTCAACAATGTACCTTCTTTTGGTACGGTCAGCAGCAGAAGTAGCTTAACATTTCGGAATTTTAATTATTGGATATATACATGACTCCAGCTATCGTTTTTAATATTTCAGAAGATTACTCTTCAAAATGATCCTAATTCATCAATAACTTGTTAGTAACGAGTATTATCTAACAAGTTTTTATTAATAAACCTGCTTTGAAACATTGAGTAGTGTTAATCTACTTCTGATGCTGACTGTACCATATATTATACCCATAGTGCAATTCTTAACTTTCTTATAAATTGACGTGAAATTCTAATCAGACTGAAACTGAGTATAATCTGAAGAAATTGGAATACCACTTCTGAAGGCTATTTTCTTTTAGGGTTTGGGAAATCACAAAATGACTCCGCCCGCTCTTGGAGGAGCGGAAGGGAGAGTCAGACTTCTACTGACTAAAAACCACCCATGTTCCTTCATAGCTCTGTGATCCAATGTAATTTCTAGATTCCCGCAAGACTCCTCTTTGGCGGAAACCCTTAACAGGATACCTTTTAATTATTAAAAAAAATGGCTAATAAGAGAAATAAGAGAGTGTATAGTGAGTCATACTCAACATCTCATCCATGTTTATTATATGCACATCCAAATTGTGGGCATATCTGTCGGCCATCTGTGTTTCCCACAATTGGCTACTCGACTACTGTAAAAAAATCATGAAAATGTTGTTATTTCAAAGAACTTACAGAAATAACACGATGAGCGAAAAAAATAATAAAATCTATAAAGAAATGGAGTAGCTACATGCTTTAGAAGTTTTTAGTGTGTACTTTCTAACCTTGTCGCACGAAAAGGCTATTTGTACTACGTAACTATGGCGGTATGTCTTATGACGTCACATTTCTGTCTAGAAAGTAATTTAAAGTCAGTTTTAACTGAGCCATTTTTTTATCTAAACAGTTACTCACATACTCATCATTATCAAATACCTTATATACAATCATTTATATAAGCAACAAAAACATACGCATACCAGATCTAATGAATTTTCCTCACATAGCATATATTTAGCGACAGAAGAAAACTACTACTTACCAACACAATGGGTGGTCCCATATTACAGTAAAGAATTGCATTCCTATTTAACAGTGCATTAATTCTAGACTACCATAGCCATGCTATGTAGAATATGTGAGACTGACTTTAAAAAAAAGAATATGTCTGTCACGGTTTGTAATCTTTGAAACGGCTGTACTTAGTATGGAAGTGGGTATTACCATCTATACATGGTGGCGACGACAATGCGAAAATAAATTAAAACATAGGTAATAATAATACATAGGAATGTTTCTAAATTATAAATTAAATCGGAACATGGAAATTAAAAAAAAAGAACTCAAAGAAACTAAATAGCATAAAAGTGCACGAAATAGAACGATTAATTAAAATTGATCAATTATTAACTATTTGATGCCCAGGTCGGGCAAAGTGTTATTATTATCTGTTCAAGAGTTTCTCTGTACCAGCCATGGAGTCTGGATTTGTGGCCGGTTGATGGCAATAGGCTCGCCGCCTATTACATGGGACTTAAACATAACTGCGGATATGTGGGTGTACTAATGAGTACAGCACTGCTGATGCCTTCGGGGATTACAGTCATTATGGTATATTTGCAGTTAATTTAAACGAACATGACCATTCAAATATATCACAATGAGATTTCTATTCCTAAGCCAATAGGATACAAGAGAAGTTCACAAGGAAACGTTTAAAGTAGATAATTATTCTGCTGCCGCAACATGTCTTTTTCTTCCATTCTTCTCTTTTACTCTTCAACTCAGCAGTCTCCTCCTTTCTAGCCATATCATCCTTCACACAGACCATCGTTTTTTCGCTACTAAATATTCTCTCATTACATTTTCCTTATTCTTCATATGTAATGCCCATGACCGTTTAAAATAGATATATTTAACAAAAGCAGCCGTTGGTTACGATTTTTTTCTTCAGCCCCTTCTCGTAAGATACAAACCTACATGCATACATATCTTACTAATAAATTAATACAAGTAGCAACATTGAACACATTATCTATGCACACGTCAAAATTTAAATATCCGTTTCGAAATACCATCAATTATAGAAAAAATGGTGTTCCGTGAGTAATTACAGTGCGGTGTTTCTTTATAGATAATATTAATTGCATAGTCAGTATAAACTTGGTTCTTAATTCGTTATTATAAGTCCAAATGTAGAAGAATATCATGGTTTTGTAGAAAAAGCGAATTAGTTGAATATCAATTACGTGTTTTATCTTAGGAGAAGATAGTAATGCATGCTAAGTGGTTGCGAATTAGGTAGTAAAATTCACATTAGTTTTATGTTCTGAGTCATTTACATGGCAAAGTGTTTCTCCAAACAAATTGAAGAAGCTCTTGAATATATTGATAGAAAACGAATTGATTTTGAAAAAATACTACGCCCACTGCAAGGCAAAGGCCTCCCTACTTGTTCCACTTACTCTATGTTAAGCTGTTAAAGACATATTCTTGGTAAATCAGTAATTTTCTTTCTCGATGTCGATATCCTCAATAGATGTCCTTTGCCCTGAGGAGAGCGGAGGGCCTGTGTTTCAGGTCCTCACCTGTAGTCTCATCGACTACCTACCAATTTAGACCAGCTTGGTGCCCGCAGGTCACTTTTAGATGTGGTTCTACACAGTTATGTATGAAATTTGAAGTCATTTTATTACGATTTATTTCTTCGAGATTGTTTTAAATTCCTCCCAAATAAGATTATTTAGTTTAATAGTGACGACGTTGTTCAGGACATATCCTCACTACTCACCACCACCCTACCACCACATAACGGTAGGTCCCACGTTCATAATTACCACAGAGTACACCTCAACGTAATTGTGTCGCACTTTTTATCAGAATCCATTACACGTGTCACCACTTTGTAGGAGACCAGCGATGGCTGCCAGAGTATCACAATGTAACTCTTGAGTTATTAAGTGTTTTGTAGACAATCTAGTAAAACTTACCTAGGTAACGTCACTGGAAAAGTGGAAGGTAAGAAAAGACCTTGTGTGTGTAAAGGTACCACCGCAGACCGCCTGAAATAGAGCAATTTTTTTCTTTGAAACTTCTTGCTGCAAAGCAAACTTAAACTTGTTTTAAATGCATAGTGCATCAGTAAATTTAAAGCCAGCAAGCGTTAAATCGTTAAATCAAGGTCTACGGAAAGTTCCTATCATTTCCTTTTTTTCAGCAACAAAAAGTAAAGAAAATATGACCGTCCAAAAATTACAAAAAAACGCCGAGTTCTGCAGCGTTGACTTTTGTATGTGTCAGGGCTCCAGAAAGTGCCTATTTTGGTCTATAGCTCATTGGGCATGCGGTAGATGAGGCCAGTTCAGTCTCTTCGTTTTGGGCAACGTGACGTTTTAGAGCGCAGTGTAGTGTACATGGTGTGTGTGTGTGTGTGTCGTACATGGTCAGTTAGTTTGACCAGAAAATTGTATCCCAAAAAGCCTCTATCCAAGCTTTATGATTTATGAAAACAAAGGTTAGTCTCTACCTTCCTAAGTCTTGACTTAAAATAATGATGCAATTACATTCAAGACACCTTCTCCATTCATCATCATTAGAGCTACAACCGGGCCAACCTTTATATTAATCGCGTTATAATTCCTACGTTAATCAGCTGGCTAAAACATTATTTCTTTCACACTTTGTAACAATAGGCCCGTAATGGATGTTCGCACATTAAATTATTACTTTTTGTACTTTATTTGACATGGATTATGAGGATTTAGGAATTTTTGGAGTGATAGTTGGTTCTCATATTTATCTTTTATGATTTATTGTGTTTTGATAGCTAGTTCTTATTGGTTTACGCAGCGATTAGTTGTTGTGAGATTGGGGATAGTTTCGTAAGTTATTTGATAACCTTTTAGACACCATTTTTTTGTAAAAAAGTTAATCCACAACTACATGCTTACCAAAATCCCTTGAAAACTATCACATCAAGATACAAGCGCAGTGTAGGTCGGGAACTACTGTGGAAATTAAAAAAACGTGGCAGATTAATAGATGTCAAAAATTCTAGATAATAAATTAATAATGAAGGGTAAATGTTTTGTATTTTTTTTTAAATACTGTTTCATTTGAGTGAAGTTCAACTATAAACTCCTGGACACAAAATCTCATAAATATCTTGAAAAACTGATGAATAAATAGATTTTTAATAGCCCAATCAAGGTCCGGGTGCGTCCATATATCATGTGTATCTTAACTGTTAATTATTCGCTCGTTTTATAGAGGTTTGAACAAAGAAATAACGTGATTTACGAGTATGAATGCTCCTTCATTAACCGACACTTCTGCTGGCCCCCGTAACTATTTGCGAATTAAGTTTTTTGACGCTGTTAAATGGTGCTAAATGTTTTGTGGTTAATTAGTTTAACGAAGCTTGTGTGTTTGTAATTAAGGTCATATTTAAATAATGTTTTAATGAAATTGTTTAATTTGGTAACTCAATTTAATATTTTCCATCATTCTTCTTTATTTATCGAATGTTTAGTACCTTACTTGGTGTCAGAGTTTTTAGAGTCTTTGGTCAACTGGACCCGGTTGCAACTAGACCCACAATAAAACTATGAAAAAAAACAATTTAAAATGTGATTTGTTCGACTGATCTCGTGGGTCTACTTTGAGTGGGTCCAGTTGACCAAAGACTCATCGCTCATGGGCCTCTCACTTGGCTTTAAGTCCCATCATAAATTTGAGTTCGCAATCAGTTTTGGTATTAAATCCAAGCTTAGTAGGATAAACCACTGCCCAAAGACAAAAACTAAGTCATTTAGGCCGGTCTTCTTCTTTAAAAGTCATATATTCAAACTATGCTGTTAATCAGCACGTTTCGAACGTCAAAATTGATTTACAAAAGACAGTCCCCCAAAACGCCCACCCTTCAACACTTTCTAGCGTTTTAGGTGGGAAGAAGAAGTGGCGGAACAAACTCCCCAGCAACACATGTCTGTTAGGTTAGAAGAACCAGACTCAATACAATAGCGAGGTGTAAGTTAATATTACGATTTACTACAGACACAAATCCAAAATAAAAAGTATATTTAAATATATAACATATCAGTCAACTAATTTTGGAGAAAGAACATAAATAACACAAACTTCGTGTCGCTGGCACGATAATATTATATTTTATTAACCCAGTATTTCGTCAGTTTCGTTGGGTCGTCGGTGGCAGCGCAAACGTTACTATGGCTGCATGTTATTGAGCTAAGACGGCTGAACAAGAGGCGGAGAATATTTATAATTTGGCAGGTCTGAAACAGTCAGATTTCTGTCTGCTCTATGTATTAGGGAAACAATTCACAACAAGGAAAATATTGATCTCACAGAATCAACTTTCATTACACTTTTAATGATATCCTTATCGCTCGATCAAAATAAATTAATCAAACTCCAACACTTCACAAAATCAATTCCATTTTCCAATTAAAGTTATAGCTAATTTGCAGCACATTTGGGCAGTTTGACACTTGGCATTGATTGGCGCATTGTGCCACTTTCTGCCGCACTGGGCCACATTGTGCCACATTGCCACCCGAGTGGCTGTCACTCAAACAAACATGGGTTTAACTTGTAAACAATACGCATCACTGCTTTTGTCAATGGGATTTGGAATGAATGTGGGGTAAGAATGGAATTTTAGTTTTTGGGTTTCTGCAAAATTGTTTTTGAAAATGTTATGAGTTTGAATTGTAGGCTCACAATAATAAATCAATATAATTGTCTGGGTGAACTTTCATCATAATATCACAGAAACCAAATAAAGAACTCTAGAGATTGACTTTTTTAACTTTGCTGGAAAAGCGCATAGGAATAAATTCATGAAAATTGTTACCGGAAATATCACAAAAGTTATTAAGTAGATGTGACACATTTTACAATGATTAGGTATCCTGGTATCTCCTATTTATTTTGCCAATTTTACAAATTCAAAATAGAATAACCAAAAATCTCAATCTTCACACTTATACCACTTTCAAACCCGGCCACTACCGCCTACAGATACTAAAATTATCCAATAAAATTGGATTTTGTGCGGTACGATGCACTCGGAGCGCACAACAACAAGTCAATCATTTTCGCATTATTTCCCGACTACAATACAGGCTTAGTGGCACTGACGGACAAATTTTAATCTCAAAATGATGGATTTATTACAAAAAGCTTTTTTCTCTTTTTTTTTGTTTCTTAAATCTGAAAGCAGGTGTTGTTTGGCCAGGATTACAAGTACACACTTGTCAAAAGGTTTTTTTGATTGATAGCACAGTGGGATTCTGTTGAGATCGTATTGAGATTTGTAACTGCGGATATAAATATAGTGGATCGTAATATTGGTAAAGAAAAAAAAAACATTATTACTTTTTTTTGCCTTTCAAAAACCAATTTTTTTAAGCTTTTTCTTTCTTTATCATGACGTGGTTAGTGCTTGACCTGGTGCCGGAGATTTTCTGCCGCCTATGGGTCACGGAATTGGCTTAACTTAGCTAACAAATACTAAGACAAAAATATAGCATTTATTATCCTTCTCAAAGATACAGTTTCTTAATTAATAATTTGTCTTAGGTATTTGTTACCACATCAATTATTTAACAAAATAAATTTTCCATAAAATCACAAACTACCTCTGTTCAAAGAACCCAAACGAATAACACAAGCCCACATACATCGCACTCGAACCCAAACAGCATTATTTAACAAAAACAAATTATTTCGTCCCATTCATACACAAAACGTCAATTACTATGAATGCACTTACTCCCGCTGATTTTCTTTTAAATCGTTCAACAAAAGGTTTTAAAATTGACTTATGCCTGTTTGCCAAAGGTGTGGTAATCCTTTTAAGTTTATCAGCTTAAGGGGTTTTTTCTAAGGCTTCGTAGAGATGTAAGTACTTGAATCTTCTATTCCTAGTGTGAGTTTCAGGAATCAACACAACGACTGTAATTTTTTAAACAATAAATTATTCTTTATTCTTTATTTGTATTGCGGATGAGGTGGAATTACGTCCGGTTAATAGATTTTTGAGTGGATCACGGGATTTGCAACTTTGTTACAGTTTGATTTAAGCCTTATTTAAGTAGAAGATAATCAAAAATTATATAAATAAATGAACGTAGACCGAGCATAAGGACTATTTAACCTACAGAACATAATATCACGCCTGTAATCTCCGAAGGGTTACGCAGAAGTTTACCCATTAATACACCCACATTTCGCCCCTTATGTAGTGCCTGTTGCCATCAACTGAACGGCAATCCAGACTCCGTGTCTGCTCTGAGGAATCCTGATGCAAAAACTCAATTTCACGTTACCCGACCTTGAAATTAAAGCCAGGACCTCATGCTCATTCGCGCTTGGGACCACGCCAACGAAGCAGTTTCTGCCTACATTCATCCAAAAAAGGACTTCAGTGCATGTAATCTTGTATGTATGTTTTCAGCCAGCATCTAACATAGTAAAAGCGTATAGCTGCACAAAATATCGCACATTACCCACTAACTTAATGCCCCATAAACACCTTAAAAGGTGCTATCAAAGAAACTCGATACAGTATGTCACAGTACACATTTCTTTACGAATTAATAACCATTTACAAGCAGTAAATGTTTTCTTAATGGAGATATCCAGCTGTTTGCCCCAAGTCGCAATTAGTGAAACTGTCACGAAAATGTGTACAGGATGAATGAAAATTTAAATACACGCGGCTTCTGAAAGGGAAATTCAATTCATAATTAGTTAATCTCATGTGTGCAGTTGAAAATAATAATAAAAAATAAAAAACTGTTTTTTTATTTTTATAATTAGTTAATCTCATGTATGCAGTCGGAAATAATAATAGTAAGTATAATGATAAGATCATTTAAATATTTGATAAAAGTTTTTTTTAATCTTATTTTTAATTCCAAAATGAGCTTGCTCTTGACCTCGATCACGCCTGACGGAAACGATGGAACAGGTCTATGATTATATTTGAAGTAATATTACTATGTTAAAGTTTAGAATCAATTGATTATACATATACATAATTTGTGTAAAATGAGCAACAATTTCTGACCCTCTCCTTCAATATTTTCAATTTTCAAAAAGTCACACTGTATAGCATAATATCACACAGCCCCAAGTCATTATCACTAAGTACATGTTCTGCTCTTGCTCTCCAGTCTTCTTATGACGAAAACCGGGTCATTCAGTGTTTTTCACAGCAGGTGGCTTCTGAAGCACCTACCCTTAAAAGCATCATGCAAATTATAATTAAAAATACAAGGTGATAATAATAGTAACGATTATGTAAACGTTTATGATCGTGCTGTTGAAATTATGATTAAGTAAACTTGCATTCTTGTAATTGTGTAAAAAGTAAATGAGCATAAATACTAATAAGAGTCATTTATTATAATAAACTAGCGGACCTGGCAGACGTCGTCCTGCCCGGACAGCAGCGCCATCTACCGGGTCCAATTGTAAATCTAAACCATTGTCGAATCCACTTGAACACATACAAAAAAGTTCATCAAAATCGGTCCAGCCGTTTAGGAGGAGTTCAGTGACATACACACGTACAGAAGAATTATATATACAAAGATATGAGGACTGTGAAAGAATTTACGGCCCAGTATTGAAAACATGCTAGTGTGGAGTCGTCAAAACCGACTTTAAAAACACAAAAAAGTGAAAAATAGCTTCTGTAATCGGTGAGTTTTGTATGTCAAGTAAGTCCAACTCTGATTTTTCGGATTCATGTACGTATTTTATTATTATCACTTGCTTCGGTGAAGGAAAACATTGTGAGGAAACCAGCATACCGGAGAAATATTTTTTTTTAACAGCAAGTCAAACCAAGAAAGAAGCCCATAGTCGGTATAAAAACTCTTATAAGTTACAACACTAACCACACGTTAAAGAAACATAACATAACATCATCACGCCTGTAATCCCCAAAGGGTTAGGCAGAGGTGTACCTAATAGTACACCCACATTTCGCCAGTAATGTTTAAGTCCCATTATAGGGGCCGAGCCTATTGCCATCAACCGGGAACAAATCCAGACTCCGTAGCTGTTACTGATAAATTCCTGATGGAAAAAGCCTATAACACTTTGTCCGACCCGGGAATCGAACCCAGGACCTCATGCTCAGCAGTCGAGCTTGCGACCACTAGACCAACGAGGCAGTCCAACGTTAAAGAAAGAATGACAAAAAAACAGAATATCCTCGGTGATTTTATAACAGTAACTAGACTTATATTCTCAAGTTATACGCTCGGTTCCAAAGATTTGCAACCGTCCCTAAAATAAATCAAAGTCATCAAATAACGTCTAAATAGATTTTTAACAACAGCACAGCAAAACTAACCCCGATTTAACTGAAACTGATTAACGAACCATCGATAACAATTTCCACTTATTCCGCTCTAAAAAAACGCGTAAAATGGCGGCCAATACTGCCTATTACCACTCAATAGCCTACACATAATAAGTATTAAAGTTTCTATGTATTCTTCACTACATACATATTATAAAACAAAGTCCTCCGCGTCTGTCTGTCTGTCTGATCGCGATAAACTCAAAAACTCCTTCACCAATTTTCATGCTGTTTTCACCAATGGATAGAGTAGTTCTCGAGGAAGGTTTTAGTATTTAATTTTTTTCGAAATTCAAGCCCTAAGGGAATTAAACAGGGGGTGACAGTTTGTTGGGATATTTTTCGACATCCCCGCGGGTAAAGCCGCGGGTAAAAGCTAGTCTTAATTAATTTACATAATATGCATGATCAATTGATCAGGCATCGGGTCCTAGAATTCCGTTTCTCCGAGCAAACCTATCATGTAACTGTTGCGTGCGATGGAGAACTATGTGTGTATAAATGTTTGTGTGTGTATTCCAAGGAGGGTGTGTGTGTGCAGCTGATTGAATTTAGTAACGCAATCACTTTTATTGCAAGCAATTACTATTGAATGTATAATGTTTGCGCTAAGTTGCCATTTCAAGATGGTTAAGCGTGAGTCTAATATCTTTGAGGCGAACGGATTGAGCTGTTAATACAAATATTATTATGTGATACTTAAGGACGTATTTGCAAAAATGATAGGCATAGAATTGAACTACTACATACACACGAGTCACAGACACAAGCGTTGGCTTGTTAGCTGCGGGAATAAATAGTCAAGTGAACTAATTTTGATACGTTGAAAATTTTTGTTTTTTTTTATGTAATACCAAGTAATACGTACTTGTTAGCTAAGATGAAACCTCACCTGCGAACTTGATGGAGTGACCTGAAGGTCTACATCGCTGACTGCTACTGGAACTCCTCGACGGATCGAACTAGATGTCCCGAGTTTAGGCTCAATTTGTTAGTTATGATGAGACCTTACCTCCGGACTTGATGGAGTGACCTGAAGGTCTACTTCGGTGACTGCTACTGGAGCTCCTCAACAGATCAAACTAGATGCACCGAGTTTGGGCTCGATGTGTTAGTTATGATGAGACCTTATCTCCGGACTTGATGGAGTGACCTGATGGTCTACTTCGGTGACTGCTACTGAAACTCCTCGCTGGATCGAACTATATGTGCCGAGTTTGGGCTCGTTTTGTTAGTTATGATGAGATCTTACCTCCGGACTTGAAGAATTGACCTGAAGGTCTACTTCGGTGACTGCTACTGGAACTCCTCGATGGATCGAACTAGATGTGCCTAGTTTGGGCTCGTTTTGTTAGTTATGATGTGACCTTGCCTCCGAACTTGATGGAGTGACCTGAAGGTCTACTTCGGTGACTGCTACTGGAACTCCTCGACGGATCGTTTTTGATGTGTCGAGTTTGGGCTCGTTTTGTTAGTTATGATGAGATCTTACCTCCGGACCTGAAGAAGTGACATGAAGGTCTACTTCGGTGACTGCTACTGGAACTCCTCGATGGATCGAACTAGATGTGCCGAGTTTGGGCTCGTTTTGTTAGTTATGATGTGACCTTACCTCCAGACTTGATGGAGTGACCTGAAGGTCTACTTCGGTGACTGCTACTGAAACTCCTCGCTGGATCGAACTATATGTGCCGAGTTTGGGCTCGTTTTGTTAGTTATGATGAGATCTTACCTCCGGACTTGAAGAATTGACCTGAAGGTCTACTTCGGTGACTGCTACTGTAACTCCTCGACGGATCGAACTAGATGTGCCGAGTTTGGGCTCGTTTTGTTAGTTATGATGTGACCTTACCTCCGGACTTGATGGAGTGACCTGAAGGTCTACTTCGGTGACTGCTACTGAAACTCCTCGCTGGATCGAACTATATGTGCCGAGTTTGGGCTCGTTTTGTTAGTTATGATGAGATCTTACCTCCGGATTTGAAGAATTGACCTGAAGGTCTACTTCGGTGACTGCTACTGGAACTCCTCGATGGATCGAACTAGATGTGCCGAGTTTGGGCTCGTTTTGTTAGATATGATGTGACCTTACCTCCGGACTTGATGGAGTGACCTGAAGGTCTACTTCGGTGACTGCTACTGTAACTCCTCGACGGATCGAACTAGATGTGCCGAGTTTGGGCTCGTTTTGTTAGTTATGATGTCACCTTACCTCCGGACTTGATGGAGTCACCTGAAGGTCTACTTCGGTGACTGCTACTGTAACTCCTCGACGGATCGAACTAGATGTGCCTAGTTTGGGCTCGTTTGGGCTCGTTTGGTAAGTTATGATGAGATCTTACCTCCGGGCTTATAGAAGTGACCTGAAGGTCTACTTCGGTGACTGCTACTGGAAGTCCTCAATGGATCGAACTAGATGTGCCGAGTTTGGGCTCGTTTTGTTAGTTATGATGTGACCTTACCTCCAGACTTGATGGAGTGACCTGAAGGTCTACTTCGGTGACTGCTACTGTAACTCCTCGACGGATCGAACTAGATGTGCCTAGTTTGGGCTCGTTTGGGCTCGTTTGGTAAGTTATGATGAGATCTTACCTCCGGGCTTATAGAAGTGACCTGAAGGTCTACTTCGGTGACTGCTACTGGAAGTCCTCAATGGATCGAACTAGATGTGCCGAGTTTGGGCTCGTTTTGTTAGTTATGATGTGACCTTACCTCCGGACTTGATGGAGTGACCTAAAGGTCTACTTCGGTGACTGCTACTGGAACTCCTCGATGGATCGAACTAAGTGTGCCGAGTTTGGGCTCGTTTTGTTAGTTATGATGTGACCTTACCTCCAGACTTGATGGAGTGACCTGAAGGTCTACTTCGGTGACTGCTACTGGAACTCTTCGATGGATCGAACTAGATGTGCCGAATTTGGGCTCGTTTTGTTAGTTATGATGTGACCTTACCTCCAGACTTGGTGAAGTGACCTGAAGGTCTACTTCGGTGACTGCTACTAGAACTCTTCGATGGATCGAACCAGATGTGCCGAGTTTAGGCTCGTTTTGTTAGTTATGATGTGACCTTACCTCCAGACTTGATGGAGTGACCTGAAGGTCTACTTCGGTGACTGCTACTGGACCTCCTCGACAGATCGAACTAGGTGCACTGAGTTTGGGCTCGATATCTAGTCCGGAGGGACTTGACGGAGTGACCGATTTACTGACTTGAGGATGTACAGACGCCAGTATAGTGATGTGCTGGCCTCTTTAGTTAGATAATAATTAAAAATAAAAACAAAAATTTTAAAAAATATTTATAATTTATTTCAACTAACAAAACAAGCCCAAACTCGATACATCAAGTTCGATCCATCGAGGTGTTCCAGTAGCAGTCACCGAAGTAGACCTTCAGGTCACTTCTTCAAGTCTGGAGGTAAGATCTCATCATAACTAACAAAATGAGCCCAAACACGGCACATCTAGTTCGATCCATCGAGGAGTTCCAGAAGCAGTCACCGAAGTAGACCTTCAGGTCACTTCTTTAAGTCTGGAGGTAAGATCTCATCATAACTAACAAAACGAGCCCAAACTCGACATATCAAGTTCGATCCGTCGAGGAGTTCCAGTAGCAGTCACCGAAGTAGACCTTCAGGTCACTCCATCAAGTCCGGAGGTAAGATCTCATCATGACTAACGAAACGAGCCCAAACTCGGCACATCTAGTTCGATCCATCGAGGAGTTCCACTAGCAGTCACCGAAGTAGACCTTCAGGTCACTTCTTCAAGTCCGGAGGTAAGATCTCATCATAACTAACAAAACGTGCCCAAACTCGGCACATCTAGTTCGATCCATCGAGGAGTTCCAGTAGCAGTCACCGAAGTAGACTTTCAGGTCACTTCTTCAAGTCCGGAGGTAAGATCTCATCATAACTAACAAAACGAGCCCAAACTCGGCACATCTAGTTCGATCCATCGAGGAGTTCCACTAGCAGTCACCGAAGTAGACCTTCAGGTCACTTCTTCAAGTCCGGAGGTAAGATCTCATCATAACTAACAAAACGTGCCCAAACTCGGCACATCTAGTTCGATCCATCGAGGAGTTCCAGTAGCAGTCACCGAAGTAGACTTTCAGGTCACTTCTTCAAGTCCGGAGGTAAGATCTCATCATAACTAACAAAACGAGCCCAAACTCGGCACGTCTAGTTCGATCCATCGAGGAGTTTCAGTAGCAGTCACCGAAGGAGACCTTCAGGTCACTTCTTCAAGTCTGGAGGTAAGATCTCATCATAACTAACAAAACGAGCCCAAACTCGACATATCAAGTTCGATTCGTCGAGGAGTTCCAGTAGCAGTCACCGAAGTAGACCTTCAGGTCACTCCATCAATTCCGGAGGTAAGATCTCATCATGACTAACAAAACGAGCCCAAACTCGGCACATCTAGTTCGATCCATCGAGGAGTTCCAGTAGCAGTCACCGAAGTAGACCTTCAGGTCACTCCATCAAGTCTGGAGGTAAGATCACATCATAACTAACAAAACGAGCCCAAACTCGGCACATCTAGTTCGATGCATCGAGGAGTCCCCGAAGTACACATTCAGATCACTCCATCACGTTGTTGACGAATAACCATTTGTTTTGGCGAAATAAAATATTATTGTCATTTAGAAATTAAAATCTCACCTTTTCAAGTATCAAATTTGGTTTATCGAATATTTCGTATTTATACAGCGATCTTTTCAACACAAGCCGCTACTAACAGGCGACACAGCGTCCACTCACAACGGCACCCGAGTGCGGACCACAGAGTACATTTGTATAGTGCGGACTGAGATTTCATTCGAAATTTTTGTGCAATAAATCAAAACAGGGATAACAAATAAAATAACCCTTATTGCAATCAATTAAGATTCACCCATAATAGCAAAATATGTGGAAAAGTTAGTTTCGGCATTTATTTTTTCTGCGAGGATTTATGACACTGTGACATAATTTTTTTTCTCAGATTTACAACAGACTATATTTTGCCTGCTTACAGTATTTTTAGAAATCTTAAAATATGTTATTAGTAGAACAAAAAATGTACCTAAACACAACACTGTCTCGAAAACATTGTGGTTAATGGCAACGACAGATCGTTTTTACAGTATCAAAAACTATAATTTTCAAGAAAAACGTTTCTTGCGTTTGAAGATAAAGAACCAATCTATTTGTGCTAGTTATAAGTTTTATTTGATTTGATTCAGTTTAGTCAGAAAATGTACTGAAAAACAGCATAATTTTGTCCGAATTGCAAACGCGCCCTTAAGTAGATATCTTAAGATAAGCAGAATTTTCTTAAGTATCTTTGAGAGTACAAACCGGAGCACTGGATAGGGATAAGTGGAAAGCGGAAAGGGAGGCCTTTGCTCTGTAAGTAGTGGGACACAAATGGCTGATATTATTATTATTTTATCTTTGAGAGTGAAACATTTCCATAAATTATTATGAAAAATATTGGAAATCTTAACTCATCGATCGCATCGGTGCGGCTGCTATTTAGATTACCCCTCGGTATTTTTTGGCCTCTTCCTTCCGCCAGCCTAAATAATTATTTTATATACTTTTCTTTTTTCTTCTAAACGTGTCGATGGCAATCTAAATTGTGTCGGCTTATAACTGAGCTATTAGTTTGGCACTTTCGGTAGCGTCCATCAGGTCCTGTAGTGAACAAATACCAGGACACACAGGATATTAAGTGCCACATCGTTTGTGGAACAGCACCACATTTACTCTCCAGGAATACTTTCCCCTAAAACACCAAAATCAAGAAGTCGCCTGAAAAGATAGCTCCAAATTTTCTTTTATCTAAAACCTACCAATATAAAATGACAAAATGAAATGATGGATGATAGAAATTCTGGCGTAAGTTGCGGGGATCAACTGGATGCGAGACGCAAGGGACCAGTCAATGTCGCCACATTGGGGGATATTTATGTCCAGCACTGGACGTCTTTCAGCTGAAATGATGACATCATAATCTCGCCTCATTCTAACAAATCAGAATCCACCGTTTTCCCAACACTACGACGCATCCCCAAAACCAGTCATTACATCTAATTTCAATTCGTGGATTAGCGATAATAGTTCGTTGAGTGATTTTTTACTCGGCGCAAACAATAAAACAGCAACTCGTAATTACAGATCACTTCGCGCCATTTACATCATTAAGTACTTACGTTCTCGTTAACAGTTACTTCGTTAATTAATATGGGTATTTAAATTGCAATCTTTCTTGATCGTTTTTCCTTAATTAAGACGCAGTTTTCTTCGGTTTGTGGGAGATAGTTATGTCGAGGGTTTGAGAAGTTATTGGGCTGTTAAGTTTAGTGATAAACATGGAGAGGTACGAGTATACGACCTGGGATGTGAAGCGCATCAGAGCCATCACAGACAGCAATGTATAATAATATAATATACTAGCTGATGCCCGCGACTTCGTTCCCGGTAACTTTGATGGGTGACTAAAAAAATGTTTGGTGTGGACAACCCTTAATACTTAGGGGTATGAAAAATAGATGTTGGCCGATTCTCATAGATACCGGATAAGCACAAAAAATTTCATCAAAGTCGGTCAAGCCGTTTCGAAAGAGTATGGCAACGAAAACTGTGACACGAGAATTTTATATATTTAATATAGGTATGTATAATGTTGGTAATTATATGAACAAGAAATTGGTTTAAGAGCAAGTAAGCAGTATGTAAGTAATTTCTCAGAAACAGCTACCTACGGAGTCTGAATTTGTGCCCGGTTGTTGACTGCCCCCCCTAATACGTAGGACTGAAACAAAGCAGGCGAAATGTAGGTTAACTAGGGAGTCTTCTGCCTAACCTTTCGGGAATTACAGGTGTGATGTTATGTTATGCAAGCAATATCAGTTGAGAACAAGAACAATAGTAAACTTTAGAGGAAAAGTTCTAATTGTCACCTGAAATTCATATCAAACCCTGCTCGAAACGAGGATGAAAATATACCAATAAATTCAAAGAAATGTAGGTAACAATTTTGAAAAAATATAACCTACTCACTAGAATTCAGACTAGCTAACTGCTGCCTACAAAACAACAACTTAATTGTCTTTCAATTGTCTGGTGTTTATCAACAATGTAATCGATAGTTTTTTATTAATTTCTAATGTCAACTGCCACTCAGTCACGCTACACCAAGAAGGAGCAAACACGCTTGAATAATCAACAACTTCAACATTGTATACTACTGCCAATTAGCAAGGAAACCTATTAACCACCTATTCAACATCACACATAAACTATCCATGTCTATCTACATTTAAAACAATGAATAACCAATAGAGCAAGACATCATCAAGCAAAGAATTTAACCCCTCAACTACCATACCCACCGGTAATGACATTGGACGCGAAAAAACGTCCTCATGGTTGAAATTCAAAAAAAGAAAAAAGTAACCCGCTGCTCGCGACTCGAGACCCGTTGACACAAACTACAGAAATGGGGCCGAGACTCTCTTAACTAATTTCTTCCATCGCTACCGTATACAGAGAGTGTTAATTGCCCTGTGCGACAGAGATGGATGTACAAATTAGTAGCATGTGTGAAAAGGACAGTCGTTAACACGGCAGGAAAATAAAAAGTTGTTCATACCAGTTGCAGCACACACACAGTAGCGAAGGCTCGTTAAGTCACTGCTTTTAACCCTTTAATGAGTGGTTATGTTTGATTAAAAAACATGATTTTAGTGTAACTGTTTATTTTACTGTCTGTATCGACTGTCGTGACTGTTAAGTGGGGAATTTTAATAATTTGTTTAATTGTTTATAAATGTGAGGTAATTATTGCAAATGTATGCGAAATATTTAGTATTCGTGGTTATTTTTTTATGTTAGAGCTACAGCTGCTTTTTTTCTGCATATTGTACGAATTTGTGTAGAAAAACTGGTTTGGTTGCTCGACTAGCGTTAAATAATCTACTTATTCATGCAATTAATGTTTTATTTTGTAGGACAAACTGTGTTACTTGTATCAAAACATGAGAATTAACTTACGACTTTAGCTAATTAATTAATAATTTATAGACGCTGGATCATTGAGTATTCTTCGCTTATCTATTAGGCCAATGCATACTGATAACATTCCTAGAACTTTTAATTACACATTCAATAGATGGGTACATACGTTTGTTATATACGGCAGAAATTACACGTTTTTGCATAATTATTTATTACAAATGGTTTTGTTATCACACGTGATTGCGATTAGAAATAGGTCTACAGGGTGGTGCCGACAATACGACAATAAATGAAACCACTGGTAGTTCTAGTTCATAGGAACATTATTAAACTATCAAATAAATCTTATCAGCAAAATAAAAAGTTGAAAAAAAAAACAATCAAACTAAGTAGCATAAAACTGTAAACGAAATACATTACAATTTACAAACAAATATTGGTTTACTAACCTTAGGAATAATTTGCACCGATTAACGTGTGGAAATAAAATGTAACAAACTAATTTGGCAAAGATATTTAGATAGATTAGTGTCGTATCGTCGGCACTACGACGGTGTTAAGATTTATTTGATAGTTTAAAAATGTTCCTATGAACTAGAACTACCAGTGGTTTCATTTATTGTCGTATTGTCGGCACCATCCTGTATATGTCATTGAAATGAATGTTTCATTCATAAATACATTCATTTCTAAGTAGATAGTTTATACTTTGAGTATATATGTCTGTTAAATATCATACACATACAGATGCATGTATCATAAAAAAATGGAGTTTAATCATTGCAGGACTTTCTGTATATATTTTGAAGACATATTGCATTCACCAATCTATATGTCAAGGAATGAACTATTTTAGAACACTACATTTCCTTGCAAACCAAATTTATTTGGTATTAGATCTCTATTTTCACACGAATTCCAGAGAAATCCCACCCGCCATTAAACCAAACACCAAAAAATCCGTCCTCTGGTCTAAAATACCCCTCACAGCGTTCAACAGTTACATCAACCCGCTGACAAGTTGACGGCGATTGGCACCGAGCAAGGCACATCGGTATCCACGATATGGTTAATTAGTAATAAAACCTTGCCTTCTTCGGTCGCCAGGACCGCGTTTGAGGGTTATCTCTGATACTTTGTTAGCAATAAATGCGTGTAATAACACTGCAATTGTGAATCGATTAGGTTTCGACGCCATGATGAATTTTTGATTTATATGTATGGTTTGAAGTATTCTGATTGTTGTGTTCTGGTTTTCTTTGATTTTATTATCATGGTTTTATTTGTCAAGGGTACTGAAAATAATACCCTATACCTAAAATACAACTGCGTTAGGTATGGGTTGAGTTTGGAAACCATTTTATTTCTTGAATTAAAGAATAATTATTGAGTTATTATTTGAGCTACGTTCTATGATGGGAAAGTAAAAATAAATAAGACTGACATAAGCTATCGAAGTCTCTGTCGGAACACGAAAAGGTTTAAAAGCGATTATCGCTTTAAATACCACAAAGAGCTTACTGGAAACTAAATCGTAAAAGAATTTTTTATTCAGAGATAAGTGACGAAAAATATTTATTTATTTTGTGTGTAAGATATTTCTTTCGAATTAAACCCTCTTATTTAGAAAGTACTGACTTACACAATAACACTGAAATTGTAACAGTAAAACCCCTTTTTTTATTTTACAAGTCATCCATGTTGACATGGCCCATTGTGTAATTACATACAGCGATCATTTACATAGCAAGCAACAAAATTTGCATACAGATTTGGGGTCGACAGAGAAAAAACAGCATTCTCCATCTGCGCTCACAGCAAGGTGCAAGACAAACAGACAGAAACGGGTATCAACAACTCATAAATGACAGGATATGATCAAATATAGAAGTCATTACATGATTACAAGCCACTTACCACCTTTTAAAATCTTATACACATGTATTACGGCGTTTTTCTTACCACCGTAGATGCAAAAATGCTTAATTTTTTTTTTTAGTTTAATTAATTGTATTGGACATCTGAATTCCCTTAGGATCCAGTTGGGATTGATAAAAACAAAACATAACATCACGCCTGTAATCTCCGAAGGGTTAGGCAGAGGTGTATGTATGTTTAAGTCCCATGTAATAGGAGGCAAAAAATGCCGTCCTAATATCAACTGCTTGATAAAAAAGTCTGCTCGATAAATAGTGGTAGCCTAGTGCTGTGAGCGTCGGACTGTGAAGTCATAGGTCCCAAGTTCGAAACCAAGACACACACTTCTGATTTTTCGGAATCATGTGGATATTGTATGATTGACACTTGCTTCGCCGAAGGAAAACATCGTGAGGAAACCAGCATGCCTGAAATATATTTTTCGACGGCTTGTAAAGCAGAGTCAGAGGCCAATGAGCGGCTTAAAAACTTGGACACCAGGTTAGGCACTGACCACACGATAATGAGAGACCTGACCTGCAAAGTCACATCATCATCATCCGCCTATAATGTTCCCACTGCAGGGACTCAGGCCTCCTCTCTAGGAGAGGGATGGGTTATCTACCACGCGGGCCCAGTGCGGATTGGTTGATGTAACATGTCTTCGAATTTTTTGGTTCTAAGACATTCCGATTTCCTCACGATGTTTTTCTTCACCGTTTTGAGAGCAGTAGTGATGAAATAAATTACACAAAGTAATGCACCTGACTGGGTTCGAACCCATGACTTTGCACATCAAATCGTTTTTTTTTATTTATATGTGTGTTTAACTACATATTTAAGAAAAAAAATTAGTTATCGACACTCGAAATATTTTGAAAATGTTACCATCTATTTGAATGAAGTTCGGAATATACCTACACATTTTTGTAGGGTAAGTAGCCACTATTGATGTCCATTGTGACAATGCGTTTTAATTTAACAGGACATCTGCCTAGCCTTTTTCGAACTATGTTGGCGTCGGCTTCCAACCTTCCCAAATCTAATAAGCTAAATATATAGTAGTATTTTACATGGAGAGACTGCTTTTTTGACCTCTGCAACCTAGTTATCAGACTGGCTGGTTGTCAGATTTTGGGGCTTCTGTACTGCCAGTAACTTACAAAATAGGTTCTATGAAGAGAATATTCATTTAAGTCAAAGCCGAACCAAATAATAATAATAATAATAATAGTAAATTAACCACATAACATTATATAAAGTTAAAACAGTTGTTTTTTGACGAGCCAAAGTGATGATTTCATTCGAATGCAATACTACAATTACAGTCTAATTATCACTAATATTAATGATGTTATCGTGTTTATATAAACATCGTTAATTAATGAAATAACTTGATTGCATAAACTTGCTAATTATTATCAATTAGGAATTTACAGTTAAGTTAGTTTTTAGTGCAACTGATTTGTTTGTAAAGACGTTTAAAGTTTTTTGTTTAATATTCATTGTTATTCTCATACTAATTATTTCCATTCATGGTATTGATAATAACTAGTATCAATAATAACCTTTTTACTTGTAATAATATCTTTAAATGTCGTTGTTTACTTTAAAATGAGTTTTTCCTGAGTTACACAATGCACTGTTATAAGTTGATGACATAAACTATTATACTTTTTGTGTTAATTGTTTGGACTATTGTCACTATTGACACAAAAAGTAAATACGTCAATATTCTTGTCAATGGCACAAGGCTGTGTCTATTTTGATTGCCCAGTTTCTTCTTTGGTCTGAGTTTAATTCCACAAGAACTCTTTTAAAATACTCAATAATCACCACAGAAATTGAAGTAATATAGTTTAGATCATAAATTACACAGGACATTATAGAACTATACCAACTTATATTATATGCCGATGCTATCCCAATTCACCATAAAATTAAACCCTTAACAATTTCCATTTAAAGCCTAAAAAAATATGTTCACTCGGCTAACAGGCGTAGTCACCTCACAATAATCTGTGTCAATAAAAAATTAAACAGAATATAAAAACGGGACTGGCAGAGAAAAACAAACTGTATGTGTTATCAGTTAAATGTGTCATAAAACGTTAATTGCCTGCAGTAATTGCAATAAAAATTAAAAGTTATTGCATTATGTTATCGCGGGGTCACGGAGACATGACTGTGTGTATATATGCATAATAGAGATTTGCGATATTTGTTGAGTTTCTATATTGTTCGATAGAAGAAGATCAAAGAAACGATTTATGAACTGTGTAAAGGATGTTATGGCAAGAAAGGAGGTGTCTAGTGAGATGACGAGAAACAGAGAAGTATGGAAGAAGAAGACATGCTGCACTGACCCCAAATTAATTGGGATAAGGGCAAGAGAATGATGAGATTGGTGAGTTAAAGAAAGAGTTGCAAAGATATATTTGTTCGGTAGTCTAAATTACTACTACAGTTATGACTGCCTCGTAGCTCTGGTGGTTAGAAGTGCGACTGTGGAGCCTGAGGTTCTAGGTTCGATTCCCGGGAAGGGAAAGCGTTATTAAGTTTTTCCATCAGGAATTTTTCAGTAGTGTAGTAGCCACGTTGACGTAGGTAGTCAGGTTCTGTGCCCGGTTTATGGCAAGAAGTCATCTATTACATGGGACTTAGACATAACTGGGTAAATTTTAGTGTGCTATAATGTACACCTCTGCCTACTCCTTTTTCTTGGCGGGTGAAAAATCAACAAATAACCCCTCCCGCTCTTGGGCAGAGCGAAAGGGAGTGTCAGACTTCTACTGACTAAAAACCACCCATGTTCCTTCTTAGGCCTTCATGTCGAGGCCGCGGTATCTCTTGCGAACAACCCGCAGCCCCGACGGGCACCTCTGCCTACTCCTTAAGGGATTATTGGCCTGATGTTATAATGATTAACAATATATCAATCAGCACGTCTCCCTCCAGTTCAACTTCCCGTCTTTCTGGATGCAGCTAACTATATACCAGTATTTTACATGGACCGAATGACTATCTGACCTCCACAACCCAGTTACCGTTAAAACGATACCCCTTTGTAAGACTGCCCAATCAATACAGTTTTAAAATAATCAAGAAATTATAAGTAAACAGGCGAAGGTCGCGACCTAAGACCGGCTTATCGATAAGTAAAAACTATGACTTCATGAATTTCTTTGCGGCTCAGTAATTGTAAGTACTGACGGATGCATGTGATAACCTCTGATTTCTGCATTCCTGGTACTTTGGTGACGGGAAATAACTTAATTAACGACTTTTTGTTGACAGGATGAATAATTAAAATTAATCGGATAATGTCAATAGGTTAGCAACGTTTAGTTTTTTGGGTGGCGGAAAAAGAAACATGATTAAGCACAAAAACATTCAAAGGGCAATCAACATCGGCACCGTAAAAGGATTATGGTTGCTATTATCAATCCTATTAAAACATGGTGATTATGACGAAGAGTTACACTAACGTAAATAGTTGTGAAGTCAGAGTGGAAGAAACCCAAACACGAAGACGGTTACCACGTTATCCTGTAAATCATTCCTGGCCTCCAGTTTGTCATCCGTTATTCAGAATTTTACGGTGTGACCAGTTGTTAGTGACCTGAAATTCTGACATCCAGTCTTACCAAAGAGTATCGTATTACCTAGTATTAACTGGGTTGTGGAGGTCAGATAGGCAGTCGCTCCATGTAAAATACTGGTACTCAGCTGCATCCGGTTAGACTGGAAGCCGACCCCAACATAGTTGGGAAAAGGCTAGGCACGACGATGATTCAGAATTTTACGGGTAATTTTAATAATTTGTTTTTCATACCGCCACATTACACCATTGCCAATCTTGAAAGCCAGAATCAACAGCGGTGACCACCACAAAAGTGTCAAGACATTGAAGCTCGACGAAGTCTCAGAGAAACAATTGAACTGTATTTTAGTTCGCATCGAAATTAATCGGAAAAGAACAGCAGACTTGAGGAAAAAAGTAATTTCCACTTCCTTCAAAAATCAGCAGGAGAAAGAACAAGGCCAACAGGCACAAGGGGAACGTATACAACTAGGATAAGCCCAGTTGCGTGCACCACGGATAACTATATTGTTATCAATACTAATGGGTCCTAAGCTGTGAGCAACAATATTTGATTCCATTATCAGGTATGGCAAAAAATTTAAGATTTGATGTTTTTCATTTATAAAATAAAAACTAATATTTTATATTGCATTTTCATTCACTTATCATGTCAGCAAACAACTTACTCCAGCCCCAACCAGCTGTTTCGCAGAAATCCGATACGTACCCGTCGCAAGCGCAGTTCGGATCACAACGTTGATACTCCGCTAATTTATGGCACTCACAATCACTTTTACTGCCTTCTCAATTACTTCGCTTCCTGCACAAATCAATGTTATTAATATTACTGGTAATTTTATTGTTCATTCTGAGAAATACAATTTCTTATCAATGATGAGGAGCGTCAGTCTGGACTCGATTTACATTCATACTGTTGAAATTATTTTTAGAAACTATTGACGGCTAAATAGCTGTGATTAAGTGCCACAATCTGAGACAAATACTAGTTTCCACTGGTTCTTCAAAACGGTTCTACGATAGAATCAATAGGGATATTTTTTCCGACTCACTAGGATACAAAATGTACAAAATCGTAGAACCATTGGAACCAAAAATACCCATTTGTTCTACTGTACAAATCATTATCCTGCCCTTATCCCAATTTATTTGGGGTTGGTGGTAGCATGTCTTATTCTTCCATCTTCTCTATTTAATATATTCATCTTTTTTAGCCATATCATCCTGCAGACAGTCCATCCATCGATTCTTTGGTCTTCTTCTGCTCTTACAGTCATCTATATTCATACTCACTACATTTATCTCATTCCTCCGCATCACATATCCATACCACGATAACCGATTATAATTTTTCTTCAGGAGGCCAGAATCATGAAGAATATTAGATACCTTTATTTTATATTGCATGAGAGTGGTGGCCCAGTGGTGGCGGCCCCGACTTACGAACAGTAAGTCGTGGGTTTGATCCCAGGCAGGCGCATTACTTTGTGTAATTTATTTCATCACCGCTGTTCTCAAAACGGTGAAGGAAAACATCGTTAGGAAACCGGCGTGTCTTAGAACCAAAAAATTCGAAGACATGTGACATCTACCAAACAGCACTGGGCCCGCGTGGCCCATCCTTCTCCTAGAGAAGAGGCCTGAGTCATGATGAAGATAATAATATTATATAAGAAATCAGTCCCGAAAATCACCTGCAAAACCCTGGCCTCAGGTAATCCATGCGTGCTGTTACATTCATTAATACCCAATAACCTAAAACGGTGCTGAAACAACAATCATAAATCATGCAATTGAAGAATTATGATCATTGAAATTCTTAAACGCAGTCATCCGGGAACATGTACCATTTTCACATACACCAGGCTACATTTAAACCAATACCTAAATAATACAACTATTTTTACCGGATTTTCAACGCTGTGCTTAGTGCAGAGAGTAGAAATTCCAATAATACAGAGATTCGGTTAGGTGTTGATTAGAGTTGGTGAAAACGGGGCTTTAGTCGGTTTTGTAGCAAATACGTAAATTGGTGTGTGTTTATAAATAATTAATTGCAAGATCGTTAACTACTAATCATCGACACGGTATTGTTAAGATCTAGACGATTGTTAATAATTATGTTGTGTTTGCACATCGCTTTTTATTGTACAGAGGGACTTATTTTGTAGCTCATAGAAAAGTTTATAAAACACTAACTGATAATAAATTATATATTTAAACCTTCCTCGAGAAGCACTCTATCCATTGGTGAAAACAGTATGAAAATGGGTGCAGTATTTTTTGAGTTTCTCGCGAACAGACAGTCAGACAGACGCGGTGGGGGACTTTGTTTTATAAATTACTAGCTGATGCCCGCGGCTTCACCCGCATGGATGTCGGTCAAATTATATACTAAAACCTTCCTCTTAAATCACTTTATCTATTAAAAAAGAAACCGCTTCAAAATCCGTTGCGTAGTTTTAAAGATTTAAGCATACATAGGGATATAAGGACAGAGAAAGCGACTTTGTTTTATACTATGTAGTGATAGTGATAGTGATGTAGTGATAGTGATGTAGTGATAGTGATGTAGTGATAGTGATGTAGTGATAGTGATGTAGTGATAGTGATGTAGTGATAGTGATGTAGTGATAGTGATGTAGTGATAGTGATGTAGTGATAGTGATGTAGTGATAGTGATGTAGTGATAGTGATGTAGTGATAGTGATGTAGTGATAGTGATGTAGTGATGTAGTGATAGTGATGTAGTGATAGTGATGTAGTGATAGTGATGTAGTGATAGTGATGTAGTGATAGTGATGTAGTGATAGTGATGTAGTGATAGTGATGTAGTGATAGTGATGTAGTGATAGTGATGTAGTGATAGTGATGTAGTGATAGTGATGTAGTGATAGTGATGTAGTGATAGTGATGTAGTGATAGTGATGTAGTGATAGTGATGTAGTGATAGTGATGTAGTGATAGTGATGTAGTGATAGTGATGTAGTGATAGTGATGTAGTGATAGTGATGTAGTGATAGTGATGTAGTGATAAGACATGATGATCAATTTGACGATGGTCTTCAAATGTTTGACCTTTAGAACTCTCTGCGTTCTCTCTCACATTAAACCCTTCACATTGAAACCTGCCTTCAAAACCAGAGTGAACAGTCATCTTCTGGGCACGTTTATTCCATAATAGACCTCTTCCATCGCTATCTAAAGCGTGATCGAGGTGAAGAAAAATATTTTACTAAGTGTATGATCGTAGTATGATGAAGTGGAAATTATGTTTTTCCTACTCCTCCGCTATTATTTTCTGATTAATTTCATTGCGGGATCCAAGACAGTTAAATCGTTTCTTCGACTTCGTCGGTCTTCATTGTCTCGGCGCTTTTCTTGTGGTCGCCACTGTTGATTCTGGTTAACAGGAGTTACAGTGGTTTGGGAATAGTGTGGCGGGCTTGTCCCATTTTAAAAAAAGTGTATGATCAGGATCACTTCTCCAAAAAAAACTGGGCAAGTGCAAGTCGGACTTGCACATGAAGGGTTCCGTAGGTAACATTGTAGTAGATATTGAGAGATTTTTCATGTTATTTTAGCACCATAGACTTCTTACAGGTTTTCCTGTAATCTATAAGTGTTGAACTAATTTCTGTATTTTTTTTAAATTTTATGTTTAGTAGTTTCGGAGAAAAGGGTCACGAGTGATCCTCTATCAGTTCCAATTTTCCTTATGAGGTACGGAACCCTAAAACCATAAGAATACTATAGTGTGACCATCTTCAGGTAAACAGTTTACAATAGAGCCTCGGCGTCTTTATTTCCCAAAGCTGTGATAGTGTGCTGTTGTCATCATCATTTTGGGCCTATCCTAGGCTTCAATAAATTGAGGATAATTCACATAACTAGCTACATGAGGGTGTAGAAACTCCCGTCGGGGCTGCGGGTTGTTCGCAAGAGAAACCGCGGCCTCGACATGAAGGGCTAAGAAGGAACATAGGTGGTTTTTAGTCAGTAGAAGTCTGACACTCCCTTTCGCTCTGCCCAAGAGCGGGAGGGGTTATTTGATGATTTCCCACCCCCAAAAAAAAAAAAAAAGGATCAGCAAATATAAAAAGGATAACCATTTGAAACAAGCCATGCGACAAAGTTCATTACTCATTGTAGAGCCTTATCATACTCTCATACAATTTCTTTTAACTTATGTTCTGGTCCTTAGTTGCGTAAAATGCATACAAAAATGCCCAGAAATGCGTGTATTTACACACAATTTGTGTTCATGCGGTCTTGTTATCTTCAGTTATAATATATCTGCCCGTCAGCATTCCCCTTAACCGAGCAATTACACAGAAATCAGGGTAAGCACGGTATGTCGGGAGGAAGTATTTTAACAAGCGGTTTTACTTACAAATAGCCCACTTAACTTGTGATTACTTATCGCAATAACTACGCTCATATATTTGCAGCATTACATGGAAATTGTTATGACAAACCTACATTTTGAGACAGCCATCTTGCTAAGACTATCATTGCTGATTTTGTACGAGACCCTAAAGAAAGTTGCCATAAAAAACCAGCATTGAACATCGACAAAGAAATTATTAGGGTGTTGTTTTTTTATAACATGTTTTTAGCATTCAGATCTCACCGCTGTAATTTCGAAATGAATGCTTATGGTCTTCAGAATATCTTCGACAATGTTCGTAAGCGGCAAAAGTAAAATGGACGAACGGACCTTAAATATTACGATAAAAGACCAGACATTTAGTGTTGGGTATTAAAGACCAATTCCGAGTTGAATATTTTAAAAGATGATGCTTTAGCGCCCAATTTTAAGATGATTTACTGGTACTTACTGGAATGACAACTCAAGTTGGTGATGTGGTCGGTTTCACGCTAATTTTCCATTAAACTCACTCCTCTTATTAGTATATAATCTCCTCCCCATTCAAAAAAACGGTAAATGCTATAGAATAATTAACAAAAACAATTTTCCCTCTAATCATTTTAATAAACCAAACAAACCTCCAATTTCTTCATCATAAACTCGTAAGCCATTTTCTGCTTTTGATGACTTAATTAAGAAATCACCATTTCATCAAAGAAACCATCTCAATTCAGTTATCAAGTAAAATTAGGCTCCAAGCGCAATCACGGTTGCGTCCCAACACTATAATCAGTCAGACATAAAACTGACTTGATAGCGACTCTCTTATAAATAAATATAAATTAAAACAAGTCGGATTTCGCTTACAAATTGTGTCCAAATCGAGTTTATAGGTCATAAAACTAATGTGAGATAAAATGGTGAATTTATAATTAACATTAATGGCTTCAAACTATTAACGGCTACCGGAAAAACTCCGAATAGAGACATAAAAATAAATATATATGTAGATTTGGAGATAAACGTTTTTATATTGAATAAAACGTCACGATGCGGTTAAGAGGCTGCACTCTCTGAAGATTGCACTTAGGCATCCTTATCAATCACAAAGCCACCACAATCGGTTTTTTTTGGATTCATATGATGCTGGACTAATAAAAAACATCTACCGAAAATGATTGCAAGTCAGTAGAGAAAATACTGACACGTCTATAGACTGTATGCCAATCGTGGGTAGGCATTATTTGAATTTCAAACAGTTTTTTAATTTTTTTCAAACTGGTTTTTTTGTTCTAATTAATCTACACTATTATTATAAAGTGGAACGATTCGTACTTTCGTATGTTTGTACCTAATAAATTCAAAAATACAGGATCGATTTCAAAAACTTTTTCACCATGAGAATGTTACATTCTTCTTCTTTCTTTTTTAGAAAAACACAAGGAATTTCTCCTGTATCGTGGGTGCGTTCACATTATCCAGTAACAGGCTATACTTATTTATTGCAAGTTTAAAAAATAAATATACTCTGGCGAAGCTGGGACGAACCGCTAGTGTTTTGTATGTAATAGCTCCCTACTACAAATAACCTAAATCCAACAAGAAAAATCTTATTTTCGTAATTCCAAAAAACTTTCTCACCGTCTAACCCTTAACCGACCGGCCGAGATAAGGCGTATTCGGGTATATTTCTAAGTTAATTGGTATCGAGGCGGTGTGTTCACTAGAACACATATTTTTTATTTGGGTGGGCACCTCACATGCATGCTACTTATTCTTGATAATTTCTCGGCTTCTTTCATTTTAATACGGTGGCAATGTTTGTATTAAGATTACTTACTTCCTAAATTACACAAACAGGTTACTAAAAGTATCGACAATACTCTATGAATATTAAACCTGCTTACTTGCCGGCGTTTAAGAAACATCTTTATTTAAAGTATTCTTCGTGTGGTCCGAAGTTTAAAAGAATAAGTGGATTATTTTTTTTCGCGACTCAGTAATTTCGTCAATTTTTTTTATGAGGCTGTGTTTCGCCATGCAATAAGAACCATTTTCATGTCTAAGCACCACCTAAGAATCGGAACTGAAGTGTTCACTGAGCAGATTTAGAAGAGCTTTTTTATATTCCGAATAGGCTTGCATTTAGCCGTAACTCGCCTTATGTGGTCCGCCTATAGCACCTATGGGTGGAGTACACTTGCTTAGAAGAAACTGATTTACAAGAACTTAGAAGTAGAAGAGATTCTAGATATAACGATGCGATAATTCGCTCCAATGTTTGTATTTCTTGATGAAAGGAGGTGTCTGATGAGATGAGAAGTAATAGAGAAGTATGGAAGAAGAAGATATGCTTCAAATAAATTGGGATAAGGCAGTCAGATGATGAATGGCGATGATATCAATCTATTCAGCTTATGTACTCCTAAGCTTCGCTTATAATTAGGTCTAGAATAAGAAAGGTTTGTCCCAACTCTTACACGAATCTTCAAATCTACCAGACCACCCGACAACAACAAGACGCCGATATTAATATTAATTAGAAAAAGTCAATTAAAACGTAATAAAAACATAATGATCATAATTGCCTTTATGGATGGTCGTTAGTTCGCTTAATTATAGAAAATATTGTGGCCCCCTATTGCGCCACAGTTGCCTAATTTGTGTATTCACAACACCTGTGTATTAATTTCTTGAATTATAAAGTAGTTTAC
The DNA here is from genome assembly GCA_949774965.1 of Diarsia brunnea. Taxonomy (NCBI): domain Eukaryota; kingdom Metazoa; phylum Arthropoda; class Insecta; order Lepidoptera; family Noctuidae; genus Diarsia; species Diarsia brunnea. The sequence goes on from OX459019.1 coordinate 6,069,229, forward strand.
GTCAATTTACAACTTTATGCTTTGTAGCGAAACTCTTTGAGAATGCGTTTTGATAGTTTTTACATTACTAATTTTATTTGATATCTTTATCTCTATAAGTAATATAAATAAAGTCGCTTTTAGTGTCAGTTTGTGAGACAGCGTTGATCTTCAAAAGTGTGGAACGGATTTTGATGCAATTTCATTAACATTTAGATAATTCAATTTGAAAGGTTTGTTTTTATAATACAGTAATATTAAACATAGTTATAAAAAATAATCTTGACGTAAATTAATTTACATGTTTAACCATATTAACATAAATGTCAGAATTATGACAAATTTATTATTTGTTGGTTAATGTATCTAGTAAAATAAAAACATAAAACTGTATTTCTTTTATTATTAATAGGTGAACTTTAATCATAAAATTACTGTTAAAAATGCACCAGGGTAATAAATTATTTCCTGCTGAGAAAAAAAGTACTACCGTTAAGATGTTTCAACTAGCCTCCTTTCCTTACACCTGTAATCTTCTAGAGGTTAGACAGAGGTAGTAAATAGTACACCCACATTTTATTAGTGACGTCTAAGTCCCATTTAAATAAGGGCCGACGAGCTTATTGCCACCAACCGAGCACAAATCTGGCCTACAAAAAAATATCTGATGGAAAAACCAAATATGTACTTAATTAATTTAATTTTACTCGATCACAAACCCTACTTATCAGTTTAAATTATGCGAAATTATCATGTAGTTTTTGAACATGAAACTACACTAATTTTTAAAACTTAGATTAATCTTTAAATCCAGCACTATCATAAAAAATAACCGTATTATTATCTTTCTTTTAAATGTGTTAAAAATTACGACTAAATATCTCAAACTTAATATCCTAAAATAATAAATCGTACTAACGGCGACACATTAAGTTAGACAGTACCAGCACAACCCGACCTCGCTTTGTTTGAGCTTCCCGGACAATTAGAGATCAGCTTAATTTGGTGTAGCGGACATTGATTGGTCGTTGTGAAAATCCGACTTTACGATCACATAATTGAGTACTTTTCATTTTTTTTGTCCGTAACGAAAATGTTATAACTAAGTTGTTGTATCGAAATTGTAACCTTGTTACGAAAAAGTAATTATTAAGCTTTATCCACGGTGTTCAATATTTTTGTTTCTTCTTAATTATTTATGTATTATATTTTCATTACACAGGACGTGATGTGTGCAGTAGTGGATTACCTACTTAATCAATTTAAATAAAGTATTAATAATAAAAAGAAAGCGATTTTTTTATTAGAATTAGGTAGGTAACATAACATAACAAAATAAAGGTTAATCCTTAAAAATACACAAATCTTCATCATTCATCTAAACATAAACTTTGGGTTTGTCACGAATTTGAAGCAATTCAGTAACTTTAAAGCAAAATATTTGATTATTTACTAATCTCTATTTACGATCAATAACAAACGTATTTTATATTTATTTATTGATCAGATCACGATTCACCTCTTTTTGAGTCAAATTCGGTTAAAATATTCATGGTACATACAGCTTTATATTCATCATTTTCGTAACACGTAACATTTTAGTAACAAAATGCTACTAAAATGTAAGAAAACCTTTTCGTAACGTTACGAAATGTTACTAAAATGTAAGCCCAAAATAACCTCAAAAGTAAATTGACTGCAAAACACAATGTTAAACGTTCAGAAGAAGAACTAAGTAAAAAGATAATATTCTACTAATTAACATATCAAATTCACCGTCATGTATCTAAATTACTTACCGAACTATCGTGTTGTAAATGAATAATAACGAAAATGTTTCTTCGGAGCTCCGCTTACGACTTTCACAATAAAATGGTTGATCGATGCGTTTGACAGTTTCGTAATAGCCATTTAGGTTCAGGCTAGTTTTGCCAATAATAAAATTTACGATTGCGTTCAGAAATGCCAAGAAACCAGTGTAAAAATTGCTAACGAAACTGATTGTTACTAACTTGTAAAATATTGAGACAAGGAAATAAAACTATTTATAATTAATTATATATCATGAAAACCCCAAATAAACAGAGATTTAAATACTAGGGGATATGTATAACACATTAAATACAATTCACGCGTAATAAATCGAATTTTAAAGCCATTTTAACGAATCCAAATATTTGAAAGCTGATAGTGACACTACGCTTTTTGTATGAAACAAAATTTGGAGTGGTATTATATTAAATGTTTTTGTAAAAAATATATAGAATAATAAGTCATGAGACTATCTACGAATGAACTGAATATATATCTGTCAAATACAACGCGGAGATTAAAAATTACAAGATGTATTTATTTGACTTTTTTAGTTTCCAAATTAACGACATCGTTTTTATTCTGAAATGTACAAATTTTTTGAAAAATACTCAATTATCTTCTCGTACACTCTAAAGGTAGCTTCTATTCATAAAATAAAATATAAAAATCAGAAATTATCATAAAATAAAAATGAGGTGCACTATGGAGAAGAATGGAGAAGTTGACCTGACTTCTCCATGGGGAACATAGGTCATTGGGGCCACTAAATCGTGGCTCGTAAAAGTTTACTGTCCATTTTTATGTTTGTTTGTGGCCCAATATCGGTTTAACCCTCCACAGTGGATTTGATTGCCTGCTTATTGACTTGTGCTGTGGGGTGCTATTAAAAGCGAGCATGATACGTTAATTTGGTCAAAATTTATAATATTTTATTTTTGGTCTCACATTTCAGTTGCACACTATTTGTCAGTGCCATATTGGCAACGTAGTGCAACTGAAATTCGACACAATGAGCCTCCTATTATACATAATTATTGTTTTACTAATATATCTGCTTATTGATTTAAGTTTAACTATTATTTTGTTAATCTATGATTAATAGTTTTTCTAGTCAAATTTTTCTCACAACAATATTACTGTTAACTATTTAAAACAGTAAGTCTATTTCACTAGAAAAAATATTCCATAGATAGCTAATATAATGTCTAGTGATTTTTTTTACACACTACGCTTAGTTTTTATTTCTGAGATTTTATGCACACTGTCATTAGAGTTCCATTTTCAAAAGTTGTTAAATTAATTCCTCACAAAACAAGATTACCATTGGTAGATGTAAATTTCGCCTTTTGCTGTGAAAACCTCCTCCAACGGCTAGAATCGCTGTAACTAGCACCCAACCCCACGTAGCCCAAACGAGCGTCATTGACGCTTGCACAAAGGAACCGCCACATGACGATACGGACGTGTCGCGACTCTAAACGGACCACTAAATATTTAACAGTTTACCTTTATTTTGTACTAACTCAAAATGGTGGAAATATAAACATATTATCTAGTATTAATTTAAAAGGGTTTTGATGTGTTTAATGATCGTTATGTTCGGCTTCTGTACGGGTAGGAGAGGATTTTATATTTTTATAATTCATAGGCCAGTTGATTCTTTGATATGGTCTCATTCATACCCTAGAGTTGTAGGATGTGAAAAAAAAACCACGTTGTATAATTGTAATAACTTTTTGAAAGAGTTTATGTTCAAATCTTTCAGTTTTACTGTAATAGCAAGTAGTCAGTGATCTGAAAGTCTGACAACCAGTCATAACAAGAGTGTTCATTTACCCAGTACTAATTGGGTTACGGAGGTCAGATAGCCCGCCCGGTAACATGGGGCAGTAGATAATAAGCTGCATCCAGTTAGACTGGAAGCCGACCCTAACATAGTTGAGAAAAGGCTAGGATGATGATTTGATGTAGGTAAGATAAAAATACTAGTTCGGGATTAAGCTCGCGTATAGGTGGACTTAGTTTGCTATAATAGTTTTGTGTGTACCTACCTACTACTTATTTCTTTTAATTTTATGTCCGATACCAGTTAAATTCCCGTATTATTAAATAAGGGAATCGGGTATTGCAAATAAACAAATGCAATAAACTAATTAATCATTTAAAAACCCCATAACATGTAACAACCACGTACCAACATTCAGATACCCATCTCCCAATTATGATTCGCCAAGATAGACCAATCATTCATTACGGTCCGTTCATTCATTCATTGAGAGCTAAAATAGCGCGTTTATCTGTCTGTCTGTCTGTCTATCAGTCAGAGGAAGTCATAAAGCACTCAGCATCTAGTCCGTATCGCTCGGTCGCTTGTGTCAACTTGGCATTTCTTTATTGTAGTAAAATTGATGAGTATATGGAAGGAAGACAGATAATGTTACTTTGTGTTTAACGGGTTCTGTATCATTCAGACATGACTTTGTTGTTTATTAAAGTACTTGCTGTTGTCCGCGAACTTCGTATGCGGGAAATGAATATGAAAATGCTACTTCCCTATTCGAATTCATAGGTTTTTTTAAATATCAAGACATGAGCTTCAAAATCGTAGAAGTAAGTTTTTTTTTTAATATTTCTCCACTAAAATATGATCAAATTCATGCCACTGGCTGACCTAACAAGGTGTTATTAAAATACACACATCAAAAGTGTCTAGGGATCAACATATATTTTTGCAATAACTTTTCTCCTGATTGATATTAATTAAAATTTTCTTTAAGGATTCATCAAATAAAGTGTTTTCGTTTGTCACAGTAACGATAAACCAAGTCACCTTTGCATTAATAAAGAAATTTGCCATTTTCCTAATAAAGGGATTTTTGACATTTGAACCACTAACATTAAAGTTCGAAAAAAAGACTGAAATAACAGTTTTCTTTAAAATTTTATTGGGTAACTTAAACAATTAATAATCCGTGTTTCTACCGCGAACACTAACAACACAAGAACATCGGTTTGGCATACTCAAAATGAGTTCATCCAAATCACGCTGTGGAATGGCCGCCCATGTTCGTTGCAACAACAAAAAAAGGTCTTCTTGCGACTGGATACCCTCCATATTCGGCAGAGCTCTTCTCTGTAGCATATCCCATGCATGCTCAATCGGGTTCAAGTCTGGCGACTGAGCAGGCCAGGGCAGGACATTGATGTTAGCTGCGGCGAGAGTCTGTCTTACAACTCTTGCGGTGTGCGGTCGTGCATTATCATGCATTAACTGAAATAAGGGACCGATTTGCACTTGTAGAGGAACGATGACGTCTGATACAATCGTCTCAGCATAAATTTGAGCGTTGAGGTTGCCTCTGATCCAAATCAACTCAGTTCTTCCGCCGATCCAAATACCCGCCCATACCATGATGGTTCCACCACTATAAGGATGGACTTCCTGGCAGGATTTTAATCGCTGTTGGCGTCCAGGGGTTCTCCAGTGTCGTATACGTCTTGTATCCGGTCTCATACCAAAACGAGACTCATCAGAAAAGCACACGAAACGCCATTGTTCTTCTGCCCAATTTCTGTGTTCAAGAGCCCATTGATATCGAATCCTACGATTGTGCATTGCTATAGGTGGTACCCGTAGCGGTCTTCGGGAATGAAGGTTCACTTCATGCAAGCGGTTTCTGACTGTTTGGTCGCTAATTAAGTTCCCTGAAGAGTGATGAAGCCTCACGGCTAACATCATGGCGGTTATTGTTGGAGCTCTTCGAGTTAAGATTTGAATGTATCGGTCTTGTCTCCGTGTGGTGCAGCGATACCGTCCTCCATGGCGCTCAGCCACGGTACCAGTGCTTCGGTAACGTGTCCAAAGTCGACTGATAACATTCTGACTTGTATTCAGAGCTAAAGCCACAGTACGTTGCCGGGAACCAGCTTCTATCATTCCCACGGCTCTGAGCATTTCTTCCCTGCTTAAATGACGTCGCCGCTCCATAATAACGTTGGTTTTAATCAGTAGTAGGGAAACAGTAGCACTAATAATGTCTTCAATGCGTTGTATGTTTTTATAGGGAAAATATTGACAGCTGATTTTCATCTTTTACTCGAATTTGATTCACAGTTCCTGATTCAAATTATGAAATGCACCAAAAAGGATCCATATAAATTTATAAAATCATAAATTTATTACAAAGCCACATCTCAATCTCAAGAAATCCGCATAAAAATGCTTGATCCCTAGACACTTTTGATGTGTGTAGTTAAAGTTGTGCCTAATGGACACAAGCGCGACTGCTGAGCATGAGGTGAGGGCCTTGGGTTCAATTTCCAAGTTGGATTTTGGTGTATATTATAGAACAATCTATTCAATTCTATTGCAAAGGTGTTGTTGCATTTGTGAAATCTTACTGAAATAAAAATTGTCTGGATTTGTGCCCGTTTCATAGCAATAGACTCGCCTCCTATTACTTAGAAATATTAAACATAACTGGCTAAATGTACTGTACTATTGCACCGCTGCCTAACCTGCCTTATATTACTGAAAAAAAAGACAAATGGCCGTGGTAGTTTAGATTTCAGCCACACACCTAAGGTTTTAACAGCAACACTTACCACGAAACCCAAATATACAATTGCCTGTAACAACATCAATTTTTGTAAAACTACAATAATAATTATTGTGACAGTATTATTGACATGCATTACTCTCCAAGTTTAATAGTCGGCCAAACGATACGATATCTTAATGTGTTCTTAACGGAACAATAATTGTTACAATATAATTATTACGATAGGCTCAATAAATTATTGTGTTCACCATTAATTATGTTTGATTGAGAAATGTGGCTTCTGATAAAAGTGTGCTCGGAGGTTTTTATTGTGGAGTCGTGAATGGAGAAGCTTTGTTTGGTTTTAAATGTTGATTTTAATGTTTATTATGTCCTACATCTGACTAGACGCGGAGATGGCCGATGTAATAAGGTTCTGACTAAAGGTGGCCGAGGTTGGGCCTAAAAAAGGACTGTCCAAAAGCGCATTGGAATGACTATATCGCCAGGAGCGCGGGAAACGGATTGACGAGGGGCAGAAGAAAGGGGAGACCCGTACCCAACAGTGGGTGATTCTGGACAGAAATGATGATGTTTTTCGAAAATACTTTTAGAGAATATACGCACAGAAAATCACAAAGATGCTTTTTATTTCATTTGCTTCCTGCAGATCTGATTTTGTGACAGAAGAGTTGTATGAGAGCCGAAACAAACCCGCTAAAAAAACATTCATCATCATCATTATCATCATTTCAGCCATAAGATGTCCACTACTGGAGATAATACCTCCCTCAGAAGGGAGGGGTAGGGGATTTGCCATAAATTGCCACGCTTGGCAGGCGGGTTGGCGATCGCAGTATGGTTGTTACGAAGGCACAGAGAACGCTGATGCCCATTCTCTGGTATGTCCCTTAGTCGCCTCTTACGACACCCACGGGAAGATATGGGATGGTGCTATTCTTTACGTACTACTTACGTACTAAAAAAAATATTACACATCCATATTTGAACTTGCATGCTAAATAAAGGATGTTGTGCATTTTCTATTGCAAAATCGGTCAAATTAAAGTTACGTTAATACGTTACACGGTTGTGCACATTCTATTGTATGCCTCTATTCCAGGTTATGCTTATACGAGCAGCAAATCAGCTCTCGCTGTATAATTTTTTTGTTACAATATTACCGTGAAATTGCTAGGTGTCTAATCTAAGCCAAAGCAAATATCTGTACGGACGGTATGAACTCATTCTACTGTTTTAAGTACTAAAATAATACAAACAATAGAATATTAACGAACTATGTTATGTACAGTCACAGCACATCAAGCTACTACAATAGATTTGCAACTTTATCGCTTAAGGATTAGGTTCAAGGTTGATTGGAAAAAATTGACAGTTTGGGGTAGCTTGTTGCGCATTAACCAGGAGTTGTCAAAGCGTCATAATTATCCTGTATCATAATCATAATTATCCTGTCCTAATCCCAATTTATTTGGGGTTGGCGCAGCATGTCTTCATCTTCCATACTTCTCTACTTCTCGTAATCTAAGCAGTCACCTCCTTTCTAGCCATATCATTCTTCACACAGTCCACCCATCGTTTCTTTGGTCTTCTCTACCCTTATAACCATCAGCATTATGTGGTGCGTACCTACCTACGTAGTTTTGATACGAAAATAAGACAGCTTGTATTGTACTGGTTTTGCTACCACTGCCGTACGGTCTACTGTACAAACCAATATTATGGATATGGTTATTTTCTTCCCAGAAACTGTATTATTACGGTTATCGGGAAGTAATTTTCAGTATACTTAAATACAATAAATTCATCATATGGTGCTCAAGAGTCGATCTCTATATTAAATATTATTGAAAATACGGAGCTCATGGCAAAAAATAACAGCCAATCGGGTCGATCTACAGACCGCGGTTGCCTGGATTAGTCCGCGTATTGTTGACCCATTACACACCGAGTTTCATCTGTGCGAAAAGTCGTTTGTGGATCTTTGACAGTCGTTCCAGGTAGTCAGTAGCCTAAACGAACGAACAGTACTCTGACAAATGGTGTAATATATGGTATATGAAGGTAAGTTAGTAATTGACAGCATTTGTACACTAATTAACTTTTTGACGAACATTTTTCAGTTCAAGATAGAGCTGCAGAATTTTTTTTCAGTGGCCAAAATCAGAAGTGAAGCTGTCATCTTATTTTTACCATTTGGAACAGAAACTAAACTACCACCAACAGTGCCTCAACATCATTCGCGCCCAAAGATACATACGGTATTACTGTAACATTTTGTTGTTACAATTTGCATTCATCTGTCAATGACGACGAGATAACTTGCATGTCTGACGTCCATCCACATTCTCTCGACCACTTCCACAACATATAAAGAAAGTATATACAGTAATTGCGGCATATCTCACGTACCCATCACTCCACTCTGTTCACCATCGTGTTGCATGCGCGTCACTGTAACATAGCTGCATGTTGTCACCTTGCCATGCAGTAGTCATACATTAATGCCAGTTCCAGCGTGACAATTGTTTAACACACGTGGACCAAGATACCATAAAGTTTCAGATATTGAAAAATTACGTAGGTTCACCAGACTTACTTAGGTACTTCCACAGAAAAAAATTTAGCCAGAAGACGTAGGAGTCTTTAGACAACTGGACCCATTCGAACTGGACCCACAGGATCTTTCAACCAAATTACATTTTAACTGTTTTATTCAAGTCCTTGTTATTCAACGCCATATTTGGAGAAAATAACAATGTGCAAAATTACTACTAGGTCTGTGATGTCTGGTGGACTGTGGTGGTGGCTGTAGGTATAACAAGTCACCTAGGAACTACAGAAACTATCAAAGAAAATCGACCATATTAAAATCTCAAAATAGAAAATTCACTCTGTAAAGTCTTAACAGCAAAAAGGCAATGGAATCGATTCATCATCGCTTACACCGAGCAATATCTACACGAGCAATAAGTTTGTATACGTGACTCTTGGATACGGCTCCGTTACAGATCACATAGCTCCGAGCTATTTGATCAGCGTGCCAGTCTGTACATGTAGTGGTAATATGGCAGAAGGCGAAGACAAAATTTGCCTGAACTGCTGTACATAGACCGAGTTTAGCTGGCCGAGTTTCATCATCATCAGCGTACAATGTTCCCACTGCAGGGACTCAGGCCTCCTCTCTAGGATAGGGATGGGCTATAATCCACCACGCGGCTCAGTGCGGGTTGGTCGATGTGACATGCCTTCGAATTTTTTGGTTCTAAGACATTTTTTTAAGGTTTCCTCACGATGTTTTCCTTAATCGTTTTGAGAGCAGCGGTGATGAAATAAATTACACAAAGTAATGCGCCTGGGTTCGAACCCTCGACTTACTGTTCGTAAGTCGGGGCCGCGTCTCTGGATTTTTCCGAGTTTCGATCTACCAAATTGGAAGTAGCAATACTTTAGCAAAAACGAAACAATAGCAAACTTCTAAAATTGGATAGCACAACTAAGAGAGTTATAGATTCTCTGAAACAAGTGATGATTAAATCATAAAATGCGCACATGAATCCGAAAAATCAGAAGGGCGTGTCTTAGGTTAGAACTTAAAGGTCTCGTGTTCGACCTGGCAGTCCAACCGTCGCATCACTGGGCTATTATTGAAGTTCAAACTGAAAATTGAGAACAGTGCCAATCAAGGCAGCCTGTCGCAGTCCACTGCCGGAGATATACCTCTCCTAAGCGCCATCCTGGTCCCTGCCATCCTCATCCAGTCTGCCCCAACCACCCCTCAGTGTAGTCGTTCCTTTTAGCTGAGGGACATCTCCTCGATTCACTTGCCGATAGCAGATTCATCACAGCACGTGTTTGATCCATCAGCTGCACAACTAAATACTATATTTGCAAGCTACCTAATTAGCGTGGGCACCGGTCCTCGAATTGCAACATACAAATAAACTGCAGAAGTTAGAGTGAAATATTTCGGCAAGTTACTTCAAGAAAAACAGGTATAATTCCAGTCGAAGACAAAAACAATAGCAGTATGCCCGATTGGCATCGTACCCAGGACCTCACTTCCAACAGTAAAGAACCCAACCACTATACCGACGTGGCTCCAAGAATATATTAATACAAAACACCCTCTTTTATAAATCTTACAAATGAACTGACCCATCTTTAACGGGGCACGCTCAAACGACTTCAAAAAGCCGTGTCACTCACTCCCTACAACAGTGGCTGTCCCAAACTAAATATATCCGACAATAAAACTAATTAATAAAAAGATGGCGAGAATATTAGATGATCACTTACACAAGATATCTGGATGCGCAAGAGTTGATCTAAATGAGCGTGGTAGGATTGAAACAACTTGGGTCGTAGTGCAGATGAAAGACAGTAGACAAGATCTGACTAAAGAAACTTAAGAATGGTGTTTAATAATACAAAGGGGTTAGGGATATAAATGACGACAAAATTGTCATAGCTAAGAATTGGGAGGTAATAAATAGGTAAGTATATCGCGTCGTTACAGATTGAGTTTCCACCTTACCTCGGAAAACATGTTAAGCCGGTGGTTCCGGTTGATGTTTGTACACCTCCACCATCTTTGTGTCCTTTGGCTGTCGTCACACGTAGTCCCGTGTGACCCGACAGTCAGTTTTACTAAGGGGTATCATATTACTCAGTACTAACTGCAGTCACTTCATGTAAAATAGTGGTATTCAGCTGCATCCAGTTACACTCGAAGTCAACCCCAACAAAATTGGAAAAAGTCTAGGCACGTGATGATGACATCAGAAGTTAGTTATTTCCATTCACATTAAAAGCTAAGTCAAACAGACTTAAACTACTGTCTGCCACCTCCACAACACAAAATTCCCGAGCCAAATTCGAGCCGACACGATTCGTCTGAAACAAAGCCAGGCTTGTGGCCTGAAAATTAACAGGCACGCAACATTAACGTGATTAATTCACTCAATTAAGTGGCAAGCCCGCCTCCGTACTAAATGAGTAAGTTATTTTTAATTACGGAGTAATTGTATGTATGGTTTTGTATTAATTAGGATGTGATGATATGGCGACGGGTTGCGGTAATGAGTGATGGTTTGAGATGATTTGCTGTAGATTGTTTTGCTCAGGTGACTGCTAAGATGACGAGTAATAGAGAAGTATGGAAGAAGAAGACATGCTGCACCGACTTTAAGTAAATTGGGATAAGGACAGGAGAATGATGATGATGAATTTTGCTGTAGATTGTCTGTGGACTGTTTTGTTGGTCTAGGGGTCGCGTGAGGGCTTGGGGTCGATTCGAGTTTTACCATCAGGAATTTCTCAGTAGTAGCCAAGGAGACTGGACTTGTACCCAGTTGGTCGCAACGCAAGGCCAGCTATTACATGGGACTTAAACGTAACTACCTCCGTGGTCGAGTGGTTTAGGCGTTGTGCTGTTACGTTATAAAGTCGTTTTGTATGGTTTTTTCTTTGTGTGTAACAAAGTTTTCGAGTATTCTCTGACACTCGCTATAACGTGTGTGAACTCTCTACCCGGTCCATGTTCTTTCCCACATTTAACCAGCATATCTGCCTTCAAAGCAAGCGTGAACAGGTGTCTTCTGGGCTCAATTGGTAGACTTCATTCATCGCTTTCCATCAAGATTCGTCGAGGTCAAGAGCGGGTCTGTTTCACAATTTTCCCCACGTTTCCTCACAATGTTTCTCTTTACCGATTTCCTTACTTTTAGTAATGTCCAAGGTCAACTTGGGTCAACTACACCAATATTTAAAAAAAGGAATTACTCAAGTTCATTTTTGAAAACAGTTTCATGAAAAATTTAGAACCATTTTATGACCAAGTAGACCCGCTGTATACCGATGAAAGTTACCTAATAGTTCATAATTAATATAATAGATAGGTAACTTTATGGCATAAGCTTATAGACTAAACGTTTGACCTATCCAAAACTCTATTACCCAACAGACGGTGTTCGCGTCAAATGAAACATGAGTTATTATCACTAAGTAGGTAGGCAGAGACACTATTACGTCGTCATGATTATACCTTCCTACACCAACTGTGATTACACAATCTAGCTTTATAGGCACTGAGCTGTGCGATGATCTAACTAAGGGATCTAGTGAATGGTTGACGTATATATTGGGTGTAAAAGTACCCTTAACGCAAACGAAGGGCACTTGTTCTCCTGTCGAGGCTGCGGATTGTTCGCAAGGGATACCGCGGCCTCGACATGAAGGGCTGAGAAGGAACATGGGTGGTTTTTAGTCAGTAGAAGTCTGACACTCCCTTTCGCTCTGCCCAAGAGCGGGAGGGGCTATTTGATGATTTCCCACCACCCCAAAAAAAAAAAAAAAAAAAGAGGGCACTTGTTCTCCCCACCACTGCGATAATTTTTTTGTTCTAGACCTTACCTGGGAACCTCCTAGTTACGGATATATTGGAGGTCAAAGTTCCAAATTTTTCAGAGCTGTTAGCTGCTGGAGTCCCTGCAGTGGGAACATTATACGCTGATGATGATGATGAAGGATGCGTTCGAGGTGTATCTGTATCAGACCAATATTTACGTGTGACAACTTTGTTTCGGAGGACATCGCCGTCGAGGTAGACCGTGGAGAAGGTGGTATGTCGATCTGAACTTGTTTGCGGGTCAACATTATTTGGAAGAAAAGGGGGCCTTTGCCCAGCATTGAGTTTGAAAGTAAATGTTTGTTCCTCCTTCACGCTGTAATGCATGGGCGAATTTGTTTGACACGCATAGAAAACACATAGGCTTCTGGATATTCATAATTATATGAAAAAAAGCAATATCGAGATAGGCTAAATTAACCTAAGCAGACAGAACTGACCGTACTGTGTAATTGAAGCCCATATTAATTACATCATCGCAATTGATATGAAAATGTTTATTATTTAGTTAATTACTGAGTGCGCAAGTCTCAAATGTGGGCCATCTTCGATGTAGGTAAATCGCCATCATAAATAATAAAATGATAAAAATTGTTTTCGGTCACAAACAGTTGAAATTGTTAACCAAAGTCATTATGTACAGGGTGTAAGTTTTTTAATTTCTACGAAATGTACAATACTTTTCGATTAGCCTCTTATCCAGTGGATCTCCGTAGCCTTCACCAGGTCATCGGTCCACCTAGTGGGAGGCTTTCAAACACAACGTCTTCCGGTTCGTGGTCGCCACTATAGAACTTTTCGGCCCCATCGGCCATCCGTTCTGTGAACAATGTATCCTGTCCTCTGACACTTAAGTTTTGCCAATTCTCTCTTGCGGATGTCTTCATAACATCCAACCAGTTACCTAGAGATAGCATATTGTAAAAATATCCAATTCAATGGTACCTTAGCAATTATTTTTCCAATAAATTTGGTTTCCCTAAAATTTTGGGAAATCAAATTTTATTATTATTTAGGGCAGAAAAGTCTGTCTCATCTTTCAAATATAAAAATAAGGTACACTCGACAAAGTTGGTGGTGTTTTTTTTTGGGGGTGGGAAATCATCAAATGACTCCTCCTGCTCTGGGCAGAGCGGTAGGGAGTGTCAGACTTCTGCTGACTAAAAACCACTCACGTTCCTTCTTAGCCCTTTGTGTCGACGCCAAGGTGTCTCTTTCGAACAACCCGCAGCCCCGACGGGAACCTTTATACCTTAAAGAAAATTAAAAGTGCTCAGCAGCCCACTTTGTCTAGTGTACCTATCTACATTCTTATCTTGAGACTCTAGGTTTTGTCTAAGTAGGCTACAAACTATCAGAGGTACAGAAATAGATGAAAGGTAGGTCATACTGATTGCAGCAAGTGTGCGACTCGACGAGGGTCTCATTGCGCAGATGCGAGATTCACAATAGAAAGTAAAGTACAACTAAATAATACCTACTCATATCGAGAACACCTCTCGATCTCCTCTCAATGTTTTCTGTCAGAAACAATATTTCGTGAACACTGAAAATGGAATTTTGATTTCCCGAGTTTGTTTAGATTTTCAGTGTTAGTCATTATGGTAGTGACCGTGTCAGTTTAAACTAATATTTCGTAATGTGTCATGGGTGTTCTATTAGGTACACCACTGTTTAACCCCTCGGGGTTTACAGGCGTGATGTTATGTTATGTGTTATTTATTGATCTGCAACATAGTATTGGTTACAGTCATAGGTTACAGCTGAAAACCAAGTCTTGACTCTTGCATCAAGCTTCGCCTGTCCATGAGCACAAAATGTAGTTGCGGTGGTAGACCTCTGCATACCCCATTTAGATATTTCCCCTGCCTGTCTCTATTTATATATTTTCAATTATTTTCTCAAGTTTTTTTTTGCATATTTAAATCTGTCTACGTGTTTTCACCCATTTTGCTCCTTGCATCCCCCTGTAGATCACCAATACGCTATCGACATATCTCGCGACCCGACCCCGCCTGCTATCAGGCAATTAACTTTAATGGATATATTTAAATTAGTGCTCCACACTCAATTGACAACATATTATTATCGGCGCGTATTGTCAGATACCAAGATCATTCAAAAAAATGAAAACATCTTAATTGATACTGAAAAACAACTCGGCTAGAGTTCATAATTGAATACAGCGCTCCTCATTAGGTTCTAGAAGTTATTCAATGAAAATGTTGTGGTTATAGGCACTTTATATTTGTATTTTAATCACGCCTGCCACCATTATCAAAAGGTCAACTCTGCAAAATCAACCTTATCTCAAAGTACGTAATTATGAACGTAAATATAATTATTATAATGTACGTAATTAAATGTAAATAGCTAAATAATAAAACAATATTTTTCGTCAATATCAAAGAAATATAATTATATATTTAACTACGGAATTAAAATAACAATGTACAAAATAAAATCCTATTTACAATAATATTACAGTTCATACTGAATTCGAAAGTTTGCTCAACGAATTTTGTACTGAAATACAATCAAATCAAATTTTGGTAAAAAGGTAAGGTTTACCTACGACAAAGTTATACATTAAATTAATTCTGAACGTAATCCTAAAACACAGTATGCTCTAAACTCCTATTAATCTATATTTACACAATAATTTACAACTTTCATTTATCGATAAGTCAAATTCCCCGCACCATACGGTAGCGACAAAAGACAAAAAAAGAAAAAAACTATTTTTTTCAATAATATTTTCCGAACTTTTTATTCACTGTTCAATTGTTCCGAATTTAAATTTTTGTTCACGTTTTGTAACGTCTTTTGTTTATATTTCACTGTTGGCTTGTAGTTTGTGTGCTGGGTGAGGGTGAACCGCCTGACACAGGTGGTTGGACCATGAGATGCGGCGGTGGCAGGCCCATGTGGGGCATTGGCCTACCCCCCATTAGGTGGTGGGGGTGGAAATACTGCTGCAGCGCGGGGTGGGGGTAGAGGTGGTGGGGGTGGCGAGAAAACTGCGCCATTTTGAGTTTCTCGATCTCCGCCTCCTGTACGCGCTTCGCTTTCGCTCTTCGGTTTTGGAACCAGATTTTTACCTGTAGACAAATTGAGATATTGTTAATTATCAATGTTTTATATTGTTACGATTATTTCTTAACTGTAAGTCTTCTGTATTCCAATCAAATAAAAATAGTTTTAGGTATGTGTAACGAACTTCATAAATTCATAATTTAGATTTTATTTGAAACTAGTTGTTCATCTCTATAATTTTATTTTTTGAATCCACACAACACATAGTTTTGTTAAAACCAAACTTGCCAAACTGCAAAGCTATTTGTCGGCAGTCTGTCAAATTGCAAAGCAATTTGATAAGTAGGTATTTTAATAAACATAAAAGTCAAAGTTAGATCCTCACCTGAGTTTCAGATAATCCCAGCGACGATGAGAACTCAGCCCTTTCAGCGATGCTCAAGTACTGTTTGTCGACAAACTTGCTTTCAAGCGCACGAAGCTGCTGCGCGGTGAAAGGCGTGCGCGGCTTCCGATTAGGTTTATGTTTGCGCAGGTTGCACTTTAGTTTCGCCGGTTCACCATTAGCATCTGTAGCAAAGAAAGAAAAAAACAGTCAGTCGAATTCATAAAAACTTTGGCTTAATTGCTAAACAGGATCCTCGCATAATATAACAGAATTTGGCAATGTAATAAAAATGTAGGTAGTAAAATTAATCAGGCTAATTTGTAAACGAAACGATCTCTAATGATGTTTCGCAGCCTTTGTGTGATATGTCAAAAGAGATTGGGTTCAAAGATTTAGTTGATGCATTCGACAGATAACGCATGAAATAAGCATTAATATTCGAAGTTGGACCTCAAAAATGCAAACGCGTCCCTGGATTTCCTCAACAAGTATTTTACGACTAATTAATAAATCGTAAAAGCTCCAGTTTTCTTATTCGATCACATTTTTCTTGACGCAAACAGTTTCGAAATGGCCTCAAATGGAGGTGCTATGAATATTAATAATGATAAATGAGAACATTTATCCGTAGAGGGACATGCCGCTTGCAAGTATGAATAGCTTGAACATTACTGTTACATCTCAATAACACAAAAGCAGCCGAATGGCGATCGGAATGCCGATGCCAGTCCGTTCCTTCGCTGGATTAATAAATCGCATAATAAAACTCATATAAAATAAAGGCTAAAGGAAACGAACCGCGATCCGATCCCGATAAAATCTCAAAGAGGTAATTTTTAAACTTATTTAGCGACGAAAACAAGCGTATTAGTAAGCAAATCGTTGATTTTATTGCCACATCTGGTTAGAAAAGAATTGATTAACGCCCACTCGTCGAAGATATGAAAGAGAGATTACATTTTATTACATTAGAGAACAATTTTGTTGCGTACCGAGTAGAAGTATTCATTAAAGATCTTTGAAGTCATGTCTGGGGTTCAATCATTACGGTTTTATTGGTCAAGTGTTGTGTTAATTTTGATGTCGTTTTTTGTCAGATCATCATCATCTCAGTCCTGAGCACGCGTAATCCGTTGTGTAACTTTACGACCGCTTAATTCATTTAATTCATCAATCAAATTAATTCGTGATTGAATAATATATTTATGACTGTCTGAATCATTATCTTGTCCCTCTATTAGTGGATTCGTCAACAAATTTCTGGTTTTATTAGTAATTTGGGTGTGATTCAATAAAAAAAACTCGCTTTGTAATTTATTAGTGGCTCCGTTCGACGGTTTTAATAGACTCTAACCTACATAATTATCTATCAACTAATTGGTATTTAAGTACTAATTAATGCTTGCGATCGTTGATTGATCGATGAACACGTGTTGTGAAGACTTTCGTTTTATTGTTTATGACACATATTTCGGTCGCACGTCATTATGCTTAGAGAAATATTATGTTATTATGTATGGTCTAAGCGTCATACTGATGCTAGTTTTAACGGGATTTTATCCAATCTTTTAAAAACTAGTAAAGATTATTTACGGGTGTTTTTTGATGAAAAACACCAAACTTAATCAGATTCAAAACCTTCTATAAAAATAAAATGTTAGTCGGGCCAACTTGTCAAAATTAAACCTCGTAAAAATATAAAACAACCATTAACCTGGAGAACATTTTACAAATGTTATTTGAACGCAACAAAATATTAACACAGTAGTATAGTGGCGCTTGGAACGCCGACGTATTAATCCCAAAGTCAAACAGTACAGTCGCTTAATAGCTAATGTCCCACAAAAAAGTCAAGAAAAAAAAACGTAAATTATGTGACAGTCGAAAAAAAGCTAAAGTGTATTAATGTCGTGTTTAGCAGACGTCAAAGCAAGTACCGACGACAAGACGGAAATAAAGCTAAGAGCCGATGCACACTAACGATTTAAGTGCCACGTTTTTTTTCCACATAAATGGAGCAACAGAAATAGATAACTTAAGTTACCGCATTTTCTCCATGAACACGTTCTTATCTTGATTTATTCTTCCTAAGAAGCAGTGCGTTTTAATAAACGCTACTGTATGTCTGATCGAAATTTCTTGCATTATTAATGAGAAAACGGCAAAAGAAAAAATGTAAAGTTCAAATAAGTCGGATACGACGCACGTGTACAGCGTTTCTTAAAATTGCCCGGGAGCTGTTAAATTACCTCCTTTAAAAATACTTATATGGGACTGTCTGTTCTCGTCCTCTTGTTAATTGCATTAAGAGATATTGACTACAGATGTTAGTCCGCTGAATTATGTCCGTGTTGTGACTCTGAGAGTGACGAGAGAAATATGAGACGTTTTAAACGCGTTCAAACACATTTTCCATTGTTACACATCGTCATTTGTTTCTTTTCTTTTGTAAAAGGAATGTCTAGCGAATGAATTATGAAAAGTGCCGAGAGTTTTTTTGTGACAATATAAAAATGGAAATCAATTCGGATCCTGAACGTTTATGCTGACGGTACCTAATGTTTCAGTGCGCTGCTAAAAAGACAGTTGATATATTAATGAGCATGTTTGCTTTTTGTGTGCGCACCACCATTAATCGTGCGAGGCGTGGTATGTCATTCATTCCAATATTTTAAACGGGCAGCGTATACTTGACGTTTTTGTTGTCTGTACAAGAGAGGCGGGCATTCTTTGCGTCTTGCGGGATACTTAACATTACGCGTTTCTTTTATTATCCGTGAATGTAAAGTAATATTAGAACATATAATATTAATACAACAGCTTTAAAATACTTTAATTTCTTTGTAGTTCAAAGATCACATCTCATTATAATTTATATTTCAGTTATCGTCTGCGATAAACTATCTAGAAAATAAATATTCCCTCAGATTTCAGCCAGAAAAATAACAACATTATTTTATTTGTCACAATCGCAGTTTTTTACCTATAAACAATCATCACAACAGTTACTAAAATATCAACAATAAAAAGTCATTTGCCGATTTCACCGCAACGCAGAATTTAAAATGATGTTGTGTTTTAAAAATAATAGGTTCATAACGTTAGAGATTTAAGATATTGTTGTTAATAATTTATAATGTTCAACAAAGAGCTATTAAAGCTATTAGTTGTGTGAGCCCGGATTCCTTAAGAAAACACCCACAATATTTATCTCGCGATCAAACGACATCCCGAACTCAGACCATTCATCAGCACTCAATCTTTACCTCATAAAGGGGCCATAGAAAACGCGGAAGTGGATCGCTTAGCCGTTAACTGTTTAAATTTATGGATGGAAAACTATTTACTGATCGCTTTTATGTTCAGTAGAGGCTATTACTTATCATTGGAATGAATCGAATCTAATGTTAGCAAGGAATAGGTACTTAAAATAAGATAAAGCGATGAATAGTTTTCTATGACAAATGCTGTTTTTGAATTCCATTTTGAAGTACGAATAGATATTTCGTTAGCTTCAGCTCCACATGTCATAAAAACTGAGCTTTAGAATACGATTTCATGCTAATTTATGACGCAAAAAACACACGGATGAGTTAAGAGGTGCATTTTACGTATAATAGGGCCATTATTCATAGAATACTCCACTTTTTTAGCTTCTCACTTTGATGTCGGTGGCATTTAATATGATATACCTTGTACCACGTATCTTATGATCAAATATTCTCATCTAAACAGGAATTCATTCCAAAATAAATAACTTCAACATAAAGACCTTTCATGTGTAAAGAAAGATATCTTTCATCTTACTTGGTGTATGTCATTTACTTGAATACCATCTTAAACTTATCGAGATCTACTCTTTTCTCTACTAAGAATTTCACGTGACAGTCATTTGATCGTTTTATAAAAATATTTTTGTTATACCAGCCAGAATCTTGAGAAGTTCCCTTTTAAAGGTGAAATATATAAGATGGCTTTATAATAGTATTTCCGCTTCTTCGAAAACAATATTTTTATTTGTTTTTTTTTTAACTAGGAAATGTTGGTATTCATCTGCATCCGGTTAGACTGGAAGTCAACCCAAACACAGTCGAGAAATTGCAAGGCAAATGATGATGATTTTTATTATTATTGCCAGCCAGTATTTTCTTCCCCAAGGGTCTTTAACTCTTCACTTCTTTCTTTAGGTATTACCTTTTTTAAAAAACGTATCATCTACCTTTCTCGCCTATTCTGTGGCCTCGCCTTAAATGATCTATTAAGAGCATCAGCGCGTTAGAGCTCTGTTTATAGTTGTCCCGCTCTCCTCAGTTTACAAATAGCACTATTCAATGGGACATTAGTATTTTGGCTCGATGCCAATGCCTGACAGCGCCGTTTGACTGCTTGTTAAACACCAAGATGTCATTTTGCTTCAGTTTTTGTATTACAATTTTGGTTTTGAAGATTATTTTTGTTTTATTTTAGTTCTTTGTACTTGTGTTTACTTTTGTTTAGAGCACATTGTATGTCTTCAAATTTTTACTAAACATTTTTTTTTTTATTTGTTGGATTGAACCTACCATTTCATTCGGTATTGCCTAATTGGGTAGTTACTTTACTTTTATATAATTATCAACGCCAAGCAGGTGTCATACCTACTTAAAATTCAATACAAGAAATAAAATTTTCTGGCATTTCATGTCCACTTATGAATAAGATAAACCTTTTTTAATTACATTTTATTAATTGACTGTTTTGCTGACGGTACAGCAAATGAAGCGGTTGCGGCAGTTTTGTTGCGCATACTCGGTAATTGATTGGGAATGCTTCTATAATTAGGAGCGTGACTCTCGTTGCCGACCGTACCTACGTAAGTACTTACAATAGGCATGTCCGAGTGTATATGCAAAAATATGCGAAACGAAATGGATATCATATGTAAGTTGTCTGTTAAAATGGTAATTTCACTATTATGCTTGTTTAAAATAGGAATAATTGTAAGTCAAACTCAAGTGCGTGTCTTCTGTAAGTTCATCAATATTATGACATACCTACTGAAAAACTTACTTATGCAGAAAACATTTAATAAGTCACCAAAAAAAATAATTAAACAGTTGTATGGACCTTTTAAAGCCGTATATTAATTTTATTGATCTTTAATTCAAGAGAAATAACACTTAAGAGTATCAGAAACAATAACATGGTACTTAAGCAATAATAATAGCGATCAAATGAGCAGCAATACAAGGCAATAAGAAGGATATATTGCTATAATTACCGATTTATAAGACGTTAAATTATAATATGATTGCTTTCATACAGTGTGTTTGTATTGTAAGCCTTGTTTTATAAGGTATAATAAGAGTGTTTACTAGTGTGATCCATACTTAAGTAGGTATACAGGGTAACGTAGAATTTTAGGGTAACATAGAATTTTCTCGTTGGTCGTTAAAAACCCTGCTACGAGTTTCTGGCTAATGTCATTCCATATTATCCCTTTAATTTCTACAGACTGTGCCGAAATAAGAAATTAAGAACTAACCTAATCACATAATTATTATAAATACTATAATTATTATTATCAACAATATACATGAAGACATTGGGCCCTCAAAATTGATCATGGCAAGAATGTATACCATATTATATAATATATTCTCCTTTAAACACCAAATTTCCTAAAGAGATCGGTGTAACTGTTATAATTGTTAATATAAATACTCGTAGTAATCCTAGTAACGTCAATATTATCATAGAACATGAAGGAGAATTAAATTATATAAAACGCCTATAAATTACAGTGAACCATTGAAACAACCGTGGTTACCAATATCCGCTTGTGCCAAATTGCATAAATTAAGAAGGTAATAACTTTACTATTATTTGTATTTAGTTGAAATTACCTTTAAGAGCTCTAAGCACTTTACTATCTTAACCTTAAATAATTAATGATTAATTTTAATTATGGCTACTTATTTATTACTTGTTTGGTCTAGTGGTGGGAAGTGAGACTCCTGAGCATGAGGTACTGGGTTCGACTCCCATGTCGGGCAAAGTGTTTGAAATTCGGAGTAGCAGCCACGGAGTCTGGGTTTGCTATCCTTTATAAGAGTTGTAGACGAAATTGGTATTGCTAAATAAAGTATTTTTTTGTGAGATGTTGCTGTTGTTTTTTTATTACCGGTTAAATAGGTTGTAGCACCTACCTAAATAAAAACAAATATATTACCTAGCTCCTGATCGTGTAAACGCTACGAGCATTTGCAACGAACACATAACTTTAATTCAACTCCTTTATTTTTACCCGAAGCCTACAAAAAATAAGGCACAGTTCACAATATCGTGCGCTTAATTGACAAGTGGTATATTAATTAGCTGCATGTAGAGATCCACTTGACTCGCCACCGACGCTGACTTGTACACGGCCTTATATTTCTGTGCAATGAACATCGGCCTACGATCGTCACGGGGAGTCTTTAATGTGTACACAGCCTTATGAGGTATAGACAAGATTCCTTTGGAACAAAACCATTTTCTTTCGAATCATTCAAACGTTTTGTTCTTTAAAAATAGAATTACGTGAAACACTAGCTCATAATTTTTGCGTGTGAAAAATATGACGTGAAAAATATATGACATCTGTCAGTAAAAAAGTCAGAATTCGCTGTTTTTTTTTTTCTCAAGACTTTTTCATACCAGCGAATAATAATGTCGTGGGAATACAGTAGCTAAATCTCACATTAAATACAAAAGCTACTGGTTAAAGTGAAAGTTGTCTTCATTAATTATTGTGAGCACATTTTTAGGTCAGACCCGTCAATATTGACATTTTCAACGTTTTTTTATTTGGTCGCTGCCGGCCTTTCCCAATAAAGTTGATTTTTGACGTTAAAACTTGATGGTTAAGTCGTTTTAATTGTTTTTACTTTATTTTCTTAATGTATGTTTAAAATGCCATGTACAAAGTATCAATCAGCTGGGTAATTGAGATTAAAAAGGTTACTTGTAATTTGGTAATGAGATCGAAATTGTTTCTGAAAACTGTCAACTGTCATACCAAGAATCTTTTTTTTATCTACCTCGTATCTTTCTCTATTTTTTTGTAGGTAGCAAGTTCTTTAAAAATAACTAAATAAGTAACATGGTAATGCTTTTATGTTGCCATAAATGGTTAAATAAAACTAAGTTAGCCATTCAAGACAGGTAATTAAAGGGGAAAAAATCATCGATCACCGTAAAAACTGTGTTCAAAACAAATTGATGGAGTCCTCTACACGAAACACAACTCTATGGTCTAGTATATTAATAAATGAACATGTTAATGTTGGTACGTCGCTTGCGCTGCAGGACGTCTGCCGGTCTCCCACGCGCCTGCCCACCTACCTCGGGCCACAGCGCAATGATACGACTAGCCATTAAGGTTGCCTTCCAATGAAACTATGTGAGGATTTTTACAAAGGTATGCGAGAATGTTGTATGACGGATTAATGACGGTTTTTGTTTAAATTAAGAGGATTTTTGTGGTGTGAGGTTTTTGACTATATAACATAGTGTTACATGTACAAACAAACTACCTATATACGTGTAAAATATGCGCTTTAGAGGTGGGATTAAGGACACCAGCAAACAAGTCACGTTACCATCGTATATTAACGAAATAGGTCATATCTCAATGTAGCAACCGTTTTTTCAAGAGTCCATAATTTGAGCTTTGCTAATATTTTATTGCTCGTGACTGAAAGTTAGAAATTTCACAAATAAAACGGAACGCGTTTAGCACAAAACATCTAATTCTAACTTGAGCTCAATCAAGAGTTGTCACCGTTAGTGCTCTTTTAGCAATGACGATACTAACGCTTTCAGATTTTTTGTGAAATTCGTCTTGTGTCAGGTACCTATGATACTTGATGATCGTTTAAATAGAAACTTATTGCGAAATAATAACTCGTAGTTTAATAAATCTTACTTACTTCAAAATCGCTACTAAATTGAACATTAATCTTAATTCACCTAACATCCGTATTATCAAAATACTAAATTATATTTCGTAACCAATTAGAAGGACACACGGATACTCATTAGCACTTTTCCCATTAATTAATCGAAAAAGCGATCAAGAGTCATTAAAAATTAAAGCAACTAAACAGCTTCTATGATATTTTATTTTAAAAATAACCAATTCAAACCAATTAGTATCTAATAATTCACACCCACGCGAATGAAACACAACAAAATGGCATTTGCCTCTGACCGTGCGAAATTCGATGACAGAAAACTTGTTTAAAAGACACAAAGTATCAAAGAAACCTAATTAATATTCCACGAAATTCAAATTATAACTAAAACTAGCTATAATAATGAAAAGGGGAATAATTTATTGGCTAAAGTATTAAGCTCCCGCCAATTTATAAGGCCGGTATACAAGAATGTTTTGTCATCGGAGTTGCAAGACTATGCAAGAATTTTGCAACAAAATTTTAATAAGGCCCAGATATTATATTTATACCTAAAAAGTAACTTACTAAGCAGTGTTAGCCTAGTGGTGTGACAATCAGACTGTCCAGTAATTGGTCTCGAGTTCGAACCCAAGACACGGACCTCTGATTTTTCGGATTCATGTGCGTATTTTTTTTAATTTTTTTTTTATTGTATGATTAACACTTGCTTTGGTGAAGGAAACCAGCATGTCTGAGAGATATTTCTCGATCGCATGTCAAGTCAAGCTAAGCTCCTATCCCCATAAAAACTTTAGACACCAGGTTAGGCACTAACTACGCGAGAAAGAACCTTAAAACTGACAAAATTTTAATTGTAAACACAATCAATTATCACTTTCTATTTTGTTTATTGTCGTGTCATGTGTGAGTCACCTAGACGAAGGTCTATTGACGTACAGTTATCATTCTTAGACCACCGCATGACATCACTAACTAAACAAATTGTGGTGTAAACCGCGTAAATCAACACAAAAAGATTTCTTTTTTTTTTTTGCAAAGCTGCCGTTCACTTCGATTCGAATAGAATATTTCGCAAGAAGCATCATTGCGAAACGTTCAATAAATCACAGACATTATTTAGTTATGCATAATTCTTGCTTTCTTGTCTTGCAACCATTGGATGGCTGACCTTATTTCCAAGAAGGCCCAATATTATAATTTATGTCTCTGGCAACAATGAGAAGCTGCGCGCGAGTCGATGACAAATTAACTAATTCGTTTCGCTTGATCGTTTTAATTAACTCGGAACCAAATAATAATGGAAGTTATTAATTCCTTATTTAAGTTTTTTTGTAATTTATTGTCCGAAATTTATTATAACATAATTCATAAATTTTACATTTTTATTCAGAACTCATGATAATAAAATTAAAATGATCGTTTCTTTATTAATCGTTCTTGTGTAGCTAAGATTACCTAATATTCGTTAAAAATTAATACCCATCAATTATGCATGTTTATGACACCGGATTATTTCGCGTACTTCCCGAGATAACCGCCTTATAAAAATATAATTAGGCAATAGATGGCAAATCTAATTTTGTAATTAATAAGTTAAAACATGAAAAATTATCTTATTTTAAATTTATCGGTGGTAAAAATTGAGTTAGGGCCAATTTTACGATGTCCGAGTAGCGACTACTTACTGAATAAATTAAAAAAACGGAACAGAATTTGTATGAAATGATCTGCCAAGAAACTTAACGGGAACTTATTCGTAGGTTGTGAAACAGGCCCTTAGTGCTAAACTTTATCTCCTTATTAATAACACAAACGACTAAAATAATGCCGAATAAAAACAAAACGTTAATTAAAGGATTATTTTTAAGTGAAGAATTGCTCTAGGCTTGGTTTAGGTTTAAAAGTTGGTCTACCATAATATGCCATGGCATTTCAACTTCCCATCCGATGCTATGATATAATCTTTATTTTAAAACAGTAGTCAACTTTCATCCGCCTATCGTTCCAAGAATCGGATGTATGCCACCATAAACCTACATATTTTATCTTAATTATCATCAAAAGTGTCTCTGAATTAATATCAAATCATGGCGGAGGTATTGATAGCAACTGTTATTTTCTGTTTGATTCCTATCTAATTTATCTTTTAAATATCTTATTGCTTTACTTTTTCCAGTTAACTAATTATTTTGACGTAATTTATAAGTTGGGCTGTCCGGTTATTTGTTTCACGATACTGGACTTCAAAGGGCCCGTTTTGTGCGAAAAAAAACTTCGTCATCTAATACCAATTTTCATTTGACAATACAAAATGTTTATGGCAACACTAAATTCGAATAAACATTCGCATAATGACGTACCAATTTTTAGAACGCGAAAGTCAATTGAAGCGTTCCATTTTCAAAAGGGCTACCGGTGGCGGTTTGTTCGGTGCAAATTGACGGATTAAATTGCATCGCTTGTTGTCGTGAAAGAATGCAAGCGGTGAAAAAATACGAAGTTAGCCGAATGCTTTTAATGGGTGTTTCTAATTGGTCAACGCGCGGGTCGAGGCCGATTGTTACAAATTCGGCCAAAAAAACCTGGAATTTTCAAGGAGGCCTTAGAATGCGTGTGGTTTACTCCGCAGTGAAATAGAACGTTTTGGTTCAGGTCATAATTCTAGTCTGGCTGTAACTGTACGTTAACTAGGCACTTAAACATTTAAACTGTGTGGTTCTGTTCATTGTCTTCTGTCGTTCAAGCACCGGCGTTAACTTTTAGCGTACGTTTCTGCGAACTACTAAAAATATATTCAGTGTTCTACACAACCATTTGTGACTTGCGTTTGCATGTCAAATGGTCAAATGAATTTGAACTTTATTGCCGTAGTCTTAAGTATGTGGTATAACAAATGACAAGCCACAATGTTTGTAGGTGTTTTACTAATTTGCCCGTGCAGGAAGCACGGATGGCGTGATGAGGACTCAGTACCGTATAATCTTCGCCTCTGATGTTATCTAAAGATTTATTATTTACTGTCATCGTCCGAGAGATGGCAGCACGCGTCACTGACTATGCCACTGGACTTTTCTCTTTGCAAATATGCTCCCAAATCATTTTCAACCTTAAGTTTGAACCTTAAGAGCTACTTGTTTCATTTTCCAAGACCTCCCATAGCGTGATAGGTATTGAAACTAGGCCATTTTTCATGCCTACACATAATTACGATTAATTTCCTGGTAAGCTGCATTATTTAGTTTCTACAAACTAGTTTAATAACGGACATTATTCACTGTTTATTTATACAACAACAGCGTTAGACTTGATAACAAATTACTTGATGAGTGGTTACGAAAGGCAACAAATTAAAAATTAAAATCCGTATAATCAGAATTGCAAAACATCGACTCACATGGCAACCGTATCAAAGTAGACAATAAAACAAAACTAAAGGAGTATTTGTTCAAAAATCGAATAATCCAGCAATTGATTTGACCGGGCCACTCGACTCGAGCACTCGATCGAGCGACTCGCACGCAAACGAATCGATTAATCGCTTCGTTACACCACCGACCGCCAGGCGGAGCCACGCGTCAATAAAATACTTGTAAAACTATCGCAAAATGAATTAAAACAGATGGCGAGCCAATTAGGAGAGGCAATCGTGCGCGTACCGGGCGAAAAAAGACCTTAAACGTGGCGTCAAATTGATTTCTTCCTTACGACTTTCAACTTAAGGTGTCTATTTGGTATTTTCGAGTGGCAGTAATGGGGTTTCAGTTTACAAGCGCTAACGAGTGCATTCGGAACGATAAGCCTTTCCAGTTATACTGATAGACAAATATGGATATATTTATCATTAAGTTTGCACTGAAGTGTACGCTTAGGCTCGCGTTATGTCATTATACAGTACTAATTAGCTTAGGGAAGGAGACAAATTCGTGCTCTTAGATATCGGATAGAAATAAATAATTCATTTTGTTTATTTGTTAGTAATTTTGTAATTCCGACGTTTTGGTTCGATTTCACAAATGGCCTGCAATATTGCGTTTGCTCGTAAATCGTGAGGTTTAGTATTGCGTGGACGTGAACGTGATCGTAAATCTGTATCAGACGAATAGCGATATAACATTTTGATATTTTCAACGAGAAAAGTGTTTTTTTAATCTACTTTTTGATACATAGTCGATCACTTGTTACTAGACACGAACTATCGAATCATCAGTAAGTAGTTCGTGTCTAAAATAATAGCTGTTGACAAAATAATGTCATAACGTTAATACCTTGTTAATAGATTGGCGATTGCAACAGGAATAGCACAAAACAGTGTTAATATTCAGTGAACATTTTGTTCACAAAACTCAGTAATTGGCTAGCTGAACTTGTCGCACCCTTTATTAAAATTAGACAACGAATCGAGAGTAGAAAACTATTGAAATTGTACATAAATTTAGCCTAAGCTGCGTTAAAGTCAACACAACTTTAGAAACTTGGACTCGATTACATGGGACTTTAACATAACTGGCGAAGTATATAGGTGTACTAATGGGTACACCTCTGTCTAACCCTTCGGAGATTACAGGCGTGATGTTGTATTATTTGAAAAACTTCAAATTTCCAATAAAAACTTGCTTTAATAAGTGCGAGAGAGATAAGTATAAACTGAGTAAGAGAGACAGACATACCTACTCCGCCATTGATCAAAACCTATCCCACTTCTGACGTTATTCCTCAAGAAACCAATTAGAACTCCTATTACGCTAACAATAAGATCGATCGCTATAAACTTGAGGGTTAATAATCAACTAGCTGATAATAGCTGATATCACGCGCCACTATAACTCAATAGGTGTGAAATGGAATGGTTTAACTTATTAAATGTTATAAATTCAGTCGGGATTGGATTGAGGTGAGGTATGACGGGGTGACCGGAGATTTCCGATTATCGATCGACTTAGGGCTGGGTTATAGTGGTGTTAGAAAGGCGGGAAAATGGTTTGGTACTTTTGTGGGAGAATTTGTAGGGTTATGTTAAGGAAATGTATTATGGTATTATTGATGGGCCATGTAGGATGGATCAGGACCGATGGGCCAGAGTCGTCAAGCAGTGGGTGCCAGAAGACAGGTGTCGTCACCGAGGCCTCGAAAACTCTAACGCGACGACTTGAAATCTTTTGTGACAAACTGGACGTAGAAAACCGCACAGAGAGAAGAGTGGAAGGCTATGGGTGAGGCTTTTGCCCAGCAGTAGGACAATAATATAGGCTAAGAAAAAATTAAGAAAAAAATTGACACTATTAACTTGTGACATTCTACTGCTGGACAAAGGTTTCTCCCTATGACTCTCAGTTGAACAACCAGTTCGAGTTGTTGGTTCGTTGTTGTTGTTCTTTTTGCTGTTGTTCTAGGGTTAGATTAGATAGAAAAATAAATAGGTAATTTTGGAATGTGAGATTTTTTTGTAAAATCCTTCATTCTAAGACATACCATAACATCACGCCTGTACACCCTGAAGGGTATGGCAGAAGTATACCATATTAGTACAGCCATTCAAAGTAAACAGGATATAGAAAGACAGAAGTCAGTAGTGTTTTTCTAGTAAAAATAAATAGTAATATAAAAGTTTTTTTTTAGATTGGAAGGTTTTTTAGTTTTCTATGAACTCTTCAACTTCCTTCGCAAATTCTTTCCACCACGTAAAAGAATACCTACATGGCCTATCAATATTGAAATAGGAACTACGCACACTTCTATCAAAAAAATATTTTTTTTAGCCTGACGGAACTAAACAGAACCTACTCCACAATGAATTTTATATGATGTCATGCACATCTATTAGTCATGAACCCGTTTTTGATATTTTCGTAAAAGAATTACGAGCACATTGCATTCCCTGGGCACACGCAACGGCCCACGTGATAAGGACGGCTCCTGCTAATTACAGACGCCAACGTTACCTCTTTTTACGACAAAAAATAAACGCAACGTGAATAGTTTAGGTTTATCTAAAAGCATATTAAAGTACGTTCAATGTAATGGATAGTTCATCATCATCATTTTAGCTGAAAGACGTCCACAGCTGGACATAGGTCTCCCCCAAGTGTCACTCCATTGACCGGATTTTAATGGGTAGTTACTAATTAGTATCAGCTTCTATTAGTAACTTTAGTCCACAAAAAATTAACTAAATCAACCTACTTTCAGTTACCTATTCATCACCATCTGCTTAGCCTTTTCCCAACTATGTTGGGGACGGCGTTCCTGTCTAACCGATTGCAGTTGAACACCAATATTTCACATGGTGCGAGTGCCTATCTGACTGACTTCTAAAACCCAGTTCATCATCATCATTATCAGCTTATTAATGTTCCTACAGCTGAGACACAGGCCTTCTCTCTTTTCCCAGTTAGTACTGGGTAATACGATACAAACCATTTCAGTTACTATTCGCGTTTATTACATTACTTAGTCGATATTATTCCAATAAGAAAATCAATATTACATTCCATCAACACGTAACAATTTAATAACTAAGATAAGTGAAACAATTTCTATTAAACAAACGTCTTACAAACATAAAACGTAAACAATTATTTTACTAATCAGCAGAAAACGCACATTTTCGCGTTAGCAATTTAACATTCGTAATAGACCATTATTCTCGATCGTAAACAAATAGGAAAAGGGTATTAATGGTATTTTAGTTCGTAAAAGCTACCAATATTGCCCGGAGTGGCCGCAGTCCATTGTGCATTGACGATAAGAGGAACTGGTTCCATCGATGTTTTATTTTTCAGTGGTTGAAAGCGTACCTTTTGTGGCGCGATTCGCTGATACGTGCAGCATTTGTGCGAAACAACTGGTCAATGCGATCGAGTGGGTGACTACGCGAATTCGCTACCTATAGCCTATAGGCGTTTTATGTGACGGGAATTTGTTCTCTAATTTAAACATTGCATTCGTGGATTCAATTGTTATTAGCTTCGTTTGAACTTGAAACTGCAAGTAATATATTATGTTAAAAAAACAATTTAAATGTTTCGAGGTTCTTGTTAACCGAGTCTAACTAAAAATGATTCCAATATTTGTATTACGGTAATATTTTAATTTTTTTTTCTGCTCGAATCACCGCCGTGTACTCCCCGCCATTGTTAGTGCGTGCAAAACTAATTACTTTTTGCGCTAATTACATTTCGCTATCTAACTTTATATTTCATTTGCGTCATAAACGTCCGTAGCATCGTAAAATTCGTTCGTTTTACACTTTTTACTTCCAACACAGTTGTTAGCGACTGTACATGTGTGTAAAGTAAAAAAATAGATACAAATGTACTACTGTTGAGTGCAAACGCATAAATAATTAATGCATTGTTATGTAGCTTAAGGTTTGTACTCATTCAGTTTTAGCCTCCCTTGTTCACTAGTATGTGACTGTACCTAACCAACAACACTTTACGTGGGTTATAAAAATTATGTGCGAACGTATAAGCGAGTGGAAAAGTGCAATTGATGTATTAAAACTAATGGATTATACACTATTCTATTTATTTACAATTCACACTTTTTGCATTCAACGTTCGTTAGCGACTGTACTAAGAATTGAACTCATAAACGCAATATAAATGTACTTTCGAGTAGAAAAGTGAGATAAACTTTTTCCATTACTCCTGTATATTCAAGTGTAACAACCACGTATGAAATGGTGTAGTAATGTACAAGCGAGTGGAAAAGTATAATGTATGTAAAAAGTCGAGATTCGTGTTCATGTTGTGTCGTGACCATTGCATGATGGCGAACACTTTTCATTATTCGTTTGCAAATTATTTAATGGCTTTTATATTTTTTATTAGGACGTTTGGGATAGCGGCCAATTGGCACAAGTCTGCGCACACCTCTTTTAAAATATTTTTTGTAATTACGTTTTGAAGAGGCGTGAAAAAAATTATGTTACAAGTTTGTTCGACGTCGAAATAAAAATCTGTGCTAACTTTTTGTTTAAACCAATCGTTTTGAACGTAAATTAAATAATTACGTTATTATAGCAACCAAAACTTATGAGAAATATGTACCTATTAAGTTTTTGCTATGAAAATAAAAACACGAAGTGAATTGTACCTAATTTAGCAGTGACAAAGTTCATTCAACCATCTTATTTCTCCATTAAAATCCTCGTTCCACGCCAAATTGAAATATACTCATACAGCAACGAATAATTTCAAATGTAAATAACGCAATTTAATTTACATATTCTAAAGCGAAAATCAGCGAAAAAAAGAAATGGCACAAGAATGAAAAGTTCAATTGCTTTGCCGAGCATACTTGAGAACTGTTACAGCTTTGATAAGCAATAACTTTGCATGTTTCCAGGCACTAGTAACTAATATTAATTGCTATGTTTGCTATTTACTGTGGAAAGCTGCCTTTTTAGGGTTCCGTAGTCAACTAGGAACCCTTATAGTTTCGCCATGTCTGTCTGTCTGTCTGTCTGTCTGTCCGTCCTCGCTTAATCTCTGTGACCGTTAGCACTAGAAAGCTGAAATTTGGGACCAATATGTGTATCAATCACGCCGACAAAGTGCTAAAATAAAAATTGGAAAAAAATGTTTTATTAGGGTAGCCCCCCTATATGTAAAGTGGGAAGTGTTTTTTTTTTTAATTTTAACCCTAATGTGTGATATATTGTTGGAAAGGTATTTAAAAATGAATAGGGGTTTACTAAAATCATTTTTTGATAATGTCAATAATTTCGGAAATAATCGCTCCAAAAGTAAAAAACAAAGCGTCCCCCCCCCTCTAACTTTTGAACCATAAGTTTAGAAAATACGAAAAAAATCTGAAAAGTAGAACTTTATAAGGACTTTCTAGGAAAATTATTTTGAACTTGGATGGAAACAACAGATGGAAACTGCAGTTAACCAATATAATTTGGTCCCTGAATCGTATGAGCGCCTATACAATCCAGAGGTCAAGTTTCATTTGCCCGTATTTTTTTTTTAACTTCGTTTACATAATATTTTATTATCCTGAACGTATCTTTTTTCAAACAAAAAAATAATTATTAAATCTGCTGGATCGCGAACATAATGGATAGTATGGATACCCACCTTTAAACTCATAAGTGGGAACACTTATTGTGACGGACGGGAAACTACGGAACCCTACACTGAGCGTGGCCCGACACGCTCTTGGCCGGTTTTTTTTTGCTTTTTATAGTAAAAAGCTTTGTGTAAATGACGAGTGGGAGCGTAGTCACAGCGTAGCAAAGTGCTACGCCGCACGGCGGCAGACGACTGCATTGAAATGTAGACCATAATATTACATCATTTGGGTACTTTTTTGCAATTTTTTTGATACCTGAAAATAGGGGTTTGGATGAGTAGGTAAGGACCTAAATATGTTTGGTAACCGTTAAATAAGAAGACTTTGTACCTTTAAAAACGCTACGACATTCGTAGACGTTAATTAAATCCTGTATCATTAAAACCTAACCATTTTTCATGATTCATTTTTATTAGGTCAGCCTACTCTATCCCACTACTGGGAAAAACGTCCCCCACGGCTTTACCAGTTGATTCTATGATAAATGGTCCAATTCATATGTAATGGGATATCAAAAATACGTTGTGTATTGGAAATGGATGTGAAATTAAGCAGGAAATCAGTTAACACAGCTCAGATTACTACCCCAGCCTATAGCGTTGTACCACTGCAGTAAACGATATAATAGTTACTCTGTAACTTGTGACCTGCTCTTTTCTACACAAATACAATTCTACAATATGGAAATAAATTACAAGAAATAGTTTACGTGAATTATATTCAATTTTGTTACGTTTTCAGCACTTTACGATTACGCTGCTAATTAATGTGTTGAATACAAAAGCGGGTTTTATTGTTGTGGCGGTTACTTTACTTAGGTCTAAGAATCATACGATTTATTTTGCGCAAGAACAGTAATTCTTTTTTGCACCTTTACATTAGTTTTATGATGTCATATATTGTGATGATGACCAGTCTTACTAAAAGGTATCGTGTTATGGATGTATTGTGTGAACACTTAGATGATGATTGGAAAGTGACGAAGGAAATCATCCTTTGCACTGACCTAAATAAATTTGGGCCAAGACCGGATGATGATGATGATCTAGAGATTTTCTTACATCATCAGCCTAGCCTTTTCTTTTCCCAACTATTTTGGGGTCGGCTTTCAGTCTAAAGTTCTTAATGGATGCAGCTTGATGCCAGTATTTTACATAGAGCTGACCTGCCTATCTGACCTCCAGAACCCGGTTAGAGGTACTAAGTAATACGAAACACCTTGGCTAGACTGGTTGTCAGATTTTCAGGTCACAGACTACCTCCAGCGACTGTAAAAGTTGTACAAATGATACCCGGGACCAACGGGCCTTGTGCTTTCTGAGGCACGAAGTAAACTCGGTATATTAAAGGTGGTACACCACCCATCCAGACCAACCTAGGAAAGCGTGTCTTAACCTGAAGATTACATGGACGGTCTTATAGCTAAAAACGACTTTATCAATCAAGACATCCTTAATTTTCGTTCTAATACTTTCATTTTCTTTTTTATAATTTGTTTATAGAGCTGACTAAACATAATAACATAATATTGTTTTTTTTTTATCACACAGTAGTTAGGCACAGTCGAACAAGCTAATAAATATACAGCCAGCTAACTTGCATTTACTTTTAAGATTATTCAGATACATTTAGAGACTGGCATTATACGAAACAGCGTTTGACATCAGCCGCTTAATCCGAAACGTTTTATAAAACAAAATTGCAATAAATACTTTCAGTGTACTAAAATTTATAAAGATTTCTGCCTGTGTACTTCAAAGCTTGTTCGACTGTACATACTCTGAACTACGGAACCACAATCAAGTTTCTTCCCCAGTAAGTAGCAATAAATGTTTCTCACAATGCAACATTAGAGGCTAATAAAGCCGCAGAGGCCGGGTATGGCTCGATTAGCTGGCTGTAATTAAATAGGCGTGTATTGTGTATTGAGGCCCTTTTCCATGTGTTAGCGTGCAGCGTGCACGCTACTAACGCAACTAGGTAGAACTATGGAGTCCGTTTGTAGTTGTTTTAAGTGTGAGATTAAACTGTTGTAAATGCTAGGCAACCGGCATGTCTTAGAACGAAACAATCCGAAGAAATGTGACATCTACCAACCTGCAAGAATGCGTGTTGGATTATAGCCCATGCCCCTCCTAGAGAGGAGGCCTGTGTCCCTGCAGTGTGAACATTATAGGCTGATGATGATTGTCGACGGGTTGTCGTCGCCGAGGGAGGCCTAAAAAACGCTGGCGTGACGGCTTAGAGGCTTTTGTGCGAGATTGACTGGTGAAAACCGCACGAAAAGAAGAGTGGAAGGGGTTGTTCGAAAGAGATACCGCGGCCTCAACAAAAAAGGCTAAGAAGGACCATGGGTGGTTTTTAGTCAATAGAATTTTGGCACTGCCTACCGCTCTGCCCAGAGCGGGAGGAGTCATTTGAAGACTTCCCCACATACCTAAATAAAATAAATATAGGGTACGGGTTCGTATAAAACTGTGTAATCAAAAGGTCTTTTGCCTAATTTGCATTTTATTTCAAACAGAGCATCTTAGGCATTTTTTAACAAACCAGACTGCGCTGCTTGCTTAAAAATATAGTTTTTGTTTGGATGCATATTTCTTTGCCCGTAAAAAGATCTCTGCTTACCTTCCAGATCGAACCAATGTAATAATTCAAGGTTCCGTCATCCCTTCTGACAAAAGCACCTAAATCTCACGATTACCCAACTTGCACCGTGTAAACATGAGTTATGTGTTGACAATACAATTTATTTGCCGGCGACAGAGGGCGTGGCTCGCGACTGCAATGTACCGCGGTGACGAATGTGGTCCTTGTATTGATACACACAGGTTTGAGTCCTGTGTAAGGCTTTAAAATTTAATCAAGTGCAAAATTGGTCTTATTGTGGAGTTCTTTGAGTGTATTGTAGATTTGGTCAGCATCTCTAGAGTTAACAATCAATTGAAGTATTGTAAGAAAATAACAGATCAATGGAATTGAATAAAAAATGTGTGGGAACTCTGAGCAGATAAGTACGAGGATCCATATGGAAGTAGCTTGAGTATCTCATCATCTGCCTAGACTTTTTCCTTTTCGGGGTCGACTTTCAGTATATATATAAGCGATGCAGCTGAATACCAATATTTTACACGGAGCGACTGCCTATCTGACCTCCACTAAGATCCAGTTAGTACTGGCTGTCAGATTTAAGTTACTTTTAAGTATCTATTGTTCCTAAATTGTAATTATATTGGCGGGATTTACCTACGTAAACCCCGTCCAAAGGTATCTATTAATCGATGCTTAAAATATGTGCATGTTTTTGCTATAGGTAAACCAACAAAAAGTGTTAATAACATCCCAAATAATTATGACCATATTGGACAATATGGTCATATTAAGGCCCATTGTATTACTAAATATCCATAAAGTATCACTCAATCCGTTAACCAACAGGATTTCCATAAACGTTTCTATCGAGTAAAAAACTAATCGATTTCCCCATTACAAACCATTATTTAAATAACCGATTATTCAAATATCGATTACCGTAATCGAATAACAATAATAATCCAGGAATTATGTCAGGGCTAATTTTTATTTATTAATATAAAACTGGAATTAATAAAGTTGACAAGAATTTTAAATCGCATTCGATTTTCTAAATAAGGATTTATTTATTGAATAAAAATGTTGGTAATTGGTCGTTGTAGCAATTATTGAATGTTGCATGGGTAAAAATGTTTTTTAGCATGTCAATGTGCACGACCAGAGACAAACAGTCATTATGTTTGATGTGTTATTGATATGATCGAGTGCCACTTAAATATGTTTATTTAAGGACTTGGTAATTGGCATAATAAGGTTCAATTTAGGAAAATTACTTTAAATATTTTTTTTTACTGTTGTAAATACAGGATGGAGAGTTTAAACCTAAAACGTGGTAACTGGTTAGATTAGTTACGTCAACTGTGTTTGTGTTTTAGTTAGTTTCTTTTTCTTCTCCATATTTAAATTGAATAATTTAAACCCCACAAGACAGTAACTTGCTATATTTTGAAGTCAGTAGCTTCCTTTATAACTACCAGCGTTTTGACATTGTAGGTATTAATGCTAATAATCTGATTGAAATCAGAAAATCAGCATATTTAGGCGTAATTGTTTAACAAAATACCTACTAAAATAAATTAAACGTTACAATTAATGTAAATTACAGTGTGGTCCTAAGTCAATATTTCATTTGTTGTATTTCGTCTATTGTATTTATTCTTATTTTATTTTATACTAGCTGACCCGCGCGACGTCTGCATTACATATTTGCTTATAAACTTCCTCGATAAATAGACTAGCCAACACAAAAACATATCGATCGAATTGAGAACCTCCTCCTTTTCGGGAAGTCGGTTAAAAAGAATGAGATTAGTGCGTTCAACCATACAAAGTTTTCAGCGTGATTAGCTTTATAGATAGATTTAAAAATGTATGTATGGATAATTGTAATGTATTCGATGTAAACTACTTATCTGAAATATACTACTTGAATTAAACAGAATTAATACATACCTATTCTAATTACACGATTTAACCAACCCGTTGGTTAAATATTCATGCGTTGCAGCGCATGAATACCAATGTGTTATACAAAACCTTTTTTTTTTGGGGTTTGGGAAATCATTAAATAACCCTCCCGCTCTTGGGCAGAGCGATAGGGAGTGTCAGACTTCCACTGACTAAAAACCACCCATGTTCCTTCTTAGCCCTTTATGTCGAGGCCGCGGTATCTCTTGCGAACAACCCGCAGCCCCGACGAGATTATACAAAAACTCTCATATTATTTGTCCTCAACAAAATAAAATAGAAAACAACGAAAAAAAAAAAATACCCTAACTTTTAACCCTTTCAAAGGCAACTTATACAATCATAAAATCTCCTCGAATCTCCGTGATCCGAAACGGGTTGTCGAAACCAATGTGCTATTGTTTACGCATCCAAGTGATCCGTTATTTATGTACGGGCTTTGTTCTCTGCGAGACACCGTTTCTTGAGACCCGGCGAGGGAAGGGTTAAGAACGGGTTTCCGAAACATGATGTTTCGACGTAAATAGGTGACAATAATGATGATGGGTTAAGTGTGGGTTTTAAAGTGTTTCTAATTGGTTTAAATTTTGTGTTAAAGCAGTTATATTTGATATCATCATTAGTTTGTGAAAAATTAGAGTGGTTTTTCTATAAGGATTATGCTCGCCCCTTATCGTCTTTTTTCATCGAGTGGTTAATGCCTAACCTGGTGTCACTTAGGTATAAACGTCATTTTTTAAAAAAGCTAGATATCTCTATTTGTTCTTTTTTTATTAAGCCGTAAAAATCTAACCTAACCTAACGCATACCGGACCGTAGGGCGCCGGGGAGGTTTGGATATATGGGGCTTGCACCCACTAAAAATGGATGGGCCGCGAGGAATGCTACGCATGAGGTTCGCGACCCAACCAGAAGCTAGATAACTCTATCAGAACTCTATCTAGCTTTTTTTTCAATATGCAAAAGTGAACTGATGTATTTAACAAAATAAATATAACAATATCAAAGCCATAGGCCCAATTATTGTCAAGATAGAATTCACCCAGTCACCGATAACTACAACCATTTAATTACACCAATCTAATTGATTGCAAATAATTAAATATCATAGCCTACTTGATAAATATAACAGTTAATATATTCTAAAGCCTTTATGTAGATTTAACCATTAGTTATAATTGATAAATATGAATTAACTAGAACTGTCGCTGGTACTAATGGTTACGTACCTAATTTAAATCGATTTGTGTCAAGTATTAATATAAAATAATTATGTAGTTGCAACTATGTGGTTAGTTATTATTTTAAGACTTGTATATAAATAACTTAAACTATAATATCTGGGCGGCAGAGCTATTCTCAGAATACTCGCGTGAAAATTGGAAAACTATATTTTCCTGATATGAGACCAAGCTAAATCGACTTTTCGCCTTCTTAAACCCATTATGTTATACTCCAACTTTGGTCGAAATCATCGAGTTCTTTTCATCGAATCTTGATAACAAATAGGTATATTTTACACAAATTTTATACCTATTACTTATTATTTTAATAGTACCTTATTGTACCTTACCTTAATAATACCGTAGTTCTTATTGTTATTATTTCTAATTCATTTCGTACCTATCTATAAAAATAACAATAGAACATTATAAGAATGTATTTCTCATATTGTTTTACTTTGGAATCGGTATATTTTTATTATTTAATAATCTTTAAAAGCAATTTAATTATATAACCAGTAAATGTAACGGAAATCAATTAAAGTATTTCAATTTATTTAATTTAATAGCAACAAAAGTAATTAAGTTTTAATAATATCGTAATTGGATAAAGCGAAAATATATTTTAATTAATATATAAATGGTGTGCAGGAAAACGATAGCTATACTTAATAATAATTGCAAAAATATTATAACGGTTTTATCAATAAATTAAAAGTTTTTTCCTCGTTACTACTAAATAAATGTGGAATTTCCTAATTTTGTTTGTCACACTAAAATTAGATTTGTAATAATATAAAAATAATTAAGGACGATAATGATATTTTGATGTTCACAAATAATTTAGCTAACATATATATTATATTCTATAGGGATGTAATAACTGTATATATTTTAGTGTATGTGCTTTAATTGGTAGGTTTGGTAATTTCGATATTTCCTTTTTAATTTGTTAAGGAATTTATGTGTTGAAAAATAATAACCAAAAAAGACTGTGCTTAGTAACAGGAAATTGTACTAAAAATTTTTAATTAGGTAAGTTCCAGTACCGACATAGGCAGGTACTCCTAAAGTAGGTACCAATGTATTGGGAATTTAAGAAGGAAATAATCACAATTAATAATTTAACCTAATAAACAAATAAGGTTTTGGTCAAACGATAAAAAAACTAGGCAATGTAACGGATAAAGTAAAACAATTCAATACCCTACCTACCTTAAATTCTTAGGCAACGCGAAGCACTTCGTAAATCCAATAATATCTACCAAAATATAAGTAGACAAAAAACATAACACTCTTTTTTTGGGGCAGTCGTGTAAAAAGTAGCGGTATCTCTATCACTCTACAAAAGTGCATCCCGACGATCATGCACAAATAATTTCACAAATCTCGAAATAAAAAAAAAACTGAAAATTTCGAGAACCGAAAGCAGTATAAACAGTACCAACATTTCAATCACTACCAGTAAACTCTACCAAAGACAAAAACATTAAAACTGCATCGCACTAAATCTTTGAAGACTATCAACAATTAGGCGCAATACTTGAAAAGTTTAAACATAAACTTTGGGCATTCTCCTTATGAAAGGATGAGGGGCATATACGACCACTCGTGCCCAACGCGTGTTGGTGCAACACTACGAACCAAAAAAAAAAATTTGGGCGCCCCAAAATTCCAAGTATGATATGCGAGAAATATGGATAAGAAAATAAGAAAAAGTTAGCTAACCTGTTAAGGGTCCAACGGGGAAATGCGACTGGAACAGCGGTCCGAAGGAAGGCACCACAGGCGGCGGGCCCGGCCAGCCCAACCCGTACGCCGCCGCCGCTAACGCGCTGAACGGCGTCGGTCGCACCAGCCGCGCCTTCTCCGACGGAGGCCTTTCCTCGTCCTCACTGGGCAGACCATTCTGTAAGTCCTCTACATCTACTATCGAATCTTCCTGGTTCACCGAATCTTCGTACTCGTCTTCAGAAGACGTCACAGTCGCTGAGACATTCAAATTCAAAGGAGGCGTCTGAGACGACGGTCTAGGAGACACCGACTTGCCGCCGGGTAACTCAGGTTGCGCAGAAGGAGACTGCCTCAAAGGAGACTCAGGTATCGTTCTGTGATGTCTGATCATCTCCGCCGTGTCGTCCACTTGACTCGCCTTCGTATCAGCCAAAATCGATGCCACACTGAAGCTGATCCTCGAAGCCTTAGGCGGTTCCGTCGCTTCAGCAGGGCTGCTCGGGTACCTCGAAACACTATGTATCGCCATGTTCACTTCCTTGTCCTCGTAGCTTTGATTCTTTAACATTGAACGCTGCAAAGTTCCATTTAGCACAGCCGGTTCACACTGGGGCGCGATCGACGGATCGTGTACGCATGCGGGCGCAGTCGCAGGTTGACTGGCGCACAGTGCGCGCGGCGGCCGGGGCCCGCGCCGCGAGGCGTGGCGAGTGCGGCCCCGCCCGCCGGGCCGCCCCGTCCACCGCGGGGCCCGCGATTGATCCGCGCGGGGTCGGGGGGAGCGATTTAGCACGCTCTTATCTCGTTAGTCTCCTTTGTGATACTTGATTTTTTTTGTAGGAATCAAAACATAATTACCTTTTGTAGGGGTTCGCGCGTTTTGATCGCACACTTTATGCCCGCCACCAGAGGTATAAAGTATAAAAATATAATGAGCAGTCGTGAATGCCGCTTGTTAAATCCTTTTGAGCGTTCTCTGCTGGTCCCTTTGTAGGATTAGCGCCGAGGGGGCATCGGTTGATGAATTCTGCTGCGTCCGTGTTTACGGATCCGTTTCAAATTAGCGCAAATGATTTACAACGACATTGCTCACTGTTATTTATATTTTGATTTATATAACTTTTATTGTGAGAATGTCTTTGAATTATAAGTGCATGCCTACCTCATGAAAGACCTTTGATATAGCTGAGTACCGTCGTGAATAGCTCATTTCGTCATCTTCAAGTATTTTCTTGAATATCATACTATTACCTATGGGTTTAAGTTTATAGATGAAACAGCTTCGGTTCTAAGAAGACTAAAATAATTTAAACTTAAGAAAATATAGGTAGGTACTATTGACAAAGATCGGCCTAAATCACAGATGAGCTAGTTGGATGACTCAGATGTCTTCCCAAAGAACAATCTGGATGTGACAACAAATAAAAATGGAGGAAAAAACGAAGGAGTTGGAAAAGTCTTTGCCAAAATGCAAAACGTTACAGAGATGAAACAAATGTGCCTAAATATCAGCATCTGCCCATTTCTGTTCACGAAAACATCAAACCACAAAACTACTAACAAAATGCTCTTTTGCATGCAAAACAATAATTAATTTAATTAAAATATTGATTAGCAAAACCCGCATCCTTCACACACTGAAAAACAACCTAAATTCATGAATTTCGGTACATTCCCAGAAAACAGGGAACTACCTACTTACCTACAAACAAAATAAGTGATAAGTAAGCACTACTTACGTATTTATGAACGATAGCCTTAAATGGCCGTACTAATTAATATTTATTCATATTCTAATGGAGGAGGAATAATTGAGGATACGGAAGGAAGCTTATTTATATATTAATTAAAGTACGGAACCTTTTTTTGATAAATATGGTGTAATAGATAAAGAGCATTGAAGTTTTTTTTAAAGATTGGGGAAAAACTAGCAGTTTTAGAAAAATTATTAAATCATTAATATTATTAAACTGAAATGGTTACTAACAATAGTGTTAGTAACCATTTCAGTTTAATGCCAATGTAAAATGCCACGCTAAAAAGTGCTTAGATATAGATCTAAGCACTTTTTAGCGTGGCATTTTTTAGCGAGGGGTAGTTGACTGACTAATATGATAAAAATATGATTCTGTTTATAGTCCGTCTGTTAGATTATCGAAAAATATTGAATACGTGTTTATTGTTTTATCAAATTAAAAAAAAATTACGTCACTTTCTGGTAAGAAATGTACCAAACTGTGACGT
Organism: Diarsia brunnea; assembly: GCA_949774965.1. NCBI lineage: Eukaryota > Metazoa > Arthropoda > Insecta > Lepidoptera > Noctuidae > Diarsia > Diarsia brunnea. The sequence goes on from OX459019.1 coordinate 6,112,200, forward strand.
CGCGCGACTTTTCGAAGCACTGTATCGTCTACATTTATTGTTTACGTGAAAAAAGAAAAAATACGTGTCCGATATTTTTGGAAATCTATTTGACGGACTAATTAGATTTTTTTTGTCAAATACCGTATTTAAAATGTGGCCCAGAATTGAGCTACTAGTTTGGCGCTTTCAGTAGCATCCATCAATCAGTTCCTGTAGTGAACAAACAACAGAAAACGCAAGACACGATATTAAGTGGTTTGTGGAGCAGCACCACATTTGCTGACGGCACGGTTGGCGCAGTGGCTGAGCGATTGGACTGCTGCGCTGCGTGTCGCGGGTTCGATCCCCGCACGTAACAAATATTTGTATGGCCTACAGATAGTTGTTTCGGGTCTGGGTATTTGTGTATGTGAGTTTATATGTTTGTGAACGCACCCACGATACATGAGAAATTCCTAGTGTAGGGCAACGTTTTAAAAAAATTTAAAAAATTACACTCTAGGGCAGAGTCATTAATGAATCTACATCTGAGCAGGATTTCTTAGCAGGAATCAAAACTCAGACACTAAAGTGTCAGTATTGTATAGTATAATTTGTTACGGAACCGGTAGAAGCTTCGTATGATGAAATTAAAACTTCCACGAAAACGAAGTCGCGGGCAGCAGCTAAAAGTAAGGATAAGAAACACAAAGTCTCAGGGATAAGAAAATTATAGGCTGACGTGATTGACCAGGTGAAGGCTGCGGGGATCCGCTGGATGCGAGACGCACGGGACCGGTCAATGTGGCGACACTTATGGGAGGCCTATCTCCATGAGGTGAAACGTCTTTCGGTTGAAATGTATGATGATTAAACTGTTTATAGTCTACGCAGACATCAAGCAATACATAGCTAGTAAAACTTGTCCTCGCTTTGTATGAGCTTTAAGTACGATGACAGATCTGCAATAATTGATTAAGCGTAGCTTGACTGGTCGTCGTACGTATCTTCAACAGATTATTGTTAACAAGCTAGTACATCAGATACAGCTGTCACATCAAAGACAGCCACCATTAAATACGCTGAACAAAAACAGTCACCAAAATCTCCTCAAACGGATCAAGTCAATCAAAATTAGATAAGGGTTGTTACTTAAAAATAAACACCAACTACCTTCACAGTCAGTTACCGACCAACGAGGGTGACAGTTTTAAACAACCCTCGGTCATAAACGGTGAAACCAAGGGTGATATCCGACATCTGCCGTCCCTTCCACACACAGGGAATGCACTAAATAGGTATTTAGTATTCGGAAGGGGAAAATAGTTAATTTTGTGGGGTGAGAGAGAAAAAATTGTCTAGTGTATCTTCTTTTGCGGTTCACAGCACTCTTATTAGAAAGTTATAAAGATGGTTTTTGTTTGATTCGGGTGTCTTGATTGTTTGTAAGTTGTAGGGAACCGTTTTCCTTATTGAATGCGTGTGATATAAATATAAATGTTATTAATTATGATTGGGTTCATTGATTTTGGCTCAGAAGGTGTTTGTATTGAGTTAAGGTCGGATTGAGGATGGTTATTATTGTTGTGTTTAGTTCGTTGTGAACTGTTTCTTGAAGCTTTTTCGCGTTGGTTATGGGGTATCATTCTCTTGCCGCTATCCCAATACACTTGGATCGGGGCAATATGTTTTCATCTTCCATACTTCTTCTCTATTACTCGTAATCTCATCAGATACCTCCTTTCTTGCAAAATCATCCTTCACACAGTTGGTTTTACTGATCTGTTTGGAGAGAGTGGTTTTCAGACATTTGAGTGAATTAATGGCAAAGATCCATAAATGACAATTGGGAGCAACGGTTGAACGTGCTTTGCAAGGCACAGAGGCAACTCGGTATGTATAGGGTGTAAAAGTAGGTACCCTTAACGCAAACAAAGGGCATTTGTTCTCCCCACCACTGCGATTATTTTTTTGTTCTAGACCATACCTGGGAACCTCCTAGTTACGGAGATATTGGGGGTCAAAGTTCCAAATTTTTTACAGCTGTTTTTGTAAATACTAGTATTTCAGGTTTTAACTTTACTTAAATTACCTCCATGACTCGTTTACTATCCAAAGCATCCACTAGCACAATGTTTTAAGAGTGCTACTTTGAGTTTTACCGTAAAATGTGATTTTTGACCCCAAAAAAGAATGTCATTTCCTAGCAAAAATTTTTGCGTAGGGGTAGGTACTTAGTTTGATGTACAGAATGCTTGGTTGACGGATGCGTGAAGGGTTCGTTTACACCCTGTATTGGGGTCACCTATCCACGGTCCAACCCAGGCAAGCTCGGCTTAACTTGTAGATTGATCCGAGCTACTGATATTATTTATTACCACTTGTCTTCAAAATCACTTGACAAAAAATAAACCATTAAGGTAACGAAAATTCTATAAATATATTCTAAACCGAAATCTGTACTAATTAAAGACAAAATTAGCAACTTCCACTAATGACACGACACATTTCAGCTCACGTGTTGCCAATGTTGCCATACAAATGATGTGGCATTCTGAACCTGCTCGCAAATATGACCATCTCATACAAAATATGCATGGAATTCAGGACTTTGATTTAGGTGGCAATGGCAATAATGGCAAAAAATTGCTGGAGAATTTATGAGAATTTTGAAGGGAATGGTGGTTAAACAGTATTTTTTTTCGACAGTTTCTTTAATTATTTTGAGTATTGTACTTACACGTAAAGACCATAGTTGAGGAGGTCAATAAGATGTATTTGTGTTGCGCTAAGTAAAATACTGTTGTATCATAAATCATTGAGAAAAACTATCGAAGTAAAAAGTTTTTTAACATATACAATTTAGTAGATGGTGATAATGATTTTAATTAATAGTTAGGTTCTAACATTTCCTCATATGCGAATAAAAAGAATAAATTAATATATAAATGGTAAAATTTATTAGTGAGCAAATCTTTTGGCCTTTTAAACCACATCCTGAATTCCTGACAAGTTTGGAAAGAAAGAAAATCTTCGATTTACTTGTCATCTTACTAATACCATCGTCCAAGACGTCGATTTCGAGAGATTTGAGATATACGATGTCCTTTTAGATTTGTGGGAAGTTAATCCGTCTCGACCTTAGACTTTGATAAAAATAAGCTCAAAAATACTGGCGTCGACAAATCCATGTCTAAAACTACAAATATTCTAAACTGCAACTAAACCTAATATTTCTTCCAACCATATCTATCATTATTAAGTATTTACTATTAAAACAGTGGTAATATATGACCGATCTCGTAAAAATATCAACCGAACCATTTACTGTTTGAACGAGTAAATTAAAATAGATTTATAAATCACGCTGTAGCTACTGTGCGGCGCGGCGGCATAGGCGACAGTCATAGATTCAAGAAATGTTGTAGATGCGACAATGCTCGAAGTTGAGTACAAACAACAACCACAAAACACAACATGCACAACACAACACAACAACAACAACACAACAACATGCACTACAATATGTTGGAGACAATTAAATAGGTGTAATCAGGATTGGCATTTGCATTGACAGCTTCGATTCCAAGATTTGGGACGAAGTTTGCAATTCGACGAGTAAGTATATTTTTACCCAACTAAGGCGAAGCCAAAAGGAAGGGTAATGATTTTGGTACTTCTCTCCCACATATCTGCAGAATGCTGAAGACATGGCGATATTATATTTTTTTTGAGAACGAATAATCACGAAACGTGATGGGTATAATAGGTTCTCTACATTTTGATACATTAATGTTTTCACAATGTAGGACTGTTTGGAAAACATATCTTCCATCGATGTTACATACTGTGTTCAATCGTTAAATCAATCTCAAATCCAGAACATTGATCCAGATACCAATATTCAATCAATTTAACAAATAAGGTCCTCTAAAAATATAGCTGTCAGTAAAAAAAATAAAGTAAATTTCGAACTATTTACTTCCACATGCGTTTATCAAAATGATTACGTAAAAAATAACGCTCTATATTTTTGGGGCAAGATTATGTGCGCTATTTTTAATAATCTCATCTACTCCTCACTTCATCTGTGGCCAATCGTTGATGAACGCGCATACCCACAGCATAATGAGGCTAGTGAAACCAGGAACACGTCAATTAGCAGACATTTTGCCCGTTTATGTTTTTTGCCGCCAAAAAAATATGATTTATGGTCAAACCGTGGAACATGACACTCGTTTTGGCCGTTACAAATTGTCTATGGGTTTTAGTTATGATTGTTAAGGATGGAATTAGTCGATTTATTTGTTGGTGTCTAAACTAAGACTGAATTAAGTCTTTTGCCAAGACTTAAATCAAAAGCTTTTTGCTTTTATCAAACTGCGAAACAATTTTAGAGCAGCATATTATATATTTTGTTGTCATTGCGGACATATTCTGTATGAGAACGTGGAGCTTGGCACAAGCAAAGAGAAGCCTATACCCACTAGACTGTGGATGATGGTGATGATGATATACATAACCTTTGCAATGTTTACAAAAAACTAGCATTTAGTCTTCCATAGTGATTTATATTTTTAAATATAACTAATAAAATAATTACTTAATTACACTAGATACTTGAATACACACTTAATCAAGACCAAGCTACATTTTCCCACGTGTTTAATTAATAGAAAACCTCCATCTTTTTAGTTTCCTAAACACAAACACTCTTAAATCTCATGTAATAGTAATCGTCTTTCCCATAATTACCTTTTAACAGTTGGATAAAATCAGTAGAACTAGTCCTTTTACAACTCAATCAACATAATTATACCATTAGCTCGATAATCGAGAAACGATTCAGACGGAGAAATCTCGCGGTATCGATATCATTTAGACCCTGTACCCATATGTGTATACTTCACTAGTAATTAAGTCACATTGTCAAGCTACAAATCTATTTGCTGTTAATTTTATGGAAATGGAGCCTTATTGTGTGTGAAATAAGGTATGCGTCGAACTCGTTAGTGATAAAGTAACTGTAGCAAAATGATGTCTCCTGCTTAATTTACTCCGGGAAGGAAATATTTTAGTTCAAAATTCTATTTTGACATTCGTGTTAATCGTCCGCAGGTGTGTACCGGTATTTATGGTATGTGTCATTGATACTTTAGCCACCGAGGCATTCATCATTTTTGTGTAATTTTGAACCATATTTAACTCTGTTTCTACTAACGAATTGGGTAAATTGGATCCCTCGGGTCGTATTGCTAATGATTCAATTAGTTCATTTTTAGTTGCAGTTTCCGCTGAGCAATAAATCATTCAGATTTGATCTGCTATCAGATTTTTTAAGTGTTTCAGATTTTAAAAGAAGACGACTCAAAGATTCAGACAAACGAAAACAACGAAAACGTCTTCAAAATACGCCATCTCTTAAACACCCAATTTCGCCAAACAAGCGAATTTCGATACAAAAACCGTATTCGACTACAACAATCGACTAATTACAGCGATCTTTCATCATGTCAAAGTCCGCCATATTGGTAGCCGTTAAAAAAGTGTTGCCGTCACCGCGCAGGCGTGGTTCGACAAAAAGCACCTATTTGTTCGATTTTCAAACGGAATTTTAATCGACGCGAGATAAAACTTTTTGCGCGGCTACTGGCCGGTTGCCCTTAAAATATTCCGCGAAAGCCCTTTATCGTTCCAATTAAAATTTCGAACGCAAAATGGCTTCTTTCGTCCGCCATTTTGAGGTTGTAGAAAAAATTGGCGCGCTTTTATATTATTATTATTAACTGCATAATAGAAACAACGTTTGATAATCTAACAATTATTCCACGTGATCACGTACGTGCCTACGTACTCGTAGTATACCTTACGTTTTTGTTTTCTTCTTCGACTTCTGCATTTTTTTTTTCTATTCTACTCGTACGTAGGTACCTATCCAAACTGGTCTTGTTTACAAACTTATTCCCTTTCCATCATCATCTGCCTAGCCTTTTCCCAACTATGTTGGGGTCGGCTTCCAGTCTAACCGGATTCAGCTGAATACCAGTATTTTACATGGAGCTGCCTATATGACCTCCACAACCCAGTTAACACTACGTAATACGATACCCTTTGGTAAGACTGGGTGTCAGACTTGCAGGTCACTGACTACGTGTAACGACTGTCAAAGATCTATACAGGGTGTAAATCAACCCATCACACAGCCGTCAACCAAGCATTCTGTACATCAAACTAAGTAGGTACCCCTACGCAATTTTTTTTTAATTTTCTTAGTTACAATCAATCCAATTGCCAGACTGCCAGTGTCTTTATCACAATCCCCATTATTTTCAAGATGGTATCACTAAAACCAACATAACAAGCACAGCCTTTAGTTACTGCTACCAACGTAAGAACACAAAAGACTACCAACATAAAGATATCATTAAAATCTCCTTTTCCATGTCCCTCCACAAAAGTTTCAGCTTGTTATGACAGTATTTCTGCGAAGCTTTTGTGTAAAGTCTGGAATAGAAGCATTATAAATTATACGTTATGTTGGTACTTAGTTTTCTATGTATGCCATCTTCATTCTTAGTAAGATCAAAGGAATGAAATAATAATAGGATCCATGTATTTTCGACCTTGTTTGATTCGTTGCTTTTATAAGAAGGTTGAATATTTTTATGATTGTTTAATAAACGATCTGCAGGGCTGTTGCGTATCTTTTTAAATTTTAATGTCAGTGGCTATCATAGTGTCCATCGACTAACTGTCAAATGGTTCCATTTTGTACCAAACCACAACCATTTGACAATTAATCGATGGACACTATGATAGCCACTGACATTTAAAAAGATACGCAATAGCCCTGCTGAACATAGAATCATAGGGTTGTTCAGTAGCAATAGTAACCTTAGTTACTATAATCTCTAGTAACTTCTAGATAGAAAGAAAGTATAATTATTATTGCACTGCACCTTATCAGCATCGCCGCAACTAGAAAGTTCCCAGGTATTGCCAGAACAAAATAATATCACAACGGCAGGTAGAACAATTGCCTTTCGGCTTCGCTATTTATATAATATACGCTTTAAAGTGCATGTGCATTGAGATTTTTAATGGCTTTTGGTGCTTCAATAGGGAATCATAGTATTTTTCATCTTACTCGTGAATGTCTTCATTATACCAGTGATCATCTCTGGCAGATGAGGAGCTCGTGGCTTAATAAGAACTGCCACTCAGGCCGATCTTAGGTAAAGCTGTGCTTGCCTAGGTCGGTCTGTGGATGGGTGACCGCCCGACATACCGAGTTTCCTCCGTGCCTCGGAAAGCACGTTAAGCTGTTGGTCCCGGCTGCCATATATAGATCTTTGGCAGTCGTTACAGGTAGTCAGTGACCTGAAATTCTGACATCCAGTCTTACCAAAGAGTATCGTATTACCTAGTATTAATTGGGTTGTGGAGGTCAGATAGGCAGTCGCTCCATGTAAAATACTGGTATTCAGCTGCATCCGGTTAGACTGGAAGCCGACCCCAACATAGTTGGGAAAAGGCTAGGCAGATGATGATCTCTGGCAGATGAGGCAGATCCTTTTCCCCACTATGATTGGGTCAGCTTCCAATTTAACCCGATGCATGTGAAAACCAGTATATTACATGGAGCGACTGCCTATCCCAGTAAGTAATGCGTAAGGCTGGTTCTCAAGACTTCTTAGGCACTTGCGTGCACTTCATCATAATATTCATTCAATGTTTAAGTATCCAAAAGACAGTGTCCTCGTTTTATGACTTAGCTAACATTTAATGGGCTTTTACTTCAATGGACCTGCAAGTCGGTGTCCACAAAGGCTTGGAGGCGTGTCGGTGATTCATTAGAAACAAATTCTTGTATTGTGCCCATTGTATGGCCAGGGATCGCCGCTCTGTCTCCGATATTTGAGCCGAATAGCCACTTGAGTTGTGTTCGTACAGTATATGGAAAGATACATATGAAACGGCGTTTTTGGATGGTTTGCAACATAGTATATTATGTATGATGAATTTATCGGAATAAGGAATTCATTTGTGCATGTTTATACAATAGGAGATAATACAGCAACGACGAAACTGTATATAAAAGATGGGTTTGAAAACAAACAAAAACAGGGTCCCGAAGAGTATAAAAGATCGTTTTAATATCACCTGTATACGCCCACAACACAAGGGAGTTAAAGCACTCTAAAATTCGTAAAGAACTTTTTTAAAACAAAAAGTCCACTGTTCGAGAATCGGAAAGTTTAACGTTTTCAAAACCTCTGCAAACCATGCATATACTTCGCATAGTCTAAAGGCGATCAGTGCAAGAGGCCACATGGCGCCAACTTCACGGTGCAAATGAATTATGACAGAAAATAGCCCCAATTCACGATATTTCACGCCCCCGACTTAAGGCATCACCTAATGACTACCGAAAGTGAACCTTTTGTGAGAAACAGATGAGTTTGCGATGCATTCAAACAGCAGTGCTTTGTTAGTGAACTATTATTTAAATAGCGAATCGAATTTGAATTTTTTTTTTGGGTGTTTCGATGTTCAAATGTTTTTTTTTTTAAAGAATGTTGGTTGTGGGAAAATTATAGCGTGAAAATTATCTATGAATCAATAATATTATTATTTAAAGCCTGAATTATTATTAAAAGAATGTCTGGTCTGACGCGTTGTTGAGAAAATGATTGCCAATTAATTAAATAAAATTTATAAAAAGAATATTGGTGCCCAAGTGTACCTACGCATATGGGAAAAACGGATAAAATTATCGATGTATGCACAACAAATTAAGGTTTATTTACAATTTTCTTCAAAGGCAAAAATCTTTTCGATGACTGAGGAACTCATACCATGAAGATATGAACACCGTAAGCTACCTTAACCTTTTTTTAAAGTCACATTTAACAGCCATCGCTCTAACGGCAGCTGGCACTCAAACCGTAATAATATCAATCCAATAGCTTTAACACGATTTATGTCAAAAGATGCCATTCAAGAAACCACAATGGTGTTTTGGTGGTACTCCAAGGTGGTCCTATTGTCCATCAGCACTGCAGACCGAATAAATAATGGCACTGCAATATAAGTCGAATTAGCTATCTTTGTTCGACTGCAGGTGATGGTTGTGCAAGGCACGGGGCATTATTTTGGTATTGTTGGAAACTTTTAATGACCTCTTACGTTTTGAGTATGATGGTTCTTGACTTAAAGATGGATAACAGTAACTCATGTTATTTTGTCATAATCATAGAAGTGGCATGTAACGCAATGGATAAATTATGAAATGAAAACACAAGCGGAAGTCTGAAAGTAACGGGTGATTGAAACGTTGTGTGGTAATCTGTTGTCGTGGTATAGACATGTGATTTGGAAGAATGAGGAAAACGTAGTAAGGCAAATGCTGTATATGAATTAAGATGGCTAAAAGAGTAGATGTACTGTGTAGGTAAAGGATGATATGGCAGTAAATGAGATGATGATTAATAGAGAAGTATGGAAGAACATGAGGTCTTGCTGCGCCACCCCCAAATAAATATAAATAAGGACAGGAGAATGATGATGATGAGAAATGCCATGTTATTTCTCATTGGTCGAAATTTCATGATTGGCACAAGAAAGGGAGGCATATACCCAGCAGTGGGTGAATTCAGGCTATGCAAGCATCATCATGTCTTCGACCGATAAAAGGATAAATATTTAAGTCTCTACAAACGACGGTAATACAGTAACAAGCTAAGTTGAATGTCAAAAACTATATTACTATATTTATATCTCCCTTTATCCTCATTTCTCTAAAACCTCCAACTAACAGGCAGCAGCTGACTAAGTAGTCCCAACTCAATAATCCACAATCAGTAACCACCTCTTAGATAAACAAATACCAAAAACAAAGATCATTGAAGACGCTTGCGCTGCGCGGGCGCCGGGCGGCAAACAAGCGGCGTGCCTTTGTGCGCAGACGCCGCGACAGACCACTGTCACTACTCTAAACACATCGGCTTTTTTGTACTGTGGAGTAAGAGCTTGTGGAAAGTGTTTATTTGATGTAGGATCGAGGAATTAAGTACGCATGTTGTTACTTTTGCAAGGATTACCTACTGTTTACCTTGAGTTAATCCCTTATTTGGGAATATCTGATTTCATTTTAGGACTTTCAGTCACGTCCTGGGTTTTTAAATTTAAAAAAAAAACTGATTTCATTTAAGAACTTTCAGCCACGTCCTTGGTTTCAATTTTTCAAATTCGTGTTGTTACCAACACGAATTGGAGTCATAAAGATGCTTCTGAACGCAACTTGGTAATAAGCAAGAAGTAGAAATCATCATGGATTCATCCACACCAATATCTAACTCCTGCTCCTATGAGAATTTACATAGTCTTCATACCTAAATTCAGAATAGAGTTCGTGGTTTACAAAAACGTAATATGCGACAAACTATGTAGCTTTTCTTGTCTGTTTTAATAAAAAGTGAATCTTATAATTAACTTCTCTTCTAAATGTTGTATGAAGTGCTCCAATATCATGATTAACTCATCCATCGCTTTGCCGTTTTGTATCTCAAAGGCTTCTCCTGCAAAAGGTAAACAATTTCCTCAAAATAATCACCAGAACACACGGCTTCATCTACAGACGCTATACCTCCCTACACGTCCATAGACACTTGCATATCGCTTTCAACACCGATATCGGTTATTAGTAAGCCATCCGTCGTTTGTACGATAGCACATCCCTACCTATGTCGACACGTATGTATATATTATGTACGTAAAGCTGCATCGAAGCCAAGCGCTCTGTTGTAAGCTATTTGTCGTCGTAACCTAGGAATAGAATTAGTTAGTGCTGCAAATTGTCTTACAGCGTTCAGATGGACTAGCTTGTATAAGCTGTATGTATAGATTTTGATAACGAGATAAAGGTTTTTTTAAATAATTACTGAAACGCGAGGAATATTACTATAGGTTGAGCTTTTTAAAGTAGACATAGTCATCATATTTCTGACTTTGACTCTACTTGGGGTCGGTGCAACATTTTTTCTTCTACATTTCTGTCAGACGTCATCGTATCATTTACTCATTTATTTTTCATATCATTCCTTACACAATTCATTCATCTTTTCTTTGGGCTTTCTCTCCCTCTCTACCCGCAACATTAATTGCCATCACTCTTTTCAAAGTTGCCATATTATAATACTAAGACAAGAAACTATCAAATGATGAATACAATTTTCAGTAAACGAAAGCGGTGTTTGTCAGTCAGTCACCGGTTTGACTTTTTTAATAGTTTGGCTTTTCGAGCTACTATTACAAAATATGCTTCACGTGTGATTAGCTATAACAGAATGAATGTAACTGTGTTTGCACTATCGACACATTCACATATAAGAACATGTTCTCTGATAAATACAAAGATATCAACTGAGAGATGAAAGAGAGAGAGAGATGAATTCAAAGAAAAATTTCATCAATGTTTATGTAAATGTTTTGCCAGTGCGAACTCATAACGCAAATCACTTAAAACAGATTTTCACAAAAGACAAAAACATCACAGCAAAGAACAAGCGACAGAACACGACAAACGACTACTTAACCCTCGCACATCTGACTCGTCATTCATGCATGACGCTTCATCTTCCACACAAAACGACCAGACGAAGAAATAATTAAAGAAATCCGTGTGGTATTTAATTGATGACAAATATTGATCGTCACGGCAATTAGGTGGAGGGAGACACCGTGACCCGACGACGCCGGCGATCGGGCAAGTGACCGACAAATGACGCTGCAGTGACTTTGGTCTTGATTGTTGGACAGATTCTAGTGTAGCGGTGCGGGGGCTGACAGGTGATTAGCGATAGCAGGATTCCAAAGCCTTAAAAAATAGCATTGCGAATAAAATAGATGTATCTATAACTATATGTATCTAACGTTTTTAATAATAAATTTTAGACTCTTTCTCAATTTTGACAGTTAATATAACTATACTGTAGAGCAGTGGTGGTCCAGTGGTGGTGGCCCCGACTTACGAACAGTAAGTCGTGGCCGGTTCGAACCCAGGCAGGGGCATTACTTTGTGTAATTTGTTTCATCAACACTGCTCTCAAAAACGGTGAAGGAAAACATCGTGAGGAAACCGGCATGTCCTAGAACCAAAACTTCGAAGACTTGTGACATCTACCAATCCGCACTGGGCCCGCGTGGTAGATAGCCCATTCCCTCTAAAAGAGTGATGGCCCGTGTCCCAGCAGTGGGAACATTAATAGGCTGTTGATGATGAATATAACTGTAGTCCTCGTTTTCAGTCACGGTGGCATCTTAGCGGATATTTGTCAACGGCGTGGGACATCGTAGAGTGCACTAGTGTGTTTGCAAGCACAGGTGTTTTCTCTCATACTTGACTTCTCTCTGTTGCTTTAGTCTCATAGTCCAATGGGACGGCAATCTGACACAACTGGAGAAAGATCAGGTGCAGGACCAACGGCTTAACGTACTTTCCGAAGCAGATTAGATTATAGACAGTGTGTCTTAAGATACATTTTTGTCTGCATTTGAATGTTTCTTCTATTTTTGGTGCTACTCCAATTTGGTATTAGATATTGGCCATCAACGCCAAATATAATATTTCATCATCTCCTTGGAAAAATGGAACAAGTCGGAAGAATTGGACTCATACAAATAAACACATCATTGCTAACAAGGGACAATGTATTATTTACAATTAACTAGAAATACTGCTTCCAAAACAACTTTATTCATACATAAAACATTATTATATCTATTATTTTTAATTGAAGCTATTAATTAGAGCAAAGTAACAACTTCAAACCATCCAGAATTATTTAATAAAGTTTTCAATTATTCAGTTTTAATAATCTTTCGTAAATATTCATAAGTTACAAGAATTAATGTAGCATTAAATTATAGTATGCAAAACCAAAACGATCAGTTTACTGCTGTGTTTAAATAAGTTGCTCAACTAAAGACATTCATTTAACATCAGATAGTTATTTTTCTGTGACTTCTGAAAAAATCTTCCAGTACCAGAGTGCTGGTGATATGTTTGATCAATACAAATACATTTATGACTATTCTTATTCGTTATCGTTAAAAATATCATAATTTGTCATTTAATAAAATTAAAGATTTTTTAATGACTTTGAATTACAATAATAAAAAACAAAACGAATTATAATGGAAATCAAAATTAAAATGAAATATTGCCTGAGAAAAGTTGGTTAAATAACAATAATTTGCATAGAGCTGAAAATTAACGATGTTCTTTCACCGCATGGTGATGAATTTCTGTTCCGTTCTTCTTTTATTTCTTCTTTTCTCTTTAGCGTGTACTTAAATGATTAAATAAATAAATAATCAACTTGCGCGTCACCTAAAATATTGCATGATTCATTCATACACAACTTAATAAACTGTTTTAAATTCTACTCTGTAGACTAGGTATAAATTACGTTACGACGAACAGTTAATTAATTCAATAAAAATAAATTAGACTCCTTACTAGCCTGTCCAAGTAAAGTAAAAAGTCCCCAGTCCATAGTTTTAGTTGTCATTCAATGTAGTATTTTCGCCTAATGAGTGAACTATGCGATCAATTAGACAATATTAATAGCCGTGTCGAACCATTATTATTAAAATAAACCCTTTTAACGTATGTACTTGATGTTATTATTGTATTTTAAGTTGTCCGGATATTTTAAGAAAGTCGAGGCAAGATAATACCGCTTAATATTTTATATTGGTACCTGTTTTCTTAAATGCCGTTAGTAATTAAGTTTGAAATTAGCTTATTTTAGTTAAATACAAACGATGGTGGACCACTACATCAGTGCATGTCTTTATGTTAATTTGTGCAATCTTCGTTTAAAATTTGAGTTATAGATTTTATTGTAGCCTCGTAGTGGCTACTGCCTAAGGGCGGATTCGACCAAACACCATGTTATATCAGAGTAACTAACCCTTGAATAATTTTACTCATTGATTTTACTCTCGAGTAACTTCGTTTGCGTTTTTCCGTCAGAAACATAGAGTAGCCAATACTGAGTTTTGTTACTCTTGAGTTGATGAACGAATGATGAATGATTTTGTAAGCCAACTAAAATGGAAATGCTATTGTGTAGAAAGCCGAACCCAAGATTTTATGACCATATAATTTGGCCGGTTTATATTGGTACTTGATAAGTTGATACGTAGGAAGGATTTTTAAGCTAGGTAAGTAGGAAGCTACGTTGTACATGACATACCGGTTTGAAGTATATTCCAGTCGGTGCTCGATTTTGGATAAAAGACACATAGTCGTTTATTTGGACAATCAAAACCTAATGGCAGTCATGGTTATCATAATTATCGAAGTAATTTCCTTTCTCTAATCTATCGCGGACGCCTTGGATTGTATTCTTCATCAATGTCAGAATCTTCGATCATATTTCGTAGACGTTGCATTATTAAAATATCCTTACAAATAACAAAATTACAAGAATTTATCAACATGTGCTCAACTGTGAACAACAGACAATGAACTTTTTCAACAAAGCATACGAAAACAGATGGTAGAATGCAGCGGCCGCCATTATATTACTCTGCGCTATCTTGTTTACTCGGTGTATTTTGGCGGTATAGCGATTTACTCTCGGACAAGTATTTATTTCGGGATTAAGATTTGGTAAAACGAAAAGTTCTCTTACTCTAGAGTAATTAGTGATTTTATCACCAGGATAAGACTTATCCATGTTTGGTCGAATCCGCCCTTAGTAATAAAAGCCCCACAACTCTTTGGGGCTGTCATGTTTGTGAGGAGCCAAGACCACACGGTCTTCAAGGTATACGCATTTGGACGTCGATCCGTGAATGTAATAGAGAAAGAAAGAAAACATATTTCATAATAATAAAATACCTAGTCAACTCCGTATCTCTGCCGTACTGTGCCGTACGGCTGCCAATCTTAGAGCTGTGACAGTCGTTCGGGGAGTCAGAAGCCAGGAAGTCTGAGCACCAGCCTTACCAAAGGAAAGGGATATAAAGTTCCCTAGTAACTGGGTTCGTAAACAATAGCACCATCCCATATCTTCCCGTGGGTGTCGTAAGAGGCGACTAAGGGACTTACCAGAGAATGGGCAGCAGCGTTCTCTGTGCCTTCGTAACAACCATACTGCGATCGCCAACCCGCCTGCCAAGCGTGGCGATTATGGCAAATCCCCACCTTCTGGGGGGGCTATGTCCAGCAGTGGCCGTCTTATGGCAGAAATGATGATGATGATGATGAACTGGGTTGTGTAATCACAACCCAGTTACTAGGGAACTCTATATCCCTTGCAGATAAGCAGTTGTTTCATGTACAATGCTGGCATTTAGCTGCATCCAATAAGACAGCAAACCTACCCGAATAGCTGGAATGGCCACGGCTAGCCAGTCCATGTTTTTATTATGACCTCGGTCTCTGATTAAGATATCAGGGTAGCTATCTAGTATTACGGTCGTTCAATTCCCAATTAAACTGTTGGTCCTTAATTTCAAACCCATATTCATAAAACCCAATATTACACCCTGTGGACCTATAAAACCACCGCTGAATAAACATAATTCCGCGAACCTAACGGTGAAACATGTCGGCAAATGTGCCAGGCTATACTCACGACGCAGTAAACCCTGGATCGATGGCGTGCCATATAATTATAACGCCATAAGGAACCTGCGAGCGACGCGATTGATCACTTAATACAATCACCCATTAGGTATACAGGGTTAGGTGAGGGGTACACTGGGGGAAGCATTTTTTGGAATTCTCCTTCTTTTAGCTCAGAGGGTCCAAAATGGCGACTTTAGTAGATCGTAATATGAATCATAATAATTATGAAATACGTATAATGGACTATTCCTAATAGTAACTGCGTCTATGACCATTTTACGAATTTTTCGCAATTCATAATTATTATGATCTGCTAAAGTGGCCATTTTAGAAATTCTTCTTCTTTAAGCTCAGGGTCGATAAATAGTGTTTATCAAGAACGACTGTCGTAGACCATGGCTAGAGAGAGAGATAACAGCTTCCAGATTTAAATTAGTCTCACAAACATCGTCAAAAATGTCCCACTCCACTGAGAAGCAAGACTTTTCCCATTTTGACGAAGCAAAACGTTTCCTTTTTCTAATTTTTAAGAAAACACGTGACATTACCTTCTGTCTAGTTTCTTCTTTCACATAGACCTACGTGAGCTTTTATAATACGTCAAAAGAGAGAAGAACCGGCAATAAACTCCATGGCTCCTATTTTGAAGATTAGTTTTATAACGTTATGTTTAAGATCCATTTAATTGAAGTCCCATAAGTCCACTACACGTAGTGGTTTAACAGCCAATTATTAGATTATAGCATCCAATTCATTCTTTTCAGAAAAATATAGGTAGGTACCTACTTGTAATTCTCAAAACAGATAAAATAAACAACACAATACTTTATTGGTCTATTTCATCATACGATGTGTGAGAAAACCAATATTTTAAATAAAACTAAGTAAATTCTTAAACAATTACTCAATTCTAACCGCAAGAAACCATATTTTATTAATAATATTAAACTGTTTACTATTTTATTCATGAAATGACTTCACTTTTAGCTCATGATTTACTATTTTAAGCCACGTTTTCCTCAAACTAGTCACTATTTTTGTGCGGTATTTCGGTAGCATTTTGATTAATGAGTTTCGTGTTAAAATGAAGGTACACCCGAACAAGCTATTTGATATACACGCAGAAATCTTTATAGCTCTAGCAGGTACAGTGCCAATATTGATTGCCATTATGTTTTATAAAGCATTTGGCAGTAAGCGACTGATGCCAAACGCCAACAGTCTCTAAATGTATCCGTGTAATCTTAAAAGTAAGGTTTTGCACCAGCAAAGCCTTTTTTTTTTGGGGGGGTAGGAAATCATCAAATAACCCCTCCCGCTCTTGGGCAGAGCGAAAGGGAGTGTCAGACTTCTACTGACTAAAAACCACCCACGTTAATTCTTAGCCCTTCATGTCGAGGCCGCGGTATCTGCGAACAACCCGCAGCCCCGACGGGCGTCGGCCCTTGCGCGCCTCAAAAAGATGTCAGCAACATGGAAGGGATGTTGCTGACATCTTTTTGAGGCGCGCGTGGAACACGAACGCGCCGTCGACACGGCCTGTCGTCGTCATAAGACGGACGGACCAGCAAAGCCTTACTTTTAAGATTTTGCTCCCGTCGGGGCTGCGGGTTGTTCAAAAGAGATACCGCGGCCTCGGCGCAAGGGCTAAGAAGGAACATAGGTGGTTTTTAGTCAGTAGAAGTCTGACACTCACTTTCGCTCTGCCCAAGAGCGGGAGGGGTTATTCGATGATTTTCCACCCGCCAAAAAAAAAAGGCTTTTCTGACTGTATACTTAATACCTTGTTCGACCGTACTATCAATCTGTGTGTTACGCATCCTTTTGTTAATTGACAATGAGAATGTTTATTTTCCCTTTAAAAATACTTGGAAACAATATGTAATTTGACCATAATTATTTTTACTTTTCGGTCATGTGATCCTGTGGTTTATACTGAACTATGAATTACTTACTAACTTATAACCTATAGCTTATAATTATTCTGCTTAGGGATTTTTATTTTTATATATTTATTCAAAATAGTATGTATTCTTGTTTGGGACTAGGATGCCACAGTTTTCCCAAAGAACTGCAACTCTAACTCTAATCTTACTGAACCTTTGCTATTGATGTGTGTTGTTTGTTGTTTTTAATTACTTAATTTTATCCATTATTTTATATCTAAGTTATAATGCTAATCAAGTAGCACTTGTTACCTAATTTTATTATTGTTAACATGCGGATAATGTAGTGGGCTGCAATATTGCTAATACTGCAAGAAGCTATACAATATTGTTATTTATGAATATATTATATTGTAGCTGTTTATTAGTATATTTTTTTCATAAAAGTGCTTAGAAATGTACTACCATAAATTCTTCATAACAATTATATTCCCTACACAGTACACACTATTGTATCCCCACCCTTAACTCCACACATGACACGGTGCCTCAACGCAAATTGCTCATCAATGCTAGCGTGTCGAATTTTATGTTGTCTAACAACCAGCGATGAGGTGGAAAATGAACTATCTACTAGATATAACCGAGCATCGTGTTGATACTGTGTTTTATACGTCGTGAACACGTGAGGGAAAAAATGGAAATTAGACATAAAACAGCGTGTCGGTTTTATTCAGGCTTGTAACAGGTTGTGGAAGGCGCACTAGTTCCCATGATCACCGCTGCAAGTGTAGGAATAATCCCGCCACACTATTCCCAAACCACTGCAACTCCTGAAAGCCAGAATCAACAATCAATGAAGCTTGAATATGTGCCAATGTGCCAGAGAAACAATTGAATTGTCTTGGATCACGCAACGAAAGTAATCAGAAAAGAATAGCGGAGGAGTAGGAAACACATTATTTCCAGTGAAAAGGAACACCGCGGTGTTTTTAGTCAGTTAGAGCCTGACAGATCCCTCCGCTCGCCCCAGGGCGAAGGATATCTATTAGGACTTTCCACCCTGGAACAAAAAAAAAGTTAAGTAACAGGAGGTCGTGCCTATTATCAATTTGGGCACACATTTTGACTCCAGACTGCTACTGAGAATTACCCAATACCAAATACAAAACCCAATTACTTGAGCTGAAGATGGAATTCAGGACTTCAAGCTCAGCACAAGACTTCTCATAACTAGCCAACGGTTTTAATGGTTTTGTGATTGATAACGCCATCATGACTATAGTTGTTGCCAATTAAGATCGCAATAGCGGTCATTGCTCTTTCCCTAATAATTATCTCTTCGTTCTTCGTTCGAACCAAAACAAATGAACCATGTATGTTGTTTTTCATTGGAAGAAATGTTGAACATCATAGATAGATGACGATTTAAAACATGAACAGGATTTTTTTTGGATTTCAAAGTTAAGATCTTTAATAAATGTCGGTGGGTCAATGACCACTATTGCGATCTTAACTTTCAGTAACTATAGTTTTATTAAAATGGAAATGTCATCAACAATAACATGATGACGTCATTACGGTTACAGACACACCCTTCTATATGAGTAAGTCTAAATACAATTATTGTCTACTAAGTAGGCACTTTTACTCATTATTAGTCATTCCATTCATAAGACTATAAACAATAAGTATGAAGGTACTTCTACTTTGTTACTAATTCTATTCATGAGACTATTGACAATTACTAGGTAGGTAAGTAATTTTCGTTTATTACTTACTACCTGTGGCCCTCGATTTTCTAAAATTTTCTAAAATTATTGTAAAAACATCATTTCCCTATTTGATTTGAGTTTTGTTAACAATTTCATGGAGTTTTTTGCTCAGAGCCCTTATCCTTTTTCTAAAATAATGATCTTATAAGGAGTAGTCTAGCTATTCTATAAAACGTTTGCTATCTGCAAGTGAAAGTCAAATCAGTTCAGCCGTTTTGGAGATTACCCGAAACAGACAGACATACAGACAAAAAATGATTTTTTACTACACGTACTGAAATTAGTGGAAGCTATTATTTTGAAATCTCAAAAAGACATATAATTTTTGTTTATTATTTATTTGCAAAGGTTTTATTCATGTTTTCAATCAGCAAACGACATTAATTACCTACATAACTAAATGATGTCACTCTTTTAAGCTTACCTGTTTGCTTGTTTTGTGCAATACTAAAATATACGTGTGGCTCTGAAACCACGGTTTGTACCTTTTGTGGTGCGGGTTGTAATACCAATAGCAAGATTTATTAATTAAAATATAAATAAATATTATTTTAACAAGTAAGCCTTAACTACAAGTGGTTGGAGTCTCCTTTTACGTTAACAAACCTTATTATTACTTCTACACTTAGTTTATAAATGTATACTTGCCTAATATTTATAAATGTATCTACTAAATAAGGAATAATTCTAATAGTTTATTAATAGACTGTCCTGTTAGTCTAGTTGTTGCATCCGCTGCTGTTGTAGCAATGACGTATTTTGTTCAATTCCTAGGCTGGTAAATTGGTTAGGCTATTCCACCAATTTCTCAGTAACACATAGATGAAATCATGCTTCCCGTTTTCCAGCAGCTCTAAGTACTACTTAGTCCAACAGAACAAACTCTTATTCGTCCCTTTGTCTATAAAATCGATGTGAAGACAATATTTCCCACCGCCACAGGCGCTAAGTGTCATAAGTGGCTCGTGGCTACTTGCATCGTGCAGGACCTGAGCCCCCTTACTGCGACCATTAGCGTCGTTTAAGGAAATTAGAGCATGCACCTGATGCATCAGTATAATGGCTTCTGAGCTGTCTTTCTTGATTTTCCATTGTTTATTAAGTTTTTTTGAAAATTGGTGTGAGAAAGAAATGAAAGATTGTGCTAAACATATGTTAGCATAATTTGTTTGTTCATTGATTAGCAAATGATTTGATAAGTTTGATTACGATTGTAATCTTGCAGCTTTATAATGTTTTTAGCAGAAGATTGACTCCCACTGAGCGTTGGTCTGGTGTTAGCCACGGTGTCAAATCATGCCCAGTGGAGATTTCAACCTAAACACCTAACTTAAAGATAGTACACTTTCTTCCCAGATCAGAAAGAAAAAGTATTTATTAGTCTCGCACAGGACAAACAAAAATTATGGTTAAATTAACAAGTACACAAAATTATTTTAAAAAAACAAGCATCGAAAAGTAATAAAACAATACAGATAGCTAGTATAGAATGATGATGATACTGACAATTTTAAAAGCTGACTCTTACTGGTACAAACTTTTCAGAAAGTTAAAAACAAATAATATAGCGGAATATCCTTTGGCAGAGCACACATTTTCACGTAATAATGTGGGAAAGCTGTAGGGAAACTTGCAGCGGAAGAAACTAGTAGAGGCCGCTAATGTTGCACAGTTCCATGCTGGGCATACATCCTATCATAATAGAGAGCTTCCTATTGGTACCTAAGGTGGAGTTTATACTGTGACTGTCTAACTGTTTGTTTCTTGTATTTTCATTGACCATTTTATGATCATTTTTTGGATCTAGTTGGGGTTTTCGTTATTGGGATATTAGTGTTGAATTTTTCACATTTACGTTGACCGCATTTTGGCTTTTCACTAAAATTGTTTTAGGTACTCAATAAATAAGCACCTAATCGGCAATCAAATTAATTGCTTATTATCTAAATGATCGATATAATAGAGAAATAGAAGATGTTCATTGTTTGGCCAAAAAACCCTAAAGTATTTTAAAAACCCTAAGTTATTTATTCTTAAAAACTAGACCACCCAACCAAAACTAAACCAACAGAAAGAAAGAAGGAGAAAAAGAAAATAAAAACGTCACAGAACAACGATATCTATCAACCAGTGTAAAACCGACCAGTGAGCATACTTCCCAAGCCAACCAAACATGGCGGCTAGTACCGTGGGTACTACAGGCCACAGCTAGACAAGTGTAAACTTGAGGTAAATTACATTAGCAAATTGTAAACGAACGCCAAATGCTGTGAGAACGTTGTTGTATGGGAAATGAAGAGGTTGCATGTGCAGGGTTCGTGTTCAATTAATGAATGTTCATTTTGATTAGTTAGAATTATCGAAATTTAGCTGTACTTATGAGTGCTCGATAGATAAAGGACATAATTAATACTGTACACTAAATGAGAGATTGGGGACGAAAGACTGCTAGAGGGAAGACCACGGGTGAGATGGAGGATTGTACGACGACAACTAACTAGGTGGGCAGACAATCTCAGTAAAGTGGCCTATAAACCAAAACTGCCAGTAGTAGGAAGATTTGGAATAGACCTACACTCAGCATTGGGTAGTCAAAATTAAATAATAAAAAGAGTATTTAAAGAGTTGAAAAGATGAAAGTGGCTAAGAAGGAAGTTAACACTGACACAGCAACTGATAGAGGTGTAAAAGATGGAAGCATTACCTGGGCTTTATTTACAGTTGACGATAAACCGGAATTCATAAAATTGCTTTAATGGCCATAAATGGAACCCCCCGAGCTCGATTTCAAGAGGAGTTGAAAAACTAAAGCGATGCCTTTGTGTTGCAATGAAGATAAAATAAAACGAAACTTTCTATATGTCTATGTAATCTATATTCCTGCTTAAACAACACGTTTAAGAACTGTAAACTGTACCAGATTGTTATTAATTAAATGTCATGTAAACACAACATATTATGGACGATATCAAACCTTATAAGCCAAACGATAACATCATAAACTCCAACCAGACGTGACTAAAGATCCTCCACCAATTAGTACCAAGAGGTCTATGTCTAAACACTTTAGACGCCTTGTGAATCTGCATCAGATTCTAGAATATCATAGAAGGCAAGGGTCGAAGTATACTTTCTGATGGTCGACTGCTATGACAAAACATATCTCAGGAAAGAAGATATGACTAAAAAGGAGATCACTGGAGAGATGACGAGTTATAGAAAAAGATGGAAAAAGAAGACATGGTGCACCGACCCCAAATAAATTAGGATAGTTAAGGGCAGGAGAAGGATGATTATAACATTTAAAGCGGAAAAAATATTAACAGCGTTAGTTCGAAACATGTTTGGGAACAGGCTAGGGAGACGACAAACATTATCCTAATAATAGACCTCTAAAAAAAATGATAGAACCTTTTAAGCCCTTCTGACATTACAACTTCCAAACTGACATTACAAATTGTTGACATTAATATAACCTCTAAACAAAGAGATCCTCCTCCAATTAGTACCAACACGTTTAGACCTATACTTTTAAGGCGCTGTGTGAATCTTGATCAGAATCTAGACCGCCATAAAGAAGTCGAAGGTCTACCTAAACTGGTGGAGTGCTGAGTCAAAAGAGATAATTTGTGTAGTTATGTGCGGGGTGTCCTGGAGAGCTAATGAGTTATAATAAGAGCCACCCAGAGAGACCAAGCGATGTGGTTACGGGATTGTGGAGATGGCTTTTGTGTTAATTGGAATTAATTATATAGGATTGAGTCATATAGCTTTACAGCAAGGTGAGAACGGAGAATTCAACACAAGAACAAAATATGGACGCAGAATATCCCATAGATTATGATTTTAGACAAGAACACTTCACTCAAATGTGTCACGTCGCAGCAACCGCTCGGCATAGACTAAATGAGCTGGAGTCCACTCGCTCTACCGTGTGTTACAAAAAATCGAGCTGAGACGTCTCCTCTAGTACGTAGTACATTATACCTCAATGATAGATTAGGTGTAAAATGTGTATTTTTTTCTAAATGATTTTCTTTGTCTCAGGTTCCAGTTTAGTAAAATCCTCGTAGACTATAAAGATTTAGAATAATGTTTAGTGTGTGTTTTTGTTTATATTTATGTACATATACCTTCCTAGCTCGTTCCAGTCATTCGATTCCACTGTTCTTCACTTAACGATAAGTGATCATAGATCATCATCATCCTACATCATCATCATCATTTCAGTCGAAAGATGTACGACTGCTGGACATCCGATATAGGCCTCTCCCAAGTGTCACCACATTGACAGGTCCTGTGCGTCTCGCATCCCCCAGATCCCTGCAACCTTCACCAGGTCAATAATCACATAATAAACTAATATTTGATGAGTCCTACAACAGAGCAGACTTTTTTATTTAAAGTCATTTCTTTACAAATTGTCTTTCTAATTAAACCTTCTTTAATAAAACCACCCATAACCTCCACTTTACAATTCAAAAACACAATTCCTCAACATATTCCATATTTCATGCCAAACGGCTAACGTATTCCATACTAAACAACTTGCTTGTTCGATGTGTGCGAGCAGCCAGCTCTTACGACTTCATTAGGGAGCGTCAAGCGACTAGTCACGACTGTGCCTAACAAAACCACTGTCTACCTGCACATAACCTGAATTAAACTTTACATCCACAAAGATAGAGTAGGATTTAAAACGGAGGTTGTGGAGACTCAGTCTGGGAACATGCAAGGGGATTTGGAGTATGTGTAGGAGTGGTTAGGGTTGGTTTTGCAATGAGGGTTACAATAATGTATTTTGATCGTATTGAGATTCGAATGTAGGGAGATCGAATCGCTTCCCTGAGTTGCAAGTTCGAATATGTGCACGATAATTGTTAGGTTTTGTCGCAATGTGCTATGATAGGTTTAACTTTGAGGTGAAATCTGAGATAATGAGACAATGGTGTTTGCTAATCTGACCTTTGTCTGCACTTATTAGTAGTTACATGATTTTACGAAATAGCATACATTAGAGCTCATGGTAAAATAATAACAGCCGCACGGGTTACATTTCAAGATTAAGCAGCTCTTGTTGCCCGTGAATCGGTGGCCATCCAAACTTACGGAGTTTCTTCCGTGTTAATAAATAATGATAAATAAGATTATCCTATTGGGCATTAGATTAGGTACCCAATTGGAGCAACTTACACAACATAATCGGAGTAAATCCCTTATGAACGAAAAAATCATCTTTATTTCCAAAACTCCAATTTAGGTCATCATTTCAGCCGAAAACGTTCGCTGCTGGAAATAGGGTCACTCATTTCATTTCATTTATTTATTCATCAAACAATTTTCATTGTGTTAGAATTTTACAAAACAATTAGGTACATATAAAATCATAAAAGTAGCAATAGGATCAAATATAAAGCATACAAAAAAAAAACAAATATAAAATAAACAAAAAATCATAAAGCACAAAAATAACCATACCTTTTCCATTTTACGTACATAAATCAACTGAGAATTAAAATGTCAATTAAATTACTGTTTATGTTTATCCAGCCATAAAACGTTCAAACACAACCATGTCCATTCCATGTTAGGTAAACTTAATAGTATAAAATATAAATTAAATGCCAGTTAGATGTAAATTAAATGTCAATGAAATGTAAATTAAAAGTCAACTAAATGTAATTAAATGTCAAATACCTTGATATAAATTAAATGTCAATTAATCAACCATGTCTATTTCATGTTTCGTAAATTAAAATAGAATTAAATGTAAATTAAATGTCCGTTAAAATTGATTAAGTTCAAAATAATTGTCAATTAAATGTCAATCAAATTAAATGTCGATTAATCAAATGTCAATTATAATAAGTGCTACCTTAATGAAATGTCTATAAAATTAATGTCAATACCATATCAAATAATTCATTGAATATATTATACAAATTATCTGGAATCATTCACCATTAAATCGGATACAGAATATAAAGACTTTTCTAATAGGAAGGATTTCAGTTTTGCCTTAAATGAGTTAGTGTTATAGACCAAACTTTTTAAATCAGTAGGTAACTTATTAAATAACTCTACTGCTTGGTAACGTGAACAATGCTTTACTATGTTAAATTTAGGCACCATTCGATTTTTAACCACTTTCCTTCGTGTACTCTCTCTTAGCTCTCTTTCTTTTTGCGATTCATATTGGTGTATATATTTTGCGAACTTGCTTAATAAAACTAGTATATACAAGCTTGGAACTGTAAGAATGCCCAAGTTCTTAAAGTATTCTTTGCATGATTCATGTTGTGGAATTTTGACTATGGTTCTAATGGCACGCTTCTGAAGGATGAATGCTTTTTGGCAGTTATAATTATAGCTATTACCCCAAAACATAACACTATACCTTAACCTAGATTCAACCAAAGCATGATAACATGCTTTAAGTTGCTTCAAATCTATTTCATCCCTGAGGCTCCTAAGTGCATAACACGCAGAGGATATAGAGGCATCAATAGCAGCAAGCTCCTGTTTCCAGTTTAGATTTGAGTCAATTTTTATACCTAAGAATTTTACCTCATTTACCAATCTTATCGTGTCTCCTTTCAAGGTCACATCTATCGTGTCGGTGTTACGAGATGTAGTCTTAAATAACATTACATTTGTTTTATTTGTATTAATTAGTAAATTATTAGCTGTGAACCATTCATAAAGATTTTCTAGACTTTTATTTACTTTTGTGGTCAATTCTTTTAAATCATGGGCTCCTATTATTACGTTTGTGTCATCAGCAAAAACAACACACGAAATGTCAGGCTGCGCTGTGTTCATGAATTTTAATAAATCGTTAGTGAAGATAAGATACAATATTGGACCTAAAATTGAACCTTGGGGTACCCCGCGTCTTATGTATGTCATCTTTGATTTATATGCTATTTCACGATTTCTTCCATCAATGTTTTTTATTTCGACGTACATTCGTCTGTTTTGTAAATAAGATGTCATTAGTTTTAAAGCATCACCTCTTATACCGTAATGTTCCAGTTTAGCAAGCAGTAATTGATGATCTATCATGTCAAATGCAGAACTCAGGTCAATAAATAGTCCAGCCACTTTCATTTTGTCATTTATTTTACTAACTACGTCATCAATGAGAGTGTCTATGGCATCTGAAGTGCCAACGCCCTTTTGATAACCAAATTGTCTTAAATGGATTATTTTATTGAGATTCAAATGTACCATCAGTCTAAATTTAATTAATTTTTCAAATATTTTCGACAAAGTTGGTAGCAAGGATATTGGTCGGTAATTTTTTGGGTCAGTCTTTGTGCCTTTTTTAAATATAGGAATTACTTTAGCTAGTTTAAGTTGATCGGGAAAAATCACCAACAACCAGTCACCAAGGCTATCCACATTGACCGGTCCGCTGCGTCTTGCATCAACCTTCACCAGGTCATAGGCCATAGTCATAATTAAAATATTCACCAGCAAGCCTAACCTCATGGTAAAAGGTGCATAAATAACCGTAGCCTTATAATGAAAATGAAATTCCCGTTTCCTTCACATATATCGCAAATCATACTTTCTATCCGTTTAATATAGGGTGTAAAAGTACTCTTAACGCAAACGAAGGGCACTTGTTCTCCCCACCACTGCGATAATTTTTTTGTTCTAGACCATACCTGGGAACCTCCTAGTTACGGAGATATTGGGGGTCAAAGTTCCAAATTTTTCACAGCTGTTTTTGTAAATACTAGTTTTTTAGGTTATAACTTTACTTAAATTACGACTGTATTTCGTTACTCCGAAGTTCAAAATACCGATGTACGGTATACAGAAAGTTTGTGAGTCCGAATTACGTGAGTCAGAATGTACGCTATGACGAAGTACGTTATTCAGAAAGTTCGTTACTCCGATGTACGTTACTCCGAAAGTTTGCTACTACGAAGTACTGTATTCAGAATGTTCGTCACTCCGATGTACGTTACTCCGAAAGTTTGCTACTACGAAGTACTGTATTCAGAATGTTCATTATCGCGAAGTACGGAACTCCGAAAGTTTGCTATGACCAATTACTCAATAATAATTAAGAAAATTCCTCATCGAAATTCTAAGAGAGTATTTCGAATAAGTCAAGTATTATTAATGATGATTATTGTGCAAATAGGTTTTAAAAGTATTTTTTTTTTAAATTAGATCATTATTATTACTTTAGATTCCCTCCTCGGATGTGGTCTGTGTTAGATTGCGTAAACATGAATATACCAACTACACAGAATTCAATTGAAAATTGGCACAACCGTTGAAACAGTCTGCTCAATAGAAAAAACTGGCCAAGTGTAAGTCGGACTTGAAGGGTTCCGTACCATTGTAGTAGATATTGAGAGATTTTCTATGTTATTTTAGCACCATAGACTTCTTATAGATTTTTCTACAATTTATAAGCGTTGAACTAATTTCTGTTTTTTTTTCAAAATTTTAGGCTCAGTAGTTTCGGAGATAAGGGGGGAGGGGGGGATGGTCGACCATACAGACAGACACATGACTACATGAGTGATCCTATAAGGTTTCCGTTTTTTCCTTTTGAGGTATGGAACCCTAAAAAGTAGAATATATATATAAAACATTAGTAAAATTATTAAAAGAACAATAAAATACCATTTTGGAAATAGAAAGAATAACGACAAACATTACGAAACGCAAAAGAAATAGCTCACAAACAAGATCAAAGAGCATAATTATGGTCAAGAAAGACACCGTTTCCTTAAAGGAATATTTACGCGGTCTGGCATACATCATTTATTTTAAATCTTGATTTTTATTTTATATATTACAATTAAATTATATTATTTTCAATTTTAGTGTATAAAAAAGTTACTATAGTTTTTTATTACCCCATGTTTTAAGATTATTTTGAATTGATTAAACAGCTTTTACTTATTTAAATTACGATTTTTTATTTGTACACTGTTATAGATCATTTATCCTCACATTGTGTACATTCATAATATTCGACTAATTCGAAATACTCTCTCAGAATCTCGAAGAGAAATATTCTCAATTATTATTGAGTAATTGGTCATAGCAAACTTTCGGAGTTCCGTACTTCGCGATAATGAACATTCTGAATACAGTACTTCGTAGTAGCAAACTTTCGGAGTAACGTACATCGGAGTGACGAACATTCTGAATACAGTACTTCGTAGTAGCAAACTTTCGGAGTAACGTACATCGGAGTAACGAACTTTCTGAATAACGTACTTCGTCATAGCGTACATTCTGACTCACGTAATTCGGAGTCACAAACTTTCTGTATACCGTACATCGGTATTTCGAACTTCGGAGTAACGAAATACAGTCTTAAATTACCTCCATGACCCGTTTACTATTCAAAGCCTCCACTAGCACAATGTTTTAACAGTGCTACATTGAGATTTACCGTAAAAAGTGATTTTTACCCAAAAAAAAAAGTCGTTTCCCAGCAAAAATTTTTGCATAGGGGGTATATATTGTATATTATATATGTATTAATATTCAACCTAGATTTACCAACTGTTGAGTGTAGACTTCCACTTTACCTGACTAAATACTCGTAGTAATTTTCTGGGAAGATCTTCATGTAGAAGCAAGTTTGGCACTCCTGTTGTTGCTATATCCCTGGTAGTTCATGTTAGAAAGGAAAGTGAGGTTTAAAGAAAAGGTAAACTCGCTTCTTTTAGGGGTCGTCATTGAACTCTAGAATTTACTAAAGGCTGTATGTGATGTGCATGTGTGATCTACCCAATGACCACAATTCACCGCAATACTTCGAGAAAATAACAATGTTAAAAATACAGAATTTATTATTAAGCCGGCGGCCTATTGCCATCAACCGGGCACAAATCCAGACTCCGCGGCTGCTACTGAGAAATTCCTGATGAAAATACCCAATAATACCCGGGATCTGGAAATTGAACCCAGAACCTCAAGCACAGCATTAGCACTTCCGACGTCTAGTCGTCAGACAAAAAAAACAATATCCATTGTCTAAGTTACCAGTCCATTTTACACTCCAAACAAAAAAGTTTTTGAATAACACTTTCTAAGCAAACACTTTAAAGTTGTCCCAAGCGTTGTTGGCGCATCGACGTAATAACTTAATAAGCGCCCTCTGGCGGCGGTAATTACAAATTAGATGAAACGCGCGCCAGCACCCAGCGTGCAAAGATTCTTCTATAGATAGTCAGGATTTATTCTGCAAAGTTTTTATACGAAGTTTGTTTTCAAACAATACATTTGTGAGGGTGGCGTGACGATCTGATCATGTTCAGATCATGGCCAGAGATCGCACATAATAGAGAGGTATGGAAGAAGAAAGGGGAGCCCTTTGCTCAGCAGTGGGACACAAAGTAGGCTAGTAAATAAAAAAAATTTGAAGTCCCACGGGCACTTATTATAAGCCTAAAAGTCTGACAACCAGTGTACCTAGGGATATCGTAAGACCCAGTACCTGGTTTGTGGACTTCTGCAGGTCAGATAAGCAGTTCCATGCAGAATACTGGTATTCAGCTGCATCTTGTTAGACAGAAAGCCGACCCCAATTAAGTTGCGAAGAGGCTGTTGATGATGTTTTCTAACAATGCTTTAAGTAAGCATTGTTAGAAAACATCATCAACAGCTATAAATTTCTTCAAACATCCACAATCACGTTTCAGCTGTAACGTGAAAATAAGATGCAAATTAGGTAATGCTGTAGTTTTAACTAACAAATACGTTTAATTGTTAAGTTTTTTTTTATCCTAATCAAAATAGCAATAAATGTATTATTTGTAACTTAACAAATTGTGAACACACCAATTTTTTATGGAATTCCTATTCCTAACAATGGAGCGACAGTAATTATTTTCTCATAGTTGAACATACAAAACTAACTTTTAACTTAACTTAGTTACAGAATAACCCGAGGTCCTAACCCTTGAATGCGCACGTTCAAGAGAAATCCTTAATGGGTTTAACGTTCCCCAAGATGCGACTTATCGATCGGTTCACAAGTTTACCTGTTAATCGGCGCGGTGTGCCCGGACAGTAACAAGTAATTGTGGTTTCTTACTTTGCTTCACGACTTTACCATAAAAGGGTTAAGTTAAGTTAGGTTTCAACTTCTAAGTGATAGTAATTAGGGATGGCTGGTTAAGATAACGATGTAGTTAACAGAGTCATCATCACACCAGACTTTATCTCGATTTATTTAGGGTTGCAAAATGTCTTCTTCTTCCTTACTTCTCTATAATTCGTCATCTTAGCAGTCACCTGCTTTCTACAGTTGCTGCCAGTTAAGATGTCAATAGCGGTCATTGCCCTTTCCCTAATACCTTTTCGTAAGATCCAAAACAAATGAACCATGTAACGTTTTTCATTAGAAAAAATGTTGAAGTTCACGATAGATGATTCAAAGCATGAACAGACTTATTTTTGGATTTCAAAGTTAAAAACTTTAATAAATGTAGGTGGGTCAATGACCGCTATTGATATCTTAACTGGCAGCAACTGTAATAGCCATATCATATTTTACACAGTCCAACCATAGTTTCGTCGGTCTTCGGATGAGTTGTGTGGGAAATGATGTAAAAAACCGGCCAAGAGCGTGTCGGGCCACGCTCAGTGTAGGGTTCCGTAGATAATAAAATATTATGTAAACGAAGTTAAAAAAAAATACGGGCAAATGAAACTTGACCTCTGGATTGTATAGGCGCTCATACGATTCAGGGACCAAATTATATTGGTTAACTGCAGTTTCCATCTGTTGTTTCCATCCAAGTTCAAAATAATTTTCCTAGAAAGTCCTTATAAAGTTCTACTTTTCAGATTTTTTTCGTATTTTCTAAACTTATGGTTCAAAAGTTAGAGGGGGGGGGACGCTTTGTTTTTTACTTTTGGAGCGATTATTTCCGAAATTATTGACATTATCAAAAAATGATTTTAGTAAACCCCTATTCATTTTTAAATACCTTTCCAACAATATATCACACATTAGGGTTAAAATTTAAAAAAAAAACACTTCCCACTTTACATATAGGGGGGCTACCCTAATAAAACATTTTTTTCCAATTTTTATTTTAGCACTTTGTCGGCGTGATTGATACACATATTGGTCCCAAATTTCAGCTTTCTAGTGCTAACGGTCACAGAGATTAAGCGAGGACGGACAGACAGACAGACAGACAGACAGACATGGCGAAACTATAAGGGTTCCTAGTTGACTACGGAACCCTAAAAAGAGTAAATGGTGTCATATTGACGTCTGACAAGGGTGAGTCGAAGAAGATAACGTGTTGCGTAAACCTCTTTAATGTTTTTGGAGGGTGGTAAATCATCAAATGACTCCTCCCGCTCTGGGCAGAATGGTAGGGGAAGTGTGAGACTTCTATTGACTAAAAAAAACCGTAAATTAATATGTTGAGTACTTATAAAACATTAATGTGTAAATTTTTTAAAACAACATTATAGTAAGGCTTTAAGTGCCGAGATAAAGGAAGAAAAAAAGGAAATGTGTTTATTGTAACATCCACAGGAGAATAATTACACAAAATTACAGTGAAAAACACTAACATAAATAAATAAAAACAAATAAAAATCACCATGCAGTAACCACACTAAATAAATATAAATATTTAGGTATGTCTTATCTTTGTGATGTTATAGAGTTAGATGGTGTTTTGAATGAAGCTGTTTAAGATTTAATTAAATTAAGGACATTATTGTCCATAATTTAATTCTCAAATAATAAGAACGATTCTGGGAAGCTGTCCTGCAAAGTGGGAAGACAAACAAAATTATTGTTCATACAAAATTCCTGCATAATAATACTATATACGGGTATATGGGATGATAACATATTTGTGTCATACTAGGTTTGATTCTTAATTAAATTCATTGATGATTTTTGACCGCAGCCGTGACAGATGTCACGTAGGAGCTACTGCCTCGTTGGTCTAGTGATCACAAGTGCGGCTACTGGATGTGAGGTCCTTGGTTCGATGCCCGGGTCGGGCAAAGTGTTATTTTGGTTAACCCGCGGCCCGTTACATGATACAGAGTTACCTCCGTGCTTTATTTTGTAGACCTTTAATAGTCGTAGCAGGTCAATGGCTCTGACAATCAGTCTTTCCAACGGGTATCGTATTATCCAGGACAAATTGAGTTGTGGAGGATAGATATGAAGCCGACTCCAACACAGTCACGGTTGGGAAAATTCTAGGCTGATGATGATAAATGGTTCCGTATGATGTCGGACGTAAAGAATAGCACCATCCCATATCTTCCCGTGTGGGTGTCGTAAGAGGCGACTAAGGGACTTACCAGAGAATGGGCGGCGGCGTTCTTTGTGCCTTCATAAGAACCACACTGCGATCGCCAACCCATCTGCTAAGCGTGGCGATTATGGCAAATCCCTCCCTTCTGGGGGAGGCCTATAATAATAATACTATAGTACTATGCTATGTCCAGCAGTGGACGTCTTAAGGGTGAAATGATGATATTATAAATAAATAAATATCTAACCTTTTGTATCTTGACCTAAACACAAAACAATTGTCTAAACCAACCATAATTATTCATTCTACAACAGATACGTGATAGAGCAAAGTCAATTAGTTATAAAATATAAACATTGAAGGTGTGGTCCAATAAACAGATACTGTTTATAATTGAATGAATGAGAAACAAGCAAGGTTAATCACGACATGACATGTTACGTCATATGAACTTTATAATAGCTATTAATTTAATGATCAATGACTTATATGTATAATACTTGAAGACATAATTATGCTCACAGGTCACCTCTGCCCCCCGTCGGGGCTGCGGGTTGTTCGAAAGAGATACCGCGGCCTCGACGCAAGGGCTAAGAAGGAACACAGGTGGTTTTTAGTCAGTAGAAGTCTGACACTCCCTTTCGCTCTGCCCAGGAGCGGGAGGGGTTATTTGATGATTTTAGACCCGCCATAAAAAAAACTAGGCGACAATAGTTCATACGATGCTTAAGGGAGCTCTTTGTATGCCGTTGAAGTTGTTCGGCAGAGAAAAAGATGATGAAAGGTCGGGGACTACCCAATACGCAATGTGAGCTAGATTGGTGAATAGAGAAATTTCCCATCATCACAAAATTAGGGGAATTACTCTTAAATAAGAGAGACAGGAAATCGCCAATTTGCGAAACGGAAAAGATAAGCTTTATAATGAAACTGACTAAAGGTCACTATCCCGGTTTAAAACTTTTCCTCATATCCCAATACCATTCTACAAACTGTAAGTAGGTTATTCAACGACTATATAGCATTCTCTTTGAGGCTGCGGGTTGTTCGCAAGAGATACCGCGGCCTCGACATGAAGGGCTAAGAAGGAACATGGGTGGTTTTTAGTCAGTAGAAATCTGACACTCCCTATCGCTCTGCCCAGAGCGGGAGGGGTTATTTGATAATTTCCCAACCCCAAAAAAAAAAAAAAAGGGCTAAGATTTTTTTTTAAATAAACGTTGCCCCACACTAGGAATTTATCCTGTATCGTGGGTGCGTTCACAAACATTTAAACTCACATACACAACCAAACATCCAGACCTGATACAATTATCTGTAGATCATACAAATATTTGTTCCGTGCGGGGATCGAACCCGAGACACCCAGCACAGCAGTCCAATTGCTCAGCCACTGCGCCAACCGTGTCGTCAAGAAGGAACATGGGTGGTTTTTAGTCAGTAGAAATCTGACACTCCCTTTCGCTCTGCCCAAGAGCGGAAGATGGTGATTTTCCACCCGCCAAAAAAAAAAGGTTATTGTTTATTGAGTTCATACTACTACCACCCAGTTTACTAATTGAGCAATGGCACAAACATTTCATTGAATAACTTCGCACTTCAAGTTAATTCGATAACATTCCTCATACTTAACGTAGTCGCTATTTTTTTATGATGACGTCATCTAGGTACACACAAACACACATTCACACATTCCATACCACAATAACACACTCGCTAAAAACTAACACCTATACAGCATGTATCTAAAAGAATTGATCATATTTAAGGATAAACCGTTCCGTATGGTGTCGGACGTAAAATAACCTCCTCCTTTTTTGAAGTCGGTTAAAATAGCACCATCCCATATCTTCCCCTTACCACAGAATGGGCAGCAGCGTTCTCTGTGCCTTTGTTACAACCATACTGCGTTCGCCAACCCGCCTGCCAAGCGTGGCGATTATGGCAAATCCCCCCCCCCCTTCTGGGGGAGGCCTATGTCCAGCAGTGGACGTCTTCTGGCTGAAATGATGAAGGATAGACCATCAAATTGAACAACTTTGTTCAGGAGACCAACACTGTAATAATTAAAAATCAGAGGGTCTAGCATGAGTGTTGTAAACAACACGTAAACGACATCGACTTTTGAATCGAAAATACATTTTTTTTTGTGATTGTGTCTCGTTGGTCAACCTAGGAGGTTGACGATACTTAACCGGACTATCCTTGGGTGTAATGCCTCCAGCCCGGGGTAAAAAAATTACAAACTTAGCGACTGCACGCTAAGGGCACTACGTGTGGGATAGGAGCCCTGGAAGAATGTCGCTGGAAGACGACAGCAAGGGGACAAGCTGGATCCACGGGAATACAATTATGCTATAGCATTTTAGTTAAATTGTGTGCAAGTTTGCAAGAAGAGCAAGCAAGAAGCACAATCAATATCATCCATACTTAGGTTTTTTTTTCTAAATTTTGTATAATATGTATAGTAATATGATGTGAAACGAGTATTTCCGTATCTTAAAATCGACACATTTATGTTATGTTTGCTACTCGTACTAGGGCCTCAGCTACCTCATAAATCTGGATAGATATTGAGAAAGTTGTATGGTTTGATGGACTCTATTACCACACGTAAATACGTATACGCAAACCTTTTAAAAACACGCTGTATTTAGATTTGGTCATCAATGATCACGCGTGATTAATCGTAGAACACATTTAAAGTAATCATAGAATCTACTCCAGTACAGATAGAGATGAAATTTCAATGTGATGACGATGCGACATAATATTTACTAATAAAATAAAACGCCAACTAGGATAAAAATTCTGAGAATTTTTGGTATTAAAAACCGCAAATGAATTATAAAATTTTCTAAACAATAGTATCTATACTATAGGTAATTCCATTAGAATGGTGTAATTTTCTTGCTAATTACCAAGTTAATGCATAATTAAATGCTTATATATTATATGTGACGTCAGCGGGAGTCAGTTCATTCAATGTTTTACATTATCAGGTTGACCATGAGGTGTTCTTGTAACACAATATTATTATGTTATGTTTTTATCCTATCTTGGACTTTTGCGGTCACATCGTGAGGAAAAATTGGCCAATAACTTGGGTCAACTACGTAATGGTTACTTGCCTACGGGTAAGGTCAGAATACGTAGGTATCTACGAAACAAAAAAAAACATCTTTTTTTTGGGACAAGCCCGCCACATCATCCCCAAACCACTGGAACTCCTGAAAGCCCGAATCAACAGTGGCGACCACCAAAACAGCACCGATACAGTGAAGTTCGACGAAGGCCAAGAGAAACAATTTAAGTAACTGTCTTGGATCTCGCAACGGAATTAATCAAAGAAGAATAGCAGAAGAGTAGGAAAAGATAATTTGCACTTCATATAATCATCATCTGCCTAGCCTTTTCGCAGCTATATTAGGGTCGGTTTCCAGACTAGACGGATGCAGCTGAATACCAGTACTGTACATGTTGCGACTGCGTATCTGACCTCCACAACCTAGTAATTGGGTTATACCTACGTTACATCTACGTAAGACTAGTTATCAGATTCGGGTCACTGACTACCTGTAACGATTGTTAAAAGTCTACAAATGACAGCCAACGCCAACGGATTAGTGTGCTTTCCGAGGCACGAATGTATCATAGCTAAATCCCTAAAGGAAAAACCTATAACACTTTGCTCTACCCGGGGAATCGAACTTTAGACCCACGCTCAGCAATCCAGGGCATCGGAGCACTTTCGTACCATAGACTATACATTTTTAAAACATTCCCGTGGTACAATTATTGACCAAATTGCGTGCAAAACCACAGACAAAACGTAGTCTTAAAAGTCTTAAAACCAATATTATCATTACAACAACGAAACGCTCAACAAACCCCACAATCATCCATCTTGGTCTCCGGACACAGTTTTCAATTAGCAAAGTGTTAATGTAAGCTTTAGCCGCCATGTTGTTTCTGTCAAACAATGCAAACTGACTTAACATGAGTGTAGTTATGGAAATATTAATTGTTTGTTGAAGCCTTTCGTCATGATTTGTCGAAGTTCAATCAACAATCTTAAAAGATTAATCTTTTAAGATTGTTTGTTTGTCGATGTGTCATAAAATTGCTGGTATTTTTCGTCATTCATGAATCCCTGAACATTTACACTAAAGTTTATGACTGGTCCAGGTCATCTAACTCCAAAAAACCGTTTCAAACTTCATAAAGTATCAGAAATCGTTCAACTCAACAGGTGACGTATCCGAAAGAAATCCCTATACGACGCGGTAGTCCAGTTCAAAAGGACCAAAAAAAAAGAAAAAAAGAGAAAAAAGAACCCCATTCGATATTCAAAGTTCATTAATACAGCGTCAACAAAGGCCGCTAATGCTCGGCACACGTCCACAGACGGCAGCTAAAAAAGAAATTATTCTTAATTCAAAATAAATATCCCGCATTCGATTACGAAAAAGGAACGTCCATCGTCAGTCACAATGGAATCGGCTTCACGAGAGGCCGCGCGCCGTCTCGAGAAGTCATTTAAAATATATTGAGGCGAGCGACAAAGGAGCGATTGTCCTGCAAGCTATAAACCCGCCGTTTTTCTACGGTGAATTAGTTGGAGATTATGTTCGAATAGGGACTAATAAATCTTTGGTAGAAGCAAAGCTTGAGTGTCCATTGATTTCTTGAGAGTAGGCGTGATTGTAGACGGTAATCTTCATAAATTTTACGAGGGAAATCGATAAGTCAAAGGTAAAAGAAAGGTGTTTTGTATGGAATATGTTCGTTTCTAACTAACAGTCAGCCGTTTGTGCGGCAGTTGTAACAATTATGAGTTATGGTTTGTGCCTAATAGAAATTATTGTTCGCCGATCTATGGGTAGAAGATAGGTTCTGCCGTATGGAACTTTATTATGGCCAAAGTTAACGGTAAATCAATATGGGAATATAAATGTTTTGATAGTAGTCTTTAGTTTCGAAATTATACACGTTTTAGGGCCGGACTAAACTGAAGCGGACACGAGACAAGAGAAGAGGAGATGTGTTGTAAACATCTCTCGTCGAATAGGAATGTTTCCTGACTATAAAAAATCTGATTCTAATTAGTCCGTCTGTTAGATTATAGAAAAATATTGGATACGTATTTTTTGTTTTGTCAAACATTGACGACGATAACACGCGTCAAAGATTTGAATAGGGGTTTGTGACGTCACTCACCGGTAAATAATACCATAATAATGTCTTAGAATATGACGTCACACGAGTTTTCAAAGCACTGTATCGTCTTCATTGTTTGTTTACGTGAAAGAAGAAAAAATGCGTGTTCAATATTTTTTTGGTAATCTATCTGACGTGACGGACTAATTCGATTTTTTTTGTTAACTACCTTATTGTTTAGGCCAGCCGAGACAAGAAGAGACGTGAGCGGTGTACTGTGAGCGGCGCCTAGCAGTGAGCGTTGCACATGTCCTCTCGCCTCCGCTTTACACATCGCCGCACAGCTTCGGTGAAAACACCGTAGCTCTTACACATCCCCTCTCTTCTACTCTGCGCATATCTTTGCTCATCTCCGCCTTGGTGAAATCTGGGCCTTAAGGTTAATTTCTCGATTAAACTGAACGCTAACAGCACATTTAAACGGCGCTGTTATGTAGTTGGCAAAAATAATGATTCTGACTGACAGCTGATTCAGTTTCGGTAGTGAATTCCGTTCTTAGAACTTTTAGGTTAAACTTTAATGACTTGATCCTGTTTAAAGACAAAATGACAGACTTTGGTTGTATTGGTTAATCAAGGCTTTTTTCGGTTTGGAAGGTGCGTTGGAAGGCCTCGAACTTCGTGGAACGATGACCTGGTGAAGGTTGCGGGAATCCGCTGGATGTGAGACCTACGGGACCGGTCAATGTGGCAACACTTGGAGGGAAACCTATGTCCAGCAGTGTGTCTTTCGGTGGTGATGATGATTTTGGAATTTAATTTTAGCGACCCAAACAGTAATAATCCATTTTTCTATGAGAACAAAATAAAATAATTAAGTACAGTAGAAACAAAGCTATTTCATTTTAAATATTCCTAATGAATAAATCATGCAAAACCCCATTATGGGTCTCTAAACTCATTACAACCATCCAGTGGTTGAATATAATAATCAAATAGAATTTTCTTAAATAAATAGAATTGGCAACAAATAGCTTTTCTCAATTCCAAAACCTAGCTATTTATAATATTATATTCTTATCAAATCATGTGCATTCACAATTACTACCTATACATATATCTACATACTTTTTTTGCCTTTTAAATTATGTTGTAGTCAAAAGTGGAAATCGGTCAAAATAAATGATTAGTGGATACAGTCGAACCGTTATTGAGTTAAACATTATTTTGCTTTTTTTTTAAAAATCTGTTTTACGGAACACTAAAAATCTTCCAAAAAGAGTCACGAAAATAAAATCTACCAGCCTCTTAAGTAAATACAGAAATGTCAAAATAAATAATTATAAGCAGACCAAAAAGGTTTTTAATTTATATCTTTATGAAAAAAAACAGTAAATTTTTCTATTGACAAATTTTTACCTTTTACTGAATCATAAAACAAGACCACCACCGATTGCCGAGTTTAGTTTAGTTAGTAGCGGGCAACGCCGGGTGATTAGCATAAGTGTTGCGTCGGGAACAACAAATGTGCTTATCGCCGTCTCCGAGATTGCTTTGAACACCAACCTTAATTGCTCATCAATATTCGACCTAATAAGTTGGTATGGATGCGGGAAAGTACGGGCGTCTGGATAATTCAATTTTTTGATTCAATAAATAAATATAAAAAAGACTAGGAAATACATATATTGCAAATTATATTAAAATGCAGTGTAATTTCATCAATAAGGTATATACATGAGTATTCGATTAGGTGCGTATAACGGTTTAAAGTAAAAAATAAAAGTAAAAAAGGAAAATTATTATTTTTAAACAAATGGTAGGTAACTTATATTGCTGCTGATACAAGTTTCAAGCAAATCTTGTATTGATATGGCTGGGAGTTGAGTTGAATTTGGTAGTAGGAAAATAATATATTTTTGCTGAGTCCTGATGACTCTTATGACAATTTTCTCGTTAATTGACATATTATTTCAATGTATACTCAATATTCATCGATTTTCATGACCTAATAATAAGTGAGAAACAAACAGCTAATGAGAAACACAAAACAGACCTAACTATGTAATAAGCATGTCGATGAAACCTAACTACTCAATGCCAAACCACAAAAACGAGGAAAAAATACTAATTATTAATTTCAGAGAAAAATTCACAAAAACCAAACAAACAAGCTCATAAAGTTAATTAAACTTTGTCCCATATTGATATCACATAATTATTTATTATAGGTACCTACTGATTATATACACTTTCCTTATTATTGCAATAATTATAATTTGTACAATTATTTGTGACATAATGGGTCTACCTAATTGATTATTATAATACATAATATTATTGACGTATACACCAGTTCACAACACGTAGGTGAACTTGAGAACCTACGTGTTGTGCGTCAAAAGTTTGTTTTGTAGTGCTTCCTAATGTAAAAATTGGTTAGTTTATATATTATCACGATGATACTAATTTATGTGCGTAAATCTTTTGCACCCAAGATATTTATTGGCAAAAGATCACATTAAACGTTTCATCGTTCTTTTTCCTCTTTTTTGCGAACCAAGAGTGACATCCTTTCTCCTTTATTTTTTCCCTCCTCATCGCAGAAAAGAGAGTGAGTGGGGAGAAAATTAATAGGGTGATAGTGTAAGATTTTAAGTTATGGCGTACACGCGGTTAAAATAAACTACACAAACAAGTTAGACTTCGATATTTAAACAAAATAAACCAAACCAAAAATTGTTATTAAAGTTTCTATCTGTATGTAGACGTTATATCTTAGTTTCGCAGGTCAATTTAAATTGACGTTGTAGTTATAAACAAATATTATTTACCTAAATATTTGTTTGCAACTGTACTTCTCTAAATTAGCTTAATTGGTACATAATAATACAAATTAGTGTTTGATTAACGATTGACGTCAGTAACAAAAGGATATTGTTTATAATAACAGACTTTAATTTACGCTAATTACTACTCGTATGTTACAAATAATGGGTTTTCCTGGGTTTCTGACTAATTACCTAAAAATAAATATTGTATCGAAGTTAAGCAATGCTCTCATTTCCTTTCTCTTATTAATTAAATTTCCATTGTCCTCTAAAAAACACGCAAAAAAGTGGAAAGCCCATACATAAACCCATATTATTTTTAAGGATTTTTTAACTACGCGATTACTAAATTGTAGGTGATCTGTGATAAATAAATATTTTTTCTTGCTTTACTTTTTTTCTTTTCTTTCATTCTACGCGGAAAACAAAATCAGTTTATAGAAGCGCTAAACTTATATCAGCATTAAAATAATGTTTAACAAAAGCTTGGCAGTACTTTCCAGCAGCCATGCCGGGTACCGTACTCCGTTCCCTTAATTAAGATGTAGGCAGAACGGCGCATGTTCGCTAACGAGTGCCTCACACATCTGCCTGTACTCTGCCTTATAACTCTACCACACAGTAAGAAAAGGCAGAAGTGCTACTGAATTGGTTGGTGAATGGCACAGAACAGATAAAAGAGGTTTTTAAAACATTTTACGGGAGTGCCAATCGGGAGTAATACTTTTATAGTGTACTAGAATATTTCCTAGTATAACTTGAGATTTGTGCGTTTTTATATTTTCTGCATTTCGTTTTGAATAGATGACCTCGTTCTTTTCTTCTGTTGGCATCCAATGTTGCAGGTAGGGGTACACCCTAATGCAGTGTACATCTTCAATTTTTTTTATATTTTTATTATTTCTTAACTAAAGGGGGTTTTTATCCACACGGATATGCCAACCCCATCGTACCTTATGAACTAAATATAAACAAATTTCAATCATTGAATCATGGATTAGCAGAGATCGGAATTAGGTAGAGTTATTTATGTACACACACTGATTTCATACAGCGAAAGACTAAAGCGGATATGCCTTGAATCCCGAGATTAATTTTAAAGAGCAGAAAAATCTTTTACACAATTTAAACCACAGCACGCGCGACGTTGCCAAATTTACATCAACGACATCAGATTTCCGAAGTTGCAAAATTCCAATGCGCACATGAAACTCACATAGTGTGACACAATGGGCCGTTTTACCGCTAAAAAACTAATCTTCTCAAGGAAACCTTTTTATTATGTCAGGGATTTTTGAGAGACTCTTTACGCATACCACTTAATCATCACTACATAGTATAAAACAAAGTCGCTGTCACTGTCTGTCCGTCCCTATTTATGCTTAAATCTTTAAAACTACGCAACGGATTTTGAAGCGGGTTTTTTTAATAGATAGTGTGATTCAAGAGGAAGGTATATAGTTTGACCGACATCCACGTGGGTGAAACCGCGGACATCGGCTATAAATATTTTATAATGATGTTTTCTTTCTATTATTCTATCTTACCTTCCATACAACACTAAAGCAAACAAAACACACATGCAAAAATATTCCTGTCTTATTGTCTCTGTCCCGGTCAGTTGCATGTTCATATTACTGCCCGGAAAAAACACGTACACCTGGGATTATTTCCGATTGCACGCAAACAAACCTACATAATATTTCATCTTTTTCCGTTCATAAAAACAATAGCATCAAGGGTTTAAATAAAAAAACCACGACACGTATCAGTTGACTTCCGTATGAAGGATCTCTTTAGGGACAATAAAATACCCTAAACTTCTACCCTTATGGGACATCCTGTGACAGCTGCGAGTGAACGTGACCATTGCAAAGAGTTTGTTTTGGAAGACTGAGTTTTAACCTCCGGTTTCGCTAGCGGGTATGTCGAATATTGTGCAATAGGGGATCGGACCACAGAACAGATAAAAGAGGTTAGAAGGGCCTTGTGGGCGGGGCAGGCGCGCCGCTCATATCATATGTCGCAAACGCTCAAATGTCGACAAAATTTGATTTACCGGCCAACAATCGCGCTCACACTGACAGCGTACGAAGCTCCGCGAAAAAAAAGAATTATGCCATCTTGCGCTATTATGTGTCGGAAAAGAAGCCAGGGTGTGTAGTGTGCCTCGAGAAGGGATTTCTTATCACCGGTAAGTCCAAATACCTTAAAATACAAGTAATATTTGTAATTATTACAATATTATTATGTAGTTGGTAGAAAAAATGATACTGTCGCAAGCAGTTAAAAAATTACGTACATTGCTTGCAATACGTGGGTACCATCTTGTACTGCGTGGGCGATTGCGCGATGTATTCCGTTCACTGCGAACGTCGCGTACGACGAGCCAAAGCTTGAGTTCTGCAAAATCTATGCGTTTCGATTGTGTTGTACCAAGTTGTAAACAATGTCGATATTTAGTATGTGTGAATGTATTCAAATGATATTATTATGAATATGATTAAATAACTTCGTTTATTACTGTCAATTATTGTTTATTGTGGGTTATTAATTTTGGTTTTCGTCTAAAATTTGTTTTGAGGTTAGTCATTTATAATGGAAACATAACACAACAAAGTTTTGTTTTTAGGTTTCCAACAGATCCAGATACAAGAACACTATGGCTAGAGGCAACCGGTAGAATTGAATAGATACCTACTAACTAAATGTAGTAATTAATTGAATGTATGTCTTATTTTTAAGTGTTTCTCGTATGTTTACTTTTGATTTTACTTTTTTAATCTTTAATTTTGTATCTGTGTGAGACAAATAAATACCTTTTCATTCTTTCTATCCCGTTCCGAAATAAAAGCAAAATATTGCAAAACTTAAAGTTACAAAACTAAAGTAATTTTATCGACATAAATTATCGACCTTTTGGTCGCCGTAACATGTATGAGAAATTAAGGCGTGTGTGAGTGTACGTCATACGCAGTGTTTGCGCTAGTGTGACAACCAGTAGCAAGCTCGCGATCTAAGTGAGTGCGGTTTATTTGTGTGCGTTATGCGCGTACGTATTAGCCTCTTGCTTGTAGTGGATATAGAGAGTGGGAGACAAGCGGCGACAGGCGTTCTAATACAAATCAGGAACTATTTCCTTTCTAATCTCTTTTATCTGTTCTGTGGTGAATGGCCACCAGTGATTATGTATCAGTGAATACCAGGCTAGAATCTTTAAAAGTGTGTTCTTAAGATGAAAAAAAAATCTGTTAAAATCCTTAATGCTGATCTTACCAAAATTCCCAAAATAAATTGATAATTCCCTTCCCTATTGGCTAAAACAAACAAACAATCCACATTTCGCCAGATCATGTTTTCCAAGTAAAAGGAGGCGATCCTATTACCATCAACCCAAAAGAAATCCAGTCTCCGTGGCAACTCCTGAGAGAAAAAACCCAATAACACTTTGCCCGACCCGGGTATTGAATCCAGGACCTTGTGCACAGCAGTTGTGTTTGCAATCACTAGACCAACAAGGCAGTTATTACACATAATATTATGTATTTGTTTTCCTAGACTAAACCTACTGATCTATCTGTCGAGTACCCTCACTAAGTTACCACCATTACTTATCCCGTTACACCTGATGACAACTTACGCGATCAAAAAATACTGGCACAACTCCATTGCTCGTTTTCTTAGAGACATTGACAAATTACATAATAGTTAGCAGTCGATGGATTACCTATGAATTTGTTAAGGGTTCCAGAAGTGTGTAAAATAAAATTGTGTCTAGTTTGTATGGAGGTTTTACACTACAGACTTCTACAGAGTTAATTAAGGGAATTTCACGTAATTAGACATAGGTTTTTACGTAGTAATGAGGGCTGATAGTATGTAAATTATCGTTGCTACGACGCAATCTATGTACTTATGTGTTTTTTTATAACGTTAAACGATAAAAAAGGATTTGTACAGAAAAAAAAAACACATAGGTAAGTAAGTTTTTTTTTTAATTTCCTCTTTATTTACTTCTTTAAATATCGCTAAAGGCCCAATTAGTACCCAGTAAAAGAAAATTAAATAGGTAATAG
Organism: Diarsia brunnea; assembly: GCA_949774965.1. NCBI lineage: Eukaryota > Metazoa > Arthropoda > Insecta > Lepidoptera > Noctuidae > Diarsia > Diarsia brunnea. Next base: position 6,156,818 of record OX459019.1, read on the forward strand.
TTAACACAGAACACAATGAAATGAGTTTTCGCGTTGAAAAATTGTATCATTGTCAGATTTTCTGACTTTCAGACAACCAAAATTACAAACGATGTTGTGGTCCCGAGTCAAACACGCACTTATGATATTTCTGCAGAGTCATGTAGGTACGTATTATAATTGTACAATTATCACTTGCTTTGATGATGGTAAACCTCGTGAGGAAACCAGAAACCAAGATGCCTGATAGATATCTCTCAACGGCATGTTCAGCCAATTCAGAGGCACATACATGGGTGGCATAAAAACTACACGATTAAAAAGTAGAAAAACAGACCAAGTTTAGTAGCTCACTTAACTGCCGCACTCAGAGAGCTTTAATGATTACTTAATATTATGCCATTACTTAGTAAAGGTTTTGACAGTTTTGTCATACAAAATTATGTCAAATTTTCACTAAGTGACGGCTTAAGGAATCATTAAATATCTCTGAGTACCGCAGTTTAGTCAGTCTTTCAACCCTTTTCAGTTTTTCCTACCCCAAAACACTAAAACTTAAAAAAATACTGCATCTAATCCACCACAGGTGCACAATAACTCATTAGACCATTATTTGTTCCAACGCTCCCATAGAGGCAGAGATCATACCATAAACAGCGTAAAAGAGTTTGTTTATACTCGAGTAAATCAATCGATTGAGCTCGCTCGGTGGTGTACAATAAATCGAGTCGAATCGATGCGGTGTGGTCTCGATAATCGTTAGTTAAGCATTGTCAAGTCTGGACGGGTTAGGGTACCGTGAGTGTTGGAGATTTTTGTAAGATTTTGATTTGTTTTTAAAGGTATACGTCGTTGAGTGTCTTCCCAAAAGGAATCGTATGACCCAGACCTTTTGAGCGCCACAGTCGTCTATAGACGACAAATGAAAATGTGCCCAACACGCCACCGACGTCTATAGACGACAAAAAAACTTTTTTTTTTTTAACTTTGTAAGTACTGTTTAATGCAAAACAGTGTCAAATAATATAAAATAATGATTTTGAAATTTTTGTGCCTTGGCGCTGAGGGCACGCTTTTTCGTTTTTGACGTGGCGGCCAATAGGTTAACTAGGTTGTGGAGGTAAAATAGGCAGTCACTCCATGTAAAATATTGATATTCAGCTGTATGGTTAGACTACAAGCCGACCTCAACATACTTGTAAAAATGCTAGGCAGATATTTTTGAGTCACAATATCAGAAAATTTTGAGACAAATGCTGCATTTATCCTTATAATTTGAGAAACTCCTGAAAAGTTTTATTTTTTTATTTAATTTTTTTAAGGGGAGGCCTTTGCCCAGCTGTGGGACAGTGTAGGCTAAAGAAAAGAAAAAACTTTTTTTGCTCTTCTAATGCATTTTTGATAAAAACCGAAAATCGTCAAATGTCCCTTGCTGCATTTACTACAACAAGGGCTTGGTAATAAGATTGCCTGATAATATTTTTTGGTTAAAAAAATTGTTCAATAGGTAGTTCGTTAACTTTTTAAAATTAGATACACAAATACTGAATTCTTAAATCCAATCAAGCATAATATTTTACATCAAACAATAAACCATTGTGTTTTTCGACATCGTTAATCGTGACATTACATAGGAGCTATTGTTTTATTTATTAAACATTATAAACACATTTAAAAACTCGTTAAACAAACAATCAAAGGATAAAAAATAAAATAAGTCTAGTATCACTACGGAACCACGTTTCAAAACACGCGTTTACCATTTCACAGGTGCCTTTGTGGTCAAAGAGATGAAAATAATAATGATAAAATTAAAAATATTCATTAATCGTGTTTGCTCTAACGAAGCGTTGATTAGCTGCTTATTGAAATGTTATTTAAAAAGTTGTATAAATTGTATAAATAATTGGAGGCGAAGACCTACACGGTGAGGAATAAATCTCGTCGCTTTCATGAAGATCGTAGCAACATAGAGATTCTCGAAAGATTTCAAAGCAAAACATTGAGAGCCATGCTAGATATACCCTACTATGTAAGCAACAAATATATACACGAGGACCTAAAGATCGCCACCGTCAAACAAGAGATCGCTAGATTCAGCGAAAGCTATCAGACGAGAATATCAACTCACGTCAATGAACTGGCATCAAAATTAGTGGGCACAGGAAGTATCACACACTCCAGACTGAAACGGCATAGTGTCCCTACACTTACCGTGAGATTTGGTGACACCAGATGAAAGGGATGCATAGGTATTCCTTCTGCTGACAAGACAAGAATCAAGATACCTCATCTGAATGGCTTATTGTGTTGACACAGATTGCCAAGTTGCAGAACTCATTTAAAAATAAAAATAAATAAAAAAAAAGTGGATGCTTTGAATAGTAAATGGGTCATGGGGGTAATTTAAGTAAAGTTAAAACCTGAAATACTAGTATTTACAAAAACAGCTGTGAAAAATTTGGAACTTTGACCCCCAATATCTCCGCAACTAGGAGGTTCCCAGGTATGGTCTAGAACAAAAAAATGATCGCAGTGGTGGGGAGAACAAATGCCCTTCGTTTGCGTTAAGGGTACTTTTACACCCTTTATAGGTAATGTAGGTGTTGTGTTAAGTTTATTTAGTTACGTTATAGCTTTGTAGGCGTTCGGGGAGCTCGTGGCCTAATAATAACTACCACTCGGGTTGATCTTGAGGTTAAGCCGCGCTTGCCTAGGTTGGTCTATGGATCGGTGACCACCCGTTACAAACCGTGTTTCCTCCGTGCTTCGGAAAGCACGTTAAGCTGTTGGTCCCGGCTGCCATATTATGTAGATCTTTGGCAGTCGTTACAGGTAGTCATCAGTGACCTGAAAGTCTGAAACCAGTGTTACCAAAGGTACTGTTACTATCGTATTACCCAGTATTAACTGGGTTGTGGAGGTCAGATAGGCAGTCGCTCTATGTAAAATACTGGTATTCAGCTGCATCCGGTTCGACTGGAAGCCGACAACAACATAGTTGGGAAAAGGCTAGGCAGATGATGATACATAGTTGTCGACTGTAATGAAGTTAGAATAGTTTGCTGATTTGCATACAAATTATTGACTCTTGTCCATGTTATTGACACACGAACATTATCATAACCCGGCCCTTGTCCTATTTTACTTAGGGGCTGGTGCAACTTCACCTTTAACTTTCATTCGAGAACAACGTAAATAGGTAAATCCTCAAAACAGGAAATATTACCTATATACACAAGGAGAAATTCTTCATTGGTAGATAACGTTGCCTTAAAAAAGAACCGAAAAATACTTAAAAAATCAAGCTGACCATAGTCAACAATTGTAACTTTTTAATGATTAACAACTAAAATCGCATTGGCAACGGTCACGGTGCCATACAGTCTCATTAACGGGCCATTAATCTCGGGAATCACTTAACGAGCCTCAAGGATTAGCTTCCTTTGCTAAAAATGTAATAAAAAAAAAGTATTTGGGTCGTTAGCGGAACGCGGCAACCCTTTTGTGGGCGAAAATTAAATATTATGAGGTTTGGTCTGAGTGTCAGCGAGTCAGCGAGTATAAGGCCATAAGGAAGTGGCCGTGTATTTCTAACTAACGCGCATTGGGCCCGCGTGGTGGATTATATCCCAGTCCCTTTCGTAGAGAGAAGACCTGTGTCCCAGCAGTGGAATACTCGTATCCATATTTCTATCTATAGAAATAAAAAGAGAAGTCCCGACTGCCTGACTCATCAACGCTCAGCCCAAAAACTTGAACCTAGAAAGCTAAAATTTTGCACAGAGATTCCCTTTGTAATTAAGATTTTTCTTTATTGGGACAAACCCGCAACACTATTCCCAAACCACTGTAACTCCTGCAAGCCAGAATCAAAAGTGGCGACCACAAGAAAAGCGCCGAAACAATGAAGCCCGACAAAGCCCTAGAGAAACGATTTAACTGTCTTGGATCCCGCAACTAAATTAATCAGAAAAGAATAGCGGAGTAGGAGTAGCAGGAGACAGAACAGAACAAGGCTAATAAGCACACAGGGACGTATACAACTGGGATAAGCCCAGTTGCCCAGCACCACAGATACTATTGATATATTACGGATATAATATTGTAATGAAGACTAGGAATAAGTAAGGATATTTTGAAATTCAAACTCCTTTGCAAGTTTGTTTGGAAAATCGACATTTTTGTAGTTTAACCGACATCCCCGCGGGCGAAGCTGTGAATTCCGCCTCGACTGCGGTAAAAAACTTTCGCCACGTATCAAACACTCCATTGCTTTATCATGGATTGAAGGTCTTCTACGACCAAATATGGTGGCAATTCAACATCAGTCACAAGTTACCTTCTTCCCTCAGTCCCCGCTATCAGTAGCCCAAACCCTATAACTCATAAATATCGCTGAACACGTTAAATATTGAGGCAGAGTCGCCGATCCGACCGACTAACCCTTTGTCGCGATCGCCTTGTGAATGGGTGAAAAATGAGCCTACAGCAAATATTAATAAGAGCCTCCTATTCACGGCGCGACCGATATAAAGTTTACGTGTCAACGACAATTTGTTATCTGGCAATACTGTCGATTTAGGATTAATAGGTCGCTGTGATTTTTACTGGAAAGGTTGGGTTTTGTCGAATTTGTAATCGTTTTATTCCGTTAAGGCTTATAATGGTACCTAAGTTCTATAACTTAGGTACCATATACACCACTATTGGTGTAAGAACTATTTTTTTTCTATAATTATTAAGTTGGTTGAGAGCAGCAGCAGTGGTCAGAAATCAGGCAGTGAAATTTCTATCATCATCACAGCAAAGGAAATCGTGAGGAGCCAAAGAACCAAAAATTCCAAGACTGGTGACATATATCAACCCACGTGGCGGATTATAGCCAATGGGCTATAATCATCAGTCATAGACAGGTGACGTGTATCCCAGTAGTGGGAACATTATAGGCTGATTATGTTATTAGGTTGATTGGTTTAAACTGTATGGTTATCGGTTATCGTGGTATGGAAATGTACTGCGAAGGACTTTTACATTCATCATATATTCTGTATAATATTTCATAACCCAGCAATAATATACTAAATGAGCTTTAACAAACAATATCATCATTATAATACTTATTTTTGTATTGATGATTTTATCATTGCAATGAAAACCTAATATTGTTTCCTTTTGTTCACCTGTAGATTAATTACCTATAGAATTAAAATAATAATCGTTATAATATTACAAACACGTTACACCTTGTTATCGGCTATCCTTATATCGAACAAATTAAAATAACAGTAAAAACCAATCACGTGTTTACTAAGTTAGTTTAATTTTAATTATGTTTATTTTATTCCTGATCTCACGTGTATTTTTCGGAGTTACCCATGATTAACCATTAGTTAAACTTCACCTATTTTTGTTTCGTGTAATTTTTATTTTTATCCCAAAACAGCACAAAAGTTATCCTAGTTTTGGGTTAACTGCCCTATAAAACATGATATATAATCCGCGCTTGGCTAGTAGGTACACTGAAAAAACTGCACACTAACTAAGATACATTTTCTCTTAGTTGGCATTAAAATGTTTGAAATAATTATTTATCTATTTACTTTAAACAATACACCATAGTTGCCAGAACAATCTCATTTTATTTAAGTCGACTAATATGCACATGTTCAGTATAATCTACGGTGTTTGTCACATCATATATGCTTTTGTTTGATTTTACTTTTCACTCTTATATATCAAATAATAATATAAGTTCATGGTAATAAGCAACTTGTTAGCATTATAAAATTTAAATAATAGTTTTTAACAACGAGCATGGTTGAATAAAGAGGCTGCATAGTTAAATCAAACAAGTGAAGGGTCGCATTTATTAACGCTTTGTAAAGTCAACTAAACGCGATGCTCCCCGCGCCTCTCCAACCCCCCATTGCTCATAGACGACCAAATAATATTGAACATTGAACAAACGCACGCGTTTTGACAAGTTCGCCGGCGTCTGCGTCTGAGTCTTGTGTGACAATTTTATATTTTACCCTAGAAAACAGTCGTGAGTGCTATAAATAAACATGGACGAAGTCGCCGAATTATTAAGGACATGGGAGCTACTTATGGTTAATTTTGTTAGTAGGATAATAGATAATTTGCAGACCACACCATTACTACCGGACAAACGGACTAATTCCACAAGATCGCACTAAGTATCGTGCAAGTGAAGTGAAGTGATACTAACATAGTTTTTAGTTATTTATACTAACACAAATGTTATTAGTACGTATATTTAGGTTAAGGTATTTGTCTATGGGTCTTTGTTACCTGAAAATAAATGTATTCTATTCTATTCTATTCTATTAATTTTGAACGGTGACGACCTACTGATCAAAATGTGTTCGCTGGTATAATTATCTCTAATAGTTTCATCTTAGATCACTACCTATATTGCGTAGGTAGGTATGACCTATCTAATGATAGGCGATTATGCGGTTAAACGTTAATAAACAATAACTTTATACCTTGTTCTCGTTTTGAAATTTATTAATTTCTTCAGTTCATCACGGTTATTTGATGCAAGATTTTAGTTATTGCAGTAAAGTTACTTTGTTGATATGCAAGAGACACTGACTTAGTTTAACGAACACAGGTAGTTCATATGACAACGACTCATGTCTACGACGAATATGAGATTAGTTGAAATAATTAGTTTATCACGGTTACTTGATGCAAGATCTTAGTTGAAACAACTTACGAATTTCATTGATCTGATAACGTTTCACAGACGTCTCGTGCAAGATCTTAGTTGAATCTACAAGTCAAGTGTGTTAATGTGACAACACATTTGAGCTGATTTAATTAATTTCCCGTGATTAAACCAATTCATTACTTAGTAGACGGAACTATGATAATTTAACAAAGTTCTCATAGTTCCAGAAGTCAAGATCTTAGTAGGCTCGTATGGAGTCAAGATGCGTGATCATAATAAACAAGATGTTTATTAAAGCAAACACTTTTTTTTTTCAGTGTATGGTCGCGCTGTGGTCGGTAGTTATCACACGATTACCTAATTTTGAAAGCATTTTTAGAAAACTGGTCAATAGTTTCAAAGACTACCCCTGATTTTGATCAAAACTAGTAATTTTATATTAGTTCGATCAAAATTTCTTACCGGCTAAAAGGGTCACAAAAGCCTTCCCCGCCGCGCCATCGTCGCCCGCGCATTGATTACAGGTAGCATGCGCACGCGCACGCGATGCCCACGGTTCGTTATTGGATTTGCGCGTCGGTAACCAAGTTTGAGTTATTGCCCACCTCCTGGTTATATTCGGTTGCTTTCAGTAATTGGTTGTTGGTTGGAATGCGGCGGTTTGGAGTACAAAGATGAAATATTATGCGGAACTGGGAGTTGTATTTAATGGAGAAAGTACATTACAAAGGCGCCTATCTAGTTGACAATCTAATCTATTTAGAAACAATCCGAAAAATATTAAAGCGGTGACTACTTTCTGTAATCTGTTCTGATGCTGTAGTGTCCAATCTACTCAGTATATTATGGTTGTCTCCTGCTGTACATCATCATCAGCCTACAATGTTCACACTGCAGGAACTCACGCCTCCTCGGGGGCCTAAGGGATGGTCTATAATCCACCACGCAGGCCCAGTGCGGGTCGGTAGATGTCACATGTCTTCGAATTTTTTGGTTCTAAGACATGCCGTTTTCCTCACGATATTTTCCTTCACTGTTTTGAGAGCAGGTGATGAAATAAATTACACAAAGTTTCCGCCAACACTGGGGCTACCACTGCTGGTTAAAGGCCTCTTCAAATGTGCACTACAGCACCCTGTCGAGAGGCAGGGAAAGACGAAGGTCTCGCATCCAGTTTGGCCCAGTAGGCCAAACTGGATGCGAGACCTTCGTCTTTAGTAGAGACCTTCGTTCTTTACATAGGTAACGTTTAATGTCGTCGATTAATCTATACCTATCTATATATAATCAAACTAAAGTTTACAGGGCGTTTTTTTTTTCGAGAAGGCGAGGTTGGCTAATTCCAAAAATATGAGCAATAACGAAAAATACTCAAAGGAGTATCTGACCCGGTTTAAATGAAAAATAAAACTACATCATTTTACCATTGCTATGGAGCCATATTATTATTATTATTATTTTTATTGCTATTGGTATTACCTGGTTAGGTAAATTTTATTATGAAAAAAAAACAATGATGCAGTTTTAGTTTTGGTCAACATCGGGCCGGAGACACCAAGTTAGACGATTTTGCGTTCATCCTCATAATTCTGAATATCCACATAAATTCAGCCTGTATACAATAATACACACTATCAAAACACAGACTGATGGGGATTTCCTGAAAACATATCGTTAACTAGCTCATTAATTAACGGAAACTAATTGTTTTTTTTTTACTGTATGCTCAAAGTTACGCACTTTTTCCTGAACATAATTTAATTAATAACATTTTAGTGAAAGTTTACCCAGTTTCTTAGAAACTATATTTACCTGATTATTAAGCTATTGCATAGCTTCTATCGCGGGCCTTGAGCGTGGAGACCGAATCCAGAAATTCCGTAACGAAAAAACCTAACACTTGACAAATTGACACTTGACAATGACTTTTTGAAATATCACGCTTGTCTCTTTAGTTCAGCAACCCGCCTTTAGGTGGCATTGGTTGTATTGGAAAACTACAGTAATCAGCTGTTTGTGAGAAAGTATATAGGTGTATAGGTATTTATCATCTATGTACAACAGTGAATATCTGTACTTGTATAATTTGTGTACCAAGTGTTTTAAATATGAATAAACAAAGTGCATTTATTAATATCAAAGAAAAAAAACAAAGGAAAAAAAATACTGCATTAATAAAATAAATAAATAGTTATAATTGCATAAGTTGATAAAAAATGCTATGCAATAGCTTTACCGCGGCAGTCAGTGCCACACGTCTTTTTTTATTAAACTACCTATGTCATAAATAAATTAAATGTAAGTAAATAATAAAACAAAACAAATTTAATGATGTTATTATACTAAAAATAAAATAAACGGAAATTCACACAATGTTCGGTAAAACACGGTTTTTAATGAGAACAAATTATTATTATACACCGTATATTTATTACTATTAAAACTATATAAATACTAATAAAGGCGTACATTCCCATATATATCGCTGCCGTGTGCAACAACGTGGTCGCCCAATAATTACATTATTTTGCCTATCGATTACCGAAACGGGGATATTATGATGAAATAGGGTTGCCTGGACAAAAGAGCCGAGAATTAGCAGCGACGGAGTCTGGATTTGTGCCCTGTTGATGACAATAGGCTCGCCCCCTACTTGGGACGTACTTAACCAGTTATGTAACTGGCGAAATGTGGATGCACTAATGGGTACCTCTGTTTAATTATGTTATTTATATACAGCCAGTATCAGCAACTTGTGCTCATATTGTATAAGATTTTGTAATATCTAGGGAAACTGGCTCCTGTAACACAGGTCTATCACCTAGCACAGGAGCAGGAGCGTAACTAACGCCGTATCTGCCGTATCAATTATACACGACGTGCGGAAGTAAAAATTAATAAAAACTTCCCAATTTTTTTATTATTTCAGAAATAACAAAAGAATAAAAAGGCAATTTCTTTTATTCCCACGTAAAGCGTGCGTTCTAAAGTCATCATCAGCTGTACATGATTTAATAAATCAGTTTGCCGAAAAAAAGGCAAGGAGAGTGTGTGTAAAATGACAGATAGAATGATAATTATGAGGAATAAAATTATTTTTTTAATTTTTAAGCTAACATTTTTTTTCTTTTTATACGGGGCCGCGCCAAACTTCAAACAGTTTTGTAGCCACTTTCTTGTTTATTATAGATTTTTGATTACTGATATTCGCGAAAAACATGACCACACCCTTCTAGTACACGCTGTAGATATTTTAAACAGAGAAATCTCGAGACAATCAATAAAAATCATAATAATTCACCTGACCGTCTACCGGATAACTTAATTATTTACAATCAAAAGAAAATTCGCTTCCCAGCAATCACTTTTGATGTTTAAAATGATTGATTGACGGATTAATGAAAGGTCCGCTAATAACACCTTGTAGAGCACAAGACGCTTTTTTTGTAGGGTAGGAAATCATCAAATGACTCCTACCGCTCTGGGCAGAGCGGTAGGGAGTGTCAGACTTCTACTGACTAAAAACCACCCATGTTCCTTCTTAGACCTTTGTGTCGAGGCCGCGGTATCTCTTTCGAACAACCCGCAGCCCCGACGGGAAAGAAGACCCTCATTCGCATAGAGCGATGTGGCGCAAAACCGAAACGACCGGCGAGAGATCAGGCGCAGAATCGCAATCGCAGTATTGCACCATCAACATCCGAAACTCAGCGATATTTTAGTCTGTGTGCGATAAACACATCCCAACATCTTTATCATAACAAGATATTCAATCTTGAACTTTTATGTAAATTAACTACTACCTAAGTACCTACCAGAGAATGGGCAGCAGCGTTCTCTGTGCCTTCGTAACAACCATACTGCGATCGCCAACCCGCCTGCCAAGCGTGGCGATTATGGCAAATATTCCCTTCTGGGGAGGCCTACGTCCAGCAGTGGACATCTTATGGCTGAAATGATGATGATGATGATGAACTACTCTTATTTTTTCAAACAAACCAAACCGAGACGAGCTTCGTAGCAGAGCGAGGTTACAGCCCATTCCATCTGGGCTACAAGAAAAAACTGTATTTGTATTTGCAACTATAGTGGCCCAGAAGTCTGCCAATTAGTTTTACCAGTAAATAGTACTTTGTTGCTCATTTTACGATGTTTTTTCTTCATCGAAGCAAGAGATAATTAAACAAGACGCACATGAATCCGAAAAATAATCTTCTAAAAGTCTTGGGTTCCAATTCGGGACGTTTGACTTATGGTAGTCCAACAGTCACACCACTAGGCTTTCACTGCTTTCTTCTACTAGTACTTCTAGTTTTCTTTATTCCTTTCTTTATCTCAATAAATTTGGGATCGGCGCATCATGTCTTCTTCTTCCATACTTCTCTATTACTCGTCATCTCAGCAGTTACCTCCTTCATAACTATATTATCTCTCACACAGTCCATCCATCGTTTCTTTGGTTTTCCTCTACTCTTACAGCTAGGTAAAGCGATATTCTAGTATTGCACTACAATAAAATTAGATGTGAGGTGAGGCCAGCCCTAGGTAAATAATTTGTTTACGGTACTTTGCGTAAATTCCCATGATAATAATATTATGTTGACTGCGGTTAGTGCGGTCGCCATTGTAATGAGCGTGGCTGATAAAGACTCGATTTGGCGTCCAGTAGCCGGGGTTATTACTACTTATTACTCATTGTGTGTATAGCATAAGGTAACTGTGGTCAGCTGTCGTTGCTAACGCTTTTCTTGACCGAGTTTCACGTGGTTTGATGGTGATCTCATGTTATGTCAATGTGAACGATTTTTAATTTAAATTTTTCCAAAAACTATGACTTTACTTTTTTGACTGCCTCGTTAGTGTAGTGGTCGCTAGCGTGACTGCTGATTAAATAAAGATTTCCCAGCATATAAATGTTTACCCAGTAACATGGGGCATACACTCAACCGGTAAAAGTGCGTTTTTTTTTGGATGGTTGGAAATTATGAAATGACTCCTCCCGCTTTGGGCAGAGCAGTACGGAGTGTGAGTCTTCTACTGACTCAAAACACCACCCATATTCCTTCTTAGCCCTTTGTGACGAGCCCGCAGTATCTCTTTCAAACAATCCGCAACCCCGGGACGTGGGTGTACCTTAGATCCACCTATTCCTACCCCTTCATAAATTACAGGCGTACATTTACGTAATGTTACTTAGGTAAGACTATTACCGAGAGGTTAAATTCCTCATAATTATGATGCAAGTTGCATTTACCACATACTTGATAATTATTTTTAGACCAACATTTTTTAACCTGCGCATATCGGACAAGGAAAGAACTGTTGTTATTAAGAAATACAGGGAAAGTAAGTAGTTAATTTACCTGAAGTCTCTTATCGTTTCTTGATAATAGTTGTTTTTTGACATGCTGAGATGACGAGTTACAGAGAAGTGTGGAAGAAAAGGCATGCTGCGTCGACCCCAAGTGAATTAGGATAAGGGCAGGAGAATGATGATAATTATCAATTGTCGTCAAAATAGAATAGGTATAGCTTGACAGCAAGGTTGGCGCAGGCACTGAGTGATTTGCTGTAGCGCTGCGTATCGCGGGTTCGATCTCGCATATCGAATATTTGTATGACCGTTGTTCTGGGTCATACACTAAGGCTGTTTGTGTATGTGAGTTTAAATGTTTGGAAACGCATCTACGATACAGGAGAAACCTCACCCCGTCATCTTCAGCAAGGTTTGTTGGGACGCCTGCTGGGCGTATTTATGCTCATTAGGCCTATGGTTGACGTGGCCAGCATGGTACTTACGTAATTAGATCCACAAATCCAATGACCACAATTAGACGCTGGACGCTTATCAGCCTCCAACTTCAAACGGCGTCCCGCAAGGCGCACACTCCCGAAATATGTTATTTATCAAGTTTTGCAGGATGTGGCCTAGCCACGGTTCATTAAAGCGGTTTCATTGACTCCTGAGGGTCGCGGGGCGTTGTTACTGACCTGTGACACATGGCGCCAACTTTTTTCCGCGTCTGGCTGTTAATTGATTAGAAGAATTTTGAATTTTTTGGTTGTTCGCTAGTTTTGGTCGTTGCTAATTATTGTTTCACGGGTTTTTTTTATTTGGTTTGAAATAGGTACGCATGGCATCCAATCAACCTATACAATACCAGTTTATGGGAATCTCTTGTTTTATTGGAAATCTATACAAAGCCGGGCCATGTTATATTGGAATGCACAACTTGATGTGTTGCCGTTTGTACTTCACTGTATTATTGTCATAATGTTATTTATTTCAGGATTATTATGCTATTGCCTAGTTGTCAAAGGTTTGGTGACACTCAACACTGTATTAGTATGACGAAGACTCTTCATACTGGTCATTCGTGACATACTAAAGTGAAAGCCACTAACTGCCGCACTCAGAGAGCTTTAATGATTACTTAGGCTATCACTTTTTAAAGGTTTTGACAGTTTTGTCATACAAAATAATGTCAAACCTTTACTAAGTGACGGTTTAAGTAATCATTAAATATCTCTGAGTACCGCAGTAAGAGCCACTGTTTTTGAGATATATATCGATTCAAAAAGTTGAAAGAGTTGTAATCGTCATAATATGTATAAGTACACCACGTATATAAACTACGTGCTTAGATCACAACTCTTTCAACTTTTTGAATTGTTATAAGTATCTCAGAAACGGTGGATCGTAGAAATAAAAGTGTTTAGATATTTTTATAGATTATTATCTGGTCTATTTTGTCTTTCCAAATCTTATGATAAAACTTACCGTTTTGCTGAAAATCGCGAAAAACCCGTTTTGTGACCTTTGACCCCGAATAATTTTTTTTCCAGGTCTCGGATCGATGAGGACTTTTTACATATAATTTATAATGGTGTTTTGAACAATCCTACCAATTTTCAGCTGGGTGGGAATTAATGTTACCTTACCCCTATTTTTGGTCTAATTTGACCGGATTAGTAGTTATAGTCTTATTTTATTGGCTGTATAATGCCATGTCTTCATCCCAACTAGAATTGTGTGAAATGGTGAAAGACGACCGTTTTGGAACTTGGACTACGATTTTACAATTTTTTTTTTACCCTAGCCCCACACTAGGAATTTCTCCTGTATCGTGGGTGCGTTCACAAACATTTAAACTCACATACACAAATACCCAGACCCGAAACAACTATCTGTATTCCATACAAATATTTGTTCCGTGCGGGGATCGAATCCGCGACACGCGGCGCAGCAGTCCAATCGCTCAGGCACTACACCAACCGTGCCGTCAATTGTTCTTAGTCTCTGATATTTTTTTCCTTCCGTCTTCTTTATGATATAAAATAACAGAAGGTGTCAAGCTACAGAAACGCGTGATTAGCGACGGAACACATTTCCATAATTAGGGTTCAGTGTGAGGAGACCGTATTTTTTATTGGCTGTTTTTAATTTATTGCCACAATTTTGTTTGAAAGTTTTAACATTTTCGGCGCTCGTAAATCGATTTTAATGTAGTGTAAAATGGTCAAATTACGGTTTTATTTAAGTTTATGCTGTGACTTTGCCATCACGAAAAATTTTTTTTTTAAAGAAAAATTGCGGTATCTTTTGGTAGTAAATTAAAAGAAGTTAGCAAAGTCTTTACTTAGTATGAGGTCCGAGTGTCGATTCTCGGGTCGGGAAAAGTGTTATTGGGTTTTATTCTTCAGGAATTACTCGGTAGCAGCCACGGAGTCGGTTGATGGCAAAAGGCTATACATGGGACTTAAACATAACTGGCAAAATGTGGGTGTACTATTAGGCACACCTCTGCTAACCCCATTTCAAATAAATAAATAAAAATAAAAACCCTACGGGGATTGCAAGCGATGAGTTTCGTGAAATTTAATCTCAAAAAAATAAAATAAACAATTTCCTAATCACAATATCTTTATACATACAATCACTAACAAAACTCTGTCAAACTCTAAGCAATGAAAATATCACCAGAATTATCAACAAACCTCTGCCAGCTGACGCTTGCCAGCGTTCCTCAACCATCATTGTCGTCATTCAAGCTAAGTTTGACAGCCACTGGCTCTGCCGAGCTTCAAATAATAAACTAGCACGGCTCAACGGTAGCACAATGCCTGATGCTCTATAAACTGTAAAATATTGTCACTGGGAACAGTATACGTAAGGTTATCAGACAAACAAAATAATACATAAAGAATGGAAGGAAAAGATAAATTCAAGCGTTTAGTCCACTCTCGGCCCGTCGACCCCTAGTTCACACACCTATTTTCTCCTGTCAAATCATGAAAACATAATTATAATATTATAATTATGGAAAACTCAGTGAATTTGTAAAAAATTGGTGGCTGTGTAGTAATACAGCCACCAATCTTTTACAAATTCACTGAGTTACTACCAATGTGATATTACCAATGAGTGAATATTGATATTACCAATTGATATTTTATTTTATATGATAAAAATCAGCAAACAGCGAGCTACCCGAAATTGTTTAATTTTCCTCATCAACCTTGAACCTAATGCTTTAGTGATAAAGTTCAAAATGTATTGTGGCGTTTGTACGTACTAATTATTTATTTTACGCATATAATTAAAGTTATTAATAAAATTGACATAAATATCGTACAGGAAATACAATAAATAAGTTTTAATAAAATGCAGTTTTGCGTAATTCTAATATTTGCAAGAGATAAGGCAGGAAATCATTTGCGGTTTACAAGCACGAGCTTGAAAATTGTTAATTGCAATGTGCAACGTGACGAAACCTCCAGCACATTTGTAATATCCATAGCATAAAATAACTTTTTTATTGTCAGGCAGCTTTGGCCCATAGACCTTACACTTTACAGACTAATACATACCTAAAGTAAAAATATAATTTGTGTTAGTAACTACAACTAGAACCTTAAAATTATGGCATGCATTTCACTTGTGCGCTATGTCACAGCAGCATAAAACTAAACAAAATAACTAATAAGTCCCTATACGTTTGTATTTTGACTTTTTTACCAAAAGCTTTGTTTAGAAAAACTTATACAATAAGTACAGTTATTAACTACCTTTATAGATCAAGTCTTTTGTCTGAAATCCCCACATATACTACCACAACAACAGATGCGTTCAAAAATAATAAAAAAAACGCTCAACAATAGCCCTAAGTGGAGTCAGTTACTAAATAATAAACTTTAACGACACCTTATTAAGGATTTATTTGTTGGTACTTACGAATTATTCTATAATTTATTACAAATAACATCAAGCCAGTAAAATGCGTAACAAAGCGACTTCAATGTACATTTGTTATAGGATTTGATTTTAATGATGCACCATTCACCTCCGTACGGCCATTCATGCTTCTGACTTTTTTAAATATATTAGGTAATTTTTAATGGGATTCTGGTAGATTTATTTCGATTTTTAAACCGATAGATGGCATTTTTACGAATTTTATTAAATGTTACAAGTTTATGTTTTGAAGGCTGATGGTGTGATGTACTGGTTTTGTTAAGACCACCTACGTCTTATTTCTTATAGGCCTAGCCTATAATGTTGTCTCCTAATCCTAATTTATTAAGAATGTTATCACTGTTAAAGATTTTTTATTATATTCTGGGAATAAAATCTAACTATCATTCATTCGACTATTGCCTGTTATATTTTTAAGAACGTTATTTTAATCTTCCACTGTAAAAGTTATAGGAAAATACATTAATTTTGTATACGATAATAGTTAACAGTACAGTATTTGTAACAAAAATATCAATTCAATACAAGTCATTGAAAGTATTCAAAGTATTTCATACTAACTTCATTGGAATGACTTCAAAGAAATTCTTGGTGTTCAAATGTGTTCTAAATAAGACGTAAAATGTACTATAATTGTCACAAAAATGGTGTGAAATTGTGAATGGTAGCACTCTCTAGAGACGATATTCAACCCTTAAAACTTCAATGAATTTACAACGTCATTATTCGTGTTAAACGTTTTTAAAATACCCGAACACTGTCATTACAGACTATCAGACGGGCCGACGACGCCCCAAAAATCGAGCAAATTTCAACTCTATTGATTGAACCTTAGTTAAAGGATTCGCTATTCATGATCCATTCATAGAGTGTAAAATTCTAAATATAATTAATCATTAATTGTATCATTAGCCGTATCGTATTTACTTTTGTGACGTACCATCACTTCATTTTCTCTCTCTTTAAGTCTCATTCCAATGATTAATGATAGACAGAGATAGAATGAATGATAAATGATTTTGGAAGCGTTGAAAAGACCGCGGGCGCATGTGTTGCACGCATTTCTCTACGACCGTCAGATGTTTGGGTGTCCTATAGAATTTTAAGCGGTCATTCATAACCCGTTATTAATGATTTGTAGATTGTGTGATAATAGATTTAAGAGTGGAGCTATTAGTGAACTTAGGCAACTGTTCGGCTCAAATTGAAAATGAAAAAAGTTATTTTTATTACATTTTTAACCGAAACTTATGTTGATAGAAATAGGTTCACCTTAATGTGATTTTAACGTTTCTAATTTAGCAAAAAAGAAACCTAACCAAACAATATTTTACAAAACATTTGCTTCCAAAATACATTAGGCAATCAGAACCCCACGTCAATTTATACCATACAAACTTATCATCCGAAATCAAATTTCGTCCCCGGAATAAATCGGCGACGGAAATTAAGAAAAAATCACTACGTCCCACCCTCCATATAATGTAATAACGATATGAGTTTTATGACAAATGCATTAATGAATTTAAACGAGGGAGCTGTGTTTATTGTGCTCCTGACTCCGTTAAACCTAGTTAAGCTTTTGGTGTTATCCGCTTTACGGGATGGTTTTATGCAGGAGTCGTAATCAGAAATCGTATTTTTTTATTTCAAAACTACATGGCAACTTTACGAAACGTTTAAAGATATTTGCTCGGTTCGAACGGTTGTTTCCTATGGCGAAGAACTGGTAATTAACTCCATGAACAATTAATTTACTTAGACTACAATATTATGGATTGTTTTCATCATCATCCTATAATGTTCCCACTGCAGGGACTCAGGCCTCCTCTCTAGTAGAGGGATGAGCTATGATCCACCACGCGGGCCCAGTGCAGATTGGTAGATGTCACATGTCTTCGATTTGTTGGTTCTAAGACGGTGACGGAAAACATCAATGTTTTCCTTCACCGTTTTGAGAGCAGTGGTGATGAAACTAATTGTACAAAGTAATGCGCCTGACTGGGTTCGAAGTCACGACTCACTGTTCGTAAGTCGGGGCCGCTACCACTGAGCCACCACTGCTCTATTGGATTGTTTTTAATTGCGACTTATAATACAGGGTGGTGCCGACAATACGACAATAAATGAAACCATTGGTAGTTTTAGTTCATAGGAACACTTTTAAACTATCAAATAAATCCTAACACCGTCTTGGTGCCAACGATACGACAATAACCTACCTACCAGACAATATCTTTGCCAAATTCGTTTGTTACCTTTTATTTCCACACGTTAATCGGTGCAAATTATTCCTAAGGTTAGTAAACCAATATTTGTTTGTAAATTGTAATGCATTTCGTTTATAGTTTTATGCTACTTAGTTTTATTGTTTAAAAATAAAATATTTTGGTGTTATGATTTATTTGATAGTTTAATAATGTTCCTATGAACTAGAACTACCAGTGGTTTCATTTGTTGTCGTATTGTCGGCACCGCCCTGTATATTTTTTTTTACTATACTGGGTTTTTTAGCCTACTGTATCCCACTGCTAGGCAAAGGCCTTCCCCGTGGCTTTCCAAGTTTTTTTACAATAAATCTTCTTTTAGTAACTAGTAGTAACTTTGTAGTAATCATTTAATGATTCTCTGGATGTAAGGCTAAATGATGTTAAGGCAAAAACTCACGGAGACCTGATCTGGGACCTCTAATTTGTAAATTCTATTGACCATCATCAATTTTTATTTCATCTTATCTTATTTATTCTATTATTGTAGCGAAACGTCGAAATGTAGGAAACTTAGATCCCACCACCATCTGCCTAGCCTTTTCCCAACTATGTTGGGGTCGGCTTCCAGTCTAACCGGATGCAGCTGAATACCAGTATTTTACATAGAGCGACTGCCTATCTGACCTCCACAACCCAGTTAATACTAGGAAACTTAGATAAGGAGGTTAAATAAATTACCATGGTAACTAGCATATTAATTACAAATTAAAAACACCTGATTGTTCCAAAATAGTTTTCCTCAATATTTTGTCAATATTTTAATTGACCACAATTTAGTGCCAAAAAAGGATATAATCTTGTTATCCTGTTTCTATAGTAACTACTAGTGGTTAATTAATTTTATCAGAATTTTGGTAGTTAGCTTTAAATAATTTTGCTGAATCTTGTGAAATAATTATTGTGCGTCATGCGAAAAGGAAAAAAACAGGAAACAGGCAAGATTTGGTACTTTTATAACTTTATCACTGTCGTACCATGTGATAGGAATTTCACAATACAAATACATCTTTACTTGCCAGAAATTGCATATTATAATAAAAATATGCGTACTTACCTTTAACAATTCTTCTCTGTTCTGTATTTACCTACCTAATTAAAAACAAAAAATCTTCATTCTTACATAACACCATCCAAATCTCCCCAAACGCTGTCCCCGCACAATGATATGGAAAAATATCGTATTTAATAACTAACTAAACGGGGAGTCAAACCGAGAGCCATGAGGGTGCTTTATTAAAATATGTTGGGCTACACATATTTACATATGCTCGCCACTAAACCGAGTATGACGGATCGGATTTCACGATGTATAAGGGTTTTTGTGTTGTACACACGAAGACACATCAAGTTATACATTTCCAGTATAACATGACCTCGCTTTGTATAGATTTCCCGTACAATGAGAGATCCACATAAACTGGTTTATATACCCTGATTGGTCGCAGTGTGTACCTACTAGTTAAGTAGAGTAAACGATTTTGTTACTGGTAGTGTTAAGGGTATTCATCATCTGCCTAGCCTCTTCCCAACTATGTTGGAATCAGCTTCTAGTCTAACCGAATGCAGCTGGATACCAGTATTTTACATGGAGTGTCTATCTGAACATCAGAACCCAGTTAGTACTAGGTAATACGGTATTACCTAGTACTAACTGGCCTCGGTCCTCCAGGGCTATTGCATATCTTTTTAAATGTCAGTGGCTATCATAGTGTCCATCGATTAACTGTCAAATGGTTCCATTTTGTACCAAACTGACAGTTAATCGATGGACACTAGATAGCCACTGACATTTAAAGAGATATGCAATAGCCCTGCTGGTTGTCAGACTTTTGGGCCACTGACTACGTACTGTAACGACTGTAAAATATCTACAAATGTCAGCCAAGACAGAGGCATGGAGGAACCTCGGTGTGTAATGGGTGGGCACCTATCCACAGACCAACCTAGGTAAGCGCGGTTTAACCTAAAGATAATCCGAATAGGTGTTATTATTTATCCCCGAGCTCTCTCTAAAAGAAATAAAATTAAATTTTATATGACTCGTTTATCAAAATCAAATCGTTTCTTTCAAGTAGTTCAGTTACAAGCACTTTTGGATTTTCGAAACAACACTAAACAAATATTATAAAGAAGAAAGTTTTTTTGTTTGTTTGTACCAATTTAACTCAAAAACTACATGACCGATTTTGAAAATTCTCTCACCGTTAGAAAGCTACATCTTCGCCGACAAACATAGGCTATATTTACTTCCAGAAATAATTAAGGATCTTTAAGAAAACTTGAATAATGTAACCAAAAGTCAATTTTTTTTTTCGTAAACCATCTTTCATCCCATGCGCTGCGAAAAGTATTGGTGACAGCGCCAAAAAATGTACTTCAATATTAAAGAGCACATTATATGTATAAAAAAACCCCACAGCAAACGCCTATCTCCAACGGATAACTCACAATTAACAAAGTCTTCCACCGCGTGGGTCTGTCACCAATGGATAGTTTTAATATAATTTTATGAATACTTTTGGTCACGATAACCGAAATCCACGCGGGCGAAGCCGCGGGCGAAGTGCTAGTATTAAATAAAAATTAAAAGAAGCTCCAGTCCCAGTCACAAGGCATAATAAATGTGAATGGAGATCTCCATGGAAAAGAACGAGCAAGAAACTCCATGGACACTCTTTTAAATAAACCGTGCGACGGCACGGTTGGCGCAGTGGCTGAGCGATTGGACTGCTGTGCTGCGTGTCGCGGATTCGATTCCCGCACGGAACAAATATTTGTATGGCCTACAGATAGTTGTTTCGGGTCTGGGTATTTGTGTATGTGAGTTTAAATGTTTGTGAACGCACCCACGATACAGGAGAAATTCCTAGTGTGGGGCAACGTTTAAAAAAAAAAAAAATTAATAAAAAAAAATCTACAAAACCTATATAGAACCGTTAACTCTGCCAGCCCTATTCCCATAGTGCCCGCAGTACACTGATTGTGTAATATTAAACTATCACATAAATAACAAGGGTGGCGCGACAAATGCACACTCAATGATTCGACAATTAAATTGTGAATTTATTGAATAAATTGTTTTCTATGCATTTCGTTCCACTGTTTGTGTGTTAGGGTTGCTTAATACTAGTTGTCATTTTGATGATGAGGACACTTACCTACTTACGAAGAGTTTAAGAATAAATATTTTAATTTTGTAAGTTTATTGTTTTATAAAGGGAGCAGCGGACGGGTGGTGGTGGCCCCGACTTACGAGCAGTACCTAAGTCGTAAGTTCGAACCCAGTCTGGTGCATTACTTTGTGTAATTTATTTCATCACCGCTGCTCTCAAAACGGTGAAGGAAAACATCATGAGGAATCCGGTCTGTCATGTCTTAGAACCAAAAATTCGAAGCCATGTGACATCTACCAGCCATGTGACGTATACGTCACACCAACACGCGTGATCGCTTCTCCTAGAGAGGAGGCCAACTTTGAGAGGTAAGCTCTCCAATAAAAAAATGAATCGTACTTCTCTGTAAAAAATACTTAATGCGTGGTCATACATAAAAAAAATTATGCGGGTCGTATTGAGAACCTCCTCCATTTTTTCATCCGTTAAAAGTACTAAACTATCAAAACGGTCGGTTAAAAACGTCACTTACCTACGGTTTATCTTTTTGATTTGATGTGCTATTTGCTCAAATAAAAGTAGTTGAATCTTTGGCGCATGTCTTAAATTTGGACTAGCGCCGCCATTTTGTTTTTCAAAGACAATTGCGCAAACTGTTCACCAACAGCGCCCTCTATATACTGTCACTAAAACTGCTAAAAGGAACATACAGCTTTTTACCTGTATTTGTTGATCACGTCAAGCTACTTTCAAAACCACGAATGTCCGTCGAATATCGACAACCCTAAACACTCAACAGTACTTATAGGGGTGCCAAAGTGGCCTGTAATAGCCCCGACATAATGTGTTTAAACGAATGATCATCGCATTTGACTCGATACAACACTATAGGGTTTCTTTATTACTTACGTTTATTTTGGGAAGTTTCCCTTTTATTTCCGATCGAAAGGGCTTTTTAATAATAGCCCTTTTTGATCTTCTTAAAAGAGTTAAGTGAAAAGCTTTTTTATTGTGTAACTAATTTATTATGTTTTCTTAATGCGGTTACTGATTTAGTCTTAGTTTTTTAACCCGCCTTTTTTAGTTTTTTTTTCAAGTTTGTACACTGATTTCTCTGTGAATCGATTTATATTTTGCATAACAAGTTTTTGTCTAGGAATACGTATATTAAAATGAATACAAAAAAATAATGTTTGATAATACCACAGTTCTTAAAAGTTACAATAACAAAACAAACAGAACTAACGAAGAACGTCCTTTTAACGGTAGAACATTTATAATTAAAAAAAAGACCTGAAAAAAAAAACACTAAATTAATTAATTAATTAAATTACACAAATTCATTTTTTTTAATAATATAAAATAACCACTAAATACATAAATCAAAAAGAGAATCAAACAAACCAACTTTTTTTTTACCTCCATTTAAAAGCTCTCCAATCAAAAGCATGTTTTTACTTTCTATCATACTTATTATACATATTAATTATGGTAATTTACTCTTATAAAAGTGTATGAAGACTACATTTAAAATAATATTATACAAGAAAAAACGTTACCATAATACGCCTCTAAAATTCGACCCTTTCTCCCGAGGGGCTCGTGGCATTTGAACGGCCGCACAGTTGGACCGATCATGGTAAAGCTGTGCTTGCCGCGGCCAGTCGGTGGATGGGTGACCATTCCTTAAACCGAGTTCCCTCCGTGCCTCGGAAAGCACGTTAAGCCGTGGGTCCCGGCTGTCTTCTCGTAGATTACACAGTCGTTACGGGATAGTTAGAAGTCTGATAGTCTGAAAAACTAGTCTTACTCACGAGCCCAGTTTCCCCACTTCCTGGGTTGTGGAGGTCAGATAGGCAGTCGCTCCATGCAAAATACTGTTGCTCAGCTGCATTCGGGTAGACTGGTTGCCAAACCGACCCCAAAAAAAGGGAAAAGGTGAGGCAGATGACGATTCGGGCTTCTGGCTACTTTTTGTGTTTTTATAGGTACATGGAAGTTTCTTTTCAAGTACTTTTTTGTTATGGAAGCTTTTTGCTTTTTGAGTTTTTTTTATTTGTTATGCGTTGTATGTTTATTGTTTTTTTATGTAATTTTATATTTACGTCTGATTTTATTAGTGTCATTTCTGCGTAGATCATGGTTAAAAAACATCTAATTAACCATAATCAATCATTCTATCACAGTAGTAAGAATTATCAAAAGCAGGAAAATTATTTAAACATTCGTTATTTCTCCCGCCAACGCACCATTATCCAGACCAACATGGCGACAACATAAATAAAAACAGATATTAAAACAAAATGGAACAAATATAATTACTATTAATTAGTACAACAGTTATTTACGTAATTATTTGAATTTTTCCTCTAATTAATTCATACCAATTATTTCTTATCGCGAAGTACGTAATAACGAACTAATATTATATCCTGTACCGATAACATTCCTAAAGTCGAAACTTTGGATTTTAATGTAAAATACTGCGTAATGGATGTTGGGATAAATGTTTGAATACGTAGTTTCCTTATTTTCGGTTGTTACAGCAACAAGATAATGACTAATATTAATTACATACTAATTTGGCCTAGTAGCCTCGTTGGCCTAGTAGTTGCGACTGCGGCTGCTGAGCGCGTAGTTCTTGGTTTAATAGGTTTATTAGGTTTTTGGAACGAAGTTCCTTATCGCGCGTTGTGAAAGGGGGCTAGACGGAAAAAATTCTTACGAAAAGTTGTCACGACACTTTTTGCTATAGTAAGCTATTGTAAGCTGTGCGGCGTCGCATGTATCTCTGTCTGTCTCTCTCTCTCTTATAGAAAGCAAGCCAGATATTTTCATTTCTACTTTTTTTTTTTTTTTTACATAATAAAAAATAATAACAATAACTCTCAAGTTTTTTTTCATCAAGATTTTCTTAGTAGCAGTGGAGTTGGTATTCGTGCCCGGTTGATGGCAGTAGGCTCGCACCCTATTACATGGGACATAAACATAATGGGCGATATAACTACTACAGAACGTGTGATGTTATGGTATGCTACTAATTTCAACAGTTTCAGATAAAATTATTAACTGTATGTATGTACGAGAAATAGAGAAGTATGGAAGAAGACGACATGTTGCGCCGACCCCAAATAAATTGGGGTAAGGGCAGATGAGAATGATGATGATGTATGTCTTTTCCTGAAATTGTTTTCTTTTACATACCTACCAAGTAGGTACATACTTAAAGCGAGTGTATGTGAGTCAGTCTGTCAGCTCAAAGAATCGTGATCATCATAAGTTCTATATGCCTGTTCAGTACATCATTCTGCACTACGTCACATAGAAATAAGTCAAAGATTTTTTTTCTTAAATCTGCTGCTTCCAATCTACACGATAAAATAAATGTAACAGTTTTTATTTTAATTACCAATGAAAATGTTTATCCGATCGGTTCAAAATTTTGATGTACTGAATACGTGATAGTTTTAAAATCAAAAATATTTTTGAAAACATGAAAAACCGACTTTTCCCATTATACGTAAGTACCTGAAGCACCATCGTAAACTACCAATATTACAAATACAAAATATCAAATCGACCCTAGCACACAGATAATAAATATAACTAACACAGCTAATTCAAAATCGGAACATATCTCCCAGAGCGTTGGTGAACGATTGTTTAATGTACCAGAAGTGAGCAAATTCGTTTTTAAACGGCTATCAGCCGGTCATTATACCACTGTGAATGACGCTGATGGTACGTCATACCCGGGTTGATGTAGGGTGACAAAGATTTTTGAATTAGGTACGGACGCCAGCACACCAAGCTACTACAATCTTTCAAGTAGATTTTCAACTTTATCGGTAAAGCATTTTCGTTTAAGGTTGATTGGGACTTTACATAACAGCAAGAATAATGCCAGTTGTATACACCAGTTTATAATTTACGTAAACATATTAATAATTTTGTTAGATCATTATTTATTAAGATAGGCAAATAATATGGCCCACATAGGCAATTATTTAATTAATGTTAAATACATCTTAATGAAGTACAGAAAATCTAGTAAAGCAACTTGGCACATTCACGAGTTACATTTTTTATCTACCTACTTGTATTATTATATTTATTTGTGTGTTTAGATAATGCGACACCTATTACGAGCATTATAAAAGGTTATTGCTTGCATACTGAAAGTGAATATAACGACTAGAAATATGTACAAACGTGGTGAAAGGTACAATAATATTTTATGTACAATTTAATTGAATAGGTAGGTACCTAAATGGATCATATTTTTGGAAAATGTACCTACTACCTAAATTGACTTTGCCACAGGTGAAAAAAGTCATACAGAAAATATGGATTTGGTCTACCCAAATCCATATTATAAATATTAACATAATAGTGTACATAGATAGTAAAATAAATAAATAAATAATAATTTATCTAATTTCTTTTAGTAAAATGTGTCTTAAATTTTCAGCCCTCACTTAGGTTTGTTTTTAATCTGTATTTATTACAAAAATGGTAACCAAAGCATGAAGTCATATTCAGTTCACGTGTTGTCACCCCAACCAGTAGTATATTAAGTACTCTTAATAATGGGACAGTTTAACAATGGGTGTACGTTTGTCATCTCACACAATAGCACTCACGGGGTCCCAAACGATTGTTGTTTGGACATCTGGGGTCTCTAATATCGACCCATACAGCGTGGACACCCTAGCTATTCTATTTTTAGCTACGTCATTTCGCGACTTAAGAATGTGGTCTTCAACGAATTTATCATTCATTCGTTCATTGAATGGGTGAATGGAAAAGGTACTTAAAACAAATTAGAGACGATTTCTCATTTTGTATTGTAATTGAGTTATGAAATGTTCCTGATTGATTGCAGGAATTAAATGTGTTTTAAGATTTTTTTATTTAAGCACATAAAACATATTAATGTGTGGTTTTGGCTTAGCATAATAATAATATGAATGTTCACAAAAACTGAAGTGAAAATTGGAATGGTCCCTAAAACGAAAAACTCAAATCAATCATCATCATCATCTGTCTATCATTTTTC
Organism: Diarsia brunnea; assembly: GCA_949774965.1. Taxonomy (NCBI): domain Eukaryota; kingdom Metazoa; phylum Arthropoda; class Insecta; order Lepidoptera; family Noctuidae; genus Diarsia; species Diarsia brunnea. The sequence goes on from OX459019.1 coordinate 6,183,195, forward strand.
CAACTATGTATGGTGGGGACGGCTTTTAGTCTAACGGGATGCAGCTAAATACCTTACACACGGTCTTAAACTTAAATATCTCCAAGAAAATTACCGAATCTCAGACTAGGTAATTTTCTAAAAACCTATAAAAATAAATTAGTAAGTTCCATTTCAGCGTTTTACAGTATCATAAATAACGTAACAAGAATAACACCGATACACCTACTTATCACCCAATTTTCAAACTTGTACAACATAAACTCGCTTAACGAGAAACGGGCATTAAATTTGAACAGGCCAGTAATCATACAAACACTTTAAAACACCCCACCTCTAGTAATTATCCACTATATCTAGACCCCCCAAAAGATCATTATTTACCCCCCTTTACACAAATAATTACCCCACAAGAAGGGGCAGGAAGGTCATTTTAAAACGGCCGAAGGGTAAGCTCCCCCGTTGTTGGCTACCCTATTAAGTGATGGGTAATTTAGGAATACATAAAGTACATAATAGGGTCCTTAACTTGGGCTTAATGAGGTGAAAACGGGACCGTTTACCCTGTTGGTACCGCGTTAATGTTCGTTCAATCGTTCAATGTGCCAAATATAGAGCATTTGGCAATTCACGTGATATTTCAAATCGATTATTCGAATCGATAATGTTGGTATCGAGAAGTTAAGTTTAAGGGTAATCGAGATGCGAATAGATTAACGAATTGAGAAGGTTAATTAATGGAAACGGCTGTACAATGAGCTCGAGAACAAAGTAAAATTACATTCCATGAATTCTGGCAACCTGTTCCCTGTGTTGTTTTTTTTATAATAAACGACCCAGGTGTTAATTTAATTAGGAAAGTAATTAAAAACGCAGTACTACCTTCATCAACTACCAACAATGGACGATTTTATAACGAGAGAAGAGAAAAATTAAGTACGGTTCGCACTTAATGCATACAATTCGTCTTAAAGTCACGGTATGAGTAGGTATATTGTTATTTATATTCTACATTTAAACCGTGTTCAAGTACCCGTATCACACCAGATAACATAGAATAACTAAACCATTAAATATTAAACCGTCACACACAAAAACACCAACCCTTTATATTTTTTCAAACAAATCTTTGACAAAAGCGTCGAAACGTCACCGTGCAGATGTTCACAACATTTTATTACGATTTAATGCCATAAATAATTTGATTAGTCGCGTATTTATCAACTAAGGACCATCTTCATGGAAAAATGTCATCCATTCATGACCTCTAAAGACTTTTATATGGGGTCTATGGGACCCCATTGAAATGAACAACCGTTTATAAGCCACTAATGTTATCTAGACATCTTCACGGGAAAGAAGATGTCATATAAAAATGTTTTACCAAAACTTTTTGCTTTTGGAAGTTATAAATTTCGCAGAAAATTCGCTCTTAAAGGTCTGTAAATAAGAGCGAAATAGGAAATCGAGGAAATAGTGTAAGGTTTATGGATCAATAACATTTTTTTCGCGTATACAAAAGAGAATTCAAAAGGTGTAGTGACGTCTTTTGTTGACAAAAATGTATTTTTTGCGCTGATCTTAGGAGCACGCGTTGAAAATTGACTCGATCAATGTGATTTTAAAAACTGTCTGGATTATCTTGTTCTCTTTTGTACAAATATTTATGGAATTGCTGTTTTTTTTTTACTAAAAAAATATCCGTTTTAATCTTCTCATATTTTTTTTCCTTTTGAGATATTTATCAGTTTCTTGCAAGTTATAAAAGCTTCTCACCTAAATAAAGTCATTTTTAAAAACTGGCAAGTAATGAAAAGGATTTTTCGCAATCCGATAATTTACAATCATTTAGCAGTTACCAAAACGTAACTAAGGTAAATAAAAACATCTTAATTCATGAAATCATAAATGAATACACAAAAAATTACTCAATCGTCGAAGAAGGCAATTCGAAAGCACTTCACTCTGCAATCATAAGGCCCGGACCACACACGACGAAAAACGAAACGTACCTACAGTAAAAGGTGCTAATGCGAAAACAAAACGCGTTCCATTTTCGTAAAAACAAACATGGCGCTTAAAACGCCATAATCTCCTTTACCCGGGCGCCCCGACTATTTGAAAATCGAACTTGTTACACTTCCCTATTCAAAAATTGTTACACGTTCTTTATTCGAACAATATTTGTTGAGCGTATAATGCGACCAAATTTCAAAGACCCTCCCTTGTTTTAAAGGGCTCTTTAAAATTAACTAAATGGAAGTGTCTTCTAAAATTGGTTCGGTTAAGTGATGTGGTTAAGTGACTTGATGTTTGGTTGTTTTAGGGCGCTGTTTGTTTTTGGGCTTTAAACACGACTCGTCTTAACAAGGTAGGGTTTATTTTTATCTGTTCCACAACAAAGAGACTGTGGTAGCAGTTTTTTTTTGTCTCTGGGTCCTGTCTACCTCTTTAATGCTAAAGGTACATACGTATTACCTTATTCTTCGTGTTGCCATAATTTAGGCTTTGGGAAAATACTCTTAGTTTTATTCTCATGTCAATATCGCATTAGAATATTTACTTAGATAAACACTTTATTTTCCATTACGAAAAAGGATTCCCTTTTTCGTAGTGGAAAATAAAGTGTTAAGTTAGACATAGAAAATTCTGAGGTACCTACTTATATTTTTATTTGTTACTTTTTTCAATAATTTGATTAAACTCTTCAAATCGTAAGAAACGATGGATGGACTGTGTGTGTAAAGGATGATATGGCCAGAAAAGAGGTGTCTGATAGTGATAATATGACACGTAATAGAGAAGTATATAAGAAGCAGGCATGCTGCGCCGAACCCAAATGAATTGGGATAAGAGCAATAGAATGGAGATTTGATTAGACTTTTGAATCTATGCCTAAAACTCCAAAATAGTCAACATTTCTCAGTGGTATCTTAAAATTACCAGAATTATTGAAATAACACGCAAAGTTCATAAAGCGAAGGAATATAATAATATAATAAATTAAAGGAGAAACGAATATTGCGACTGTGGGGTACGAATATTCCCCGCGGCATAAAAATGCCACAATAATTCAGTGAACACGCTGCCCTACGGATTTATTGTTCACATTAATCATAATAAAGTTGGCAATAGCAATAATGTATATTTAATAGAATCACTTCATACCTTTTTGCAATGATATATCGTAACGATTATTTTTAGTAACAATCAAATTAATGGCGATGGAAATTTCGAATTAGACTCGTACCTACGTGTACAAAAATATTGATTGTGTCGAATGTTGAATCGCGTTATCGGCTTCACGGATTTGGATGAGACTTGGCACACGGATAGATCATAATCCTAATCCATCTCGGGTTAGGATTAGCACATAAGATTTTTTACTACCGATAGTAATAATTACTATCTCAGGTCAAAGCCGTAAGCACAAGCTAGTTGTTTTATTAATAAGTATATAAAAACAATATGGTAATCTATTTATTTATATATCTAGTAATTTTAAAGTTTTCTTGTCCTGTCTCAGAAGTCGGGCTAAACGAAACTACAGCTATCACTCATTGAACTTAAGACATTCAACAAATTCAATGATTACGTAGAACTTGGTACGTAATCATACTAATCATTGGCTGACGGTCGACCAACTATCCATCTTCTAACTAAGTTTGGTGAAAAGTGGGAGACCCTCAGTGAACTCGGTAGTACCTCTAGTTTTGGTTCCATGAACAGAAATATAGTAGTACAATCATCTTTTACATACAATACCACAAAATAATAACGGTGACGGAAAACATCGTGAGGAAACCGGCAAGACCTAAAACCAAAAAATTCGATGACATGTGACATCTACCAACCCGCATTGGGCCCGCGTGGTAGATTGCCCATCCCTCTCCTAGAGCGAAGGCCTGAGTCCCTGCAGTGGGATCATAATAGGCTGATGATGATGATCCCTATACATAAATCGTCACCAACAGTAGCAGTACTCTCGTTGCACCGTCATCAGATCGCTTAAAGATTTATGTCCACTATAGCAGCAGCAATACAAAATCCAACAACTTCTTCAACCAATAGAAATTATCTTCCGAGACCATCAATACAGCCTTACCCAGTTTTTGTGCAGAACCATTAGTAAGAAGACAGACAGACGGATACTGGTGTCATTTCTTAGGGTATTCAGCTTTCGTAGTATTCAACTGACGAGCTAACAAAGAGTATGTTGGATCCTTCATAATACCGATTCAAGATTAGATTGTTCTTCATTCAGCATATATTTCCGTGGTATGAAAAACAGTTAAAGGAAAAGAGCTATTAAACTGAAAATGAAAACCAGTTACCACAGAATGGAACTTGATACGATTTTTACCTCTAATGATGGATGAAATTACATACTTAGTTTTTTCCGTGCCTCTGAAAGCACTTTTAGCCGCTGATTCCAGTTGTCATTTCTACATCTTTGACTGTCGTCACAGGTAGTTAGTAGCCCGAAAGTCTGACAACCAAGGCTTACCAAGGGGTATCCTATTAACCCAGTACTAACTGGGTTGTGGAGGCCAGATAGGCAGCCGCTCCATGTAAAATACGGATGCAACTGAATACCAGAATTTAACACCTTGTATTTTCAGAATTTTGGGAAACGTAATTTTACCTAATTTAACATTTGATTATCGATTACGCTAATAAAATCGTAGTCAGAAGTCGCAATACTGGAATATTTCGATATATTCAATATAGCTCATATTTCGTTAGCTACGTATGTTCTACCCTAATTATGAGATTTTAATTCCGTGTATCGTGTTGTACGCCCTAAAAAGACATACACTGATCTTATTGGTGCCGTTCTTCTGAAAGGACAGGTGCGTAGTACTCGTAACCGGCGTGCGTGTATGACCAGATGTATGAATGTGAACGAGGCAAAAGGAGTATGAAAGGATCGTAGCAAGTGGCGTTCTGTGGTTTCTGCCTACCCCCATGGGAAAAGGGCGTGAGATTATGTATGTATGTATGTGTATGTAATTCCGTGTATCCGTTAACTTCCCGGTCAAATCTATCCCATATTTAAAGCACAGTTATTCATGCATCGTTAAGTACAACACCGCAGCTTCCGTGTACTCACAGAAGTGGCAATTGTGGAATATTAAGCCAGGGAATGTTTTTACGATGACAACGCACTGTGGGGCTTTTTAAAGTAAAGTACACAAAATTGTTTGGAAGAAGTTTGGGTTTTGAGTATTAATTTGTAGCCGCAAAATCGTTTTGTTTATAAATAAAATTGTTGAATTGCTGGAATCCAGCTATTTAAAAAACAACCTTGAAGATTTTTCAAAAGTAAGTCAACATTCACTAAATCTAAGTTTTAGTTACAAATCTATAATTTCTTCACCACGAACTTTTGTTTAAATAAGATTTTTCGCGTGCACTTTTACTGACGTAACTTTAAAACAAATAATAAAGTTCAACACAATCAGCGGGCATTGAGATATTTATTCGATTTAACAGCCCTATCACAGCATTTCGCCAATTAAAAATCAAATCTGAAACAAAAAATCGTCGAACCATAATCTAAAAACCTAACAAAATTTTGTCCACGCAACGCCCACTGTGAGCGGTAGGACGCGACGCACGTTTTATTACGTTACCGCTTTTCTATGGCACCAAAGCTACAGGCTGTTGTGCCACCAGGAAATTACTTCTGATTTTATTATATTAGATTCAGATGTCTAGCCATACCAGCGAGCGAAATCATAGTTAGATCTGCTGTCTTGTATGGATCAGAATGTTGGACCACAAAAGGTTTGAATGAAAGGTATGCATGTGAATTGCTGTGAATGCTAGGGGGAATGTTAGGTGAAACGTTAATGGATTAAATAAGGAATGAGTACATTAGAGGAAGTCAGCAAGTGGCATCAGTGACTAAAATGTTGTATGGTAATCGGTTTTCGTGGTATGGAGATGTGATGCGGAAGAATGAGAAAATTGTAGGAAGGAAAATGTTGTGTTTGAATGTTGATGGCTATAAGAGTATTTGAAGACCAAAGAAACAATGGATGGACTGTGTGAAGAATGATATGGCTTGAAGGGAGGCGACTGCTGAGATGATGCGTAATAGTGAAGATTTTCGCGCTGTACTTGAATTAGGCTATATTTGGTTTTGGGCATTCATACAGAACTAAGAGTTATGCAGATACCTTGTCAACTAATGCAGAGAAGTATCCATAAACATTGAGAATACCAAATTGTAATAAAGAAGCTATGGATTGGAAATATTTATTGATTATAAGAAAAGTAACCTGTACATTAATTAAAAACTATTAAATAAACTAGACTACAAGAAACTATAAAAAGGCATCAAAATACTGCTCCTCAACGCTGTTAGCCGGTAATGTGTCCAAAAGACTGGCGGCATTACCACGTTGTATGGCAACACTTAGTCTCTATATAATAATATATACTCTGGTCAAGATAAAAGCCAGCCCTTGGGTCACGTGAAGTAGGTATGGAAGAAGAAGACATGGTCCACCGACCCTAAAAAATTGAGATAAGGGCAGGAGAATTATGAAATCATGACACTGTTTAGGGTAAATCCATGATATTTTGCTAAGTTACCGACATGATGAAAAGATGATGATATTGTAAAAATAGCATGTACCTATTATATATATATATACCTAATTAAAAATTTGTTGCACCAAACAGTTCATTCATTTTCCTCCCATTGTTCTGCTCAAATATAATGTAATCAATCACCAAAGACTAATAACAGTGGAAGTTCCGCTTTATAATCAATAAATGCATAAATTAATTTTACGTAATTTCCCAAAAAATAAACAATGTTTCCTCTTGATTAGGTTCATAAACAACTTATTTTTCTCATAGTGTTACCTTGTCGGTTTTTTTTATTTGTCACTTAGCACAGAGAACAATAATGTTGGAAAAACTCGTCATTAAAATCAGGAGATTATTTTAACGATACAATATTATTATTAATTTACAAAATAACAATTCGGTAAACACCAAACTAAATTAATAATAATAATACAATATAATAATATTTTTTTATTCATAATTATGAGGTATAGGTAACGTTTATACAATAAACCCGTGCTAAGGTAAAAACATGACTGGTGACCTAATTTAGGCTTTTGGGCATTACCAATATTTTTAGAAACTAAATAATCACAATGACATCATCTAATAATGGATTTGGTGGAGGCCTTTGCCACAATACACAGTACAGTTTTCTTTGCGTCAGCACAGCCTAAAAAAAAACTCATCATAGGATGGTCCGCAGATGTGTGACCACCCCATTACTTACCGAGACCCAATAACAATTTGCCCGAGCTGGGAAACGAACCTAGGACTTCATGCTCAGCGTGCATGCTGGCGACTACTAGACCAACGTGACAATTAACAATAATAACAATTATAGTCGCTAAGATGTGTTGGCGACTTGATTTGAATAGTTTAAAGGAAAACCTTAAGACTTAAGACCTATCAATTGAAGGTAAAGACGTGTTGTTTCAAATAATATGAGGCAAGAGCAGGAATATGATAATTTACTTCAACTTCATGTAACACAGTGAAACATTGGTGAACTTAACGCCACAAGGCATTTTCTCGGTGACGCGTTCCAGAGCTTTTTTAGTTGAACATAAAACCAGAACGGTGTGAGGGAATTTCAAGAAGTAGGTTTTTGGAACCTCGAAGTTATGACTCTGTAAACGGCAAAACACTTTGAAATATTTAAATAATCTTGAAGAACTTCTTATAAATGCCACCGTGACGTCTACCAGGGAAGAATGGAAGAAAAAACGTGTTGCGCCGACCCCCAAAAATGGGATAAGGATAGAAGATGTTGATGATGTTGACCTTCTTTTTCTGTGTGCACAGGACACTAGTTGACCAATTCCACATCCGTAAATAAGTAAAATAATAATAATAATACCTAAGTAACACAGTGCACTCAAAAACAAGCGTTCACTTTACAAGTACACTGAGCACATTGCAACATTAAAACCCCGCTAATGACCGAACAAGCTCAAATAACTCCTTAATTTAATTAACAAGACCCACGACACAGCAAACAAACTTATATTTAGTAATGTCAATAAAGAATTGCGAACATCAAACAATCAGTTTTTTGTAAAAACCTGTTGCCATCTTTGAGAATGATTTTCCTGTCGTGTTGATCTTAAGCAAACTGCACGAATAATCATGTAGAATCGTATTCTGAGTTCATATGCCTTTTTTTTTTTTTTTTTGGGGGGGTGGGAAATCATCAAATAACCCCTCCCGCTCTTGGGCAGAGCGAAAGGGAGTGTCAGACTTCTACTGACTAAAAACCACCCATGTTCCTTCTTCGCCCTTCATGTCGAGGCCTCGGTATCCCTTGCGAACAACCCGCAGCCTCGACAGGCGAGTTCATATGCCTTACCTATTCTTTTACATTGGAGTCAGTATTCATCTAGTAATAAATCTAGTAATATAATAATATAAATTATCAAGCCATTTTAAAAATAATAAAGCAAAGTAGAGATACACCTACTCAGCGGATATAAACCTATTTTTTTTTAACTAAAGCTTGATTTTTTTAATGAATGATTTAACTCATTACTTAGATTAGGGACCCTTCTCGAACCTTAAGTAGTAGAACTTTAGTATACTTGGATATTTAAATTATTACCAAAAATAAACAACTAACAGCTCTACCACTTTCCATTGATGAGTCTGCTTGCGTGGTTTCGAAGTACGTGCACATAGGCACGTTTAGCAATAGTAAGATATTTCACAAATAAAATCTCTATATAAAAAACCGCCTCCTGTATCACAACAAAAAAAGCAGCAAACTGAAAACTCATTTCGCAGAGTAATGGCCGGTCCCCTACTTACTATCGTTGTCACCGTCGACTTTTTAATAAAAAAAAAACGCCCAGAATCCCTCATCTCTAAATTGTCCGCTCCTCTTGGGAATATGAAAGTCATTATTTAAAAAGATTGCTTCTTTTCGCGTATTATTTCTGCGTAAATTTGACTTAAGCCCGCTCCTTGAGTACGGGAAACTGACTGAATATCAAAATTTTATTACGTACCCCGTGGGTTTGCGTTTTCGACTTATTTATGGTAATAGAAACGTTAATTAAGAACGTCTTAAATTATTCTCGTAGAGGTATTTTTTTGGTTTTTGGTGAGGGTTGTTTTATTTGCGATTCTACGGCAATTTTTTAATGTAGTCTGTTCTCACAGATAAATTGACTTCATAGATGGTTTTAATTCACAGTTTTCAAAGTACCAGTATTTCATTATATTGTTGTCGGGAACCACTACTTAGTAAGACTTAGTTACTCTATTAAGTACCTACTTGTTAAAATTAGTTCAGGAAAACCTTTTATCATAACCAATTAGGAACCACCTCTCTTCTCTGCCTCTGTCTTCTCAACACTTTTGGCTATTTTGTGTCTTGTCTAACCAGTTTCTTCCGGCTAGTTGATCAATATTCAAACAAAAATCATTACCTGTTATTGTAAATTTCGAAAAGTACGTAACTGATCAAAACACACTAAATATAATAATTGATCATCTATAGAATTTATTCACTAAGAATTAAAAATATCACCCAAATTAAAAGATGGAGGCAAACTTAAAAAGAAGAATAATAAATAGTATACAATACCCGGCGATAAATGTTGCACATCGACCTTTGGAAATTGGTGTATTTTATACAAAGAATAAAAAGAATTATCTAAAGAAGCAAATCATAATTGTTTTAACAGGTCCTAATGGATACCGGACTGTTTGTATTTCGTGCGACAGAGATAACGCTCTACGAAGCCGAAATTAGCCGATTCTCCAAAGGTCGATGTGCAATATTTATCGCCGGGTACTGTACATAGCTCTAATCCTCTCTAACCAATTCACAGGACAACACCAACTTATAATTGAATTTGACTGTTATAAAGAATCTCAGCTATAGCCCCAAATTGCCTGATAAACGGAGATAGGGAGCGCCCTGTCCCATTGATTCCTAATGGCAGCAAACTGAGGGGTGCGACAATACTGCTGTGTATATTTTTATACAAGGATATTTGACAAAATAAGTATGTTTGGTTATTGCAAAATGTCTATATCTTTTTACTTTCAGACAGCCTTACCTACAGCAGGCCTTTTATGCGTTTTGTGTCTCTACAATAACTTTTAACAAGACTAATATGATTTCTCGCTATCTTAATATCACTGATAGATAATAATCATCATCATAATTTCAGCCGAAAGACGGCCACTCGGAGTAACGTAATACAGTCCTGCTAGACATAGGCCTCCCCGAAGTGTCGCCACATTGACCGGTCCCGTGCGTCTCGCATCCAGTGAATCCCTGCAACCTTCACCAGGTTATCGGTCCCCTAGAGAGGGGCCGAAAAGTTCTGGAGTGGCGACTTCGAACCGGAGTTCGCCACTCCAGCCTTTCAGCCCCATCGGCCATCCATTCAATGAGCAATGTGCCCTGTCCATTGTCACTTAGGTAAGTCTGGCAATTCTTCGGGATACGTCAGTAACCTGGTTCTCATACGGATGTCTTCATTTCTGATTCGATCATGCAATAGATAAATAAATAAGTAAAATCAATAGGACATTAAAATGTCCTATTGATATATTTCAACATGATTTTTTTTTTTTATTGCCTCAGTTTATTTAATGTCGAGTTAACTAACTATGTACATTAATTAAAAACTAATAAATAGACTAACAAGAAACTATAAGTATATAAGGCCATCAAAAAACTGCAAATTAAATAAAATAAAATAACTAGTAATCATCATCATTTTATTTTGGGCCAATTCTAACTTCAAGACTCCTTTAACGATTTTAATTTCGTGAACTGCTTCAGCATCACTGTCGTCTCCTAATCACGGCAGCATGTGTAAGACAAAATCTACATCTATTAATTATCTACGAAAACAAATCGATTGATCATTTAGAAGTCCCTTAAACAAAACAAAATACTGTGTAACCAATTATGCATGTGTACATTGTGTACCCTATTACCTTACCTTTTAAACATCTTATCAGTATCTAACGTTTCAGGGCTGTCACACATTTTTTGGGTGCCTCGTTAGATTCAACAGTGCCTATGTATTTGTTTTAAAGTGAAACACAAAAAATATGATCTGCTCGTCGCCATTTTCCCGCTAGATGGCACTGAAATTTGAATTCTGTTTTTTTAAGTCGTTTATAGCAATGCCTTTGGAATATATATTTTCATGGATTAGATTTTCCCGCATGACGACACAAAAATTCGGGTAATGATAGGAACGATACATCGGGTCAGGTTAGGAAGAGGGTTACGTTCGGATATTTTTTTTTCAACTAGCCGTTTTTTTCACTGCTGGATCAGGCATCCTTTTTATAAGAGGGAAACCTGAGCTAGGTAAGACCTGTGTTACAGGAGTCAGTGTCTTCACCCGTTTTTGGAACTAACAATTTACGACACACATGACACAAGATCCACAATTACAACTCATAAATTGTACCCATCACTACTTGGCCAATAGCCACTACTGCCTTTGAATCTGTGAGTAGCATCCCTTACGTTAGAAGCCCCCAGTCAGTCCAACCGTTTGATCTCGGTAGACCCGCTGAGATCCGAGTAGCTATAATAGGTAACAAGTGACATAATCGTCTTATAGCTCATTATTGAACGTAAATACCACAAAAATAATCATGTTTCGGACATTTATAGCGCTAAGCTTAGGATTAAATGCGTCTGTTGTGCCAGCGTATGTTTAGGTTACGTTAGGGGATGGTTTGGATTTATTATTGAATTAAATTTGCTGTGAATATAGTCTGTTAGACGTTTTTAGCTATGGCAGCTAATTCTGGCGTAGATTAGTCATTGAGGCGGGAAATTATCCCGTCGGGGCTGCGGGTTGTTCGAAAGAGATACCGCGGCCTCGGCGCAAGGGCTAAGAAAGAACATGGGTGGTTTTTAGTCAGTCGAAGTCTGACACTCCCTTTCGCTCTGCCCAAGAGTGGAAGGGGGTTATTTGATGATTTTCCAACCGCCAAAGAAAAAAGGTGGGAGATTATAGGTAAAGTGGGCAAATGTGTACGGAAATTGGTGCACTCTTTCAGATAAGGCGTGGCATCAACGGCTGTTGTGACAGATAAACGGAGAGTAGGTAAAGGGAACTTGATTGGAAAGCAAATTGGTGTATCAAGTTGATGTGACCGTAAATTCAAATTAAATAAAGAAAGAAAAGAAAAAAAAATATTTATTTGTCGTAGAAACATAACGAGCATACATGAAAAAAATAAATAATAAAATATAAATAAAATTGAACTGTCTGTTTATTTTTTTTGGTCTGTCTGTCTGTTTGTTTTGACTAATCTCCAAAACGGCTCCACTGATTTTTACGGTCTTTCACTAGCAGATAGCTGATGTCTTAAGAACTAAGTAAAAGTAATTTTGTTTTAGAAAAACGATTAGAACTCCGTGTAAAAAAAAATAAAAGTCATAAAATTACTAACAATATCCGATTCACATAGAGCGAAAAATTTTTCATAATAATTTTACTCGGATGAATGTCGTGGATAACAGCTAGTTTTAAATAAATGCCATAAACGTCTATGCCCATCTAATTCATGGCATAGCATAATCTAAAAATGTTCTCGCCTTTATACTCTTTCAATTAAACTGGACGTTAATCTCTCTATGCTATTAAATTACATTAATTGGTAGGGGACGTACCACCGCTAATTAATCAAACACAAACCGACTCTATTGCAACCTAACAAAGTTTAATTTCCCCCAACAAAATCTGTAGAGACATCGTCTTTTGTTAATATTTGCGAATTGACAACGTCAATTTGACGTGATGAGGTTTTTTCGATCTTATGTCGTTGTGTTAGAGTTTAGATTGGTGGTGAGGAGGAGAGGGGGAAAGGAAATCTTTTCCAATGCACAAAGAGATTGTAGATATCTGTGTAATACGATTAAATGTTAAGTGACATGGCGCTAATGATTTGATTCGGGATTTCTTTTTGTGATGGTGTTTAAATTGATTTTGCTAAATGTCTCTTTTGATCGTCTCTTATCGTGTTTTTTCTTGTTTTTTAACGAGGTCTTTAAATATGGAAATAGAAAAAGTTAACCTCAAAATCATTATAAGTACCTACACGTTGATTTTTTTAATATCGGCTAAAATCATCCATCTAAATGCCAATAGTATCATACTCCATCTACAAACCCCTAAAAATATCATTAACAACCTAACTCGAACACAAAATCGTCATAAACTCGCCACAAACTCGAGTAAACCCCACAAATGAAACAAGACAGTCATGTTACTACCAACTAATTTAGTAGTGTCGAGCGGTGGCGCCTGAATCTCCGCTTCGGAACTCCCAACTGTCGCCGAACAAAACATTCAACTCAACGTCTGCACACCTCCTTCGTCATAAACAAATCAAACATGGCCACCGCCCGAGATATTAATGAGACAATGAGACATTAGCTCGCTACAAAATGCCTCTGCATTCGCGAATAATTAAATCGTAAAGTCCCCTCTATGCCGCCTACAGGGCCCGTCTATTTACTCCTTTTTCATTCAACACAATAGCCGCTGCAATCCAACACGCTCAGCTCCGTTACGTCATTTTATTGTTGTACATCACACGCTAAACTCAACCTTATGTACTGTCATTAACGATCTAATTCGTCTACGCAAAAATAACTCTATAAGGCGTATTCCGTAGAGACTATTAATTTGAGCGCGACGGACCCCGCCTACTCAATATCGCGTTTACACACATGTCGGATTGTATCGTCGTCTCGTTCGCTCCGCGCCGCTTATTAAAATTCCTCGGTCGGTAGCTGCATCTCTGTCGGGCGGGAGAGGCGGTCCGCGGCCGCGCCAAGCGCCCCAATGCTGGCGCGATTTTCACCGCGCTTCCACGCGAATCATTACACGGAGATATCGCTCGTTTCCGAACACATTCGCAAGTTTCCGCGCCGCGCGCCGCGAACACACGTTCCCATTTCAAATCCACGCTCCATATTCCAATTTTAATTTTCTTTCTTTTTTTTTGACTTGTGCTGCCAATTGTGCTAATTTGACTGTTTTCACAATAGTGATGTACTGACTTGACTATTCTATCGGAACGCTCGCTTACGTGGATAGTGTAATTAATAAGACCATGTGCATATGAACTCTTTTGAAAGTTTCGACAAATACTTGCAAAATAATACTGCGACGCGAAATCAATAAGCGAACTTTGTAAACTTCACTCGTTAACAATGGGACGAATTTACAAATAACTACAAAATACTTACATGAGTAATTGTCGATTACAATGGGACACATGACATGATGAACTCAATGACACTCTAGTGCGCATATAAATAAACGTATTCTTATACCAAACAAATTCCGATTGGACTGGATCAATTGAGAAAAAAAAAATGGCGAGATAAGCCGTCGGGGTTGGCGCGCGAATTTAATTGAAATGTCATCGAGCAGATGAAATGAAGACTTCGCTCGAATGCGAGCGTGCCGAGACCGCCGACAGTGGCGGGAAAGGCAGGATATCGTTTAGCGTGGACTCACTGCTGGGAGGGAAGCAGGACGCGCCGGTGAAGGACACAGTCGCTGACACCAACAGTAATGATGCCGAGAGCACTGACGCGGCTCCGGAGAGCGACGAAAGTGACGTGGACATCGAGGACGTCGACTCCAACGTTGATGATCGGGAGGAGAGAGAGAACGGCCATGATGAAGAGTTGGAGACAAGAGGCGGGGTGGTGGTACCACAGCCGCTGCTGCCGCGACTGTACCAGGGCCCGCCGCCGCACTCCTGGCCGTTCGGAGCCTTCCCTTGGATGGCACCTAACCCAATGTTCAGAGGAGGATCTCCTAACAGTAAGTGCTCTCTTTATCATGTGGTTAGTACCTAACCTGGCGTCAGAGTCTTAATGCACATGCCACCCGTGGGCCTCTGACTTGGCTTTACATGCCGTCGAGATATATCTCTTAGCCATGCTGGTTTCCTCACGGTGTTTTTCTTCACCGAAACATGTAATATCTTATTTTACAAGATAAGAATAGAAAGGAAACAGAAGCCGGAAATAAATGAATTTATAAACGAGCTATTTTCGGTGTACAGCCGAAAGTATTGGGTTTTAAATTATATTTAATATTTTCCGGGTGGATATAATAGTCTGCTTTCCTTAGAGGAAAACGCGCTAAAGTGGTAGCGCGTAAATAGTGGCAATACGCGTGCTATTGTGTGTGTAAGTCATTGTAACATATGATTTAGATAGTCTTTAACAAAATAGGGAGACAGAAAGTCTTCTGACGCTATGTTTCTTTTATTAAGGGAACAATTCATTCGAAATTACAGACAGTTCACCTACAGTAGAAATCTTATACTGGGTGAAATTATCTTTTTAAGGTATTCTTGCATAAAAAGAGGAAAAACTAAATTTGATTACGCGAGGTAATTAAATAATATCTCACAAAATTCTTTGATAATTTAGAGGATCCAGGTCAGGATGAACTAAATTTGATCACCACGCTTTTGGATCTAAAATTTGTGTTCAATTGGTGAACATGAAATATCACCTGGTTTCAACTCCATATTTTGTTTTGTGTAGGTATCAGTAATTTAGATATTATACCTAACCGTCAAAAATCTGTCCGGAAACTTGTAGCTTGCTTGTTTGTAGCTTGCTTGTGTTGTTGTAGCTTGTTTTTGTTAAATAAAAGTAACGAATCCAGTTAGAATCTTATTAGAAAACATTTATTGTGGATACCTACCAAACCTTATTTCAGCATGGCAAATACTATTACAATGAATTAATAAACAAAATGATAAACATCAGGGCACAGATAACCTCCACTTATCTTTGACATCGGGAATGAATAATAATCTATTAATTATGCCACAGCATTGGCACGAACTAATTACTCGTATTTATCAATACTATTAAGATAAAGATGTAAAATTTGTTTGCAAGTTTGTTTGTAGGGGTAATCTGCGGAACTACTGATCCGATTTTGAAAATTCTTTCACTAACGTTGAGATGCATTATCCCTAAGTGTCATAGGCTACATTCAACACGTTGTAAGAGCAATGAAGTCTAGGTATGCACGAAGCAACTTTGACGGCACGGTTGGCGCAGTGGCTGAGCGATTGGATTGCAGCGCTGCGTGTTGCGGGTTCGATCCCTGCACGGAACAAATATTTGTATGGCCTGCAGATAATAGGGTAGTTATTTTCAAAAATTATTGGACACGTATTTTTTCTTTTTTCACGTAAACAAACAATGAAGACGATACAGTGCTTTGAAAACTCGTGTGACGTCATATTCTAAGACATTAGTATGACATTTTTTACCGGTGAGTGACGTCACAACCACCCACTCAAATCTTTAACGCGTTTTATCTTCGTCAATTTTTATTGATTTGATAAAACAAAAAATACGTATCCAATATTTTTCGATAATCTAACAGAACTAATTAGAATCATATTTTTTTTAGTCAGTAAACATCCCTATTGTTTCGGGTCTGGGTATTTGTGTATACGAATAGTTTATATATTTGTGAACGCACCCACGATACAGGAGAAATTCCTAGTGTGGGGCAACGTTTATTTAAAAAAAAGCACCCTATTTTTTTGTTTCACACCTCGTTCATATTTTCGGAGGCGGAGACAAAAAAATTACTTTAAAAGCACTTGTGGCTAGACTATTAAATTAATCAAACACAATAAGTAATATTTAATTATAAAGTACCTACCTATTAGGCTATTATTATGTAATTATGAGAATGAATCGTTTTCCGCATTTGAGCGTGTCTGGCTTTCTAGTCTATTTGGTGACTAGGCAGATCATACAAACTACGCTTTTGCTGATGATGACGCTTCCCAAAAGTATTCAGCAAATATATAAGAAGCAATAATCGGTACATAACTATACATAAAAGAAAGAAAAGAAAAAGTATTAATTGGTCTCACACAGGACAAGAAATTAATAATAAAAAAAAATACAAAAAAGAAAACAAGAGAAACTCTACACTACATATACCTAATGAGATTTAAATATTATCATTGTATAAACAATGTAAAAAAAAAAAAAAAATACGGCAATTGACTGCTGCACTACATATTGCGGGTTAGATTCAAGCATCATCGTTCTCCTGCTCTTATCCCAATCTATTTGGGGTCGGCGCATCATGTCTTCTTCTTCCATACTTCTCTATTACTCGTCATCTCAAGAGTCACCTCCTTTCTAGCCATATTATCCTTCACATAGGTAGTCCATCTATCGTTTCTTTGGTCTTCCTCTACATACATTAAACTAGATTCAAGCACGGAACAAATATTTGTATGACCTACTGATAGTTCTTCATGGTCTGGATGTTTGTGTATGTGAGTTTAAAAGTTTTTAAACGCATCTACAATATAGGAGAAATTCATCGATTAAATAAATACCTACTCACAAGATTTCGCAAATAATAAAATAATCTAAAATCTAAATTTGCCTATAACTGTTTATCCTGTTAACTCAGGACGTTGATTTTTATACACCCAATAGAGACTATAGACTTCACTCTCTGGTATAAATTTGAACTTGCTAGGTCCACCCGTTTCTGAGAAAACGGTGGTGACACACGCACAGACAGATGGACAAGAGAGTGATCTTATAAGGGTTCCTTTTTTACCTTTTGAGGTACGGAACCCTAAAAAAGAATCGCATCTACATCGCGAAGGCGGTTGGTCGACTCTTCCCCTGACCAAAGGACTGACCTATTCCTTCGTCAAAGAATTAACTTTGCCAGCCAAGGTGGCAATGATAACAGCCTTCTGCCAATATTTTTGTTGACAGCGATGTGAACGAACTTTTTGGCGCCATTTTCTCCTCTCTATAATTATGCACATTGTTTTGAATTATTTAATTATACAAGAACCTACATTTTTATAAAATATGAGAAACAAATTGAATAAACAAATACAAATTTATGAAAACATAGAACATTAATAACGAACTCATTTATTAAACTAAATGCAAGGATAAGTTACTATAGCAATTAGAGTTACATAAGATTTATAATTTATTTATTTCCAGCCATTTATACAATGAATGAATGGTTCATATTGTTATTGGAATGATAGATCGGTGAACGTGTTGAGAGTTGAATAATAATTAAATTAAATTTAAATACTAATTTTTCATGACATGATATTTAAATACAATTGTACGTACAGACATAATTTAGTTTCAAAAGTTTTTTTTAGTACTAAACTATTTTATCATTTTAACGGGAACTGAAATTGCAGAATTTGAGTATACTATTAGGTACACCTCTGCCTACCCTTTCGAGGATTACAGGCGTGATGTTGTGTGTTGGGCTTTAAAGGAAAAAATAATAATAAAGAAAAATTAAATATTAAGTTACTTTTCCATGAAAAAATGTAGCTCTACAAACATGTGGTAAGGAAAACCAATACAAATATTGACATAGAATAGAAATTAACATGAGAAAGCGAAAATGTCTAGACGATGCATCATTCTTTACTAATACTTGAATAAATAAATAAAATAGTAGGTAATTGATGATTTCATTGAAAAACACACAATTCGCAATTAGTAGGTCTAACTTAGCAGATATTATGATGTAGGTACCTATACCTAGTCGAATAAGTTTATACGTATACAGGGTGTAAATCAACCCATCACACAGCCGTCAACCAATCATTCTGTACATCAAACTAAGTACCCCTACGCAAAAAAAAAACCTGGGAAACAATTTTTTTTTTTGGGGTGTAAGTCACATTTCACGGTAAAACTCAATGTAGCACTCTAAAAACATTGTGATAGCGGGTGCTTTGAATAGTAAACGTATCATGGAGGTAATTTAAGTAAAGTTATAACCTGAAAAACTAGTATTTAAACAGGCTGTGAAAAATTTGAAACTTTGACACCTAATATCTCCGTAACTAGAAGGTATAGTATGGTTAGTATGGTCTGGAACAAAAAAAATATCGCTGTGGTGGGGAGAACAAGTGCCCTACGTTTGCGTTAAGGGAACTTTTACACCCTTTATTGGCAGAAATCTTTATAATTCTAGTACAATGAAACTATTGGTTACAATTTTGTTTTATAGAGTGTATCGCATTAAGCGACTAATTTTAAACACTGTATCGTTTGTCATCAGTCTCAAAATATATCTGTATAATCTTAAAAGTAAATACAAGTTAGCTGGCTGTATACTTATTAGATTGTTTGACTGTACCAGTAGGCTATTTATTATTTTCTCTACCATATTTTGGCTTTGCATAAATTTTGCTGATGATGATGATGATTGAGTTGTACCATAAAACGTGATGGTTTCCCAGCAAAAATGTTTGCCTAGAGTGAATTAGTCCGATGTACAGATAGCAGAGAGCTTGGTTGAGGGCTGCGTGAAGGGTCCATTTACACCTTTTATATCTATACTAATATTATAAAGCTGAAGAGTTTGTTTGTTTGATTGTTTGTTTGTTTGTTTGATTGTTTGTTTGTTGAACGGGGTAAACTCAGGGACTACTGGTTGGAATTGAAAAATTATTTTAGTGTTGGATAGTTCATTTATCGAGGAAGGCTTTATGCTATATAACATCACGCTACGATCAATAGGAGCGGAGCATAAATGAAAAATGTTGCAAAAACGGGAAAAGATATTCCTTTTTGAGAGCTTCCGTTGCGTGCGCTGCGAAAACGGTTTAAGTTACGTAAATATCATTTATGAAGAAATTGTTTCTCTTTAAAAGTTCTAAAAAAAAGTCTGCGACAGCACATGTTTATCTTTTAAGATTGACTCACTGTAACCATTTTTTAGTAATTAAATGTTAGGTTAAAAATAATGATATTTTGCGAAGCTTATTTAACCCATATGGTATTAATCTATATCTATATAAATGTGTTTGTTAGCACGGAAATTTAATATAGAATGTTTGTGCTTTTTACTCTATCCAGATTAAACAAATATCTTAGAAGATATCGCAATGTAAAAATATACGGGCGACAAAATAATTAAGCGCGTGGCAGTCATTCGGTCCGGTGCGGTAGGTACGTGGGGATTCTGGCCTCTGGGGGCTCTGGAGAAATTTAAAATCAAAACATTTACTGCACCATAATGTTTACAAGTACAAGGTGTTAGTGTATTAAACAGTAAGAGATACCTATAGTAATTCACACTTTAATAATATAATCTAAACTAATATTATAAAGAGGAAAGATACGAATTACGATTTTTTATTTGTTACGATTTAACTCAATTTATGTTGACATTATTTGTTATATGCTATATTATGTGACGCAGACGAAGTTGCATGGGTCAGCTAGTCGTGATATAAAAGGTGTAAACCGACCCTCGTCGTGACACCTCTTGATATGACTCGGAGGAGTTTGTGGCTTGATAATAACTGCCACTCGGGTAGATCTTTAGGTTAAACCGCGCTTGCCTAGGTTGGTCTGAGGATGGGTGACCACCCGTTACATACCGAGTTCCCTCTCGTTTTCAGACTCGTTAAAACCTTAAATCTAGAAGTAATAGAGAAGGACGTAATAAATAATGTTAACAAAACTACGTTTTGAACGCCTAAATTAATACAACCTTGAAAATTAAACCAAATTCTACTAATAATTAATTTGAATTTGAACTAAAGTGACAAGGACTGACAACTGATGTTTATTTGATTTTATTCGTAGAGAAACAAAACGGTTAAGTGCGAGTTTGGTTGGCCTACCTATGGTTCCGTTACGATCTCACACATCATCATCTGCCTAGCCTTTTCCCAACTATGTTGGGGTCGGCTTCCAGTCTAACAGGATGCAGCTGAATACCAGTACTTTACATAGAGCGACTGCCTATCTGACCTCCACAACCCAGTTAATACTAGGTAATACGATACTCTTTGGTAAGACTGGATGTCAGAATTTCAGGTCACTGACTACCTGTAACGACTGCCAAAGATCTATATATAGCAGCCGGGACCAACAGCTTAACGTGCTTTCCGAGGCACGGAGGAAACTCGGTATGTCGGGCGGTCACCCATCCACAGACCGACCTAGGCAAGCACAGCTTTACCTAAAGATCGACCCGAGTGGCAGTTCTTATTAAGCCACGAGCTCCTCCTACGATCTCACACATGTGTGTAAAATATTTATTTTGATGTTTTTCATAGTCATGTCAAGTCATGTGACTGTGAAAAAATAAACATTTTTTAAATATTTAATTGAGCCTTGTTTGTGTCATAAAAGCGGCTGTAGTTAAATACATACCCACAAAATATACTCTGTTTACAATTTTTATTATCAGTTGTTTTTTTCGAATATTTTTTTATTTAAATTTATAAACTATTTTGCAAAAAATAAAACCGACTTCAAAAACACAAAAAAGTGAAAAATAACTTTAGCTTCTGAAGTCGGTGACAAAAAAACTGAATAAAACAAACAAAAGTCACCGACTTCAGAAGCTAAAGTTATTTTTCACTTTTTTGTGTTTTTGAAGTCGGTTTTATTTTTATTGGTACAGTATGGCAGAAGACATGCATGATAAAGGGCAGGAGAATGATGATGATGATGGTACGCCAAAACAAAAAAAACATTCGACTTTTTTTTATCTTCTTTACGAACAGAAAAATTAGTAGGTAATGGCCAGATGGAAACAAACCTCTGAAGAAAGATTTGATTGATTTGAAACTCTCTCACGATAATTTGTTTGGTTTTTCTCAAACAAATTTGTCGTGAGAGAGTTTAAATGATTTATGTTTCATGAATATGTAGTGTCTAGCTCATAACAATTGACTTTTAATTTCCTGGTTAGAATAATAAGTATTGTATTAGTTAGGTAAGTACAAAGACTATTGCACAATAAGTTCTCATTAACAACTTGTAAATTATTTTGAATTAGAATTTAACTTTACTTGCAAAAAAAATCTCTTCACGAATAAATTCTAAACCACAGAATGTCATCAACATAATCATTCTCCTACCCTTGACCTAAATTATTTGTGGCCGGCACAGCATAATGTTCTTCTTCCAGACTTCTCTTTCACTCGTCATCTCAGAAGCCCACCCACCCCACCCCGTCACCCAGTCACACCCTTTCTAACCAGAATTATCAACCTTCACGTCACAGGCCATCCATTACACATATTGGTTTTTCTTTTTGATCAACATAATATTACCTGAAGCTGCGAATTAAAAAAAGAAGAGTGAGAAATTACTGATTTTGTGAGGTTAGGGTTTCCTCCGTAGCAAAGACAATCTCTGTAAATTGGGGTCCATAGACCTCAATTGTGTATGCACTGTATCTCCACAGACAATGGCTCACCTTCCATCTTGCGCTGCATGCCCTGACACCTGCACACTTGACGACCTTATGGCTGCATCAGCTAGTGGAGTTCGTATAGTTGAATTTTGGACCAAAATTATTTATTCTTTACCTAGCCTGGGTAATCCGATATCCCTAGGTAAAACTGATTGTCAGACTTTCGGGTGCATGAGTGAGTGATCCAATATATACAATATAACTAAAAAATAATCACGTAAATCGGATCATAAATCTCGGCGTAATCGGTGTACATACATAGAAAAAAAAAACATACCGATCGAATTGAGAACCTCCTCCTTTTTGGGAAGTCGGTTAAAAATAATAGTTTCCTCCATGGCTCGGAAAGCACCTTTAGCCCCGGCTGGTCACGTCTGTCACTTGTAGATCTTCGGCAGTCGTTATGGTAGTCAGTGGCCAGAAAGTAACAACCAGTCTTACCACAGACTTCTTTTCCTACTCCTCCGCTATTATTTTCTGATTAATTTCGTTGCGGGATCCAAGACAGTTTAATCGTTTCTCTGAGACTTCGTCGGGCTTCATTGTCTCGGCGCTTTTCTTGTGGTCGCCACTGTTGATTCTGGCTTACAGGAGTTACAGTGGTTTGGGAGTAGTGTGGCGGGCTTGTCAAAATCTAAAAAAACCAGTCTTACTGTAATTACGGGGTGTCTATCGTATTACCCAGTACTACCTAGGTGGTGGAGGTCAGATAGGTGGCACCCCATGTAAAATGCGCTACATCCGGTTAGACTGACGATATTGAGCATTAGTTTTGTTAGGTACTTTAAATTCCAATACCGACTCGGTAAATGACGCAAAATCGCACGTCGGTAAAATCGCTTAACTAAATTGCTACAAATCAAACTTTGTCTTTAAATGAATATGTATAAAACTATTGGTATACCTGTTATTTTAGTCAAAACTAACTGGCCTTGGCCAGGCTAGTTAACCTTATTGTTCCCAAAATCTAATATTTAAATGTAGACCCAAATGACCTATGACTGATGCAAAAAAATACTACTGCTTACCGTACATTCTGCATAATATTAGCCTATAATTTACCTGTTTGCCACTTATAATTAGCCTGTAATGTGCTAGATTCCCCTGTGAGAAGGACTTCTTAATAATTCATGTTATAGGGCCTTTTTTTTTTTTTTGATGGGTGGGAAATCATCAAATAACCCCTCCCGCTCTTGGGCAGAGCGAAAGGGAGTGTCAGACTTCTACTGACTAAAAACCACCCATGTTCCTTCTTAGCCCTTCATGTCGAGGCCGCGGTATCTCTTGCGAACAACCCGCAGCCCCGATGGGATGTTATAGGGCCTCAGGGGGTCTAAAATGGCCACTTTAGCAGATCATAATATGAATTGTAAAATGGACCCTTCATAATAGTAACTGCGTCTGTAACCATTTTACGAATTTTAACGCAATTCATATTGTGATCCTACCATAGTGATAGCCACTACTTGGGGCGAAACTTGGGAAAATATTGTTTCGTGGTTGTGAACAGAACTCAATGGTGTGCCACAAAATATCATTTAATGCCAGTTATATACTCGTAGGTCATCATCATCAAAACTCTCCTTCCCTTACCTACCCCAATATATTTGGAATCGGTACAGCGATCGGCTTCTTCCATACTTATTTGTTAGGTACTCGATCATCATCACTGTTAATATATGTAGGATGCACCGGTATTATTACGTCAGATTCAGACGTCACGTGGGCAGAGTTTGGGTCTCATGCAATGAAAATACACCGGGTGCGGTTCACTGGTTTTTATTTTAAATCACGAATTACTTTAAACACAATTTAGTCCAATCACTCACAACGCTTATACTGGGTGCAACGAATCGAGTACAGTTCCGGGATGTCTTCACAGTGCTGCGATCAGGCACTGAATGTCCTTCTCGCCGCCCTCTTGAAACATCACGACTCTGTAGAAGCTCGCGTAGATAGCGTGATATTAAAAATGGCGCGCTTGCGATTCGTTTCTTGTCCGTACTATTGACCGGATCCGACACGGCCATCCTGCGATTCACACGTCCTCGTGTGTTGGTTAGGTACCCTGTAAACAAAATAGTCCACGAGAGAATTTTGCTTCACTCGGTCACTCCTGACCAAATTCAAGATTCATTAGGCAAGGAAATTTCTAAATCTCTACAGTTTTATTTTAACCAATTCTTACTCTCTATTTACATGGTAAAATTGGGAATAATTGAAAATACAACAATCACTACCCTAGGCCATGTACCACAGTCGTTCGAATTAACCTTTAAAACTTTACTGCAAAAAAAATCAACTGCCAAGCTTACAGAAACCCTCGAGTAAAACTTCTAACGCCACGGCTCTCCAGCCGACCAGCAATCGCATTGCTCTCACACATCCAGCGCATGGATCAAAACTTCTGTACGCATATCCATCAAGTGGATCGCCCGTGTGCATCACCCACTGACTACACACTACGGTCTCTACAGACCCCGACCTCCGCCAGAGTTAAACGCACATCGCGCACCCACGGACTACTTGAGTTGCCTCAAGAGACACCGATTTCTACCGGGCTACGACTACGTAATAACCACTGGTACGGTCCAACACAATACGGCCGATAGAATCCTTTACTCGACTTTCATCACAACTTAAGCTTACTCATCATCATCAAATCAACATTATTCAACATCGACTGGTACATGACTCGCTGGCATCTTTCTTAACCTATCGTGCGCGTTTTTGTAGGTACGCTTATTAATTAGCGATTTTAAAACATAGCTTTCACCCTCTAACATTTCAACAACACTGAATAGTCCCTTATATTTAGGGTCTCATTTTGCCTGCTTGTGTTCTTCGTTTTGAAGCAACACAAAGTCACCCACCCTAGATATACAATGGCATCGTGTATGTTGTAAACGACTGACCATCTTACATTACGAGGCAGCAAAGGTAGACATTTGTCTTCCAGTTCCATTGGATTCTACGTTAAAGCAAACCAGAACGTACCTCATTTCTCCGTGCAATGTAACGGTAATGGGGGTCGTAGACCATCAATACCAGCTCTGTTGTCAACATCAACAACAGAAATTACCTGTTGGTGTTGGCGTATCTCTTCGTGATTCGCCTTCCAAACAAACCGGAATTTACCTGAAGTCAGTCTATGCAAAGGTGCCATTAACCGAGAAAATGGTGAACCACAAAGCAGGCTCCGTGGCTGCTACTGAGAAATTCCTGATGGAAAAACCCAATAACACTTTGCCAGATCCGGGGAATTGAACCCAGGACGTCGCGCTCAGCGGTCACACTTGCGATCACTAGGCCAACGGTCCGTAAAAATGGGATATGAACTGCTTAAAATAAGAAATAAAACCAATAAATTTCCTAAGTTGAGTCACCGATTCGGAAGGAGGTACAACAGTGAGTGCCTCAATTTTCTTTATCATCATCTGCCTAACCTTTTCCCAACTATGTTGGTCGGCTTCCAGTCCAACGGGATGCAGCTGAATACCAGCATTTTACATGGAGCAACTACCTATCTGTTCTACACAACCTAGTTAATACTGGGTAATACGATACCCTTTGGTAAGACTGGTTGTCAGACTTTCAGGTCATCGACTACCTGTAACGACTGCCAAATTTTCTTTTTATTTGGTTGAATATCACCTGCCTCTATTCCACAGCCAAGAAACTGTACATGCCTTTTTAAAAATGAAAACTTTTTAACATTGAGCGAAAACCCTGCCTAAGATAAAATCTACCTTACTACGATTACGTTTCTATAGGCTAATTCACCAAACGCAATTATTATTGTCCGCGGAATAGCAGAGATAGCATTACGTATCCCGAAAGGCATAGTTTTAAAAACTCGTACTATCACTCGGGTGTCACAAACGCAGTTCGCTCAATAGAAACATAGCTAACCGGTATTAAATGAAAGCCACTAGCGCAATCTAATTTTGTAAAAGAATGAACTCTAATTAAGACACTTAATTTGATCAGAATTCAACGGTAACGGGTATCTATCCGAGATAGTATTTTAGTTTAATTCACGATAATATCGATGCACATACGTTTCGTACCGCCAGATTACTCAACAAATAACCCTAGACATGCAAAAGGTTAATGTTAGGTCTTATTATTTTGACATCTAATAAAATAACTCGTTCAGTCGTTCGCGATTTACGTTTCGTTTCACCGGCGAGCAACTATAAAGCAGTCTTTGTACCCTCTTGTTTGGGTTTATTCAACGAATATCACGTTTATAATTGTTAACGCGGGTATTTGGAAAACCGAATATGAAATAATCTCAGATTTTTTTTTTTAACAAATTGGCAGGACCGTGATTGTTTACAGTCTAATGAAATGTCAGTGTCTACCTCATCCAAATTCTGAGAACATAATGTGGTACAGGAAAAATAGCATTACTCTTTGTTAATGTAAACCCTTTTGCACTAATATTAACAACTAAACCGGAAAGTAATATCTCGCGACCAATCATTAAATCACTGCGTAAATAAATGTTTGGCAAAACATGGAATAAGGTTTCGGTGAGATATTCGTGAATTTCTACGCTACATAAAATCTGTTCAGTGCTACTACAATCTTATTACCTATTCCTACAAGAGGAATAACATTATTAAAACGTTTGCCGGACAATGTTTTTTGAAAAACTCGTAATAACTAATGAGCACTCGTCTCCTGAATCGAAGTGAAATGTTATCGACCGACCTGTGTGAGTTAGTGATCCTGAAGGGGGCTCGACTATGCAAAGTCGACACGGTGTTCCATCGGTACAGCAGCGCTAGACCTGCTGCATGCTGTGCTGCGAGTGGCGATGTGACTCGGCGTGCCACACTTGAAGCACACCAGTGAGCTGCTGCTGGCTTGTGGTCGCTGCCTGGCGCTTGTACAGGTAACAGCTTCTCGACGTCGGTCTGCTTCACGTGACAATAAGCGTGTTTGTCCACATGCGTGACATTTGATTGGCTGTTTCTCGTTCCCGGCGTCATTGTCATAGCCATGTAGATGCGGAGGCCTTCCCTTGCTTTGTGTCAAAATAAGCTCCACAGAGATGACGCAACACGAGCGCGTTTCGGTCGGACATTGTGTTTTGTCGCGATGGTTTTCCAGCGGCACTAGCTAAAGCTAGGTATATCAGTGCGTGATAAACGATGTTTATTTTGCAAATAAGTTTTAACAAACACTTTCACAAGTCACTTTTTTTTAAACTAGATGGGGCCGGTGTTTCGTACCTGACTACTCTGAGAAGAAACATCCGAAACAAACTCAGAGGTCATAGTCTCTTTTAAGGTCCAGACATAGTCTTCATAATCGTGCATTTGCTGGTTTTGCATTTAAAAAAATAACCGCCACTGATTGTTATTCTCACTGTCCCCGCGTATTGTTTTATTAAAATAACCGTCACTGATTGTTATTCTCACTGTGCCCGCGTATTGTTTCATTAGCACGATTTCATCCCAATTCTGATGTAGGATGCACCGGTATTATTACGTCAGATTCAGACGTCACGTGGGCAGAGTTTGGGTCTCGTGCAATGAAAATACACCGGGTGCGGTTCACTGGTTTTTATTTTAAATCACGAATTACTTTAAACACAATTTAGTCCAATCACTCACAACGCTTATACTGGGTGCAACGAATCGAGTACAGTTCCGGGATGTCTTCACAGTGCTGCGATCAGGCACTGAATGTCCTTCTCGCCGCCCTCTTGAAACATCACGACTCTGTAGAAGCGCGCGTAGATAGCGTGATATTAAAAATGGCGCGCTTGCGATTCGTTTCTTGTCCGTACTATTGACCGGATCCGACATATATTATTATTAGCCATTTGTGTCCCACTGCTGGGCAAAGGCCTCCCTTCCCTCTTTCCACTAATCCCTACCCAATGATGTTAACTGTTAATGTAATATAGCTGTATATCAATTAAATTTAAGCCAAACAAATCGATTCATTTTTCGAATCAAATATTTAGACAATAACTACAAAGAATCACCTTTTTACAAAACTTACCTTAATTTTCACCTTTTTTTAGCTTATTTTCATTTACTCTTAGTTTTAATTTGTCATTAACATTTATGTTAGCTAAATTCGTAATCGTCTCAGATCTATGTTTGTAACTAACTAATAAATGGAAAACGATTTTATTTTATTTACAAGTTTTTCATAACTTTATGAGAAACACTATTAATTACCTTTTTATGTATTGCAAACGTCACAAGCCATCGTTAGCGCACGCATGCTCTTGCGCATCGATGGCGTTTGACATACAAATGTTGGAACGCCATGTTTTCTTTCTGAAACTGGGACATCTTAACTATTTCGTCTTGACTTTATTGCTCAAACAATACTGAACTTTGTAGCAACTGACTTAGAGCGATTTCAGATTAGCTAGTTTTTGAAAGCGCGTGTATGCGCGTGTTCGCGCGCCTTTTGCCACACTTGTACGAGTGTCGCGCTTATACACTCGTCCTAAGCGTGACCCTCCAGAGATACTGACATTGCTACTGACTGAACTCACTGTTTTGAGCGAACACGCTGAATAAGCACGTGCACGGGCGTTCGGTATTTTGAAGCGCAAAAATGGCGCGTGGAAACGCGTGAGCCGACACAAACTTATGCAAGCAGAAAAATACGATAGTTTGAAAACGCTTTTTGGCCGCATTTTTTTATCTTTAAAAACAACTTGATTATTTATTTGAAATAAAATATTGGTTTATCCACCAAAATCCAAGTTTTATTCTCTTGTAGAGATTTTAGTTCGCTTTCCATTGCTTTTAACCATTCCGCTTTCTGAGGACTTTTTATTGCTTCTTAAATAATTGGCCCATAAATGATTTTATTGATGATGTCTCTAATTCTCTCTTGATATTTTATTGCAAGAATTTTGAGTAGTATAACTCGGAGACGCACAAAACGCTACAAGTCTGTTTTATGAAAAATAAATTACTAAAAATGTATAGAGTAAGTATAGTTACCCCAAACATTTAAATTGATAACACAAAATGCCACCGACAAACGTCCGACCAATCTTGACAAAATCCGGGAAAAATCAGACCAAATGCTTGGTTACATCAGCTACCCCAATCATTAATACAAACACCCGCTAGATGGCGTTGACAACCACTCATTTATCAAAACAATAATTAACAAAAAAGCAACGCCTTATTTAGTTTTACTCTCTAAACTTTTGTACTGACAGAAATTCTAGGAATTTTGGCTCCTCAAACAAAACTGATGAAAAAGGACTAAAGATCATTATGATTTGACGATACCGTTTGTATCTTGACACGTGTCGACAACATTTTGATTTGATTTATGATACTAGCTGTTACCCGTGACTTTGCCAGCGTACATTTTGTATTTCATTTTTGGAAACTTTCTATGAACTGCGTCGTTCGGTCGAGGGGTCCTAAGCGTGACTGCTAACCAAGAGGTCCTGGGTGCGATTCCCGAGTCGGGCAATGTGTTATTAGGTCTTTCCGTCACAAATTTATCAGTAGATTCCCACATTCACCGGTTATGTGTAAGTCTCATTAAAAGGCGGCGAGCCTATTGTCATCAAGCAGGTACAAATCCAGATTCTGTGGCTGCTAGTACTGATAAATTCCCAGTGGAATCCGAATAACACATAACACACACTTGACACTATTTTAGAAATTTTCATACAGATTTTTTTGAATCTACGTAATTCTAACTTTGTCAAAAAACTGCAAGGAAGTATACTGAAATTACTTAATTAAGGAATTATTGTTGTATATCTTTCAAATCAATAACAATTCATTATTTTTCTTATCAACGAGTAGGACGAATTCGATCGGCGTTCGTCACGAAATTTAATTTCTCTGATAAAATCAGGGAAAAACCATGAAAGTTTTAAATAAAAAAATTTACTTGTAAACCATAAAATATTAACCGTGTCGAGAACAAAATTAAATTCAATAAAATAAACAATTTTAACACCACAATTTTCACTTAGTATTGAATTAAATGATAAAATCCCGTATACTGAGTAGGTATAGGGTACAGCATAATATAATACATTTTTAATCAAATTAAAATTGGTAAAATATCATTCAAATCTGTGGTTCGGGCTACGGGATTTTCGAAAGAGATACCGCGACCGGGCGGGGGTGTAATTTTGATGATTTCCTACCCTCCAAAAAAAAACATAAAGGTAAAACAAAATTTGATGCCTCACATCAACATGTGAAAAAAAGACAACAACCACAACATTAAAAAAAAGACTATTTCTATAAATCCCAATGGATTTATAGAAATAGTCTTTTTTTAATGTTACAGCATCATGCTGAGATAAGAGCCTTCTGGCCCTTTGGACATGTGAAATAATAGTACATTATGGTATAAGTGTGTAACGTTGGTGATTACCGCTGAGGCGCCATTGAGACCCGAACCGTCAGGTGAGGGTCTTAAGAGAGCCGACGACGGTAATCATCAATACACACGTGTATGATACGACGTTTTTCAACACACTTGTGAAGAAAATAACACAAAAAAATCATTTTCAACAGTTAAAACGAGTTGTGAAAAAAATTTCGCCATGGTGGGAAAAATTAATCAGTTTTTGCGATTGGCCATAGACTAAAAGAATGAGGTTTCTTTTTTTGCTTTTTGCGGATAGCGTTTTAGCCACGTACAAAATTAGGAATTCAAAGTTTTTTTATTACAGAGAAAACAAAAGTTTTATTTATTAAAAACGTATATACAAGTTGAAATTATCTATTTCAATTAATAAGTTTTCTTGCGCGCGCATCTAACAATGGTGATCGGCTATAGACTAAAATATTAAGTTTTTTTTTAATTTTCGCGGATAGCGTTGCAGCCACGTACAAAATGGGGAATTCAAAGTTTTTTTTTTACAGAGAAAACAAAAGTTTTATTTATTAAAAACGTATATACAAGTTGAAATTATCTATTTAAATTCGAAGTTGCATGAAAAGAGCAAGCAATAGGTACATTAATTTATTTGTAGTATTGAACACAATATTTTTAGTATCGAAACTTTTTTAAGAACAAAGCAACTCAACCAATAAAATTAAAAAAAAAACCTATAACTCACTTGTGAATAATGGTAATGAAAAATTCACAGTTTGATTATAGGTGTCATTATGTGCCTAATTGCAGTGAAATTAGAGCCACTTTATGAGCAAGTGTGTTGAAAATATATATAATATGAATAAAAAGTCATATAATAAAGACCTCCACCAATTTTTAGCTCTATGGGAATTATTGTTATTTCAAATGTCTATTTTAAATGAACGATATACCTAACCATAGTTAGGTCGGAATTAATATTTTATTTGCACTACACCTCCCCATAAAATCATGGAATGTTTTTTAAGGTTGATAAATGTTTTTCACTTCTTGCTTTATTTAAGTAAGAAGTGAAGGCAAATAAATTCTATCCCGCTCTGGTTATAACATAGCCATGCCACAAACTTTACACGCTATTGTAATGTTTCGTGTAACAAATATTGCTAAAGTTTTCATCTTATTCTTATTTATAAATCTGTATAAGATTGACTTTTGACATATCAATAAAAATGAGTCAATCAGAATCAAAATTGTATCAGTTCTTATTTACTGAAATATGATTTATTTTATGTTAAGAAGATAATGCAAATATTAAGATTATGCTTGTCAGAGAAGTACGAGTATATTACCTTGAGTAGCAACACAGGGTTTCGATGCTGGGACCTGGTGGGACCACAGGGCTGTTTCTTAAGTTTATTCCACTGAGGAAACTCGGTATGTAATCGGAGGCAAACCATATTCAGACCAACCTAGGCAAGCGCGGCTTAACCTGAAGATTGACCCCGAGCCCCTTTTACTATCGAGCCACGAGCTTCTCTAGTGCAAGTTCAACAAAACCGAATTAATACTTTATATAACCCGCATTAGTGATGCGACACCCCAAAATTATCCGATTAAATTACTTCAAACGACTTCGATTCGAGCCCTAGCGATAGTACTGCCATCTACCCATGACGACCGCACGCCAATTATATGATTTGAACCAATCAGCGGTCTTCATTTCCGTTCGCTATTTGAAATTATACCGTTAATGCTTGATAAGAATACAATTTCTAGCGTTGCAAATTGTTTCGAGAGCCAATAAATCTGTAGTTTTGGCATAATAAAGTCAGATTTCGCGAGTTTGGTATACTTTAGCTTAGGGTACCTAAGTAAATTATTTGGCTAGAATCTATTGGCGATCTTGGTCATGTTTTCTGTAAAATATCATAATTTCATGGTATTTCATTCTTTTATAAATACCTCCAAGTTCTTCCATGTACGGTTTCGCCTAATAGGACCAGACCTCTCGAAAGATTGACCGCGACACATCTTTCTGCGGTTAGTTAGCTTCATGGATGACTGACACATAACATAACATCATAACATAACATCACGCCTGGACCGATTTGGGTTTTGTTTTTGTTTGAAATGGAATACTTCCCAGCGACCTTCTCATGATCATCATGTCAGGATCTGATGATGGGATCCTGAAGAAATAGAGATAACTCTTCAAATTTTATAGGCACACTTGAAGCGGTATTCTTGTGCCATTCTGAATGTTTTACCTCAGTCCCACCAAAATTGATAGGTAAGTAGTATATTAAGTAACAACCATACTGCGATCACCAACCCGCCTGCCAAGCGTGGCGATTATGGCAAATCCCCCCCTTCTCGGGGAGACCTATGTCCAGCAGTGGACATCTTATGTCAGAAATGATGATGATGAGTATATTAAATTATATCAAGTAAAACACTAACACGTGTGTCCACTTTAATCAACTCATATAATATCGATAAATAAGTCCTTGTGGCAAGCGTGGCGGTCAGATTAGCGACAATTATTTGATTGGTCGCCCAATGAAACAGAAGACTGCTATCGTATGCATGCATTTCGATGTAGATACGGTACATTTGATGTATGATGCGGTATGCACTTAGTGTAGAAAATATGAGGTTTTATGTATTTCTGATCTACGTACGATTATCGATTGTGACAAGTTTGTGCGTCAAATAACCACTTTTAAGGGCACCACTGCCCTTAAACAGCCAGATGGCGATTTGGTAGACCTCGCAGGAGATGGCGAGCTGGACCAAACCTACGATTAGTGGTCGACATTAGCGCTAGATCAAGAGATTTGGAGCTTATGGGGTAAGGCAAGAGTGCTTGCTCTGCTCTTATACCCATCCACATTCATACTCAAAACTTTCTTCACGACATTTTCCTCATTCCCTACGCATCACATACACATACTACGACAACCGATTACCACACAACTTTTCAGTCACACGCGATGAGTCAAACTTCATAACGTGCCGAAAGCAAATTTTCATTGAATTTTGGTCCAGAATTTAGCTATACGGACTCCGCTCGCTGATGCAGTCCTAAGATCATGAAAGATATTTTCAAAGAATTGGATAATTATTTTCAGTTTTGGTTGGGGGGGTTTGCCATAATCGCCACGCTTGGCAGGCGGGTTGGCGATCGCAATCCGGTCGATACAAAAAACACAGAGAACGCTGCTGCCCATTCTCTTGTAAGTAGGTTGTGGGAAGGAGGAAGAATGTTGCGGGGATCCGCTGGATGCGAGACGCACGGGACCGGTCAATATGGCGACACTTAAGGGAGGCCTATGTCCAGCAGTGGACGTCTTTCGGCTGAAATGATGATGATGATGATGAATAATTATTTTCAGATTCGTTTTACAAGTCTTGTGTTCATGATATCGTTCAAGGAGACCTTACAGTACATATTGACAAACTACTCTTTGCTGATAGCCCAATCAAACACAAGAATGCTATCGTACGCTTACAATTGGATACAGTCACGCTAGGTTACAGCGTGTACGGTCAGCAGCAGAAGTAGCTGAACTTTTCGGAATTTTAATTATTTGATGTACAGGTCCCAGTTACCCCGTCGGGGCTGCGGGTTGTTCGCAAGAGATACCGCGACCTCAACATAAAGGGCTAAGAAGGAACATGGGTGGTTTTTAGTCAGTAGAAGTCTGACACTCCCTTTCGCTCAGCCCAGAGCGGGAGGGGTTATTTGATGATTTCCCACCCCCCCAAAAAAAAAAAGAACTCCAGTTATTATTTTTAATGTTTCAGAAGATTATTCTTTAAAATATTCCTTACTCTTTAATAACTTGTTAGTAACGAGTAATAACTAAAAAGATTAATAAATTAAAACACCTGCTTTGAAACTGTGTGTAGTGTTAATCTACTTCTGATACTGACTTTACCTACAACATACGTGGTAACTTCTAGCTGATGGTTTTTGTTAAAAAAAGTATTCTCTTTTGGGTAGATTATTAGTCAGAGTGTGGAACTCTCTGCGTGTTACCTCCCATATTTAACCCGTCTGCCTTTAAAGTGAACAGGCATCTTCTGAACGAGCTCGCTCCATTATTAAACTTCATCCGTCGCCTTCCATCAGCCGTGTCACAATACCAAACACTGAGTGCTGCTTCTCTCAAATCTTGAGGTGTTACAAATTGTTTAACTATTTTCATGGTATGCCTTTTATTACAATTAAGCCAATTTCACTTAGCTTTGCAAATACACTTCCTGGGAAAATCTGCGGATTAATTGCACGCTTACAATTACAACTCCTTTCATTTTGAAAACTGAACAGTTTTAGAACGGTTTCGATACTGTCAATCAGACTTTTTTTAAAGCATATGACTACAAGAGGAGCTTACACAGCTTAATAACAACAGCCGATCTTCAGGTGAAACCGCGCCTGCCTAACCTAGGCCAATGAAGCATTGGATTACGTATTTCCTTAAAAATACGTTGGTGCGTGATTGAAGGCGTATTACATAGTGTGTATGTCAACATTCATGTTCCCTTCATTGTATCAGAAACTTCTCTTTTACCCCATAATTTATCCGATTCTGTTAATCGTATTTATTTGCATTTTGATTGAGCCTATGGACGATGTGATACAATAGCTAGGATTGGGACTTCGGTCATTCTATAACTCTTATCCATTTTTGGAACGAAGTTCCTTATCGCGCGTTGCGAAAGGGGGCTAGACGGAAAAAATTAAAACCAAAAGTTGTAACGACACTTTTTGCTATAGTTGTAAGCCGAGCGTCGTCCTCGTGTTTCTCTGTCTGTCTCTCTCTCTCTCTTATAGAAAGCAAGCCAGTTATTTTCGTTTCGTCTTTCTATTTCGCATTGTGGTGTGTGGTGTGGTGTCGCGACGATTATTTTTGTTGAGTGTATACAGGTTTTTTGTACATAAAAAATAATAACAATAACTTCGTTCTATCCGGGTGTCCCTTGACACCTCTCAAGTTTTTTTTTGGGTGGTAGGGAATCATCAAATAACCCCTCCCGCCTGGGCAGAGCGGAAGGGAGTGTCAGACTTCTACTGACTAAAAACCACCCATGTTCCTTCTTAGCCCTTTGTGTTGAGGCCGCGGTATCTCTTTCGGACAACCCGCAGCCAACTCTTATCACACTTATTACTCATCATTCTTCTCTGTTACTCGTCATCTCATCACACACCTCCTATCATCTTTGGTCCCTCTCGGTATCCATAACATAACACCATACAAGCGCGTTCTGCCATATGTTCAACATAGCTAGAATGTTTCACTGTAAATCATATCGTAACGTCAAATATAACGAGCAGACTTCGGTCGGAGATTTTTTATGATATGACAGCTAAGGTATCAGTGTATGAAGTATCTATTAAATTAGCCAATGATATATGCCATATATTGGTGTTAGGTTTTGTAAGTTATCATTGCTTTAGACCAAAGTTATAATGTTTTGTTTAAAGTACTCATAGATATCGTTTGTACCAAGCTACGACCTTCTGGAATAGAACGTTGTAGCTGGCTACGAAGCTTCCATAAGGAGCAGCCTCTTTATGGATAAATTACTAAAAATGACTTGCTAAAATCTAAACCTAGCAGAACTAAATCTAAGCAGCATATTTTTGTCTTAAAAAAAACAATGTAGTCACTAAAAGTTTGTAAATGAAATTCATTCATTCATTTTGTCAAACAATGATGATAAAGTTGTGGTTAAAGAAGGTACCTAATACGTAGCTTTTCGCTACAGAAACTCAAGCTAGATTTAGAACCTTATTATCAATCAAACAGAATCTCAACTCCAATAAGAAAACCATTAGCCAAGCAGTAACATGATATTCGATGCTACCTCACAACACAGAGCACATACTTTAATGTTTTGTCCGCCTCCACACTCGTTAGTGGAAGGAACTTGTATTGACTTTTTGTTGTCGACCATTCATGAAAAGGGGAAATTTTGTAAGAGATACGTACAGTCAATGACCAGCATTACCTGACCCCTCTTCTCATACCACTTACCTTCTTCTTCTTTATATGAGGGGCCAGGTAATGCTGGGCACTGACTGTTCCTAAGGACCGGCTGGTCCTTTTTTCCGGGTACCGCATCCATCAACCGTCTAGCCATCGGTGATAGAACACTAAATGGTTGCTTTCTATTCTCGAGTAGGTACTAACTTAAGGTGATAATTATGATTCTGGTTGCATGTTTGTAAAGGATTACTTTAATTAAGTTTAGCACCATTTCTAATGTTCTTCACTCGGTACCTAACTTGCTCATGAAGAACCATCGTATGCTTTACGCTGAACACGGTATATTATAGGTATATACCATGTTTACTGTTTGTTTTGAGTTCCCGATATTTCAACGCTGTTGCTGCTGTAGTGCCAAATATTTAGTTTTCAGTGTTAATGATAATGTCAGTTAAAAAAATTACATCTTATGTTTCATCATTTTTTTTATTGTTAATCTGAACCATTCAACTTCTTGGCAAAGGTGTCCTCCAATTCCTTACAATAGATGTTGTGCTTCTTCTCACCAATATTCATGAAGCGGTCGAATGCATCCGACTATCTTCTCTTTGGGTCGAATGCAGTAAGTAAGAAAATATTTTTGAAAACCAAGCAAAACAGGCTCAATTCTGCAGTGAATGTTACAGTCTCTATTAAATCACATGTACGTGACGTAGTTATTGCCATAACCAAACTAATACTAAATGCTTTAGGACTAGTTATTATAGAACATAAAGATACCATAGCCGGTGCATTTAAAAAGAAACTAAAACACGTAACTACTCAGAAAAATATAACTTTAATAGACAACAAATTATAATCCCATACAGATTTCCAAAGAACTGCAGAAACTGACCGTTTTAGCGCAATCTGTGGACTTCCTGTAATTCATACACATAGCTAAGTTACACTATTAAGTAAATGATATCAATCAATTTCTAGACCTTAATGAATATTTACTAAATATGGTCCTATTAGGTCCGTTTCATGAGGTGTAGCTCGTTGTCAGGCTGCCTATTAGGCTAGTGGATAGAAATCGGTATGTAGTCTACATGCAATTATAGATGCCAGCCGAGTTGCTGGAATCTGTCGGTAATGTTGAAAAATACGCTCGATTCGTGTGAACTGCGTTTAGTTTCGTTTTCATATCTCGTGGGAATATCTGTTTAGGAGCAATTAGGTATTTCGGAGATATGCTGTTTGATCCAGTTTGGGATATGTGATTTCTATGCGATGTTTGGCGTTCATGAAAGTTTTATGATGCCTTCCTTTGCGAGTGAGATGGTAGATTTTCACAATATCTTTAATTTAAATAATAACTTGTATTGATGTAACGTCTCGCCTTTCTTTCAGTCCTTTCAACGGTTATCTGAGAGAGATTGTCCATTATATACTAGTTTTAGTTGTTTCTTAGTTTTTAATCTGTGTGGTGAAAATATAGTATGTATTAAATACAAAATAATTGTACTGTTTAATGAAGAGGAATATAAAAAAGTGGAAGCCCAAAGAAACGATGGATGGATTGTATGAGGTATGATATTAAGGAAAAAGGAGAAATATTAAATGATACCGTGACGATTGACGAAAAAAAATATTGCAGGAACCCCAAATAACACGAGACAAGGGCAGAAGTTGATGATGATGATGATGATGAATTGTTCTGTGAAATCAGACATCTCAAAAAAAGTTCAAACACGATCTCTTATGATACAAAATAACTATAATATTTTTCAGTAAATGACTTACTTTTCATTCAAGACCTGTCCCCATTTTCTTCGCATGCAACAATAAACTATCTGGAAGCTATTGTCTCACAATATTATTTTCCATAAAAGGTACGGAGTTAATCATATCGGTCTTGAACTACTCCGGACCATCGGATATCGTCTGACCGCTATTAAGGTAGTAGATGAAACCGATTGCCCTATTTGGTCATAACACTTGGCTTGATTGAATAAATTGTAGACCATCCTTGGGTGAATGATTTTCATTTTCTTTTAAGATGTTTTTATTACTTCGTTTAACTAGCTGTCGCAAAATTGCGGAGAATGAGTGTTTTATGTTCGAGGAGCTCGAGCTCGTGGAGAAGTTCGTGGCTTAATAAGAATTGCCACTAGGGTCGATCTTTAGGTAAAGCTGTGCTTGCCTAGGTCGGTCTGTGGATGGGTGACCGCCCGACATACCGAGTTTTCTCCGTGCCTTGGAAAGCACGTTAAGCTATTGGTTCCGGCTGCCATATAAGATTTTTGGCAGTCGTTACAGGTAGTCAGTGACCTGAAAGTCTGACATCCAGTCTTACCAAAGGGTATCGTATTACCTAGTACTAACTGGGTTGTGGAGGTATGATAGGTAGTCGCTCCATGTAAAATACTGGTATTCAGCTGCATCTGGTTAGAGTGGAAGCCGATCCTAAAATCGTTGGGAAAAGACTAGACAGATGATGAGTGTTTTAGGTTCGACTCCCAGGGCGGACAAAGTTTTATTGGTATTGGCAATCTAGAATCTTAGAATCATTCATATAAATAGCAGCCATGGAATCTGGATATGTGGAAAATGGATCGCCCCTTTTACTTAGGGCTCAAATTAACATAACTAACTGGTGGATTGTGGGTGTACGTGTGAATTAAGAAAATTACACTGTCACTTACGAGATTTTTTTCATGAATATCAATTAATAATTTATTTATCATTCTACAATCATCCCCCGATCATGGCGCTTGCAATAGAGTCAAAATATCGGGAGCTCATAACAATTGAAAATCACGAAAGATATGGTAAACGACAGTGTAAGTTTAGTAATACTGTGCATTCTTAAAACCATGTTTACGTGAGTATACACCAGGAAAACCAAAAATTTAATCAAGATAATCCTACATATTGAACGTGGTTAATATATGAACACTTACCCGAAATAAAATCAAGCTGTTGGATTACCATTCGGCGCAGCTTTAAAAGTTTGCAATGAAACAGTGCGTTTTTATTACCATTTACGCATTCATTTAAATGTCACTTAGTGTAAAAAAAACGAGCATTAAACAATGCCTATAATAGGTATTATGTAAGCACAACGTCTCCAGCATAACATTCGAGTTTCCAAACCCATCAAGTATGCAAGTACATAATTTGAACTTATCATTCCCTAAGTGAAAATACCATGAAGAAATAAATGCAAGTCGTCGGTTCTGAAAATGGCAAAGGTCAGTTAGTCTGAACCTCCGTTAAGTACATACGTCTGCTGTAATGACTGACACCCAATTAAAGGTAACTGATAACCTCAAGAACTTTAAAACTTGAAGACCAGAGGTCTTTTATTATCAGTAGTTAAATGTTAAGAGGAAATCCCTTTGCAATAGGTTCTTGTAAATGGTAGGAAACGCTGTGGAAATAGTTGAAGAAATACAAATTGGAAATAGTTTTATGCGTTTAATTTAACAACTCATCATCTGCTTCGCGTTTTCCCAGTCACGTTGGGGTCGGTTTCCAGTCTTACCGGATGCAGCTGAATACCAGTATTTTACATAGAGCAACTGCTTCATATCTGACTTCCATAATCCAGTTAGTACTCGATAATACGATACCATCGAAAATCATAAAATAACCCCTCCCGCTCTTGGGCAGAGCGGAAGGGAGTGTCAGACTTCTACTGACTAAAAACCACCAATGTTCCTTCTTAGCCCTTCATGTCGTGGCCGCGGTATCTCTTGCGAAGAACCGCAGCCCCGACGGGGTACGATACCTCTTGGTAAGACTAGTTGAGGCCCCGTTAACCTGTTATGACTGTCTATCTACAACAAACAGCTGAGATCAACGGTTTGGCGTGTTTTCCGAGGCATAGAGGAAACTTAGTATGTAATGCAAGCACGGCTTAACCTGAATATCACCCGAGCAGCTGTTATTATTTATCCACGAGCTCCTCCTCTTTTAAATTCAACTACACACAAATCCGTTTTTAAATTATGCATCGGCTTCGAAAGTTATATTCTGTGGTCTCAACAATCTATCAACATAAACAAGGATTTATTTATTTCACAATCATCACTAACATGCTCCATCTGTCCACATGAATCCGTCCACTTTGCTAGAAATTGGTCCTTCGAGCCGGATACCTTGTTGAATTCAAGGTGCCGCTGTATGATGCTATCAGTGTCTAGATAAATGCTACTGTCCAACTGATTTAACACCTTATAGTTGTTTCGGGAAAGGGAAAAATGGATTAGTCTATTCTTAAGGGCCAATCGATTGAAGATGCTCGACTACTTGTTGATTCGAATCATGGTAACCGCTTTTATAACAGACCACCACGCATTTATATAATAAAAACTACCGACCCGCCCCCCATAGCGAGATATTGAAATTCACCAATTAAAGTGAACAGTAAAGCTTATAAATTTCAACAAAAAAACGTCCGCCATGTTTCCGCATCGGGTGCATCATTACCGTATTTATTAGTTGCTGCATTAACCTGTCCTTAACACTCAACTGTAATGGCAACCGAAAAACGTTTAATGTGGTATGTGAATTGTGCCCAAATGCGTCCACACGCCGACAATATTAAATAAATAATTACACATTTGTCAGATACTCCTAAAAAGCGAAATGTCCGCGTCGGCCTGCTCGCCATATTTGGTGCGCTTCGGCGGCCAGGGCGCATGCGCAGGTGAGCGCCAATTACCGGAGAGCGCAAAAAGCGCGCGTGGACAAATTGTGAAATTGTAAACGTGTGCGCTTTCGAGCTTAGCCAACCACCAACCTCTTTGAGGCTCTGACCTATTAACGCAAGATGGACGACGCTTTGTTCTGAAGAATTTAGTGGTCGAGTGTTGGAAGATATAACTTTGCATTTTTAAGCAAGGAATTGCTAGTTTTGTTCAAAAATACCGGATGAAACATAAGATAATATTTATTTGCCTAAACATGTGTTATATGCACACATACAAGAATAGACATGCGTTCAAGATGGTACAACATGATTAGGAACTTTACTCGAACCTTACCATAGAGTTGTATACTTCGGTATGATGGTATCCAGATCCACCACACCTTCAAATCCGGGATCGATTAGGCAGAAGTGTACCTCATAATACACCCTCATTTCGCCAGATAAACAGCATACATGCAGCTATAATTTGAAATAAGGTCAACGGGATTAAAAATAAAAACAGTTTAATTTATCATATTGGCCTTGCACGATCACTCGCTTACGATTTTAACGAAACAATTTCACATATTTTTCATAATTATCTATAAATAATAATTACACAACTATTTAAACTCCTTGGTATGTCATGTAACACTCCTCAATAATACTAAAACAAGGCCAGAACAAAAAACTACCTAGACA
Source organism: Diarsia brunnea (assembly GCA_949774965.1). NCBI lineage: Eukaryota > Metazoa > Arthropoda > Insecta > Lepidoptera > Noctuidae > Diarsia > Diarsia brunnea. The sequence goes on from OX459019.1 coordinate 6,225,257, forward strand.
TTTCCTTTACAACTAATTAAGTATCTTTATGTGAGGTATTTAATGTTCCAACATACTGGTTGACAGAATAAAAAATACAATTATCTTTAATCGTGGTAATTAGCTGCTGAGACAATCAAAAGAATATAAAATTCGTGTAAGTACAGTCATCATCATGCCCTTATCTTTGTTTATTTGGGATCGGTGCCACATGTCTTCTTCTTCCACACACATCTGTGTGGTTCTTTCTTCAAAAGATCAACTGAGACATCAATCGACGGCACGGTTGGTGCAGTGGCTAAGCGATTGGACTGGTGCGCTGCGTGTCGCGGGTTCGATCCCCGCACGGAACAAATATTTGTATGGCCTGCAGATAGTTGTTTCGGGTCTGGGTATTTGTGTATGTGACTTTATATGTTTGTGAACGCACCCACGACACAGGAGAAATTCGTAGTGTGGGGCAACGTTTTATAAAAAGAATAAAAAATTAAGAATCTGCATAGTCTTCATGTAATGTGACCAAGATTTAAAATCAAAATCAAAACATTTATTTCAAGTAGGCCAGTTACAGGCACTTTTGAATAGTCGAACAAATACAAAACAAAAGAAACTACAGCAGTCCCAGTCACAACAAGGCATAATAACTGTCAGTGTACCCATGCCCATTCCCTAGCGTAGATCTCTATGGAGAAGAACGGGCAAGAAACTCCTTGGAAACTACTATGTCTAGACCTTAAAAGAGACTGTGACCACTGAGTTTGTTTCAGCTGTTTCTTCTCAGAGTAGTCATACCATAAATTTTTTTTTTTTTTATCACGCTTGCAAGTTGTTTGTGTGTGAGCAGAGTTTAGGTGCTATTAGCACCGAGTAGGTCATGCATGAAACTAAAAAATGTTGTTACTTTTCGTTGTCTGATGTATTTGTTTTAAAATCTAATTGCTATTAAATCCGTTAACGTTGTTAACGATTAAGGTATTTTCTTATAAAGGTTTATTAGGAAATACCTTACATAACAATTGTATAATTAATTCTACTCATTCACGAGTAGAATATCAAGTAGAATTCATGAATGAGTAGAATTAATTAAACATTTGTTATTTGAAGAGAACAACACATTATTATCATTGTTTAGATTTTTTTGAAAATAGAAATAGAATTAGCTAAACCAAGAGCTGTAAACTAGACTTACGGTTCTTTCATTTTTATCGTGTGGTTAGTGGCTAACCTTTTTTATGGAGGGTGGAAAATCATCAAAGCCGCAGCCCTTGCGGGCCTCTGCAATGTTGCTGACATCTCTTTGAATCGAGGCAGTCCTCAGATAATGAAATGAAGTAAGTGAACAAACACACTGTTTCTCACCCTGTACCTATACGAAAACAGAGTGATTGTCAAACAATCATAAATATGAGTGCGTTTCTTTAGCTAGCACAATATGGTACTTGACATAAAAAGTTTAATAATTCCATCACATAGATTTCTAAAAAATATTGGACACATTTTTTTTTCACGTAAACAAAACATCAAGATGTTACTGTGCTTCAAAAACTCGTGTGACGTCACATTTAAGTACATTTTTTACTGGAAAGTGTAGTCACTCATGATCTTTGACGCATTTTATCCTCGTCAATTTTTATTAATTTGATAAAACAAAAAACACATAAGCAATATTTTTCGATAAATCTAACTGAACTCCGGATTGAGTCTTTGGTCAATTAGACCCTCTCGAATCATATCTTTTTAGTCAGGAAAGTACCCAATCATTCTATTATTAAGCAATCGCAACTCGTCGTTAAAATGACAAACAAAATGGAACTACACAATTTACTCCCACATATCAACTCACATATAATACTGACTGCAATTCTGCGAATATTTTTTATGTCTTAATTATCTTCATGTTGAAGGCATCGTAAAAAACCACCACCCCCTTCTGTAGCAGCAGCCTGTGATTAACAAACAATAACCTTATAATAAATTATAATTAATATTTTCTGAAAAAACAATTTCATACTCCGTCATCTTATAACGACTGCCGCTGGTTTTATGGCCCGACAGGGTCGGATTTAGAGTGATATTTAAATGAAAGATTGATTGAGATGTTCAATGTCTTTTTCTGGCAACGCCTATTTGGTGTAATATTTATTTGCTTTGATAATCTTTGCTTCAGAACTTTAAATGAGTCTTCAAGGTGTTTTGCATCATCTGCCTATCATTTTCTATGCTAGCGTTGGTTCTTCGCGTGACTTTATAATAAGAACCGCACGTATCGATCTGAAGGTCTCACTTCACTTGAAAATCGGTCCGTGGATGGGTTAATACCATCCATTTCATACCAAGACCCCTGCGAGCCTCAGAAAGCACGTTGAGCCGTTTGTGTCGTTTCATGTGCCTATTCAGTTATACTCAGTTTCGGTAGTTTGGAAAAAGGCCAGATAGATCGTGAAAACCAATTTAATATCAGACCACCTGACACTTTCCCTTAAGTTACTGGGCTGTCACTCGCTTTAAACTTCAACTATAGACGATTGTTTTAATTTCCCCCACCATTATTAGTTTATAAATGCCAGATCCTAATTTAGCTTAGACGTAACTGCATCATTCATACTAATAGACGCAACATTGTTACACAAAGCCTTATAGGTCTAAGTGCTGACATATTAATTGTCCCATAGACCGACTGTAAGGAACGAAGTAATTGTCCACCATTCATTGACTCCCAATTCGGCCCTGTGCTCACATCTTGAGCACGGTAATTAGCCAACGACGACGCTTCAAGACTCGAGCCGAACTCATTCAATTCAAAATTATGCAACTTTACATTCATTATGTTTTTACTACCAACCTTATAATGATGAGCGGAGAATATGACAATTCGTAACAGCCATTTAAATTTTCGTTACCTACACATAATTGGTACAACAATACTATACGTTTGACCAGTATTCTATGGCACGTATTCGATGAAGCGTGAAATTTTTTGCCGTCCAGAAGCCTGTTTTGTATGCATCTAATCATTACTGACATTTTATAGTGAGAGAGAATGTGATAATACTAGTTATCAAGTGCGCTATAATAATCGATTAGGTATTTTTAATTTGCTATGATGATGAGTGAAGTATGTTGGTGTTGGAATTAAGAACGAGTAGGTAATTCAGAGAGAATTCATATTAAAAGGGAATTGATTTAAATGGATGGAAATTAATTTTAACTGATTTTTAAACACGCCAAAATGTAAGTCTCTGACAAATTTAATTGTAAATTTATACTACGTGATCGTCTCTGTATAATAATATTATCATATTTAAGATGATTTAAAAGAAAATTTAACAAAAAAAGATTTAAGATAAAATAAGATAACTAAAAGCAGGCAGATGATGACCGTGTCATATCTAATGGATTATATTCTTTTGATATCTAGGAAAATTCACAAAAACACCGATTATAAACTAGATGAGCCTTAATAAATAAAATAACTTTTTACCGAATACCATTCTAGTTGAAATTCGATTCGATCGAATGCTTTATTAATGTCAATATCCCACTTTTTATCCATCAAACGCCCCATTTATGTGTCTTAACTCGTTAAAAATGCCCTTAGCCTTTTAAAAATATGCTGTATTTGGAAAACACTCCATATAATGCTGTATTTAATCCCATAATTGTTCGATTTTCCAAGAATTGCTCGAAAAACATTCTTGTTGAACGGGTGAGTGGTGCATCAATAATGCTTATTTACCGGAAAATGGCTAGAGATCGCATTTTCTTGCCAATTAGTCGGGCGTGTTGGTAATCTTTAAGTGATTACTGATGGATGGCTAACACGCTGACGTGCCGTGAATTCTGCGTGTCATATTATACGCCAATATTACATTACATTGTAGATTTAATAAGACTGACACTCGATGCGGAGAAAATTTAATTGTTCCTTCCATTTAAACTGTCCTATTGTTCTGCTCAAAGAACACGTTCAAACAAACACCTCCTAGTTTGTATTTGAAATTAATAAAAACATTAATACTACACGGAAAAAAATGCTCGCGGAAAAAGTTTTCTTCCAAGAATATTTTTATTCTCAGGAATATTGTTTAATGTCAAATAAAAATTTACTTGAACTAAAAATAATGTCTTGGTCCAATCGAAATGATATTCTCCAAGAAAAACAATATTATTCTCATTATATTTACTAGAATCAAAACAATTATTTTCTTTTTAAGAAGTTTTGAGTCTTGTCTAAACAATAATTTACTTTTTTGAACTAAGAGTTTTATGTGTTTCAATATAAAACAACATATTCTAAGTTCAAGAGCCTTTAATATTTTGAACCAAAAGTTGTACCATTTACTTAAACTAAAAACAAAACATCATTAAAACAAAACCTCATTTTCTTCCTGTAAGTAATTGACGATTCTCATAATCAGAAAGCAGAAACGTTTTCGATGAAGAAAAATATTTTTTGTTCTAAGAAGAAGACATTTAATGTGAGAAAATAACGGATTTGAAAGAAGAATCTAAAATTATTCGAAATAAGTTAGACTTACATTTTGTAATAATACATTATATGTTTGGTTTAAGAGGAGTTTGTTTTTGGGTAAGTAAATAGTTGCATTGACGTAAGAATCTAAATTGTTCAAGTAAAGATAGTCAAATGATTTCGAACAAGACATTTTTGTTTTGTCGAAATAAGTTATGCTGTTGAACTAAGAATCTAAATTGTTTCAAAATAAGATATACTAACGTGTTTTAGTAAGAAAATATATGCTTGGTATAAGAAAAGTTTGTTTTTGGGTAAGTAAATAGTTGCATTGACCTAGGAATCTAAATTGTTCAAGTAAAGATAGTCAAATGATTTCGAACAAGACATTTTTGTTTTGTCGAAATAAGTTATGCTGTTGAACTAAGAATCTAAATTGTTTCAAAATAAGATATACTAACGTGTTTTAGTAAGAAAATATATGCTTGGTTTAAGAAAAGTTTGTTTTTGGGTAAGTAAATAGTTGCATTGACGTAAGAATCTAAATTGTTCAAGTAAAGATAGTCAAATGATTTCGAACAAGACATTTTTGTTTTGTCGAAATAAGTTATGCTGTTGAACTAAGAATCTAAATTGTTTCAAAATAAGATATACTAACGTGTTTTAGTAAGAAAATATATGCTTGGTTTAAGAAAAGTTTGTTTTTGGGTAAGTAAATAGTTGCATTGACGTAAGAATCTAAATTGTTCAAGTAAAGATAGTCAAATGATTTCGAACAAGACATTTTTGTTTTGTCGAAATAAGTTATGCTGTTGAACTAAGAATCTAAATTGTTTCAAAATAAGATATACTAACGTGTTTTAGTAAGAAAATATATGCTTGGTTTAAGAAAAGTTTGTTTTTGGGTAAGTAAATAGTTGCATTGACGTAAGAATCTAAATTGTTCAAGTAAAGATAGTCAAATGATTTCGAACAAGACATTTTTGTTTTGTCGAAATAAGTTATGCTGTTGAACTAAGAATCTAAATTGTTTCAAAATAAGATATACTAACGTGTTTTAGTAAGAAAATATATGCTTGGTTTAAGAAAAGTTTGTTTTTGGGTAAGTAAATAGTTGCATTGACGTAAGAATCTAAATTGTTCAAGTAAAGATAGTCAAATGATTTCGAACAAGACATTTTTGTTTTGTCGAAATAAGTTATGCTGTTGAACTAAGAATCTAAATTGTTTCAAAATAAGATATACTAACGTGTTTTAGTAAGAAAATATATGCTTGGTTTAAGAAAAGTTTGTTTTTGGGTAAGTAAATAGTTGCATTGACGTAAGAATCTAAATTCTTCAGGTAAAGATAGTCAAATGATTTCGAACAAGACATTTTTGTTTTGTCGAAATAAGTTATGCTGTTGAACTAAGAATCTAAATTGTTTCAAAATAAGATAATATACTAACGTGTTTTAGTAAGACAATAATATGCTTGGTTTAAGAAAAGTGTGTTTTTTGGTAAGTAAATAGTTGCATTGACGTAAGAATCTAAATTGTTCAGGTAAAGATAGTCAAATGATTTCGAACAAGACATTTTTGTTTTGTCGAAATAAGTTATGCTGTTGAACTAAGAATCTAAATTGTTTCAAAATAAGATATACTGACGTGTTTTAGTAAGAAAATATATGCTTGGTTTAAGAAAAGTGTGTTTTTTGGTAAGTAAATAGCTGCATTGACGTAAGAATCTAAATTGTTCAGGTAAAGATAGTCAAATGATTTCGAACAAGACATTTTTGTTTTGTCGAAATAAGTTATGCTGTTGAACTAAGAATCTAAATTGTTTCAAAATAAGATATACTAACGTGTTTTAGTAAGAAAATATATGCTTGGTTTAAGAAAAGTGTGTTTTTTGGTAAGTAAATAGTTGCATTGACGTAAGAATCTAAATTGTTCAAGTAAAGATAGTCAAAGGATTTCGAACTAGACATTTTTGTTTTGTGAAAAGAAGTTATGGTGTTGAACTAGGAATCTTAATTGTTTTAAAATAAGATATATTAACTTGTTTTATTATGAAAATTATATGCTTGGTTTAAGAAAAAATTGTTTTTAGGTAACTAAACCCCTTTTTACGAAAATTGCGTGGACGGAGGAGTATGAAATTTCGCACACTTATAGTTTAGTAGTACCTAGGTACCTACTTATATATTCTGTGCTTATAGTTTTTATAGCGAAGGAGTGCAGAATGCAATTTTTTTTTAAGTTATAGATAAGGGTACCTACCTACTTAGGTACAGTTTACCTACATAAAAAAAATCTAAAAACGAAATCTGTGATAATAGAAGTATTTCTAGTCTTTGACAATATTCAAATGTTCAAAATTATAATTTATAGTTATATAAGTGCAACTGTTGTATAACTGTTGTATTTACAAATTATTTTGGACTTGGTATTACGTTTGTATGAACTACGCATGCTCCGCCGGCCCCCTAAAACACGAATGTGGGTTTGATAATAGTAGGTAGGTAGGTTTTATTATGTACAGTTGCCTAAAAGATTCAAATCTACCATCCATGATATGAATCCTCCATAAAAGTATCTGCCAACATTAAAACAACCAGAGTCATAGTCATTCAAACGGGTGGCTAGGTACAATATCAATATCAGTCTTTGGTTGTACAGTACGACCAAAGTTTCTTGGCAGGTCCGAACTTCGTGCAGAAGGCTGCGCAGTAACATTTATTAGGAACCAAATGGTGACATGAGGCGGGGGTCGGGGGGAGGTAGTCTAGGCTAGAGATGCACCTTACATAAATACAATCAATCCTTTATATGATCAAATATCGTAATCGATTAGTTTCATTTCGAATTAGTTTTTGTTTTGTGTATAGAAGCTATTTAACTAATTACATTAACTAATAAAGTGAATTTTGTTATTAATAATTGAGTTTTCATCTTTATTACAAAATAAATTTTAGTAACATTATGTTTCCTTGGTTAAAAGATATGATTTACTTAAATTTTAGAAATTTATTATAGACTTCTTGAGTAACATTTATGTTTGCGAACATTTAAAACCTCAATATAAAATTGAATATAAACATTTTTATTACTTAATTTCAATCGATTAGAAGAATAATCGATTAAACGACACCCATTGCACATGCACATTGCACATCTCTTTTTGTTAACTTCGTGACCTTCGTGCAAGTTCGGCCATATTCGGTACGAGGTATTGTGTCTCACTCACACGTCAGCATTAGTTTAGTGTTTGTGTCGCTATCTCTGTCTTGAGCACAGTCGGTGATAAAAGTTTTCGTTGTGTTTTTGTTTGTTTTATCAATATTACTGTCGATTGTTATTATTGGTGTTAAATTTTTTGTTTAGTGTTAAGTTCATTTTATTTGTTATTTGCAAGTGTTAGTGGGCACTTATTTTGTCAAATATGCAATAATACCTTTAACGTAATAATACCTTCGTTTGTGACAAAAAATCATCCGTTATCGGAAGGTCAGTCGAATCGAAATTTAATAATAGGTTATTTTGTTACAACATATTATGTCTAAAAGTGTTTAGATATTTATTTTATTTGTATTTCACTGTATTTGATATTTTCTGATCGTATATTTGTTTATCTGGCCATAACAGTTTTGTTCACGAGTGCACATGCGTAAAAGTTCGCAGAGCCTATGTTCAGACCTGTCAAGATAATTTGATCGTATATAAAAGAACATGTCATTTGTCATGCACGCGCTGTTTTAATGTTGGTAATAAGCTAACTGTTTCAGATACCTACAGAGGTGTTGATAAAATTAATTATGGTCGAATTTTGACTACCGGGCGACCAATAATTAAACATTAATATTATTACATCATTCAAGAATCACGAATTTGATTTAAGACTCGTTATTCTTAAATCAAATCCGTATTTCTTGAAATAATAGGCTACGTCACAACGGTCGTCAACAAAAAGTAACGAGTGTTGCAATTCCACAAATTGTTTCCCCAATTTTTGGGAGTATGTTTGATATGTTTATACCAATCTGTTTTTATAGGCACGATGTTCGATTCATTAGTGTATGAAATAGAGTACAAAAGCCATTCGTTCCGTTTGGTTGTAATGAACTTAAATAATATAAAAACTATTTGGTTAAGTTAAGGAAGGAAAACACTAAGACTATTACAAAAATAAATTATTACAAACTGGATAAACAAACATGAGTACATCCACGAAATTTGATTTGTTTTAGATGCTCAAATAGACCACATAAATCACATAAACATTGGCCATTTAGCCAGCGACATAATGCAGTAGAGCTTGTCCACTCTGAAGTCGCGCATCATTTTAGATTATATAAGCTCTACCGAGTAATGGCTTCTACTCTATAATATGGTAATACAATAATGCTGGTAGGTGATATACTTCCAAAGTATTATGCAATCTTGCCTTATCATAATTTTATTACATAAATTTATTTGGTTTTGCAAGTGACCCCAATGACTTTTAACTGACCAAAATTAAAGACATTACTAATATTGCGCTTTCAAGATTTCATACGTAGGGACAAGTCCACATAGGAACTATATTTTTTATTACATGGGTTTAAAACTGATTGAGACCGACTATAGAGAAGTCGACACGTTTCTTTTTTAACTTTTGTCTTTTCTGTCCGTCAGTAAAATTGCATAGAACTTTCATAGTTTAATAACGTCAGGGGACAATAGTCACCCAAAAACGTTTCAGTGGTTAATATTAATTGAACTCCTAGTCTAAATCTTAGTCCTGATTTCTAAATCAGTTTAATTGTCCATAATACATGCTTTCATCGCACTCGCTGGGATTTTCAAGTAATTGTGGCAATTTTAGGGGTTTTTGACTGTAACTTTAGGGGTAAATATTTTTGGGAGTTGGTAACCCTGGAACGCTGGCTCATGCGACATGTTACGGTTGCGAGTTGCGTCGTGCAGACTGCAGTGTGCGATACGAACGAACCTCATTTGAAGACCAACTGCCTGCAGTTAAAAAGTCGTATAGTTTAGCTGGTGAGTGGTGACATGTAAGGCCATTTCCAATAAATTGCTGTGTTGTGTTTTCTCAAGTACATATAATAATACAAAGGAAGTATCAAAAAAAGTGAGTAGGCGTTGAAGAACAAAGGTAAGGTCTGAGGTAGGTACAGGTACCCAACCGTTAAGTTTTTTGTTCTAGAATTTTAATTAAAGCTTTTTTTATTAGATGGACGACACAGAAAATCTTGAGCCGGGCACAGATGTTCTTTTACGATCATGGGATGTTCCAGAAAGAATTATTGACCGATTTCAAGGTAAGTAAATACATTCTCATCACTGTAGGTACCTTGTTATTAAGTAATTATGTGTATGTAATGCATTGTCGGTCGGTGGAGCGGCAGATTTTGTGTACTTAGTAAGGATATCTTTATTTTACAGAAAATGAAATTAAACTTAATCAATTAAGGCATCTAAGCGAAGAAATTCTGAAGGAGCTGTGCCCACTAATAGGCCCCAGAATACTTATTAAATCAAAATTAAATGAATATTTCACAACGCGTCATGTAAGTTCACTCTTATTAATAGGTATTAAGTCTAATTACTCATCTTTATTTTGTCTACCTGTAGAATTTTATTATAGCTATTTAAGTTATATGTAGGTACTAGCTCCCGTGTTCACAAAGGATTTTTTTACTTTCTACTGTGAATTCTGAATATCACCTTGAAAACTTTGATAAAATGAGCTGGCATTCACGGTGAGATGTTTACAGAATGACAGTAGCATAATAAGTACTAATTTTCAGACAGATACTGCTACTACATTAACAACATTGAGTGATGCTGATCTGAGCGACTTGGATAATATATCAGTTGAAAGTTTATTTTCAAATGTACGGCCACCTTTCCCGGACTTCGATTTAAAAACACTTCTCAGCACTTCTCCATGTGGGAACAGTATATTAACCTACTACAACTCACACAACACACTCACCGCTAAGCACAGAAACCAGTTGGTGGATATCATTGTGAGGCACATATTCACTAGGATTGTTAACCAGTAAGTTGTTTAATTTTGTCTTTTAAACATATTGTAGAATATGTTTAGCTATGAGGTCTAAGTGTAAATTGTCGGTATCCTTTATTACTAGGTGACCATGAAAAAATTGCTCACAAATTTTAATCCTTTCAGTAAAATTACCCAAGAAGAGTATAACTTTATCACAGGAAAAATAATCGTCCTATTTCCTAGGGAGAATAGCGGAACATACTTTGTTCCACCAGTAAAAAAAAATGAATCTTTTTCTGGGAAACCATTGTTTGCAAAAGGAAAGTTAGTAGATAAAATAAGAAATACTTTGTACAAATCTGGTGAGAAAAGAAAAAGTAAGACAGCAATAGACCAAGGTGAAAGTGTGAAAAAAAACAGATATTTAGAAGAACTGAAAGGTTTTTTTTACATTACCTACGTATATAGTACAACAAATTATGTGTAGTTTTAGATGTTACATGTAGGTAGAATAGAAACATTTAATAGTTGACAAGCGCTTGTTATGCATGTGTTACAGGCAAAGTAAGTATATTTAATTAAGGAATTGTCGAGAAAGCATAGAAAATTATATAGGTCATGTGCGTTCCACTGATGCCCATGACACCTACATATTTATCAACATCAAGTAATAATGCTTCAGTCACCAAACAATACCAGATACTAAAAATGTCGCTTGGTAAATAATAACCATCTCACATGTATTGTCTGCTCTCCTAGTACATATTGTGATTAAATTATTATTACTCAATATCGATAATATGTAATTTTCATAGTAGGTACATTTTCATTTCATCATTCAAGAGAGAGTAAGATCCTATCTATAGGTACATGTTTTAGACCTTGGTATAATGCAGGGTTAGACAAAGTACCATTAGAATTACTGCATATCAACCGGGTCACTTTTCATTATATCATTTCATCACCATCTCATCATGCTCATCTCAGCTTTTTCAATGTAGAGACTTCACTGTCTACTGTATAGCTGTATAATAATACTTGTACCTATGTCTACTAACACTAGTTTTTAAGATCATTGTACCAACACTATGGGCGTAACCTGAAATAAATGCTATATTATTATTATAGTTCCTAACCACCTGCAAATTTATTTTTCAGATGAGCAAGAAGATAAAATTGCATTCTTAAGAAACCATTGCGAACCTTGGGCCCAAGTTATTGAGTACTGGCTTGCAACCTATCCTCTAAGAGAATGCTCCAGCAAACCAAATGTGGCAGAATTTTTAGAAGAATGGAATATTCTAAATGACCCAAGGGGTGAGGTGTTGGTGAGTATTCTGCATTCCTTAACATTTTAGAAGAGGCTTATGTGTGTTGTACTAACCAAATGGACTTTGAATAAAAATAATTTATTTTTTTATTACATTTAATTTTTATAGTCCAGTCATTTGGTAGTTTTACCTGGAAAGTTTTCCGGGAGTTTTGAAAATTGGTGAGTTTATAGATTTCGACGTGCTCTTTTCGAAATTTCACTTTGCCACCTCGTAACTGTGCCGCTCGCGCCGCCATTTTGGAAAAATGGCACTCAAAAATAGTTTTTTGAGAATAACTTCGTTCCGACTCAATTTACGATAAAAATAGTTCAGAATTAAATTAAACTAGACAAAATTTCCTACATTTATGTCCTAACAACGTTTTTCGTAAAATCAATAGTGACGGCGTACGAGCGCCGCAAATTGTAATTTAAAATGTGTTTGCGCTAATAACGCGTTTCCACACCACCTTGAGGTAGAGTTAGAAGCGCGTTTTTTAGGGTTCCGTACCTCAATAGGGAAAATCCCTTAAAAAAGGAACCCTTTTATGATTACTCTCTTGTCCGACTGCCGTCGTGTGTCCGTCTGTCCGTGGTTCACAACCGATTTTCTTAGGAAGGGGCTATGCTTTTACTACTATTGTTTTATAACATTACAATTTGTTCTACTATAGAATAGATGTCCTGAGAGCATAGTTAACTGTCTAATGGTATTCAAAGTGATTTGCATTTCTGCAGAACTTTTAGGAACGACCTAAATGACTTTCAGTAGCTTATGTCGGTCGTTGTATTTGTTGTTGTGTCTCAAAGAAAGAGAATGTTAACGTAAGTAGTAAGCACCCCCTGGACCAAAACGTCCGCATGTAGTAACATAACATCACTCCTTGTGAACACTGGACACCCCACACACATTTCACCAATTATGTTTAAGTCTCATGTAATAGGTGGCGAGCCTATTGCCATCAACCGGCCACAAATTCAGACTCCGTGGCCTCTACTGAGGAATTCCTGATGGAAAAACGCAATAACACTTCGCCCAACCTGGGAATCTAACCCAGGATCAAGCAAAGTAGTCGCACTTGCGATCACAAGAATATTCCTTTTTTTTTTTTAGCGTAGTTGTATAATGGTTTACGGCGCTCGTACGCCGAAACTATTGGTTTTAGGAAAAAGGTTATGACATAAATTGTAGGAAATTTTCTCTACTATTATTTTGTATAGATGTTGTTTTTCTTGTAAAATGCGTCGGAAAGGAGTTATTATCAAAAAACTGCTTTTAGGCGCCATTTTTGCAATATGGCGGCGCGAGCGGCAAAGATACGAGGTGGCAAAGTTAAAATTCGGAAAGAGCACGTCAAAATCTATAAAATTACCAATTTTCAAAACTCCCGGAAAACTTTTCAGGTATCCTCTATTTTTTCGACCAAATGACTGTACTATTACTTTAGTTCACCTCTACAGATCAGGATTCAGTATTTTATTTATAATTTTAATTTTAGTTATATCTTAATCTGCTCTTCTTCGTTGAAGACTTGTTGGTTTCTTCAACGGAGAATATTTCCTCTTTATTTGAGATATTGTAAGGCTGTTTTGAGCATTTTATTGTTTTGGTTTCAAAACAATAAAATTCCAAAATATATTATTCTTGACCAATAAATACATATATTGTTGTTTTATGACTATTTTTCTTTTCGTGTGGTAACTATTTGTGCATTGGTGTACCTTCCTTCTTATTTCAGATCAACCTGGATTTTGACCAAAAACACAAGGAAAATTCTACAAATTTTTATACAAAGTGGCATCCGTTCATCAATAAAATTATTAGTATCAAATTTGATAGTTCCAGAGATGACACATTGGCAAGTTTATACGAAAATATAAGACAACAGCCTGATGATGGTAAGTAAATATTTTTTTACGAAAAGTAGTATAATATACCGCTACCAGTAAACAATGTTCCCAAAATACTGACAGTATTGCCACGTTGTATGGCAATGCTTATTCTTTGTGCAAATTAATACCAGCATTTTGGTTACATGATGATGGTAAGTAACATAATTTTATCTGCGTTTTAGGAAGTATATTGATAAGTACAGTGTGTTTGTTAATTTATTTAACAGTGTCCTTTTTATTGTTTCAGATCAAAAAGTTCCAGAACAAATTAAGCTGCTTTGTTGCTTAATTCCTCCAAAAGGGAGATTAAACAAAAGAACAAAATTTTCAACACTAGAATGCATTGAAAATTTCTATGTTGCTGTTGATGTAAGTTTACATAATTATATTTTCCTGACTACTCAGAAGGAGGGTAATAGATTCTTCTTAGTATAGAGAGTACATTATAATGAAATATCATTGAATTCGATTTGTATTGACATAAAAAATGATCGATTAAGCGTACAATATAATTTATTTAGTGTCTATAGCCAACTGTGATCATGATCACCAACTATTTAGTAGCATTATCTGTTTATAAATCCACTGCAATTCAATGCAATTTGTTTCAGAGCTTCGGAGACATAGACAAAACAATTGAAAATCTACAAGTTAAATCACGCATGCAAAAACAAACATTGCAACCATTTCTTATTAGCTGTGTGTCTCCTGGAACCGACAACCAGGGTCGTAAATATTATCTGGTCATCGACAAGGTGAAATACAGGTTTGATACTGCAACAAAGGCGTTCGACACGTTATTCAAAAGCTACCATACTCTCCACGCCACCTATCCAGCGGCTGCTGCGCATTTGTATTTGTTAATACAGCGATGTGTTTACGGAATTGAAACAAAGTATGATAATGTAGTGCCATACATTTCAGATATATTGTCCTTAGCTAAAATGTAGATTAAGTAAACCTTTATGCAACAGACTTCCAACATGCTAAAGTGTCTAGAGTGTGGCAATGTATATGACAATTTTCAAACTTATTTCGTCCATTTACGTTACGCTCATAATATAACTAATTATTTCTCGTGCCCTGACGAAAACTGTAATAGACTTTATCATTCTAAAAGTGTATTAAAAAAGCATATTATATCTTACCATAATGTACTTGATAAGGAAAATACTACTACTACTAGTAAGGTGCTAACTGAATGCTTTGATGCAGAAACTGTAAGGGTAGGGCAATGTGAAACAGAGACAGCATCTTATTGTGAGGATTCAAAACAACCACATGATGATAATATTTGTCCAGTAGTTTCAGATTTTGGTGAATATATATCAAAAGTGAATGATGCAGTTACAACATTTATGACAGAACTACATAATATATCCAGTTTGCCCAGAAACGTAATACAATCTATTGTTGAACTAGTATCAAATTTAATTTTATCAGAACCATTTTGCCTATTAAAAAAAACATTACAAGATTCAAATGTTAGTTTTCTGATGATATCAGCGCTGCAGGATGCATTTAATAATTTTAATACTGATTATAAAAGGACGACTTATTTAAAGAAACTAGACACCTTTGTTAAACCTGTTCCAAAAACAATTGGTGTCTCTCAAGATAGTAGACGTGAACAAGGAAATGTAATGATGGTTTTAAAAAACAGAATGTCGTATTTTATGCCTTTACGAGAATATCTGACAGTTTTTCTTGAAGTACCCGATGTATTAAAAACAATATTAAATTTTCAAAAAAATGTTACCGCAAATTCAAATGAACTGAGAAATATTGTAAACAGCACTTCTTGGAAAGAAACAATAAGTAATTGTGAAGAAAACATAATTCCCTTAACGGTTTATTATGACGACTTCGAGTCTGGTAACCCCTTAGGCAGCCATTCTGGCAGCCAAAAAATTGGTGCAGTTTATGTTACTATATCCTCTATTCCTCCCAATTATAGTAGTCGATTGGAATATATTTGGCCGGTTCTATTGTTTTATGCGCAAGATCGAGTAGAGTTTGGTAATGAACCTACATTTAGGCCTTTGCTTGAAGAGTTAAAGTTTTTGTACGAAACAGGAATTAGTGTAAAATGTGATAAGTCTTATAAAGCCACCGTAAAGTTTGCAATAGGAATAATATCTGGTGATAACTTAGGTCTGCACTCAATTTTAGGGTTCCATGAAAGTTTTTCTTCAAATAACTTTTGTCGTATTTGTACAACGCCCAAGACACAAACAAAAGTAGATACTAAAGAAAGACCTGAAAACATAAGAAGACAACATGACTACGACTTACATTGTGATAATGGAGTTGGTATTAAGCAAAAATGTATTTGGCATGATTTGAGTTATTTTCATGTTTATAAAAACTTTACATGTGATGTCATGCATGATTTGTGCGAAGGTATACTTCGATATGATATGTGTTTGATAATCAAACATTTTGTAGACTCCCAACGTTTTGAACTTGATAATTTGAATTCTAGACTACAATATTTTACGTATTCAAAAATGGAAAAAAATAAGCCTCCACCGGTCCTTAAACGACACTTGCTGAACAGCCAGATTATTTTCTCAGCTTCAGAAATGTTGTGTTTGGTTAGAAATTTTAGATATGTTGTAGGAGAATTCATTCCGGATAATGAGCCAGTTTGGTGCCTTTACTTGTCATTATTAGAAATAACAGAAATATTAACATCTCAGACTTTTACACCGCAGTTACTAGAGTACTTAAAAAACTTACTTGAAAGTTACATGGAAAATTTAATTGAAAAATTCAGTTGCTCTTTAAAACCAAAACATCACTTACTTCTTCACTACCCAAGAATTATTGAAAAGCTTGGCCCTCCTATACTTGCAAGTGCATTCAAGTTCGAAGCAAAACATAGAGAGCTCAAAAAAATTGCACAGTCGATGGCTAATCGCAAAAATTTGCCATTGACACTTGCAACTAGACATCAATTGACAATTTTTCAGAGATTGCGCACTGGACTTAAAGATCGGATTAATTATGGTAAAAAAAAAAAACATGATGATACGTCAAACTTATACGATAAAGATGCTTTTGATTGTATTGAATTTGTAGAAATAAATGGTTACAGCTATTCTAAAATTAATGTTGTAATGCGTGAGTTTGAGGAAGATATTCCAGTCTTTTACAAAATCAAACATGTGTTGATTAATAAATACGATCAAAAAGTTGTATTCGTAGGTACAGTTTTGGAAACACTAGGTTATTCTTCACATTACATAGCTTATCTTGTTAAGGAAACAAATGTTACAGAAATCGTTGACTTACATGATTGTTGTTGTGTGACGCCATATATAATTCATAAAGTGAATCAAAATATGTATGTAGGATGTTAATTTGGACGCATCATAGCTTTAAGAAAAATTAAAAAGTCTTCAGAATTTCTTCGCTTAATTAATTGATTAGGGTTAATTTCATTTCTGTAAAAGTCTGTTTCATATAGGTTTCATTATCTTTTTGTAATAAGAAAATAATAATTAACACCTATGTTCATACGTACCGTTGAACGCAGCTAACTCACCATTCTATTTTATTTAATAAAGTGAGTAATGTTGACAGGTTGTTGTGCTAGCAAACTAATTATTATTGTATCATTCATTTTATATCATTGTAAGATGTAATTGAGTATTAATAAAGATTTGTAAGTAGTGCTGTATAATCAAAGAGTAAGTAAAATCATAGCTTGGTTTTAGGGTTTTATAGGTATGTTTTTTTTTAATGGCGTCATCATGTCTGGTACTGAGGCTCGTACACGAAATCAGCGGCGGCGGCGGCGCGGGCAATTGCGCGGCGCCGCTTTACCCGTTCTCGAAATCAGTGGGCAGCGCTAGAGCGGCGTAGTGTTCTGTTACGAGAAATTACTACTAAGTCAATGTAGTCGCGCGGGCACCGCTCGTTTGCCACTCGCCGCTCGTACGCCGCTCGCCACACGGTCCCGCGCCGTCAGCGGCGCGTTCCAATGCATACATTTATATGAAACTGTTCTCGAAGGCAGCTTTGAGAACAGTTCCATATAAATGTATGCATTGGAACGCGCCGCTGCCCGCGCCGCCGCCGCCCGCGCCGCCGCCGCCGCCGCTGCTGACTTCGTGTACGAGGTCTGAGGGCCCCAAGGGGTGTTGATTGATTATAGCAGTGTCCCGGCATGATGGCTACCCTTAGTTATATAATTATGTATATTATTATGTGTATTGATATATCAAGACGGACTGAAGAAACAGTTCCGCAAGGCGGTAAAATGTATTCAGACTGAGTTACACATTTTGTCTGTTATTTACTGTTTATGGAAACTATAAAGATAGTTTTTAAGGTAGTATGTAAGGATGAAAGAGTAAAGGAGTTAAGTAAACTTCATCGTTCAATTTGAGAGAAAACTTTATTTTGTTTCTTTTCACAAACTAATTTGTTTTATTGTTACCAAATACTACTTACTTAATATTTTGTTGATTTAGAATTGAATTTAGAGCGTTTACGCGGCGCGGTATCACATAGTCCAAATTTTTGGAAACGAATAAACCGATTTTGATGAAACTTGATATGCATACTCATAATACTGAGATCTAAAAAGTTATTAGAAAACATATACCTAATATAAACGTACAAACATAAAATGTTTTCTACTAACTTTTTAGATCTCGCGCGTAAACGCTCTTAACCAGTTTTGTAAACAGAAGTAAAGAAGAAAAGTGGTTTTCGTAGGTACAGTTTTGGAAACACTAGGTTATTCTTCACTTAACATAGCTTGTTTTGTTAGTGAAGCAAATTAATGTTACAGAAATCGTTGCTTTACATGATTGTTGTTGTGAGACGCTAAATAGATTTAAAATGTAGCCTTGATTCAATGATGTCTTGTTAACATTTCAATATATTTATCTTTTTGTAATAAGAAAATAATAATAATCTAATAGTATCATTCATTTTATATTAATGTAAGATGTAATTGAGTAATAAGGTGGATGTTCCAGGGTAGCCCGCGACATTCAAATTTTCTTACGTTTTTACCGATTTGCAGACCAGTGCTAGGTTGTATGTTAGTGAAAATATGATTCGCGGCTGTAAGACGTATGCAGTTAAAGAATTATAATCATCAAAATCATCATTACAACCCTCCAAGTTCATGTAAGTTCTGTCAAGAATGAGTATTTCATCAAAAGGTCATTCTTGACAGTTACATGAACTTGGTGGGTTGTATTGATGATTATAATTCTGTAACTACATAGGTAGGTACGTCTTACAGCCGTGAATCAAATTTTCATCAACATACAACCTAGCACTGGCCTGCAAAAAAGGTACCTAAAAATAATTGAACTTTGCGGGCTACCCTGTAGCATCCACCTTAATAAATATTTGTAAGAACGGCTGTATAGTTAAAGAGTAAGGTATTAATCAAGGTACTTAGTACATTTGCCTTTTGTAGAACTTGCGATTTTAAATATTGTTTCAGTCACTAACTTAGTAATTACAATGGTTACAATTACCAATCATTCTAAAATAATGTATGTTGATATAAGATGAGTAATGTTGACAGGTTGTTGTGCTAGCAAACTAAATAAATTATATCATTCATTTTATATCATTGTAAGATGTAATTGAGTATTAATAAATATTTGTAAGTAGTGCTGTATAATCAAAGAGTAAAATCATAGCTTGGTTTTAGGGTTTTATAGGTATGTTTTTTTTTTAATGGCGTCATGTCTGGTACTGAGGGCCCCAAGGGGTGTTGATTGATTATTCATACTTACGGTTGAACGCAGCTAACTTACCATTCTATTTTATTGAATAATGTGAGTAATATGGACAGGTTGTTGTGCGAGCAAACTAATTAAATTGTATCATTCATTTTATATCATTGTAAGATGTAATTGAGTATTAAGGTGGATGCTCCAGGGTAGCCCGCGAAATTGAAATTTTCTTACGTTTTTTTGCAATTTGCAGGTCAGTGCTAAGTTGTATGTTTATGAAATTATGATTCGCTGCTATAAGACGTATGCAGTTACAGAATTATAATCATCAATAAAACCCTCGCAAGTTCATGTAATCATCATCAATTTCATCAACATACAACTTAGCACTGACCTGCAAATTGAAAAAAAACATTAGAAAATTTCTATTTCGCGGGCTACCCTGGAGCAACCTTTTGTAGAACTTGCGATTTTAAATATTGTTTCAGTACCTAACTAATCAATGGTTACAATTACCAATCATTCTAAAATATGTATGTAGATTTATGATGTTATTATAAGTCATTTTTATTATTTGAATAAAAGGTATAATAAAGTAATTTGTGGTTTCATTTTAAAGAATTGGATATTCTTAATTTGAATACCCGGATATTTCATAATAAAACCAGATTTACTTACCAAGAATAAATCTGGTTTTAGTATGAAACATCCGGATATTCCAATTAAGAATATCAACATATTCACCTCAAAACACTAAAATTCTTAGTTCAAATTTTACTCTTTCTTCCTTTAAATAAATAAAATACTTGAGCTAAGCAAATTATATTCTTTAGAGAACACACATAAGTTATTCAACTAAGATAAATCTGGTTTTAGTATGAAACATCCGGATTTTCCTATTAAGAATATCAACATTTTCACCTCAAAACACTAAAATTCTTAGTTCAAATTTTACTCTTTCTTCCTTTAAATAAATAAAATACTTGAGCTAAGCAAATTATATTCTTTAGAGAACACACAGAAGTTATTCAACTAAGATAAATCTGGTTTTAGTATGAAACATCCGGATATTCCAATTAAGAATATCAACATATTCACCTCAAAACACTAAAATTCTTAGTTCAAATTTCACTCTTTCTTCCTTTAAATAAATAAAATACTTGAGCTAAGCAAATTGTATTCTTTAGAGAACACACAGAAGTTTTTCAACTAAGATCAATCTGGTTTTAGTATGAAACATCCGGATATTCAAATTATGAATATCAACATATTCACCTCAAAAAACCAATATTCTTAGTTAAAATTTCACTATTTCTTCCTTTAAATAAATAAAATACTTGAGCTAAGCAAATTATATTCTTTATAGAACGCACATAAATTATTAAACCAAGATCAATCTGGTTTTAGTATGACACATCCGGATTTTCACATTTAATATCAACATATTCACCTCAAAAAACTAAAATTCTCAGTTCAAATTTCACTCTTTCTTCCTTTAAATAAATAAAATACTTGAGCTAAGCAAATGATATTCTTAAGAGAACGCACAGAAATTATTCAACAAAACTAGTCTGATTTTGGTACGAAACTTCCGGTTTTTCTAATTAAGAATTTTAATATTCACCTTAAAAAGCTGCATTCTTTGATGGGAATTTCATTATTTTTAACTGAAAACAAAAGAACTTCAATGCAAGAAAATCATATTCTCTGAATAAAAGATAAAATTGTTGTTAGAAGCACAATATATTTTCTATTGAAGACAGCATTCTCTTACTCGGACAAAAGAAAAACTAACATTAAATAATTAAATTTGATTCTGTTCAAGAAAATCAGATGTCTCAGAGGTCAAGAAATCTGCTCTTCTTCTTTATAGACTTCTTGGTTTCTTCAACGGAGAATATTTCCTCTTTATTTGAGATAATAAAAGGTTGTTTTGAGCATTTTATTGTTTTGATTTCAAAACAATAAAATTCTCAAAACAACCAAATATAGTTCTGCTTATATATGAAACAGTATTATTCTTGACCAATAAATATATTCTTGTTTTAAGACTATTTTTCTTTCCGTGTATTCAACTTGCATTTTAATTAGAAACCAGCACAGCGGAACACATTTAATAGGCTGCTAATTAATTTACACACAAGTGGGGAATATATAAGTAAAAATCCACAAGCAACAAAGTTTCTACAATACGTTACACACACAACAAAGAGAAAAACCAACGACAACAGAACAGTTAGTTAAACGTAATACGCTTATCGGCTTCCCGAGCATTTATTCAGCAGAAAAACGAGCGAACACAAAGTAATTTATTCAATAACAAACAGAGATTACAACAATCCAATTAAATCGCGACATTGACAACTAAATCCTATTAAGTAGCCCAAACGGCGCGCTTAATTGGCGGCCATTACACAAAATGCTCTATGGTCTGTCATCGCTGCACAAAATGGCGCGCGCGGGAAAATAAATACGTTTAGAGATGGATATTATATCTTCATTAACGTTCGGTAGCGAGCATTGATATGTCCGCAGGTGGGGGCTATTGAAATTGTTGTATTTTATCACCGGAGCGCCGCGGATAGGCATTCAGGGGATAGTCTTCGCCTTATTGCATTCTGTACGTATTGAGTCGTTGAAGGTCGAGGCAGAAAAAGGTTTTTTTTACTATTATGTTGGTGATGTTTATGATGATGATTGGTCTAGTAAGACACTAGTGTATTTTGTCTAAAAATATAATATAGGTATCTACAGATATTATCATTGTCTTTAAATCACTCACTAATTAATGTATCTTCTTCCTCCAGGATATATTTTCATCTCCTGTAACCATTTGGTCGATCGCCTTACCCAAACTCTAACACAATAAAACGTACGCTTTCTTCTGCGTTTTCTTCCCTTCTACTCGTATAATAATATATATATCGTCGATTGTTCTGTGTGTTCAGAGCGTCTCATCTAGTTTTTCCTCGCAATTGGTTGGTCAAGAGTTTTATAACTAAATGTTTTCGACTGCCTCGTTGGTGTACCTAGTGCTCACCAGCGCGACTGCTAGTACTCTTGCCCCTAGGTTCATTTCCCGGCCAGCGTTATTGGGTTTCTCCATAAGAAATGTCTCAGTTACAGCCAAGAAGCATGAATTTGTAGCCGGATGAAGGCAATAGGCTTGCTCCCTTGTACATGGGACTTAAACATAACTGGCGAAATGTGGGTGAGCCTCTAACCACAGATTACTCTAACTCCTCGGGGATTACTGGCATAATGTTGTGTTTATGTAACTAAACCTTACAAACTTAATTTTGTAATTACAATAATCACATATTTAAATCCAACATTTTGTATGTTAATAGAGGTGCAATGTTAATAATAAGTTCATTCAAATGCTCTTCAAAGGAAATCGAAAAATTAACATGCGAATTGTTTTTATTACATATTAAACAATACAATGAAGTCTGGAAGGTTAATTCATATTCATTATCATTTAATGATTAGGTAAGTAATTAAATAGACCCAACACAACACCGACAAAAGGGATAGAGAACTATCTACGTCACCACAACCGACGTCAACTGCAAATCCAAAAGGGCAACAAAAGGTAAGTTCTATTATAACTCGAGAATTGATGGCAAGGAATATTATGAACTAGCTGATGCCGGCTTCGCCCGCGTGGATGTCGGTTATCGCAACAAATTATATAATAAACCCTTCCTCGAAAACCGCTATATCCATTGGTGAAAACAGTATGAAAACAGTGCAGTAGTTCTTGAGTTTATCGCGGACAGACAGACAGACGCGGCAGAGGAGTTTGTTTTATAAAATGTCGTGATTGCTACTACATACTACAAGATACTATACGAAAGTACCATAGCGGAAAAATAAATAAAATTGCTACCCATCATCATACAGGAAGAAATAGAATTCGCTATAGAAACCCAAAGAGATGATTAAACTCCAGGAGCCGACGGAGGAAGCAACAAAGTACTAAAACAAGTGAAACAGACAATAACTCCTATTCTCAAATAAATCTTTAATGACATGATCAATACAGAAACGATTCCGCAACAATCGACTAAATCTAACAAAATCCTTCTATACAAAAAAAATTATTGCTTCTATACAAAGAAAGTGCGTGTCAGAGACATAAATATCAACGTGGAATTAATCTTCTTCATAAAATAATGTTGTTTTCACATTAACTGCAAAAAACTCATAAGCTTTATCAAAAAACTACACCAGCAGTCACAAAACACAAATAAAACCACGTCACTTCCACAAAATCCGACATTCACCATTGAAACTTAATTAAAATTTGAATTAATCGATTGATTTCACCGTTAATAGGCCCTTTAGCGGCCGGAAGTGAGACAATAGACCCGGCCATAGTGTGATTATACAGTCCACTGAATCGATGTTTTAATATTCAAATCGATTGGACCGATTCAGCATGTGATGTTATCCAGCTAATGACACCGCTGGTGGTTTAATGAATGGTGATAATGATAACAGAGCGGTAATGTATGGAAATTAATACTATTGTTTGTTGTGGTGGTTTTTCAGAAATTCCTTATTATGAGGATGAGCTCCTTAAGTTATAAGTTTAGCTACACGAAAATTGACAAATGCTTGCACTAACTAGAAAAGTCTACTCAAATCGGTGTGGTTCTTTTTTCAAAAGACTATCTCAGACACTAACCTGCATCCTTACGTGAGATGACCATAAATTAATTTTATTATTATTATTTTTCTTTAATGTATGATTATTTGGCGTATGCTTGTTGAAATGGATAATGTTTTGTGTTCTTATTTTTTATTCAAAACCTGACATGTATTTTTTTATAATTATTAATAAATTAATTAAACTAAAAAACACCTAAATCAATTCCTGCCATTTAATTTTTTTGCACTATAATTGTCCCAGACAGACCCTGAGATCTGACAACACAGCCCCGACACCTACTTGTCAACCATACTATTCGTGGACTCTCAAAACCAGGCACCAAGGTGGTCTTCAAGACTTCCGTACCCAACAACCGCACTTTACCACCAAAACAGCAACGTTACCGAATAACGAGCATTTTCGCTAATAACCAACACACAGCACTTAAACTTTCAAAAGCTCTTCCTGTGCAAATACGGCCGTAGTAATTTTAACCGACAGAATAACTGTGTCAGCCATAACTGACGTTTTGCACGGTCGATGCGTAGTTTAACCGTAGTTAAACTAACGGTCGAATTTCACACCGAATGGTGACTAGGAAACGGAAATTGATGTGGAACTCTGTCGTGTTCAGGCTGTTACACTGAGAAAAATAAATGATATTATGTATCAAGAATGTGTCTCCGTCATTCATGTAACTTATTTATATAGGAACGCACAAAGGTGTACGATTACAGAAATAAAGTACATTGAGTTGTCCGTAGTAAGATTACTTTATGGATGTCGCTATGATTTTTGTAGACTTTATTAAGAACTTGTTTACTTTTTTGGCCAGTCGCAAACCGTAAATAAGTAAAAAATAGTCGCTTTATAAATTTTCTTGATTAGTTTGAATAAATAACTAGACTGATATTAACTTGCCCTTTAAACAAAGCGATTAAGTCTCTTGTTTATGCTAACTATGGCAGTTGTTGCGTTTAAAGCACTTGACCAATGTTTAAAAGTCACTTGATTGATTTCAACATCTTCGCTGATAGATTAAATCATTAAAATTGTAAGTTTTAAAATGAAATATACTTATGACGATAGGCGATTTATTTGATAGTATCATGTCATATGATAAATTTTATAATGACAATTAATTGATTGATGTAAGTACGTTTTTGTATAGATCACGTAGCTTATTAAAGTTAAGTAATTAAAAGTGTTGATCTGAATTAAGTACTTCTTTGTTGTGCTTAAGTTGTATGTTTGTTGCTATTAAGTTGTATGTTTGTTGCTATTAAGTTGTGTGTTTGTTGCTAATAAGTTGTATGTTTGTTGCTATTAAGTTGTATGTTTGTTGATATTAAGTTGTGTGTTTGTTGCTATTAAGTTGTATGTTTGTTGCTAATAAGTTGTATGTTTGTTGCTATTAAGTTGTATGTTTGTTGATATTAAGTTGTGTGTTTGTTGCTATTAAGTTGTATGTTTGTTGCTATTAAGTTGTATGTTTGTTGCTATTAAGTTGTATGTTTGTTGCTATTAAGTTGTGTGTTTGTTGCTAATAAGTTGTATGTTTGTTGCTATTAAGTTGTATGTTTTTAGCTATTGAGTTGTTTGTTTAGGCTCAATTTACACCGCCGCGGAATGGAAGCGAAGCGACTTTTTACAACGAAATTCTACATAACATAATGAACTTTATGTCAATTGGTTAACGTACAAATTACGTACGTTACACAAGGTTCATTTTGCTATAAACAAATTCGTTGCAAAAATTCGATTCGATTTCGGTGTAAATTGAGCCTAAACAAACAACTCAAAAGCAACAAACAAACAACTTAATAGTAACAGAAGACATACAAATTAAACGCAAAAAAACAAACAATAGCAACAAACGTACAACTTAAACGTAATAAAGATAATTTGAAATATTCATAAGTGTTACTGAAATAAAATAATCAAGTAATTTGACTCATTTATTTTTATTCAAAACAGCAAGTTAAATAATCAACATAAATGAACGAAATTGTTATAACATAAGAATAAACGGGTGTCAGGGACGGCCTTCCGAAAACTTCGCAGAGTGATCGGTCCATGAAACTAAACAAATTTTCACAATTTTTTTTATCAGGAAACGTCAAAAATATTTTGACTTCTAATTTAGTTCCTGTATAGGAAATGCTGATTGATTCTCTGGAAGGTACAAATTTTTAGTCTTTAACTGAGTTTTTGTGAAAGTTTAGTTTCATGAACTGATGCTGTTGATCATGCATTCGGAGTTTTTTAAAGACAGTGCTGAAAAAGACCCTGTTTGTACTCTTTCCCAGATTCCCCGGAAATTAATAAAAAATTTAAAAAATTAACATTTGCTATTCTAAATTAACACGTTATTTTAAATAATGACAGATTATTTTCTTCCTCTTTCTTTTCCTTCCTTTTTTTCTTAGCTGCTGGTGGAGAAGATTCTGTCCCAGAACTAGTAGGCAGCGCCACAATACTTGGCGTTATAAGTTCCGTTAGGGATAATATAGCTGCAAGGTTTCTATTTTCTTCAGTGTCACCTGAAAAAAGAAACATTTTATATTAATATATATTACACACACATGTCTGTATGGTGTCGGACGTAAAGAATAGTACCATCCCATATCTTCCCGTGGGTGTCGTAAGAGGCGACTAAGGGACTTCCCAGAGAATGGGCAACTGCAGCGTTCTCTGAGCTTTTGTAACAACCGCACTGCGATCGCCAACCCGCCTGCCAAGCGTGGCGATTATAGCAAAAACCCTCCTTTGGGGGAGACCCATGTCTAGCAGTGGACGTCTTTCGGCTGAAATGATGATGATATTACACATACACACACTCACTCGCACACACACACACAGACACACTCATGTGAGCTTGCAAGCCCTGCTGTCAGAGGTTAGTGTAACGACCAATGTCAGAAACAGTGACCCAGACCGATGCTACTCGTATAACTCAGTTCACTTGACTCGTAACGAAAATTAGCACTTTTAAGCATAATAACTCACAAACGGTTTACTAAATGAAAAAACGGTCTACTGTGACCCCCAGTATTATTGAAAGACCTATCCAACAATACCCCACACGATAGGGAACGCAACACAAATTATCATCTCCACCTTACACGTAGGGGAGGAACCTCAAAAAAATGTTTTTTCACGATTTTATTCTACCAATTTGTCGGCGTAATTAATTTGTATACTCATGCCAAATTACAACTTTCTAGTACCAATAGTTTTTGAGCTAGACCGCGGACGAACAGACAGACAGACATGGTTGACTACGGACTCTAAAAAAGACGCTGGGTTGCAGATGCTAAGACAAACTTTAGAGGCTGCACTTATAATTCCCCTTTTTTTTCCAAAATTAAATTTTAGATTTGTGTCCCCGGTGGGAATCGAACCCACTACATGCGGGCGAATCAGAAACGTTGGCTCTATAACTAGCTTTCCGCCCCGCGGTTTCGCCTGTTGTAAATTAGATATACCTACTCATAGGAATTAATTTTACATTTTCCCATGGTAAAGACAGTCTATGTTTGACCACGGGTCTTTCTTCAGCTATCTCAATTCATTTCATCAAAATCGGTGCAGCGGTTTAATCGTGAAACCTTATCAGACAGACAGACTTTCGCAATTATAATTATTACCTAAGGGTGTTAAGCTTATATATAAGAGTTGACACTTACCATCTGCCAGCTTCTTGATATCATCACAGTAGGTAGCTGTCTTTCGAGTTCTTCTTCTTCAATAGTTCAATCAATCTTATTTTTATAGAAGGAAAATTTAAGTACAAATTGTTGGCGTGATTAGGATAAGACTGGTCAAAATCCTCCACGAGCTGAAACAATAAAGTATTTGAAATTTTAATATCCAAATGTTTCACAGCAACTTATCCCTCTCCTTCCAAGTGACATGAAATACAAATTTTAAAATAAAAAAATATACACAGAAAAATAGAAAAATTAATATGAAAAATCCACCGAATTTTTTTAACTGACGGAGGCGCCTCTTAGCATAGGGAATGTAAACAAAGATAAATGTAATTTTAAAATAAGGAAGGAACTAAAGTTATTTTATATTGTTCGACTTCTTAACTTGCCAAACAGAGAGAAACCGCTTACTGAACGAGTGATGCAGTGAATGTGGCAAGCAAAGTAGGTCCTACACAAGAATTTGAGCATCTTATAACCATTAGTAGGTAGTTAAGTAGGTACAATTGGATTGATTGTGCGAACACTAGCAATAAAAACACTTTTAATACTTTTATTGGTTAAGTATTGATTGCTTGAAAGGTAGACTGAACTGAAACACTGACTTTACGACGATCGATCAATTTTGAAATTTAAACTAAGAAGATTTATAGACTAGCTAATAATTCCAGCCAGTGGAGCGTAAACCACGGGGTTACAATCCACAGTACCTACCTACCATTCCAGAATTTCCAGAAAAATCTCGCACTGCGCCCTTACCAGTTCCCGCCAGTAGGTATTTTATTATTCTTACGAAATTGTGATTGGTCTAAAGAGAAACTAGGCAGTACCTAATGGCAAGTAATGTGGAAAGTAGATGCAAAATACTTACTGGTGAAAATGGGTTTTAAATCCGAGAGGCCCCACGCCTCTAGTAAGTCGCCAGCTTCCTCCATCAAACACTATTCACTTGCCGCCACGACTTGATACCCGGACCACTTTAAATAATAATATACTAATGGCAAATTATCAGAAATTTTATTTAAATTAACACGGGACAATTGCAAAATATCAAGAAAGAAAATAACAAGTTTCGACACGAGCGAAAAACGGTTAAACAGACGCGCGCGCTCGAGTCGCGCCACGCCACACAGAAAACATCGACTGATTGAAAAAATTAAGACGAAGTTACCATTTTAAATTAATTATTAATTTAAAAAAGTTAATTGATTTCTCATATTATTTTCCGAACATTATTTATATGAAGACATTTATAAATGTAATAAAGATATTTTATTAATGTTGCTAATCAAGTACTTAGTAGGATTTATCATGAACTACATTTACATCAATAACGTAGCTCTTTATCTGAAATAAATGCAAATGATTAAAATACCCCAATCATTTTATCTTATTAGAATAAATAATGGTTTATGACGTCACCAAAATTAAATAAGAAATTTTGTTGTTTTAAATATATTTCACTTTATAAGCGTACAGTCATTTAAATTTGATTTTCACAATCAATTGTGGTTTGTTGTTTCAAAATGATTAATGATTCATTTAATCGTTTTTTACTCAATCAAGCAAAATTTCAACTTGATAGGAGACCAGTTTTCTCAGTGTAGAGTTGTTTTGTACTACGGATTTTACGGGTGTAGTAGGTGCAATATTGCAATCTACTACAATTTGAGTTCAATTCCCAAGTCGGGCGCAGTGTTATAGGGTTTTTCATCAGGAATGTCGGTAGCCTTTTTTTTTTATTGGATACCATCGTGGGTACCATCAAATGACTCCTCCCGCTCTGGGCGGAGCGGTATAGTGCCATATTTCTACTGACTAAAAACCACCCATATTCCTCCTTAGCCCTTTGTGTCCGAGGCCGCGGTATCTCTTTCGAACAACCCGCAGAATGTCGGTAGCCATTGGAGTCCAATTTCATGCCTGGTTGACGGTAATAAGCTCGCCCCGTAAAACAGGGGATCTAAACGTTACTGGCAAAATGTAGGTGATAGTCTTAGATGTACAAATGGCTTACTCCTCGGTCACTATAGGCGATGTTACGTTATGACGTAGCCATCACTTGCAAACTCGACTGCGCTAATTTTCCTTGACGATTATGTACTTTTGATTTCATAATCACTGACATCATTCAGGATCTATATGATTGTGCAAGTACTCGTACCTACTGTGAATTACTTGTAAATCTCCTATTATATATGTACTACTACATCTTCTGCATCATGATCAGTAAGTAGGTTTAATTAGTAGATTCAGATTTAAGCGAAGCGATAGGATCTTGGCCCCTACATTATGCTTATAAGGAGTTTTCCTCACTTTATCTCACCTACCTAAAATGGTAGTATTATTAACTTGTTAATGAGTTACTTACAGTTGCTTCATTAGCGATCATTAGTTTTGTTTGAGTTTGTTTCGTTCTTTATTAATGTACCTTCTCGCCTACTTCTAACCAAGTCTGAAACAAACATTTTCAATTCAATTCAATTCTCAATGTTATAGTTGCATACAACGAACTTGAATACAAAATTTTATCCCCTACTTGACCCCTTTAGATGGCAAATTTTCAAAAATCGTTAACTAATACTCAACTTTGTATAAAAGATACTCCTGAGTCAAAATGTATGCTTCTAGTTTTCAGCCGTTTAGGTTCTCCAATCCATTATTATCTGACAGTGAATCAAGCTAATATTTTTATATAAGTAAATTGAAAGTCGTTACAGGTAGGTAGTCAGTGGCACATAAAGAAAAAAGAAAGAAAACAGATTTATTCAGCACATGTCACAAGTGCACCCAACAAGCTACAAAGTAAAAAGAACCTAAAAAATAACAAAAAAAAGGAGTGTGCATCTCACGGATGCGCCAAATAGCTCAGCAAACTGCCGAGCAGCTAGTGCCCGACGTTGGTTTTCAACTGGCCCTGGTTTTCATAAGTCGGGCAACTATTCTTACCAAGAAGTACAATACTACCCTCTACTAACTGTGTTGTGGAGGTCAGTTAGGCAGTTGCTTCATGTATAATACTGGTATTCAGCTCCATGCTATAAGACTGGAAGCCGACCCCAATAGCACTGTAAAAAGGCTTGACAGATAATGATTTAAATAGATTCATAAGCCTATGAAGTGTTTTCTAAGATTCCTTTTCTTTCTTCAGCAGGTGCTCCCAGTGGTCCTCCCGTGGTTCGATGCCAGCTTCGGAAGCACAAGCCGAACCGCAAGCCTCGGACGCCCTTCACCACGCAGCAACTCTTGGCTTTGGAGAAGAAGTTCAGAGACAAACAGTATCTGAGCATCGCGGAGAGGGCAGAGTTCTCTTCTTCGCTTAGACTAACTGAGACACAGGTGAGGGTTGAATTTATACTGATATGACCGACATCCCTTGTTAATAAAAAATGGTTTATGTCCCGTAATGGAGGATGGAACCATGGATATTTCCCGCTCTGCTTCATAGGAAAGGACCACATCGACCTGTGTCTCTTTGAGGTTTATGTGATAGTTAATATTATATATCGATTTTGGTGAACATCCAAATAGGAATAAGTGGGAAAAGGGAAGGAAGACCTTTGCCCTGCAGTGGGACACAAATGGCTAATATAATTATAATAAATATCGAGTTATAATTTGAATATAAGTGATCTTCATAATATTGATGATTGACGTGCACCTTTTTGTCGACGTTTTACAAGTGCCCATGTGGGCCTATGTGAAATAATCTAAGTACTTTGATTTTGACGAGTATTCGAAAAATAGGCCATCACCAAGCATACCCAAATTGTTCAAATTGTTTTAATGGTGTTTTGAGGTTCATGTTAGGCGATCCCTTTTATTAATCGTCAAGGTAGTGACAAAATCGAGTACCAACCAATTAGTAGATAACCATCTGTGACGTCCGTTGCCCCAACTAGCAACATTACATAATCCAACTGATGAACCAGAAATCTCTCAGTTAGATACAAAACAAATCAGCTGCTAACAGAACTCTTTAATTCCAGGTAAAAATATGGTTCCAAAATCGGCGCGCGAAAGCGAAACGATTGCAAGAAGCTGAGATAGAAAAACTAAGGCTATCCGCGCGGCCGCTCCTCCCGCCTTCCTTCGCGTTATTCGGCGGAGGGGGGCCTCCGCTGTTCGCAGCAATGGCAGCTGCCTCCAGACCCCAGCTAAGCTTCCTCGGGGGTCCACCAAGCCACCAACACGCAATAAACATGAATATACTAAATTCTCTCCAGCCACATTGACGAATGGATCACGCGGCAACGCGTGAAACGAACGATCAGCCGCCATCTTGAATCGGTGTGTTCGAAATTTAAATTGAAAGGGTCCCTATTCTGGTAGAAGTGCAGTGTTTTGTTTATTGCTGTGAATTTTTAATCGCTCATTGTAATGAAAGGCTTACTTCGCGCTCTTGCTCGATTTCTACAAATTGAATCGGTATTTTTATTCAAAGTTATAATTTGCATCTCTACGATTAGGTATCTAATTGATAAATCACCGTTAATGTAGTGATGCAAAATATGTTTGTATGCTTTTTCTACAAGATTTTCCGATTATACTTTCGCGTACAGTGTAAAGGCAAAATAGTATCTACCTACGCCTAGACATTTCTAGATTTGATAAACGTCGCGACGTTACACGTAGTGGAATTATGAGAATAGGGACCAAAAACACTGGTGTTCGAGAATTCAAAGTTTGAAAAGTGAAAGACAATGTATAAAAAGAAATGTGTTCCAATTTCAAAATAAACTCTGTTCGTTTTGTGAGTTCCCAGAACTTAGGGTGTGGACACAATAATGAAAATAATTTCTGAAGTTTTAGATATTACGCGATGATATTATTATAACTGTATTAAAACTGTTAAAAAATACATATTAACTTTGTGTGTATAAACTCTTTATAGACCTTTTTGTTAGTCATATACACGAAATGAAAAACTCTCTATAAGTGCAATTTCTCAAAATAATGATAATATTTAGCGCTGGATAGAAATTGTAAATAAGTTTAAGTTTATATTAAAAGAATAAATAATGTTTATTTCGTAATTTACGGAATGTTTTTAATCTGTTCTGAAGAAATTCAGCACATTCTTACCTAGTTTATATACTTACCTTCAAATCAGCTTCAAACCACTGTCTAATAATAGTAGTTATAATTGTTTGCCAATGTCGCCCAATTCTGATTAAAGAATGATTCTGTTAATTCTTTAATATCCATTTTTTTATAACTCAGATGTACCTACTGAAAGCAATCACGTTATTCAGTTAAGACTTCCTTTCTTCGCCATCAATTTGTGTTAATTGCAACTATTAATAAGGAGAGGGTTTTTTTTCTAAAAAAATTAAAGAAAAATCCTTTTATAGGTCTGTCCATGTACATGCACATCAAGCTACCCGAAACTAATAACAATTTTTTCCAACCAATCTTGAATATTTAACACCTTAGTGATAAAGTTGACAATCTATTAAAGAAATTTGACAGATTGTAATAGCTAGCTTGATATGCTGTAGTTCGTACTTCCTTCCTAGTGGACTATCTATTCCTTCTAATTCTACCTCTTTGCTTTTACATTTAATTCTTCCACATGCCATTTAATTAAAATATTTGGGCCGACATTTTCCTATAACTAAACGGAATGTAAGCTATACGGTATCTGTACTTAACTATGTTTAAATAAACTTACTGATGTGCAAATAGTTATGTAAATAATATTTAAATAAATTATTGTATACGTAAGATCGAGTACATAATATGTATTACTTAAGTATATTTCTAAAGCATTAGATTTTTTAAAACAAATCACTGATCATAGATTTTGTGAACATGACTTTTAGAGGATTTTTATTGGAAATTACATAAAAATAACCAGTATATTGTATTATAAATTAAACCTACCTTTTGACTTTCATATGAGCTACCTATTCTAACTTTTATTAGTTTATAAAGAGGTACAAAAGTTACAATCCTTACCCAAATTAAAAAAATATATATAGGTATATATTCACAATGGCAATATGGCCTCTATTTTGGCGCGAACATGTCATTTCCAATATAAAAGCTCGAAACAACTACTAGTTATAGCTATAGTTTTATTACAATAAGTACTAAGACTTGAAAAAGTTAAGTTTAATCACTTTTGTGTCATATTAATTAAAAATCATACTTATTTATTACTTTGTTAATTTGACGAGTGAATTTGTTAGGAGCAACGATGCAAATACGTTCTAATATTGACAGAATATAGGCCAAGTCGTTGCATAAGTTTATGTATTGTTGAACGTAATCATAGCACTTTTGACGCAAAACTCACCCATCTGCATCATAATTTTTACAAACAATTTCTAAAACAACACCAACAGCGTCCTCCTGTAAAAGTCATTTCTTCTGTCAAAAACGTACGCCAAAAGAACTATTTACTATTTCTCAACGGTTCAATATAGAATCATGATACACATGTACCTATAATATTTTGTAAGAAAATCGTTGCTCATAACAACAAAAATGTTACTTAAATTCTGTACAAAAATGGTAAAAGTAATAGATAATCGGATTTGATTTGAATCTATGTTAATAATAATCGCCTTTAATAGAACCCTAAACATAGTAGTGGACTATGGAATATTTGTAAATTATTGATTAAATTATAAATTCGATAATAGTACCTACAACCATGTGGTTTTATTCATACTTATAACTCCTGCCATAAATATTAATAACGTGGTAGAGTTCCAGGGTAGCTCGCGAAGTTCGAGTGTTTGTTTTCTAGGCTTTTGCAACTGGTGGGTCAAATTCGAGACCGTAACAAGTATAGCTTTACAAAGTTATAATCATTAAAATCATCGATATAACCCCTTTAAGTTAATTTAGCTGCGTGTCGCGGGTTCGATCCCTGCACGGAACTAATATTTGTATGGCCTACAGATAGTTGTTTCGGGTTTGGGTATTTGTGTATGTTAGTTTATATGTTTGTGAACGCACCCACGATACAGGAGAATTTCCTAGTGTGGGGCAACGTTTTTATAAAAAAAAAAAACCTATTGAATGACATGAACTTCCATACGTGTTACGGACACGAATTATATTTTGTATAGGTAACATACGACTGCGACGGCCTGACACTACAAATGAATACCAAAAAAAAAACCTAAGAAAATATGCATTTCGTGGGTTACCCTAGCGCTTCCACCTTATCTTATTATAGTTCCTTACTGTTTATTTAGCAAGAAAAAAGAAATTGCAGTGCGTTTATTTATTAATGCAGTGTTCTTGTGGCTCACCTTTGCGAATAAATATCGATTTTATCGTCTCTATTAATAATTGCTTAAATATCAAAAGTCCATTGTAGTATCTACCTATTTTAATATTATTCCTATATTCAATCATAAATATCGTTAAAAAATAGCCAGCGTCCGCCATTAATCGCAGGAGTCGTTACAAAAAATAATGCGGCCCCACCTTTATCAGCGACCATAATCAAAAACAGTTTTTCAACCATAAACAACACAGATAAAATACTCGTCAAATCTATCACAATTTACCATAAACTACTCGCGTTTCTACTCGATTGAAAGTCTATGAAGACATCGACCATAAAGTCTATCAAGGAGTCCGTATATGTCTTGTTATGGGGTAGGGACGCCATAACTTCCTGTTCCACTCACTAATTGGTGTCTTTGGCTAAAAACTTGCTGCGCCATAATGAATGATAATACTTTTAAATGCAGAGATTCGTATGCCGCGTCGGTTACTGAACGCGCTTGGAGACATTAATTACTCATTAAAATTTGTGAACTAGTTGATTCCTCGGGTTTGGGTGAGGTTCTACGAAAGACTTAATTAATGTACGAAATCCAGAAAAAAGTTTTTACTCTTTTAACTTTTTGAGTGACATTGCGCGCAGAACGGATGGCTGGAGTGGCGACCGCGAACCGGAAGACGTTGCGTTGGAAGGCCTCCTATTAGGTGGACCGATGACCTGGTGAAGGTTGGGGGGATACGCTGGATGCGAGACGCATGGGACCGGTCAATGTGGCGACACTTGGGGGTGGCCTATGTCCAGCAGTGGACGTTTTTTCGGCTGAAATAATGTTTTATGATGAAGTTTTTGAGTACTGCAAGCAGTTTAATATTTCGTGTGCACCTTACAATACCTACAAAAAAAAAATGAAGCTTTTATAAAACACCATTATGAGCAAATCACTTTGATTAGGGTTGCATGACAAAATGACAATCAGTAGTTGAAATGAGCATAAATTACCTTATATGATGATTTACAGAATAAATTAGCCGTGTATTATATTGGTATAAATTCTCTCTGTTCAACAAAATATTAACTTTCCTATGCCTTTCTAGTTAACAGTGCAGTCTTTAAAGTATCGAATGTCACTATCAATTCCGCTATAGTAAGCCCTCAATCAAATGTACACCCAGTATACGCTAATCTCTCATTGCACAGGAAGCTCGTACAAAGCCAGGTCAGGTTATACTGGAAATGAATAGCTTGATTTGTCTCCGAGCGTACGGATCGCAGCAGGCTGTGGCCTTCTGTAGTTTCTGCCTATCTCAATACAACATTACCACGTACAGACTATAGACGCTAGCATCAAGCTACTACAATATGGCACTAAAACTCTTGAATAGATTTTAAACTTTATGCTGAAGGTAAATGGCTTCCAGCCATCCTAGGCGCGGGCCTGTGGACGGTGAGTAATGGTGCTCACCGTCCGTCCGTCGTAAACGACGACAGGCCGTTTCGACGGCGCGTATGTTCCACGCACGCGCTTCAATGAAATGTCAGCAACATTGCAGTGGCCCCAACAGCCAGAGCGTGGGGGTCATTTGATGGTTTCCCAGCCTAAACACAAACAGACAACCAAACCAACTCTACCTATTATATGAACATTTAAGAACCTTAGCATCTACTTAGACCCCTTCCAGAGAGTACCAACAAAAAACTTTACCTCAGCGTAACATACAACAGTTTTACTACAAGTATATAAATATATTTACAAAAATGGCCGTTACTGCGGCCTAGTAATTTATTGTAATTGGCCGGTTTATTCGTAATGACGCCCGTTCTACTAACTTATGAGGAACTTGGCCAGTGTAAGTTGAGTCGTGGGACAACCCTTTGGCGCTAATTTCTTTGCTTCGATTGGACCTTTCGTATTAACTTGAAAGAGAATAGGTAACTAAGAAATAATAGTCTTATTGAAAGACAGTTAAAGGTAGACCGGATATCTTATATTTTAAGGTGGGTATCATTAACATAGCACTCGGAACAGCATCCTGAAAAAGATTGTCATCCTGAAAATGATTGTTGGCAGAGTGGACTGCCCCATCCAAAGACACTGGGTAAAATTAGGTATAGGTTTATGTTAAATAGAAATAAGTACTAACAACACTAACATAGTATGTAAGCACAGTCTGTTACTAACCACTAACTACGTATGGACTGCTTAGGTCTAAAATAAAGATATATAATTATATATTTTTTTTATACCCTTTTCTCTACTATATGTTGAGGTCAGCCACCAGTGTAACAGGATGCAGCTGAATACTAGTATTTTACATGGAGCGAGTGATTGCTTGACCTCCACAACCCAGTACTGGATATTATGATACCCCTTGGTAAGACTGGTTGTCAGACTTTCGGGCCATCACTGTTACAACTGTCAAAAATCAAAAGTCATATATTCAAACTAGGCTGATAAAAATTGGTCCAGCCGTTTCGGAGATAAACTGGAACAAACAGACAGACCGACAGAGAGACAGACAAAAATGAAAAAGGACGGATTTATAAGTTGCGTATATACTTAAATATACGCTAAATTTTGAAATTAGAAACAGACACTTCAATTTTATTTATTCCCTCATCAATACAAGATGAGGGATTAATTCCCTGTTTATATACACTTAACCTCACATAGATCTTTTAAAAATGGCCGATGTTTTATTAAATGAATTGGTAAATACGTCACTACTAGACTGTTTATGGACACCACTTGTTATTTCTTTCGTTTTATAAGGATAACTACTTAGGCTGTGTGCATACCTGAGTTAACTATGCATTTAGAGGAATTATAGCTCTTTGTAAAAAAGGACGCCACGCAAGTCAAAAGTGCATTAAAAATATGTTTTTACTCAAGCAAGAAATGACTGTTACCATTGTAAAATCAAGAGTTTGTGGTAGGCGCTGAGAGGTCACTATGTCAATCTGATTTCTTTTTTAGTTGGTCCCAATACTGGGAAAAGGCCTCCCACATTTCCCAAAAGGTGTCACTTGGGGTCTGTGAACGAGTTATAGAACGAAGTATACTGGGTGTCAAACTTACTTCGCTCCAGAAATAATTAACTAATAACGATACATAAGTATTTTTGTCATCAATTTTTAGGAGACTATGATTTCATTTGCTTTTTTTCCGCGGTTTGATTTCGCGAGATTGAAGAAGAAGCAAAGGTATGAAGCCGCTAAACACCCTCATAGGAAAAATATCAAATATTTTTTGATTAAGAACACAAATAAATGTTTACTTGTTCATAAAAGTAAATAATTGTTTAAAATAATCATGTTTATTTAAGTTTAGTATAGTATTCTTTTTACAAACACAATTTAATATTCAAAAAATATTTATGCTGTTATCAAAATGACGAAATTAAAAAAAACACCGCTGACTCTATAGTCGGTGGTAATTTTTTTTTAAATTTCCTATGTTACATTATATAAGGTATAGTTATCTGTGGTAATTTTCTTTCCCGCCCTTGGTAGTGGAAAAATAAGATTACCGCACGCGTGCGAAATATGTTGCATTTCGAACCTAATCGTAGTGCAATAAGAGCTCGTTTTCGAGGAAGTGTATTGAAAAAAATATTTTGACTCTTGTGTGCGTACAGCCTTAGCTTCTTACCTCCTTATATAACGGTCTGTGGTAGTTTTTACGCGTTCATCAATGTATTTTACATTAAAGTACGCAGTTAAGTAAATATTTATTGGTCTGTGTAGCGTTATTGTATGTCATTATACAATTAAGTGGTTGTTGAGATGTTGTCATTAACGGGACAGTAATAATCTGGGTTATTAATTAAATACACCTCTGCCTTGCCTTACCCTTTGGTGAAACAGTCGTGATGTTATAATCGTATTGTTAGCGAAGTGTTTTAACGTCATTTACAGATATAAGTTCCTATACTGACAGTGGATTTAAAGATCATATTAAGCGAGGATTATGGGTTGTTCCCATTTCCATATTTTCAAGAAAATAAGAATCTCATACATGAATTCCCAAGTAACTCCAAGGAACTATTATTGATTAAAATATATCGTGAGCACCGAGAATGCCTGGAACAGCTACTGGTCGATGAAATTTTTAATGAAGGGATCTCTCCCTCTTTCACTTAAACGAAAGCTCATGGACATGTGCATTCTCCCCACCCTCAACTATGGAGCGCAAACATGGTCGCTTACAAAACGTCAGAAGTCCGCACTTGGGGTCTCCCAACGAGCTAGAACGAAGTATACTGGGTGTCAAACTTATGGACCGCATCAGAAACACTATACTTCGCTCCAAAACCCAAATAGCTGATACTGGCCTAACAGCTGCTAGGTTACATTGGAACTGGTCTGGGCACATCTGGCGCATGTCGGAGGAGCAGTGGGCAGAAATGACCACTCAGTGGATACCACAGAGCAGGAAACGACAACGCGGCAGGCCCAAAAGAAGATGGCGGGATGAGCTGGACTCTTTCTCTGAGGACTTTCGCACTAGATCGCGAAAAGTGGAAGGAGGGAAGGGAGGCCTTTGCCCTGCAGTGGGACAGTACAGGCTTATAATAATAACAATAAATATCGAGAAACAAATTAAATAACCGAAAGTCATAACTAACTTTGCTCAAATAAAATGTACCGCCTTGAGCCTTTTTACAAAACTATGTTGGGGACGGCTTCCATTCTGACTGGATGCAGCTGAGTAGGTACCAGTATTATACATGAAGGGACTGCCAATCTGACCAATCCAACCGGGTGATACGATACCTCTTGATCAGACATTCGGGCCACTGACAAAGAAGATCTAGATATGACAGCCGGGACTAACAGCTTAACGTGCTTTACGAGGCACACAGGAAACTCGGTATGTAATGATGGTCATATCAACGGACCAACTTCGGCAAGCACGGCTTTTAGCCACGAGCTCCATGAATAAAACCTACGTAGAAAAGAGCACTCGAACTCTACGTAGCTACACCACAGTCTTAGAACAAAAAAAGTAATTGACGGCACGGTTGGCGCAGTGGCTAAGCGTTTGGACTGCTGCGCTGCGTGTCGCGGGTTCGATCCCCGCACGGAACAAATATTTGTATGGCCTGCAGATAGTTGTTTCGGGTCTGGGTATTTGTGTATGTGACTTTATATGTTTGTGAACGCACCCACGATACAGGAGGAAATCCTAGTGTGGGGCAACGTTTTTTAAAAAAAAAAAAAAAAAAAAAAAGAAAAGAAAAGAAGAAGAAGAATTAAGTAGTAAAAGTAATTAAGATTACAAATTAATTCCTCAAAGACCTAACAACATAATTTCTCACGAAAATAAACGACCTCCATCAACGAACTCCAATCACAAATTTATCAAACTTATCTCATTGAAACTAACACGAAACCCTGATCCTAATTACATTTCGTCAGCCTAATCACTGCTCAAAAGCCAAGCCAATTTGTCATAATTAATAGGCAACGGAAACTCCGCGTACAACCAATGGGTAACCTACAAACACGAGTAATTGGCCAAAAACATGAATTAAACATAATTTACTTTTAATTATCTGATTGATGGCATTCCAGGGCAACCCTTTCGGTCCAATTTAGATTCTTTGCATATTTCCGCGGTCTGTCTTACTGGCCAGTCGTTTGTTTGGCCACCAAAGCTGTTGATTTTTATCTAGGCGGCGGAAGGGTTAAAAAAATATTGTTAACTGTGTATTTTAGTTGTAGGTTGAAGCAAAGAATTGTTTTTTTGTTTTTGGTGCTACAATTAAGCTATGCTAGGAAATAATTCAAAAGTCTCGTTTCTGCAGTGCCGCCGGGATTCATGGTTTTCATGCCGTCATTTAGAAATAAGTCATCTCACTTATGAGGAGGGTGCGGGGGAG
The DNA here is from genome assembly GCA_949774965.1 of Diarsia brunnea. NCBI lineage: Eukaryota > Metazoa > Arthropoda > Insecta > Lepidoptera > Noctuidae > Diarsia > Diarsia brunnea. Next base: position 6,266,119 of record OX459019.1, read on the forward strand.
TCACAACAGCATCTTGAAAACTATAGGTGAGGATGTACGACATGTACGTGCACCTCAATCTCCCGCGAGGCGACGAACCTCCTTGCCGGATTGCCGCCATGGGATCTGGAGGCGATAGTCCTCGCGTGCCTGCATGAATGGCACGCGGAGGCGCTGCACCGGGGGGTCACTCCGTTGCCACGGCAAAGTTCGCAAGAGATACCGCGGCCTCGACATGAAGGGCTAAGAAGGAACATGGGTGGTTTTTAGTCAGTGGGGGTTATTTGATGATTTTCCACCCGCCAAAAAAAAAACAGGATGTACCTACGTGCACCTGTGTTGAGGCATTTCGTTCGTCTGGTTATCTTGACGGGGCGGGATGTCTCAGCGCAGGGGTATTTATGTATTTTGAGTACTTATTAGGATTAGATGTATGTGATTGTCTTTTGTAATTGTATGAACTAACAATAGTTTTAAGTTTTTGTTTACTAACCTTTGGATTTTAGTTGCCCTAAAATAAATAAATTTGAATTTGAAATACAGGATGTCAACGGAACCTTAACGAAGCCGTTAACTAAGCATACTGTTCATTAAACTAAGCAACATTGCGCAAACATTTTTTCTGAGAAAAGAAAATCGCTGAAAATCACGTTTTACTGTAGGACCCAATGTAACGCACTCAAAGCATTGTGGTGATGGATGCATTTAATATGGGGGTCGTGGCGGTATTTAAAGTAAAGTAAATATTAAAAACTTGTATTAAAAAAAATGTGAAATAGTTGGAACTTTGACCCCCAATATCTTTGTGACTTGTGTTTGACAATATGATCGCGATGACGGGGAAAGCAAGTGTCTTTCGTACACCCATTAAATTTATAGATGATCTGTCATCATGTCAGACCAGCTCATGGCCTTGCTTCTTAATTTAAAATATCTAGGAGAGAACAAAGACTCGATTTTCAAAAACCACAAACCAGGCTCTTTGCATTCAACTTCAAGTTCTCAATCAAGTAATTTCAATCCGATCACATATCGAAATCACCTCGTATTAATATTCGCACAATTAAAAATATAATATTTCTCTCTCGGCAATAATAAACACGGACTGCCAATTATTTATTTTTATAAACCAATAACAAATCCGAAGCACAATCGTAAGATTAAAACCTAAATCATTCTTATTCCTGGCAATACTCGATTAATTTCATAAATTGTGACCCCTACCATGGAGTTGTCTTGTAATTTACGAATGAAGAATATTTTTGTAGGAGGATGTGAGTGTTTGAAGAGTTTGTGACTTTGTGTGTTTGCTCGGAAGATATCTATATCTATACTAAAATATTATAAAGATCAAAGATTTGTATTTTTGTATGTACCGAATAAACTTAAAAACTACTGGACCGATTTGAAAATTTCTTTAACCGTTGGGAAGCTACACAATCCCCGGGTGACATAGTCTACTTTTTATCCCTGTATTCCTACGGGAACGGGAAATATGCGGGTGAAACCGCGTGACGTCCGCTAGTCATAAATAATACCGAATCCTGTGAGTGATTCGATATTATTTATGACTAGCGTATGATGATGACAATCTATATCATCATCATTCTCCTGCCCTTTCCTCCACACTTCTCTATTACTCGTCATCTCAGCAGTCACGCCCTTTCTAATTCCTTTCAGTCACCGATACTTCTTTCGGGCTAGTAGGCAAATAATTAAAAAAGTCCGCCAAAACCTTTCAAGGTGACTATTCAGCCAGAGTTTCCTAAATTACTTTACAGTAATTATCATAGCCTAGCCTTTTCCAAATTATATTCGGGTCGGCTTCCAATTAAACCGGGTGCAGCAGAATAGTATTCCACATGAGGCGACTGCCTATCTGGTCAGAGACACAACACGGCACCACAGTTACTGCGATCGACACCGAAAGGGGGCCGAAACGTGGACACTCACGGTACGGTTGGTCCTCGCTCAGCGAGCTATGGAGAGGGCTATGCAATATTTATATCCAATTTTCTCCAAAATATCGTGCCAGGCTGTGGTCTAAAACCAAAATTATAAATGCAATGGCCGGCAGAACAAGTGCCTTTCGGCTTTGTTAAGGGCCATTTTACACCCATTCCACCAATTCTCAAAAAAAAACTATCTACGAAAACCCATCTGGAACTCGCAGTAAGACCTGAAGTTAATTTAAATTCAGTTGTGAGTGGGCGCGGCACCGTAATGACCAAGTGCCACCTATAACTAATCAGCGCACGCCTTCCTCGCGATATCGATTCATTTGTCATTCGGAAAGGTACAACACTATAACTAGTGCGGGATCGAGATATGAAATAATCTAGACTGAATGTGAGGTTGCCTTTGCGAGAGTTGTCTTTCGAAAAAGGAATGTCTTGAGCTTTGAATGGGATTTTGTCTTTGGAAGGTGTAAGTATTTCAAAAAAGGAATTCATTCGAGATTTAATCCTGTGTGGCGTTGCCATGGTAAGTAAGGTTCAAATATGCCTCTAGTCTGTTGATTGAATCAAGATAAAATGGTTGATATAGCAACTAATACTATTATTTGTATTACTCCATCATTTGCATAAAAAGTAGTGTGTAGCGTAAGAGGAGTCGCTGCACACTGCTAATTTTAATCTAGATACAAGTCAAAAGATCATAACGTATTGTTACATTCGCGGGCAACACATGCGATTGAAAAAAAAATTGCTACTATTGTCATAAATAAATAACAGAATCATCACAATATGAGCAAAGATCATTGACTTATAATTATATTAGATGAAGTAAGGTAGAGTACAATACCCATAGAAAAATCCATAAAAAATTAAGTGTTGTCCATGTCCTGGAATCTTTTATTGTTTTACCCCTTCGATTTTGCAATTTTAGCTATACAAAAAAAAATACCAACTCATATTTCCCGATCATTAGCTGATATACACTAATTCTTAAAAGGCTACTCATCCTCGGGCTAAAATTAAGGTGAAAAGACAGGCCGAATGCCTGAGGCATCGTTTGACAGCTAAGACAAAATATGAAAGATTATCTGTCAGGAACAACATGGCCGGAGCCTGGCTGATGTTTTAATTAGCCCACAGGCAACGGCACTTAGCCAGACAGTCAATTGGAACCTCTTGTAGGGCTGACACTGGCTGGCACTATTAAAATTTGCTTTAGAAGTGTTGAGAGAAGTGAAGAAGAGTGGAGAAGTGGTTTAGAGAAGTTTACCTAAAGGCGGTCTGGGAGATATCGCTTTGTGAATGTTGAGATGTAGAAAAGATCGTCTGAAGATTGTTCAGAAGACTTTGCTTTCTGTTATTATTTGGAGCTCATCGATTAATTGATACCAAACATTAAAAAACTAAACTGGCAAAATGTGGGTGTATTAGTGTACACCTCTGCCAGACCCTTCGTGGATTACAGGCGAAATATTATGTTGTGTGTATTGAAAAACGTAGTTTGATTTACGTGGGCATTTGTCATTGCAGTTCTCGGCTCGGGTGTGAGGTCCGTCTTGAATGCAGTAACAAAGATTCCCTACTTAGATAATTATATAAAAATATACTATTTCTTAAATTATCTACCAAAAAGCTTGAACATCACAAATCACCATTTGGAAGGGGCCAATCCATATTCATCTTCAGTACGCAACAATACTCGTACAACCTCTATTTATAACAAAACAAGAGACAAGTAGCAACCCTGTCGCACTCGGTTAGTTACTGCTAAGGGCCCATGAAAATTGTTTTACGCCTTTCCAGTGTCGGCGGATCTCTTCATTTTGCTCGCTAAATTGAAAGCTAAGTGCGCGGGCTCGCATGCTAACATCTTCCATTTTATTCTTCTAACTATCATAATGCTTTTGTTAAGGACTTTTATTAAGGTTCTGGTTTTGTGGGGTTAGTTGTTGATGTTGGGTTTAAACGTTTGTTGCGAACTGTATTTTTAACAAAGAAGTGAGTTATAAAAGAAAAGTTTGAACCCAACGTCGACTAAACGGATACTCTATCTGTACATACCTAGTATTAATATTGGGACAAGTCGACACACAGTTCCCAAACCACTGCAATTTCTGAAAGTCAGAACTAACAGTGGTGACAACCAGAAAAGGATAGGAAAGGCGTCACTTGTATACGCATGACAACTTTTACGAGTACTTGCATAAGGCAGTTAGACTGTGGGATATCTGGCCAAAAACCTAACGGTTTTTTAAATAAAATATAACACAGCTCTGCTTTCAAGGAAAATTTACTTACACAGTGATATTGCCTTATGTATTTTATAAGGCAAAAGTTAGTAAGAATTATAATGCCAACATCAACATAAAGAAGTATCAAGAGTTATATAAAACCTTTTCCGAACTTTATTTTTTATAATTGTCTCCTCTACTCTTACCTAAAGTTTCTTAACTCTCCACCTCACCTTTTAAAAGTCTATCTGTAAACATTTACTATCATCAGTTAGTATTTTTCTACTACTGCCTTGCAAAATACATACAGCAATGTTATTATTTCTGCCGTTTTCCCGGAAAACTATGTGATATTTTAACAGTAGGACATACTTTCTACTAATACTTATGTATCACCATCATACCAGACCAAAATCACCCACTGCTGAGTATAGGGCCTCCCCTTTCTTCTGCCTCACTTCCCGGTTCTGTGCCTCGCTTATCCAGGGATATCCCGTGACTTTTCCGATATCGTCAACCCAACGAGGTTTAGGACGATAATGGATTTTTTGGCCTGAACCTTATAAGTATACCTTTCTTTTAATCAAATTTTTTCGCATACTTTCCGACTGTTTCCGACATCCTCCTTTCACTTCAGAAGGAAAATATTTTAAAAGGAATATTTCCAGTCTTTCGTCTCGATACTTAGAATTTATCCAAATCTAATTAAACTAATTATTGAACAAGCAAATAAACGCACCACATACAATCACGGAACGGACACCAATTTACGGAACTCTGATTACGACATTCGAGCAATCGAGTAATCGTTCTAAATCGATTCAAACATTCTCAGTACCGAGTAAGTTATCAGGCTCAATGCTTTACGTCCGTGCAAAGCAATTAACCGTCGTCGGCCGCTCACTTTATTATTTCTCTCCGATTAATCGATTCCACTCGCCGTTTTAATAATCGATACTGATCACTGTCCGATGAGTTATGCTTATTTGTTTTTCGTATTCGCGCTTCGTAATCGATTTTTTCGATGATCGATATGTTTCCTTATGCGTTGCGATTTTGGTACACGATTCGATTTATTGTGAGGCGTGGATTATTTTTCTTATAAAAAGAAGTGATTAATACTCGTGTACTGACAATGTGTACACGAGAACTTAATTCGTATGGTTAAGAATTCATTTAAAGAACATCTTAACGGGATTGTCAAAACATAACATCACGCCTGTATTTGAGGAGTTTTTTTTTTTGGCTGGTGGAAAATCATCAAATAACCCCTCCCGCTCTTGGGCAGAGCGAAAGGAAGTGTCAGACTTCTACTGACTAAAAACCACCCATATTCCTTCTTAGCCCTTATGCCGAGGCCGCGCAGCCCCGACGGGGTATTTGAGCAGCTCGTGGCTAAATAATAACAGCCGGTGGGGTCGATCTTTAGGTTAAGGGGCGCATGCCCAGGTCTGTCCGTCGATGGGTGACCTGACCACTCATTACATACCGAGTTGCAACGTCCAAACACAGTAAGCCGTTGTCATTTTAAAATCTTTTACAGATCTCTTAGTTGCCATGGTTTTTTATTTTTTTGATTTGTTAATTACCTATATCTTTTTACTGCACGTCTTGTTACATAGTTCTCACATAATATACCATCTCAACATGAATGATGTAATGTACCAAGATTTTGTAACAATATTCTGATTTAAAAGAGTGCCCATGGAGTTTCTTGTCCGTTCTTATCCATAGAGATCTACGCCAGGGAATGGGCAACTACAGTATTTTCACAAGTTATTATGCCTTATGACTGTGACTGTAGCGTTGTTTTATTCTGACATTCAAAATGCATCGAGTTTGAGTCAGTGGGCCGTAAATCTGACAACCAGTCTTACCGAGAGTCGTATCTAGTACTAACTGGGTTGTGGAGGTCAGATGGGCAGTCATTCCATCTTAAACACTCTATTCAACTACATTCGGTTAGACTGGAAGGAAGACCACCCCGATAGTTGGAAAAGGTAAACAGATGATGAAGGTGTACCTGTATGTTTGTAGTTAGGAAAACATTGTAGGTAAGCAACAAATCTTACAAGTTGGTGCATCAATCGGCCGAAGAAACCGACTGCTAACTGCAACAGTACATGTATTTATGTAAACAGTATTCTGAACTTCGACCCGCTATATGGTTTGCTGCATTCAATTTAATATTATAGTATAAATAATGTAGAAATACGCTTTCGAAATTCTATTTGAAATGCAAAACTCGAAAAGTGCTAATAGTATGTTGTATTATTTGATAGATAGCTCTCTCAAAGAGTTCTTATTTTAATTGAAGAACTCTTCTTCTTGTTCTTGTGTCCTGGTGTCAGAGATTTGGCCCACGGCTACTTCTTCTGATGTACTATTTTAATATATGCTCTTTGTAATTGTTTTCTTCTATGTATGTTCTAACTTGTGTGTGTCAATAAATTGATTTATTATTATTTTATTTTATTATTTTATGTTCGCCCCCTATTACAAGGGACTTAAACATAACTGGCGAAATGTGGGTGTACTATTAGGTACACCTCTGCCTAACCCTTCGGAGATTACAGGCGTGATGTTTTGTGATTATTTTATGCCGCCCACTTGCCATGGGTCTCTGACTTGGATTTACATGCCGTCGAGAAATATCTCTCAAGCATGGTGGTTTCCTCATGATATTTTCCTTGACTGAAGCAAGGGGTAAATCTCTAGTCTTATCATACAAAATACGTCCTTACACCTTAACAGTATTGTAAAGCCTGTACCTAACCACTATATTTAGTAACATACAGGTTGATAATCCCATATCTTCCCGTGGGTATCGTAAGAGGCGACTAAGGGACGTACCAGAGAATGGGCAGCAGCGTTCTCTGTGCCTTCGTAACAACCATACTGCGATCGCCAACCCGCCTGCCAAGCGTGGCGATTATGGCAAATCCCTCCCTTCTGGGGGAGGCTTATGTCCAGCAGTGGACTTCTTTTGGCTGAGATGATGATGATGAGGTTGATAATCATAAAGGAAACTTACTACAGTAAAAACTGCATAAACCACTGAAAGACCAACTTAGGGTATTCTTTTTTTTCTGTTAGACCGATACACATCTAATCAACGTCAACAACCAACCAGTCAGAACACAGATAATATCAATTCCAAATTCAAATTCAAATCGACCACTTACAAGTAATTATACAAATTAAAAAATAAACAACCCGTCTCACGCTTGTCCGATAGCCGTATACAGCTTAAAAGCCATATTAAACTTTCGAAATGAGTAATGCCGCCAATATGGCGAGGTGATGACAAAAAGACAGATCTTGCGTCGACTTTTACTATAGTTATAGTTGTTTAATGGACACATGGCAGCTTTCCACGTAGCATCCCGCTGGGCGAATGTCGAACACCTATTACGAGTGGAGAGTACTGGCTGCAAATAAGTTGGAAAAAAAATTAAGTCATTTTATTATTTCGACTCTATGCTTAATCCAGTTACAGGTATAATTAATGCTCTCATTATTAAATAGTGGTTGGTGCTTGTACCTTCCTTGATTTTGACCTGTTTCCTTATAGTTTAGTGCAGTCTGCATGGTCATTATTTATTTATTTATTTATGTACAAACAAAATACAAAAAAAAGGATAAAAACATAAAAAATAGAAGAGCACAAAGGTACTGCTTATTTCATAAGAAATTTCTTTCAGCAGACCTGCGAGAGGAAAGATGGATTAGAAATGTAGACACAGTGTGTAGAAAAGACAAACAAGAAAATTTTAATTAGAATTAGTAACAAAACATCATATACACACATCAAAAGTGTCTAGGGATCAACATATATTTTTGCAATAACTTTTCTCCTGATTGATATTAATTAAAATTTTCTTTAAGGATTCATCAAATAAAGTGTTTTCGTTTGTCACAGTAACGATAAACCAAGTCACCTTTGCATTAATAAAGAAATTTGCCATTTTCCATAAAGGGATTTTTGACATTTGAACCACTAACATTAAAGTTCGAAAAAAAGACTGAAATAACAGTTTTCTTTAAAATTTTATTGGGTAACTTAAACAATTAATAATCCGTGTTTCTACCGCGAACACTAACAACACAAGAACATCGGTTTGGCATACTCAAAATGAGTTCATCCAAATCACACTGTGTAATGGCCGCCCATGTTCGTTGCAACAACAAAAAAAGGTCTTCTTGCGACTGGATACCCTCCATATTCGGCAGAGCTCTTCTCTGTAGCATATCCCATGCATGCTCAATCGGGTTCAAGTCTGGCGACTGAGCAGGCCAGGGCAGGACATTGATGTTAGCTGCGGCGAGAGTCTGTTTTACAACTCTTGCTCTTGCGGTGTGCGGTCGTGCATTATCATGCATTAACTGAAATAAGGGACCGATTTGCACTTGTAGAGGAACGATGACGTCTGATACAATCGTCTCAGCATAAATTTGAGCGTTGAGGTTGCTTCTGATCCAAATCAACTCAGTTCTTCCGCCGATCCAAATACCCGCCCATACCATGATGGTTCCACCACTATAAGGATAGACTTCCTGGCAGGATTTTAATCGCTGTTGGCGTCCAGGGGTTCTCCAGTGTCGTATACGTCTTGTATCCGGTCTCATACCAAAACGAGACTCATCAGAAAAGCACACGAAACGCCATTGTTCTTCTGCATGGTATGGGCGGGTATTTGGATCGGCGGAAGAACTGAGTTGATTTGGATCAGAGGCAACCTCAACGCTCAAATTTATGCTGAGACGATTGTATCAGACGTCATCGTTCCTCTACAAGTGCAAATCGGTCCCTTATTTCAGTTAATGCATGATAATGCACGACCGCACACCGCAAGAGTTGTAAGACAGACTCTCGCCTCAGCTAACATCAATGTCCTGCCCTGACCTGCTCAGTCGCCAGACTTGAACCCGATTGAGCATGCATGGGATATGCTACAGAGAAGAGCTCTGCCGAATATGGAGGGTATCCAGTCGCAAGAAGACCTTTTTTTGTTGTTGCAACGAACATGGGCGGCCATTCCACAGCGTGATTTGGATGAACTCATTTTGAGTATGCCAAACCGATGTTCTTGTGTTGTTAGTGTTCGCGGTAGAAACACGGATTATTAATTGTTTAAGTTACCCAATAAAATTTTAAAGAAAACTGTTATTTCAGTCTTTTTTTCGAACTTTAATGTTAGTGGTTCAAATGTCAAAAATCCCTTTATTAGGAAAATGGCAAATTTCTTTATTAATGCAAAGGTGACTTGGTTTATCGTTACTGTGACAAACGAAAACACTTTATTTGATGAATCCTTAAAGAAAATTTTAATTAATATCAATCAGGAGAAAAGTTATTGCAAAAATATATGTTGATCCCTAGACACTTTTGATGTGTGTATTTACCCGACTGCAAGGAAAGGGTAATATTTTCATTTTTGTAAATTGGTTTTACAAAACACTTTTACACATCACATCATGTTATATTTTAAGACTTGATGGGGCCAGTTTTTCGTACCTGACTATTCTGAGAAGAAACAGTCGAAATGGACATCTATCAAGTCGTATGAGGAGCTCGTGGCTTAATAAGAACTGCCACTCGGGTCGATCTTCAGGTAAAGCTGTGCTTGCCTAGGTCGGTCTGTGGATGGGTGACCGCACGACATACCGAGTTTCCTCCGTGCCTCGGAAAGCACGTTAAGCTGTTGGTCCCGGCTGCCATATGTAGATCTTTGGCAGTCGTTACAGGTAGTCAGTGACCTGAAATTCTGACATCCAGTCTTACCAAAGAGTATCGTATTACCTAGTATTAACTGGGTTGTGGAGGTCAGATAGGCAGTCGCTCCATGTAAAATACTGGTATTCAGCTGCATCCGGTTAGACTGGAAGCTGACCCTAACATAGTTGGGAAAAGGCTAAGCAGATGATGAAGTCGTATGAGGATCATGCAGATCAGAGTCTAAGGTGGTGTTTTGAAGAAAGAACCACACAGATTTGAGTGGACCTATCCAGTCAGTGTAAGCATTTCTCAGTTATCGTGTAGCTCGACTCATATTGACGACACGGTTGGCGCAGTGGCTAAGCGATTTCGCGACTGCTGCGCTGCGTGTCGCGGGTCCCCCGCACGTAACAAATATTTGTATGGCCTGCAGATAGTTGTTTCGGGTCTGGGTATTTGTGTAGGTGACTTTATATTTTTGTGAACGCACCCACGATACAGGAGAAACTCCTAGTGCGGGGCAACGTTTTATTATTATAAAAAAAAAAAAAACACACACACACAAGGAACTCTACTACACGACGATCAACGATACCGACGGCGATGGTCAGATTTTATTTTCTTTCCTCATAATTATCTAAACATAGTAATTTCAGCGTTTTTACACTTTCTTTTACTATTTCGATTGCATGCTCTGAAAGGAAGAAGGTGGCGGGACATTCTGGATTCTGGATATCGGAAGGAAGGAAAGAGGGATGCATTTGCTCAGCAGTGGGACAATAGAGCTATAATAATAATATAATAAGGCTGTGAAAAAAATAAGTTTTCTGCCTCCAAAATTCTCTTTATCAAACCAAAATCAAAAAAGTAAAAACTCAACAACAAAACCGAACAAACTATTCTGCGGACCCTCCGATTACACATACAAGTGTCGCGAAGTAACTGTGCACCCGTCCTCTCGCTAATTAGTCGGGTTCGATTCCCGGTAGCGACACACCGGTCACTTTTTACTCTACGTCATTTTTAACCAATAGAGATCATTATCAAGCTACAATTAAACTTTAACTTCACAATTACGCATACCTTTTGTATATGCTGTCCTTTTCTAGCGTTTAATGAGAGAAAGGGACGGCTATAATTCTGACTATTATGATTGCTATAATGCTGGCTATAGGACAATACGTGCTTAAGATAGTGATGATTTGATAAGGATTATTAATTTTTAATAACTAATATGACACATTATGATGTCATTATTTTTGAACTAGTTTTTTAATTAAATCGTCTTCAAGTTATTAAGTTAACGCTTCGTAAAAGTCAATTAAAACTTGTGTAGTGCAAATATAAATATTGGTTGTGAAATTCTTCTTTTGTTATAGTTAATAGGGTCTTGAAAGGTGTCTATTTTGATGGCATAATACACGAACAAATTAACAAGAAACATCGGTAGAAAAAATAATTGTATTGTTGTATTGTAAGGTACTTTTGGGGTGTATGAGGAACAGGGTGTAAAGTTCCTCATCCCCCATAGAAAAGGAAGGATCCTCCGACCAGACGGGTGTTGTGTCTGGTGGGCTAACTGCCCGACATATTATGCAAGTCGGGATTTTCTATATAGGCTAATGTCGTGGATAAAGTTGATAGCGCGATGTAGGATTAACCAATTAGTTCGGATGTGTTGCGATAGATGTCGCTGTCGCCACATACTAAATAAATAAAAGAACGTTTCAATTCAAAAATTCTCAGTAGCAGTCGCGGAGTTCGGACTTGTGCCCAATTGAAGGCAATAGACCCCTATTACATGGAGACTTAAAAAAACAGCCAGAAGACGTCCACTTTTGAACAAAGGCCCCTCCTCCTCGGCAACCTGCCGCTTGCATCCACCGGTTGACTGGGACTCTCACAATATCGTTGGTCCACCTGGTGGCAGGTCTACCAACGCTGCGTCTTCCAGTTCGTGGTCGAGACTTGAGAACCTTTCTTCACCATCGGTTGTCGATTCTTCGATGTGGCCTGCCCATTGCTACTTTAACTTGCATACCTACTCTGAGAGCTATGTCAAAAAACAACACTGCTGAAATTTACCTCTGTTTATCCTTTTGCAGATTACAGGCGCAATCGCCATCAGAAATCTAAAAGTTGGAACGCATGTCAAGCTTCGTTGTTCCTCTCTTGTATCACTCTCGCCCTGCCTTAGAGTTTCTTGAGTCTCCTCTACAGCCACCATAACATTGAACAAAACCGGCCAAGTGCGAGTCGGCCTTGCGCACGAACGGTTCCGTACCATTATCTATAAAAATCGCGTTTGTTGTATGGGAGACCCCCTTAAATATATTTTTTGTTTTTAGTATTCGAATTCGTTGTTATAGCGGCAACAGAAATACATAATTTTTGAAAATTTCAATTGTCTAGCTATCGCGGTTCTTGAGATACAGCCTGGTGACAGCCAGTCGGACGGACAGACCGCGAAGTCTTAGTAATAGGCTCCCGTTTTTATCCTTTGGGTACGGAACCCTAAAAAGTACACTTTCGCGAACAGTTACCCAGCCAAACTCCGACTGACCCTTTTAAACCTTAAACAATGCTAATAGGCTTAGCTTAACTAAAATCCTGTCTCTTTTCCCCTTTATCAACAACAGGTTCTTTATTCAAACGACTGCTTCTTGTTATCCCTCTCTACCTTCGTCCCTGTCTTATCTCCGAACCCTGGCCCATACCTACACCTTTTAAACAAACATTCTTTAAAAAAAAACAAATCGTCGATCCAGTTTGTCTGAAATCGCCAGGTCGGGCGACATACACTCTTTAATTGACTCCAATTCTAAGAAAGTAATTTCACAAATTACTTTTAGCTACCGGATTTTGAGATCGACACTCGACAACAGTTGGAACTATGTCGAAATAAACAACAAGAAGCATCCACCTTCGTTTGTTTCAGATATGGAGTTGTCTTTGGGTGAAACTGACTGTGACAAGGTTCTTGGAGGACCGGTCAGACCGAAAAAAACGATATAGGTAGCAAGTTCTCATGTTGTGGGCGGGTGAAATTTTATACCATTTGAAACATGTTTAGTTTATTAAAGTTGTCGTTAGTTCGTTAAGTACTCTATAAATTATAATGAGTACATTTAATGAATTTTGATACGAATAGCTTAGAGACTATTAAAACATTTCTTGTTAAGATTTTTGACGCTCACGTTCAATCGTTGTGTCTTTAATGTGGAATGTTGCATGTTTGATTTTTATTTTTTGTATTAAAATTGTTATAAATAAGTATTATGTTACGAATAGAAATACCAATGATTATGATTAAACCTTTGCCTAAATAATTCCAAAGAACTGCCAGAAAACACGCTAAATATAAAAAAAGTAACGTAACCGTTACTTTAAGAGAAAGAAAAGTCGATTTGACAAAAGAATAAGAAAAATCTCGTCAAATACTAGCAAGGCACAGGCATTACCTGTCAAATTATTTCTCAATTGACAGATTGGCCTTCAAAAGATATATTAATTAACAATAGTAACAAATAAACACCTACACAGCTACATAGATATTCAATTTTAATAAATTATAATTGCTAACAGCTTCCGCTATCAGATTTATATCGCAATTTAACTAATATAATTTGTTAAGATGCTTAAGTAGATAAGAGACCCATTAAAAACATTATGAAGCATACTTTTTAACCCACTCTAATATCTATTAAAAAGGTCATAAAATAATATAACTATTAAAATAAAGTTGAAATAACTGGCACTAATGAGATTCAGATTCATATAGCTCTCATATTAAGATGTTAAAAAAGTGATACGGCTTGTAGTTAATAGCTCGTACTTTTTGAATGTGTGATATTATTCAAAACTAAATGCTGTTCATGAATGATAGGTCCTGTAAGTTCCTCCTATAGTTTTTTTGCGTAAGTAAAAGATTTTTGGAGGTTTGCAACACAATTCTGTTGCTTCATCTGTCTATACATAAGTACAAAACGCTTGTACATGGCTTATCACTGAAACGGCGGAACCGATTTTGACGAGATTTTTACTAGGCGAGCTGTTATAAATTTAAAATTCAAATTAACTTAGACTACTTATTTTTTTTTTTTTAATAGGGTTCCGGGGAAAAAGTAATCCGATTACATTACAAACATGGCGACTAATACAAACTGTAACACATTAATTTTAGAATGTTTTCAAAATTCCTAAAAACGCTTTTGACCCGCAACTTCTTTGGTATCACCAAAAAGTATCGTATAAACACTGTGTGCCCAAATTAAAATTCGTGAATTCTGTCGTGTCGACCGAACACGGCGAATTCTGAAACGAATAAAATAAATCTTCGTAATTAAATATAATTTGTATTAACTATGCTATCGCGAGGAAATTTATTTTGGGTTGGCAACACGCTTTGCTAAATGAGTTAATTGTTATATAGTCTGTAGATGACCTTTAAGTTAATGCATTTATAAATGTTATTTATGACATAGCTTTAAGTCTTTAGTAATTAAGGACTGTTACTATTATTTACATAGATAGTTTAGTATAAAATATTTGACTTTAATCGGCGTTAATTATTTTAAATACTAAAAGCTAGCGCAATGAAAAATGAATAGATATAAATGGGTTACCTAGGTACTTTAGACAAAAAATGGCTGACTTTGATGAAGTTCTTGTCCAGTAATTGGACTAGTTTGATAGGCGTTATTCTACGTCTCGCTAACACTGTACTGTGAATAGAATAGAATAAGTTGAAGAATAGAATAGAATAGAATTCATTTATTTGTCAGAATATTGTACAAAGCTGGAAGGTGTTTTATAATAATATGCCTATTAAAATCATAATATTCTGCCGTTTCCAGCATAATGCAGCAAATATGTATAGTTTAAAAAGTAGTTTTGGATCATCATTACATTAAAATTAAATATTGTACTGAAATGACAATATAATTAGGACCGGCTTATCGTGCTTTCCGAAGCTGGGAAGAGCCTCCGTAATTATAACTTATGTCTCTAATTTGGCCACTATTCCACGGAGTCGACCCTTGCAAGCGCGGTTTATCATTGCAAGATCTTCTACCTCTCTATCCTAGAGTATGTATTTTTTTTAGTAACATTGTGTGACCCACTGCCGGGTAAAGGCCTCCTCCATATCCTTCCAGGTACCCTTTTTCCTGCGCCATCTTGAACTAGCCATCGTGATGCGCATCTAGATCATCTCACCACCTCATTCTAGGCCGTCCTCGGTGATGCCGTCCATCCTCAGGCATTCATCGTGTTGGGAACTATAAGACTTCATAATTCAGAACATTTATGAATGTAACTGCCTTGTTCGTGTAGTACTCATGCAGGCGCCTTGTTCGTACCAGGTCAGATAAAATGTTATTGGGTTTTTTCATTATGAATTTGTCAGTGGCAGTCACGGAGATTTGTGCCTGATTGATTGTAATAGGTTCGTCTCCTATGACATAGAAATTGAACATAACTGACGAAGTGTCCATGTTCGAAGTGTGGGTCCACTGTGTACCTACACGTCTGCCTAATCCTTCGGGGATTACAGCAGTGATGTTATGTTATGGAAGAATGTGTATCTTATTCGCATTCTAACTTCTAAAGCCCCATAGAGACATACAAAAAATAACACCGCCTTAGAACGATCACATAAATTAATACGAGACAATTTATCATTAACTAGTCTCGCCACGTCCCATTTCCTTATTTATTATTAATTTAATTATGAAGGAGGAAAAAATATTCGCGGTTCTATTGTTTCATTAAAATGCCTCGCGAATTGTTTTTAATTAGGCGTGCCGAGACGACAGGCGTTTTTAGGGTTCCGCATAAGACAACGACAACTCTAATAATAAGGTTGCACTGTCTGTTTGTTCATCCGTCTGTCACTGGACTGTATCTTTTGAACCGTATTTATTTATTTATGTACATGTTACGAATAAGAATATCAATATGAATCTCTAAATAAAACCAAAATACTTAACTGCCCTTGAAAGCTTAGTGCTAACCGATGATTAATAGGATATACTGGTATGCGGCTGCACACCTAGGTCTAGCCAGCCGCTATGATGAAGGCTAAACCTAGTTCTAACCGAATTATAAGTACTTAGGATACATCTAGATTTAACCGCGCGTGACCGTCTACACCTAGTTCTAGCCGGCTAAAACTAGGCGTAGCCTCTTCGGCTATCAGACGTAACATACACACAAAATGCTTAACAAGCACGACATAGAAGAGCACAAAGGTACTGCTTATTTCATAAGTTATTTCTTCTAGCAGACTTGCGACTATGCGAGAGACCCCGTAATAGGTAAGGCATATATGACATTTTCACAGAGTGTGCATTGCTCTATGTCCGCTAGTATAATCCGATTCAAAGATAATA
Organism: Diarsia brunnea; assembly: GCA_949774965.1. Lineage (NCBI taxonomy): Eukaryota > Metazoa > Arthropoda > Insecta > Lepidoptera > Noctuidae > Diarsia > Diarsia brunnea. The sequence goes on from OX459019.1 coordinate 6,282,398, forward strand.
ATATAGTATAACCACATTTTGCGATTTTGACGACACGTTTGGCGCAGTGGCGGAGCGATTCGACTGCTGCGCTGCGTGTCGCGGGTTCGATCCCCGCATGGAACAAATATTTGTATAGCCTGCAGATAGTTGTTTCGGGTCTGGGTGTTTGTGTATGTGAGTTTAAATGTTTGTAAACGCACCCACGATACAGGAGAAATTCCTAGTGTGGGGCAACGTTTTAAAAAAAAAAAATATGCAATCCTGTTGCCGCTGCAAATAATAATAAATTTTAAAATAAAGGGCCCTTTTATTTTTTTTATTTGACTTCCAAAAAAAGTGTTTTTTTCTGGCGATTCAAAAAGTAGGCATTGTTAAATTTTGTACAATGGTACAAAACACACCGTGTGCGTGTCCGTCTCTTACTTGGCCAGTTTTTTTAATAAGGCGTACCAAGCGAAAGACATTTTTATTAATCGTTTGGCGGCCATCTTGTTCGAGACTGCCATTATAAAATTAATTTCGTAATTATTATACTTTTCTGAATTAGGTATATGTCATTTATAACAGAAAACGTACTTGTTATTGCTTGCCGATTTTATGAAAGAACTTAATTGTTGTCCAGTGAAAAAATGTTTTTATTTAGTGGAGTCTTCTTTTTTGGAGGGTAGGAAATCATGAAATGACTCCTCCCTCCCGCTCTGGGCGGAGCGGAAGGGAGTGTCAGACTTCTACTGACTAAAAACTACCCATGTTCCTTCTTAGCCCTTTGTATCCGGGACCGCGGTATCTCTTTCGAACAACCCGCAGTCCCGGCAGATAAAAATAATGCTAAGGTACTCATTTAGTGGCCTGGCTCGAGCTCACCAATTTTGACCATTGTTACTGATTGCAAGACATAGATAGGGGAGACCGGGGCTACAATTAACAGAGGTAGGTATTAACAGGCAAATTTCTCTAAAACTATACATACTATTCCTTCAGTAAGTGTCTTGACTTGTCATTTAGATCACGCCGCATGGCACAGTATCGTCCTGACGTGCTCCGCGCGTCATTTGGGTGACTTGTGTGCTGGTCGATATTTTTAAGCACTTAACGAACATTTCATAGTTCACCATTTTTTGATTAGCGCAAGAATTATAAAGTGTTATGATTATGTTTTTTGTTTTCCTAGTAGCATATTTTGTACTTAACAATACTATGTTTCATATTTGATATAACTATTGACCAATATTTTCTTACGTTATTTAATAATTTATATGTACCTTTGGGGCTACAATTAACACATTGAGGGGGTAGGTATTAACACGTTAATACCTACCCCAGATATGGGGGCTAGTTGTTGGTCTTCAATGCTGAACAAGAAGCAATCATAGCAGAGTATTTGTTTTTACAACATTGAAAAGGTACCAGAATCATGGAAAACTAATGAGATGGCGGGCAATGATTGAAGAACTGGAGTTTTAGACGATGTGCCTAATTTAGATATAAGAGTGACAGAAGTGATATCGCAAATGTCTAATGAACCAGTAGCTGGACCGTCAGGCATACATAAAGGTGCTAGTGATTTTGCAGTTGAAAGCATAAGACCTCTGCCAGAAGCTCCACCACGAGTTTCGTCTAATAGAAAACGCGCAAAAAAGTCTGCCATTCTCACTGACACTCCGGAAAAAAAATCTCTAGAAGAAGAACATAATATTAGAGAAATCAAAAATAGAAAAATGACAACTAAAAACCAGAACAAAGAGAACAAAAAAGATAAGGGAAAAGGTAAAGGAAAGGATAAGGGAAATGCTAAGGGAAATATAAAGAAGAAGTAGGAAAAGTGAAGATAAGGATAATAAATTAAAGCAATAGCTCTTACGATGACGATGACTATTTTTGTATTATTTGAGGTACCTCTTATAATGAAGACATACATCAGGTGGTGAATGGATTCAATGTATCGCTTGCAAGGACTGGGCCCAAGCAAAATGTATCAAAGTTGAAATCACATCATTCTGTTGTCTGAATTGTAATTCAGATGATGAATACGAATAGATATTCTTTTAGTTCGTAGGTATTTAAAATATTTCCTAATCCTTAATATTTTATTGTTGATTTTGTATTAAAGGACATTTTATATACGTTGTTTAAGTCTAAAGACGATGCTAATTAAGTTATTAGAAAATGTTTATAAAAGACTAAGACTTTTAAGATGAAATATGTGCCGTTTTCTACTTCATCGTATGATGTTGTATAAGTAATTTGTAAAAATTTTTTAACATTTATTTACCACTTTTAGACTGATTGATAGTGATTCAGAAAAAAAAACTGTAAAATATTGAAATAATTTAACATATTTTGAGTTTTCGTTTATGTTAAGATATTTTGTTATTAGTTTATAAGAAAACCTGTGTCATGCAAGGCTGTTTTAATTTCACTTTCATTAATAAAAAAATTAAGTCGTACATATATTTATTTTTCGTTATATCAGTCAGCATAACATTTGTTAATTTTTACCCCTTCTGTTAATACCTGCCCCACACCTGTTAATTCTAACCCCAAACGTGAGGTAACAATTAACAGCTGCCATTTTTAAGAAAAAGCGTTCTACCTACGGCATCGTTTTTATTATGTTTGTTTTGAGATAAGTACATAATACCTGAATGATTAAGCATCATGTATGCTAAAAATCAAGTCTAAATCTTGAATAATTTCTTATCTACAACTAAAAATGTATATTTTGTTAATTGTGGCCCTACTTCATGTACCTACAGATGTCAGCAAGCTACTACAATCTGTCAGACTTCTTTAATATATTTTCAACGTTATCGCAATAGGTTAAAGGTTGATTATGAAAATTTGACACTTTCTTAACGTAGCTTGATGTTCTGGAGCTTGTTGATACTGCTAGTTCTATTCATTTTGATAGCTTCTTCTGCTGTCCTATACAACGAAACAGTTTCAAAATAAGTAAACCATGACTCCATGAGATAAGTTATGTAAGTAATTCCCACTGTTGGGACACAGGTTTCCTCTCTATGAGAAAAAATGGCACGTAACGCTGACCTAGTGCTGCTAGTTGGTAGATGTCACATATCTCCGAATTTATGGTTCTAAGACATCGCTTTAGGTACTCACAATGTTTTCCTTCATCATTTTGAGAGCAATGGTGATGAAATAAATGAATAACACAAAGTAAGTAATAAGGCTGCCTTGGTTGGAACCCACCTGCAACTCGTAAGTCGAAGAGACAAGTTCCACCATCATCATTATCATCTTCCTGCCCTTATCCCATTCTATTTGGGGTCGGCGCAACACGTTTTCTTCTTCCATTCTTCCCTGTTACACGTCAAGGTGGCATTTATTCCTTTCTCATTCATATGATTCCTCACACAATCCATCCATCTTTTCTTTGGGTAATAATAAAGTTTATTGATTCCTAGAAAGGTTTACAATATTAGGGATGACACTGAATCCCGCACTATTATATTAGGTACACCTAGCGCTATTGCTGCATTGCTACTTGTCTCTCTCCTCACGTCCTATAAATCTCGATAATAAGTAAAACTAACTAACGTATCACATAAACAGGAACTACATAGACTTTTTCCCATAAAGAATGTTAATATAAATACCCCAGAGACAATCTGCTAATGATTCTCGTTATATCTTTGAGCAAATACTTTTTGCGTCGACTCTCTGCTCGCAGACGCCACTGAGGAACTTCAAGCCTCCATAGACAATTAAAAACAAACTAGAGGAAGTTGTTAATGATCTATTGTGGGACTCATTGTTAAATAGTTCGGTTATTAATTGTGTGAATTTTGTTTCTTGTTTTGATTTTCATATTTGAATTTTACGATTGATTTTTGCCGACGAAGTATGTAAAAGGAATAAGAAATGGTATGCTTTTCTCTTGTTCTGGATAATTAGACAGGTATAACTATTTTCCTCGTTATTGATGTTGCAAGTAGCGCCTACGAAAAAGGCGAATGTTGACATTGCTTGTTACTTTTTATGGCTAATAAGCAAAGGGAAAAGATTAGGTACCTATACCGCCGATGGTGACGCCTGGTGAGTCACAGTAAAAACAATAAGAGGAAAGTTGGACAGTACCTAGATAGGTTATTAAATGTTTTAACACCTGTTGTTAGTTATTATTTAAAGAGAAAATTTCGAAATAGGACTGTCTTTAAAACATTTGTTAGTTATTATTTAAAGAGCAAATTTCGAAACAGCACTTTCTTTTTTTTACATAGTTACTTAACAATTGCTTGTTTTTAATTAAAACATTAAACAGTTAGTAGGTACTATTATGTATTCTGTGACACAGTTACAGTTTACAGTGTTATCACAGCCACATGCATGAGACATTAAGTTATGAAAACTCAGATGCCTCTGTACCTACCTATCGCAGTATCCATGAGTGGTGGTATTTGCTTAAATTCACGGAGGATGCCTGCTTTTACCACCCACAAACAAAAACGAAACAAAATATTTTGCGCTAAATACTATTGTACCTACCTTGTTTGAAGTACTTGCTTCAAATAAATAATTTAGCAGACCCATTCATCTTCAATATATCGTGCCAATATTCTGCCAGACAGAGTGGCGGGCACAGAAGCATGTATTGACAAAAAATAATAGTGTTCTTCTAAAAACGCCTCCCGAAGCAACCCGCAGAGTCATTGTAGTTCACTCATTCATTCACGATCGAAACTAAACTCATTCGGGTGTACTGCGACCGACAGGTTTTGATCGTGATATCTACTTGTTGAGTTGTTGGCTTCAGTTTGAAATATATTAGAAGAACATTACTTAATATCACGCCCATCCTTCCTGAATAGTAAAGGTAGAATTAGTATACCCAGTAGTACACCCACATTAGCATGTATTAGAGGCCAACCTATTGCCTTCAACTGGAAGTAAATCCAGATTCTGGACTGTGGAAAAATGTTGATGGAAATCTCTTTAGAAATCGGTTCCCAAGTTACACACCCAGAACCATAATATGCTCATTAGTTATGCTTGTATTGATGGGTTATGGTATGGTGGTTTCCTGGTATTACCATTTTCTAGCTAATTGAACGAGGTCTACTAATAAAGCAACTTAGGAGAAACTTTTGTCTGTAAATACATAAGGACATAGCCATCCTAAAGGACTAACGTTTTAAGCAATTATTTTTCTTTATTGCACGCAAAAAGGTATACATAGGTTTATAGCAAATATTGCAATAGTTTAGTTTATGTACGGTCGGCAACAGAAGTATCTTAACATATTGGTTTTTTGATTTACAAGACTCCAGCTGATGTTTTTTTTTATATTTTAGAAGATACTCTATTAAAACAACCGACTTCAAAAACACCAAAAAGTGAAAAAAAATTTCAAAAGAAAAATCAGCTTCTGAAGTCGGTATTTCACTTTTTGGTGTTTTTGAAGTCGGTGTTTTTTTTTTAAAAAAGATTTTTTTCATTTTTTCATTTTTAGTTGTAGTCCTGTACAAATATTTACTATGCATATCAACAAACAAACCAACCAAGCATTCAACCAAGAAACCTAACCCTTAACCTTCAAAATTCCCTTATTATTGCTTTCAACTCCTAACCGTTGAGGAGTAGTACCTTCCATCATCAGCTCATCAACATGAAGTGATGACTGCTAGATGCGAATACTTGAAGAGCGGCAGAAAAAGCACGAAACCAGTAATACGTGCCTATGATATTTGAGGATTGCCCTCAATTTCTCTGGGATTCCATCACCAGGTTCTGGTTTCTATATCATGGCACCAGCCTTGAAATATCTTCTTTCCAATAAAAAAGGAATCATCAAAATTGGTTCATAAACGAGGAAGTTATTAGCGAACACACGTATTTGAAAAATGTTCATAAATTTAAAAAAATGTTCATAAAATGAAAAGTACTGGGCCACACTATGTTATATTTTTAAGAGACCAAATGGCAACTACTCCGCATCAAACAAAAAAGGAATCACGTAAATCGGATCATAAATCTAGGCGTAATCGGTATACATACATAAAAAAAAAACCGATCGAATTGAGAACCTCCTCCTTTTTGGGAAGTCGGTTAAAAATGTTCCTTACTCTTCAATAACTTGTTAATACCGAGAAATATCTCATAATTTTCTATTAAAGAAACCTGTTTTGAAACTTTGAGTAGTGTTAATCTACTTCTGATGCTGACTGTACAACGTCGAGCCCTATTATGCTCCATGTCCTAGAATTGGGTTTTCTTACAACAAAACCTATTTTAGATTGCGAGATTTTCAGAAGAGCGTATACCTATGTGCATGAATAATACATTTAATTACTTTCTTGATTTTTTTTCCACATGGAGTGTGGAATTGAATTCCAAAGGCGCACAGTAAGAACAGTAAATGATCCATCAATCTGACTTGAGGAGTGTGAAATTAAGGAAAAGAGATGATGATGAGCGACAAGGTATAGGTACCTAGGAACAAGACACTTAAACCGCTCCCGAATATACAAAAGAGCTTTGAAATTGTGAAGAACGGAAAGGAGAAAAGAATGTGTGTGACAATCTCAGTATATCGTATCGTATAGGTAGTCATTTCCGTTCAGGGGCAAAATGTCCAATGGTGTCAAAATGTCCAAATCCCAAAATGTCCAAATCCCAAAATGTCCAATTCCCAAAATGTCCAATTCTCAAAATGTCCAATTCTCAAAATGTCTAATTCCCAAAATGTCCAACTCCCAAAATGTCCAATCTTTGAGAATGTGGTTAATTTGTTCAATAACTCCTCAAAGCGCTTTATTAATATTAAACAATATATAAAATACTGAAAGAATCAAAATATGTTTTATTTATAAGTAACAGATTTTTTTTTAAATATTGTGCACTACTCGAGTATTATTAAATAACACCACGCAAGGATGGAGAATTATGTGAATTTATTTTTAAAATGTAATAAATAATTATCTTCGACATCGTTGTTTCTCTAATGTTTCCATAGCAACCAAAAACACATCGCGATCTAACGCGTAACGTTAGAACAACGCCATCTATCAAGCTATTTTTTTCCCAAGTATTTCAGTTAATTTGTTACTGTATATTTTTTTAATCTGTTTTCATATAGGTACTTGCGATATTCAATTATGGATATTAATTTTATAAGTTAATTAGAACCAAAACGGAAAATGTAAATAATATGCATAAACTGAACGCATCCTGAGATAAAAGTAAAAGTTGCTTCAATGTGGGTATTTGTGAAAAACTATTACGCCGTACTTCGGTCATTGTAGATTTCGAAAATATACGAATGTGAAAAACACGAACACAAATACCACAAATACAATATTATGACAACTGGTTTTATTGTTTAAGGCAATAAACACGTAGATACTACATCAAGGCATTACCTTACATAGGCTGCGGGTTGTCCGCAAGGGATACCGCGGCCTCGACATGAAAGGCGAAGAAGGAACATGGGTGGTTTTTAGTCAGTAGAAGTCTGACACTCCCTTTCGCTCTGCCCAAGAGCGGGAGGGGTTATTTGATGATTTCCCACCCCCCCAAAAAAAAAAAAAAAAAGGCATTACCTTACATTTAATAAAATAATTGACGTACGGCGTAATAATTTTTCACAAATACCCACATTGAAGCAACTTTTACTTTTATCTCAGGATGCGTTCAGTTTATGCATATTATTTACATTTTCCGTTTTGGTTCTAATTAACTTATAAAATTAATATCCATAATTGAATATCGCAAGTACCTATATGAAAACAGATTAAAAAAATATACAGTAACAAATTAATTGAAATACCAGAAAACTTGGGAACAAAATAGCTTGATAGATGGCGTTGTTCTAACGTTACGCGTTAGATCGCGATGTGTTTTTGGTTGCTATGGAAACATTAGAGAAACAACGATGTCGAAGATAATTATTTATTATATTTTAAAAATAAATTCACATAATTCTCTATCCTTGCGTGGTGTTATTTAATAATACTCGAGTAGTGCACAATATTTAAAAAAAAATCTGTTACTTATAAATAAAACATATTTTGATTCTTTCAGTACTTTATATATTGTTTAATATTAATAAAGCGCTTTGAGGAGTTATTGAACAAATTAACCACATTCTCAAAGATTGGACATTTTGGGAGTTGGACATTTTGGGAATTGGACATTTTGAGAATTGGACATTTTGGGAATTGGACATTTTGGGATTTGGACATTTTGGGATTTGGACATTTTGACACCATTGGACATTTTGAGAATTGGACATTTTGCCCCTGAACGGTCATTTCAGCTGCTTCTTAAATTCCGACACATTGTCGTACAAATAAGCCAGAAAAAGAAATGGATACAGAAATTCTGCAAACGTTTGAGCTCGTTAAGAAGTACCTCAGTCGCATCAAGAAAACTAATATCTGCGAAGTATAGAAGAGGTAAAAGATGATACTGAGCAAGATTATATTTAGTTTCAAATGACAGAAACTATCGATTGTTTTGCAATCTTAAATACAATACTTATTTTAAAAAGTTCCCCAAAAATCTGTACACAGTTGTGTAAATATTTGGCAAAGTTATTGAACGAGACCAAAATACTTTAAATCTTAACAGCACTTCTGTAGGAATCGTTCAGAAGAATTATTAAAACAAAAAAATATATAACACAAGTATATTTGAAAAAGGATTAATACATTTTTAACAATAGGGAAACATGGTGGAGCTTCAACGGATTATAAACAAAGATATTATAGAGGCACAAACATGGTCTTGATTACCTCGTGTTATTCTTCCAATTGATGTCCAAGGGATTATTGGAGAAGCTCCACTTGCTGGTCAGACGGAGAGAATCAGTCACAGTACATTTTCCCGTCACTGCAGCTGGAGTATCCGCCGTGTCCATGAGCCCTGCAGCATTCGTGTCTCTCAGGCTCAATACGATTGCAGACCTGATCACAAGGCCCAACATGATCCGCTGCTGCGACACCGAAGGTGCAGATCATCATGGCACAGGCGATGAGGAGGAGAACCACGGTAGTCTTGATGGCGGCCATTTTAATTTTCTTGTAGGTTGAGTTCAGAGAGATACTGATGTAAGGAGTTAAAGATTTGTTGTGAAGCTCGAGAGGCTTCGCACCATATTTATACGATAAATCTAATGGGTAATGAGCATGTAGGTATTGCATGATTGCGTCGTACCGGTTTGTTGTTATTACTTGAGAACTGGATAATTTATTCGCTAACCCTTGTTGGCTTTTCTTGTTTTTTTTTTTGTGGTGGCGGGTTTTTTTTCAGTCTGTGTTGGAGTATTAGTTCGGATAAAATTTGGTATGTTTTCACGAACCCGTTTCGATTTACATACAATAATTAGTTAAGAAATTAACATGATAATATTTCCTTAAGTGGAAAGTTTTATATATAGAACCCATCTTAGTTGCTGCCAGTTAGGATCGCAGTAGCGCTCATTGACCCACCTACGTCCGGTTAAGCAGTAAACCATCCTCTCTTGAGATGAGCTGCGCGTGGCCCTTACAAAAAAAAATTGACCCACCCACATTTATTAAAGATCTTAACTTCGAAATTCAAAAATAAACATGTCTTGAATCGTCATCTATAGTGATCTTCAACATTTTTTCTAATAAAAACAATACATGGTTCATTTGTTTCGGTTCGTACGAAGAGATATTAAATTAGGGAAAGGGCAACGACTGTTATTGCAATCAACAACTATAAACAAGTTATTTACTAAACAAAAGACTTTGTAGCAGTCTAGGGTTGACGGTAAACCAGATTGTTTCCTTATGATTTGTTTGCCCTTCAAGTTGCGACATCGGCATTGTTTATGTTTATATCTTATGTATAATTACCTTACTCACTAAGTAAAATGATAAGGAAAATTTAGCTCATAGGTAATCATTAGTTCACCTAAGACAAGATAACGCTAATATACTATGATGACCTACGTTGCGCAATAGGGTTATCCATAACAAAAAAAAATGATTTTCTTTACAGGTAACATTTTATAGGAAAACTTTTTCAGCATTTTACCGATTAATATTCGTCAAAGAAATGTTTTCATAGTTAGGTAGACAAATTTTTGAGACAGTCTTCTTCAAAGATGTACAGATGACAGACAACGACAAATAAAGCTATGCAAAAGCAAATTAAGCTAATCTGTTATTGTACGTCCCGACTTACGAACAGTAAGTCATGGTTTCGAACCCAGGCAGGCGTAGGTATTACTTTGTATATATTTTTTTTTTTAAAACGATGCCCCCACACTAGGAATTTCTCCTGTATCGTGGGTGCGTTCACAAACATAAAACTCACATACACAAATACCCAGACCCGAAACAACTTACTTATTGCAAAATTGCTGGTCGTTGTGAACAGACGTATCGAACAATTATTACAATAAACAAGTAATCACTTGCGAAACTGTGACCTAGTTTAACCATACCCAGCAGTAACGCATACACGCGTACATTAGATTTGTGTAATGTGTAAAGTGAATTAGGAGAAATGACCGGTGTTTAACGGGAAAAGAATATCCTGCTTCACGATGGAGGATGGCCCATTCAACCGGAGTAGCAAAGGTGTTCGCTCTCCGCCTTCTACACCTGTAACCGGGGCCGTACCCGCCTCAACCCCTCAAACGCCTCTCAAAGCCCCTCAAACGTTGTCTCGACGCCAGAAATCCAAAACTGGATGGTGATCATCGAACAGAGCCTGAAGGAGGTGTGCGCTATTTCAACTGAAGGAAAGCTGAATGTTGAGCAGAAAGGGCGCATCAACAGCCTATGCCGGAAAATCAGCAACGGGACTTCGCATATGGCCGTCATGTACCAGTCCATTAAAGCAAAAGCCGTCCAGTCGCACTTCATCGTCAAAACTCTTGAAAGCCAACTAGACCTATCGCAGCAGCTACAGAAACTTCAGCTGAAAATCGAAGATTCAACTAAACCGGCCCAGGGATCTTCTTTTGCTGACATGGTTAAGAAAGGTGCCAACAATTATATCCAGCCAAGTCATATAAGTTCTGTGGCGATCTATCCAAGTGACAAGTTGAAGACCAGCGACGAGAGTAAAACTCTCGTACAACAAATTATTAGACCTGACGAAATGAAACTCCATGTGAGAGGCCTGCGCAAGACGAAGAACGGCGGTGTTATCATCAGCACCGAGACGAAGGACGACATCGAGAAGCTAAGACAATCGGTGCAGCTATCCAAGACAGGCCTAACAGTCGACGAGCCCCATAAAAGGAAGCCTAGAGTTGTGATTTTAGGAGTGCCGACATCCATGCAAGAAAATGAGGTTTTCACGTGTTTGTACAACCAAAATCTAGCCGAAAAACTTCAGGACTGTAGCCTAGAGACGTTTTTGAGCTCAATTAAATTGAGTCACAAGTCAGGTAAGAAAGACACTGAGACCTGTAACTACATTGTTGAAGTATCCGCAGTCATACGCAAAGCCCTGATATCACAAGACCGCGTTTTTGTAAATTGGTCATCATGCCCTGTGAGAGACTTTACTTTGGTCACACGATGTTATAAGTGTCAGCAGTATGGACATGCTGCCAAGTCGTGTCGACAAATATCTTTTACTTGCGGCCACTGTGGTGATCAAGGTCACTCAGTAAAAGAATGTCCAAAGAAGGCTGACGAACCAAAATGCGCTACTTGCATGCATTTCAAAAAGCCAGACAAGCATAATACAGGGGCTGTTGACTGCCCGGCGAAAATAATGGCTGAAAAAAGGTACATCAATTCTGTAGATTATGGAGGCGCCTAAGAGCGCCGTTAATTAGTAATTATTCTTCTGTCCTTTTTTCTTTAATTTTATTTTTAGCTACCATTATGATAAATAGTTTGATTAATGATTTAGATAATTTCTCTGTATCCGAGTCTAAAGTTTATGAAGCAGAAAACTGTAAACAATATGACATATACAATAGACCACTGCGCTGACATAATTACCATTGATTTAATTTTTATTGTATAAGCACATTAGTCGCTAGGTGCAAATATCGAATTTGTACAAGAGCGCGTCGAATGTATTTTGCGACCTAGTTTATAATTCTGCTGATTCAATTATTCTTTTCCTATCCTAATTGTGTTTAGTTGTAAGTATAGTTTAAGTTAATAAAAATATCTTTGTCGTTATGAAATGTTATAAATTGTAATGAACAAAAAACGACTGTCCTACATTATATTATACTGATTCAGCTCCTACAGCCTGTGATACAGGAATTATCCTAGTACAGACATCTAACATTATTTTACCTATATTTTTAGTTTAAGATTCATATTGTTATTTTACCTTTCTAGAATTCTGAATAAAGATTTATTTTATTATTTTATTTAACTATCTGTAGGCCATACAAATATTTGTTCCGTACGGAGATCGAACCCGCGACACGCAGCGCAGTAGTCCAATCGTTCAGTCACTGCGCCAACCGTGCACGTGCCGTGTGCTTATCTTGAAAACGGTGCATCGTAGAACCATACTTCTCTGAATCTAAATGGTTTTATGGCCAAGGTTAACCCGATACAGCAATACAACTGGTAATCAAAAAAAAAATGATAATATTCGCCTAGTCATTACCAGACTGACTAATTAGATTTTTTTTCTTAAATACCCTATTATAGGAACCATCGACACAAAGAAGACCCAGTTCCTGCCATGTAGGTACAGACTGTGGGGTTGCTTAGATACAGGTATCTTCGCTGTGAGAGGTAGTGAACCGTCCACCAAGGGGGCCGGGATCTACCGGGACTGTGGGTTGTTCGAAAGAGATTTCGCACAAAGGGCTAAGAAGAAACATGGGAGGTTTTTAGTCAGTAGAAGTCTGACTCTTCCTTCCGCTCCGCCCAGAGCGAGAGGAGTCATTTGATGATATACCAGCTTAAAAAAAAAAGGGGCCGTGATGTCTTCGTTTTTTTTTTTTGTTCAAGGTCATGCCAGTTTCCAAAAAATGCTTTCATTTAGTCCTTTTTCAGGGACTCGCGGCTATAAGTAGCCGCGAGTGAGAGAGAGAGATGTAGTATAGTTTTTGAGTTTATCGCGAACAGACAGACAGACGCGGCGGGGGACTTTGTTTTATAATATGTAGTGATGTAGTAAAGCCAAGTTGGACTCAATTTTACTAAACCAGAGCTCAAATAAGTCCTAGAATTGATTGCCAGGTTAATTTTCATTAGAAACTTCTCGGTAACAGCCAAGAGTCTGTATTTGAACTCCAAAATTATCATCTACGTGAGAGTTTCACATAACTAGCTACATGAGGGTGTAGAAACTCTCGTCGGGGCTGCGGGTTGTTCGCAAGAGATACCGCGGCCTCGACATGAAGGGCTAAGAAGGAACATGGGTGGTTTTTAGCCAGTAGAAGTCTGACACTCCCTTTTCGCTCTGCCTAAGAGCGGGAGGGGTTAAGTATTAGATGATTTTCCACCCGCCAAAAAAAAAAAGGTTGTAGAAACTACGTGCTTTCACCCTGGACATGTTAAGAAAGAAAGAAAAGAAAGAAAAAATATTTCAACAACAACACTACTACCAACAACAACTTACGTTATTTCTTGTTACATGACAAACAAGACTTACTAATAAATTCATGAGAATCAATACCGGTCATTTGTTTTATATTTATATACTTATGTGCATAATAATATTATCTTTATTATCAGTAACTATAAACCCATAGACGCTACCGCAACACGTTAACATTATAAAATCATATCTATTTATACACTGTGATTTTTTATTGGAGGAATGCCACTTTGACGTTTTCAGGGAAGAATGGAAGAAGAAAACGTGTTGCGCCAACAACAAATAAAATGGGATAAGGGCAGGAAGATGATGGTGATGATCTATTTATACCTACACTAGTAAGTATTTATTTACATATTAATTTATTGCAGATCTATGTCGGTAAAAGCGATATCTGCACGTCGTGAACTAGGTTCAATGTTCATTATAAATGTCAGGTAAACATTGATATAAAAACTAAAGATACGGTCGTCCGAACATTTGCTCGACGCGTACGCCATACAGAGAATCGGTGTAGTCTGCTCGTTAATGTAACCTTGTCTATGCAGCGTGGTATTTTCGAGGTATAAAGAACATAAATAAAGCTTTTAATAAATTTACGATCGCACCCGAAGAGAGCCGATCGTGGACTAGTTCACTTCGGCTTAGGAAATACCGTTTTAGGACCAAGTTCGAGGCGTCATTTTAAGATGTGGTCCGCCCAGTCCTTATAACGCAGTAATTTATAAGTCAATGCAGGTAAACTATAAATCCCGTCGGGGCTGCGGGTTGTTCGCAAGAGATACCGCGGCCTCGACATGAAGGGCTAAGAAGGAACATGGGTGGTTTTTAGTCAGTAGAAGTCTGACACTCCCTTTCGCTCTGCCCAAGAGCCGGATTATTCGATGATTTTCTACCCGACAAAAACAAAAAAAGGTAAACTATAAATACTATACCAATATATATCTTCATCTTTCTGCCCTTGCCCCATTCTTTTTGGGGTCGGCGCAATACGTTTTCTTCTTCCAATCACCCCTGTCAGACGTCACGATATCATTTACTGTTTTGTCGTTCACATCATTCCTCACACAATCCATCCATGTTTTCTTTGGCCTTCCTCTGGCTCCATCCAACAACATTTAATATCCATCACTTTTTTAGTCACATGCGTTTCATTCCTCCTCCTTACAAACGAACATCAAGATAAACGATTTTCTTTCGATTTTTCTGTAACAGGCGCTACTTTCAAACTACCTGTAACATTCTCCTTCCTTACTTTATCTAATATTCTTGTCACTCCACACATTTGTATCCCTTTTTCATACATTTTAAGTTTTAGCTGAAATAAGTTTGGTATTCGAATGTATGTATACAACAGTCAATCTATTTCTATGATCCGGTATTTGCAATAGGTACTATATTAATTAATTTTGATTAAAGAACGTCATATTATATCGATATAACGACGACTTCAATAAAAAAATCAATTAAAGTTCATAATTTATATAAATCTAAAGCTCTTGTCAAATGACCAAGACTGTTTAAGTCGACTTTCGGAATCATAATTCGCACTACTATTTGCAAAAATGGACCAACCACTTTTTTTCTACGAAAATAAGTGCAATAAAACCCATGTTTTGACGATGACTGCCCACAGAGTTACTTATAAAGCTATTTCGATTTTGAATTATTGCCTGTAATGACGAATTTGATCTTTTAAACGGTGACATTTTAAATAATTGTGTTCTATTTTCGAGAGTCGAATGTAAAGGAACTTTAAATGTGCCAATCAGAATGGAACGATTTAAAAAAAGAATGTCACTGCTTTCTGTGAGTATTGGAATTTCTTGACATTTCTCCACATTGTCCCAGTGGCGAGTGCGGCGAGGTGCAAGAGGGGACGGAGTTGGTCGGGTAGTGGGGCGAGTCGGAGTGACACGGCATCTCATCGATTTTATTGGATACAATTGACGGGCCTTTGTTTGCAAATATGCACTTTAGTGTTACTTTTCTTTGGCTTTTATAAACAATTATCGATAAATAATGGTGCAGCTTTATCTCTTTTAACGATATGTTCCCATTTCCACAAACAACAAGACAAAAAAGAAAATGGAAAAATTATAAAGCTGTCCCGCTTTTTGTTTCAATAAATATTACCATAAAACGACTCTTATTAAGGAACAACAATATCCCTTGAATTATTTTGAAAGTAAAATCCCTGTTCTTGATCATTTGCATAACATTAATGATGTTTTCATTCGAGTTCATTCTGAATATCGATGGCGACGTTTTTTCTGCGAGCGTATGCAAAGAAGCACATTTGCATCCTACGAAACCACATTCAGCCTAATTTGGATGCGTCCGCTATCTCCGCCGAAATCGTTAAAATGCACGCACGGTAGCGAGAACGGTTCAAAACACAAAACAATAAATAAATAACGAGAACAATAAATATAATTAAAAACGACAAAAAGCGTCCGTTCGCATGACGCGGGTACAAACGGGTGCGCGCTCTCGACGACTCTATATTAACGATACGAATTCAACCCAAATTCCATAAACGAAATTCTGCTTTATCGAATACTGTTACGATTCGATTTACAATGCTGAAAATCGATATCCCTTCAACATTTTGTCACCGGCACGTCACGTTTCCGAACGCTCCTCATTAGAGATTTTTATTTTTAAATAGTCGCAGTAGGGTCGAGTATCCTGTGGATCCTGCTGGGAGTTTTTTAAACTTGAAAATGGAATTTAAACGAGATGACGTTTCTTTATTGCGTTCGATTCCGTCTGAGCGATTCTAGACGCGTTTGTGTTTTAATTGGCGTCAATAGAGATGGGATTGGTTTGAGAGATGCCATCGAATTTGACAGATATCCGAAGTGTGTCCGTAAGTTTTGTCTATGACAGGTCGGAAGCCATAGGTCCTAATAAGGTCCGAGATGGAGGAGTAATGGGTTTCCAGAGTTGTCGCGCTGTCTCAAATTTATTGCACCAATTAGTAGTCCACGTGAAGGGGTCTATCTGGAGTTTCGATCTCGCTCTATTTGGGAGGTAGTGGTCGATAATGGTCGAATTTCGGGGAACGCTCCTTTGATTTTTTCCTCAACTATGGTAGACATTTTCGGAAGCGAGAATGTAACAAGTTAATTGGATAAAAATATTCTGAGCCCGACACATGGTGGGTGCTTATAAAGATCATTACGAGCACAGATTAATTAGGGAGCTACTGGTTTAGATTTTATAACCGGAATATAAGATAACTAAGCATTACTGTGTAGGCAATTACTACGTATCTTATTATTACGGGACTGTTTCTAGAATTGTTGTTACTTCAAAAGACTTTTAGATGGCTATCGAGTCGAGTCTCACTGGCTTTATATTAAACTTATAATTAAACGATTATGCAAGTTTAAGAAGTATGTTAATCAGTAAGTAGTGGCGTTTCTAATAAAGATCGAATCTTGTTGTGAACACAGGTTAATCAAAACAAACTTTTACATGTTATGATACTAAATTAAATTACAAACCCGTTGATAGCATAATTTCTTGTAGCTTTTACATTTTTGTTTGCAGCTGTAAAATAATTACTGTTTTCTTAGCTTTAAACTAGAAAGAATCTAGAAATTATGATGACGTCATCGTCATATTTTCTTAAGATAACCAAAGTAATTATGATGACGTCTTGTTTGAAGCTGGGATGTTAGACACATCTGTACATCTTAGGTACTTTAATATTATTAATGCGAAAGTTTATGAGGATTTATTAATGTATGGATGTTTGTTACTCTTTCACGCAAAAGCTACTGAACGGATGTGTATGAAACTTGATCCACAGATACTTTACAACCTAGATTACCACTTAGGGTACTTTTTACCCCGGTAATATGATCCTGTGAAACAATTTGTCGATATCAACGCGGGCGAAGCCGCGAGTATAAGCTAGTATATTATAAAGAAGCCTGACAAACACTCTCACACCCACACCTCATCACATTACATTAAATAACCACCCTCTACCTCGAGGTCACTAACTGTGCCTCGAAGTTACACCTGTCGTTTCTCGTCGTCCTTTAATCTTAATCAAGAATTGGGCTGTCAAATGCAAAAAGATTTTACAACCGCACGAGCTTCCTCTACCAAATGAAAAAAGTATCACGAAAATCGGACCATAATTGACGGACACATCTATTAACATACAAAAAAAAACTGCCAAATTTAGAACCTCCTCCTTTTTTAAAGCCGGTCATAAAAGAAAATACGAAAATTATCAGTCGCAATCAATGCCTCTACCTCAGTCTATACAATCTGTGGCTGCAGTCGTGATACCATAATTATCATGTTCCATGGACAAAGAATTAATTTAGATCTTCACTCATACATGATATACCTAGACACTTGTAATTACATTCGCTACTCGTTAAAGGATAATTTGTTGTGTTTATAATAACACCACTTATAACTACTTACAAGGTATTGAATGAGCTGGTTTGTTGTTACCACAGATATAAATATATTTACCTAGATATGACGATAGACGAGCCATATGAATTTCAAAAATTCCTTCCTTCTTCTTTGTCTATATTATGAAGGAAACCTCTGTGAAAATGACTGCTTTCAAGGCACAAGGGTTTGAGCTGGCCGTTGATGAGTCAGTTAGTCAGGACTTTTCTCTTTATTTTGACGGCACGGTTGGCGCAGTGGCTAAGCGATTGGACTGCTGCGCTGCGTGTCGCGGGTTCGATCCCCGCACGGAACAAATATTTGTATGGCCTGCAGATAGTTGTTTCGGGTCTGGGTATTTGTGTATGTGAATTTATATGTTTGTGAACGCACCCACGATACAGGAGAAATTCCTAGTGTGGGGCAACGTTTTTTTTTTAAAAAAAAAAAAAAAAAAAAAAAAATTATAAGGGTTTAAAAGTACCTACTCCTAACGAAGCCGAAAGGCACTTACTCTCCTCATCACTGCAATATTTTTTTTGTTCAAGACCATACCTAGGAACTCCCTAATCACGGAGATATTGGGGGTCAAAATTAAAAAAAAATCGCAGCTGTTTTTTTTAATACAAGTTTTTCAGATCATAACTTTACTTCACCTCCTTCTACCTCCATGACTCGTTTACTATTCAAAACATCCACAAGCACAATGTTTCAAGAGTGCAACATTGAGTTTTACCCAAAAATGTGATTTTTCACCCCAAAATAAAACATTAGCTTGCTGCGACAGTAACCTCGGGCCTCATTAAGTTGAATGTACAATCTCAACATGAAAGCTGTAACAAAGGTTTTGAAACAATATTCAGATTTAAAAGAGTGTCCATGGAGTTTGTTGCCCGTTCTTCTCCATAGAGATCTACGCTTTTTTAAAGGGCAACTACAGTACATCCATAGTTATTATGCCTTGTGTTATGTGTGTGTGTACTGTAGCTTATTTTTATTTTGTATTTGTTTCTGAGCCTGTAACTGGCCTACTTGAAATAATCCCTAGGATACACGAGGCCAGTTTTTCAAGCCAAGACAGCAAGCTAGTTCTCTCTACTAAACTGTCCTGTCTTACTGCCTTGGGCTAGAACATGCTGGAAATGAAGCTAGTTTTGTCTACACGAAGCTAAAAGTACCTACTAGCTTACTGACACTGGTTTGCTATCCTTTGTTTTTTTTTTTGGCAGTTGGTAAATCATCAAATAACCCCTCGGGAGTGTCAGACTACTACCGATTAAAAACCACCCATGTTCCTTATCTTAGCCCTTCATGTCGAGGCCGCGGTATCTCTTGCGGACAACCCGCAGCCCCGACGGGGAGCTTGCTATCCAGCTTGAAAAACTGGCGTCGTGTATCCCGAGTATTAAGGGGGTTGCGATGCTAGAATCCCAAAAACGACGTATGTTTAAAGAAATTTGTTGAGGAATCCTTCCATACGATTTCCATATAAAAAATATATGTTATACTTAAAGTCATCACAAATAATTCGTATTGTTTAAAATTTTAATAAACCTTCACATTATTTAATAAAAAATCGTAGTATGTCTTAACCTAAATCGAATTTTGTCTCTGTAACGGCTGAATAGTTCGGTATGAATTTTATACCCAAAAATACGTAGTGATGTATTTATCAATCCGTATTGTTTATTTTCTCTGATTTGTAATAAAATTTTAAAATAATAAATTAATTCCCGACATTTTGAGGCAAATGCGGCGCGAGACCCGTCGCGCATACTTGGAACGCGCTGCGCCAGTGTCTCGATGACTGTTGTCACGGGTGGACTGCACGCATGTCATTACTTCACAAATAAAATTCAAAAGTTCACGTTTTTAATGTTTTCTGAATTAAAACATATTGTAAATTGTATAGTTATCAATATTCCGTAAAATAAGAACAGAAAATAAGTTTGTAAATATATTTAAAGTAGTTTGTAATTTCGTTTTGTTGTTTGCACCTATCATAGAGTAAGCTGACTATGCCTAATAAACGTAAAGTGACGCGTGGCCGAGCTTTCCAAAACTATTGGTAAATTACCTACGTTTCTTAGTAGATATTTTGGTATATAGATATATCTATGATATTATTTTAATTTTGGACTGCCTCGTTGGTCTAGTGGTCGTAAGCACGATGCTGAGCATGAGGTCCTGGGTTCGATTCCCGGGTCGGGCAAAGTGTTATTGGGTTTTTCCATCAGGAAATTATAAGTAACAGCCACGGAGTCTGGATTTGTGCCCGGTTGATGGCAATAGGCTCGCCCCTATTATATGGGACTTAAACATAACTGGCGAAATGTGGGTGTACTATTAGGTACACCTCTGCCTAACCCTTCGGGGATTACAGGCGTGATGTTATGTTATCTAACTATTTTGTCTTGAGATTTTCGTTTGATGGAAGATGGAGATGTAGATGACTGATGATGTCTCGTACCTAATGATGGTCTCTCATACTACATGATACATTTTGAAGGTCTGATGAAGACCAGGTAACTGCTTATCGGTTCTCAGTCACGGAAATAGTCAGAATGCTCCAACTTTCAGCTTTTATCTCATTGAGCACGGATGCTACTACATGATACATTTTGAAGGTCTGATGATGATCACCTAAGTGCTTATCGGTTTTCAGTGACGGATGTAGTTAGAATGACCTAGCTTTCAGATTTTATCTTATTGAGCACGGATGTTACTACATGATATATTTTGAAGGTCTGATGATGACCAGCTAAGTGCTTATCGGTTAACAGTGACGGATATAGCTAGAATGACCACCACCAGGTAAATGGCACCATCAGTCTCCAATGCCTCTTCGAGCTCTTTCATATGAGTCCACACACGACGGTTCTTCGTGGTGCCATCAATGAGATCCTATACTTACCTTCGGAGTCTACCATCAGGTAGCTGGTATCATCAGTCTCCAAGGCCCCCTCGAGCTCTTTCAAATGAGTCCAAACACGATGGTTCTACTCAGTGCCTCCTTCTCAAGACAAAATAATTAAAACGATAAAACAATTAACACCATTAAAACAATAACATACATTACATAACATCACGCCTGTAATCCCCAAAGGGTTAGGCAGAGGTGTACCTAATAGTAGGCGTGATGTTATGTTATGTATGTTATTATTTTAATGATTTTAATTGTTTGATCGCTTTTAGCGATAAAACAATTGTAGCAAAAAACCGACTTCAAAAACACAAAAAAGTGAAAAATAACTTTAGCTTCTGAAGTCGGTGACTTTTGTTTGTTTTATTCAGTTTTTTTGTCACCGACTTCAGAAGCTAAAGTTATTTTTCACTTTTTTGTGTTTTTGAAGTCGGTTTTATTTTTGCAAAAAAGTTTTTTTATTTTTCCATTTTTAGTTGTAATATCCTTTACAAATATTTGATATTCATAAATTTTACGTTGTTAACAATACATGTCACGGTAATCGGCTTATCCGCAATAAAATGAAACTTAACATACCTAACTCTCGAAATCTGGGCGTCCTGTACACATCTGCGTACCCCGTCAGAGCATACAGGCGTGATGATAAGTTAAGATGTTGCGTAAATAATAAACATCCAAGCGATTGCAGCAATCACGACAGATTTGCCGTCTATTTTTGAAGAGTTCTATTGTATATCTCCGATGATCAGGATCAGATCTTCACCAAATTTAAATGGGACCACCTCAGGAGTATACTCTTTCAAATAAAAAAAATAATTTTGAGAATCGGTTCACAAATGGAGGAGAAATACATAAAAGGTAACATACATAAAAAAAAATAAAAAATAAAAATACATACACACGAACATATAACCTCCTCCTTTTTTGAAGTCGGTTAAAAACAATTGTAGTCGTTCTTGTAGCACGGATGCTACTACATTTTGAAGGTCTGATGATAACCAGCTAAGTGCTTATCGGTTCTCAGTGACGAACGTAGTTAGCATGACCTAGCTTTAAAATTTTATCGATCTGAGCACGGATGCTACTACATAATACATTCTGAAGGTCTGATGATGACCAGCTAAGTGCTAATTGGTTCTCAGTGACGGATATAGCTAGAATGACCTAGCTTTCAAATTTTATCGATCTGAGCACGGATGCTACTACATGATACATTTTGAAGGTCTGATGATGATCAGCTAAGTGCTTATCGGTTCTCAGTGACGGAAACAGTTATGATGCTACAGCTTTCTGCTTTTATCTTATTGAGCACGGATGCTACTACATGATACATTTTGAAGGTCTGATGATGACCAGCTAAGTGCTAATTGGTTCTCAGTGATGGATATAACTAGAATGACCTAGCTTTCAAATTTTATCGATCTGAGCACGGATGAAATGAAATGAAATGAATTTATTTGCCAGAATAATAGGTACATACATAATAAGACGGTAAAATAATTTTAGTCTCACTATATTCGACTCATCAGTCGTGCAAATGTTTCTGGTAGATGCTACTACATGATACATTTTGAAGGTCTGATGATGACCAGCTAAGTGCTTATCGGTTCACAGTGACGGATATAGCTAGAATGACCACCATCAGGTAAATGGCACCATCAGTCTTCAAGGCCTCTTCGAGCTCTTTCAAATGAGTCCACAAACGACGGTTCTACTCAGTGCCGTCAATGAGATCCTATACCCACCTTCGGAGTCTACCATCAGGTAGCTGGTATCATCAGTCTCCAAGGCCCCTCGAGCTCTTTCAAATGAGTCCAAACACGATGGTTCCACTCAGTGCCGTCAATGAGATCCTATACCCACCTTCGGAGTTTACCATCAGGTACGAGACATCATCAGTCATCCAGATCTTCATCTTCCATCAAACGATATTCTCAAGACAAAATAATTAAAAGCGATAAAACAATTAACACCATTAAAATAATAACATACATTACATAACATCACGCCTATAATCCCCGAAGGGTTAGGCAGAGGTGTACCTAATAGTAGGCGTGATGTTATGTTATGTATCTTATTATTTTAATGGTGTTGAGACCTCGAGGACGCCTTGGAGACTGATAATGTCATTTACCTGATGGTGGACTCCAAAGGTAAGTAAAGGATCTCATTGACGGCACTGCGTAGAATCGTCGTGTTTGGACTCATTTGAAAGAGCTCGAGGAGGCCTTAGAGACTGATGATGCCATTTACTTGATGGTGGACTTCGAAGGTGGGTACAGGATCTCATTGACAGCGCTGCGTAGAACCATCGTGTTTGGACTCATTTGAAAGAGCTCGAGGAGGCCTTGGAGACTGATGGTGCCATTTACCTGATGGTGGTCATTCTAGCTATATCCGTCATTGTGAACCGATAAGCACTTAGCTGGTCATCATCAGACCTTCAAAATGTATCATGTAGTAGCATCCGTGCTCAGATCGATAAAATTGGAAAGCTAGGTCATTCTAGTTATATCCATCACTGAGAACCAATTAGCACTTAGCTGGTCTTCATCAGACCTTCAAAATGTATCATGTAGTAGCATCCGTGCTCAATAAGATAAAAGCAGAAAGCTGTAGCATCATAACTGTATCCGTCACTGAGAACCGATAAGCACTTAGCTGATCATCATCAGACCTTCAAAATGTATCATGTAGTAGCATCCGTGCTCAGATCGATACAATTTGAAAGCTAGGTCATTCTAGCTATATCCGTCACTGAGAACCAATTACCACTTAGCTGGTCATCATCAGACCTTCAGAATGTATTTTGTAGTAGCATCCGTGCTCAGATCGATAAAATTTTAAAGCTAGGTCATGCTAACTACGTTCGTCACTGAGAACCGATAAGCACTTGGCTGGTTATCATCAGACCTTCAAAATGTAGTAGCATCCGTGCTACAAGAACGACTACAATTGTTTTTGCTACAATTGTTTTATCGCTAAAAGCGATAAAACAATTAAAATCATTAAAATAATAACATACATAACATCACGCCTACTATTAGGTACACCTCTGCCTAACCCTTTGGGGATTACAGGCGCGATGTTATGTAATGTATGTTATTGTTTTAATGGTGTTAATTGTTTTATCGTTTCAATTATTTTGTCTTGAGAATTTCGTTTGATGGAAGATGGAGATCTGGATTACTGATGATGTCTCGTACCTAATGGTGGACTCCGAAGGTAGGTATAGGATCTCATTGACGGCACTGAGTAGAACCATCGTGTTTGGACTCATTTGAAAGAGCTCGAGGAGGCCTTGGAGACTGATGATACTAGCTACCTGATGGTAGACTCCGAAGGTAAGTATAGGATCTCATTGATGGCACCACGTAGAACCGTCGTGTGTGGACTCATTTGAAAGATCTCGAAGAGGCCTTGGAGACTGATGGTGCCATTTACCTGATGGTGATCATTCTAGCTATATCCGTCACTGTGAACCGATAAGCACTTAGCTGGTCATCATCAGACCTTCAAAATGTATCATGTAGTAGCATCCGTGCTCAATAAGATAAAATCTGAAAGCTAGGTCATTCTAGCTATATCCGTCACTGAAAACCAATTAGCACTTAGCTGGTCATCATCAGACCTTCAAAATGTATCATGTAGTAGCATCCGTGCTCAGACAGATAAAATTTGAAAGCTAGGTTATTCTAACTACATCCGTCACTGAGAACCGATAAGCACTTAGCTGGTCATCATGAGACCTTCAAAATGTATCATGTAGTAGCATCCGTGCTCAATAAGATAAAAGCTGACAGCTGGAGCATTCTAAGTATATCTGTCACTGAGAACCGATAATCACTTAGCTGGTCATCATCAGACCTTCATAATGTATCATGTAGTAGAATACGCGCTCAGATAGATAAAATTTGAAAGCTAGGTCATTCTAACTACATCCGTCACTGAGAACCGATAAGCACTTAGCTGGTCATCATCAGACCTTCAAAATGTATTAAGTAGTAGCATCCGTGCTCAGACAGATAAAATTTGAAAGCTAGGTCATTCTAACTACATCCGTCACTGAGAACCGATAAGCACTTAGGTGGTCATCGTCAGACCTTCAAAATGTATCATGTAGTAGCATTCGTGCTCAGTTAGCTGAAAGCTGGAGCATTCTGACTATTTCCGTGACTGAGAAGCGATAAGCAGTTACCTGGTCTTTATCAGACCTTAAGAATGTATCGTAGGAGTACCTGTGCTCAGTGAAATAACTAATGAAAGCTAGGTTATTAGTATTACTTCATTAGTCAAAGTGTATAATTTATAATTAAATATTTTATTCATACATTGTACTCCAAGAGAAACAAAATATGTTAGGCAAATACGATGACCACTCTGCGACACGTTTCTGTTCTTTGGTACGTTTTTCTGTAGTACAGTCGTTTGCCGGTAGGGGCCGAAAAATAAACAAAAGCCAGTACAGAGGTCAAATCGTCAAAGTCATCCACTGCTGTGTTCCCCTTAATGATTTGATAAGTTTAGGTAAGCCGGGCCCCCGAAGGGGCACACGCAGTAGGTACATATTACTCCTGCGTTCTCTAGGTATACCTATATCTGTGGTTGTTACCTACCAGGAAAATAAGCTGCACGACCTAGACAATACAACATAACTATCAGTGCTACCGATAATGGAAAAGTATTGATATATTAACATAACATCACGCCAGTAATCCCCAAAGGTGTCCTAGTAGACACATTTAGCCAGTTATTTTTAAGTCAGATGTAATAGAGGGCGAGCCTACAATCTAGTAATATCTCAGTGGCTGCTACTGAGAAAATAATAATAATAATAATAGGTTTATTTATTTTGTCTTCACAATGGTTTTGTAGCGCTAACAGTTTTGAACTATTCATTAGATTAGATTCACATTGTGAGAGCTGGTGCCTGACGTAGGTTTCGAAAAAACCTATATTACAGGTCACCAGGCCCCACTTTTTTTTTAAATTTTTTTTTTTATGGTGTGTGAAAAATCATCAAATAAAGGGGTTATTTCCACTCTTGGGCAGAGCGAAAGGGAGTGTCAGACTTCTACTGACTAAAAACCACCCATGTTCCTTCTTAGCCCTTCATGTCGAGGCCGCGGTATCTCTTGCGAACAACCCGCAGCCCCGGAGAGCTGGTGCCTGACGTAGGTTCCGGAAAAACCTATATTACAGGTCACCAGGTCCCACTTAGTGAAGAAAAAACCCAAAAACATCTTGCTAGACCTGGGAATCGAAATCATTATGATTATGAACAACCCTTAACCCTTCAGGGTTTACAAGCGTGATGTTATGTTAAAATTTCAGTGTGCCTGCCTAAATACGCATTTAGGTACCTATACATTTTGAAGATAATGGTCGTGAGACGTTATCTTTTTATAATTTCTCGAAAATTCAATTATTTTCCGAGTCTTTATGAGGAAAATGAACAGAATGACTATCCTTGACATCATTTTATTGATCGATTACGAATACGATATGGTAATGTTTGTTGTGATATATAATAGTGTAATATTCATATTATATTATCTTCTAATACCTATGACAATATATATGTCTTGTGTCTTGTATACGTAGATGTTATCCATCGCTGTAACTGTAATTGATGTTGGCTGCACAATGCATTTTATTTAACACTAGCTCGCAACTTCGTTCGTATTTTGATGTGTGGGAAAAAAAAAGATAATGTGCCATTCCAGACTATAATCTACCTCTTTGCCAAATTTCGTCTAGATTCGTTCAGCCGTTCTGACGTGATTTAGTAACAAACATTTTTTTTTTCATTTTTAATATGCACTACATCTGCTTAACTGGAGACTGTGTTCTGCTTAACCGGACAATCCTGTGGATGCCTTGAATGTAAGGCATCCAGCCAGTGCGTAAAAGCTTATATCCTGAAGTAACAGCGCACATAGGGCACCCCTTGTGGGAGGCGGACTTCGACTTAAGGCGTCACTGGGGAGTGCAGCAGAGACAGATCAAAACTTTCATAATATTGGTACATTTTTTACCAGAAAGTGACGTCAGCAGCTCCCACTCACGATCTTTGACACGTTGTTTTCGCAATTTTTTAATTAATTTGATAAAACAAAAAAACATGTACTTATCCAATATTTTTCGATAATCTAACAGACGGACTAAACAGAATCATATTTTTTTAGTCAGTGAACTACCCTATTAAAATAGTAGCAAGATTTCGTTTTGCGTGGTTGGCAACTCCTACGACAAAAGAAACGTAGTTTACTAAAAAAAGGTTCAAAATATGAACTCCATTATAACAACAGAAATTCATCATCACATTCAGAAATCCCACGAGATGATATTATGAAGACGTTATAGATTAACTTCTTACAATACAGAATGAAGGTAGTCCACTTATTGGACACTTTTTTGCGTTACTCGAATGAATGAACCTTTTATGAATGAATAGATTCATTCATTTTTCTGAACGTTTTTTTCCACCTGTGCAATAGACCTCTTGGACTATAAAAATTTGTATTGTTACAAGTGAAATTATTTATGATCTTCAAACTTTTTGTGGGCAACGTAAAATTCGGAGAATTTTGGAAAAAAAGTTTTATGACTATTAACGGTGAAAAATATTGTGAATGAATAGGCCAGATTGAACAAGGATTAGTTTGATTTTATTTGATTGCCCTATAATTCAACTTTTTTTATTTATTTTTAAAATTTATAGCTTGTGATCTTTATTTTGTTCTGATGTTCACAATAAAATTGAATTATTCCTGATTCTAAATTCGAGACAACATTGTTGCCATCACGTGAATATCCTGGATGAGGCTGCACATGGGAACAAGCAAAGAGAGGGGTATACCCGCCTGTGGGTGAAGTCGTGCTGCGGATAATGATGATAAACTAAAAACATCTAAAGTTCATTTTTATAAATTCTTTTGTAACTTCACGCATTAGTTAGTTCCTTAAAACGTACTTTACAAACAAATTCGCCCTAATTCCTTCACAGATACCAATCATACCACGACACCAACCCATAAATTCAACTAAAAGCACCTTATTACTTATTAAAACACTGCCATGACTAACTCATAACCACTACTCAAGTTTCAACTGAACAGACAATATCTTACCGCTGTCTCAAGCATTTCATTCCCACGACCAACAATACTATAAATAATGACCGATCAAGCTGACCGCAGTCATTTTAGCGACGCAGTCTTCACTCCGGAGTTAATGACGTGAAAGAAATCGCTTACAAACACTCGCCAATCGAAAAGTGAGACGAGTAAACTACGAGATACTTCCCACGCGTGAAAAAAGTTACAGAATAGTGACACCTGACGGTCAAAGATGTGCGGACACGGATAATCATTTATAATTTGTGAATAGTTTTTTGGTGTTTTTTTATTTTAATTTGTGAGAATGATCATAATCTGTCTAGCCTCTCTTCTCAACTATGTTGGGGTCGGCTTCCAGTCTAACTTGATGTAGCTGAATACCAGTATTTTATATTGAGCGATTGCTTATTTTACCTCCACCACCTTCTTAGTCCTAGTTAATACCATATCGATAGCCAGAATTTCTCGCCACTTACTACCTGTAACGACTGTCAAAGATCTATAAAAGACAGCCGGGACCAACAGCTTATCGTGCTTTCCGCGGCACGGAGGAAACTCGGTATGTAATAGGTGGTCACTCATTCACGAACCAATACCGTACTTACCTACGTAAGTACGGCTTAACCTGAAGATCGACCCGAGCGGCTATTATTATTTTTCCACGAGCTCCTCAACGAAAAAATTGATACTTCGACTTTTCTGTAATCACTTTCGCGGAAATTAGACGAATGAAGTGAAGTCCTAGAGTTTAGATCTTTAAAATAGCCTACGCTAAGGCTACTTTTAAAGAGATTGATATTTTTAATCACCTAATCTAAGTTCGCAACTCAACACAGGATAGGGTTTGAAATGGCAATTTACATTCAACATAACATTCAACACTAAACATTCAAATGACATCAGCAAAAAAATTAACTAGAACACAACAAACATCATATTCATACAAAATTTCGGTCGGTATAATCTTGCCAAACGGAGCACCCTCATGAATAAAACTAGCTGGTGTATAAATTCAAATTTCCTCTTCTCCACACGCTCATTTCCATATCTCGGGCTCTCTCCCCCTATGCTTTATTATTAAAACTCCAGGGCAAAAACCGACACCCAAGTTATTCGCTATCTACGTTCGGAAATGGCATTATCGGCCGCGCGGCCCGAAGCGCACACGTCTCAGCCAATAGGGCATTCTTATCAGAAAATGACTCATTTCAAATGACAGAGTGTTCTAAAGCATTTTCAAATATAGAAAGCCGCAACCGTCGCCGAAGTAGCATTCCAAATTTAAACTCTGTCCCGAAGCTACTTCGGCACACTTCGGCGTGTCGTTATGTCACTCAGTTAAGGCTCGTAAAATGGGGACTCTCGTAGCGAGAGGAAATTGGAATAAGAAAATTTGGGGTGTAAAATGAAAGATAGACGAGTGCTAATTTCCGGCTATTACTACGTCTCTTTCTTTCCCGCACATTTATTGCGGGGAACGTGTTTGGGGGTGGCATATACTGTCTTTTTCTAGCGTGTAGGGACTTTACTATTTAATAGACCGTATGGTGTAATGTAATGGGAGTCTGGAAAATTGTGTTTCGTTTACATTTTTCTTGCTGTTTGGTAGCACAATAGGAAGTGGAATTCAATTATGCCTATTGAATACTTCTATTGTTAGAAAAACTAGTATGATTGTGAATACATATTACAATAATATGTTTCTGCATCGAAATTCTCGAAAGCCTTGCCTCACAAGCAAATCATTTCTCGAAATAATATTATGAAATTCACAGCAAAGCGAGTCCATTTTCCCTGATAACTTTATTCAGCATTGCAATAATATGATTGAGCGTCAATATCTCTAGCGGTCCGCTCCGGTTGAGTCCTCAATAGCAAATGACGCCTCCGACCGCGTTGCGTCAAACGCTACCGGAATCTATCGACTACCCGCAAACAATTCGCCTCGCCGTCGGGCGACGACTATATTCTATTGAGGCAACTTTGGTAGCGAAATTATTGCACTGAGGATTTATTACATAGCGAAAAGCGGATAGGTATTACAAGTCCGATATCTCGATTTAGTAAGTCCATGGTTATTTTTTTTTAGCATAATGAAAGTGAGCAAACCGAGTGTTAGTGAATACGGGGGCAGGTATGAAAGCTAAAATAGATATTGTAAGAAATGACACTTAAGTTACCATTAAAATAATTTATCAGTCAAGTTTTCCGTTACTCGTAAATAAGATTGAAATGAACATTAATAGCTATAGGTTCAAGTTTGAGGTGTTTGAACAGACAATCTCGTAAACGGTTTACAGTGCAATTGTACAGCGAGTGGGTTTTAAATATGGCGTCGGTAAGGGAGCGACTACAACGCCGCCATTGTTCTCTGTTTAAACTTAAAAGTTATAAACTGACGGATATGAGCTAGCATTTAGTCTAGCTTAAACAACTTTATGGTGTTTTAATTCCTATTAGTGTGTTTACAGCAAACAAAATTCAAATTAAATAGTTATTTTAGTAGGAGGTTCAGAAGGCCTCCCCGGTTGAAATTTGTATCTAATTTGAGAGTCGTCGTTACGAATATTCAGAAGTCGTGCAACTATCTTTATATTATCCCTGCTTTTTGTATTTTTTAATATCTGTTATGCGTTGTATGTGTATTTTTTTTTTATGTCTCTTTGTATGCTCGTTATGTTTCTGCGACAAATAAATTTTTTTTTTTTCTTTTTTTCTTAAGTCAAAATGTCTGACAACCTGTCTCAGTCAAGGGCATTACCCAGTTACTGAACTGTGGAGGTCAGATAGGCAATCGCTCTATGTAAAATACTGATGCACCTGAAATGAAATGCAGCTGTATCATGTTATATTGGAAACTTACCCTAACATACTTAGTTGAGAATATGCTAGGCATGATGATGAGCAGGAAGTGTAGCAGTTTAAATAAAAAGCGGTATTTCTTTACCTACTGTGGTTGTATCTTAATGCCTTCCCCGTGAAATGCGATACGAAGTTATCGAGGAGCTATTAACACATTGTGTTCGGTCGATAAATGAAATCCCGTCACCCCTTGTTTGGTTTCTATTGAACTAACATTGTAATATGATTATTTAGTGTTTGATTGTTTACTTTACTATTACAATCTAAATTATGTGATTAACTTTAACGATACTTTCGATTTTCTCATCAGAATTAAGAGAGACATTAAAATCGATATCTATAAACTAAATTATTGACAAAATGATAATGTATTTAATGACCCAAAATGTATCCTATCAAATTAAAGTTCTTATACGATAAAAAGCCGGCCGACAATTAATTCAAATCGATTTCCACTTAAGCAAACGTTCACCGCGAACGATCAGAATTTCAAATTCGACTTTCAGAAAACGCGGCCAGCATGGTGTAAAGGTTCTTTTTTTGATTCCAATATGCCATTTAAACGGAACGCGCCAAAAGAAATAGTAGTTGCAGCCGAGTTAGGTTGGCCAGCCTGATACTATCTTGGCAGTTGGCACACCTGACCGACGCTAATTGGACAATAAATCAATTCTTTCCCGCTTCTTATTGGCGAATCGTGGCATTCCAATATTGAAAATTTGGCCGCGCGATATTGACAACATGATAAAAAACAATAGGCGGTTATCTTTTTCTTTTGTGTTCATCTCTGGACTCCGGTTCTTATTAAGGCTGAATCGTTTTATATTTTGTTTGTGTCAAACCCAATGTCTTATCGGTTAGACAATTTGTTTTTGGGAGCTCGTTATTGAATTATTAATATTGATATTTTGTATACCCTCAAATTGATGTTACATTTGAAATAAATCTCATGTCATTGTTATTTGACTGGCTTCATAGAAAAGCTTGTGTGATGAATCGGTTTAATAAAAGCGCTATAATTGGAATAAATAACATTATGCAGCAAAGAGCGCGGGCGTCATCCATTATTAGAGTTATTAACAAAACGGAACGCGCGCCCGGCTAATCTGGGCGCGCTCTGAGCGTAATTAAATTCTCAGAACAAGCGAGCTATTAAAGCGAAACGGTAGCGCGACGCCCATTACGAAACGGAACGTGCATAATTATTTCGTTCCCGCCTTTTTTTCTTATTCTCATTTCGATTTTCGAAAGCCCGCGCTAATGTAGCGTCGCTGCCCTCTGGCACGAAGTCTTGTAAACAATGTTCTCGTAAAATCTTATTCAATTACCGCCTGCCCTCTTAATATACTGATTAGTTTTCGAACTGTTAATTATATTCGAGCGCAGAAGACCGTGGAAATTAATAAATACTTCGATAAGTTACTGAATTTCCAGTTTAAAATGTGGTTTTATATAAAGCCTCTAAAGGCAGTTGTAACAAAAACCTCGTAGTTTTTTTTCTATCCAGACCACCAAGGCATTCAAATGAGGCATATCATTAGCCGTATATAAACAATGTCGTAAAATGACAGGTAGCAGAGCTTGTCACATCGTTGGTATATTATTATTCATGTGGTGTTATCGTCTCGACTCATCTACCGTTCTTCGTACTGTTAACATGTATTTTGACAGATGACATAAGTTTGGCGCCCTATCGCCGGTTTGTCATCTCGCTACTAGTCGCTACGATGAAATACAATTCGGATGTAATAATAAGCTCCCGTCTTACGTTGCTTGATAAACGGACTCGTGTAAATCAATGTAATGGTGTCGTTGTGACGTCAGTTTCGGTTGGTATTCACTGGAAACCTTTTGTTTCGCTATCATTTTGCGTTTTGTAATAGACGTGCGAGTAATAAACTGTCGCAAATTTAGCGCCAGTTTATGTGTATTGGAGCAAATTATGTGGTTCGGTCGATTACCTGTTATAGCTGTGTATTGAATACGACTTTAGTCTACATTCCGATTCCGACCTTGCTTAAAACTTGAACGAAGTCCAGAAATTGTACCTATGGCTTTAGATTCAATTTAATGCTCTTTACAAGCTATAATTTCGATATTTCAATTATTTCTAGACTTGACTCCTTAGGTGACAGCTCAATAT
Organism: Diarsia brunnea; assembly: GCA_949774965.1. NCBI lineage: Eukaryota > Metazoa > Arthropoda > Insecta > Lepidoptera > Noctuidae > Diarsia > Diarsia brunnea. The sequence goes on from OX459019.1 coordinate 6,315,381, forward strand.
TTTAAAAACATTACGTTGATGTATCAAAATTATTTTGTGGAGTTATTTTTGCCGGACAGTTGGCAGTGCTGACTTTGCAAACCCCAATAATAATTATATTTTACTGAAAAATGCCGTGTCCAGTTTTCCCACGAATTATAATATTTTTGATCCTTAAAAATGGCAAATATAGAAATTAACTACTTAACTGAATGCAAATTAACCACTTCAATGAAAAATGCAGCAATTTTCTGCGACAACTTTCCGTATTGATCTCCTGGTTTGACAAAAAACAGAATGTGCGACTTGTAAGAGTCAATTATGGGAGGATAATATGCTAATTTTCGAATGCGATGGGCATTGAGGTATAATGTACGTACATTATACCTCAATGGCGATGGGTTAGCAACCTGCCCGTGTAATTATTCCTAGCATACGAGGATTCCTGAGATGCCGTAAACAAAGAAAAAACCTAAACTTGTATCTCACTCACTGTTATCGCCATCCTCCGTCAGTCTTGTTAATTTGTAACTTACAAAGTAATGTTTGGAAATTCGTCACCAATGGGTAGATCTTCTAAAGTGTTGAGGTCTTTCAGAATAATGTAAAAATCAAGTCATCAGCTTTTTTATCAAACCCATAGAACGAAGCGTGTACTTTGCTGCTCTCGTACTCAATACAGTTGTCAAGGAGGTCTGCGTCAGGATGACTGGACCAAGAGAGATTTAGGAAGTTTGAGCAATACCAAGTTTTAGTACCTATTTGATACTATGGAGACCGACCTTCATTCATAAAATTACATGAAGACGATATACATAGACAACCAAATACCACCTAAACCTAAACGCTTTGCTAGTGGAAACGGATCTACAGCTCAGTGCACAAACATTTTGACCTGCACAAAATGTTCGCGAACAAAATAAATGTGCGGTGCGTCATCATTACGTTCACACCACTAACTAGGAATTAGTGTTTTCATGCTATTCTGGGAGTGGAAATCAGACTCTTTTCGGACCAAGCATACCTATTTGACTATCAAATAGGCAGCTATCTCTGGTAGGTACTTAACCTAAATCTAGGTATGTAGTTATATGAGTCATCTTCAAAATTTAATTTTAAATAAAAACTATAACATCAACTTAAAACCCATCCAATTCTTTAGACCCTCGATGCTTATCAAGCGCGCACGAGTCAAACTGATTGGTAACAAACAATGATGCATGTGCCTCGCTTACAAACTATGCGAGGAATGCGCCTTTGACAAATATGTATCTTATGACCACTGACATCTGTCCACAGGTGCTTTCTAAACAATTATTTAAATTAATAAGAGAAACACTGTGGATGTTTTAATGGTTGTAGGTATGAGTCTAATATTGATTGTCTAGTTTGAAAGCAATGTTTAATGTTGAAATATTGCTAAATGTAATTTGGTGGTGTAAGTAATTAAATACTTTTTGGGTTCTGTCAGCTGTTTTTAATAATTAAGAATATAATTATAATATGCCAGATGGATGTTACTGTTAAAGTTTAACTCATTCTTTTAGCTACGTAGGATCCTACATTTCTATACTTACCTACTCTAGCGTTAATTAGCAGATCAAGTTACAGAAAGATATTTGAACGTCGGTAAATGTTGACAGGGATGATGCCACGCATCCCTCAGTCTAGAAATCGTAACGGTACCTAAATAACTGTTTTTGAAGCTGAACGAGCCAGATTAATGATTCATCATCAGCCACAAGACGTCTACTGCTGGACATAGGCCGGCCCCATAGAACGCCATAACGAACGGCAACCTGGGGTTTGCATCCACCAGTTGCCCGCGACTGTCACGATGTCGCCAGTCCACCTGGTGGGAGGCCTACCAACGCTGCGTCTTCCAGTTCGAGGTCGCCACTCGAGAACCTTTTTTCCCCATCGGTTGCCTGTCATTCTATGGGGGGAGTTGCCCATGCTTGGCAGGGTCTTGGGGATCGCAGTGTAGTTTTTAAGTACACGGTGAAGTATTATGCAAAAAGTATTAGCTATGGTTGTGTATACTCTATGAGGTACTCTAGGTTGTCGTTGATTATGGATTTCATGTGTGAACTTTCTCTGTACTCGAATATTAAACTAATTCTCTAATCAACCAATTATCTCTTTAATTCTGAACCATTACACATATAACATGGCGCAGCCGACTCGAAATCACTAAGTGTAAAGTGTATTGTTGTGGAAAACTTACATCATGGAAAATAACCAAGTTAAGTTACCACCAAATTTTGACATTCGATCTCAATCGGCATCTACTGAGTGGAAATTTTGGAAATGTTTATTCGAAGATTATTTAGTGGCGATTAGTAAAGATGACGCCAAAGATAAGATCAAGTTATCCCTATTACGAAATATGATGGGACCGGAGTCCACAAAGGTTATACAAAGTTTTAAATTGTCAGAAAAGGATTCTCAAGTGTACGAGAAAGTTGTGGCGGTTATTGACAAATATGTGAACCCTAAACATAACGATGTGTTTGAGACAACACCCTCGGGATGAAATGGGTGGGTACTATTCTTGCCCGGACACCCCACGTGGAATTAATGATAAACAGCTTTAAAAAATACCCAATAAACAAATTTTTCTTGAGTTTTATAGTTAATTTTTTTTTTTTTGTTTTTTATATGATTAAGATTGAAAAGTCGAGAAATTAAATCAATAAAATAGAAAAAAAAGGACATTCAAAACTGTGGAAAACAATAATGGGTATTTTGTTTAAATTGTTTTTGGTATTCTACCAAAAAGTTTCTTTGTCATAACTTGGTATCATTACGAAACTTAAAAATAGCAAACTGGCAACATTAACGTAATGTCAATGTAAATGTCACAGTTGTTGTCAAACAAGATACAACAGGAAAGTTGAGGAAAGTTACAAATCGCTACCTATTCTTAATTTGTCTAATTAAGTTTAATTATAACTAGAGCTAGAAAACGTGAAATATAATAGATTAAAAAGTGATTTCTACCTATACCTAATAAAATGGCAGACGACGACAGTAAGTCTATGATTGTGAAATATAACCTCTAAAACCTTACTTTTTAAAATAAACCTACAAATTGTGATTGTTTAAGCGTAAACATTAGTTTTATTTCTATCCTGAAGCACTTTCCTGGCTGCCAGAATACAAAATCATGAGTTACTAATCGATTTTCAGTTCAATGAATACAAAAATTACAACTATTAGCTAAGAACACCATAGTTAAAATTGCTTATTGATATATGGTGGTCATGTACATTGAATCTACGTGAGATCAGTGTCTTCCATCTCAAAAACCTTACCTAACTTTCCATTTATAACAGCTCCACAGAAATACCACAAAAGTTGTATACAACTTATATATTGTGTTGGTATACATACCAACACAATATAAAACTTTCATACAATATTCCAGCCCCAGCAGACAGCAGTCTCCTAGTAATAATAATGGACACAAACCCCAATCAGCGGTACATAACTGAGGATCCAAAGGTGCTGACAAACTGCCTCGATGCTGTCATCTCGTTTGCTAACTCACACTTGATGCAGAAGTCTAGGAATGAACTCGCTGTTATTGGATGCCATTTTCATAAGAGGTAAGGTTTTTATTATAATAATAGTTATTTTTGTAATCTGTAAAATGCATGTAAAGTTAAAAGTGGCTGACAATACAAAAAGCTATTAAAGAAGTTTTAAAATTGAAAATAACAGTAGATACCCTAATGTATGAAAGTAAATTTTTATAAAAATATTTTTTAATTAGGGACTTCTTTATTCTGGCTGCATTTTGCCTAATTGAACATCAATTTACCTGCGCTTATTCCATTCTACTTGAAATTGGTTCAACATGTTTTTACCATTCACCCCATACATTTTTTAATTTTTTTTATTGGTTGTACTTGCCAATGTTTATTGTTCAACTATGGCTAGATTACATGGCAATGTATAAGATAAAACATAAACATACAGTTTCTTATTTTAGTTAGTGAGTGCCGCACTGCTTTCCTAGAGCGGTTGCAAAGTAACCTGTGTTTAGGAGAAATAGACGTCACGGTAGCATTTACTCTTTTCTCTGTTACATTATTTCTTACACAATCGACCCATCTTTTCTTTGGTCTTCCTCACCCTCGTCATCATGAATTTTATCCTTACTCATTACATTAATACCAAGACAGACCACTTCCTTCAAATTTTTCTGTAACAGGCGCCATTTTTAAACTTCCTCATTCCTTACTTTTGATGATAACAACTTAAATAAATAAGGTAGAGGTTTAAGATTCAATTATTATATTTTATGTGTAACACATTCATAAACAACTGCTTATGGTTCAAGAACCGATCGCATGTTTGAAGATAAATTTGAAAAAAATATATATATATTTTATGTGTACTTTCAGTGAATACCTGTACCCCTCTCCTGGAAAACCACTGGACGTAAGACAGATTGATGGTCAATATGAATTGTTTACACTAGTTGAGAAAACTATCAAAATGAGGTAAGAAAAATAACATAATAACACGTCTGTAAACCCCAAATAGCTCGACAGAAGTGTACCTAATAGTACACCCACATTTGGCAGTTATATTTAAGTCCTAAGTAATAGGGAGCGAGCCTATTGCCATCAACTGGGCATAAGTCTGGACTCTGTAACTTTACCTCACAATGAACCTATAAATGCTTCCGTTAGGTTCATAACAATAACATTCTGAGATTCCAACCCTGGACCCCATGCTCAGCTGTCGCGATTACGACCACTAGACCAACAAGCCGAGAAATCATAATATAATGATGGGTTTTTGAGTAAATTATCATAGTTATTGAATTACTAGCTGTTGCCAGCGGCTTCGTCCGCTACAACTCGAAAATTATCCCACGGGAAGATAAAATCGGGATAAAAAATATTCTATGTGTTAATCCAGGTTATAAACTATCTGTGTACCTACCAAATTTTATCTAAATCCGTTTAGTAGTTTTTGCGTGAAAGAGTAACAAACATACACACTCACACACAAACTTTCGCCTTTATAATATTTAATTAGTGTGATATTGATTTTCAGATTAGTGAACCTAGTAAAAAGCCAACCACAAGAGGATAAACCAGGGGAGTCTCTGCTAGCAGGTGCAGTTGCTATGGCACTCTGCTTTATAGCCAAGGTAAAAATGTTCTTGCTCTTTACCTGATGGAAAGTGATGGATGAGGTCTATGATGAAACAAGCGTGCCCAGTAGACGCCTGTCCATTGTTGATTTGTAGTCTAGACACATTAAACGAGGAAGGAAACATAAATACCGGCAGTCAGTCCTACACTTTGGCTGTGTAATTTGTTATAATTAAAAATATTTACAAGTAGATGTTATGCCATTGCAGATACGCCGTGAAGCTTCTCCCGGGCTTCGCATGACCAGTCGTATCCTGATCGTTACAGGCAGCAGTGACACAGCTGCACAGTATATCAATTACATGAACGTCTTCTTTACTGCGCAGGTATAGATAGCCCTTAATCACTTTTATCGACATTCTAGGTCTGGATGAGGCCTATTGTCTATTATTTTTACAAAGAAATTTTCCAGGCAATATTTAACACATAACATAATATTAACACGACGGTAATCCCCGCAAGGTTAGACTGAGGCAATATAATATAAATAATCTCTTTGTTTTGCTAAAGAAGAAAGATATTTTGAATTAAAAAGTGTGACATACATACTAACTGCGTTACTCAGAGATATTTAATGATTACTTAAGCTGTTACTTAGTAAAGATTTGACATACTTTTGTATGACAAAACTGTCAAAACCTTTACTTAGTGATGGCCTAAGTAATCATTAAACCTCTCTGAGTGCGGCAGTAAGATTTGGATTTCAAGATTCGTTTTCGTGTTTATTTGAAGCAGTTTCACATTATATTTCTGTGAAGATTGTTGCATACTCTGCAGTCTGCGATGAATTCAGGAATACAGTGCATAATTATTTTTTAATTTTTACGTCCACAGAAACAGCAAGTTCTTATAGACGTGTGCTCACTGGACAAGCACCTCAGTCTCTTGCAGCAGGGCTGCGACATCACTGGCGGACTGTACCTCAAGGTGCCTTCGTTGGAAGGACTGCTGCAGTACTTACTGGTAATGTATCTGTGATATGTCTGATAGACGTGTGCTCACTGGACAAGCACCTCAGTCTCCTGCAGCAGGGCTGCGACATCACTGGCGGACTGTACCTCAAGGTGCCTTCGTTGGAAGGACTGCTGCAGTACTTACTGGTAATGTATCTGTGATATGTCTGATAGACGTGTGCTCACTGGACAAGCACCTCAGTCTCCTGCAGCAGGGCTGCGACATCACTGGCGGACTGTACCTCAAGGTGCCTTCGTTGGAAGGACTGCTGCAGTACTTACTGGTAATGTGTCTGTGATATGTCTGATAGACGTGTGCTCACTGGACAAGCACCTCAGTCTCCTGCAGCAGGGCTGCGACATCACTGGCGGACTGTACCTCAAGGTGCCTTCGTTGGAAGGACTGCTGCAGTACTTACTGGTAATGTGTCTGTGATATGTCTGATAGACGTGTGCTCACTGGACAAGCACCTCAGTCTCCTGCAGCAGGGCTGCGACATCACTGGCGGACTGTACCTCAAGGTGCCTTCGTTGGAAGGACTGCTGCATTACTTACTGGTAATGTATCTGTGATATGTCTAATAGACGTGTGCTCACTGGACAAGCACCTCAGTCTCCTGCAGCAGGGCTGCGACATCACTGGCGGACTGTACCTCAAGGTGCCTTCGCTTGAAGGACTGGCTGCAGTACTTACTGGTAATGTGTCTGTGATATGTCTGATAGACGTGTGCTCACTGGACAAGCACCCCAGTCTCCTGCGACATCACTGGGAAAACACCTTACATCGCTGATGAACACACAGAACGTCGCTGATGAACATTTGACAGCTGTAACAGGTAGTCAGTAACCCGAAAGTCTGACAACCAGCCTTACTAAGAGGTATCGTATAGACAGATAGGCAGTTGCTTCATGTAAAATACTGGTATTCAGCTCATCATCATCATCAGCCTATAATGTTCCCACTGCAGGGACTCAGGCCTCCTCTCTAGGAGAGGGATGGGCTATAATTCACCACGCAGGCCCCGTGCGGGTTGGTAGATGTCAATGTCACATGTCTTCGAATTTTTTGGTTCTAAGACATGCCGGTTACCTCACGATGTTTTCCATCACAGTTTTGAGAGCAGTGGTGATGAAATAAATTACACAAAGTAATGCGCCTGACTGGGTTCGAACCCCCTGACTACGCTTCACCAGCAGCTGAATCCGATTAAATCCAGCATGGAAACCAACCCCAGTCCCCAACATAGTAAAAAAAAAGCTAGGCAGATGACGTTACCAAAATAACATAACATCACGCCTGTAATCCCCGAAGGGTTAGGCAGAGGTGTACCTAATAGTACACCCACATTTCGCCAGATATGTTTCAAGTCCCATGTAATAGGGGGCGAGCCTATTGCCATCAACCGGGCACAAACCGTGGGCGTTACCAAAATAATTGTACTAATTTGCTTTTCTTCATTTTCCAGTGGGTCTTCCTCCCAGACATTTCGGAACGCACTAAGCTAGTTCTCCCAGGTCGAGGTCGCGTGGACTACCGCGCTGCCTGCTTTTGTCACAGAGAACTGCTCACCATCGGATATGTGTGCTCCGTGTGTTTAAGCGGTGAGTCGCCAATACATACTTGGGGTTTCTTAGACGGGGCTGCAGGACTGTTTGAAAGAGATACTGTGACCCTGGAATCCACAGGGCTAAACGGGAACATATGTAGGTTTTAGTGAGTAGAAGTCTGACAGTCCTTTCCGCTTCACCCAAAGCGGGAGGGGTCATTTTTGATGACTCCCACTAAAAAAAAATTGGGATCTCTTAGACATACTTGGTTAAACAGTATGTATCAAGATAACGTGATCATATTTAAGATTATAAAGCTGAAGAGTTTGATTGGTTGAATGTGCTAATCTCAGGAAAAACAGGAAACGATTTTTTTTAAGTTGGATCGTCTCGAGAAAGGTTATAGGCTATATAATGTGACGCAGACGAAGTTGCGTGGGTCAGCTAGTTTAAGATAAAACCGCCAGGGTAGCCATTTTCATGAAATACTCATTGAATGGTATTAAATGGATGCTGCATTGATTTCTGTAACTACCTAACTTTATTATTTTGTTTCAGTTTTCTGCAAATTCAGCCCTATATGCACAACTTGCCAGTGAGTATTATTATTAACTTAACTTTACGCCTATAATCCCCGAATGGTTAGGCAGAGGTGTAGTTACCTAGAGGGGGCTACATAGAGGTTAATCATATGGCATCAACAGGGCAAAACCTTGCTCCAGGCCACTGCTGAGAAATTCCTGATAGAAAAACCTAATAAGGAAGCTTTCAAGTATTACCTAACGCAATTTTTAGAGGTTTTTGACCCCCCTCCCCCCTAGTTAAACGTTACGTAACTACCAAGTGACCGTTTTAACAAAAAAAAAATTGAAAAAAAAAACGTTTAAAAAATTCATGAGAGACTACGCGACCGTTCTGAAGGGTTAAAAAAAACAATGTAACATAATGCGTAGTTCAAACCTGCCGCCCTTAAATCGTAGCGTTTTGCAAGACCCCCCTCCCCCGAAATTCGTTACGCAATACTTGAACGCTCCCGAGATAACACACTTTGCCTGACTTCGAAATCGAACCCAGAACCTCAAGCTCCGTAGTAACGCTCGCAACCACTAGACAAGCGAGGCACTCAAACTGCCAATTATTACGCAATTTCTATAATAATATGGGTTTGAAGATAACTAAACGAAATACTTTTCTTGAACTCAAACCATTTATTATAATTAAACCATTACAGACACTTTTGAATGTCAGTAAAGCAATTAAAACTAATCTACAGTACTGTAGTTGCCCATTCCAAACCGTAGATCTCTATGGAGAAGAACGGCCAAGAAACTCCATGGACACTCTTTTATTTAAATATTTTTATAATAACCGTATAAAATCTATTATTTTCAGTACTGTGTTCAAGATCGGCGGTCCAATGCCTATCAAACCTAAGAAGAAGAAGATGAAGCTTTAAGAGAAAGAATCTGTTTGATATTGTAACTGTAAATATAGATGGTAAGATATTTCTAATTTAAGTCTTTTATTTATACCCACGGCTGAAGGTGACAAGGCCCCGTCGGGACTGGGGGTTGTTGGCAAGAGATACCGCGGCCTCGACATGAAGGGCTAAGAAGGAACACGGGTGGTTTTTAGTCAGTAGAAGTCTGACACTCCCTTTCGCTCTGCCCAAGAGCGGGAGGGGTTATTTGATGAAATCCAAAAAAAAGGCCCTGGGTGGTGTTTAGTAATTTTACACCGTATGTTGTAGTTGTTCAATTTCAATTTGATAGGTTAGCTTTGCCACCGCTCTAATTGACTGGCCCCAACAGCATTGATTTAACCTTGTCTTCTACTTGACATAACATAATATTTTTTTTTTTTTTGGGACAAGCGCGCCACACTATTCCCAAACCACTAACTCCTGTAAGCCAGAATCAACAGTGGCCCCCTCCGGGGCTGCGGGTTGTTCGCAAGAGATACCGCGGCCTCGACATGAAGGGCTAAGAAGGAACAAGGGTGGTTTTTAGTCAGTAGAAGTCTGACACTCCCTTTTGCTCTGCCCAAGAGCGGGAGGGGTTATTCGATGATTTTCCACCCGCCAAAAAAAAAAAAATTATCGTAGCAGGTGGCAATTTGTCGTGTCTGCCTACCCCCCAGGGGAAAAAGGCTTGAGTTTATGTATCTATACCAGTGCCCTTGAGAATAGTCCTCAACAAAACAGTGGTATAATATAAACACTATCTTCGCGATAGCCATCACATAGCCCAGCGGCAGTCCCCGATAGTTAAAGATAACTGATAACGATGCTTTATCAGTAATTAACTCATTATCATCTATATCCGACACTGATATCAGGTGTAGAGCATCGTTTCTTTGTGTTATTATTGCAATAATTATGCAAATTATCAATTTAGTTGTTTGAAGGCTAGGTTTTTATCTGTGGAGCTACTGGTTCTATTTATAGGGCTATTAGAATTTAGTTTATAACGTTAGATTATTGCTAGAAATAGAATGTGGGTGGTATCTAGACTTAAAAAAATAAATTACCTACCTACAACCTTGTCATCATTAGCCCAGCCCAGGGTTGGCGAACCTTTATGGATCAACTTGCCATTTTTTCCAAAGCAATGTTTGTTGTGACCTTGCACGTGCCGTACAATAACATTGCATAGTCTTTATTGGCTGATAATTCAAATTAATGTAGCATTAGTGTAACATTAGTGTAACTTCTGTTGTTGCTGATAAGATAATAATAATATAACTTAGGTATATGTATAGTATTATGGTTCTAAGAGGTTTACTTTTCGTAGATTGCAAGTAAAACTGGACTCCTCTACCAAATGGTTTCTATTCATGGTTTCAAATGGTTTGGTTTTGGCGGTTAATCATCTAAATAGGAAAATAATTACTTAAATAGGTATAGATGAAAATATGGTTATAAATTCGGTGATGTGCCTAAAATATTGTGTAAAGTGCCATCATTGGCACGCGTGGCATTGGTTCGCCATCCCTGGCCTAGCCCATTGCCAACTATGTTGAGGTCGGCTTCCACTTTAACTGTATGCAGCTGAATACCAGTATTTAACATGGATATATCCTATCCTATCTGACCTCCACAACCCAATTAGTGCTGGGTAATATGATGCCCTTTGGTAAAACTAGTTGTCAGACTTTTAGGCCTCTGACTTCCTAAAGATCATTAATAAGGTTTTTATACAGAATGTAATATAAACACAAGACCGAGTGCGGTCTTTCGGATCATAAAACTAAATATTTTTTGTTCTATGTGATTATGCGCACGAGAAAATCGCTTTGTATCGCAAGAAACGCTATGTTATGGCAAAGAATACTTTTCTCGTGCTCCTAGTAGTATGTAATGTACCTACTCTCTTTTAATAAACAGTAATAATAATAATCACCGCCTATAGACACGTACAAGGTCTATTTTTTATGTGGTCATTGTACTCATATGTCGATATTTACCTTCAAATATCTCGGTAACGTGACAATTTGGGGTACCGTGTTACTGGACATTTTTTGTTCGTCTAAATGTCCTCTATCCATACATACCACTATCATCGTGGGCCGCGATTTAAAAAAAAAACAAAATGGCGGTGGGTCGATATGCCAGCTCCTATACAAAAAAGTTCAAACCCCTTCCCAAATGTCATTGAACGTTCATGGTCTGAGAGGTCTTGCGTCTATATGTCAGGAATATAAAATTAGTCACTGCGACGTAATATTTTGTTAGACATCAACACGTAGGTACCTACTTATTTTAATCAATAACAAAGTCATTTAAGTAGCAATATAGGTTCGTATTTGATATTATACTGATTTGATAAAAACGTTTCTATGCTATTTATCGGCGTATAGGCTACGTAACATTTTATTGAAAACATGCTCAGATAGTACTGAAATCACATTGCGTGCACGCAGCTCGCAGTCAGTATGCAAACAAAGTGACCAAAAAATATAAAAATCGTAAAGCTACGTCTACAGTAGGCGAACCATCCACGAGCGGAGCACGAATTCGCATAAGGGGACGTCCATTCATTACCTACGTGACATAATTTGGCGATGGACCCTTCCTCACCCCTGTGAGATATCGTGAGATTTGGTCTTCTTAATCTCATGTGAGATGATTCAAAATGCGTATTTACGGTGTAAATACGTAGTAGTAAATACGTAATCTAGCTAACCAATCGAAGAGCTACTGTGTTATTTTGTGGCGTCTGTATAACCGCGATAAATATTGTTGTGTAGATTTTTTACTTGATTCAACCCAGTTGTCTCGCCATACTAAACTGTTTTTAGCGGAAAAAATATTACGCGATACTCTCTCCCACGTGAGATTGGGTCAGCATCGGCTTGACCCGCTCTCACCCCTTATAGATGGTTTTAGGAGCCTCGAACGAACACTCTCGACAGATATTCATTTTTAAGGTAAGGCCACTTGCAATTGAACTCGATGAAGTTCCAAGACTGCTCCAATGAAGTTATAAGGCCCTGTTTTTTCTTTTTTTGGGGGGTGGGAAATAATCAAATAACCCCTCCCGCTCTTGGGCAGAGCGAAAGGGAGTGTCAGACTTCTACTGACTAAAAACCACCCATGTTCCTTCTTAGCCCTTTATGTCGAGACCGCGGTATCTCTTACACCGCAGCCCCGACGGGCGTCGGCCCTTGCTGTTCCATGTTGCTGACATCTCTTTGAGACGCACGTGGCATACGAACGCGCCGTCGACAGGCCCGCGTCTACGGTGGCCGGAAGCCATCACGCCATGGCCCCCGACGCCCGGAGCGCCTCCCGGGGCGGCTGGGACGAGAGGTTCTTTTCCTCTCACGTTCCGCCACCTCCTTCGCTAGCATCACTGCTTCGCAGAAGGAGGCGACGGCGTCCCATTCCTCCTCGCCCCGGACCATGGCTTGCACCAGGGCCGGACGCGAGAGGTCACCGCCGCCGATCGCCGCTACGAGAACACGGCGGGGCTCCGCCCAAGCGGGACACAACTCCACGGTGTGCTCCACCGTGTCCTCCGGCCGATCCTCACAATGGTGGCATCCGGGCGTTTCCTCCCGCCTGATTCGGTGCAGGTAAATTTAAGGCCCTCAGTCATGGCTTACAAACTAGGTACCTACAATTGAATGACCGCTCGCTGGGGGCACTTCCTATGGGGTCCGAATCTCGGGCGACATTGTGGGGGGGGGGGGCGAGTCATAAAAAATTAAGTACAGGCAGTCTACTGGCGCTTGTATTAACTTGCCTGCCTAGTTATCCATAAAGTTTATGAAAACAAACTGGCGGTGTGAGCCCCTCTTTTACTATGGCACTTAACTGTCCCGGAAAACTGCTCTACAAACGTGTTAAATATGACCACAAAAAATAATAAGCTTGACCCACCATTTTAGTATTTTCTAGAACCAAAAAAAAACTGAAATTGCGTGGCATATCTTCACACTAATATCCTTTTAGAAAGGACATTATTAGGGCACTAATGTGACTGATAAAAAACTACGTGCCATAAAGCAATAACGCTAATCATCAATAATAATAAAATGAAAGCAAGCAACTGTTTCAACAATCAGTCTTTAATTTCATGCAAAATACGTCTCGATAACAAAAACAACACTATCTTTTAAGTAGGCACTTCACTATAACAATACCATTACACATGTATAAAGTAGAAATATATACTTTAACCAACCTAGGCTTTATATTCAATATCAACACCTCATATTGTAGAAACTAGATATCAATTTTGCCCTACTTCAGATATGCTAGATAAAACTTTGACTGGGTAAAATTTACATTTAAAAGCGTTTTAAAACTACACAATTTGTCGCCATATCGCGAAATCCATCTATGATTTGGCTTTCAAGATTGCTATCAACAAGATTAAATTTATTTTAATTTGGAAAAATAACGCGATATCAGGAACTAAGACAGTTTTGAAACTAAATGCAAGTGATAACTAAATAGGCATTTTCGTTATATATATAATCCAACTACATTATCTGAGGCAATAAGTAATATTTCGTATAATGCACGAAAGTTTAATCAGGGTATAATAACTTTGAAAAAATTGAAATTCAATTTTCACAAGTTATCTTTCAAAAACCCTCCCTATTATCCTATATAATCTCATTTTACTAGTATTGAATAACACAAGAAACAATATTTTATATAAATAATCACAAAATGCTTATAAAAATAATAGATAGATATTTAAATCGCTCCCTAGAGAGAAACCACTTTAACTAGAGTACTGCTGGGTTATTGTCTTGGTGCAAAGTCAGAACTATTATATGTCCAGGCATTATTTGCTTCATTTCAATACGAAGCTTCACTTGAAACTTACACGTGTGAAAATCCTGAGGCACGCCCGGAGATCATTCTTTAAGCCTTCCGTCCGGTCTAACGAGCATGCGCTGTTTCCACATGCTTAAAATAATGGTTTATATTCATAATCAGGGCTAATACTCAATTAACCATAATAACACTTAAAATACTTAAACACAAAGAAACTTAGCTAGCCTTAAAATACTTAAAAATTAACACTCATTTCACACTTCTGCAATTTAGCTATGATTTGTCTAGGATCTCAAATGCGAGGTCAATTTCTTCGTCGGGAGACTTTGTCATGTCTATTTCGACTGTACACAGCTTCTTTTGAAGAGGAAGCACGTCGATGTGGTCAAACTCGGTGGACAAATCCATTTGTTTAGGTTGGACATCTTCTTGGTCAGTTGAACCAAATCTGGATTTTTTGCCGAGCACAGCTGGTGCGGTGTGACTTGGAGTGTTGACATGGTACTCCATGGGATGCTGCTTTTCTACAGCATCTATCTGGATGGCCTGAAATGAGAAAACATAACAATCAAAAACTAAAGGGAATCGTCATGCAACCCTTAAACAACACGAAGAATGGGGCAAGAAGTCTTGAAAATTTTAAATCACAACAATCTAATGACGGGATTTTGATTTTATGCAACAGATAGCGGGATAACGTTAATCAATCTTCAGAAAGCCAAATGTTCAACAATACGAGCTACGACGCTATATCGATTCATCATACCAGCTTATACGTATAAATCTCTTTTCAGAACAATCGGAACACTTGGTCAGAAAGTACTTGCACAATAATATTGCTAGAATGATCGACGTATACGACTACGTGCATCATTGTTGTTCAACCTTAATTAACCTGATTATCGAGTAGGTAATTGAACGAAGAAACATTTCCGAAATTGATAAAGATTACAAAAGTATTGAATTAAGAATAGCGTAGCTAATTTCAAGACAACTACGCATAAAGTACAAAAACAAAGTAAACTGCTGCACTGTGCAGCAGTTAACGCACAACCAAATACGTACTTTCTAGCACCGGTGTAATGTTTATCATAACATCATCCTTAGAACTAAGATTTGTGATAACCGTTTGATATTATTGACAATCGGATAAAAACTTTTATTTGTTGTGGCTTTCAGCAAGTGTAAACAAAGAGTGGTCATTCATTTACTTAAACCAATGTTTAATATCAAAACTATGTCGTTCTACATTCGTACATAGTTCAAATCAATCACCACGAGGTAGAGTGCCACAAGGAGCGATACTAGGACCGGACTTTTAATAGCAAAGGATGAGCAAAGCATAGTCGGTAATAGAGACAGTTGCCTGAAATAGAAAAGGCAAATATTCAGTGCTAAACTCACGATGAATTTGAAGCACCCCTTACCCCTGTCTCTTCACCAGGAATATTTCTAATAGGCCGTGAGCAAGGTTTATCAGGAGTGAATGATTATAATAGGTACAGAGAAATATCAAAAAAACGATTTGTCTAGTGGCGGCTAAGACAGAAGTACGGTACCTTCAACAACGACATTCAGGATCCAGGATTTCTTTTCGGGGGGGGGGCACATGTCAACAAGAGCTTTTTGGTTTAATTTTTATTATTCATATGTTTCGGATGCGGAGATTTTTTTTTCCAAAAATCACTTGTTGACTAGACTACATGTGCCCCCCCCTCCCCCAGAAAAAAATCCTATGTTTCTGTTATATTGCTCTGATAATTCGATTTGGCTAATAAGTATGTACTGTGATGGAAACTCCATAACCATCTGGGGGGGGCACGTGCCCCCGTGCCCCCCCCCCTCCCCTGAATCCGCCCTTGTCCGTCCGTGCCAAGTTCAGGAGGTGTCTGATGAGATGACGAGTAACAAAGAAGTATGGAAGTAGAAGAGATGGTGCGCCGACCACAAATAAATTAATTGGCTAAGGACAGGGGAAGGATGGTGCAATGTTTTGCTTCGTGTCTTTTGTTTACATAAATATTAATATGACGCTAAATCAAAATATTGGGTCCATATACCTACAAAAGTCTGTTATTGCGTTACATAATATTATTATCTATTTGTTTTTTGCCACTGGTAACCGATCTTTATCATCGATTGTAATCAATGTAGATTTTTATATTCCGGTAGGTATCGCGCTTAGATCAAACGGAGAGCAAACTCGTTAATGCATTGATAAGCATTGTTTCCTTTACTCAAAATACATTATCGTTCTTTTATCGATTTTATTTCCGAATTATTATTTTATTGAGTAAAAAGCAGAGCCCTAAAACAGCGCTGATAATATTTACATGGCCTGATGTAATAATTGTTATATTGTTTCTTCAACTAGATATGTACAAGAAAACCCATTTGTTTGTTCTAGAAAATTGACCATTTACGAAAGGGCTACGAGTTCCTAATAACGCATAATCAGTGTTTAATGATTTCGCTGCTTGTACACAGACCTCACTATAAGAAGCAGGCTATATATAGCTATATAGCTTTTTGGTTCTAATAGATCATATCTACAGGTTTTACGTTGAAATTTTCTTTCGCTGTTACAGAGCAGTGTTGATTAAATAGATTGCACGAACTTAAGTGTTTACAAGTACTTGTGTACTGTACCAACTTGTCGTGAGTAGGTACTTACTTCCTGTGCTCTTGCACTTATTGCCCAAGTTACACGTGTATCCTGCGATGAATAGCTCATTTTATAACCACGATATTAGGCTGAATTCCAAATTCCGATTAAATCTGTTCAGGCGTTCAGACATTAGAAGTTAATAGTCTGTTAACTTCAAAACAGTAACTCGGTTTGTCGGTCAACATCATACAAACAGAGTTACTTTCGCATTTCAAAACTTTTACACGTTGGAAAAACCGCATTATGTTATGTAGGTACCTAATTAGAAATAGATATCTAATACCTATAACAGTGGCTAATATCAATTAACTAAACCCTAATAATCACTGAGTGAAGTGGCCAGATAAGGCTGAGTCTACACAAGTAGTCTGGGCTGTCAAAACACTCAAGTTCTTGAGCATCTGATGCGGACCAGGAGTTAAGATAAGAAGGAGAAACAATGGCTCTACTTGAATGAATGTGAGCCTACCTTTTTTTAGATAGTTATAATATACATTGATGATCACGGAAAGATACCCACATTGACCTGAATACTCAAATCAGTAACTTTAGCAAAATAATGCAACTAGCTTGGATGTCATTGAGCCATAGAACTTCTGTTATGAACTTAAAACAATATCATGCTGCTACTTCCTTCCATAAATTACAAAAAAACTTTTTGGCAAAAAATAAAACCGACTTCAAAAACACCAAAAAGTGAAAAATAAACTTCTGAAGAAAAATCAGCTTCTGAAGTCGGTGACATTTGTTTGTTTGATTTCGTTTTTTGCCACCGACTTCAGAAGCTGATTTTTCTTCAGAAGTTTATTTTTCACTTTTTGGTGTTTTTGAAGTCGGTTTTGTTTTTTGCCAAAAAGTTTTTTATTTTTCCATTTTTAGTTGTTCCCAAACAAATAATAGGTTTTATTTATCCCCAATAAATGGAACATTACATAATATCTTACTGTCCAAATCTGGGTGTACACATCTGCGTACCCCCTCAGATCATACAGGCGTGATGTTACGTCATGATGTTGTATAAAAAATAAACATCCAAGCGATTGCAGCAATCACGACAGATTTGCCGTCTATTTTTGAAGAGTTCTATTGTATATCTCCGAAGATCAGGATCAGATCATCACCAAATTTAAATGGGACCACCTCCGGAGTATACTCTTTCAAATAAAAAAAGAATTTTGAGAATCGGTTCACAAATGGAGGAGAAATTAGGTAACATACATAAAAAAAAAAAACATACACACGAACATAGAACCTCCTCCTTTTTTAAAGTCGGTTAAAAACATAATACCACGCCTGTAATCCCCGAAGGGTTAGACAGAGGTGTACCGACTAGTGCACCCACTTTTCGCCAGTTATGTTTCGAGTCCCAAGTAATAGGGGGCGAGCCTATGCCATCAACTGGGCACAAATGCAGACTCCGTGACTTCTACTAAAAAATTGCTGATGGAAAAACCCAAAAGTATTTTGCCCGACTCGAGAATCGAACCTAGGACCTCATGCTCAGCAGTTGCGCTGGCAACCACTAGACCAACCAGGCAATCAACTTCCATAAATCTGCACAAGTAATAAGCAAATGTATTGCGGTCCCACAGTGGCCACAGTCCAGTCAAGTTGGCTAAAAAAATTGTGGTAAGATTACAATATTTTGCATAGAGCTCAAAATTGAAGCCCAGTTCCAGAAAAAATTCAGTTGTCCTTTAATTTACTCCTATTCAGAAATAGATATTATGTACTTAATTAATTCAGGGAGCCAATTTGAAGAACAAAAGATTTAATACCCTACCTTGGACAGGTAAGAATTGTGTCGAACTTTCATAGAGGAGTTATATGGGCGAAAGATGAGATTCAAGAGAAAGTATTCTGAAAGAGCGAGAGAAGGAAGCACGAGGACTTAACTTTAAAACATTCTGGTGACGCTCATGACTGGAAAATAAGGATGAAAAGTAAACACTCACTTCTCCATAAAGCTCCAGCGTAAGCGAATGCCTCTTCTTATTGAACTGCCTCATCCTCCCGGAGCGGGATATGGACAGCTGCCTCTTAGCCGTGGCCTGAGGAGAGGAGTCGCCAGTCCTCTCCTCATCTGCATCCGCATGATCACTGAAGTCAGGCGCCTTCCGCCTGTCCGTCGTGTGGAAGATTGATTTGAAGAACTTCGCCATTTTGGGTACTGGTGCGCCTGAAAATTTGATTGTTGGGTGTCACAATTTGGAGTGAAGATACAACACATAACATCACGCAGTTCATCACCGATAGTTTTTGACTTTGACAGCTGCACCTGTTCTGCAACTAAACGATAGATCACTGATTTTGACAGACGCGTCGGTGGTAGCAATTACGGTGGTGTCTGTTGATCACATTATGGCAACAAGAATACCAACTACTGTAATATTGACAGTGATGCCAAATCAGACGTGAAATAGGTAGCTGTGAAAAGACTTTCTTTCTTTCTTTTATAAAAACGTTGCCCCACACTAGGAATTTCTCCTGTATCGTGGGTGCGTTCACAAACATTTAAACTCACATACACAAATACCCAGACCCGAAACAACTATCTGTAGGCCATACAAATATTTGTTCCGTGCGGGAATCGAACCCGCGACACGCAGGCGCAGCAATCCAATCGCTCAGCCACTGCGCCAACCGTGCCGTGACTGCATGAATTGTGTGAAAGGTCAAGCGCGACTGCTGAACATGAGTTCCAGAGATTATTTCCCGAGTCACACAAAGTGTCATACCTACGGTTTTTTCATCCGGAGTCTGGATTTACCCAGTTTTTTTGCCCAGTTTATGGCAATTTTTATGGTAGGTGGAAAATCATCAAATAACCCCTCCCGCTCTTGGGCAGAGCGAAAGAGAGTGTCAGACTTCTACTGACTAAAAACCACCCATGTTCCTTCTTAGCCCTTCATATCGAGGCCGCGGTATCTCTTGCGAACAACCCGCAGCCCCGACGGGACTTCTGCCTAACCCTTCGGGAATACTAGGCGTCATGTTGGTATGACTAGAACGAGGGTGACAATTGAGATGTCGTTTGACAGTATTGTGCCTTTTTTTTTTTTTTTTTTGGGGGGTGGTAAATCATCAAATAACCCCTCCCGCTCTTGGGCAGAGCGAAAGGGAGTGTCAGACTTCTACTGACTAAAAACCACCCATGTTCCTTCTTCGCCCTTCATGTCGAGGCCTCGGTATCCCTTGCGGACAACCCGCAGCCTCGACAGACAACCCGCAGCCTCGACAGACAGTATTGTGCCTGAGTTAAGAAGACAACATGCTACGCCAACCTCAAACAAGTTGAAATAGGATCAGTAGAGTTGAAGACAACAACACAATTTGGTTTGATTTAATAGCAGTCAATTAATGCATAATAAAATCAGTCTATTCAATTTAAGATAGCGTGAGAAGGATTAGCAAATTGCGTGATCGGACAATAAAAATATTATGCCAACAAGGCACTGATGGTCATCATTTGTCTTGCCTTTTCCTACCTTTATTGGAGTTGGCTCAGATATGGAACAAAAATACTTGTATAGCCCGAAAGTTACAAAATATTTTCAAGACTTATCATGAAAAAAAAACTCAAGTTTAATAGGAGCTCTGATTTTTTCACAAGAAGAAGATTTGATCCTTTAGTCCTGCATTGAAAAACATTTTCTCAGTTGAGTGAGACACAGTGGAACCGGTGGTTTTAAAGTTGCGTGGAAATGTGGCCTTTAAAAGTCGATCGCGACCACAAATGCGTTGCGTTGTGGACCGGTGAAGGTTGCGGGGTTTCGCTGGATGCATGGAACTGGGAATGTGGCGACACTTGGGGGAGGCCTATATCCAGCAATGGACACTTTCGGCTGAAATGATGGTGATGATAATTATAAAAGACAATATTGCCAGAAAGGGTTCAATACAGAGATGACGACAAATGGACAAAGAGGACATGCTGCGCTGACCCCAAATAAATTAGGATAAAGGGCAAGAGGCACGTTGAAGGAAAGTACTAGAGACACGGAATAGAAAAGTAGATACCTACCTAAGTAGGTAGGTAGGTACATAGATTTAAAAAACACTTCAAGGTATAGCGGAAACTTGAAGCATTCACAATCACTAGGTATCTGAATAGCTTGTCGCGTCACAATCAATAGGTAGGTACGTAGGTACCTACCTACACCTATCAGTCCTGCACTCTATACAATACATAATAAAATGCGACACAACCTACAATAAATTAGGTATAACAATTACCTCTATCTTGAGACTAAATAAAATTATCATTTCAATCGATTAAGAAAGCATTACAATTGAAACCTTATCAGGTGTTCGTTACCAAGAATTGGCAATCATTTGGAAAAAACACAGCTGAAAATTGTATTTTTATTTTTGACGCTCATTAATAGAAACTTAATGATTTGGTTACATGATTATAACGCAGATGAGCTAAAAAACAATGCCCATTGTAACCTATTGATCTAGTTACTATTTTAAAGAAAAATATAATAATAATCACAAAAGGCGACTGCCCATTACTTACCGTGCTCACAAAACACCGTTTCCTACAAAACCTTGTTTGATATGCACTCTTTTTGGATTGATAACACGCGCGAAATAAAACGAGGACTATGAAACACTGCAACACATTGAAACAAGGGCTTACTATTTACCATAATTTCATCTTCGATAAGATATGAATGATATATTATCATCGATACCGCTTTTTATATGATAACGCTGTTATCATAATCTTGCTAATGGATATTGTTAACTTGATTTCTTATAGATATGTTGGCTATTGCAATTTTTTTTTGCAGATTGTTGATTTTTATTCTTAAAATAATTGTATTTTGATGGAGTCGGTTTCCTTAAAAGTTTTAATCAGTTTTTTGATCTTCATTTGATTGACGTGCAAAGAAAGTATTAATTAAAATCACATAAGTCTGTTGGTAGCATATCGAACGATGTATCTGATACAACAAAGAGGCATCTTAAAAGTTGCTTATGGAAGGCCCTTTCGGTATCCCACTGATAGGCTGTATCAAGAATGTGACGTTCTGAGGATACGACAGCTTTACATTTTGTCTGTCTTATTACGCTTCCACCGACAAGCACCTCAAACTCAATCCAAGTCTTCTAGGTCGTGCAGACAGAAGAAATGGAAGACACCAATTACTCGCACTAAATTCGCTCAAAGAGCTCCAAGATACATGGGTCCATACATTTATCAACACGCCAACAAAATCTTGGACATAGTGGCTTGCTCAAGGCATACCTGCAAGGCAAAAGTTAATAAGTGGCTATCAGCTCAGGACTATGCAGGGACTGAAGCTCTCCTCACTCCTATTCTATAATTCCCTCGTAAATTCTGTCGTAGGCGCATTCCAATCTTATTTACATACATATACTCTCTACACAAACCCTAGAATTGTAATTCCCCTTAACACAAACACATATACATTCAAATACACTCTACACAAACCTATCAATTGTAATTTTAAATATTGTTTAGACTAAGTAACCAATGTATTACTGAACTATCCACTAGCGCACTTATAATGTGTCATTAACGCAGATATAACTAGATTCCACGACACAGGGTATCCTAGTGTGGGGTCTAGCGCTACTTAATTGCACTATATCTTTACTTTTTATGTTTTATCCTACTATCTTTATTTGTTGTGCTTAACGTGTCATCAAAATGTGTCTAAATAAATTATTATTATTACAACAAGTTACCTACTAGCTTATTTGAGGCTTTCAAAGTTCCAAATAGGGACCTATTTGAATAGGTAGAGCCTTATTCACATCCTTGATCAGGCTTGATCAAATAAAATAATTAGGTACCTGTGTAAAAACATAATCCCACATAGGACGAAGTTTGAAAGACACCTAAATAGCTAGTTTTCAGCTAGGAATAGGTATATAGCTTAGCCTTCAAGCCTTGTAACTTAGCTTAACTCTTAAGTATAGTGTATCCTGAACTGAAAGACCAAATTATGATAATAAGTAAAGGTAATAATACTGAGTCATTCATTTGTTTAGCGCTTTAATTATCGAACACATGACTGAATAAGATTGTTATAAATAAGTTGTAGGTAAAAGTAGAGCACATAGCAACTACTTATTCATAAATAAATGTATTTCAAATCTAGGTACGGGAGCATTCAAGTAATGTTACATAACGCGTACTAGTTCAAACCCCGCCCCTGTAACGCATCGTAACGTTTTAAAGCCCCCCCCCCCAAATTCGTTAGGTACAAAATTTGTACGTAATACTTGAACGCTCCCTACGCTAGATAGGCAGCTTATCATTGAAGCAGACCAAGAGAAAATAAGGTTCCGTGTCAGAATACCTACATCTCAGGTCCTAAGGTGTGCGTCAGACGAGATGTTATAGGTTCGGTTCAAACTTTATGGCAGCTCGGAAGTTAGCTGCGAGTCAATGTCTGGGCATTATACAGTCGAGAAGATGCATCCTCTGTGCCCCTCCGATATCTAAAATTGTGTTATGTGCAACTTTACTTTAGAATTTTCGAGCCGGATTAAAGTTTGAACCGTCATACCTGAGCAGACTATCATTTGCAGCTAACTTCCAACCCGCCATTAAGTTTGAACCGAACTATAACTGTGTGAAGGAGCAAACATCACATCCCTCCAGATTTCATCAACACGGAAGAACACCTACCGCTCGGAAACGAACTGCAGTAACCAATCTGGAAATGTCTTAAACCGATTGCGAATCTAGGTTGGCTGATGTAGAAATAATCTGACCAGTCAAATTAGTCAAAATTAGGTAAGAATCTCGAAGTTTGAGATACCCAGCTACGAACGGGTTGGGAGATTAATTCTTTGATTGATCATAAATACAAATAGCGAGAAACCCATAGGAAACGAGATATTTGCTAAAAATCGATATTTGTGACCATAGACGCAGGCACCGGACAGCCTACCATAAGTGGGTTTTGAGACATCATAAATGATGTTAAAATACGAGTTTGTAGCTGGCGATTTCAAATTCCGAGGTGTAACTACTAATTTGACTGGACTACAAATGAAGTACGAGGGTCATTCAATAAATACTTAGCCTACAAAAAGTAAACGAAAATTTTGGTAAAGTGGCAATTTATTTTTCAACATAGTCTCCTTTTAGTTCGATACACTTAGCCCAGCGATGCTCCAACTTTTTTAACCCGTCCGAAAAATAGTTTTTGTCAAACTCTGCAAAATAGGCCTCCGTGGCGGCGATGACCTCCTCATTTGATCCATATCTATTCCCGGCGAGTGATTTTTTCAGATTAGGAAACAGAAAGAAGTCACAAAATTTGTCCAACATTTTTTGTAAATAAATCTAACGGGCTAATTAGATTTTTCAACTACCTACCCTATTAGCAAAACTTCGTAAACAAGCTAAAAGTATTTTAGATAGTTTAGGAACCGCTTGTGGCTTGCTGGGAACACCGACTTCTAGATAGATAATGTACTGAATTGTCAGCTAGTGTCCAGTGTCCGCAGAAACTCCCAAACTGGTTCCACCCACTGTATTTCTACTCGCATTACAGAAGAAGGAAGGTTAACCTGATACCTACCCGTAATAGATATTGTATCTATAGGGACTGCGGTCACAGCAAATTAAAACAACAAATTGAGACTCAATAAAAAATAATATTTATAATCTGTTTAAATGTACAGTACCGTAGAGTAGACAAAATAATAGCTAGGCATAAGTTAAAAGAAGCGTCGTTTATACAAAACAGCACAAGGAGCGCTAGGTTAACAAAAGACTAGCAAAACTAACAAATGTGACCACTTGAGCGATAGCTAAATGGTTTACTAACGTATTCGTTTTTGAAAAGGCTTATTTCCTGTAATCCACAATTTCCGATTCGTAGGGTTTCAAGTACCAACCCGCCCTGGGTCCGCGTGGTGGATTATAGCCCATCCCTCTCCTAGAGAGGCCTGAGTCCCTGCAGTGGGAACATTATAGGCTGATGACGATGAGGGTTTCAAGCTTTCTCAAAAACTGTCCAAGTGTCAAAGATCTACTAATGACAGCCAGGACGTACAGCTCCGCGGATTTTCAGATGTACATCATCATCTGCGTAGCCTTTTTTTGGAGGGTAGAAAATCATCAATTGACTCCTCCCGCTCTGGGCCGAGCGGAAGGCAGTGTCAGGCTTCTACTGAGTAAAAACCACCCATGTTCCTTCTTAGCACTTTGTGTCCGAGGCCGCGGTATCTCTTTCGAACAACCCGCATCCCCGGCTGGTTGAAATGGTCTAATAAACCACATTAAACGCTCAAGTAATCACAAGTCGAACATAGTTATTAAAACATAATTATTACCAAAATATTTATATAACAAATATACAATTAAAAATTCTATGTAGTCGACAGCACATCAAATTACCACAAAATGTCAAATGTCTCCAAATGATTCTGAACCATACATTGATGATGGTTAAGTTCAGAATGGAATGAGAAAATTTGACAGCTCGTGGTAATTTGAAGCGCTGGCGACTGTACGTAAGTAATCAAACATTTATATTTACGGTATTGTGTACCAAACGAATTACATGACAAATATTATGCATTACTCTTGGAAAGAAATGATGGAATATACAAATAAATCTCAAACATATTTATAGGTACACTTTTAGTCCTGATCAAATCGATTATGAGTCGAAATCGTCTAATGACACTTAGTCGATTCAATTCGAGTGGTATAAACTAAAAACTTGTAAATGACTAAAGGCTAGAAGCACCGTGCGTTAAATCATGAAAACTATCATACAGGGTGAAATAAACCGGTGAAACTTCAGACTAGGCGCAGTAGTTTCGGTTGCAACTAATGTGCCGATGTTGCGAGTTCGTACCCAGGCAAGCATTTTAATTTTTTAAACTAAAACATTGTAAAAAAAATCATAGAAAGTTAAATTTTACCCATTTCCCGGTTTCCGATTGAGCTAAAAGGTTGCATAAATGTTTAGTTTGGATGACAATGCATGGTCAGGTAAGTGATATTATTATAAATCCAACTACTACTTATTTCTATGCATCGCCATGATATGGGGATCAAATGAATGGGTTTGTGTAGAATCATCATCATCATTCTCTTGCCCTTATCCCAATTCATTTGGGGTCGGCGTAACATGTCTTCTTCTTCCATACTTCTCTGTTTCTCGTCATCTCACGAAACACCTCCTTTCTTACCACAGTCCATCCATTGTTTCTTTGATCTTCTTCTACTCATATACGAGAAATAAAATGACGATACTCTAAAGCGTGTCTTTTAAATATAATATTTTTATTTATTGCTTCACCAACGCTCTAGAAATTATAAAAGAACATCGTGAGACAACCAGAAGACATTCCACATACATCGACCCTCACTGGGCCCAAGTGGTCTATTATGATTCACCCTTTCATAAAGAGAAGAGTCAGTATCCCAGCTATGGGGAGATTAAGGCTGTTTAAGACATAAACGTTCGTAAAGTTTCACCAATTAACTCAGCAAATATTCAGTAAATTTAATAATAATATAGACAAACCAACCCTTTAAATTCCGTAAAGGCACTCCGTTCTTAAATCCCTCCTTTATTAATAAAATTGGAACATATTTACTATATTCGGCACTTACATCAAAATTTTGTTATAATCTTTTAAAATTCCTATCACATTGCATATCATATATACATATTAAGTTGAATATACATATATTATTTACATTAAAGTACTAAAAGTTAAGCTAAAATGTTTAGCAAAAATGCCACTAAAATAACGTCCTTATTGGAATCGACGAATTTGGCACGCTTTAGGACAGCTGATGGGCAATGCCAAAAGATTAAGATAAATTTACACACAAAACAAGTACTTGTAGCTTGTTAAATCATTATTTTTCTGTAGAGCATTATTTGAAGAAATCATTTAAAGATTTTTTTTGTAGAAAAAAGCATTTACATAATATACCGACAATAGGTACCTATACACAATGATTGGTGCGTGCTCAAAATCAAAATTTACGGCACCATATTTGTTTTTTAATACGTTACACAAAACAATTTCACAATTCATTGTTTACCAAAAGCGCTCCTCATTCAATGACTTTCGTGCGCTAAAATATCTATTACATTGTTGGAAATAAGTTTAATCAAAGTTTTATTAATCTACGATTAATATTCTTATACTCATCAGCTAGCTAGTCGAAGTTCTTTGAACAATCCTCAAACAGAACGTATATTACAAAGTCATATAAAAAAATAAACTAAAAATTAAAATTAAACAAAGTTTCGTCAATATAAACCATCTTGTCATATCATTAAGTGACAATATGCAATGAGTTATATTTCACTACATTAGTCGTAGGCGCAAATATGTGCATTAAAACCTTAACATTAACAAAATATGGCTATTAAACGCAGTGTCGATGACAATAGAATATTTTACAAGAATTTTTATAAAGAAATAACAATATTATATTTCTTTAAACGTGGCCCAGCAAGCTTAAAAAAGTACTTACTAAAGGTCTGATGCAGAAGTGATAAATCATACTAAAATCATCATCTACCTATATTTCCCAACTATGTTGGGGTCGGCTCCCAGTCTCACCGAATGCAGCGAATGTACCAGTATTTTACATGGAGCGACTGGGATCATAGTAGAAATTAATTTTGTTTTAAGGAGTAACCACACATTCGACGCGGAATCGGTTCTAGACGGTCAGAAAGAGCCTTCTCTGCAATAAAAGCGAATAGTCCGACGCGGTGTTTACTCGCATCGTTAGAGCCGAAATGAAGCGAATGAAGTCTTTTTCGCTTTCATTACATGGACAGAAAGCTTTTTCGTGAATTTGACTCGTTTGACGTTAGTTGGGACGCTCCCAACTATGATAGGGTCAGCATCTTTCGACTGCCTATCTGACCTCTACAAGTAAGACTGGCAATGATTAATTATGATTTTCCACTTCAGTAATAGTGTCTGTTCGCACAGTCTGGGAGCTAGCGCTAAAACTTCACAAATCATCGTTCTAAAGCGAAATTGTGAACGATATCATAGAAGATGTTTCAGGTACTTTCCCACCGTCAAAGTTAAAGGTACAGCTGTCGACCATTGTCTCGCTCAAGAAACGTACAAAAAAAATAAAGTTCCCGTTAAAGAGAAACATAGAATAAGATGATAGGAGAGTGTTTACACTGCAGGGAGAACTCTGTCGTACCAACAAATCGTTTTTGGTTATTAATTATACTCGCTTGGGTGAAAAGCGGTGGGAAAATGCCATCAGAAGGTGTATTCTGAAAGTTGTCGACGTCACATTTAAACTGTCAAATATAGTTCTGTTTTCATTAATTTACTAATGTTACTGAACGAAATTATGAAATATCGTTGGTGTTATACTAAGATATTGATTATTATAATAATATCATCAAATAACGTTTTGTTCAAGTGTGTAAACAACCATTTGGAAACCTTCCAAATGCCTTTTTACCTCTAAACTGTAACAAAACCTGATTCTTTACAATTAATAACCAGTTGTAGAGCGATATTACATAATTTAATACAGTTATATTTATTTATTAACCTTTTCAGCGGTATGGTCGGATATAGCCGACACATTTGTCGGCTAAAAGACACTTTTTTAAACTTTTCATTTTATTTCAAAAATATGGGATTGATTATCGATAAGATTTTGCATTTTTTTTTGTACCTAAGTATTTGGTTTTTGTGGCTTGGCGAGAGTGGGGACGCCGATACGCTCACGCTCTCCGTCCAAAACGTTAATAAAAACAGTCAAATGTTTAGCTATTAATTGATTTAACTATTTGTGCCGTTGCCAACTTTAAGAACACAATGCCTATAAAAAAACGAACTAGAAACACGTGGTATTGTGTCATGGTTGTATGAGCATATAGATGATAACATTAACATTATATTTTAACAGATATGTTTACAATAATTTATTTATTTATAGTATTTATATTCAATATTTCTGTGTAAATATTGACGTTTGTCGTATGCGCGGATGAAGAGCCCGGTTTTATTTCGAGTTAATTCTATTTGTATAAGAAATGTTCTAATAACTGCAATAACGGAGTATAAATATTTACTATACAAAAAGATACCTTATTTATTGCTAACATACATTATATTATTGCTTTACAAAACAACACCGTATTTTTTTATTAAAAGCTTACAAATGTATATAATACGTAGGAATAAAGTAACATTTAGGATACGTTTTAAAAATCGTTCTATAAATATGAATAAAACACGACTATTACAACTTTTCTCATGGAAATTTAAAAAGAAACAATTCTTAAATATTACTCTTAGATAAATTATCTATTACACGAAATTTGCGTTTATTTATCGTTTCTGAATAAAAGGATTATTCTCTATCAGTTTATTGCTAACATTTACACATTTGAAATTGACAGAAAAATCTGTTATCTGTCTCCGCGACTAGCTTAAGCAAAATTGGGTTCAACTTCCAAAACAAGCAGTACTTGCATAAAACTCACGCCTCACGCCAGGCAGAATCGAACGTCCTTACCTACTTCTGGTTCGTTCACGTTCATATACCTTGTCATACACTCTTTTTTTGTAGACCAATTGGATTAGTGTTTTTGCACCCTGGGTTTTATCTAGGGCTTACTTACACATAGATGAGCAACAAAACGATAGTGTAAGTGTTTCCATATGCCTTCAACCGTTTCTACAAACATCGATAAAACTCATTGCACATAAAAACCAGTACAATCAGGATCAAAACGACCTCTTCACCCCGCAAATCACAACCTTTCTCTATACATTATGTACATCTACTGACTAAGTCTAAACCACCTGTTCAGAATCATCCCGCGTACTAGAAATGGCATCAGCAGTAGAGGTAGCCGCACTTCTGTAAAGCTTCAGATTCGATTCTGTATAATCTAGTATTTTCCTGCTGGAATGTCGAATGTACAGCATCTGTCTGTGGTAGATTTTTAAGGCTCCTTTTATGGTGATGTAAGTGATCCCGCCGAGTATAGTTCTGTGGAGGTTGTTTTGTATGGAGCGGAAGAATATCTTGCCTATGATGGTTGATATGGTGGGGAGTAGGAGCGCTGAGCAGAAGATTCTCGTGGGCGAAAGATGTGCGTTACTGTTCTGTGGATTGTTATTGTTGTGGTGGCCGCCGGTTACTATGGAGCCCCTTTCGCCTTCCACGCTGGAAATGATAATGAGAAGTTCTTATTAGTCATATTACTAAAATATACTCTTAAATCTATCTCTTCTCTAAGTGAGTCAGTCGACTAGGGCGAGTAAAAAGCGAAAACTCAAGACAATTAATGCAATTGTTGATGACTTATATAGTACAACTGCAGATCCGACTGAATAGCCTAGTAT
This sequence comes from Diarsia brunnea, assembly GCA_949774965.1. NCBI lineage: Eukaryota > Metazoa > Arthropoda > Insecta > Lepidoptera > Noctuidae > Diarsia > Diarsia brunnea. Next base: position 6,345,363 of record OX459019.1, read on the forward strand.
GTCATAAAACGGGGTTTGACACTCAACGACTACCTCCTCCAATATTGAATCAATTTACAAGATTCGCGCCACCTCCAATCCTACCCATCCTGCACACCCACTTGCACCTTTCCGGACTCGAAGCAAATGATAGAGCTGTGCAGGTGGCTACATACTGGTATTAATACAATTTGAGCTCATCGACTCGTAAAGAAGAAAAAGGGAAAATGATACTCACTCGCCAAACGGCAGTACATAAGACAGCGCCGGTATCTTGGAGCAGTACTTCCTCAGGAAGAGCAGCACTGAGTCTTCCCAGTTGTACATCTTGGCGCTGATGAGCGTCACCGGGATCGTGGGCAGGAGTACCAGCAGGACTAGTGGGTCTGCTGACTCCATCATCTCTAGGCCTTCCCTGTGACCGACTACCTGGAATGGAAGAAGATAGGCTGTGAGTTTGGGTTATAATAAACTAACTTAAACATATTTGTCCCAAGGGAATCTACTATAGGGATAAAAAGTATCCTATTATTACGGTAGGCAGCGTACAATTTTTGCGAGGAATTTTGTACCGAATGAATTCATATCTAGCAGTTGTTTAATAATTAAAGTTGGCTACCGCACCCACGGCCTTGGGAGAATCTAAGGTTAAGATCATAATTATAAGGGTACAACATATTAATAAAAGAGTTGTAAAAAAAATTAAGATAAATCATATTGCGCCAAAAGTTTATAAAACGATAAGTTAATGAACTTGGAATTTTGAAAGGCACAATTATTAGGCTAAATTCCAAACTAAAAGAAGCACTAGTCACTAGGTCAAATCACTCAAATAAACGTGACTAACTGCGGTACTCAGAGATATTTAATGATTACGAGCCGATGGCCTAAGTAATCATTAAGACTCTCTGAGTGCGGCAGTTAGATTTTAAAGAAAAATCACTTTGATTTTTATTTTTGAAAAGAATTGGCTGAACAAAGTCGAAATCGAACCCGTTTCTTAACATAATTAGCAAAGGTAAATCATAAATATTAACTCGGATAGAACATTTTCGCATTTTCCGTTCAAAACGAATACCAGACAGCAGCTACGAGTACAATCAATTCATGTTGGACCGAAACTCTAAAACGGTTACATCATAATTCCAAATTGTCTCCAGATAATATGGCCCACCTAACCTACACATTGATTTTCATCACAGGCGATTCAAGTATTCACTCGAAAGTTTTTTTTCTGTTAGAAGAATCCAAAGTTCACCTATAAAGCCATGTTAATAATGACCTTCAAGCCAGAGCTCTCTGTTCATAATGATGGTATCATTAAAAATAACTACAATCATTTTTACAATTAGGTACACGCAGGATCGTGTTGTTCCGTTGTATCAATCAAGCTTCCAGAAACCGCCAAATTTCCCCAATCAACCTTAAATCTAATGCTATAATGATAAAGATGAAAATCTAATGTAGAAATTTGAGACGGATTTTATAGTAGCTTGTTGTGCTGGCGCCTACCAATTCGGTCTAGAAATGAGATAAGCAAGACGAATTGGCGATCGGCTGGCTTTATTACTATAAGCCAAATAACCGATGACAGAAGGAGTAGGTTGGTGGTACGTCCAGCCTCCAGGCTAGGAGCGGCGATGATGTTCAAAAGGCTATTAGCAGCTGAATCAGCCCCAGTTTCCCATAAAGTGGAGAAGAGCGGTTCTGGGAGATGTAGATTCGGCGAATCAACCAAGAGTGACCACAGAGGCGTTCAGGACTTCAACCAATGTCGATTCTCGGAAGTCTCCTTTTCGCTCAAATCCCCGAAGGGTTAGATGAAGTGTACCCATAAGTGCACCCATATTTCGCTAGTTTTTTTTAATAATGATATGGTAAGGAAGAAGGTGTCTCATGAGATGACGAAAAACAGAGAAGTATGGAAGAAGACGACATGCTGCGCCAACCCCAAATGAATTGGGACGGATTGGGCAAGAGAATGATGATATAATTGAGTGCGAGTCTATTGCCCAACATTTTACACCAGCATCCTTTGGGATAACCATACCCTAAAAGCAGACAATGTCCTGCGCATTCAATACAACAATGCCTTCAGGGCGCTGTTGAGGCTTCCACCTTACTGTAGTGCGTCAGGTATGTTCGCTGATGCGCACACTGACGATTATTTCGCAATAATGCGAAAGAAAGTTGCCTCAGTAATAGCCCGAGTGAGGGGAAGCAGTAACAGCATTCTGAAGGTGTTTGCAGAGAGGCTGGATGGTCCTACAATGGGGAGGTTTACCAGGCTACATGTTGGCAACAAAGCTTGTTAAACCTTCCCACGTTTTGTGTTTGTTATTGTGATTTTCTTTTTGCTTGTTAATATTTCTGAAAGTTACTAACATACTTTTTAAGTAACATGTAATACTAACACTCTATGGGCCTTGACGCCTGATAATAACTTGGTTTTTTTTTATTGCCATCTACGGGCACAAATCCAGACTCCATAGCTGATCCCAAGAAATTCCTGATGGAAAAAACTCAATAACATCGAAGCACTTGCGACCACTAGACCAAAAAGGCGGCCGACGCAGTCGAGGACTCGAGGTTGAGTTTGGACTTATCGTAGTCTAAAAATTCGATGAAACATTAAAGCGATCATGCAATCGTATGCAGCTCTACCAGAAAACTTCCAAAAATTTTGAATCCTTGGAATGAAACAATTGAGTTTAACGGTTAATCAGCCGTAACCAGTCCCACAAACCAGTTAGTCACACATGACATGTGCAACTGGGGATCGTCATGCTTTTAGCATAAATATAGCATTGTATGCCCCTATATTGTAGACTTTGAAGGCTACAAAGTATAAAAATGTCTAGTTACAAATATGAAGTATGTTTCGAGTGCCTTATTTTATTAGTCGTAATAAAACTACAATGTTTTTTTTTTATAATTTCCACGTGTTCATAAGACATCTGGACGGGTCAAGTGCTATTGGGTTTTTCCATCAAGAATTTCTCAGTAGCAACCACGGAGCCTGGATGTGTGCCCGGTTGATGGCAATAGGCTCGCCCCCTGTTACGTGGGACTTAAACATCACTGGCGAGTGGGTGTACTAATGGGTCTGTCCAAGCCATCGGGTGTGATATTCTGTTATGTCGACAGGCAGTGGAAATTATGTTTTTCCTACTCCTCCGCTATTCTTTTCTGATTAATTTCGTTGCGGGATCCAAAACTGTTAAAATCGTTTCTCTGGGACTTCATCGGGGTTCATTGTCTCGGCGCTTTTCTTGTGGTCGCCACTGTTGATTCTGGCTTACAGGAGTTACAGTGGATTGAACACATTTAAAAATGCAGTGCATAGTCTACTTCGTTCTAACAAAATCACATTTGAAAAACCATCAATACTTATAATAATTAAGAAATACTGGGTATTTACCTAAAAATAATGCACTTTAGGATTCATTAGGCGGTCATACATAAAAAAGGTCCAAAACGTGTTTGTGCGATTGAATGTAATTGAAATAAAGTTTATCAAGGACGAGGTCAGTAAGTATATTAAACCTGTGATTTATTAAACACGTCATTAGGTCCATTACGTAGGTACTTAGGTTTAGGTCTAAAGTATTGGTATGAGCATAAAATATTTTGTGTTAATTATATTGATCAAATGGTATGTGATGCGGAGGAATGAGGCAAATGTCGTGAGGAAGGTTTTGAATATGAATGTGGAAGGATATACGATTAGAGGAAGACCAAAGAAACGATGGATGGACTGTGCTAAGAATGATATGGTAAGAAAGGAGGTGTCTCATGAGATGACGAAAAATAGAGAAGTATGGAAGAAGAAGACATGCTGCGCCGACCCCAAATGAATTGGGATAAGGGCAAAAGAATGATGATGATATATTGACCAAATACTGTCTAAGCTGGATTATGAACTATGGTCTATGGGACTTGAAACATAACTGGCGAAATGTTGATGTACTATTAAGGTACACCTCAGCCTAACCCTTCAAGGATTCCAGGCGTGATGAACCTCCCCAGTGACACACTAAGCCCTAAGCCAAGGTCCGTACCTACCCCACAAGGGCTGCTTTTAGTGCACTGTCACTTACTGCGGTACTCAGAGATATTTAATGATTACTTAAGCCGTGACTTGTAAAGGTTTGACATACTTTTGTATGACAAAACTGTCAAAACCAAGTGATGGCCTTACTAATCATTAAAGCTCTCTGAGTGCGGCAGTTAGTCTATAAGTTCTTACGCCCTAGGGGCCTAGCTGGAGTCCTAACACTCAAGTCCGGTTAAGCAGAAATCAGCCTCATAGCTTGACCTACGAGATGCCATGAAAAAAAACAGTCAAATATATGGAATGTGACAGCTACAGTCAGTCCTATTAGGGCCCGAACAAAGGAGTGCCCAACAGCTACAAACCTGCTAGTTCAGAGAAAGTGGTGACATAATGCTTTAGGTCAGAGGCTTAGAGAACAGAAATCTTGCTCCTTACGTAACTATGTGTTAGATTTTATCGTATTGCGGAGAAGTGCGACAAAATGTTAGCATGACCGGTCGATTTTATAATAAACAACAGCTTTATAGTACTTCTTTTTTTTTTAACTATAAAAATCACTCTTAAAACTTTACTAAGATCTCTTCACGTGTGAATAAAACCTCCATCTAAGTTTATTGAGATATTATTCAAATGTTTAAAAACATCATGCGAGCGCTGTAATATCTTCCTCGTAGCTTGCTTCGGTGAAGGAAAACATCGTAAAGGAAACATACAGGGTGAAAGAGTCACGGACACGCAAAACGGTTCCCACACATCATTCATCATCATTTCAGCCGAAAGACGTCCACTGCTGGACATAGGCCTCCCCAAGTGTCGCCACAAAGACCGATCCCGTGTGTCTCGCAACCAGCGGATTCCCGAAACCTTCACCAGGTTAACACAGTTCCCACACACTCAGCACAAAATTCTAAACTGACTTTTTTCACATCGATCGATCGATTCCGCACATCGAAATTTTCATCGGTAATTTAAAAATAAAACAGCTGTTTCCTACTTAAGTGCAATGCCTTGTCAAAATATATGGAACAGCTGATATTATTTAAATTACCGATGAAAAATGTCTGTGTTTGGAGACTTGATGATTGATGAGAATTGATGTAAGGCCCCTAGCACACGGCGTATTTTAAACGCGCAGACGATGCGTAGGTGAAGCGCGTATACGTGCTTCAAACGATATTTAAACGCAACCTTGCAACCTAAGCACACGGGGTGATCATGAAACGCACGTATACGCGCAGATACAGCGATCCCAAGCAGACCCTTTGTATGTACGCGCTTCAAACGAGTTTCGAACGCACGTTCCATCGCGTTTGAAACTAAAAAAACGCAAAAATCCGCATCTACAGCGCAGACGCCACGTGTTCCTTAAAAACGTCGTCTGTACGTTTAAAATACGCCGTGTGCTAGGGGCTTAAGGGTCCTCTCTCGAAAAAGCTTAAAAACAGCGTGCAGATGAAGCGGTTTTTCACCGGCACTTACAGAGAAATTACATCTGAGAATTTTTTTTAGTAATCTACATGATATGACACGTAATTTGGTTTAGCCACAATTTTTGTATCGGTATCACATAATAAGAAAAAAAATCCACAAAATCACCTCCAAATCGTTGAATGGAACCATTTTACTCCTTCATTTTTTAACAAAATAATATAAAAAAAATATCTACTGCTTTGAAATACAAAGGAAAATAATTTGGTTTTGTTACTTTTTAAAAACATGTATTATTTTAATTATAATAAATGAAAAACGCGTCCGTTTAGAGTCCGTATCTACGACCGAGAGAGGTAGTTTGTATGCACAAGGTCATTGGCGTGAATACAAGCCTTAAGTAGACTAAGTACTAAATACGTGGTAACTGGTAACCGTTTTCGCGTCGGTGTCCCTCCATCCCGTATAGAGTTACTTTCACATTTATAATGTTAAATAGAAACCAGGCTATATCCTGTATACCTACAGTGAAACAGTAGGGGGAGGGAAAGCTAACCCGACGTCAAACTGACCACGGAAGCCTCTTCAATGCGCTCTTGTCAAGAACTCAAGACCTGTGATGGCCCTTCTCTCAACCACGGGGAGACGAAAACGCTCGTTATTAACTAAAGTAGAATCCCGATTATCCGAACCTCGATTATCCGGATATCTGATTATCCGGACTCATTGTTCAGGTTTCTAATTACCGTATTTTAGTTTTCTTTCTTTCTTTTAAATGATTTTATTATCCGAATTTTCGATTACACGGACTATCCCTGGTTTTAATTGATTACATTTATTTGATTTACATTCCATTTATTTACTTTATTCTGTAGTTAGTGCCTAATTCTGGTGTCAGAATTCTTATGCCGCATGGGTCTCTCAGACTTCACTTTACATGCCGTCGAGACATACTTCTCAGGCATGCTTGCTTCTTCACGATGTTTTCCTTCATCGAAGCAAGAATGCGTATTGTATAATTAATTATGCAATCCGCGAGGGCTGGTTCGAGGAGGCACGAGAAAAGAGCACAATTGGAAAGAATTGGGAGAGGCTTTGCCCAGCCGTGAGACAGCACACGCTTTAAAAAATGAGTTAAATATGGAATACATAATAACTAAATCTTACTACGCATAGTACCTAAGGGTCAAGTGCAAAATGATCGATAAGTTACAAATAACAAATTATCAGTTTTGTACTTTCATCTCGCAAGGCGGTGACATTTCCACACGTGTTTACCTTTGAAAATACAAAGTTCAATTACAATAATTACAATTATTTTTATTACTTACTGATAGGGAAATAAAACGTGTTTTTTGCGCTGTACTCCTAGGATCTTCATGGATACGATATTGGTTAAAACATTACATACCATCACGCCCGTAATCCCTGAAAGGTTATGCAGAACTGGCCCTATAGTACACCCACATTTCGCCAGTTATGTTTACGTACCACGTATAGAGTTAGTATATTGCCATCAACCGGCCACGAATCTAGACTTCGTGCCTGGCCTGCTACTGAGAAATTCATGAAAGAAAAACCCAATAACAATTTGCCGACCCGGGACCTCATGCACATGCGCTTGCGACCACAGGACCATTGAAGCAGTCCGATATTGATTAAAGACACATCAAATTCAAGACATGATTGGATCTGATTATGATCGTTCCGATTCGATAGAAAACCTAAAAGGTTCTATATAAAGTGTCTACATAGACTCTTAACAAAGCCGAAAGCACGAATTTGCTGTACTACAGGGTGTAAACGAACCCTTCACGCTTCCGACAACCAAGCATTCTGTACATCAAACCAAGTACCCCTACGCAAAAATTTTTGCTGGGAAATGATTTTTTTTTTTGGGTTCAAAAATCACATTTTACGGTAAAACTCAAAGCAGCACTCTTAAAACATTGTGCTAGTGGATGCTTTGAATAGTAAACGGGTCATGGAGGTAATTTAAGTAAAATTAAAACCTGAAATACTAGTATTTACAAAAACAGCTGTGAAAAATTTGGAACTTTGACCTCCAATATCTCCGCAACTAGGAGGTTCCCAGGTATGGTCTAGAACAAAAAAATGATCGCAGTGGTGGGGAGAACAAATGCCCTTCGTTTGCGTTAAGGGTACTTTTACACCCTTTATGTCGTACTATTAACTAGACAATTTTTTTTTGGAGTTTGGTATATCATCAAAATGACTCCTCCCACTCTGGGCAGAGCGGTAGAGACTCAGGGAGTGTCAGACTTCTACCGACTAAAAACCACCCATGTTCCTTCTTAGCCCTTTGTGTCGAGGCCGTGGTATCTCTTTAGCCCCGACGCGCGACGGGATTTACTAGACACCTTGTTTATCAACTAGGTCACTGTCAACAAGTCTTGAATGAATCACAATCAATACTAGTATGCGTGTTTATTGTTTCTAATGGCATTCCTTTTGAAGTGGAACAGATGGACAAGCTATTTAATTTATTGTAGCTGTTGACACAAACCTGGAGTAGAATTGGCACAAGCAAAGACAGCCTATGCCCAGCAGTGGCTTTAGTTGGGCTGTGGATGATGATGAATGATGTTGACATATTGGAACGAAGTTTTGGAACGAAGTTTTGGAACGAAGTTCCTTATCGCGCGTTGTGAACGGGGGCTAGACGGAAAAAATTCTTACGAAAAGTTGTCACGACACTTTTTGCTATAGTAAGCTTATTGTAAGCTGTGCGGCGTCGCATGTTTCTCTGTCTCTCTCTCTCTTATAGAAAGCAAGCCAGATATTTTCATTTCTACATTTCCTTTTTTTTTTTCTTTTTTTTTCTTTTTTTTTTTACATAATAAAAAATAATAACAATAACTTCGTTCCATCCGGGTGTTCCTTGACACCTATCAAGTTTTTTTTTTTTAGTTTTCGCCACACCTTATGGACTTCTCAACTCAAAATGATTGTAGTTATTTGCTGAACTTTCAGTCCGTTACAGTCCTAGCTACTTTTTTAGGATCACTTATTCCCGGATTCGCAATCTCCAGTCAAGGGCACGCCTTGTTCCCGTCGGGGCTGCGGGTTGTTCGCAAGAGATACCGCGGCCTCGACATAAAGGGCTAAGAAGGAACATGGGTGGTTTTTAGTCAGTAGAAGTCTGACACTCCTTTTCGCTCTGCCCAAGAGCGGGAGGGGTTATTCGATGATTTTCCACCCGCCCAAAAAAAAAAAACTTGAGCGGTGTCAAGGAACACCCGGATGGAACGAAGTTATTGTTATTATTTTTTATTATGTAAAAAAAAAAAAATTAAAAAAAATAAAAACAAAAAAAAAAAGAAATGTAGAAATGAAAATATCTGGCTTGCTTTCTATAAGAGAGAGAGACAGACAGAGAAACATGCGACGCCGCACAGCTTACAATAGCTTACTATAGCAAAAAGTGTCGTGACAACTTTTCGTAAGAATTTTTTCCGTCTAGCCCACTTTCACAACGCGCGTTATGGAACTTCGTTCCAAAAAAGGGGCACGCCTGGTTTGGACTTTATAATAGTAACTGCGTCTGTGACCATTTTACGAATTTTAACGTAATTCGTATTATTTCTCTATTAGGATATATTTTTCTAAATGGTCTATTAGGAAAGGACCATTTTTTAACGCAATTCATATTATGATCTGCTAAAGTGGCCATTTTAGACCTCCTGTTCTTCGGCAGGCAAAGGCAGCCGACTGCCACATTGACTTATGCTGTTCTTTTAAAACTATTCCGTTGATTTCATTTCATTTCCTTATTGCACAAGAAACGCCTCCATTCAGTGTGCTATAAGGGTGAGAATTGTTGATAAGGCTTTCTAGAATCGTTCAAATCAAATACAAACACGATAAATCGGTTAGTTTAACGCAATTGTTTACATATCGTTAGTCACAGAGTGTTCGATTTGCGTCCTGACTCGCGTTACGTCTTGGGTAACAGTAGTTGCTGTGCTTGTTGAAATATTAACTAACTGTTGAAAGATACGTGCATCGCATCACACTTGTAATCCCCGAAGGGTAAGGCAGAGGTGTCATCATCATTATCATATCAGCCCGGAATCACCCACTGTTGAGTATAGTATATGAGTATAGCCTCCCCTTTTTTCCGCCACACTTCCCGGTTCTGTGCGTATCTTATCCACGTGTTTCCGGCGACTTAATAATATACCCACATTTTGCCAGTTATGTTTTATTTTTAAGCCCCTTGCAAGGGGGCGAGCCTATTGCAATCAACCGGACACAAATCCTGACTCCGTGGTTGCTACTGAGAAATTCCTAATGGAAAAACCCAATTAAAATTTGCCCGAACTGGGAATCGAACATTTGAAGATAGGTGCTAGTAATTTCTGAAGAATGGAGTAAAAGGGAGAGGCTTGAATACAGCAGTGGGTGCAAGAAAGCTGCTAACGAATCATCTTTAAACTAATATATCCTAGAATTATTCAATATACATTGACATACAGATTCGTTTTTTGAGATGGGGTAGAACGAGCAGGTAAGAACATTTAAGCCGTTGTAGCTGTTAAAAAACAGTCTAGGACTCTAGGAGACTGTCCTGAACTATTGATTGTGTCACAAAATGGTTATTTCGACCTTCCTTAAAAGTACTTCACAAGTAATAACAGTGAAGTCCTAAGAATACTTAAAAACAAGCAATTATGTGTTAACGGCCTAGGATCGTCAAAGCATTTTGTGGCTTAACAAATTCCTGCGGTAAGCCCTTAAGCCAGTAAAGCAAAGTTTTATCTACATATTTCAAGTACCCATCATGAAGACATTGAGTAAAATAACACTTAGATTTAAGAAAATTTGAAAAAGAACGAAGACCAGTAACAAAATAACTTAATAAAAATCAATAAGGTAGGTAAATATGCAATAATTATTTGGGACAGACAAAACGTGATTTAAAGTGGACAGAAAAAATAATAAGTACAACGATTACGTTTTAATTTTTTGCGTATGTACCCAAAAAAAATGCAAAAAAGCGTTACACGTAAATACCATAAACAAACATCACAAAACCATAATTATGTATGTCACGCTCACGACCGATCATCAATTAGGTAGGTACATACAGTAAATTATTTAGCTGTCATCTATGTATGACAAAGAATCGCGATCCATAACTGTTCTAGACACGCTAATTGATCTCAAAATAGAAGATCGTGACAATTCTATGAAAGAAGGTTTAGTACACTTTGCACTAGTGAAGTAGTGACTGGTCACACGTCTACGACGAGGTCAAATGAGTTCAAGTTGATATTGAACGGAAATGTTACTACTTGGTTTCCTGGTATCAAACTGCAAATATTAAAGTAGGTGGTCAGCAGGGCTATTGCGTATCTTTTTAAATGTCAGTGGCTATCATAGTGTCCATCGATTAAGGTGAATGCTCCAACTAGCCCGCGAAATTCGGGTCGCGAAATCATCAAAATCATCAATATAAGCCTCTAAGTTCATAACAGGAACTTTATGAACTTAGAGGCTTATATTGATGATTTTGATGATTATATTTCTGTAACTACATACGTCTTACAGCCGCAATTTCTATTTTAATCAACATACAAACTAGCATTGGCCTGCAAATTGCAAAAAACGTAAGAATATTTGAATTTCGCGGGGTGGTTGGAGCATTCACCTTAACTGTCAGTTTGGTACAAAATGGAACCATTTGACAGTTAATCGATGGACAGTAATGGACACTATGTTATCCACTGACATTTAAAAAGATACGCAATAGCCCTGCTGGTGGTCCATTGATCGTTTAGAAACTTCTTTGTTATAATAATTATTAGGCATCTTAAAACAAATGAAGCTAGTTTCGGTGCAATAAGGGCAGGACACTTAGCAACGCGCAGTAATGACAGGTGGACTAATGCTGTCACCGAATGGCGTCAAAGAACTGGCAAAAGAAGTGTGGGTCAACCGGCCTATTGCCATCAACCGGGCACAAATCCAGACTCCGTGGGAGCTACCGAAAAAATCCTGATGGATAAACCCAATAACAAATAACTCGACACGGGAATCGAAACCAGAACCTCATGCCCATCAGTCGCAATTGCGACCACTAGACCAACGAAGCAGTTCTTAATAACGACAAGTCAATGATGAGGCTTAGGCACACACACATTTTTAAGTCACCGTAGGAGTTTAAAAGTCTAATAATTCTCATTATTATTTGTTTTCTCATTGAAATCTTTAATGAAAAAATATTTGCTTAGCAGCCGTTGAGTAAGTTATCGAGTGTTTTTAAACGAGCCTAGCATGGTAACTCGATTGAAGAGAAAATTAATTATGAGCCTTGGTCCAAGGTTTAATTACAAAATTTTATTGTAAGTGATTAAACGACCACCTTTACCAAATGCAAAATATTTTCTACTTTCAAGAACATCTCGTTCTTTACTAGGGTTCCGTAACCGAAGGATAACCAACAGGACCCTATTACTAAGCTTCCGCTGTCCGTCTGTCGGTCTGTCAGCGGGCTGTATCTCATGATCCGTAATAAGGGCAGTTGAAATCACAGAATGTGTATTGTATGTTGCTGCTATACTTTTTACCGAATGCCCAAAAAGGAGGAGGTTCTCAATTATATTTTATATATACTATTATACGAGTATATATGTATTTTTTTTGTATGTACTTACTTGTACACCGATTACGCTGAGATTTATGACCCGATTTACGTGAGTCGTCTTTAGCTTGATGCGTAATAGTTGCCATTAGGTCCTACAAAAATTTAACATAGTTTGGCACAGTACTTTTCATTTTATGAACATTTTTTTTTATTTATGATAATTTTTTTATGGGTGTTCCCGAAAAACTTCGTCGTTTATGAACCGATTTTGATTATTCTTTTTTATTGAAAAAGAGATATTTTAAGAGTGGTACCATGATAAGGAAACCAGGTCCTGGTGATGGAATCCCAGAGAAATCGAGGGCTACCCCTGTCATAGGCCAATTTCAAAGGCACGTATTACGTGTTTCATGCTTTTTCTGAAGCTATTCAAGTATCTAGCAGTCATCACTTTATGTTAATGAGCTGATGATGGAAGGTACTAAGTACTCCTTAACGGTTAAGGGAGGGTTAGGTTCCTTGGTTTAGGTAGGTAGATAAAATAGGGTAAAACTGGTTGTCAGACTTTCAGACCGCTGACTGAGGCACGGAGAAAACTCGGTATAGGTAGGTACTTATAATGGGTGGTCACCCATAAAGGGTTCAACCTAGGCAAGCGGGGTGGTAAGTCAGTATGCCTAATAAAATTCTCGACCCATGCCTTGAATTTAATGTTCTAGTCTTAGAAATAAATGAACTAGTTCAAAGTAAAAAAAAATCTGAATTAATTGCTTAACGAGTAGAAATAAATAAATGGAATACAAATACTTCAGAAATCAAATGCGCCACAACTATTCGTTTACTCTTACACTTGAATTAAATACGAGGTCAAATAAATTAATAAACGAAACTTCAGCAGTTTCACCACTTAATTACAGAATGGTTCCAACTAATCTACTGTAGTAACATTGTCACCGAATGGCGTCCAAGAACTGGGAAAATAAATGTGGATTGTCTGGTGGCGAGATGGAAAAACGACAGTTGCCATCGGGAAAAAAGCACTGATGAGGTTGGCATAGGACGTTGAGATTGGTACAAGAAAAGAGAGGCCTATACACAGCAGTGGGTGAACTGAGGCTGATGATGATGATGAATCTACTGAATCTGTTATGCAGTACCCTGAATTACTTGATACTTCTTATAAAGAATGAAAGGGTCGGGTAATGATTTGCACTCACTCACTCACTCACAAAGCCCAGGAAAAAAAGATAGACATAGTTTTAACTACATATATCAATACCGGCTAGCCAGACAGAAAATAGAACTCGAAACACGTTATTTCATTTTGCAATTGGAAGCGAAATACGTTATTTGCAATAGGAAGCGTAGATAATTTTTATCATTTAACTAAAGACCACTAGAACGGCTATAGAAAGATAACCAGAGATAGCAGAATTCGAAGGGCACTAATGTGGCAGAAAACCCTCTTTGTTATCTACAGCGAAGATAAAAACAACCGGTGAGTATAATAAAGAATATCGGCGACAGTTTGATGTTACCGAAATCCGCAAAAGTAACAATCAAACTATGATTCATTTTCTAACAGATCAAAGCGTATGTGAAGGTTTGCGTAAACTTAAGGATTTTATTTTTAAACAATATCTTCAATAATTTTACCTCAAAAACTCCCACTTTCTCGACAATAGCAGAAATAATTAGATAAAGTCCGGTCCAGCCACAACAGTAGAAAATAACCAAGGCAATAAGTCCGACTCAACACAATATTTAAACACCCATAAAGCATCAAAAGTAAATATACGAAAAGAACAACCAAATAATCAAGTCTTACCTGCATAACGGTCACAGCTCCATACGTGATAGCGATCCAGTATATAGACCCCAGGAGTACTCCTCCAGCGATGAAGGGGCAGATCTTGTGGGTAATGTCTTCCATGGCATCCAAGAGAGCCACGAACGCTCCCATAGACGGAAACACTACGATATATTCTGCTTTACATTGAGGACACAGCACTTTTCGAGTTATATTGCCTCTTTGCTTTTCATCCACCCACCGTTGAAGGCAGCTTTGATGCACCTGAAGCAAAGGAGATAATTTTTGTTCAAACTGATAGACTATGAATAACATAATGATTTTCTCGCACCTGGCATTCAGATTAGATATCAAATATTTATGCCTAGTCAGTTGAGGTAGTTGTCATTACCGTCTGAACTACTGGACTTGTTTTTCAGTCAATGGTGATTGATCATAATGATGATGATCGGATATCAGAGGATTGCACTAATACATAAAATAAATTCAGTATGTGTTATTTACACGCAAAGTTGTACGTTGTTAGTGATAACTACTAGTTACTCGGCTTGTGTAAAGTATGGAGTAATTATGACAGAATGCTAGTTGTGAGTATATGCTAGAATGATAGTAACTGCTTTACATTCAGACAAAGAAGTATTCAAAATGAAAGGCACTGTGTTCAATGGCACAATGTGACCTTAACATTCACAATGACAACGTAGGGTCTAAATGATTTCCTACATTAAACCACCCAAAGGTATAATTAAAATTGTAGCCCTCACAAAAACAAACAGTAACAAAGATAAAACAAAATATAATGACCCATATCAAACTTTATATCAACCTGTAATACGGTAGTAATTAGTAATAACGGTATTTCAGTAATTATGCCTTTCGGTAATGGTGGTAACTGAAGAGTTAGCTAAATTGCCAAACGCCTCGTCTCAACGCATTAGGACTAATTACTTAAGCGGCATTAAGTCGTGAAATTCTTGTCAATGACCTGGAAAATGCCTACAAATTAAGTCATAATTATAACCGTCGTCCGGAATTGAAAGAATGAAGATTGCGGAGGAATATCAAGCAGAACCGGGCGGCGCCGGCGCAAGCTAATGCCCAAATAGGTAGTAAGATCCTATGAGTGTCATGTGACCAATACACACACGTAACAAGTAATCAATGATAGTCGTTTGGAACCCAGAAATTAAAAATACTGATTATCTCGAAAGAAATTAAAACACAATGGCTCAGTTAATCATGAATTCATGACCGACTTGTAGGAATAAAATCATGTCAATTATCCAACTGTGGATGCTGTTAAGAGCGGATAAGACGAATTTGACCAAAAGGTTAAAAAGCCCGCTTACTGGTTACCAGTTAAGTCAAGTCTCCTTTCCAATTCAAGCGACATTTAATCATTATTTATCTATTGAATCCAACAAGCATAGGGTCAATGAATTAAATACAAAGGTCAGGGCTGCTGACAATGATCCTCAGTTACCACAGTATCGACTGTCGTTCATGTAATATATCGCAATTACTAATCAATTACCGATTGATAATGCAAATACACAGTTCATTTATATCGAGCACAGGCCAAACATTTCATCTCAGAATTTAACGTTAACGAATGTTAGTCCTCTGGCCCAGTTATTTTTTATAATATCTAGGTAATTATAATTTAAAACTTGTATGGAAAAACTATTGAAGTGTTTTCCTGCACTTTAGGAACCATTTTTCAGGTCTGTTTCCGGTAGTTTCGAATAATAACAAAATCATTCACGGGCTTCCGATTTATTTGCGATCTGTCCAAGGCTTTCGAATGTGGTGATCACAAATATGTGATACGTTTATAAGGACTATTTACGGATTCGAGGGTGTTTTTTTTTACTTTGTACTGACCTGCCAATACTCGTAACAGTATTTTAACATTAAAATAACAATATAAAATATTGCGTAACATACAGATTTAAATATGACGGGAGTACCTTAGGGCTAAGTATGTGGTTAAAATTATTATAGTTAAGAAAAATATTCGACTTCGATGACAGTAAATGTATTTGACAGCAAAATGTTAGTTCATCAACGAGTTTTCTTGTTTGACCTTTACCTAGATAGTAAAAAAACTACTTAATTTGCATAATACATAGAAAAGTATTGAATGGAATCTTCAAGCCGATAAGACATAACTAAAACAATATTATTATGCTCCGACACTTACCGACAAGAATCTCGGCTAAATAGACGTGAAGATACTTTAACAACCATAATAACTCTAAAATATTTTGTATCTAGCAAGGTCCCAAACAACCTAATATAAAAACTTTATTACAATATTCTTACGAAGATAGCCTTGAAAATTAAGCTGATGAATATTTAAAACTATTCAGAAACGAATCGGCTAATGCATGAGCATAGAGACTTACTTCCTACACATATTTATGCGCGACCAAATGCAAGGTATCGAATGCCTGATTTTACCTACTATCGACCACTGGCTAGTGTTGTGTAAGGAAAGCAAGTCCTTAAAACCAGAATCAGCAGTGGTAGGTAACTACCAGAAAAATAAGCCGAAAATCGACGAGTCCTATAGAAATAATTTTATTATCTTGGATGAACGAAATGAATCAAAAAAGAAAAGCGGAGGAGTAATTTATAATTATAACAGAGCCAAACCATATACCTACCTAGGTATCTTAATACTTTTGTAATTTCTTGGTAAAATCCAACAGTGAGCTTTTATTTAGGCATTAATTTAGGTGTAAGCCGGACATTACACCCGTAAAATATGGACCTACAAATTGTATTACATTTGTAGTCGTTTGATATTGTGACCGATGAAGACGATAAGGATGCAAAGACCCAGTACTTCAGTTCAAACACCTGTAAGGAACAAACAAGGTGGCTATGAAACAAAGATTTGTGTGCCTTTGCTACTAACGACCTTTGTAGTTCATTCGCCCTTCTTTTTCTTACTTTTGAAGAGCTTAAAAAGAGGGTATTTTTGACAGATTGCAGGCTGCGGATGGGCTCAAAAGCGGAATGTTTTGTAGGTTAGCAGTTGACATAACGACATACGGGTAGGTAGGTATCCTGGCGCTGAATTGTCACTCATTCGGAGTAGTAATATGCTCAAGTATTGTACATTTACCAACCAATCGGTATACACTATACATACACAGACCAACGAATTTTGCCCATAGAAGTCAGCAACGCCATAAGCTATGATCCTAACAATACTCTTATAGGTCTGTACTCTTTTTGCCTCGTCTGACTTTACTGAAGAACCTTACTAATCGGTATAGTATCACAGCAAAGAAAATCGGAAAAATACATAAACTTATGTATTTTTCCGATTTTCTTAGAATATTTATATTCTCGAATTTCTATATTGTAGGTTCCATAAAACTATGGTTGCGCTTTACACCGCATTGCACCGAAATATAGGTCTGCGGTGTGCCACAGGGGTACGTCATATTGCAAATTCTATGTTAATTCCATTAAAATAATAACACAGTCAAAACACGCCAACAGAATGCTGCAACTTAATCACTTCGCAGAATGGCTGCAAAGGTTAATTTTTATTTCCTATACCTCGAACTTAGGTAAATACTTAATTAATTCAGGGTAAAATATTTAACCCACAGATTTCCATCACAACGTAAATATAAACATTACAAACACATTGTAAGGGTTCCAATAAGGAAAAAACACCAGACATGTTTATACTAAGGAAATAAAATTTCAAGGGTAGTCAGAAATTACCATGGAAGTATAATGATGAAGGACTACCACCAATGAAGGTCCATCTTCAATTTAGGAACACAAAGGAACAACAAAAATTTTGAACGGAACAAACATAACATAACGGGTTGATCATTAATAGTAATGGAACATGGAAAAGGCTTTTTGAAATCTTCACAGGTGTGTCAATATTTAAAAGAATTTCAATTAAAGCTCAATAAAATAAAAACCTTTATCTTTTCTGCAAATCCATTAAATTAGATAATCCAAAAGTATAGTATGCCACCGACTATTCAAATTCAAATTCAAATATTTTAATTCAGAATTACATCCATATTAAAAGAATACAATACAAAACACATTAATAACAATTTCACATTAACAAAATGGTAAACATTTACAAAAATATATTAAAAGTCATAAAAAGATTAACAAATACACAAAGATTAAAATACACGTAAAAATTTAAAATACAAACAATATTAAAATACACAATGTCACCTTAGTCTAAATTTAGGTCCGGATCCGGAACTATGCCTAAGACGCTAACTCAGTGACCGTAATTCTCCAAACATTGATGATAAAAAGTGTTCCATATTCTGTTTTCCCACACAATAACAAATGCGTGTTTAACAAACTGATAAGGTAGTAGAAATGATAATTTTCCTAATTATCTTGATGATAATATAATTTTAGCAAAGATAAAGGTATGTTACGGGCTTTCAATTATTGGTGTCAACAAAACTGCTATCAAAAGGTAGGTATATCAAAATGAGAAATAAAAAAGTAGTAAAGGTTCATAGTACAGAAACAATGTGAGGAAACTGCCTGCTAAGAATTCTGCAAAAATTAAGATAGTGTTACTTCCCATTTGAAAAAGAATTTTCAGGATTGGATAAGTAGTTCAAAAGATAAACTCCTTTATCCAAACTCTTTATTAGTCTAGTACAAATTCTACTGTATTTGCTACAGAAGAAAGTTAGAGCTCAGTTTGTAGTTCATCCGTGCTGTCCATTCAATAAATAAGTCAATTATTGCATGCATATTTCAGTTTTTGTTAACAATTTTCTAATTTTACTAAATAATTTCACATTTGAAAATGTTATAATGATACTCGGATTAACCAAATTGATGGTGACTACAATTTTATTTCGTGGTGATCTTCAAATAATTATTATTGACATAGGTAGTAATTCCCTTACGACGTATTAACACCGCGAATTTTAGATTAAAGAAAATGAATATTTTTTAAAGATTGCAACATTTGCATCGTCCTTTCCCGTTTTGACATAATTATGAAACGTCACTTTTCTTTTTCGCGCGTTAACGACACCGCAAGAAAAAGTTCTTTCTCGTCAAATTATTCGCTTAAAAATAAGTTTACGTTATATTCTACCGAAATAACAAAATAGTGAGTGACAAAAAGTGTAATATGTGCAGCATTAGTGAAAATCGTAAACCTGAGACGCAGAAATCTGAGCAAATACCTACAGACAACGCTCGCGCAGCCGACCACAGCGGTGAACTTGGATGTAACCATTAGGCGTAAGAATGCCTGGCTATAACTGACCTATACGTGACCGGATACGTGATATCTACAGTGCTTATTCAAGCGATACGATGGTCATTAACACTGTAAACCACATGTGTGCTGTAAGCTTCTTAAAGCTTTTTCCAGTGGGTGCGCGACACCCCAGTAACATATATTTCCTATGTACTAGCTGGAATTTGAACTATCAGTGCGTGACACGAGATGTCCTTAGCAAAGTCATTGGACTATGCTTACACTGAAAATAACTATACTGGGTATAGCAGGTGAGCTACATTTCCATGTAAGCATATACCCTATGTTATTAACTGCATAGCAAACTATCAGTGTGTGGCACGAGATGTCCTTAGCAAAGTCATTGGACAATGCTAACACTGAAAATACCTATACTCTGCATATCAGGTGAGTTACATTTCCGTATAAATTTTAAGCATATACCCTGAGTTATTAGCAGCTTACCAAACTATCAGTGCGTGGCACGAGATGCCCTTAGCAAAGTCATTGGACAATGCTAACACTGAAAATACCTACAATCGGCATAGCCGGTTTTCGGAGTTCCATCTCCATGTGATGTTTGTGTGTTTTGAGTCATCATCATTCTCTTGCCCTTATCCCAATTCATTTGAGGTTGGCGCAGCATGTCATCTTTTATATTTCTCTATTACTTGAATGATTCCAACGGAAAAACTACCATCCAGAAATATGCTTTGCATGAAAACATATATCCAACGTTACTAACCACATAGCAAACTATCAGTGCGTGACACAAGATGTCCTTAGCAAAGTCATTGGACAATGCTAACACTTAATACCTAGAATAGACATCACAGGGGAACCCTATTCTACTATGAACTTCGGTCAGCTAAATTTATAAATATGCTTTTTAACCTATGAGCATGATGGTTGCGAGACAACCTTGCTTATCCAATGTGCAATATAGTCTTGCTAATGCATATACTCTTGCAGTGAATGGGGACCATACTTTGCCACCTGGTTTCCTATCAGCAAGTAAAAGTTAGGTCAGTGGGTCGTCTTAGGGGCGGTTACTTGGCTGCCTTATTTGTATTCTACTGGCTGACACACATTTGTCATGATTGCACATGCTTTAGTATGAGATATTCTCTGCATGTTATGGCCACATTAAGTGAAATCTTTTCATAGCTTCTTCATCGAGTATGATATTATGGAAGCATCATTGGTTATAAATCAAAGTTACATAATTATGCATGTAACCAACCAAATGCAAAACTGGCGAAATGTGGGTGTCTGACACCTCTGCCTAACCGTTCGAGGATTACAGGCGTAATGTTATGTTATGCAAACAATGTTTGTATAACTGTTTATTTTCTGAATAAATTAAATAAAACATGGTGGTAAATGCACTGTAATGTCCCAATACATAAAAACTATTAGTATTGAGAGGGAAAAGGTTTATAGACTGACAAAATTTCGAGGTCTTAACAGCCTGTCAATGTACAGATGACCTTATCAACCAAACCCTTTTTAGTTCCAAATCAAATTATTTCCACTCCGAGACCCGACCCCCTCTTAGGAAAAGATAATAGTACCATTATATTGTAAGGCCCAATGTAAAATAACAACCCTAATAGTAACTCGTTGCTATACCTAGCAATCTATGGCTTCAATATTAAATTAATCATGTTGTAATTTATTTCTGCCTAAGAGTATTTTCAGAGAAAATCACTTAAACCATACTTAATAATAACAGATAACTTGTTATGTCTGATGAATTTATCATAGATACGCTAGATATTCATAGATAACACTCAAGTATTGTATGCAGTAAGCATGTAACCTGCATTAAATAATATTTAATTCCTGAGGAGATGGGCAGACCTAAATTACAGCATAGTAAAGAAGAATTTTAATTTGTTATCTGGGCACAAAATGTACACACTTGATAGTACAAGTAAGTACTAAAGTGATATAATTAAAAACAAGGGGGGGGAGGGTGCATGGGAGTGCTAACATGAAGGGATTGTGGTTAGAACATCAAGACATCAGGTGCCATATGTTTTACGTAACAAAATTGCTGGAGCTTTTATTGATAAGGATATTATGTCAGAGAACTCTAATAGACAATGTGTGGGGGAAACTTAGTAAGTTTTCCTATATTCTTTATAATATTATGCTGATTAAGATTATAAATAAAACCGCACTGCTGGTAGCTTACCACGGTTTGGTTGTCTTTACTCTGCAGTATAGACTTATATTTTGGGGTAATACTTTTATAAGTATTATTAAGATAAGTAAATCATGAGCCTGATTGGAGCTCATTCAAAATAAAATTCACAAAATCATGCAAGCAAATTTTTTAAAATACCGACAGTAGACACTGTATCATGTATTTTTGCTAAAAAGTGTATATTTTTGCAATGATGACAATCTGGGTGCAGATTGTACACTAAAATATATACGCAAATTAAAGACAGTAAAAGCCTCAATGAATTTAAAAAACAGATTCTTACCATTATTGATAGACAAAGTGAAAACTGTTACAGTATTGACATTTAATTTGCCAAGTTGTTGGTCATCTGCCTCGTTGAGCTATGGTTTGCAAGCACCGCTGAGAATGAGGTTCTGGGTTCTATTCGTGGATCATGCAAAGTGTTATTCCATCAGGAATTTCTCAGTAGCAGCCACAGAGTATGGATTTGTGCTCAGTTAATGACAATAGGCTCGCCCCTGTTACATGGGACTTAAACATGATGATGATGAATGTGATGTTATGTATACTTATGTGTCTATTTACATTAACATTTTTACTTACATCGTCAAAACTTTGACATTTGATGCATGTAATTTTAATTTTTAGTGAACCAGATTCTATTGTAATGTTTTTATTTTACTTTTTTGAAGCAATTTAATTTTATGTACCTAATTGGAGAAACTTTATGTGTGCCCAATAACATAGATATAATTTACTTATGATCACAAAATTAATGAATTTGAATTCCGATAGATTCAGGGTGATAATATAGAGCAAATTTTAAAACAAAGATATTTGTTATTCTGCAATCTCTAATTTTTACCCATTGGAGTAACAAAACAGTTGTTAGGAATATCAACCACAAATATTTTAAAGTTTCTTATATTTCAAGTGAAACTGGTTTTTTGAACTCCATATCTAACTTCATACAGTACAACACAAACAGCAGATCAAATCAGAGCTGACATCAGACATATAACAATCTATAATTATTATTTTATTATAGTTATCAATTCAACATGCACTATATCCTTAAGGTTATAATACTAAAGCTCTATTGTACCTAAAGTAAGGAAGTCATAAGTACCTAGGCGTTTTATCACCAAAGAGTGATATAGTAGGCCTATAATGGTAACCATTGTTACTGCTTGTACTATAAAGGTTTTTAACAGAGCATTTTGGTTCTATAAGATTAAATAGAATTTAATTTTTATAGTTTACCTCTTAGAACGCTTACTAGACCATACGAATCGTTAAAGTGTTGCATAGTAAAAAAAAAAAAAAAAAAAAAAAAAAAAAAAAAAAAAAAAAAAAAAAAAAAAAATGGTCATTTGGTGCTACTTAGTACTAAAGACGACCTAACAAACACTTTTATTTATCTATTATGCACTAATAATGCGTAAAAATAAGTTTTACAGTTCAAGTACTGTAACAGTATCGAAAATACTATTCAAGGATCAATCTGCACTGTACCTTACACAACCACTACGTAACCTTTTAACTTCTTAAAAGTTCTCTCAACGTCGCTATGGGGCTAGTTCTGTAAAAGTCATAACAACTCTTCTAGAGTACTAAATAGGACTCCTGGTGCAGCTGCTACATAACTTAATAGCTCTATACGTGAGTTTGTGTTACTGCTACGAGCCAAGAGATGATCTAATTCGCTTTTGGTGAAAATATGGCTGCCATTTTCTGTCATGATAGCACATTGACAACACGGCAGGAGCCAATGTGTAATAGCAGCCTGCATAGTCGGGACAAGTACTTATTGTATTAATTTAAATTTAATTAAAACATAAAAAAAAAAAAAAAAAAAAAAAAATATGAAGGCGCATTGTCAAATTTGAAATCAGCGTAATGATTTAATTGATACAATTTTTTTTCGCAAGTGCAAGTTACGGCAGAGTAACGGTCCATGAATGTTTTGTGTTTTATTCTTTTACCCGACTGCAAGGGAAGGGTTTTTCAATACAAATGTTACGTTTAGCAGCAATGGAAAATGACTAAAGCATATGTTACCGATATTATTTGTTTTCTTGGGGAACACTCACGACAAGTGTGATAAAACACATCACTGGAATTGTTTACAGTGCAAAATACAAACATGTTTTGGTTGCTTTTATAGTGCAAATTTGTCACCATGAGACCCTTTATGTAATGTTTATTTAGGGTTTTGTAAACGTTTTTTTCATAGTAGTAGTTAGTACACTCTAATACATTATCAGGACTTTTATAGTACCAAATTTCGTTACTTGGGTAATGTTCACAAATTGACATCCAGAATTATTTGTGTTTTAATTACTTATTGAATTATTGCAGCAAACTCTAAACATCTACCTATGTCAATAATAATTATTTGAAGATCACCACGAAATAAAATTGGGAATCAAACGAGCTTACCTGTTAAGCGAAGTCTTGATTCTAATTTTATGAGTGGTGATCTGAAAAATAATTATTACCCACCCACCACTAGCTAACAACCCCAAAGCTGCAATAATTAATCTACCTAATTCAATGTTAACCTTTCAGGAAATCAAAATCAATGTAGGCATTTGGAACTACTCTGTATAGGAAACAGAGTTTGTTCCTAATGTTATGATCTCTAAAATAAGTGACGTTTCATAATTATGTCAAAACGGGAAAGGACGATGCAAATGTTGCAATCTTTAAAAAATATTCATTTTCTTTAATCTAAAATTCGCGGTGTTAATACGTCGTAAGGGAATTACTACCTATGTCAATAATAATTATTTTTCAGATCACCACTCATAAAATTAGAATCAAGACTTCGCTTAACAGGTAAGCTCGTTTGATTCCCAATTTTATTTCAAACTAGCGGACGTCACGCGGTTTCACCCGCGTAGTTTCCGTTCCCGTGGGAATACAGGGATAAAACGTACCCTATGTCACCCGGGAATAGTGTAGCTTCCCAAAGAATTTTTCAAATCGGTTCAGTAGTATTTAAGTTTATTCATTACAAACATACACACACACAAAAATACAAATCTTTCATCTTTATAATATTAGTGTAGATAATAATTAAATGTGGCTGCAGAGGATAAATAAATTGACCTTCAATTTGGGTTTCAAGTTGTCTGTATCAATTTAATTATTTTACTTGCCATTCATTCTTTCTGATCATACAACTTTTGTTTTACGTAGGTAGGACATTGCCTCCAAGGGACAATGTCAATACATCTCAAATGATAGGTATTATCTTTCATCAGCATGGACAAAAGTAATCTTGCATAAAGGATTATTTATTTACATCTCAACTTGACCTGATAACCTTGATAGTACATTGACTGCCACAACAAGGGATGTATGACATGTTCATCAATATTATTCATCAGGTAAAGAAAATTATTGTTGTTTTTGTGTGTGCGTTTACAAAGAATTTGAGATGAAACAACAAGAAAGGCTTCTTGTGTAACGGCCTTGTGTCCGCAATGTCCAAAGTGCGCATTTCCTGACAGAAGAGTATTTTTATGAATGGTTTAGTTTAGTTTAGTTTAGTTTAACTGGGCTTTTGTCCGCACTTAGCCTCTTGATTGGGCCATTGTGCGTGCTGTTTAAATAATACCTACTCCAACCAACATAGGTCGTCCCAGAATTTTAGCAGCCTTCCCAGACTGCTGCAGGCTTCTGGGAGAGTTAATGGGGATCGTAGAGTTTGTGCCCGGTGATCTGCCACGCTCCTGCACTCTAGGAGTACGTGCCTTGGCGTTTCTTCCGCCTCCATGCACCCTCTGCACAGTGGGCTGTCTGTTACACCTATGTTATGTAGATGTTTGTTTAAGGAACAGTGACCCGTTAAAATTCCTATGATTTTACGGATTTTGTCCCTTTTAAGTTTGATGAGATTGCGAGTAAACTTCATTGGTGCCGCCGGAACTGCATCTTTTGTTTGCCTGCATCCTTCACTGTTTCTCCATTCGGTGAGGTGTTTTTCTGTGGTTCTTAAACGCAGCCATGTTTTTATTTGGGCCTGAGGTATGGGCAGTAGTGGTTCCGGTCCAAATACTGTATCGCCTGAGCCTCTCTTGGCCAGCTCATCTGCTGCGTCATTGCCCAGCGAGTTGCTGTGTCCTTTGATCCATTGCAGGGTTACACTATTCGTGGTTGCAATGGATTGGAGTGCATTGTGGCATTCCAGTATTAGGACAGAGGTAATTGTGTTGTTTTTTAGGGCTTGAAGCACCGATGCACTGTCGGAGATGATCTTTATTTTAAAATCTCTGACGTCTCTGGCTGCAACTGCTTGTGCCGCTCTGGTGATACCGACACATTCGGCTTGGAAGATTGTGTTTAATTTATCTAGGGTATTTGATATAGAGATGTTGAGATCATTCGAGAAGACGCCGGCTCCTGTACCATATGAGGTCTTGGAGCCGTCCGTATATATCCTAACTTCATTGATGCCAGAGCTATCTACTGCTTCCGCAGTGAGTTGGATGTCGTAACTTCTATCGAACACATGGTGAGATGAAGTCTTATCCATGGGCGCCTCAAGGAGTGGTATTTCCTTCAGAATCCCCTGTAAAACTTTTGAGTGTGTTGTTTCTGTATTTACTTTCCATAGACCGTTTGATCTTAGTCTTAAGGCCGTTGCTTGAGCTTCCTCTTTTATGACCAGATCCAGAGGTCTTAAATTTAAAAGAAACTCTAACGCTGCTGATGGAGTTGTTCTCATGCATCCAGTAGCTGCTACACTAGCTAAGCGTTGCAGGCTCTGGAGTTTCGTTTTCACCGTGGTCAGCTGAGTTCTGGGCCACCATACAACTGATCCGTAAGTAATAGAAGGTCTGATGACTGACGTGTATAGCCAGAGTGTGATCTTTGGGTTAAGACCCCATCTCTTACCAACTAGTCTTCTACACTGATTAAAAGCTATACAGGCCTTCTTTGTTTTAGCCTCTAAGTGACTCGCCCAGTTCAATTTGTTATCAAGAATTATGCCCAGATATTTCACTTGCGTTGATAGGGAGAGTCTAGTGTTGAAAAGCTTTGGTAGTTGTAATTCTGGTAGCTTCCTTTTGTTGGTAAATAGGATAAGCTCTGTTTTCTTGGGATTTACTGAAAGTTCATGTTCTTCACACCAAACTTCTACTATCTGCAGTGCAGAGCGCATCACTTTGCACAGCATATCTTCAGCATTCCCGTTTATCAGTATAACAAGGTCGTCTGCATAACCAATAGTAGTGTATCCTCTGTCATTCAGTTTTTTTATGAGGCTATCCACTACCATGTTCCAGAGAAGTGGAGATAAGACGCCTCCCTGGGGGCATCCTCTTGCTACCTTGGCTCTTGTGGTAGTATTTCCCACTATCTGTACCGCCCTCTTGCTGACCAATTTAGTGATCCAGTTTCTTATGACCGGTTTTACACTAAATTTCTGCAGGGCGTGGTTAATGCTGTTGTGTATGGTTTTATCAAAAGCCCCTTCAATATCTATGAAGGCAGCAAGTGTTGAGGATTTATTGGTTATAGCCGTTTCTATTTTGTGCACTACCATGTGCAATGCCGACTCTGTTGATCTGCCTTTCCTGTACGCGTGTTGTTGGGGATGCAGTGGTTTGCTTTTTAGAGCTCCATCTCGAAGGTGTCGATCTACCAGTCTTTCCAAAGTTTTCAGAAGAAAAGATGTTAGACTGATGGGCCTGAAAGATTTGGCGTGTGTGTAGTCCTCTTATAAGAATGGTTTGTACAGAATGAAAAATTGAGGAAAATATTAGGCTTTGTATTAGTCAATGAAGTCATTATCCTCTTGCCCTTTCAGCAATATATTGATTTATTTTTCATAAATTTAAGCCAATAGCCAAGTTATTCAGTTTTGATGATGCTGATAGGGCAACCCCTACCTATACAAGACTGAAGTGGATGTGGCCAATGAACTGAGTATTGCCATTTGCAAAAAATCATGATGGATAAATGAGCCTTAATAGTTCATTAATAAATAATTTGAAAATATTGTGGTTTTTGATTATCTTGTTTTGAAAGTTTAGTATAGGTCATTAATTGTAAAAAATATTAACAATAACTATTATTGTATTAATAACATTAATTTATAAATATTATTGACTGGAGAAATTCTTATCAAAAGGTAGATAAATGATTAATATTATGTAGATAGGTGATAAAAAATAATAACAATATTTATTGACGCATTTATGATTACTCTTTCTACCTTCTACCCATGATTTGTTATAGTCTATTCATAATAGTTTTAATCAATTAATGTGTGTTTGCCATAATAACCAATGAATCTTGCAATGAAATATCTCAATCATGAATGCATTTTTTAATGATTTCTATCACATTAATCATTGTCTGGGCTGTATAACCAATTGTAAATCCTTTAAACTGATTTTGACTATCCTCTGACAATGGTCAAGTAAGGGGCTGGACATGGGGCTGCGGGTTGTTCGCAAGAGATACCGCGGCCTCGACATGAAGGGCTAAGAAGGAACATGGGTGGTTTTTAGTCAGTAGAAGTCTGACACTCCCTTCCGCTCTACCCAAGAGCGGGAGAGGTTATTTGATGATTTTCCACCCACCATAAAAAAAGGGGGCTGGACATGTATGTTGTTTCATTCAAATAATTAACATTGGCAAAGAACTTTTTTTTTTTTTTTTTATAAAATCGTTGCCCCACACTAGGAATTCCTCTTGTATCGTGGGTGCGTTGACAAACATTTAAACTCACATACACAAACACACCCATAATTTTTTATAATAATAACATTGTAGTTATGCAAACAAACAAATTAAACTGATGGTATTGCACACAAACAAGACTTATACACAAAACTTGAACAACTCAATTTCATTTCACAACTATAAATCAAATTACAATACAGTATGCCTATTAGTGTTTGCTCAAAACAATTGGGAGCAAAAAACACATACTTTCACTTCCTCACATGTTTATATCACGAATCGGAAGCACGGCCAAGGATCGCGGCTATCTAGAATGAGTACCAACTATGCACTTACCCATTTAGTGGTCCCGATGCACTTACAAGGCTGTACCCATGCTGCCAGCCTATCATCAGCTTCCGTAGCAAAACACACCCAACACGATTTCGTATTGTCATCCTCAGCAGTCTGTATAGCTTGAGAACTACCCATACTTGAAGGCTGTGGCTGTGGCGGTACCCCGGACACTAGTTTCTCACCACCAGACATTTTTATGAACATGCGTAATAACGATACAAAAAATTCACACTAAAAAACAGACGAGCGAACCACAATAGTTCTCAACAACAACCACAGAGTACATTTTTATATAGGGTATAGAGTCGTCACTCATGTCATTTTGCGGAATGTATGGCGTGTGGCGCCATCTGGTGCTTTGTGCAAGGTACTTTCGCACTAGGCACTTTTAGTACTTGTACGATTTTTAAAAAAATGGCATTGTGATTGTAAATTAAATAAAACGAAATAGATAATACAAAAATCTGTTTTATTTTTTACTTTTCTGCCATTGTCACTTTCGACTTTGAAGATTTTATATTTCCTTATTCAATGCAACCACCTCACGATTATACAAAGTAGTCCTCTTCAATTTACCTGTAACAAATATTTTTAATTTATCATCCAGTCATTTTATTATGTACTTAGAAGACCAAAATTAACTAATCATAATATATTGGTTGTAATATTAAATGCACTTACGTGTTTTGCTGCAGGCACAACATCTTTTCATAGGCATGGTCGACAATTCAATTCACAAAGCAAAACAGTGAGTCCAAATTGTTAGCTACAGGTCAGTCGATGATAGCGGTATAGCCGGATCGTCATTAAAAATTTACAAAACTGAAAAGAATTTAAAGAATCCATAGGTGAATACGGATTGGAAAACAAACAGTCAAATGTCAATGTCAATAACACGTTCCATTCCCAGATGAATCACTGTAACTGAAATTTATTTCAATAAATAATTAACATTTTCTGTTATTAGTAGTTATTTTATTATCAATTTTTTGTAAATAAACTACAAAATTTAAAAGTATTTTTTTTTGTCTGCTTTTCTTTGAGAAGTTTTTTTTTCTGCCAAAGATAATGGAAATACGTGTCTGCGTCATCTGCGTGAAAAGAAATAAACACATGACAACGATAGTGTGTTGTAGCCATAACAAAAAAAAACCAGTAATACCAGTGTAATAAAAATATTTATATTTTAATGTTTAAGTAGCGCCATCTATTAATCTGTGCAAATAAACTTTTTGACGATTCTATCAGGTTCTTTGAAGTTATGACACCATGACAACAACTGACAATGTGCCAATCTTTGACGTTAGAGTAACAAAACCATATTTTTCTCCGCAAACGATAAAAATACTTTTGTAATCTTAATCAACAGCTGTTTTTGTAGTAAGGTTTTTAGAAATTCCGTTCGTTTTGACAAGACTGAGAGAGAAGTTGTTGTTAGCTGACTTAGCTGTATCTCTTCAAAATGATAAGCTGACTGTAATGTAGATTCAAAAGTTTTGACAGATCAACAAACATGGCGTCATACAGGCAAAAATGTGGAAGGCGGGAGGGGAGGGAACTGTCAAATGAGATATGTGAACCATAGACATAGGGTTGGAATATTTTACTTGAAGATTACCTGACCGGAAAATGATGAATGGTCAAAAATGTGAACGGACTAGTGATGGGACTCTGATCGCTTTTTCTTGATTGAGAGTGTGAAACAGAAAGCAAAATCAACGAATAATGGTAATAATTTTGTTTGAAATGAATATTTCTTTCATGATAAGATTAATCATGAATAAAGATGCAAAACTAGTTATAGTTTATTTATTTAGAATTATTAAAAATTACATGTCAGGTTAAAAAGAATAGAAAACAAAAATCATTCTCCGCTACAACGAGCATCAAACACAAAAATAAATCATACATTAATTAATCAGGTCATAATAATAATCAGACACAAATAAATAATGAGATAATCATAGAAACAAGTCAGTAATAATAATTAAGTAAGTATCTAAAACCACAGAACAGATAAAAGAGGTTAGAAGGGCCTTGTGGGCGGGGCAGGCGGGCCGCACATATGAGCAAACGCTCAAATGTCGACAAAATTTGATTTACCGGCCAGCAATCGCTCTCATATTGTGACAGCAGCGTACGAAGCTCCGCGAAAAAAAAAAGAATTATGCCGTCTTGCGCTATTATAACGTGTCGGTAAAGAACCCAGGTGTGTAGTGTGCCTCGAGAAGGGATTTTTTTTCACCGGGAAGTCCAAAAATCTTAAAAAACAAGTGATATTAATTTGTAATTATCACAATAGTATTATGTAGTTAGTAGACAAAAATGATACTGTCGCAAGCAGATACAAATTATGTACATTGCTTGCAATACGTGAGCACCATCTTGTACAACGTGGGTGATTGCGCGATGTATTTCGTTCGCTGCGAACGTCGCGTGCGACGAGCCAAAGCTCGTTCTGTCAAAGTTCTGCGAAATCTATGCGTTTCGATAGTGTTGTACCAAGTTGTAAACAATGTCGGTATTTTGTACGTGGTTTGTGAATGATTAAAATAACTTTGTTAATTAATATCAATTATTGTTTATTGTAGGTTATTAATTTAGTGATTCGTCTAAAATTAGTTTTGAGGTTAGCCAATTATCAAGGATGTTTCCATTACATTTAAAATTTTATTTTTACGTTTTCCAACAGATCCAGATACAAGAAAACTATGGATAGAGGCAACCGGAAGAATTGAATGGATAACTAATAAATGTTATTTGTTCACAACATTTTGCAGAAAATTACTACATAATGAAAAATTGGATTATTTACATAAATTTAAACATATAAAAATAAAAATATAAAAGCGAAAATTATTGGTAGTATCACATTGTGAGGTGGCACCAAATAAAAAAGTAAACTAACACGCAAGCGTAACATAATAGTTGATTGATCTTCCTTTATTATTTGTTAGGCGCCCACCCCAAAGTTAAAAAGTATTTATTTAATAGTAATATTATTTTGTTCAATCCCTAGCACGTTGTGTTCCAGAGTTCACTAGAAATGAAGACTGATATCCATTATAGATATGTGCTATCTCTTTTTCTCGCGAAGTGCAAGCGTCAGTAGAACGTCAATTTGACATGCTTGCGCATGCTGTAACACTAACAAATAATGGCATTTGTTTAGAACTGGAACACAAAGGTTAAAAGGTGTTCATCTCAGCTGGTTGAATGTTGGTCATTTCCGCGTTTTCTGTGTGGTTTCTGATAGTAAAATGAGTTATTGAATGGTTATTGTTTATTTATTGTAATTTATGTGAGAAAGTAGATTCATCATCTAAGAAGAATCGGACTTAACTCCATAAAACTGTAAGTCATTACAACTGTAACTTTCACAATTAATTTTACGAAGTTCTACCGTTATTTTACGGACTAAGTTAATTTTTACGTATAAATTTAATGCCGTAGTACATTTTCAAACAATTTTAAAATCACCGTTCTTGCGTATTCGTCCCAATTTTCTTACGTTTCTGCTAAATTCTAACCATGCCTTCCGTTTACATAACATTGGACGTAATTATATGTTTATCTGAAATTTTTGAAATAAAAGTATAACCAAGCATACTATAAACTATATAGGTACTATATATAGTACCTATACTTTAACTGAAAAGAAACTCCGAGTTACACAGTTTAGTAGGAAGTAAATAGGTATTTAAAAAAATACGCAACAGATACCCACATTTTGTAAAAAGTTTCGAACAATCTGTAATTTACAAAGATGCTTTTTGAAAATCCTGTACGTATAATGTTCGACTCAGTCAGTTTTCTATTTAGTATTTGCATATTTTTCTGCTCCATTAAAATGTATGATTATGGAATTTTAGCCTCGTATCTTATACATGAAAACATGATGTAAGGAGGGGGAACAAAAAAAGAGATTACCTACCGGAAAACAAGTTGAAGCTAAGCCAGTTTTTTTTTAACTAAAACGTTGTATAGAAAAGGTCTGAAATAGTTTTTTAGCCACAATAAGTTCTGGATGGAAATATCAACAGGTTGCTGTTTTTAGAATAGTTAGGTACATTGTTACTTAAATTCCAAGTAAAATAAATAATTCCATTAACATTTTAACCCATTAATTTACTTTTGTTTAATTGATCTTATCAACTGTACTGTGCGTTTTCCTTTTAACAACAGCTTCATCATTCTCTTGCCCTTATCCCAATTCATTTGCGGTCGGCGCAGCATGTCTTCTTCGTTTAACAACAGTTTAAAAAGTATGAATTAGAAATCAGTATATTAATATAAATACAAACATAAACTCGCCTTTATTCCAAGGAGGTAAGCAGATACTATAGAATGCCAACTGCTACAATGTACTGACTGATTTGTTAAATATGGGTAATACAAGTCAAGTACAAGAAAGAAAAAGAGTAGAACAAGAAGTAGTAAGAAAGAAAAACACATGTGTCAACAATATACCACCAGGGTGTAAAATAAATAATAGAAAGAATACTCGCATCTGAAACAGGAAAGTTACCTAAAAGCATACTACTACAGCACTTGTAAGTCTATTTATTATAGGTATAAACAAAATGAAATGTTAACATAGTGATTTATTATTTACTAGCTGTTTCCAGTGGCTTCGCCCGCTACAACTCAAAAATTATTTCACGGGAAGATAAAAACGTGATAAAAAAAAACTGTAGTTTTCGCGTGAAAAAGTAACGCGTTTGTAATATTAGTAGGGTTTATAATATTAGTAGGAAAAATTAGAAGTTGGTTATCTATATAATATTAATCTGTTAAAGCTAAAGAGTTACTTTGTTTGAATGTGCTCACTTCTGGAACTACCGCTCACTTAAGAAAAATTTTGCAATAAAAACAATAATCAAAAATTATAATAGCCCCATTCTTCAGGACGGGGTCGGTCATAGGTAATAATAATAATAATAATAATAATTTTATTTAAATCGTTGTTACAGTACAGTAAATCCTTAATCTAACTTAACGTTAATAAAAAAATGTAACAAATTATATTTTAACATGCTTATAGAATAGAGGTCCCCAAACTAGGCTGTGCCTGTATCTTGGGGGCCGGAGTTACGTTAACTTTAAAATAATAAGTACTTATTATCTACGAACAAAACAAAATTGGTAATTAAAAGTAAGTAAAATTTAAAGTAAGAAAGTAAAGTAAAAAGTTTATTCTAGCTTGTTGTATGTTAGTGTGTATGAGTATGACTGGGTGTGTGAGTATGTGTGTGTGTATGTGTATGTGTGTGTGTGTATATGTATGTGAGTGTGTGTGTGTGTATTTTTATTTTTGGTATAATTTAGTTAACTTGAAATTTCTTCCGTCTCTTCATACGATAGGTTGGCTAACCATTTTATCAAAGTTTTTTTGCATGAAAAGTTGTTCAAGTCTTGAATGTTGCAGCTTTTACTAATTCTATTGTAAATATGGATATGTGAGTAGAATGGGCATCGTCTGGCTAACAGGCTATTTGCTTCTGGTGGGGGAATGTAGAGGACGCGTTTCGAGATAATTTTTTCGTAGTCGGATCTTTTTTTTAGGGTTTTGTGAACATGTAGGGTTGCTTTTAAAATAAATAATTGCCGCACCCTTAAGACATCAAAGTCCTTATAAATAAGATCTGTTGGGTAGCGAAAAGGTTTTTATTTTATTGTTTTAGTGTTTTTTAGGTTTTTTTTTAGTGTTTTTATGTTATTCAACATCATACTAAAACCTGGGGGTCTACTCTCTATGCATAAAACCCATAGTTTCGTCCCAAGATACGGGCATTTCTTAATCTGTATAACTTACGCACTTAGATTAGTTAGGGACCTGAACTAACAATGAATAACAACCCGATTGGACAGTTGTATTTTCATTTTTAGTTCAGGCACGTTGATCCATAAAGGTTCGCCATCTGTGCTCTACACTGTAGAACACTGTAGGATCTAGTGTTTTTATTTTATGGTATAGCTTAATGTAATCTGAGTCTGAAAGTTTCCCAGTATCTTATCTAAAACCTCAGAAACTTTCTTAGGATTTATTAGCTCTGTCAGTATTACAAAAAGTTACTTACTTGATTACTTCCTTGATATTTTAGTAAAAATACTCTACCTATTCCAAACTCTGATCATACAACATATTCCTACCAAGAATTTATACCTAAATATACGGGGTGTAAACGAACCCTTCACGCATCCGTCA
Organism: Diarsia brunnea; assembly: GCA_949774965.1. Classification (NCBI taxonomy): domain Eukaryota; kingdom Metazoa; phylum Arthropoda; class Insecta; order Lepidoptera; family Noctuidae; genus Diarsia; species Diarsia brunnea. Next base: position 6,379,956 of record OX459019.1, read on the forward strand.
ACCAAGCATTCTGTAGGTACATCAAAATATGTAGGTACCCCTACGCAAAAATTTTTGCTGGGAAACGACTTTTTTTTAAGTCAAAAAAATGATTGGGATGGATTCTCTCATCTCTCTCGCCATGGAGCATTATAGGCTGATTATGCTGATGATGGTGAACTTGCATCAGCCATCTGTAATAGAGACTCAAGGATGTTGCAGAATCTAGTAAATTCTAGTTAATAAATCAGTTCCAAAGCTAAATGAGGTCTTAATCAAGCTGCCTCACTGAGATTGTACATACATCGTCTTTGAGACAATTCATGCCGGTGACCGGTTACCCTTGAACACACTCACAATCGAGAGGGGAATGACGTTTGAATCAACTCGCGAATTCGCACGGTCTGGTACGTCACTACACTAGCCAGTACTCGCGAGTTGCGCGGCAAAAGCGCGCGTGCCTACAGTCGCGTCTCCCGCGCCTTTTTCAAATATCGAACAAGGTACATTTTATTGTCACTTTCACTAAAATTTTGGTATTGCATCACTATGCGAGTATGCGAACCTGCTTACATACATGTGTTGTGTCGTTCACAGATATTTCGTAATGTGTAATCTTATTTGTATCTCTTGTGGATTACGAAATTATCTCAACGTGTTTATACAGTGTCTTGTATTTTTAAAGGATTTATTGCAGCATTTATTTTGTGTTGTTTTTTTTAAGCGAAGTAGACCGCCGAATTGTTAATTGCCATGTGCAATCAACTTACTTACCTGTTAATGTGAATAATAAGTTATACATTTTAGTGTTATTTTAAACACGGTGTAAATGCATCCTGTAGTCATTTTACGGGTATCCTGCGTATCAAATGATAAACAATTTCCATTCAGTGGATGGTACAATGAGTCGTTGTTAATAAACTAAATTTTTTCGATACAATCATGTTGATAGTGATGTCCTGCAGGGCTATTGCGTATGCACATGCGTATCTTTTTAAATGTCAGTGGCTATCATAGTGTCCATCGATTAACTGTCAAATGGTTCCATTTTGTACCAAATTTTATCCATTTCACAGTTAATCGATGGACACTATGATAGCCACTGACATTTAAAAAGATACGCAATAGCCCTGCTGTTGTGTTAAGTTAGGACTGGTTATGCAAGATATAGAAGAATGCATGATACTGTTGCTAGCATACAGTGCCGGCGTTAGGGGTGGGCACGGTTGGGCCACGGCCCGGGGCGCCGGACCTACAGTGGCGCTGCATTTTTGACTGAGGCCTAGCTACTCGTAAATTCAGCGAAAAAAGTCAAACCTGGCAAGTTTGACAAATGAAAAAGAAATTCTTAAAATATTGACTTGGTAACCTAATATAAGAGTTCACCGATAGAAAGGCTAGAATAGTAGATTATGCACCGAGGGGCTAAAGTTGTGTCTTATGTCACGGGCGTCATATAGCCCAAGGCAAAGACACCTTTAGCCCAGAGGAGGATACTCTACTTTTTACACCTACTGTGAGAAAATAATAGCCATAGTACGAAAAACAAAGTATTTATTAAATAAACAAACAGTAAGAATAACATATTTAGAACTAGTTAGTTATATGCACTTACATATTAATTGAAGTTAATGGTAACATTTGAGACAGATTTTGTAGGAAATCGAGAATATCATCCACGCGTAGTAAGGGTATCGAGAATAGCTTTCCTCTTTCTGGCACCAAAGGGTGTTTGTTAGTACTATACTGCCAATTTAGCTGAGCATGTGAGATTCCAAATTCTTAAAAATACTTTTTCACACCACCTGCTCGAAAATGTCAAATTATATGTCAAGCAACCTTAACATAAAGTGAGTCATTAGTGGCCGGGGGCACAGCCGGTCAATAATATTGTACTGGATTTCATTATGACCCGCTGGTCAATAATGTGATTTGAATTTGGAATCTCACATGCTCAGCTAAATTGGCAGTATAGTACTAACAAACACCCTTTGGTGCCAGAAAGAGGAAAGCTATTCTCGATACCCTTACTACGCGTGGATGATATTCTCGATTTCCTACAAAATCATAACGACTGCTTCTTCATATCGTTGCGATGTTTTCGAAGACATAATATTGTAAGAATAAATAAATAACTACGAACCATTTTTTAAAAGGAATGGATTAACATTAAAACTGGCATTAATAATAACAAATACCGTACCGCGCCGTAATACCGTAATAGTAATTGGCTGTAAAATTAGTTAATTTATTTTAAGTAAACTGCTCTAAGATTGCTGTGGATTTTGTGAATAAATAAATAAATAATAAAAACCTATCGATTTATCACATTTTATCAAAAATGTTTTTCGTACTATGGCTATTATTTTCTCACAGTAGGTGTAAAAAGTAAAGTATCCTCCTCTGGGCTAAAGGAGTCTTTGCCTTGGGCTAGCTTGAATCCCTCGCTGCATTCAGGATTCTTGTATTAACTCCCTCGCTTCGCTCGTGAGTTAAATCCCGAATCCTTCATTGCGCTCGAGATTCAATATGACGCCCGTGCGTGACATAAGACACAACTTTAGCCCCTCGGTGCATAATCTACTATTTTTTATGTCCTTTGCATTTTTTCGTAAGGGTTTAAATTGTAGTTGGGGGGCGCCGTAGAAATTTCGCCCAGGGCGCTGGTAGTACTAAAACCGGCACTGCTAGCATAAGCATACAATTCAGCCTATATAATAGCCCGGTTGAACACTGGCCTTCTCTCTATGAGAGGGATGTCGGTCCAGTGGTACGTTGGTAGATGTCACATGTCTTTCAAGAATGTGTCCGAATTTCAGATTTCCGACATTTATACGGAGAGGCAAGCCCCTATGGCAAGCAGACTGTTCTGAAACCCTAACATCATGAAGAGCAGCAGATAAGGCCTAACCAAGCTTTTAGGGTTGTATGAAAGTAGCACCACTATAAGAGGTGTGTTGCACGTGGATTCCAAGTCTTATTCTAGTTATAGGGTAGTGGCACTTGTGACGTTCTTAAAATCTCTCAAATCCAAAAACATACCGGCGAAATATTAGCATACTCTTTGGCAAGATTCTGCCGTGACAAAAAAAAACATGTGAGCATGTGACTCGCAGATCTTTTTTTTTACACCGTCATGTGTTTTGCCGATTACGTTGGAAATACCTTTCGAAAATCCGTGCGCGGACCGTGAGTGGATCGGTGATCATAAAGGTCATTATAATAATAATCATTAGCAGTCGGTAGTACCCATTGTTAAGGCTGCTAATGACTACGTGCCTATAGATGTTATTGTTGTTCTGATCATAATTGCAAAATACTGACTTATGTATGGCCCTATTGCACGTTTGCACGTGCTATTTGCTTTTGAGGAGTTCCTTTATAGTTCCTACTTGCAGTATTTGTTTATTTATCAATATATATATATTTTTAAAACGTTACCCCACACTAGGAATTTCTCTTGTATCGTGGGTGCGTTCACAAACATTTAAAGTCACATACCTACACAAATACCCAGACCCGAAACAACTATCTGCAGGCCACACAAATATTTGTTCCGTGCGGGGATCGAACCCGCGACACACAGCGCAGCAGTCCAATCGCTTAGCCACTGCGCCAACCGTGCCGCCAAATAACAATCCCTTAGGAGACCAAGAAGTGCATAATTACCAATGTATGCACTTCTTGGTATCCTAAGGGCCAGCTATTGCGTATCTTTTTAAATGTCAGTGGCTATCATAGTGTCCATCGATTAACTGTCAGTTTGGTACAAAATGGAACCATTTGGCAGTTAATCGATGGACACTATGATAGCCACTGACATTTAAAAAGATACGCAATAGCCCTGCTGGTCCTTTGGGCCGGATCTGGGCCATGCAAAGGAACAAGTCCTAGTCTAGAATAGGCTGGTTAACTTAGTTACAGTACAGTTAGTGCTCTGTCTCATTTCATTTAGGCCAAGAGCAACATGAATAATTGTGAGTACAAACACTGTTGCCTCTATTTTGGTTATCACAGACTTTTTATGTCTTATTGATCAACTACCTTGAATAAAATAGACTATGACCTCTGTTTGTTTCTTTCGTCTGTTGCTTCTCAGTACGAACATTAGCCCAACCCAGCCCAGCCTATTTGCCAAATAAACATAATTTTATCATTTACCGGTTTTCTGACAGAAATCTTTAGTTCAAGAAATAACATTGAGTTTTATTCGTTGAAACCTTAACCTAATTATGCAATACAGATTAAAATATTTAAAGAATTAAACCTGAACATAATATTATGTGCCTCTTCATAAACTGTAATTTTTTATTCTTTCGAAAGATAAAAATGTACTGACTTACTTTACGAAATCCTTTGGAGTATTACAGGTGTGATAATATATTAATGTTTTCTTAAGAGGTTATTGACATTATGCCGTTTTTATTGTAGTTTTATAATGAATGCACATCTTAATAAGGTGATGCAAGAATTGATCTAGAATCTGGATTATATGATTCTGTTCTGATGTTGTTGTTGATGCGACCACTATCGTCAGCATTTACGTCAGTTGGAATTCTTGACTTTAAAGGTCTTTCTGTAGATTGAAATATCCTGAATAATCCTGATGCATTATATTTCAAATCTGATCTAATATCTCAAGCAAAAGATGAAGGAAAACATCGCTGTGAAACAGGCATGTCCTAGAAATAAAAAATCGAAGACTAGTGACACACACCAAGCCTTCAACCTGCTCGGCATGCGTGGTGGATTACATAACAGCCTTCTCCCTCTCATAGAGAGAAGGCTTGTATTCTAGCAGTGACTGATTATGCTTTTGTCACATGGAATTGATGGAACTTTTCTCCGATGCTCAGTTCTCCCAAAGAAACACCCAATTAGAGAGTTTATTATGATTTTTTTATCATTTATGTCAGGCTACAATGACCCATAGATAGAATACCTTATCAAGGTACATTTATAAAGTAAATATAAAATGATATTTAATTATTGACTACATTACCTAGGTCAACCTTTCAGTTGTATTGATTAATTCTGACAAACAAAGCTTATCAATTTCTTGCACTAAGTGATTGCAATATTTCTGACAAGCAGGACATTAACCTTTCCTAAGAGATGAGAATTTCAATAAGTAGGTAAGTACAAGTTTTATCTTAGAATTCTGACTAAAAACTCTTGCTTGACCAGTTTTGGTTAACTGACTATTTGTGGTGAAGAAATCTTCATAATCTTTTTCACTTACACTCAACCTTAGGTATTACACTGCTGGAATTAAAAGTCTGCGCTAAGCCAACAAACACCCTTTGGTGCCAGAAAGAGGAAAGCTATTCTCGATACCCTTACTACGCGTGGATGATATTCTCGATTTCCTACAAAATCTGTCTCAAATGTTACCATTAACTTCAATTAATATGTAAGTGCATATAACTAACTAGTTCTAAATATGTTATTCTTACTGTTTGTTTATTTAATAAATACTTTGTTTTTCGTACTATGGCTATTATTTTCTCACAGTAGGTGTAAAAAGTAGAGTATCCTCCTCTGGGCTAAAGGTGTCTTTGCCTAGTATAAATGCGAAAGTAACTGTCTGTTTGTCTGTTACCTTTTCACGCCTATACCCACGGACTGATCGTAATAAAATATGGTAAATAAATAGGTAGGGGAGGCTGAGACTTAGAGGAGGACATCCGATTTGGCCTACATATCATCACAGAGCGCAGACGAATTCGCGGGCAACAGCGAGTATATTTAATTCTAGAACAGTTTGCTCGTTTGCAGCCTCCATTGTAGTATTATGTAAGTAATCTGATGCTATCAAGATAAGATTGCTGGCGACACCAATTGAACTCGGTTTTATTTAGTCCGCCACTTTATGTGTAATCAGAGCACTGCATCACCAATAAAATCAAATCTTAAGTTGCACGTGTGAAGTAAGTACTTACCTACAATTGAAAAAGTATAAATATACGAAAGGTGATCAAAATATGGTTTAGCGTTTAATGCACTATTGTGCAAGTGGCCGAAGTATGCCAAATTCCTCCAGCGAAGAATCATGGAGTCATGGTACCACAATAATTATGATGGCCAATAAATTGTTGACTCCGTAGATGCATAATGCATGCTGAGGCGGATGTCAGGTTCTTACTGCAATAACACTGACACGTGTAACAAACATGTTATTTACGTTACCATAAAACTAGTTTCCAGTGTACGTAAATAAAGACTAGTTTTAATATCACTCAGCTATGTCTTATTTATTATAGTAGGTTAGTTAGTATACAGAAGTTCTATTATTACGTTTCTCGTGGCCCTTTTTCTTTTCTTAGTTGTGCAATTTCATAGTCTCCAAAAAGGCCGATGTACCGGTGCCTTGGAGATAGACTAGCTGTACGTGTGCAGTGCTTAAATCAACAAACTCCGCCTAGCTTCTTGGTTTGGGTCAGCTTCCGTGTGACCGTTTGTAGCTAAAGACCAATATTTCACATGGAGCGACTTCTTATCTGATACCGCATACAACCCACTCAGTTTCAAGTTATTGATGATGTGATCATTTAATTACTACAAAATCTGGGACGTAAAATAAGAGTTAAACTGTCCCTTTCATAAGTTTACTGTTATGGCTTTAGTTCTCTCCAAAGCTTTAAATTTTTTTAACCCTATCTTGATTCACTCTGCTGGGCAAAGCTTTCTCCCTCAAAACCTCTCTCGTTTCGTTTCGTTTTCCAAAGTCATACCTATCACATAAAAAATACCGCTAGAATGTCTAGAGCTTTTTGAGGATAACGATTAATATTCTGAGTTTTACCTGTTATTAAAGAATACCTTGTAGTAAGCGCGATATTTTGTCAACCAGTAGACCGACTCCGAAAAAATGTCAAAAAGTTTTTGGCAACCATTACCAAGAGAATTGGCCATGTGTTGTGAATCATATCAGATTCTGTAAACAACGTGCATATAAGTAAGCCCTGTTTAAAGTCACGTACACCATGATTATGGGCAATGAATAGTGTGGTAAATAAAATACCTAATAATAGTAAGCCAACTTGTTACGGACAAACCATTTTTCATGCCGTAATCTAGCGGAAAATGATAAGATGGAGGTTCAAGTTCAACTAGAATTATTCTATTGCGAGTATGTTTTCCTATTAGCCAATATTGACTCGTACTATGTAGGTAGGCACTCGGGCCTAGAGGACATAATAGTAATATTATTTACAGGCAAAATTAAATTAAAACTTCATTTCATTCTTGGTTCTTGAATTTACATATGCATGCAGAAACATTTATAAAAATCTTGTGTGTTATTATAAAATCTTCGACTTAACCGTAGTAACGGTGAAAACTTGAAACTCGACGACACAGCAAACGGGTTCCAAAAAATCTTCGTAAATGCGGATAAATAAACAACATTAGCCCAGAACATTTAAGTACACTACTGCCAGGTGATGACGTAATATTGTTACAACTTAAAGGAATAATGGTTTAAATGCTAAAATAAGAGAATTCATTACCTGTTACTGGGAATAAATAAACTTGTTTTCCGTCACCTGCTACCTGGGAAATACGTGATGACGATCATCGCTTCTAAAAGCGAAGCCTGTCCTAACTACTTTGCTTGCTGTATTTTGAGTTGCGAAAGCAATTCAACGGGGCGACCGTGTGCGACCTCAAACGACGAGACTTGCGTCAAGACTTCTAGAGACACGCGAAGGCGTCGGTCGCTCCGCAAAGCGAGTCGCGGTGAATCGTGGCATACACCTGCAATTCAGGCAGCATTTGTGTGTCAAAATCCAAAATGTTCGAGATGAAATGTATGACAATATTCCCATTGTCCGCTAGGTCTTAACTTTCTTTGACTCTGAGCAACTGCTTTCATTTGTTTTCTTTGAAGTTGCTGTCGCAAAACGCGTGTAGTTTGTGGCCAAATAGTAGGGTTCCGAAAGTTCAGTAAATATGCCCGTCGTTTTCCAAAATGATCGAATTTTTTACAACCACAATTTTTCTGCTTCGATTTAAAGTTAAGTAATAATTGAATCTGCTTGCTTCGCAGTTCGTCTAGGACAATAAATGCTATCAGTGACTTGGTTTGACAAGCCAATAACCTGATTGGTTGTACACACGGCGACACATCAAGGCTTACATATCCAGTACAACCTGACCTCGCTTTGAATGAGCTCCCCGAACAAATGAGAGATCAAAGTATACTGGTTTTCACAACTTGGTGGTCGTAGGCTTGCTGTTAGGCTTATGTTTAGTTTGTTATCTAGAACTGTCGCGAACTGCAATACGTATCTCGATTGTGTTGTAACGTGAGTGTGAGAATGTTTATTTGTAGTCCAACACAATGAATGTAAAATCCAAGGATAAGTATTAAAACGGTTTTCCCTTGAATGGCATAAAAAAAACCTTCAAGTTGTTACTTGGTTATTTTTTCTCAGAATCACAACTGCTTCGTTTCTTGTTATTTATTATGATATTATTGTTATGATGATATGTCATAAATTATAAATACGTTAGGTAAAGACGCACACACACAAGCCACTCGAAACTGACAAATTTTCCCAACCAACCTTGAACCTAATGCTTTACAGATAAAGCGCAAAATCTATTAAAGAAATTTAACAGATTGTAGTAGCTTGATGGTGGCGTCTGTACATAAAAAAACCGGGTAGATCAGATACAACTATGTTTCTAGGTATTGTAGCATTGAAAATATGAAAATGCGTATGAGTGTAAATCTTATCTTAAATAAATGCTGTCATGTAAGACGCAACTCATGAAATTTATTATCTGTCCACTTCAGTCTCCTGTTTGTCAGTACAGGTGGTCTCACGTGGCACATCACATACCTACCTATAAAAAACTCGTTCAAATCTAATCTTTTGTATGATTTTCTCCTAGGCCCAACGCGGCAACGGTAAGACATCCGTGAATGTCATACCTGCGACATCTAGCAATTTGTAGATTTTTTTTTAAATGCGGAGAAAACAGGTCTTTAAAAACTTATTTTTATTCCTTTATTTATATTAACTTGTCCGTGACCTGTCCTCCTGAAATGTTTATAAAAAAAAATCTCTGAGTATTTGAATCAGAATTCGTTAACAATTTCTAGGTTTAAGTTTTTTAGTATGAAACCTTTTTTTTTATAAAATTAAAGTAGCAATAGTTAGTCCCGTCAAAATCAGTGCAGCCAGCCATTTCGGAAATTAGCTGGCGGAATAAACAGACAAAAATTGAAAAAAATGCAATTTTGTTATTAGTGGCATATAATATTTTAGATAAATAGCAATTTTGAAATTACGTAGGTATAGCGTAATAACGTGAAACAGCTCTTAATACACTCTCGTATTACTAGTATCATAGTCAATCGATCTTATGTTGCAACTTAGATCGTTCATACTAATATGCCAGTTATCCTTGACGTAGTACTTCTAACATATCGCTGCTGTAATGATGACTTGATGAATGTTTTTTTTTCTATGATATGCGCGGCCAAAGGCTACTACGTAGAAGGCTCAATACCTGTGAAATGAGCTGTAGTGTAGTACGCATGAGAGATCTTGATACTTGGGAATTTGAGTTCGTGTTTGGAATGTTATGGCCGATGTGGAACACCCGATTTGGGTTCGAATGCAATCGTAACGGTACTACAATGCATATACAGTAATACTTGTGTGTGTAGATAGTTTTATTTTAAATAGGACGTTTTTTTTAATTTTGTTTTTACTACTTTTCTCTTTATTTTTGCGTGTTTTGATTCAGTTTGTCCGTTTTCTCTTAAATACGGAAAATAACAAATGTAACATCGTAATATCGCGTACCCATACCACCGCTCCAGACTTACTCCGTCCATGCCCGCTCGATCAAAGCTAAGCGTCCCTCTCCCGGCACCCCGCTTGGGCGCGAGCCGCCGCCGCTCGCGCCGGCAGTCGGCCTAATCCCTTGATAGCGAGTGCGCACGCCCAACTGCGTGGCGCCAATACCTAAACTGTGTACGCGAGCCCTATTTATCGCGTTGATTAGCTGTAAGATATTCTGTAATACCGCATGTTGTGTAAACTTGTGTGCCTGAAACATTATATACCATTATTACCACCTCGTTGCCTCATTTCTCGTGCCCGCCAAAAATATCGCCGTTAGACAAATTAAAACGTGTCTACAATAATTTGTTTTTATTTACTTTTTTACACGTGGAGCGATAATTTTGTCGAGTTCATTTAAAACATTTGAACTTATCAATGAAGTTATTCCATTGGGTAGCGAGTACCTTAACATTTACAAACACCTCGAGTAGTAAGTGATTGTCCACTATCTGATGTAGATTAAGGTCACGTCGTCAGGGTCAATGGAATGTGTCATTTTACGACAGCAATGAGTGAGAGGCTTTTTGTTCCCATCGTCCCCCATAACATTTGCATTAACATTTTAGTTTTTGCATTTTTGGTAGGAGACCAAAATGTCAAGTACTGATTGTCTCGGATTGCGAAATCAAAACGTGTTGCAGTTATTAGATAAGTAATGTTATAGATTCTCGAAAATATTAATTATTTTTATTAAGGTTAAATTAAATGCTACAACGCACTACTTCAATAAACAATTTTATACATATCGCATAAGAGATCGTGAACGACGTAGTGAGCACGTATTTATTCTACTAACAAATGTTCCATCCGTCATTATTTGCGCAATTTATTACTCACGCAAGCACTCAGGCTAAGATGACCTTCAAAAATATTCGTTTGTGCCTTCAGTCGTCATTTTCTAACATGTTATGTCCTTCCTTGAGCTCTGGTTCTGGTTTAACTGCTATTGTTAGCCTGCATCATCCCACTGCTGGACAAAGAGGCCTTTGTCCAGCAGTGCCCCATGAATTCCAGTTGGTTCAATACAAGGCCAAAGTGGACCACTGGTCGCTGGTCTTGTCCAGATCGTCCCGCCATCTTCTACGAGGTCTGCCGCGACCCCGTCTGGCTGTGTCAGGGCTCCAGAAAGTACTATATTGACCCACAGCTCATTGGGCATGCGACAGACGTGACCAGTCCAGTCCCACTTCTTAGTGACTGGTTTCACTATTTAAAAAATCTTCGTGTCTTTGGTCTTTGTCAGGCAGTATTTCAGATTTTGTAGGCCCATAACATTTCTTCCACGGCGCCATAGATAGATGCTATGGCGTCATTGATTACGGAGCTGTTCCTAGGCAACGAATGATCGATGATTTTGAATAGTTTCTTCTTTCTAGCTGTATTGCCACCATAAAGTAAACTACAGTATCATATTATTATGATATCACCACAAACGAAACTAATATTCAATTGAACTTGCGTGACCTTTGATCGTCAATTGGCTGTCTACTGTCGCTTTTGTTACGTTACTTGTGTGATTAATTAATTCCTTATTGTTGTGAACAGCTGTACGGGTGCAACGAATAGTGAGAAAGAAAGAAAAAACAGATACATGACGAAAGCCGAAAGCCTGTCTACCAGGCTTGCTAAGGGTATCGTCTCAGCCAATAACTGGGCTGTGGAGGCCCATATAGGCTAGGTAGTATTTGACATGGAGCGACTGCTCCCCATAAAATAGGTTTTTTTTTAAACGTTGCCCCACACTAGGAATTTCTCCTGTATCGTGGGTGCGTTTACAAACATTTAAACTCACATACACAAATACCCAGACCCGAAACAACTATCTGTAGGTCATACAAATATTTGTTCTGTACGGGAATCGAACCCGCGACACGCAGCGCAGCAGTCCAATCGCTCAGCCACTGCGCCAACCGTGTCGTCTGTATGGTATAGGTACTGGTATGCAGCTGCATCCAGTTAGACTGAAAGCCGAACTCAACATGGTTGGAAAAAGGCTAGGTAGATGATGATGTAAACAGCCTAGCTATATGTTTTGAATGGATTCTCCAATTTTTAGTTATCAAAATATCTTGCTGCGGTACTTGAAAACCGTTCGTAGATCAGATAAGTGCTGAAGCGCTAGGCACAAAATTGATAATAATCTAATCACATGCATAATACGCAATTTCATAAGTATACAAAATACTTGTATATATCTTATTTTCTCATTTCTACATTCTGTAACATATCAATTATCCCACGGGAATGGACTACTGGGACAAAATTTACCGGGATAACGAAATTTAGCGAACGTTCTATGTCCTAATTCAGGCCATGGTCTTATCATGGCCTGGGATTGTTATTCAATTTTGTTGAACCGTTTGTTAGCCGCTAAGTCAGACAGCCAGATACATTCGGAATCATAATATATTATGCACTTATGATCACTTCCTGGTGTAACGAGTCTTTTAAGCCTGTTACATACTATTGAATTCTTTGCTTTGATTTGTAGGCTCTGGTTGGTGTTGCCTTATGAAAATTCATTTTTTGTTGACTTGGATTCGTGAAGTGGTCACACTGATTTTTATTTTCGATGCTGTCAAATTGACTTTGACATTTCTTGCTTTTCGACCTACAGCCTGGAATCAATGGAGTGATTTTTGAGCGCTCCAATAAAATCTCAAAATATAACTTGAGATGGGCGGCATCTAGTCCCTAATTATGTGGTAGCCGATTGCCCTTGTCATGATCCTAATTGGATAGCCTTTATTTTTTAAGGTAAGCGAATTCTTTGTGATTTCGGTCCGTTCCGCGTTGTCATGGCTATTTTGATAGCAGACGCTAATAGTTTCCGATATTTAATTGTTTCAGGATCTTTTATCTTCATTTGTTAATTATTTGCTTGGATTAATTCATCTACTGATGACCACATTTTGATTTTTGGAAGAAACGGTGAGTTTAATTGTATTTGTTCGTAACGACTCCTGCGTCGAATCGCCATTTTTTATCCGCTAACGATTATTCATGTTTGTTTTCAGCCACAAGGCGTTTTTTTCCATATTACTTAAATTTTTGAACGCACGCCTACCAAAATGCAAAATCTTGGACCGCCGTTGGCAATCTCGGCGAATATCACCAAGATGCTCTTGGATAATCCATCAGGTTCCTAATTTAGTTGACGGAGTTTGGTATGGTTTATAAACATAACTTCAATTTATTTTAAAAAGTGCAATAATGACAGGTCTTAGAATAACAGCGATGTCATCTTAATTTTACACATTAGAGCTGTTAGCTTTAGAATTAGAAAGGAATTTTCAAACCAGCAGCCTTCGGGTAATAAAGTCGTTCTTACTTTTCATGATTGATTTTTATTGATGCCTTCCCGCTTGAAGATTAAAAGTCTCAAGCTCCCGCAGGTAAGTCTATCCTTGGCATAGTTTTGTGTGTACTCCAGGCGCCCGAATTTTCACTTTTACTTATTTTTATTTGGAGCACACCACACAGTTTAATTTCATTCATCTCACTCTCTTCTCATCACTCACACTCTTTTTTTTTATTATTACAATTGTCGCTCAGCGAACAGGGACTTGAAGTAGGTTTGTCTGGTACCTATATACTGTCATTATTGCACAATTATTAAATAACTTATGAGTCTATTGTTTGCATTAGTTTGTTCTACATTGTTACTTCAATAACTTTGTGTTTATTTTAATTTTTGACTCATAAGTAGTACTTAACTTAATTTGGTGAATCTTTGTAAACAATATTTGGTGTTTACTTATTGATAATTTTGTTTATTGACCTGTTTGTTTTAATAACATGTTTTTTTCTTAGCAAAACCAACAGAAATGTATAGCATTAACCGTGTTTTGTTGTTCTCAACAGTAAAGTTATTTTAAAAACTAAGTTTAACTTTTAAAGAAAATAATTTAATCTAATTGTAAGTACAATATTGTACATTTAATTTATCTAGATTTAAGCTGCTTGTAAGTGATTATTGCACTTTTAAAACGATAAAATTAACTTAGTAATTTTTCATGGGAATACCACATTGACTTCAATACTTAACCTCAAACTTGAGAATTTATTTTCAAACTTTTAACTTTTTGAAATTTAGTTTTTGCTTTTCGTTTGCTATTCGCCTTGCTGTTTGTTAGTCATGGACAAGGGAGTTCAGTCTCCGCCGCTTCAGGATTCGGGTGATGTCGATACCTGTACTGCTGTTGATGCTTATGCTCTCAGTAGATATCATAGGAATTCTACCTAAAACTTATTCTGGTCATAGATACATACTTTCGGTTGTAGACGTTTTTACTAAATATTGCTGGTTCTTTCCAATGATCAATGCTACCACTAGAGTAATTTGTAAACATTTTGAAAAAGAAATATTTCTCAAATTTGGTTGTCCAAAAATAGTAGTTTGTGACAATGGAACTCAATTTACTTCAAAACATTTTGTAGATTTTTTGAAAGGTTTTAATATAACCAAAATATTTTATAATACTTTGTATACACCTCAAAATAACCCTGTTGAGAGATATAATAAAACGGTCGAAACCTGCATATCGTGTTTTGTTAAAGATGATCATAGAACTTGGTCAAGTTTTTTGCCCAATGTTCAATTAGCTTTAAATAATAGTGTAAACCTTGCTACTGAGTTTACTCCTAACTTTCTGATGTTTGGTAGGGAGCTTATTCTTGATGCGTCATTACATCACTTTAGTAGTTCTGTTGATAACTTATCTCAACTAGAAATTTCAAATAGGAATGCTTATACAGTTTCTCTTAATTCACTTAGTGATATTTTTGTTAAAGTTCAAGCTTACTTGTTAAAGGGGTATAAGCGAAATGCCGCTTATTATAATAAAGGTCGGAAAGTCATTTCTTTTGGTGTGGGTGATATGGTGTGGAGAAGAAGTTTTGTTCAATCTCATGCTCCTGCATATTTTTCAGCTAAGCTTGCACCTAAGTTTGTAAAGTGTAAAATAACTGAAAAGGTTTCGGATAACGTTTATGTTTTGAAAGATTTAAATAAAGGTTCAGTGGGACGTTATCATGTTAAAGATATTATTAAATTTTAATTTGGTTTCCAAGTGTTAGTCTTGATTTTTGATAAATTCTGTTTGAAAGCCGCTTTTGACAGTGTGATGTACGAGGGGATGGATGATAGGTTATCGGTGGTTTGAAAGATGTATGTTAGGTAACTTCTTATAAATTTATTGAATTTGAATTCTTAACATTCTAAAAATAAAACTTAGGCCATTTTTGTTAATTAAATACAATTTTTTTCCACACTAAATGTTTTTCACACCAGAGGATCTTATTTTATGTTTTGTTCGTTTTTGTTGGATTGTATAAGATCTTATTTTTTTAAGGGTAACCTTTTATAGGGTCATTCTGTAACCTTTGTTACAAAATGCCTTATTATTTTTTGAATCTTGGTGTAACTTTTGACCTTGATTTCGACTCTTTTTTCCATTGTGCTCGGAAAGTCGGTGGTGTTGTGCCGATCACGATGTGGGATTTCGGCTCCGGCCATATTTTTTCCTTTTTCCATTGTGTTGGACATTGTTGTTCCAATCACAATGCGGGATTTTTTTTTGACTTTCGTCATTCTTTTTTCTTTGCGTTCGGAAGTTCGGTGGTGATGTGCCGATCGCATTGTGAAACCTTGGCTTTCGCCTTTTCGTTATTGAGATTTCTCATTGGAGATCTCAATGATTTTTTGTGTTTGTCTGTGTTTGGGAGATTGGTAGTGTTGAGCCAGTCACAGCAACATTCTTTTACAGCTATTGTGCTCGGGAATTCGGTGGTGATGAGCCGATCACAGTACGCTTTCCTTTGTTTTGTTGCAGGTTGTGCCTGTAACAATATTTTAAATAAGGTCTTCCAGCTTTATTTAAAAACTTTTGTTTGGAGTTTCAAATTTTTTTGGATTGTTGGATACGGAGTTAGTCAGTGGCAATAGAGCCTAACTGCACTCATAGAGATGGTAGAGTTGGAAGCAGTTGACATAGTAGTCAGTGGCGATAGTGCCTAACTGCACTCAAAGTTGTACTGTTCCAAGTGGTTTGAAATTTTGAGTCAGTGGCTATAGTGCCTAACTGCACTAAAAATTGTAGTTTGTATTGGTAATTTGTTCGAATTCGTTTGAAATTTGTAGTCAGTGGCTATAGTGCCTAACTGCACTGTTTTGGAGTTTAGAAGCGCTAAGAGATTTCTCTCTTCGTTTCATTTAACAAGTTTTTATACTTAACTTATAATTTTTTCTGTTTTTCACATATTTCATTTTTGACTTTTTGTCATTTGCATGTTTTTACTTTTATTAAATTCTTGAGACCTTGTCGTTTGACATGTTCAGAATTCATTTACACTTCGAATCTTTTATGATTCTTTTCTTTTTTTTGGGAATTAGAAAGTTGTTAAGACTGGTCTATTGTGTTGAAGATTTCTTTCTAATAAAAGAAAGTTCCTTTCTTTTATTTTCGGGGAGGGATGTAATGTAACGAGTCTTTTAAGCCTGTTACATACTATTGAATTCTTTGCTTTGATTTGTAGGCTCTGGTTGGTGTTGCCTTATGAAAATTCATTTTTTGTTGACTTGGATTCGTGAAGTGGTCACACTGATTTTTATTTTCGATGCTGTCAAATTGACTTTGACATTTCTTGCTTTTCGACCTACAGCCTGGAATCAATGGAGTGATTTTTGAGCGCTCCAATAAAATCTCAAAATATAACTTGAGATGGGCGGCATCTAGTCCCTAATTATGTGGTAGCCGATTGCCCTTGTCATGATCCTAATTGGATAGCCTTTATTTTTTAAGGTAAGCGAATTCTTTGTGATTTCGGTCCGTTCCGCGTTGTCATGGCTATTTTGATAGCAGACGCTAATAGTTTCCGATATTTAATTGTTTCAGGATCTTTTATCTTCATTTGTTAATTATTTGCTTGGATTAATTCATCTACTGATGACCACATTTTGATTTTTGGAAGAAACGGTGAGTTTAATTGTATTTGTTCGTAACGACTCCTGCGTCGAATCGCCATTTTTTATCCGCTAACGATTATTCATGTTTGTTTTCAGCCACAAGGCGTTTTTTTCCATATTACTTAAATTTTTGAACGCACGCCTACCAAAATGCAAAATCTTGGACCGCCGTTGGCAATCTCGGCGAATATCACCAAGATGCTCTTGGATAATCCATCAGGTTCCTAATTTAGTTGACGGAGTTTGGTATGGTTTATAAACATAACTTCAATTTATTTTAAAAAGTGCAATAATGACAGGTCTTAGAATAACAGCGATGTCATCTTAATTTTACACATTAGAGCTGTTAGCTTTAGAATTAGAAAGGAATTTTCAAACCAGCAGCCTTCGGGTAATAAAGTCGTTCTTACTTTTCATGATTGATTTTTATTGATGCCTTCCCGCTTGAAGATTAAAAGTCTCAAGCTCCCGCAGGTAAGTCTATCCTTGGCATAGTTTTGTGTGTACTCCAGGCGCCCGAATTTTCACTTTTACTTATTTTTATTTGGAGCACACCACACAGTTTAATTTCATTCATCTCACTCTCTTCTCATCACTCACACTCCTTTTTTTTTATTATTACACTGGTAAGCGATCATAAGTGCAGTAGATTGCTACTCCACTTATGACCGATACTGTATGTATTCTTTTATTGATTCTAAGTAGCCGTAGTTCCTACTTCCAAGGTACTCAAAACTTGCCACATACTGCTCGTAATAATCGTAACTGTGTGCAAAAATAGCGAAACTATTCATAGATCGCACGGTGTTGCATAAGCTGTGACTGATAGCTAGTCAGTCACCCGCACAACACAATATCCTGGTTCTCCCCTCTGACCATAGACGAACTGTGTCGTCAATATTAAAGTTTGTGTGGTTGCTGTGTGTAATCTCTAAATTTACTAAACCGATTTTGATAATTCTTTCACTAAGGGGAAGCTTTATTATCCCCGAGTGTCATAGGCTATATTTAAAACGTTCCCGTGGAATAGTTTCCGACCAAAACGCGAGCGGACCCCCTGGGATAAACTAGTAGCTAATATAGTGCACTCGTTATTAAAATTTGATCCAACGGCTGCTAGGTTTTTTATTACACGGTGCACGGGTTTGAGGAACAACTTTTCTGTAGCGTTTCCTAGGTCAGCCTTTAACAGGACCAGCTAAACATGAGACAGTCAGGAATTCACTGATTTCAACTTGCTTATAGATAACTTACAGGTGCCAGAAAGATATGTAAATTTTAGACTGTTTAAGGAAAATAATAAGTCAATGTTGTGATTAAAAATTTTGATTATATTGATGGACGACGAACAGCTCTGAGAAGTATATTTTTATCTTATTTACAATAAATCTGAGGCACAGTTTATTACATACAGGCCACATTTTATTATTCATCTTCATCTTCCTGCCCTTGTCCCATTCTATTTGGGGTCGGCGCAACACCTTTTTTTCTTCCATTCTCTCCGTCAGACGTCACGGGATCATTTACCCCTTTCTCTTTTACTTACTTTATGATTACTTAGGTACCTTTAAAATTATTGTCAGAGACTGTATCAATTTCTAAAAGTTTTAAAACGGCATTATGATTGATGGCGCCCTGCACCATTACCAAGACACGAGAGGTAAGCATACAGTCCTGCTTTATATCCATGATATTGGCATTGACAAGATTTAATCTCATCATGCACGGTCACGGTTGCCGGATGTAAAGAGATCCTCACTGATTTATCTCAATATACAGAAGCTTTCTACCATAATACAATTACGTATTATACAGAGAGGAA
The DNA here is from genome assembly GCA_949774965.1 of Diarsia brunnea. NCBI lineage: Eukaryota > Metazoa > Arthropoda > Insecta > Lepidoptera > Noctuidae > Diarsia > Diarsia brunnea. The sequence continues at coordinate 6,398,587 of OX459019.1, forward strand.
GGACACCGATGCACAAATGGGTACCACGTGCTCAATACATAATTCTGAACCCCACATAGAAATTGACGTGGTCACCGTGTCTGTTACACCCTGTATATTTCATCAAAAATTAACTAGACCACATCATCTTATTTTCTTGTCCTTGTCCCTTTTACTTGGGGTCGGCGCAACACGTTGTTTTTTTCTATCCTCGTCTGTCAACTGTCAAGCTTTCATTTACTCTTTCTTTCATATCATTCCTCACACAACCCATCCATCGGTTCCTTTGTCTTCCTCTCCATCCATCAACATTTATATTCATCACTCTTTTAGGCACATGCGATTCGTCCCTCCTCATCACATCCCATCCAAATCAGTTCATTCCCTTCCAACTTTTCTGTAACTAGTGCAACTTTTAAACTTCTTTTATTATACTTGTTCTTTACCTTATCCATTCTTGTCACACCACACATCCACCTCAACATTCTCATCTCCGCTACATGCAATATTTTTTCATCCACCTTAGCCACAGCTCAGTATTCCGATCCATTCAGTACGAGAGGTCTAATCACGGACTCAACTAAACCTATTAACAACTAAAATAAGAATGTCGCGTTAATGTACCCAAAAAAACGTTGAAGGTTGTACAGTTAGCTTCTGGTCAAGGCCAACCCTTGTGTCAACCAATAGTTTAGCTAAGAGATTACTATTTTTAACTATTCTAGCAAATTTTCGGAAAACAAGGCACTTATCCGCACCATCAGAAATTTTGCTAGCCCTATGATGGGTTAAACTCACAAAGCCTCTTTCTCTGACCAAGTGCAAGGTAAATATCACATCCAAGATCCAATTGACATCAATAAGAGATGCTTCAGTGCTTATGTATTGTTTCTTATCGGTGATTATACCTACTTACTGTTACGTGTGGTGATAGCATCGATTTACACGTTACGAAAATGGATCCGCCATTCGATCAATGCCTGCACGGATTGCCTTTACTTGACTTTTACAATTAACACGTGATGATAAAGCACTGATTACTGCTTTAATTAATGAGATATCATTAGGTATTGGTTTATTGTTTACGCAGATTGTAGTAATCTTCAAAATTGCCTATAGTGAGTACAGGGTACTTGGGCAGTTTGGTCATTAGCAGCTGTCGAGGTATTTTTCTATCGCTATGCACTTGGTAAGGCTCTGCCCCATATCCTGTTGACATAATCTGGATGCAAAGTCATTTAGCCATTTTATTTGATTTTAAGTTTGAAATTAGGTAATTAAATGCTTCTAGAATCACCATCATTAACATCCTCTTGCCCTTATTCAAATTCATATGGGGACTCGGCCGGTGTAGCATGTCTTCTTCTTCCATAGTTCTCTGTTACTCGTCCTCTCATCGGACACCTCTTCTTGTTTCTAGAATATAATCATTAAACATTTTAAGAATGTAGGGTCCATTATTTTCCAAAATGGTCTTGCTGGCGAAAGAGGAAAGTTCAAATAGATCAGTTTTGCTATCACGTTCAAGTAGGTATTGTCCCTGTAAGGCCATGAGTTTACCAATCACATCACTTCATTTCTTTAGAAATAAGCAGTACCTTTGTACTCACAGGTTTTATAATTGTATTTTTCCTGTGCTATTTACTGTGTGTACATAAATAGTAAAATAAATAAATAATAAATAACTTTCACATAATTAGCTAAAGCATGTTTATTACATTTCCCGGAGATCTACTTGATCAGAAGTTCAAGATCTTTATGAGGAAAATGGATTTGTTTATCTGTTTGGTCAAGAAGATCTGTCTGGTATTTCCCTGGGTACGTATTTGAATATCGAAGATTAAAATACCTACGCTTAAAATATCGATGTTCAAAACATCGAAAATGGAAATATCGAACGACCATAAAACCGAAACATAAAATATCGAAAGTTTATATTATCGAATGGTTAAATAACCTACGTCCAATACATCTAAAATCTAAATATCTACAAAAGTTACATCGAAATACAGATTATCGAATGTCCTAAATATCGAAGTACAAACTATCGAACGTCCTAAATATCGATGGGTACATAATTATATTATTTGAACATCGAAAATTAATTTTTGATGTAATTAGTATGAGAGGAAAAAGGTTGCTTCTGCAACGTCTCCGGCGCTACGGGAAGTGCAACCCCTTCGCCCTTGCGTAACAAAGGATAGGCACCCATGTTCACCTCCGCAGCTTCGGCTTGCTGGTCGCCTCCGGCTCCCACGGGTGCCTATGCTTTGTTACAGCGAGCGGGGGTTGCCCTCCCTTCGCGCCTCCGGATTTTTATATACACTCTAGGGGTAACAGCCAAAAAACTACGTAAATTCGGGGTACCCTAATTCGGTTTTCGAACAATTTCGACCTATTTTATCCATGAAAGTCAGTGTCCAGTGTACAAGCATAGGTCAATCGCGAAGGTATTATTTAGGTCTTTAAATTAAAATATATTATTGAAAGTCAATATGTTATGCTACTAAAGTTAGTGACAGAAACGTATCGCTGCAAAATCGACTCCACGTAGTCTTGTATGCCCTACCCCTAGAGTGTAATTTAGAATCGCGTAGGCGCGGAGGGGCGCGGCAGCCCGCAAGCTGAGGAGCAGGTGGTTTCAACGCCCGCCGCCGCAGCTGAGGCTGGCCGGCGAAGCCGGCCAACAAGCCGAAGCTGCGGTGGTGAGCGTTTAGATCATCTGCGACGTTAAGCTCGCGTGGGACTGCCGGAGCCCTGCAGCGCCGGAGCCGTGACAGAAGCCATGCTTGCTTGCATGTTGCATGTATGCTGCAAGCTTGTTTGCTAGATGGTAATCAGTTACTAGGTGGGTTACAAAAAAAAAACAAGGAAAACCTCATGTAATGTAGGTACTTTAATTATTTTTACATAATAAAAACCCAAAATAAAACACATTTGTACGCAAATGTACAATATAACCACTGCGATCATTTTTTTGTTCTAGACCATACCTGGGAACCCCCTAGTTAAGGAGATATTGGGGGTCAAAGTTACAAATTTTTCCCCTAAAAATAAAACGTTTCCTAGCAAAAATTTTTGCGTAGGGGTACTTAGTTTGATGTACAGAATGCTTCGTTAACGGCTGTGTGATGGGTTGATTTACACCCTGTATAATTTTTTTTCGGTATTTTAACTAGTAGGTATTTTGAACGTAGATATCATGAACTTAGGCATAATGTCATTCGATATTTTGAATCATTCGAAATTTTAATCATTCGGAATTTTAATTTTCGATGTTTTAAGCGTAGGTATAACAATTTTCGACATTTTGATACAATCGATATTTAAATTTTCGATGTTTTGAACATCGATATTTTAAGCGTAGGTATTTTAATCTTCGATATTCAAATACGTACCCATTTCCCTGGATAATCTTAGCTAATGGCGTGACGAAAGTGACATTTAATTGTGAATTGTTCAGATAATAGAGTTTATGATATACCTACTCGGCGTGCGTTTGCAGTATTTAAAGAGTAGGTATTTAGGAAATTGTGTTTTATAACGATGACTAAACACAATCCAAAGCTAATAAATTTTATAAAGGATCTCTTCTTCCTGTCTCTGTCCCATTCTATTTGGGACTGGGCGCAACACGTTTTCTTCCATTCCCTATGTTAGACATCACGTCATAATTTACTTTTTTCTCTTTCATATAGGGTCTCTTACCCCCGAATACTGAAACGTCACTCAAAATTTAAGTAGCACTTATATTTAACAGATACTCAAAAGTGACGTTTGACCATACGAAATCTAAAGTTTAGGAGCTGCTCAAATGTTAAGCAGCCCTTAAATTTTGAGTGACGTTTCAGTATTTGTGGATTAATGCTATAAATAATTTAGCACCCAAGCTGTAACCATTGATACGATACCACAAACAAACCACAATATTGTCGGTACCTATGATACTGTTAGTAATATCCTCTGTTAAAGCCATAATAGTGAAAGTTTCCGCTTATTTTCTTTCAATCCATTTAAGGAAATATGGGATTACGTTAACTTATCCAAATGAGTGTTTATGAAACAGGAAAAAAAAATTGGTTGCCTGTAAAGTCGGTATACGGGCGAAAGTTTTACGTGACAACGAAAATAGAAGCGCAAGACATGAACCGGTGTGTATGCCTATCTCTCTCACTCTCTCTCTCTCGCTCTGGACGCGTGCCTCTCACTCGCTCTCATTGTGAGCGCATAACGTGAGCGGAGCGTAACGCAGTTTCTTGAAGTGTCACCCGGCAAACCAATTTATAAGACGTTGTCACGTCAAAAGACAAATAGTTGTACATAAAGTGCAACTTTAGGTGCAACTTTTTGGCAAGCACACCTTACTGTCTTTCTCAATTTTTGTACAGTTTGCAGAAAGGAGGAAGGTTGTATCCTTCTTCAATCATTCTGTTGAGAAAAGCAATGTCCGAAGCCCAACTTCGTGACAGCTCTAATGTTGTTGCAAAAATTGACAATTCAGATCTCTCATGATTATCTTCGTTGTCTATATTTCGCAAACCCCCTGTGTAACTTACCGTGTCCGGTTTCCCAATGTGCCTAGCTTTAATCGATGTTGAATAATATCAAATCGGAACGAAACGGCATGAAAACGTCACAATCTGTTTTTATATTTATATGGTCACAATCGTCTGGGATCAGTCGTGACTTCATGAGGTCAATGTCGGTACGTAATTATGATTTCAACACCGAATAATTGACCGAAAATTAAGTAACAGATAACAATTGAGTGATGAGTTGTTTTTTGCTATTGATTTTGATGTAAATCATATCGCGAATTATGTGTTATCAAGAAAAACAAGTAACTTACAGACACAATATGTCTTGCCTTGTAGATGTGAGACCGTATATTATGCGAATATGTAATAATTATGTACTTATACATATTTATTTAGCTAAAATTATAAATAATTTAGCTTTGCAATTTTGACTGACAACCTCATCAACTATGTCGGCAAAGCATAAAATATGCTACTATAAAAACTTATTTTAACGTTTTATAAGTAATTTATTAAACATTTATGCAATTCAGAAAATAATTTTGTTTATTAGTCTCATTTGCCAACTTACATCATTATTGATTCATTTATGCAGTATTTACAAATAAAAACGAGTTCTTTGATTTATTTGGTAATCGGTATGATTTATTAGGCAGGTATAATTAAGCAAGCAATAGTAATCGTAGACTAGTTTTTTTTTTTTTTTTTTTAAAAACGTTGCCCCACACTAGGCATTTCTCCCGTATCGTGGGTGCGTTCACAAACATTTAAACTCACATACACAAATACCCAGACCCGAAACAACTATCTGTAGGCCATATAAATATTTGTTCCGTACGGGGATCGAACCCGTGACACGTAGCGCAGCAGTCAACTGGTTGAACCACTGCGCCAACCGTGAAATAATGATACTGTAAGCCTGTGAAATAATGCACACTAGTGGGCCTCTCCCCATTACTTGCAATTGTTTTAATCCAGGGCCAAATGTGGAACATTGGTCACTGATTTGGTCCAACCATCGTCATTTGAAATGCGTACAAATTAAATTCAAATACTATTTTCAAGTAAGTATCAAGACTATTGTTGTCATCAATTTCTTCTCATAAAATGCAAAGTGTAGGTGTAATGCGATTTTGGTGATTTGATTTTGATCGACCCTTTTTTTTTTGGGGTGTGGGAAATCATCAAATAACCCCTCCCGCTCTTGGGCAGAGCGAAAGGGAGTGTCAGACTTCTACTGACTAAAAACCACCCATGTTCCTTCTTAGCCCTTCATGTCGAGGCCGCGGTATCTCTTGCGAACAACCCGCAGCGCGTCGCTTCGCAGCTTCGTCCATAAATTGTACTTAAATACCTACCAATTTTTTTTTCTGGCACATTATCGCTGAGGCTGATGTGCTGCGTGTCGAGGTTTCAATTTCTGTCCGGAACAAATATTTGTATAGCCAACAGAGAATTGCTCCAGGTTAGGCTGTTTGTTAGTTTTAACAGAATGGAAGAAAAAATGGGTTGCACTGACCCCAAATGACATGGGATAAGGGCAGGAAGATAGTGAATGTTTAACGATAGGTACATGAGTAATTCCTAGTGCGTTACAGCGTTTAAAAAATCCTAATGAAGCTGTCTAACTGCCGTATCAGAGAGCTTTAATGATAACTTAAGCCGTCACTCAGTAAAGATTTGACATACTTTTGTATGACAAAACTGTCAAAACCTTTACTAAGTGATGGCCTAAGTAATCATTAAAGCTCTCTGAGTGCGGCAGTAAGCGTCTACCTAATTATGACTAACTTCCCACACCACATTACCTTAATTGATGAGTTCTTTCCACAACTCTAAACAAAAGGTGCTCTTCACAATCGGACACGCTGGTTACAAGATTACGATTACGTAAAGACGTAATTGCTTTCACTTTTATTTACTTACAGTCCTTTTACATCCGCCCTTGAACCAAAGTGATTTTTATGCCGCTTGTAATAAGGTTGTTTTTAAGCTTACTGTCACCGACAAGCCTGTCAAAAGTAATGTGATCGTTATTTAACGTGACTATAAGATTAATATTTGACTGACAATCTGTCTGAGGTAACTGTAAAAGGACTGTACTGATATAGTTTGCCTTGTTGGTCTAGTGGTCGCAAGCGCTACTGCTGAGCATGAGGTCCTAGGTTCGATTCTCAAGTCAGGTAAAGTGTTACTAGGTGAATTCCATTAGGAATTTCTCAGTAGCAACCATACACAAATACGTAGTGTAAGGTCAAGCTCGGTTGATGGCAATAGGCTCGTGCCACACAATGATACAACTAACATACATACGTTGTATAATAGTATATTATGCAACTAGTGAATAAAGGACGGATTTAAAGCGAGGGCCGTAGATGAGTCACGAGCAAGTGAAGGATTCTAATGATTGAATCACGAACGCAGCGAGTGATTCAACTGTTAGAATCCTGAACGACGCGAGTGATTCATGGCCCTCGATATAAATTCGTACTTTATTCAGGAGTTGCATACTATACTTTATATCATGACTACGAGAAAAGACATAATTTAAGCGAAAATAGAAATTTAATCAAGAAATAAGAATTGTTACATTAATTGAAATGGACATTAAAATTAGAGCAATGACTGAAATTAAGCGTAATTTTCTTATTATTATCATTAGGGTGGTCAACTTGTGAAACAATATTTATTAATCTAATGCCAAACTCCTTGTCGCAAATATCGACCAATCAAATCTCGAGAATTTATTTGCAGCAAAGAGTTTTGAATTTCGAATCTTAGCGCAAGGAGTTTGTGTAAGCATTGAAATAGAGACCGGATATATTTTTATGTTCCAAATTCAAACACCAAAATAGTGAATAAAAACAAAACAGTGAATAAAAGGCCTTTTTATTCACTGTTTTGCGTGAATAAAATAAGCTTTTTAGAGTAGGTATGGTATAAATAAACTTACGCCTTTTTCCCATGGAGATGGGCAGAAGTCACGAAACTACTTGCTATAACGATCCTTACATACTCCTACCATACTGTATTATGGGACATAATCATAACATCGTGAGGAAACCGGCATGTTTTAGAACCAAAAAATTCAAAGACATGTGACATCTACCAATCCGCACTAGGCCCGTGTGGTGGATTATTATAGCCCATTCCCCTCTCCTAGAGAGGAGGCTTGAGTCCCTGCAGTGGGAACATTATAGGCTGATGATGATGATGAATCATATAACACGTGAATAGGGATGTTTACTGACTAAAAAAATATGATTCTAATTAGTCCGTCTGTTAGATTATCGAAAAATATTGGATACTTTTTTTTTGTTTTATCAAATCAATAAAAGATGACGAAGATTGCGCGTCAAAGATTTGAGTGGTTGTGACGTCACTCACCGGTAAAAAATGTCAAGTTAATATGACGTCACACGAGTTTTCAAAGCACTGTATCGTCTTCATTGTTTGTTTACGTGAAAAAAACTTTTTTGCAAAAAATAAAACCGACTTCAAAAACACAAAAAAGTGAAAAATAACTTTAGCTTCTGAAGTCGGTGACTTTTGTTTGTTTTATTCAGTTTTTTTGTCACCGACTTCAGAAGCTAAAGTTATTTTTCACTTTTTTGTGTTTTTGAAGTCGGTTTTATTTTTTGCAAAAAAGTTTTTTTATTTTTCCATTTTTAGGGTTCCGTAGTCAACTAGGAACCCTTATAGTTTCGCCATGTCTGTCTGTCTGTCTGTCTGTCTGTCTGTCTGTCTGTCCGTCTGTCCGTCCTCGCTTAATCTCTGTGACCGTTAGCACTAGAAAGCTGAAATTTGGGACCAATATGTGTATCAATCACGCCGACAAAGTGCTAAAATAAAAATTGGAAAAAAATGTTTTATTAGGGTAGCCCCCCTATATGTAAAGTGGGAAGTGTTTTTTTTTTTAATTTTAACCCTAATCTTCTTATATATAAAAATGAAACCCGTTTTTCGTTGTCACGACTTGGCATGAAAACGGCTTGGAGGATTTGGCTGATTTTTTTTTTTAAATGTTCGTTGAAGTTCAAGGATGGTTTTTACGGCGTGAAAAATTCGAATAATGGCCGGAAAAGCCCTAAAAACAGCCCTTTTCTTTTTCCCATACAAACGTTTTCTAACTAAAACGTAAAATCAATTTGAGCTTTAATACCGTACTATAAAGTTCAAGTGTTAGTGGAGAGGTTCCGGGAAGGCAAAACAATTGAGTGACGTTCAGTTGTTCAGTCAACGAATGACAACTTCAAACAGACCATACGACATTATCACAATAATCACAATTAATTACTGTTTCTTTCCCAATAGAAAAACGATTTTTCAAATGGTGTTTGCGTATAATATAAAAATTTATTGCTGTTAGTTAGTTGCGCTAAAACTAGAGAACGGCTAGACCGATTTGTCTAATTTTGGTTTTGAAACATTTGTGGAAGTCCAGGGAAGGTTTTAAAGGTGAGAAAGTGGTAGGTAGGTAGGCAGGGTAGTAGGTAGAGTAGTAGGTAGAGTAGTAAGTAGGATAGTAGAGTAGGTAGGGTAGTCGGTAGAGTAGTAGGTAGGGTAGTAAGTAGGTAGGGTAGTAGGTAGGTCGGGTAGTAGGTAGGTAGGTAGGGTAGTAGGTAGGTAGGTAGGGTAGTAGGTAGGTAGGTAGGGTAGTAGGTAGGTAGGTAGGGTAGTAGGTAGGTAGGGTAGTAGGTAGGTAGGGTAGTCGGTAGGTAGGGTAGGAGGTAGTAGGTAGGTAGGTAGTTGGTACACAGGCAGGTAGTAGGTAGGAAAAAGGGCATTGCAACGCATGCCGGGAACAGCTAGTGTGTGATATATTGTTGGAAAGGTATTTAAAAATGAATAGGGGTTTACTAAAATCATTTTTTGATAATGTCAATAATTTCGGAAATAATCGCTCCAAAAGTAAAAAACAAAGCGTCCCCCCCCCCTCTAACTTTTGAACCATAAGTTTAGAAAATACGAAAAAAATCTGAAAAGTAGAACTTTATAAGGACTTTCTAGGAAAATTATTTTGAACTTGGATGGAAACAACAGATGGAAACTGCAGTTAACCAATATAATTTGGTCCCTGAATCGTATGAGCGCCTATACAATCCAGAGGTCAAGTTTCATTTGCCCGTATTTTTTTTTTAACTTCGTTTACATAATATTTTATTATCTACGGAACCCTACACTGAGCGTGGCCCGACACGCTCTTGGCCGGTTTTAGTTGTAATATCCTTTACAAATATTTGATATTCATTAATTTTACGTTGTTAACAATACATGTCACGGTAATAGGCTTATCCGCAATAAAATGGAACTTAACATACCTAACTCTCGAAATCTGGGCGTCCTGTACACATCTGCGTACCCCGTCAGAGCATACAGGCGTGATGGTAAGTTAGGATGTTGCGTAAACAATAAACATCCAAGCGATTGCAGCAATCACGACAGATTTGCTGTCTATTTTTGAAGAGTTCTATTGTATATCTCCGAAGATCAGGATCAGATCTTCACCAAATTTAAATGGGACCACCTCAGGAGTATACTCTTTCAAATAAAAAAAGAATTTTGAGAATCGGTTCACAAATGGAGGAGAAATCAGGTAACATACATAAAAAAAAAAATACATACACACGAACATATAACCTCCTCCTTTTTTGAAGTCGGTTAAAAAAGAAAAAATACGTGTCCAATATTTTTTGAAAATCTATCTGACGGACTAATTAGATTTTTTTTTTGTAACTACCCTATTGTGAGTAGGTACTGTACGAACTACACAATATCTAACCCTTCTAGGAAATACAGGTGTTATGTTACGGATAACATTAGGTAACCATGTCTAAGTGCAATCGAGGAAGACCAGGAAGTAACCGTTCCATTCACTGGCTGTGTCGATTTACACTATTTCATTGTGCTTCACAATCGGTTTGAGTGGCCATTGTTTTAGCGCCCGACTGGTTGTTTATCACGCATCTACAGTACTGTCAGGCAAGTCAATTGTTTATCAAATTCATCATCATCATCAGCCCATAATGTTCCCACTGCAGGGACTCCGGCCTCCTCTCTAAGAGAGGGATGGGCTATTATAATCCACCACGCGGGCCCAATGTGGGTTGCTAGATGTCACATTTCTTCGAATTTTTTGGTTTTAAGACATGCCAATTTTCTCACGATGTTTTCCTTCACCGTTTTTAAGAGTAGTGGTGATGAAATAAATTACACAACGTAATCCGCCTGTTTGCCGCACCCGATGCTCTCATCATAGTATAGTCACAGATTATTATAGTCAGGAAAATTATTTATTATCAAGTTCAACATACAAATAAATACCTACATACATACATAAACTCACGCCTTTCTCCCATACCCCATAGGGAGGCAGAAACCATGGAACGCCACCGGCTACGATTCTTACATATTCCTCTTGTGTGTATTCCAACAGCGTATATTTTTCGAGTTATAAAAATGTTATACGACTATCAAGGAATGACAGTTATTATTTGAATAAGGTTTGAAGTGATAATTATGATAATCATAAGTATCTTGATACTACTTCGTAGTTACCTTGATAATAATAAAAATTATTCTTAATGTTACCTCACGTGCACACGAATTTGATTCGCTTCCGCAAATATCCAAACGCGTTAGTGTCGACGTACAGACATTTGTATATAAGTAATATATATATTAGGAAATCTTACGAACTAATAACATTATAATAACAATTAGTGCGTTTATTTAATTTTGAAATAGGTTCAGGACAGACAATAGAACCATTTACGTTTTATTCGCGATCATGGCACTTGCAACAACGCTGAAATATCTGAGCTCAAACAAAATAAATATTCCGTTTTCTGTGTAAACAAAAATATTTACAAAGGCTGTATGTAATGAGTAATTTATCAGTTTTATAAAAAAAATATTATGCGACGTAAATTCCTGCGTACTTATTAGAAAACATGAGACGACAAAAAAATAAAATGAGACAAGTATGTCATGGTGACTTTGTAGTTAAGGCCAAGAAGAGAAAATAATAAAGAAAACTGATAAAAGTATACCTACATGAAAAATAAAAATAAATGATAACCGAAAACTAATGGAGCTAGAATAAACGCCGACTTTTAATTTAAAAATGATAATAGAACACAATTGAATTAGGTTAACATCAAAATAAAAGACGATCGGAAAATTAAGACTATTTCACAATGTCAAAATAGCCATTAGTTACGTCTTACTGAATAAATTCAAAAACGGAACACAATTATCTGCCAAGTAAGTTAACGGGAATTTAATTGTAGTTTGTGGTCAAACAGGCCCCTAACAAGCAATAATCAAGAATGAAAATAGCTATGTACACCCGTCACGACATGCATTCAAATGATGATGGAACACTATTGAACTATTATAACCAAATTACTCCTTCCATAGACAAAGGCATAAAGACTATTTGTAGACATAAGGAACACATCCATCAGAATGAATGGCTGTTTCCTTAGCTAGTCTGAAGGCCACTTCAATTTGAAAAGAAGGCCTATACGGCGAATACAAAATGGCCACCGGATATGAAACTAATATCGTTTATTTCAGGTGTTTATTCACGAGTAGCCAATTAATGTTTATAGACGCTTCTATTTTGCCTTGAGAATTGAGAACGTTGAACTAACGTTGATGAATTATATTTTGATGATATTGGGCAATGTAGGTATAGCTTTGCTATGGATTTAATGTTATAAATGCAATGTTAACACGTATTCAGTACATAAAAAAAATAATACATCATGATCATTCTGAACCAACTTAGAAATTTTTCATCGATATTAAAAACGCTCTGCTCCATACATTTTAACCTAGAATATGGAAAAGAGCAGATTTTTTGAGTGAACGGAATAACATACAATCATGTAGACCTTTATCTAAGTTAGGACAAAGAATACTTTTTATCCCGGTAAATTCGTTTCCGTGGGATAATTCCATCCTCACGTGGGTAATAACTAATTTATTTAACAAAACATAGTTGGAGACCGAGGTGTACCATTTCAGCAACCATGTTTAAGTCGCATGTAATAGGGGCGAGCCTATTCCCACCAACCGGGCACAAATACAGGTTCCGTGGCTGCTACTGAGTAAAGTTTTATTCGAATTATCAGTAATACCGGCTGCAACGTGCATTCACACTTATTTTGCCAGACATTGTGATAAAATATTTGACCTATTGTGGCCTTGCGCGACTAGTGAGCAACATTGACAATACTACTGCAAATATGACGGTAAGACTGAAAGACAACCTGAATATAGAAGTAGCTAGAGAATAAAAAGCGAAAAGCGGTGGTGGTCCAGTGCTAACAACTCCGACTTCGGAGTTAGAGATCGCTGGTTCGAACGAACCTACCTGCGAAACTAAACTTCCTGGTAGACTCAAACACGCAAAACCGAATTCGTCTTTTCACCGCCGCTGTTGCCATCGGAACGGTTTAATGAATGGTGTTACGTAAAAAGTCGTAAAGCGGTTTATAGATTACATCTACCTACCAAGTGTCAACTGTTAGTTTCCGAATAAAGTGACATACGGACATGACGAATCTATCCCTTTAAAGGGTTCCGTACCCAAAGGGTAAAAACGGGACCCTACTACTAAGACTTCTGTCTGTCACCAGGCTGTATCTCAAGTACTGGGATAGCTAGACAGTTGAAGTTTTCACAAATTATGTATTTCTGTTACTGCTATAACAACAAATACTAAAAACAAAATAAAATAAATATTTAAGGGGCCCTCCCATACAATAAACGTAATTTTTCGTTTTTGTACGGGACCCTTCATGTGCGAGTCCGACTCGTATTTCTAGTTTTTTAGCATTCGGCTACGGAACCCTAAAAACGTTGTATGCGATGAGTTTAGATGCTTAGTTGATAAATTGAAATATGTAGGTTATACCTACATGATTTACATACTATCGAGCGTGTTTAAAAATACTATGCTTCATTTCCTTATATTTGGGTCGCTAGAAACGTGTTGTTAAGGCAAAACTAAGGCAGCCCGTGTGTGCTTTATTGATTACTTTGTAATATTATCTACTTATGTTGTAAAACGTCTCCAGTTACAGTAGAAACTAAAATAGATACTAGTGCAGTAATTGCGGTTTTTGTTCTTTTGGTAGATGGCCATGGATGGATTCTGTGAGGAATGATATGAAAGAGAAAGGAGTAATTAATGATGCCGTGACGTCTGAATTGAAGAAGAAAACGTGTTGGGCCGACCCCAAGTAGAATGGGACAAGGGCAGGAATATGATGATGGTGCTACTGATAAAATATTCTGTTATATCTTCCAAATTAAATGTATTTAAACTGCTGTCTATACACTCTGGAACTCATGACATTGGAATATTTTTTATACTCTGGCACGCGAACCAATTTCAATTGTTGAACGTCAAAGTTACGTAGAAGAAAGTCCCCTAAAACACCCGCCCTAAGCTAGTTCATGGACTTCATAGTGTCTTCATAGCTTGGAAGAAAAAAATGCCGTAACAAATTCCCCAGCAACCGCTTTATAAACAATACTACCACACAAACTGCAGTCAACACCACAATCATTCTGTCAGTTGTCAGTCAGTTAAACTAGTTAAACTATTACTGCCAATAATCCTTGATCCCAGATCAAAGCTGTCAAAAAAATCTGACAATCATCACATCAAAACAATCTTTCAAATCATTTGCAAAATACTGTTTCTCAAATCGCATTCGACAGACTTCTAGTCGCCACGCCAACCACTGCAACTCAACGTATACTTAAAACCTCATTGACATTGAAATTTCTGCTAAGAATAGCTAGACTGAATTTAGTTCTGTCCTAGTAACAATTTGTAACAACACAATCTCACGCATTGATATAATAATAATTTGGAAATGTTTCCAACCCACTTCATCATTCTGCTGCCCTTATCCCTTTTAGTTTGGGGTCGGCGCAGCATGTCTTCTTCCATACTTCTCTATTACTCGTCATCTTAGCAGTCACTTCCTTTTTAGTCATAATTATCATCCTTCACACAGTCCATCCATCGTTTGTTTGGTCTTCCTCTACTATTATAACCATCTACAATCATACTCAACACTTTACATACTATATTATTTTGTGGTTAAATATTTGGCCTATTCGAAAATCTTCTATGTGCGTGAAAACAAAATGAGATTTCTTATATGTGCATGCTCAAAAAATACAAAATGGCTTCCGTTGTTTTCCGCTAGGCTCGAAACAAATTCATGAATGTTAAACTTGGGTTGTTGTTGAAGCAAAAACTCAATATATTCAAATAAATTCACCAGCAAAACTAACCACTGTTATACCTGAGCTCATTCTTCAAAATATTCCACCGTTTATTTTTGACCGCGTATTTATTTTTACAGTTCAGTGAGAAAAAGAACGAAGAGATAGTAATAATATAGTTTAAACTAGATCATTCATATTTCAAACAATAACAAGCCATTACATAACTGATAGTGTGTGATGTAGATAATTCAAGAAGTATCTACTACAGTAGTACAAATACTTGAGAAAACAGTGGAGATCTTGTGTCTGATAGATAAGTTGTTATAACTACATATATTTGTTTTTATAATCGACTTCCATTTGCGGATACTGGTCGGTCATCGTGATATTTAGTATTAATTTGCGTGATGTTAGCATGACTGTTCGTTTTCGATTAATTTTGTTGTCAAATTCAAAGTCTAAGCTAAAGAATGGTTGTTTAGTGTTTGAAGTTAGCTACCAAACCCATCAGGGACAAAGGCAGACTTATAGGACCTGACCTTATTTAATAAAGGCTGTACGCCTTTGGATCTTTTATATTATAAAGGACTCCAAAGCTTCCACCGTGTATAGGCTTTTGAGTTCTCTATATTCAGAGTAGAGACCTCGCCAGCTTGCCGTAAGCCTGGCGTCATCTCACTTCCAAGCAAGTGCCTCTTCCTATGATGTCCAGCTTTTCTTCTCTCTAGCTTATTTAAGTGATATTGTAGGGCTGGGATACTATATGGCAACAATTTGACATTTGACCAGTCACATTAAGCCATAAAGCAACCCGAAACTTTACAATTTTACGAATCAATCTAGAACCTAATGATTTAGGGGTAAAGTTGAAAAACTATTAAAGAAATTTGACAGATTATAGTAGTTTGATGTATTGGCGTCTGTACAACGACAGGTCCTCTAGTGACTAGATGCTATAGCTAAAATACTTATTGAATCCATAACAACAATGGTATTGTGTTACAGGCCAATTACAGAGGAGGCCCACGTACCGATTCAAGGTCAATTTCAGCCATGTCTCGATACGCTTGGACGGTTTTGTTTTGATCGGGATCAGAATCATAATGATAGCTATTAAAAATAAATCACGTAGCTCTTTCCAGAGGCTAAAAGGACTAGTATTTTTTGTATATTTTAGACGAGTATTTTTTTTTTTAATTAAACGTTTGAAGTCAAAGGTAAAGGATTGTAGCAGCCGTCATTTGGTTGTTTTTACCTACCTGCAAAAAGTAGCTAAGTTAATGAATGTCTATGTTGTATGAGTTTGAGGATGCTCCTATTTTACGTGACGTCCTGTAATCTCACAAGAAATACCATCGATATGAAAGTGAAAGAAAAGTTTAGTATTTGTGTCAATAATGTCAGTTCTTACTTATTTATTGTAGAATGTGTTGTACTTATTATGAGCACTCAGGCATTCAGTACCGACACTAATAAATAATGTAAATATAAATCACCTTGACACATTCAATCCTGTATGTAATGTCATTGTCGTATGTCTTATGTATGACATATAGGCCAGAATAGGCCTGTCATTAATTGTATTAAGTAGTTTTAAAATACAATTGCTTTGTCAAAAGGTTTTAAGAGCACCGGGGCTTAGGCAGAAAAACCAAGTTATTTTGAATTCCGAATGGCGAATTTCTATTAAACCAAAGGTTGATGACGTCAAATGTCTACGACTGCACCGGTGCTCTAGTGGTCGTAAATTTGTTTTCGATTTCCAGTTTAGGCAATGTGTTTTTAGGTTTTTCATGTGAAAATGAATCTGTAGGGTTGAATAGGGTAGTTAAGGCCGTTGCGTTGCTAAAATCCCAAAAACGACGTATGTTTAAAGAAATTTGTTGAGGAATCCTTCCGTACGATTTCCATATAAAAAATATATGTTATACTTAAAGTCATCACAAATAATTCGTATTGTTTAAAATTTTAATAAACCTTCACATTATTTAATAAAAAATCGTAGTATGTCTTAACCTAAATCGAATTTTGTCTCTGTAACGGCTGAATAGTTCGGTATGAATTTTATACCCAAAAATACGTAGTGATGTATTTATCAATCCGTATTGTTTATTTTTTCTGATTTTTAATAAAATTTTAAAATAATAAATTAATTCCCGACATTTTGAGGCAAATGCGGCGCGAGACCCGTCGCGCATACTCGGAACGCGCTGCGCCAGTGTCTCGATGACTGTTGTCACGGGTGGACTGCACGCATGTCATTACTTCACAAATAAAATTCAAAAGTTCACGTTTTTAATGTTTTCTGAATTAAAACATATTGTAAATTGTATAGTTATCAATATTTCGTAAAATAAGAACAGAAAATAAGTTTGTAAATATATTTAAAGTAGTTTGTAATTTCGTTTTGTTGTTTGCACCTATCATAGACTAAGCTGACTATGCCTAATAAACGTTAAGTGACGCGTGGCCGAGCTCTCCAAAACTATTGGTAAATTACCTAGGTTTCTTAGTAGATATTTTGGTATATAGATATATCTATGATATTATTTTAATTTTGGACTGCCTCGTTGGTCTAGTGGTCGTAAGCACGATGCTGAGCATGAGGTCCTGGGTTCGATTCCCGGGTCGGGCAAAGTGCTATTGGGTTTTTCCATCAGGAAATTATAAGTAACAGCCACGGAGTCTAGATTTGTGCCCGGTTGATGGCAATAGGCTCGCCCCTATTATATGGGACTTAAACATAACTGGCGAAATGTGGGTGTACTATTAGGTACACCTCTGCCTAACCCTTCGGGGATTACAGGCGTGATGTTATGTTATCTAACTATTTTGTCTTGAGATTTTCGTTTGATGGAAGATAGAGATCTAGATGACTGATGATGTTTCGTACCTAATGATGGTCTCTCATACTACATGATACATTTTGAAGGTCTGATGAAGACCAGGTAACTGCTTATCGGTTCTCAGTCACGGAAATAGTCAGAATGCTCCAACTTTCAGCTTTTATCTCATTGAGCACGGATGCTACTACATGATACATTTTGAAGGTCTGATGATGATCAGCTAAGTGCTTATCGGTTCTCAGTGACGGATGTAGTTAGAATGACCTAGCTTTCAGATTTTATCTTATTGAGCACGGATGCTACTACATGATACATTTTGAAGGTCTGATGATGACCAGCTAAGTGCTAATTGGTTCTCAGTGACGGATATAGCTAGAATGACCTAGCTTTAAAATTTTTTCGATCTGAGCACGGATGCTACTACATGATACATTTTGAAGGTCTGATGATGATCAGCTAAGTGCTTATCGGTTCTCAGTGACGGATGTAGTTAGAATGACTTAGCTTTCAGATTTTATCTTATTGAGCACGGATGCTACTACATGATACATTTTGAAGGTCTGATAATGATCAGCTAAGTGCTTATCGGTTCTCAGTGACGGATGTAGATAGAATGACTTAGCTTTCAGATTTTATCTTATTGAGCACGGATATGCTACTACATGATACATTTTGAAGGTCTGATGATGATCAGCTAAGTGCTTATTGGTTCTCAGTGACGGATGTAGTTAGAATGACCTAGCCTTCAGATTTTATCTTATTGAGCACGGATGCTACTACATGATACATTTTGAAGGTCTGATGATGACCAGCTAAGTGTTTATCGGTTCACAGTGACGGACATAGCTAGAATGACCACCATCAGGTAAATGGCACCATCAGTCTCCAAGGCCTCTTCGAGCTCTTTCAAATGAGTCCACACACGACGCTACTCAGTGCCGTCAATGAGATCCTATACCCACCTTCGAAGTCTACCATCAGGTAGCTGGTATCATCAGTCTGCAAGGCCCCCTCGAGCTCTTTCAAATGAGTCCAAACACGATGGTTCTACTCAGTGCCGTCAATGAGATCCTATACCCACCTTCGGAGTTTACCATCAGGTGCGAGACATCATCAGTCATCCAGATCTTCATCTTCCATCAAACGAAATTCTCAAGACAAAATAATTAAAAGCGATAAAACAATTAACACCATTAAAATAATAACATACTATACATAACATCACGCCTGTAATCCCCGAACGGTTATGCAGAGGTGTACCTAATAGTAGGCGTGATGTTATGTTATGTATCTTATTATTTTAATGGTGTTGAGACCTCGAGGACGCCTTGGAGACTGATAATGTCATTTACCTGATGGTGGACTCCAAAGGTAAGTAAAGGATCTCATTGACGGCACTGCGTAGAATCGTCGTGTTTGGACTCATTTGAAAGAGCTCGAGGAGGCCTTAGAGACTGTTGATGCCATTTACTTGACGGTGGACTTCGAAGGTGGGTACTGGATCTCATTGACAGCGCTGCGTAGAACCATCGTGTTTGGACTCATTTGAAAGAGCTCGAGGAGGCCTTGGAAACTGATGGTGCCATTTACCTGATAGTGGTCATTCTAGCTATATCCGTCACTGTGAACCGATAAGCACTTAGCTGGTCATCATCAGACCTTCAAAATGTATCATGTAGTAGCATCCGTGCTCAATAAGATAAAATCTGAAAGCTAAGTCATTCTAACTACATCAGTCACTGAGAACCGATAAGCACTTAGCTGATCATCATCATACCTTCAAAATGTATCATGTAGTAGCATCCGTGCTCAATAAGATAAAATCTGAAAGCTAGGTCATTCTAACTACATCCGTCACTGAGAACCGATAAGCACTTAGCTGATCATCATCAGACCTTCAAAATGTATCATGTAGTAGTATCCGTGCTCAGATCGATAAAATTTGAAAGCTAGGTCATTCTAGCTATATCCGTCACTGAGAACCAATCAGCACTTAGCTGGTCATCATCAGACCTTTAGAATGTATTATGTAGTAGCATCCGTGCTCAAATCGATAAAATTTTAAAGCTAGGTCATGCTAACTACGTTCGTCACTGTGAACCGATAAGCACTTAGCTGGTTATCATCAGACTTTCAAAATGTATCATGTAGTAGCATCCGTGCTACAAGAACGACTACAATTGTTTTTTGCTACAATTGTTTTATCGCTAAAATAATAACATACATAACATAACATCACGCCTACTATTAGGTACACCTCTGCCTAACCCTTTGGGGATTACAGGCGCGATGTTATGTAATGTATGTTATTGTTTTAATGGTGTTAATTGTTTTATCGTTTTAATTATTTTGTCTTGAGAATTTCGTTTGATGGAAGATGGAGATCTGGATTACTGATGATGTCTCGTACCTAATGGTGGACTCCGAAGGTGGGTATAGGATCTCATTGACGGCACTGAGTAGAACCATCGTGTTTGGACTCATTTGAAAGAGCTCGAGGAGGCCTTTCAGACTGATGATACTAGCTACCTGATGGTAGACTCCGAAGGTAATTATAGGATCTCATTGATGGCACCACGTACAACCGTCGTCTGTGAACTCATTTGAAAGAGCTCGAAGAGGCCTTGGAGACTGATGGTGCCATTTAGCTGA
Source organism: Diarsia brunnea (assembly GCA_949774965.1). Classification (NCBI taxonomy): domain Eukaryota; kingdom Metazoa; phylum Arthropoda; class Insecta; order Lepidoptera; family Noctuidae; genus Diarsia; species Diarsia brunnea. Next base: position 6,418,859 of record OX459019.1, read on the forward strand.
TGGTGGTCATTCTAGCTATATCCGTCACTGTGAACCGATAAGCACTTAGCTTGTCATCATCAGACCTTCAAAATGTATCATGTAGTAGCATCCGTGCTCAATAAGATACAATCTGAAAGCTAGGTCATTCTAGCTATATCCGTCACTGAGAACCAATTAGCACTTAGCTGGTCATCATCAGACCTTCAAAATGTATCATGTAGTAGCATCCGTGCTCAGACAGATAAAATTTGAAAGCTAGGTTATTCTAACTACATCCGTCACTGAGAACCGATAAGCACTTAGCTGGTCATCATCAGACCTTCAAAATGTATCATGTAGTAGCATCCGTGCTCAATAAGATAAAAGCTGACAGCTGGAGCATTCTAACTATATCCGTCTCTGAGAACCGATAATCACTTAGCTGGTCATCATCAGACCTTCATAATGTATCATGTAGTAGAATACGTGCTCAGATAGATAAAATTTGAAAGCTAGGTCATTCTAACTACATCCGTCACTGAGAACCGATAAGCACTTAGCTGGTCATCATCAGACCTTCAAAATGTATTAAGTAGTAGCATCCGTGCTCAGACAGATAAAATTTGAAAGCTAGGTCATTCTAACTACATCAGTCACTGAGAACCGATAAGCACTTAGGTGGTCATCGTCAGACCTTCAAAATGTATCAAGTAGTAGCATTCATGCTCAGTTAGCTGAAAGCTGGAGCATTCTGACTATTTCCGTGACTGAGAAGCGATAAGCAGTTACCTGGTCTTTATCAGACCTTAAGAATGTATCGTAGGAGTACCTGTGCTCAGTGAAATAACTAATTAAAGCTAGGTTATTACTTCATTAGTCAAAGTGTATAATTTATTATTAAATATTTTATTCATACATTATGATGTACTCCAAGAGAAACAAAATATGTTAGGCAAATACGATGACCACTCTGCGACACATTTCTGTTCTTTGTTACGTTTTTCTGTAGTACAGTCGTTTGCCGGTAGGGGCCGAAAAATAAACAAAAGCCAGTACAGAGGTCAAATCGTCAAAGTCATCCACTGCTGTGATCCCCTTAACAAAAAAATCTAATTAGTCCGTCAGATAGATTTCCAAAAAATATTAGACACATAGTTTTTCTTTTTTCACGTAAACAAACAATGAAGACGACTGCAGTGCTTTGAAAACTCGTGTGACGTCATATTCTAAGACATTAGTATGACATTTTTTACCGGTGAGTGACGTCACAAACCCCCCACTCAAATCTTTAACGCGTTTTATCTTCGTCAATTATTATTGGTTTTTATAAAACAAAACATACGTATCCAATATTTTTCGATAATCTAATAGTCGGACTAATTAGAATCATATTTTTTTTAGTCAGGAAACATCCCTATTTGTGGTTGATTAGTAATAGGCTCGGCTCTTAATACATAATTCTCCTGCCTTTATCACCATTTAATATATTTGGGGTCGGCGGAGCATGTCTTTTTCTTCCATACCTACTTCTCTTTTACTCGTCGTTTTACCACTTACCAGACACGTCCTTTTTTGCCATAATATCATACTTTACACAGTCAATACATTGTTTCTTTGATCTTCCTCTACTCTTAAACCCCTCCATAATCATACTCAAAACTTTCCTCACGACATTTGCCTCATTCCTCAGCGTCACATGTCCACACCACGATAACCGATTACCTCACAAGGTCTAACTGCGGTACTCAGAGATATTTAATGATTACTTTGTTTATTTAATGATTTGACATACTTTTGTATGACAAAACTGTCAAAACCTAAGTGGATGGCCTAAGTAATCATTAAGGCTCTCTGAGTGCGGCAGTAAGACACCGGCGCGGCGCGGCGCCACTTTCAGACTTACTCTTATGAATTCATTTCTTATTTAATAAAAATGTTGCTCGCCTAATACATGGATCTTAAATAAAGCAGGCAAAATGTAGGACCACTACGGGTACAATTCTGGGGGTACCCCAGGGATTAGGTACATGCGTGATGTTATGTGATGACGTGCAAAGCATTATTCACATGTTTTAATACATAATATTATTATAATCTAAATCTGATCCAATCCACGTTTTGCTTTGGTCTTAAGTAATTAATTGGTATGCTAAATACGCTCTTATCAATATTATCTCTACGTGACCTGGCCCACGAGATACGAAAACTGTGATCGTTTCAATGTATCATACTTTATCTTACGATAAAAGAATCATTGAAAAATCGACCCTATCGGATTCGGAGCTGATAAGGGATAATTGGTCGTAAACAGATAAGCGTAGAGTAGTAGATCGGATTGAGAGCTTTTGCTTCAGTTGTGTCCATGTGTTGACAGATGGTGCACGCTGAATATGTTTAAGAATTAAATTAATTAATTAAGATAGGAGGCTTGTCGTTCTGTTTTGAAGTCGCGGTCGACCTTGTGTGGTGAGTGTCTGGGAATTGTGAAAAGCTTTCTTTGTTAGGATGATTTTTATATGTGTACAGTTGGTACCGCATCAAGTTACCTCAAACTTCTTCAAATGAATTTGAACCATAAAATGTTGAAGGTTAAGTTAAAATAAAAAAAAAAGTTTAACAGTTTGAGATAACTTGAAGCGCTACCGACTGCACCTGCATTTTTAGATCATCTTATTTAAGTGAAGATTTATGCGTTAAACTTTAAACTATTTACCCGTAAATTCAAGAAAAACGAATTGCGCAAAAAACTACTAACAGTTAATTAAAAAAAAATATTTAAAAGAAATCTAAGTGCATCTAATTTCCTTAGCTATAATAAAAACCTACAGGAAAAAAGATAAATGTATTAAATTAAAATGTAATTACTTTGGTATGCAGGAAACTGCATACAAACAGGACAATCGAATTTATGAATTTAAAACATAGTTAAGTAGTTAATAACAGGATGATTGCATTTTAAATAACATTAACATTTATTTCTTGACAGGTAACTTTGGCCCATACATATTTTACCTTAGAGACTAACATACAATTAATATATTAATCTCTAACTGCGGTACTCAGAGATATTTAATGATTACTTAAGCCGTCACTTAGTAAAGATTTGACATTCTTTTGTATGACAAAACTGTCAAAAGCTTTACTTAGTGATGGCCTAAGTAATCATTAAAGCTCTCTGAGAGCGACACAAAGCATGCATTTGAAGGGCAAAAGACGGTACCTACTTTTTTATCAGGATTTAAATTAAATGATGTGATTGCCCCATACCTACATTTAGTTACCTTTAAGTACCTAATTGTACCCATATTTTAGCAGTCCCATTTAATAGGGGGCGAGCCTATTGCCGTCGACCGTGCAGAAGTTTGGACTCCACGGGCGTTACTGAGAAATTCCTGACGGAAGATTCCAATAACATTTTACCCGACCTGGGAATCGAAACCAGGATCTCAAGCTTAATAGTCGCACTTGCGACCACTAGACCCACGAGGCAATCTATTATCGCAATAATTATTACATAATAATCGGATCTTATCCTCTCTGCACATTCAATTAGTCATTATCGGATCAAGCGAACCTTATCAAGACTTAATTCATAATTGTCCAACTATATTAAAGTGGTCTTCGCTAAAGGATTACCTTGAATTACCAGAAAGGAACTTGAAGAACATTATAATCACTGTGAATAGAACTATAGTTATGTAACATAAAATATGATCCTGAGTTATCCTTAAATAGCTGACGTTATTATATAGATGTTGCCCGCCATTCGTCCTTCATCCGCCTGAAATTATGATAAAAATAATTTTACGAATTCTACGCTAAAGTTACTCCTAACATCAGCCATATAATGGGTCCAGCCGTTTCGGAGATTAACCGGAACAAAATAAATAGACAGACCGACAGATAGACAATGAAAAATTATTTTATTATAAGTACCGTATTTTCATATGCATTCTGTAACAAGCTGATATTCTGAACAAATAACTTGTACCTAAAATTATTTACTAAAGAAATACTCTCCTTATTCCAGATACTAAGCACAAAAATCGGCCACCATGTGTCCCATCTGGCCGTTGCACCTGATAATCCTGTACATCCTGGCGCTATGTCCGCTATGGGTGATCTGCCAGGCCGCGCCCAACCTGATCGCGAGCTTCAACCCCAACAATGTGACCGTCAATATGGACGAGTATACCTACGTTGATGTTACTGTTACAGGTTCGTACTATTTTATATTAGTCTGTGTTGTTCCACTAAAAGGCAAAGGCCTCGATTTTCTCAACTCTATCCTGAGGAAATATGGACTAATACCGCTTAAAGGCGATAAGTTCCCTCCCTTAACTCCATCTACGTATCATGGGCGTCGCAGAAGAGTGCAAGGTTCTGCAATGCAATAAACATAATATAATGCATTCATGACTGAAATGTGTTCCACTTGGCACCTGGTAATCCTATGCATAGATCTGTATGACAGTTTTCCATGAAGCGACTGCTTCTATAACCTCCATTAATAGTCACTGTGTAAACATAATATACTGACTTCGAGATTTAGTTCCTAAACAATTATACGTTTTTAGAAGAACAGCTTTAACAGAATTCTGACAAACAGTCTTATTAAGCGCTATCGTATTGCCTTGTACTAACTGGGCTTTTTTTTTTATTGGGCGGGTGGAAAATCATCAAATAACCCCTCCCGCTCTTGGGCAGAGCGAAAGCGTTCTTTCAATGATTAAGACATTATCACCCTTTGCAACTGGATATGGGTTAATTAGTGTAATGTATTTTCAAGAATGCAGTTTATCGAAATTAATTCAATGGAATATTGCATGAAACTTGGCTCTAAACGATTTGATCATACCTCATGAGATATTATCTCATATATCAAAACATTGAGAAATAAGTAATGGTGCAATGCAGCCAGCATGTATCGATCGCCCTTCGCTCGTTTTATAACTGGTTAGTGGTGAGTGTGGTGACTACCACTCTAAATTAACGATGTATACAAGGTTGATATTGCTGTGGCAAAATTAAAGAAATGTAATTATGGTAAACGTTTATTTAGCCCCCCTCCCTCCACTCACACCCCGTATCCCAGAGACTTGCGTAATTGGCGGAATGCGAGTGTACTGTAGATTCACTTCTGCGTCACGTCGGCTTCCAGTCTAATCGGATGCAGCGAAATACTAATCTGATATCCACAACTAAGTTAGTACTGGGTAATACTATACCCCTTAGTAAGACTGGTTGTCAGACTTTCGGGCCACTGACTACCTGTAATGATTGTCAAATATCTATAAATGACAGCCGCGACCAACAGCTTAGCGTGCTTTCCGAGGCACGGATGAAATTCGGCATGTAATGGGTGGTCAGCCATCCATAGGTCTACCTAGAAGCTTTTTTTTTTGGAGTGTGGGACATCACCTAATGACTCCTCCCACTCTGAGCAGAGCGGAAGGGAGTGTCAGACTTCCACTGACTAAAAACCACCCATGGTCCTTCTTAGCCCTTTGTGCCCGGGGCCGCGGTATCTCTTTCGAACAACCCGCAACCCAACCTAGTGGCTTAACCAGAATATTGTTTCGAGCGGCTGTTATTGTTTAACCAGAAGCTCCTCCTTGACTTACATATCTTAATCCCTAATATTTCGTTGTCACCAGGCACAGGCATGCAAGCAGGAGACCATTTCAAGTTGGAAACAAATGTTACTAACGTGGCCACAGCAGAATGGAATTCAACGAATCAGCTGACCGACACTAATGTGCAGAACAATAGGTTCGAAGGCAGGGTGAGGGTCTCCGGAAGGTTCCTTGGTAAGCAACCTTTGTATAGTACCAATATCATTAAGCAGCGCGGATTATTGAAAATATTATGATGAAATCAGCATACATCATCATCATCATTTCAGCCCGGAATCACCCACTGTTGAGTCTAATAGGTCTCCCCTTTTCTCTGCCACTCTTCTCAGTTCTGTGCGTCTCTCATACACCCGTTCCCCGCGCTCCTGGCGATGTCATGGCATCCACCCAACGCGCTTTAGGACGGTCCTGGTTTCTCACGTCCAACCTTGGCTACCATTCGGTCAGAATTTTACTCCATCGGCCTCTCCGCGTCAAAATAAGCATACATTAGAATCTAATCCTTCTAATTACGGAGATATTCAATATCAAACACAATTTTTTTCACCAGTGTTTTTTTTAATACCTATTTATATTTAAGGTTGCACTTTACTTTAAGTAATTACTTCAATGACGTGCCGTTTACCACTCAGCGCATCCATCACCACAATGTTTTGAGTGCTTTACGTTGACTTTTTACTCGTTACTTAGCACTGATTTTTGCGTCGAGTTACTTAGCTTGTTTGTTGTTATACCGAAAACTTGATTGACGGCTTCGTGACACCACGTTACACCTTTTGTTTTGGAGTCCAGGAAATCATCAAATGACTCCTCCCGCTCTGGGCGGAGCGGGAGGGAGAGTCAGACTTCTACTGACTAAAAACCATCCATGTTCCTTCTTAGCCCTTTGTGTCGAGGCCGCGGTGTCTCTTTCGAACAACCCGCAGCCCCGACGGGGTCTATTTACACCTTGTATATTCTTCTTCTTTGCGAGTGTTTTGACGTTGATAAAAACTAGTGTTACAATAAATCTAAACGGCTTTATAAGATCCTGTTTATTGTTTTGTTGTAGCAAAACACGCTATGAATGTTTCTAAAAACTACACCATGGTCTAAGCCAAATAAAACCACGATTTATACGGTTTTTTGTTTGAGCAGAAAAAAACGAATGTAGATTCTGTTGGTCGGCAAAAAATCGACCACGCAATAGTATTATCGACCTTTTCGTTAAAAATTTCCGGATAGTTATTATTTAAATATTTAAAATAAAAAACTCACGATGACTTGCTAGTATGATGTTATTTAATTAAAAAATGAATAAATACATAAATATAAAACAAGCATCTCAGAGAACGTAATTACTAAAAACATTTTTTATTCATTATATTTTCTTTATATTTTTTAACGACGTCAAGGCTCAACAAATAAGTCAACCAATTGTTTCAATAATTTTAACATTCAGACAGTAAATAAAGGAAAAGGAACAGGTATTTGCAAATAATTTAAACAGCTTTCACATATTAAGTACACAATTAGTATGCATTATTTCAATGATGTTGTTTTTGCACGTAGTTTGTCAACGTGTTTTCGTATTAAATTAAATATATGTTTTATTTACATACATAAACTCACAACTCTCTTTTTCCATAGGGGTAGGCAGAAACCACAGAACGTCACATGCTGTGATCCTTACATACTCCTTTTGCCTCATCCACATGCATACATCTGGTCAATTGGTCATACACGCACGCCGGTTGCGAGTTTTTTTTAATGATAAAAACCAATTTGTTTGCCCCCACAATCTTCTATCGTTGGTGCGTTTGCAAACATTTAAACTCACATACACGTACAATATGACATTGATTTTGAAAATCCTACTAAATAGGGGTTGGTTAAAGAGACACCGACGTGAAAATGGTTACCTTGTATTCTGTAGGTACAGTCAGAGCCCAACATTACCTGACCCTCTTCTCACACGACCTTCCCCTCTTATTCTTTGTACGAGGGGTCAGAAAATGCTAGGCACTGACTGTACATCATTCTGAGCACCTAACATAGATTTTTTTCAGAGCACTTTTGTTGGAAACAGCTGGGTTTTCTTAACCGAAACTAAGTAATGTCTATGTTTTAAATGTTTTTTTTTTTTAATAACAGTTTTCCCGGCCATTATCATTCTCTTGCCGTTATCCCAATTTATTTGTGGTCGGCGCAACATGTCTTCTTCTTCCATACTTCTCTGTTTCTCGTCATCTCATGAGACACCTCCTTTCATTAATTATTAAATTTGAGGGGTTTCAAACAATACCTGGTCAAAATACATGGTGCAGTTGATTTTCGACAGCCTGTATAAAACATTACTTCTTCACACATTACTATTCTTCTCCACAGGCAGAACAGACCTGTTCCTGAAACTGGGCGACGACACGGTGTTGGGTGGCCGGCTCCCAGTCATCATTGTCAGACCAGAGAGGGTCATAGACACTATATTTGTCACTTCGGTCGCTACTTTTGTGAGTATTCAATTATTTTATGATAGCCTGACACACAAAATTGCCCCCCCCCCCCCGTTTTTACTAGCGTTTTATTAATAAATGCCACTCGGGTCGATCTTTAGGTTAAATCGCGCTTGCCTAGGTTGGTCTGTGGATGGGTGACCACCCATTACATACCGAGTTTCTTCCGTGCCTTCCTTGTAAAGTACCTACCCAAGTGTGTCCGTTATGTTTCCTTAACTTATCCAGTAGGTAACTTACACAAAAATAGTCTGATTACTCTTTGTACCTAACGTGATTTAATTTAAGTTATGCGATTTTATCATATTTATGTCGTGCGACATAAATATTAAATCTGATAAAACTTATTTAAAACCACATTAGCCATTATTAATTAGCTTTTACTATCCGGTGATTAATTATGCGCCATGAGTATGTTTATTTAGGTATAACTTATCTGACTGCATTTCGATATGCAGAATATGATCAGTTTAAAAATTGGCCTTAATGGAATTACAATAAGGGCAATTTTTAAACCGACCGCAACCGCTAACCCATCGGCAATGCTGCCAATCACAATGATAGAGAGATAAGAGAAAGAAAGGAAAATAATTATTAAATTAAATATGGTACAGGACAAACAAAAAAAAAGCTTAAATTAATAATTAAATAAAAATCTTTTAAAGGACCTGTAAATTCTCATTTTGTAAATTAACCCAAATATCTTTGATTTCCAGGTATCGCTGATTTTCATAAACTTCGGTTGTGCGATGCACTGGCCCACCGTCAAAGACGTGTTAAAGAGACCTATAGGACCTGCAATAGGAATGGTTGGACAGTTTCTTTTCATGCCACTTGTAAGTATTATTATTACATGTTTTTTTAAAAGATACTTTCTACACAAGACGATTCTGGAATGTTTGCCCTAGTTTTTGAAGGCAGAATGCATAAGGATCTGTGGCTACTTTTCGCCAGTTCAAACCTATTTTTTTTTATTGTTCACAAATATAGGTACCTACATATTTTATTTATTAAAAATTTACTCGCCAAACTTATCGGTTTGATGTAATAGAGGGCGATCCTTTTGTAATTAATCGAGAACAAATCGATATGCCCGACTGCTGTGCATGAGGTTCTGGGCTCAATTTCCAGGTCGGGCATTGCTGTTGGGTTTTCCATCAATTACGCCAAGTTAATGTTAATAGTCTCACCCTCTATTACATGGAACTTAAACATAACTGGTGAAATGTGTTGATTATCTTCCTTAACAAATAACTCTCAATTAATCCATTTTCTCTTCTAGATGTCGTTCGGTTTGGGTTTCCTGATCTTTCCGAACAACCCTGCCATGCGACTGGGGATGTTCTTCACAGGGGTCGCGCCCGGCGGTGGTGCGTCTAATATATGGACGTTCATTCTTGGAGGAAACCTTAATTTATCGTTAGCCATGACTTCTATTTCTACGATCGCGTCTTTCGGTAAGTTATATGATCTTGATGCAATATTAATTTGGCTCTTCTCTTTCCCACTCCCGGGCAAAGGCAACCGCCTCGTTGGTCTTGTGGTCGCAAGCGTGACTGCTGAGTATAAGGTCCTGGGTTCGATTCCCGGGTCAGGTAAAGTGTTACTGGGATTTCCCATCATGAATGTCTCAGTAGCAGCCACGGAATTTGGATTTGAGCCCGGTTGATGGCAATAGGTTCGCCCTCTATACATAAGTAGCGAAATTTCGTTGTATTATGGCACACCTCTGCGGATGCAGCTGAATACCCGAATTTGGCATGAAGAGACCGCCTATCTGACTCCCATAACTCAGTTCGTACTGGGTACCTAATATGAAAGAAAAAAATCAGTCTTTAAATTGTGTATTAATTGAACCCATTCTTTCTTCCAGGTTTCATGCCAATGTGGCTATTCTCCCTCGGCCAAGTGGTGTTCCGCAACGCTAACATAGTGGTCCCGTACAGGCGTATAGCAACTTTCGTCGTAGGACTCATAGTTCCTTTAGGCATTGGCTTGGCCATGCAGAAGTTTACCCCTAAGATAGCCAAATTCATGGTCCGGATCCTGAAAGGATTTTCAACGACTTTACTACTTTTTATTATTATTTTTGCTATCGTTACCAACTTGTATATCTTCGAGTTGTTTAATTGGGAGGTGAGTTAAATAGGTGTATGTTTATATAGTTTTAACTTGTTTTAACTGATAGTTGTTCTATTATTTTATTATATTGAAAACGGGAATAACATGTAACAATGCACACTTGCGCCAGTAACACAGCTTGTTCAGATGTAAAATGATTATCCTAACATACAAAAAAATACAGTGGAATTAACCATTTAGTAATGTTGCAAGTATTTTGAAACAATGGTGTGAAAGTCCTGAGTAGTCAATCGTTTTAACCTTTTGATCGCCACGGGTGGGTATAGCCGACAAAAAAGTCATTATTTTAAACTTTTTAACTGCTGTTTAATATAAACCAGTGTCAAATAAAATAAAATAATAATTTTGTAAGTATTTGTCCCTTGGCGTGGGAGGGCTTCCGATACGTTTACGCCCTGGCGTTCAAAAGGTTAAATACGTCTTAGTATACCTATAAGTTTAAGAAGCACTCAATAAAAAAGACAGTGCCTTAGAATTCTAGTACTTCAACCAAATGACTGTATCACCACCCCACTATAAAATCTCATACAACAAAACTTTTTAAAAGCAACTTCCCTTCTTCCTCGTTTCCAGATCATAGTAGCCGGCATGGGCATCCCCTGGCTAGGTTACTGCTTCGGTTACGCGTTTGCGTGGGTGTGTCGCCAGCCGCACGAGAACGCACTCGCCATCTCCATTGAGACCGGCATCCAGAACACCGGCATCGCCATCTTCTTGCTGAGATACGCGCTCGGACAACCTGAGGCGGATCTTACCACAGGTAATAATTATAGGGTACAAGATACACGAACTCGTCTTTTTCGATGGGGGCAGATACAACACAGAACCCTACGTGTATACGACCCGTGCTCGTTGCAAACGATCGTTTTAGAAGTTATGGTATAGAAAAATTTAAAGTGGAAAATCACAGATTGTTAAATGATTTTTAATAATATTTTATATTTATTTCTGGACTGTTCTTACTATTATACTCGTCTCAATTTATTATCATTGTTGTATATGGGTATTTTGCCTTTAGTAAAACTATTTTTAAATTAAATAAAAAAAAAAAAATTCATTAAAAAACAAATGCACATTTAACTTTATGTGCATTTGTTTTGGGTGTATAATACGCCTGGAAGCTATAATGCAGAGATTATAGCCCGGATAAGACCGCGTTCAAAGAGGGATTATATTATCAGTTAAAGTGTTTCTTCGCTTAATAATAATAGTTTATCGGCTAAAAAACTACTACTAAAGGCATTTCACAAACCCTGAATAGATTTTCTTAATATTAGAGACCCGGCGAGACTGCCTCCTTAGTCGGATAACTGCAGTCGCGGTTTCTGATTATCAGATCCTGGGTTCGATTCCCAGGTCAGGCAAAGTGTTATTGGGTTATTCCTTCAGGAATTTCTCAGTAGCAGCCACGGAGTCTGGATTTGTGCCCGGTTGTTGGCATTTGGATGTACTATTAGACAAACCTCTGCGTAACCCATCGGGAATTACAGGCGTTATGTTATGCTGTAGAAGACGTAACATTTGACACAGTGTAAAATACCGTCGCTTTATCCCGAGTTTTAACACCCCAAAAAATTGCTTCCTCTGTCCTCTATCCCCTTAACAATAAAGCCTATTTCACCTCGTCACATTATTTTATTCCAGTGGTACCTGTATCGTGCGCCATCATGACGCCGATACCCATGACATGTATCTACATCTACCAGAAAGTGAAGGCTTGGTGAGTAATCATTGACTAGATATTCGTTCATTTGTATCGTTTTACATTACATTGCGGTAGAAGGGACTTACTATGAACTTTGTTGCCAGGGACCGTACCAACGCCTGTTTTATTAGTATTATTTGAATTTTAGTTCAGTGTGCGAAATGTATGGAGCTATACGACCTATTACTGTCGTCGTAAGCAAAAGGCTGTATCAAAAAATGTAATGGGACTTATTAGATGCAACTTTAAAAAAAAAACTTCAAACAAAAAAGGCCTGGTTTATTTTTCTTTTTAATTAATATTAACTGCTTAGGTCGATATTTCGGTAAAACCGCGCTTGTCTAGGTTGGTCCGTGGATGGCAGACCACTTATTACATACCGAGTTTCCACCGTGCCTCGGAAATCACGTTGAGCCGTTGCAACCAGTCTTACCAAGGGGTATCGTATTACCCAGTAGTAACTGGGTTGTGGAGGTCTGATAGGCTGTCGCTCCATGTAAAATACTGTATACATTCGGTTAGACTGGATGCCGACCTCAACATAGTTTTGAAAACGCTAGCCAGATTATTTACCCGTTTTACTTACGGCAAGTGGCACTAAACTAAGATTAAAATAAAACATAATAATATGTGATGGTGGTAGGTTCCCTGGCAAATATTATAGCGGAGATGATCGAAGAGGTCGTATGGTAGTGCTAGAACTATGCCTTGCATTGTTTCAGTGCAAGAAAACCGTGGCGCTATACAGCACGAATAGCACCATCTTTTTGTCGTAACGAAAAGCATATCGTTTGAGTCCTTCGCCATGGTTTTGCCAAAAAAGGGCAGAGGTATAAAAATTACCATTATTATGTTAAATCTATTTCGCGCATATATTAGGCCTCAATACCTACTATACAGGGTGGTGCCGACAATACGACAATAAATGAAACCACTGGTAGTTCTAGTTCATAGGAACATTTTTAAACTATCAAATAAATCCCAACACCGTCGTGGTGACGACGATACGAGAATAACCTACCTAAATGTCTTTGCCAAATTCGTTTGCTACATTTTATTTCCACACGTTAATCGGTGCAAATTATTCCTATGGTTAGTAAACCAATATTTGTTTGTAAATTGTAATGTATTTCGTTTACAGTTTTATGTTACTTAGTTTTATTGTTTTTTTTTTCATTTTTTTAATGTTGGTGTTAAGATTTATTTCATAGTTTAATAATGTTCCTATGAACTAGAACTACCAGTGGTTTCATTTATTGTCGTATTGTCGGCACCACTCTGTATACGGATGATAGGATTTAAAAGCAACATGCAATTCTGTATTAGTCGATGGTTCGTGGTAGGTCCCTTTTTCATTAGATGTCATTTTTGGTTGCCATTAAATTGTCATTGACTTTAAATGTTATATTTTGCATTGTGTATTCCTAGTTGAGTAAGATATAGCAATGGTTTTAACTAATAATAAAATATTGCTATGTTAAAGGTCAAACGATAGCGATATAATTATATCAACACAGTTTTTTTTAAATAATTATCTTGATAGCAAACAAAGATGCTGCACATTTACAAGATTTAAAAAAAAATTAAATGAAAATTTGTTTTTTAAAGCTGGGTTAAAAGACGGGAATAAGTTAATTATTTTTTGAATCCATGACATTGCTATTTCTTATTCCAATTTGTATGATTAGAAAATACGAGTTTACAATGAAAACATATTATTGGTATATCTTGTTGGGGCTGTGATGTTTTAATTATGAAACCGTGAGGTTATTACATAGGTCATTATTGGGACCCATTATGGAACAAAAAACATTCGTGATGTTTTTTTTTGGGAATATGTTGTTATGTTTTCGTTATGTGTTTTTCCTGTTAACCAAAATTATTAATGATTTTATTTACCATGGCAACACCGAAAAGATATTTTAGAATTGGCAATACAAACATGAAAATTGGCACTAATGACTTTTATAAAGAAATTTTTACCAAAAAATTAAACGAGGTATTTTTTTTTGTTTTTCATATAAAAATAAACATCAACATCATTCACGGTTTGTCGTGACAGTATGGGAGGTATGTCAACATGTACTTGTACCGGGTTGAGGTGTTGGGTTCCGAGTTTACGTTCATTGTGGACACGTGCTATTGCTTCGCTTGGTAGACATAGGCTGCACCGTTCTTTCAGTTGTTTTACCTTTGACATCAGTCAACTGCAACCTTATTCTTATGAACATAAGAATCAGTGAAATTTTGACAGACTTTTTAGTAACAGCAATCCAAAAATAAACCTTACTACTATAAAGATAAAGATCAAGTCAAATGTAAAATAGCTGAGGAAAGGAAATGATGAGGCTTTTTTAAGAAACAAAAGAAAATGTTGATTTTGCATTTTTATAGTTGGTATTATTCCAAGGCTTGACAGAGTATGGTTTTGCTCCATGATGGATTCATATCACATTTTAAACTCATTTTCATGTACTTTGGTTCAGATAATCATAAAACAATAAAACATTCCAGGGTCATACAGTTTTTTTTACTTTCGTAACAGAATTTTCAGGAAGCATTTTTAGTAAAATTCCGTTTCTAGATTTTAACTTAGTTCTGCATTGGTTTAGCGTGAGTTTTCAGGCTGCATGGAGAAAAATCTAAACCTACATAAAGTAGAATGATTACTGAGCATGTTTATACTACTAATTACATGCTCGTCATTACTAAAAACGTGTCTACATTTGATGCAAGAAAATGATAAATAAATGCTGATTAATTCAATGTGGCGCACAACCAAAGTGTGTTTAACCCGTCTGCCTCCAAAGCAAGAGTGAACAAGCATGGGCATCTTCTGGGCGAGCTCTTTTCATAATATACCTCGTTGTCCGCCCGCCATCATTGGCTTGATCGAGGCCAAGAGAGGGCCAATTTGCAAAAAAAAATGTTATTGCAACATATTTCTAAAGTTTCTTATACTTGCAGATTTTCAGCTACAAGATTTTAAACAGCATTTATTTGTCATAACTATGTGAAATATGATTGCAAATTGTAAATACTTCACGTCAAAGACTTACTTGTAAACGTTATTTGAGACCTTCAGACTGATTAGATATGTATACTCTTGCTAATAAGCAGTGGAAAGGACACCGTCGCACAAACGGTTACCTACCATTTATTGCAGTATTTCCCTGCGTGAAACAATGCTTTAAACCTTTTCGATTAATTATTATAAATTTTTGTTTTATTAAAAACTAGCTGTACCCGCATGCTTTGCTATGCCCTTTTTCCTACATACTACCTGCCTACGTACCAACTATCTACCTATCACCAACCTAACTACCTACTACATACCTACTACCTCCTACCCTACCTACCTCCTACCCTACCTACCTACTACCCTACCTACCTACTACTCTACCTACCTACTACCCTACCTGCCCACCTTAGTAGGTACGTAGGCTTAGTTAGTAGGTAGGGTAGTCCCTACCTACCTACCACCCTTTTCTACTACTCTACCGACTACCCTAACTACCTACCACCCTACCTACTACTCTACCAACTACCCTACCTACCAACCATACCTACTCTACTTTCCTTCTTACTACCCTACCTACTACTCTACCTACTACCCTGCATACCTACCTACCACTTTCTCACCTTTTAAACCTTCCCTGGACTTCCACGAATATTTCAACACTAAAATTAGCCAAATCGGTCCAGCCGTTTTCGAGTTTTAGCGAGACTAACGAACAGCAATTCATTTTTATATACGAGTATATAGATACATACATGGAAGCATTATAAAAAAAACTATCAATTGCCGTCGTATATCTTGCGAGTACGGTCATTTAACGCTCTTTTTAGCGTGAGATAGTGCCATTAAATTTAATTCCCGTTTTGGGTGTAATGTCTCTAATAACATTTACGAATAAGTAAAACCTGTTCTTACTTTCTAACTTGTGTCTAATTCTTCTCACTTCTAATCTTTAACAAAATGTTACTCTTAAGTATTCTGAATTATTTGTTTGGAGTTAGTACAGATGGAGCTTTTTTGCTCATTTTATCGAGTGGTTAGTGTCTAACCTGGAATCAGTTTTTTATACCGCCCATGGGCACCTGACTTGACTTTACATGCCGTCGAGAAATATTTCTTAGGCATGCTGGTTTGCCCGTCGGGGCTGCGGGTAGTTCGCAAGAGATACCGCGGCCTCGACATGAAGGGCTAAGAAGGTACATGGGTGTTTTTTAGCCAGTAGAAGTCTGACACTCCCTTTCGCTCTGCCCAAGAGCGGGAGGGGTTATTTGATGATTTTCCACCCGCCCAAAAAAATAAAATAAAGGCATGCTAGTTTCCTCATGATATTTTCCTTCGCCGAAGCAAGTGATCATTATACAATACGCACATGAATCCGAAAAACCAGAGGTGCGTGTCTTTTTTTTTTTTTTTAGTGGGTTGGAAATCATCAAATAACCTCTCCCGCTCTTGGGCAGAGCGAAAGGGAGTCTCAGACTTCTACTGACTAAAAACCACCCATGTTCCTTCTTAGCCCTTCATGTCGAGGCCGCGGTATCCCTTGCGAACAACCCGCAGCCTCGACAGGAGAGGTGCGTGTCTTGGGTTCGAACTTGAGAGCTATACACCACTAGGCTGCCACTGCTTATATTTCACTGACATACATGAATGCTGAAATGAACGCTGGTTACTGGATATTCAACTTTCGACCCTAAATCATAAAGGTTGAAAATACTACAGCGTGGTTTAATTTCACTTGTGCTAGCTCAACCGAGGACAAGCAAGATACATTCAAAGTCCCACTCGCACAATTTAAGGGAACTACTTTCACTTGTTTTGGCTTGTTTACAACTTTGTCAACTGTAAAGTGTATTTACAATCAGATGCTTCAGGTTAGACTGAAAGCCGACTCCAATATACATAGTTCGAAACAAGCTATATAGATGATTCAACTCTGCCACACAAATAATTCAGAATACTAACGAATAACGAATCACGAAGAAATCATTACTAATAAGACCAATTTTACAGCTTTGACAACCGACGAAAGCACAAGAAAATGTTGGAAGAAGACATCACCCCTCGTGGAGATACGCCACAGCCCGCAGTCATCTCAACCGCTGATCTTTACGGGAAGTCCAACAAAGGTCTAGACGTCGACGTCAATGACGTCAACGATGCTGACGTCGAGAAGGAGGGCGGCGTCAACCCTGCAGCAGTTTCTGTAGTCAACTAATACGTATAACAAGATCTATTTTTGGTTCAACTGGTGGACCACTTGGCGAGTTTGGCAAAATATACTCTATTTTAATGAGTATATAGTTCATTTTTAGTAACTATACAAATTTTATATGACTGTGACACAATATATATCCAGTTTTTATTGGAAATAAATTAATTTGGTAATAAAGCGAGTATTCGTGTAAATACACCAATGAAATGCCAGCATTAAATGCCTTTTGAGTGATTCAACTCATCAGAGGTTATAATTATTATTAAAATATTAAGTTTTTTTTAGGAAAGATATTATTCGTCATAGATTATAAATTATTTTGGGATGAACTCGATAAAAAAGCAATATTTATTCAGAGGCTACTAGGACGAAGATAATTGATGTTACTTGTATACTTAAAGTAGTGTTAAAATGCCCCCTAAAATAACATTGTAATAAACGGTGTTACCAGAGATAATCTTTTCAAAACACATCTTGCCATATACAAAAAATTCAACGTAAATATTTACAAGAGATCTTGTTATACGTGTTTTTGCTATGATATAAATATTTTCTGAAACTTGTCATATCTTGAATGTCAATTTATTTTTTACGGGTGCTATTACATCCTCTTTGAAATATTTTCTGAACGCATTATTATGCACTTTTGGAGAACTTGTGATTTTATTTAATTATTTATTGTTGTACGGGCCTTCATATGTTTTGGCGCCGTACATTTCTTCACAAAGATTTAGAGGACATTATTGCTTACTAAAATCGAAGATATAATTTAAGTTTTTATTTATCATACCGTTTTTCGGTAAGTATATAATGTGTGGGAATCTTACTATCGTCACATAATTGAATGGAATTTCACCTATAAAATTGTATGTCACTCGAACAAAGTTTATAATTTTTTTTTTCTTTATCTGCAATAAGGGCATCTAAGGTTAGGGGTACAATGTGCTTAAATATTTCGCATGCGTTTGTGGTGTTGCCAGAGAAAAAATATTACTAGAATGGTAGTTTATATGTTTGCTTTGATTTGAACAAGAAAATCTGTTAAAATGGAACGCGTCACTGTTAGTAACCACTTTGTTATTTGTTTTAGTTAGAAATGAATAAAAATCTCAACAATCTGGCAACCCTGTGTGGTAGAAATAGTATTAGTTTGCTTTTTTCTCTCATTTTATGATCGCTTTTTGTATGATTTTGTATTACTGTTAATACGATCTCGGTTCGTATATTTTCGGTGACTTTCACAACTCGTTTATAGGTGAAACAGATGTGAAACAAGGCTGTCGTTGGTTTAAAATGTTTGTTATGAGATCAGTATTGCGTTAAGTTATGTGAGATCATTATTTTATGTTAAGAATCTAATACAAACGTTTTTCATGGACAATATTGTTGTTTTATTTGATTTTGAAACCTTTCTTATATCTTCTTCTTTCTTTATTTCTTATCTCTCTCTTATATCCTTTGTA
This sequence comes from Diarsia brunnea, assembly GCA_949774965.1. Classification (NCBI taxonomy): domain Eukaryota; kingdom Metazoa; phylum Arthropoda; class Insecta; order Lepidoptera; family Noctuidae; genus Diarsia; species Diarsia brunnea. The sequence continues at coordinate 6,437,489 of OX459019.1, forward strand.
TCGTTTGTGGGTTTTTGAAGCGACATGACGTCTTTAGGGCGAAAATTTTAACTACAGTCCATTCACAATTATTTTACCTCTGTCAGCAGCAATCCAACAGAAGCCATAAACTAGCGTCAATAAGGATCTATCTGATACTGGCAAGAATAAAGATCACTATGATTTAAACAGTGTCAAAGTCAGAGATTAGATAACAGAAAGCACAGAACCTATACACGTAAAGTGGTGTGTGGGACTGTATCACTTTCTTTTACTAAATGCAATTTTCCCTATTTGATCTATAAACAGAGTGTGCTGCCGAACGCATCTTCCGAGGGTTCCCTCTCTAGGAAATGACAGTTCTAAGCGACGGAAAAAGATGAGCGCATGGAAAAATGCGATTCGGTGCTGCTAGATGAGCCACAATCCTTACCACTACGTGTCAATGTCTGTAGCATCGTTACCGTGACGTCATCTCGGCCACTATGTCGCACTTAGGGGCATACCTTTTGCTAGAGTTGCAACTCGTACAAGCGTTGACGCAATTCATGATATCGTGACACCCGCCAGACCACCTCCAAAGTCGAGTCACATTTTCTAAGGTACCAAATTTTATTGTTCGAGGAATAATTAGTACCAATTGAGTACTAATTATTTACCAAATATGGAAGTGATTGGCGTAGATACCGACTCACTCAGCGCAAACACCGAACAGGAAAATAGCGCGTGTACGCAATCACGATATACGATCATATACTTTTTTTTTGCGGGGTTGGAAATCATCAAATGACTCCTGCCTCTGGGCAAAGCGGAAAGGAGTGTCAGACTTCTACTGACTTAAAACCACCCATGTTCCTTCTTAGCCCTTTGTGTCGAGGCCGCGGTATCTCTTTCGAACAACCCGCAGCCCCGACGGGACGATCATATACCTACACGCATAAAAATACACCAGCCTGCAACCGCTCTTCTTATACCGGGTAAACATTGGTGTAACGTACCTAACGTGAAATGTAACACAATTGAGCCGTCCAGACTTATGCAACGCAACATGAAATGTAACACAACAACAAGAAGATGTTATGTTTTACCAATGTGTAGGTACCCGGCATTTAAAGTCTGTTTTTTAATCTCGGAGACTAAAATGACATTACGTGGGTTGTCAGTTTTTTGCAATTTTTAAATAGTGATGTGCCACTACCGTAAATTGCCGTTAATGAAATCAATTAATATCGTTTTTCTATAATAAGTTATCCTGAGTAAAAGGTGTAGGTAGTTATTAAAAACGAAATAATACACAAGTATTATGGTGTAGATATATATTTAACGTGTAACATTTTTAAATAAATAATTACAGGAATTCATTAATCATACATGCATGTCATTTTACTTTAAATCTGTGTATATTTTAAACTATTAATGGATGAAATAAAAGGAATTTTAATTTTATAAATCAGATTCCGAAAATGACTCCATGTCTGAATCATCAGAGTCGCTGGCTACTTCTATTATAAATCGATCAGTAATGTCTTCGACTATATGACCCGGATGACGCATTTCATCCTCAATTTTAATAACGTGAGCCACAGTCTTTCCACCGCTGCGGGGTCACTTGACGAAGCCCTTCTTCAATCAAAAAGGCTTCGTACTTCATTCAATTTGAAAGTTTTATTATTTTTAGCAAGCGTGATTCGTTTCTATAAAAAAAATTGACGGCACGGTTGGCGCAGTGGCTAAGGGATTGGACTACTGCGCTGCGTGTCGCGGGTTCGATCCAAGCACAGAACAAATATTTGGATGGCCTACAGATAGTAATTGTTTCGGGTCTGGGTCTGTTTGTGTACGTGAGTTGTAAGTGTTTGTAAACGCAACCACGATAAACGAGAAATTCCTAGTGGGGCAACGTTTAATTTTTTTTTTTTTAACTTTTCGACGTACAGCTGAAAGAGTGAAATCGTCCAATTAGTCTTTGAAGTTTAATTTACGGCCAGGTATTTTCGGAGAGCTAAAATTTTAATTCTCTTTGTGCTCCTTCAGCACCCAGTAGATTGTAGCTCTGGATATGTCCAGGATTTCGGCAGTTTTTAAAACACATTCGTTTTTTTTCGGCGTCTCGGTTGGAGATTCGGTTTTCGTTTCAGTACGAACATATTTTGTAAGCGTTCATGATCATATCTTTTTCTGTTTGGCTAAATGATAATATGAGCTTACGTTTTTTTCTTGGCGATAAACTTTTTTCTTCACGCCTACGCGACGAAGTAGAAGGCTCAGCCTTCTACTTCGTCCATGATAAATGTTCAGTGAAAACAAAAAACATAACAAAACCACAACACTTAACACAAAAAAATAACAAAGCAACAGAAACAAACTCAACGAAAATATTAAAAAAAACACTAGATATTGTATCGCAATAGACACAACGGGCGTATTCGAACACTTCAGAGGTTCAAGGACGAATAAGGTAAATAAAATAGCATCCAGTGTTGTTCCTGTTTAATGAGGGTTGGAGTTGGGGTGGGGGATTGGTGGTCAAAATCACACACTAACTGCCGTATTAGAATTGCAATTGTTTGTATGGTGTCAAGTTCCAATAATTGCCGTATTTTTCAAAAGTGCTGCCGTTTTATAAGAAAATGGTTCATATATCCGTTTTATCGTGTACGGGAACAACACTGATAGCATCTGTAATTTTTGCTCTAATCGTCTTATAAATATAAAAAGTTACGATTCAACAAACCGGTATCGTAGGTACAACACTAAACAAAAAAGCTGGCAGCATTATTTGCAAGTTTGACATTTGCATCTGTCAATTTAGTCTCAGGGATTAAAAAACAGACTTTAGGTATCGCAAAAAACAAAGCTCTTCGAAGAAGGTCACATACATTCTAGAGGTAAATAAAAATAAATAATCCGAATTTCAAACGTCCGTCAACAACACGAGACAGACGGTTACTGTGACAACTTCAACCGGTCACAAACAGTACTTTTATGTATCACAAAACTCACAATAATGGAAAGTTAACTTTAATTGACTCAGTTTTTTTACAATAAACATGCAAAGTAGGTACAGTAAAAATGTAATCCCAAACCAGACTATTTCTCACGGATAGATACCTCTCCGGACGGCTAGCAAAATGGTGAAAATCTCGAAGTACGATCAACCGACCAGCAAATACCCGTACAAAATACGACGGAGACTTAACGCGCTAAGCGTACCTCGAAAGATCTACTATGAATCTATGGAGGGAATGCCCGCATACACAGAAAGAGGCATCCGAAACTCTGCTCTAAGGGGAGTACCTACTGATAGAGTGAACGATATCTCGTGGCCATATGTTAGGCAAGTATCTTTCTAGCTTAAACTATACTATATTTTTATAACAATAATGAGTTGGTGCATTCAATGATCTTTGACGTAGCATGGCCAGTTTTGTTCATATCATATCATTTTTAAAATCAGTCCAGTAGTTTTTGAGTTTATTTGTTACAAGCATACAAATCTTTCCTCTTTCTTAATTCTTCTTAGAATCTTAGATCTTTCTCTGGTCATCATCATCATTATTTCAGCCGAAAGACGTTCACTGCTGGACACAGGCCTCCCCCAGGTGTCTCCACATTGACCGGTCTCGTGCGTCTCGGATCCTGCGGTCCTCGCAACCTTCACCGACCTGGTGGACCTTCATCGGTCCACCTAGTGGGAGGCTTTCCTACGCAACGTCTTGCGTTCTTGTACTAAAAATATTTTATCAAACAATGTATTTGCAGACGCTTAATGCTGATTAAGAAGATGTACAAAAATAGATTCAGCCCGGAGCGCTTGGAACGCATCGACCGAATGATCGAGGTAGCTAACATGACCATGTACTCGAAACTGGCGAATTGTGTCCAAGACCTGAAGAAACATGATGGTAGTAAAGACCCGAAGAAGAAGAGAGGCTGGTCTGAGGGCGAGTGGAAGAAACATATGGATTATATCTCAAGTATTTCTGCCCCTAAGAAGAAGTTTGACCCGCCGCCAATAAAGGTATTTCGACCTAATTATACGTACGACGTGTTGCCTCGTTGGTGCAGTGGTCGCATGTGCGGCTGCTGAGCATGAGGTCGGGTGTTCGATTCCCGGGTCGAGCAAGAGAGGTCTGGTTGATGGCTCTAGTCTCGCTCCATAATACTTGTGTCTTAAACATAACTACTACGGGGAAATATAAGCGTGGGCTGATGTAATAATATCAAGTAAAATCAGCACAATAGATTGCCACGTGCATACAACCTGTACGAATTAACTGTGCACCTCGCTGGAATGCGAACCCGTCTCCCGCTTCCCAGCGCGGCTCCCCGCGCGTAAAATCAAATTATCTTTGTTACCATTCGCTAACAGTACCGATAGAGTGACGTCACAGCGCCAGGTGCACAGTTAATTCGGACGGGTTGTACGTCATACATGCGTCGTGAGGAGCTCGTGACTAAATAATATCAGGCGTTCGGGGGAGGCTAAGCCGAACTGGCCTAGGTTGGTCCGTGCCTGGGTCTTAAGCACGTTAAGCCGGTCTATACAGGTAGTCAAAGACCCGAAAGTCTGATAACCAGCCTAACCAAGGGGTATCATATTACCCAATTCTAATTGTTTTGTGGTGGTCTGATAGGCTGTTGCTCTAGGCTAGGCTGCAGCTGCATCCGGCTTAAAGGGAAGCCGACCCCAACATAGGGAAAAGGCTAAGCAGATAATGTGCATACATGCCTCTATTTTTACTCGAAGAAATATATCATCATCAGACTATAATAACCCCACTGCAGGGACTGAGGCCTCCTCTCTAGGAGAGGGATGGGCTATAATCTACCAGTGCGCGTTGGTAGATGTCACATGTCTTCGAATTTTTGGTTCTAAGACATGCCGCGCCGGTTTCCTCACGATGTTTAACCTTCACCGTTTTGAGAGCAGCGGTGATGAAATAAATTACACAAAGTTATGCGCCTGCTTGGGTTCGAACCCACGACTGTACTGTTCGTAAGTCAGGGTCGCCACCACTGGGCCTGGGTATGCTTGTTACTTATTGTTGATGTCTTTGCAGCGAGGTAAATCAATGCCGTTGGAAGACTTGATGCCGCGACTCATGGATATTTCTCTCATGCCCAGCTTCAAGTGTTACATCAGGCAGTCCCAAGACCGATGGTACAGGGACCCAATAAAGGTAAATATATGTAACTATGGATGTTTCCTGACAAAAAAAAATATAGTTCTGTTTAGTCCGTCAGTTAGATTATCGAAAAATATTGGATACGTGATTTTTATTTTGTCGAATTAATAAAAATTTACGAAAATAAAACGTGTCAAAGATCATGAGTGACCGCTCGTCGTCGTTTCTGGTAAAAAAATGTACCACACTGTGACGTCGCACGAGTTTTCGGAGAGTGCTCCGAAAACTCGTGCGACGTCACAGTGTATTTTCTTCATTTTTTGTTCACGAGAAAATAGAAAAAAATATTGGACACATATTTTTTGTAAATCTATGTGACGGACTAATTAGATTTTTTTTGTCAACTACCCTATTGTCCATTTTCATCTAAAAAACGACAGCACTGTTGGCACAGTGGCTGAGCGATTAACTGCTGCACAGCGTGTCGCTGGTTCGATCCCCGCACGGAACAAATATTTGTATGGCCCACAGATAGTTGTTCCGGGTTTGTGTATGTGAGTTTAAATGTTTGTGAACGCACCCACGATACAGGAGAAATTCTTAGTGTGGGGCAACGTTGTAAAAGAACAAAAATGAAATCTAAGAAAAACATAGTTGATGCCTCCACATGACGCTTAGTATCGACTGACTTTCAAGATGCTTGTCATGTTTTCAAAGTCATAAGAGTAACTAGAATCGGAGGTAGTAGTCAGTCCCGAAATAGCCAACACATCGTTCTAAGTTGATTGTTGACACTCTCTAATTGGGTACTTTACTATTTTTTTTACTAGTGATTTGGAAACAGTACCTAAACAAAAAGATAGGCAAACGTAAAAAAACTAATGTAGGTAATAAGTATCTTAAAAAAATGCCGATTCAAAACGACTTGCTAGACAAAGACAGCGCTATGAAGAAGTGACGTCATATTTTCATACCGCCATAGTTATGTAGTACCTACCTACAAATGGTCGTTTCGCGCGACAATGATAAAAAGGGCCAAAACTTCTAAAGCGTGTGGGTACTCCATTTTTATCGATTTTATTACTTTTTTTACACATCGTATTATTTCTGTTAGTTCTTTGAAATAAAATAATATTTTCGTAAATTTTTAACAACCCTATTGTTGCCTTTAAATTTTTGGGAGTATTCTGTTAGTCTTATTAAAATGTTTCATCTTTCTATCTGCCAGGTGCCTCCAAATGCCCTTAAATATGAAATAACAGAAAGAGTTCTGAAGCTAGCCGCTCCGAGAATTATACCTGAACATTACTAGTCCGGGAACCATCACAACTCTGCATGAACGACCGTCTGGTATGGTCCCCCCGTAAACATACATTACTCTGTGGAACCTACAAGTATCGTCTAGTGAAGCAAAATATGAAATGGATAATATAAGACAGCCATGCAAAAGACAAAGTGATATTTTCTGCAAAATAGACATCCATAAGTATCGAAACAGCTTTTTATTTTTACGATGCGACGAATCTGTATATCCGCTCAGGCGGGCTGCGGAAAACCATCATCGTTTTCCTGCGCAACACGTTTTCTTTTTAACCGATTATCAATTCGTCTGTATGTTTTTTTTTTGTATGTTTGTTATCGCATATCTCCGACATAAATGAACCGATTTTCAAAATTCTTTTTGTGTTCGAATAGGTATACTCCCGAGGTGGTCCCATTGTCCAAATCAGGATCTGATGATGGGATCCCAGGGAAACCGAAGGCAACCCTCAGATTTCTCTGGGATGCCATCATCAGATCCTGATTTTCTTATTATGGTACCACCCTTGGGATATCGATATCTCTTTTTCAACAAAAAAAATATTTTTTTATATCGGTTCAGGCGCCTCCGAGCAATCGGTCAATATACCTACTTACATAAAAAAAGATTGAGAACCTCCTTTTTTAAAGTTGGTTAATGAGTTTTACCTTCTATCATCAGGGCAACCTAATACCCTGAAAGAATACAACTATCACTTTATAAGTACGCATAGTTCTGAAAGAATTTTCTATCAACTCCTAACCGTTGAGGAGTTGTACCTTCCATCATCATCAGCGAATTCACATGATATTATGATGGTCAGACGCAAATACTTAAACAGCTTTAGAAAATATATGAGAAACATCATATGTGCCTATAAAATTTCGAGGACAACCCTCAAATTGTATAGGCATGTATCACGTGTTTCGTGCTTTTTCTAAAGTTTTTTTAAGTATTTGCATCTAGTAGTCATCACTTCATGTTGATGAGTTGATGATGGAAGGTATAACTCCTCAACAGTTAGGAGTTGGAGCATAATTCTTTGGTAAAATATTATGGGGACGTATATACCTATATAATATATAGGTATAACCTGATTACAACCATATTATGGTTGTAATCTTTCAGGTTATATCTAGGTGAGCTGATTATGGAAGGTACTACTCCTAAACAGTTAGGAGTTGAAAGCAATAATAAGGGAATCTTGAAGGCTAAGGGTTAGGGTACTTGGTTGAATGTTAAATGTATAGTAAATATTTGTATAGGATATTACATCTAAAAATTGTAAAATAAAAAAACTTTTTTGCAAAAAAAAAACCGACTTCAAAAACACAAAAAAGTGAAAAACACAAAAACGAAAAACACAAAATAGTGAAAAATAAACTTCACAAGAAAAAGCAGCTTCTGAAGTCGGTGGCAAAAAAAACAAAATCAAACAGACAAAATGTCACCGACGTCAGAAGCTGCTTTTTCTTGTGAAGTTTATTTTTCACTTTTTTGTGTTTTTTGTTTTTCACTTTTTTGTGTTTTTGTTCCATTCTCGTCTGTCAACCGTCACGCCATCATTTTCTCCTTTTTCTTTCAGTTCTCACACAATCCATCCATTCTTTCCTTGGTCTTCCTCGCCCGCTCCATCCATCCACATTTATATTTATCACTCTTTTAGTCACATTCAACATAAATTCATATGTAGCTAGTGGTAGCAAGATACAGATTGAATGTTCAATGCCGCTGTTCCCCTTTTGATGATACCCAAACAGTGAAATATGTATCTTGTTACCAATAGCTACGTATGAGTTTTCGTTGCGTAAACATAAAATGCTCTACTCTGCCGTCTCTGGTGTACGCTGGCCTTAAAAACGACAGTTTTTCGCTTCGATGTGTAAATACTTCGAAAAAATTGCCTTCGACCTATTCTCAGAACCGCCAAATATACAAAAAAAAACATAAATGAATAAGAATAAGAATAATTTATTTAAGAAAAAATAATACAAATAGGTGTACATTTTGGCACAGTTACCTACAAAGTTATAATTAGTACTTATAAGTCTTGTAAACTATAACTAAAATATATGTATTTTACAAGTATTGATAATTTTAACTTCAAATGTTTGTTTAGCTACCTGCCCGATCTAGGTTTATTTAAACCTGTGTTTCAGGCCATCAAATATCAGTCAAGCCGTTTCGGAGGACTTCGATAACAAACACTGACACGAGATTTTTATATATTAGACTAGCTGAAGAAATGTGGGGAAATGGGGGAGGCCTTTGCCCACCAGTGGGGCACAATAGGCTAATTAAAAAAAAAGACTAGCTGATACCCGCGGTTTCGTCCGCGACGATATCGCTACCGAAAGTAATCTTTTCATACCCCCCTTTCAACCCCTTACGACCCATTTTTGCATTAAAAGTAGCCAATGTCCTTTCTCAGGGTCTGGCTGAGCTCTGGACTATCGGTGTACGAAATTTCATTAAAATCGGTTCGGTAGTTTTGGCGTGAAAGCGCGACAGACAGACAGAATGCATTTCGCGGGCCCAAGATAGCCCGCGAAATGCATTTTTTTGCTCCCACCTCGAGGGTCAGCTCTTTTGAACGGTGCGGAAGAAAGAATCAAGAACAAGAAATTAACAAGTTTTGAAAGCACTATACTCCGCTATAAATACCATACAACAGAACTATGAACTGGACGATAATCTTGAACCGTTTGCTATATCACTACATAGTATAAAACAAAGTCGCTTTCTCTGTCCCTATATCCCTATGTATGCTTAAATCTTTAAAACTACGCAACGGATTTCGAAGCGGTTTTTTTTAATAGATAGAGTGATTCAAGAGGAAGGTTTTAGTATATAATTTGACCGACATCCACGCGGGTGAAGCCGCGGGCATCAGCTAGTTATTATTATAATTACGCGGCGCGCGTTCTTGGAAGGAACACGTATAACTAAATTGCTTGGCCACACTGGCAGCGCGGAGCGGGGAGCGGCGCGGGTGCGGGAACGCGCGCGATAGAGCCTGTCCGCAGTTTTCAATATAGTCTAATGTACTCTGTGTCCGCAGTCGACCGCGGCTTCGTTTCGATCGTTGTCGTATCCAGTGTTTGTCAAAATATAATATGGATGAAGTTTAGTCTTGTTTTTACTGAAAAATTCTTACTTTAAATGGCAAATGGTAAAAGTAAAAAAAAAAAATAATTTAACCGGAGAAACTGAAGGAGAATTTCACACTGTATGAAGATTGCAAGAGCAATTTTTTTTTAATTTTTGTATTGGCGATGTATGGATGCTCAAATGAAGTTCATAACTTCATACGATTGAGTACGTTGCGCCGCGCACTTACTATACTCTATGGCCGCGCCTGGCCAGTCTGGCCTCACAAAAGTGTTTCCTACATAGGTATTATTGAAATAAAATTGATTCGTACCAAACGTTGAGTACAGACATCGCAGTGATAAATAAGTGAAGGTGTTCACAGATAGGTACTATTTCGTAGTCAATTAATGCCAATTAACTGATTAAAATCTGTTGTTTTGAGATTCGCGGAACGCTTATCAGCGAAGGTGTAATCTAGAGTGAATTAATGGAAACTGTGCAAGTGACGTCCACCATGGCTGACAACCAGACACTATTAGTGCATGCGTCTACAGAAAGTTACGACACTGAGAAACTACAAAAATACCTGTTCACTATAGTCTACATTGTTTTCGCGCTGACAACAGCTACTTTAATATACGGACTCACATCATGGTGCCTGATTGCAAAGTTCCGGAATTACAGAAACTATGTGTTCCTTAATGCAATTTTAGTCACTTTGTTAATGATTTTAAAAACTACGTTCTACACTTACATAGCCAGTAACCCTGTGATAAGCCTAAATCGGAACTTTCTTCAGTTTCTAATGATAAATATGTTTTTATCTGCGTACTTATTAACAGTGAAGATGTATTGGGTAATAGTTATCTGCCACATGTTTTACGTGGACAATGTAAAAGTTTTCAAGGGGCATATTCAGAGTAGACGTCTTAAAAGCGGGCTCTTTGGTTGGGTGGCGTCATTATTCACTAGTTTCATTTATATTTTTGTTACGAATGCTGTTATGAACTCTAAGTCAAATCTCGATTATGTAGTATTTTATGTATCCATTTTACCAATGATATTGAACGGTTTACTTTATAGTATAACTGTGTGCACAATTTTTCGTAGTTCTGACGCTACGAACAATTGGCGTCGCTTTTACATCGCCACTTTGATATTTACATTGAGTGAGGTCTACATATTCTTATGTAATGGTTTATTGTATATTAACCGCAGTGTTCTGACGGCATTTCTAGAAGGTATAATAGGTCTATCTGGTATGACAATACTGAACGTTTATTTTGTTGTTGTAAAGCGAAATCGAAAAGTGTGGCATGAATTTTTTGTAAATAAATTTGATGAAAGGCAAAAGAAAAAGAATCTTGATGTCAAAATGGATAGAAAAAGTGTTCAAGGAATTTGATGTACTATGATATTTGAAAGAAAAAAACACTATGATGTTATCAATAGGTATCAAAATTACAAAGTTCATGAAATGCAACAATGTTATGTTTTAAGATAATATAATTAATCATTGTGACGGCAATCACGATCGTAATTTATTTACTATATTCAAGTTGTTAACAACTTGTCTATTTTTTAATAACTTGAATCAAAATCAAAACTCATTTATTCAAACTAGGCTGATAATCAGCACTTTTCGAACGTCAAAATTTACTTTACTTTACTTATTTACAAGTGACAGTCCCCCAAAACGCCCACCCTTCGACACTTCCTAGTGTTTTTGCTGGAAAGAAGAAGTGGTGGAACAAACTCTCCAGCAACACATCTGTCTGTTTGGTTAGAAGAACCAGACTCGATACAATAGTAAGGTGTAAGTTAATATTACGATTGACTATAATCAATAATAAAAAGTATAATATAATAATAAAACAAAAAAGACAAAATATCAGTAAACTAATTTTGGAGAAAGAACATAAATTACAAACATTGTCTTGTGTTCAACTCAACGACCAGCTATCAGCGATTGTTTGAAATCAATGTAGCTGTTCGTGTATTATTCTTCTAACTAAAGCAACTGCGCAATGGACTTAGATACAGTTTTTAAATAATTGAGACAATTTATAATTAATGAATCTCGATGTTTTGACATGTAAAAATATTACGAAGCCCATTATATGAACCGTTGGTTCGTTTTGAAGCGTTTGGTTACATAATAACTATTAGTCCAGCGTCAGTCTTGGAAGCAACACGTATACACGTGTTCCTGTTCACGTACGTTTGTATTGAGATTTGCTTATAATTATCTATTGATGTGTGATTCGCGGAAGGCAACGCTTATCAACAGACATCTCATCAAGCTATAGTGAAGGTGTTTACAAAATACATACATAATCTGAGAGTGAAATAATGGAAACTGTGCAAGTGACATCCACCGTCATGCCTGACAACGACACGCTAGTGCAATATGCGTCTGCAGAGAGTGATTACCGTAATGCTAACATTGTTTTCTACATATCGTTTGCGCTGACAACCGCTACGTTGACATACGGAGTGATATCTTGGTGCTTCCTTATGAAGTTTCGAAATTATCGAAACTATGTGTTTCTTAACGCAATTTTAGCATACTTCCTACTTTATCTACTAATTATGTTCTATTTTTATATAGGCCGTAACCACATAAGTGGGAATACAACGAATAACGTTTTTGTAGAAACAATTTTGTTTCTATTTATCTTGTATTTGAAAACAGTTAAGCTCTTCTGGTTAATAGTTATATGCCACATGTTTTACGAAGATATTGTAAAAGTTTTCAACAGGCATATCCAAAGGAGATATTTAAAAAGTGGCCTTTTTGGTTGGGCTGTCCCTTTATTAACTAGTTTCATTTATACTTTTATTATTAGTGCTGTTGTTAATTTAAAATCAAATGGTAGTTTTGTATATTTTTTGTCATTAATTTTACCGATGATATTAAACAGTTTACTTTATATTTATATATTGTGTTCGCTTTTTTGTAGTTCAAGCGCTCAAACAGCTACCAAAAGATGGCGTCGCTTATACATCGCCACTTTGATATTTATATTAAGCGATGGTTTTATGCTCTCTTCTTCTGTTTTAAGGTATTACATTCCCAGTGTATATTATTTAGATAGTTTCTTACATGTATTCAACTCGATAATACTAAACGCATATTTGGTTTTTGTTAAGAGAAATCGAGAATTGTGGTATGAATTTTATGTTAATAAATTAAATGATTGGCAAAGGAATCGCAGTGTGTCTCCTAGTGTTCATGTTTGATGTATGATAAGAAGACGCTATGTTTCAGATCATAGTTTAATATAGCCGATAGCTGGAAGGTACGACTCCCCTTTTATTTAGGCTTAAATGCATCTTGAACAATCCCCTAGCTGGAGGCGTTACACTCAAGGTACCTACACGTTAGTCCTGTTAAGCAGACGACATTCTGCTAGGTTGGCAGCAGGACGTCATTCCTCAAAAATACTGGATCGACAAGGTCATGGGGTCATGTCTAAATAAATACATATTAATAAATTGTGACATAGTGTGTTGTGTGGATGGTGCTATGCATGCGGTGGTGACCAAACAGTCGCTGTCAAATGAGGCTCGGCGGGCTCCCATCATCATCGGGGCTGCGGGTTGTTCGAAAGACATACCGCGGCCTCGGCGCAAGGGCTAAGAAGGAACATGGGTGGTTTTTAGTCAGTAGAAGTCTGACGCTCCCTTCTGCACTGCCCAAGAGCGGGAGGGGTTATTTGATGATTTTCCACACGCCAAATAAAAAAAAAGTTTCGGCTGGCTGTTCACAATGGTGTGCTGGTGCCTACACCTATGTATGGAAGTGAATGTTGGATGTGGCAAAAGAGGCATGAAAGTAGGATTATGTATATGTATAAGTGAGTTTATGTATGTATGTGTATAGTCATAAGTTTAATTAAATGATTACTTATATTATATATTAAATCGGATTCTATTTGTATTGGGTTTTTTTTTTGTACGCAACCCTAATCTTTTTTTCTAAAATAATCACCTATCAGTCCAGTAAAAGTCAGATCAAAATCATTACAGCCGTTTCGGAGATTAGCCGGAACAAACAGACCGACACAAATAATAACCCTCTTTTTGGGCTTCGCCGCAGTCGAGTTTGAAGAAATAAAAGAGTTATTTTGTTATAAGTACCTACATAATACTTTCAAGTGCATGCAGTAAAACGTTGTTATTTTAAAATTACAAACAGATACTGCAATTGTAGGTATAAATTAATTTTACCTATAAAAGATAAATGACAGGAAAAATATGAGGAAAACAACAGGTTATGCAAATCATGTTGCATGCTTCCTCAATCAACTAGATTATACTGTGCCCGCGACTCGTTCACGTGGTAATGTGTACAACCCGTACGAATTAACTGTGCACCTCGCTGGAATGCGACCCGTCTCCCGCTTCCCCGCGCGACGCCCCGCTTTCTCCATCTTTGTTACCATTCGCTAACAGTACCGATAGAGTGACGTCACAGCGCCAGGTGCACAGTTAATTCGGACGGGTTGTATGTCGTAAGATTGCCTCGTTGATTGAATTCGCGAGTCGACCGTTATTGGGTTATTCCATCACGAATTTTTCAGTAGCAGCAACGGAGTCTGGATTTATGTCCGATTGATGGCAATAGGTTCGGCCCCTACTACATAGGACTTACATCGAACTGGCAAAATGTGGGTGGTAGGTACACCTCTGCCTAACCCTTCGGGGATTCCCGGCGTGATGTGTGAGAACTGTCGGCCCGATCGTGCAAGTATCGAACACGTGAACAACCAACGTATGACCGTGTGAAAATCGTTGCCTGCCACTCTTAAGCTTTGGCCCTGGGATTTGTTTGTTGATCGTCAATGTAAAAGACAATCAAATCTTAAATAAAATTGAGCAAGTGATGCAAGTCTCTCGTTTAGCAGCTCCTATATAATGGTGGTTTTAATATTAATGCCCAACTCTGTGTGCAGCCTGGTTAAGACGAAAAACAAAATAATCACCAAAATACGTGAATGGCTGAGAATCGAACAGGAACAGGATACCGGTTTCTTAAAAAGCATAATAAGCAACAAAACCGTTTCTAGTTACCAAGTGGCGCGTCTTGCCCGTTCAATTTTCACAAAAGGGCCACCTGGCCCCACAATACGATGTAATTAGATCAACGGGGTGGGGGTAGCTACCGGCCAATTTACATCTGTCCATCATTGAATTCAGACATCACATTACTCTTTGTTAAAATTCGACACATTATTTGAATACAGTTCATTGTCTGTTGAGCAAACACAATAACTAAACGGTCGATTGTATTAATCGGGCTGGGAAAGGGTTCAAAGGGTTGAGAGTTGATATCTCAGGAAAGATTCACAGACCTACACGTGTGACCTAATTTTCAGCGAGTACAATATAATGTTCAGAAAATCAGGATGGCAACCAACCGTTTACCATTTTAATACGTTACATTTAAATCATCACGGGAAAAATAAATACACAAAGATTTTATTTGATTCCTTACATTTCATATTCATTCTTATTCATTACAGACGGTACTTAATTATTCAACAACTCTAATAAACTTGCAATATAAAGAGCTGTTTTTATTCATTTATCCGAGTTATGTTTTTAAGTCCTATGTAATAGGTGTTGAGCGTATTGCCAATACAACTGGCATTCATTCATTAAATTAATTATTATTCATTCATTTACATCAATTAAGTGTAGGTGCATCATGGTCCCTGGCAAGTCTTTCCTGCGATTTCCACTATGTCGTCACTCCTGCGTTCGTGGGCCGTTTCTTGTTGAACCGGTACCAGTGGATTATTGAAGACAACCATCTTCCGTCTTTTGTTCTTTATATAAGCCCCGCCTAGCGCCCCTATTGTTTTAGAGTGTACCGAATGACGCGTGATGGTGCCTTACAATAAATTATGTACGAGCCATAAAATCTGCCCTCTTAATTGCAAACGCAGTTCTTGCAAAATGGCGGTTTGGAGATTAAATAAACATTCTGTACATCAAACTACCCCTACGCAAAAATTTTTGCTGGGAAACGTTTTTTTTTTTGGGTCAAAAATCACATTTTACGGTAAAACTCAATGTAGCACTCTTAAAACATTATGCTATTGGATGCTTTGAATAGTAAATGGGTCATGGAGGTAATTTATGTAAAGTTATAACCTGGACAACTAGTATTCAATTGTGAAAAATTTTGAACTTTGACCACCAATAGCTCCGTAACTAGGAGCAAAAAATGATCTCAGTCGTGGGGAGAACAACTGCCTTTCATTTTAGAAAAAATGATAATAGGAACTTCATTGTCATTTTTAAAAACCTATCTATAGACACCCCACACGAATAGGTTTGATGAAATTTTTTTTTTTAGTTTCAGTTCCATGTATGGGGGACCCCCCTTAATTTTAAAGCAGTTCACAGAATACATTCTACCTACTAATACCAAGTTTCAATTGTGTAGTCTTGATAGTTTCCGAATAAAGTGGCTGTGACATACGGACGGACAGACAGATAGACATGACCAATCTATAAGGGTTCCGTTTTTTGTCAATCGGCTACGGAACCCTAAAAAGTACATGCAGTCTCAGTGTTCTTGTTAAAAGTACCTATAGTAAAAAAAAAAAAAATTGTTTTTTTAATTTTTTTTTCTGTGCAAGAACAGCAATCACAAGATAAGTATATTACAAAAAAAAAATAATAACATTTTTTAGAAATTTATTTTTTTGTTAATTTAAAAAAATTCTAATTCACAAAATACATACGACCGGTACGTCCGTTCACAGTAGCAGTGAAACACGTTTTACATAGCGTGTTTCACTGCTACTGTGAACGGACGTACCGGTCGCGAGCGCGTGCTCTAGTTAAGAGTATTTTGCAGACGCATCATAACACCGTCGTCGCGGTGTACGTCGAACTATCGGGGCCACTGTGATGACCCAGTTACAAGTGCGGAAATCGCCATGAAGTGTTTATTATAATTGTTTAGGTGTCACGCTCACCTTAAACCTAAATAATGGCTGCACAACAGTCTATTAAAATCAAAACTGATCTGGAAAAGCAGTTGTATGACTGTTACATCCAGGAGAAATCGGACAGAGAAAACCTGCAACAAATGGTACGTCAACTGAACGGCCATATACAAAGCTTGCAGGAACAGGTTCAAGATCTTCAAGGACAATTAAAATGCTTAAAGGTACAAAAAAAAGAAGAACCCTCAGATAAACAGGCCAGTGGGAACATAACACCTGCTCAGCCTACTAAAACTGACGCTGAGTACTGCACGGATGAGGAAGAACTCGCCAAAGAGACTGAGTGGATTAGGGTGAAAAACAGGAAGAAAAGGAAGTTAAACACTTCCCTTACTCCACCACAACCACAACAAGCTACAACTAGCATTCAGCAGCAGCAACTCAACAACAAAGAGAAGGCAACTACTAAAAAAATTCTGGCACCGCCTCCAATCGTAGTCGACGGTGTTAAGAATTATCAAACGTTCTACGACTTTTTGACTGAATCTCAGCCAGTAGAAACATTTACCGCCAAAATGTTGAGCGGTAATAGTGTGAAAGTAAATGCCAAAACTGAAGAGTCCTACAGAGTGATCGCTCGTCGCTTAACAGAAAATAACTGTTTATGGCACTCATATGAGGACAAGCAGACCAGGCCAATAAGAGTAGTGGCGAAAAAATTGCATTCTTCCTGCCTACCGGATCGGATTAAAGATGATTTAACATTGCAAGGATTTCAGATAGAAAATGCTATTAACAAGTTAAGCTGGAGAACAAAAGAACCGCTGAACATGTTTATTCTATCGTTCAAGAATGATGAAGATGTCAGTAAAATATACGGCATTAAACATATTCTAGGGTGTAAAGTTGAGATTAACCCGCTTAAGACGTCAAAAATAATACCCCAGTGTAAGAGATGCCAGGCTTATGGTCATACTCAAAAGTATTGCTCAAAAGAGCCAAGGTGTGTTAAATGTACAGGAAAACACCTCACAGCTGATTGCAGCAAACCTGCGCAAGAAAAACCTAAGTGTGTTCACTGTGGCTTACCTCACCCAGCCAACTACAGGGGGTGTTTAGTTGCCAAGGAGATGCAAATGATTAAGAACAAAAAATCTAAAAATAATCCACCTAACAACCCTGCCGCTAAGCAAATTGTTAGAAACACCGACAAACAGGCAACAAAACAAAGTGCACCGTTTGCAAAGACAACCGTGGCAAATGCACATACATCCAAAAGTGTCTCATACGCACAAGCAGTAAATCCAAGCACGAAGCCATCAAGTCTTGAGGACAAGCTCAACCAGATCTTGAAGTGCATATCCTCATTTGACAAGAGACTAGAGAAATTAGAATCAAGCACCATACAAATCAGTCATGAATAACACACTAAAAATAATGGCGTGGAATTCTAACGGATTGCTGCAACACCAACATGAGTTGCAAGTAGTCCTAGACACAGAAAATATTGATGTGTGTTTGATCTCTGAAACGCACTTCACTAAACAGTCTTTTGTAAAGTTTAGAGGCTATAAGGTTTATCACTCGCTGCACCCTAGCAACACGGCGCGAGGAGGTAGCGCGGTTATTATTAAAGAAAATATCTGTCACTACGAACAATGTAAATACGAGGAACAAGACACGCAAGCTGTGGCGATATCAGTAAAAACAAATAAATTTAATGTAACAATAGCGGCCGTATACTGTCCCCCAAGACACAAGATAAACAAAGAAAAATATATACACTTATTCAGACTCCTCGGACAGAGATTTATACTTGGCGGTGACTTTAACGCTAAGAACACTCATTGGGGATCGAGATTAACGTCAACTAAGGGCAGACAGCTTCTAAGCGCAGTGAAAGACATGCACTGTGAGGTCATAAGTACTGGAAAACCTACTTACTGGCCGACTGACCACCAGAAACTACCAGACCTTATTGACTTTTTCATAGTCAAAAATATATCAACCAACTATCTGAATGTAGAAGAGGGGTACCATATGAACTCCGATCACTCTCCGATATTATTACAATTAAGTCACAAAATATTACTTAGAGAAAACCACCTGACGTTAGTTAACAAGTATACAGATTGGGAAAGTTTTAGCTTAGAGCTACAAAATATTATTGACCTAAAAACTTCATTAAAAAGCAAAGATCAGCTCGATTTTGAAGTAGATCAGTTTAACATCAATATCCAACAATGTGCATGGAACAACACACCACAGCTTATAAACAAGTTTAAAGGAAATACCTATCCAAAAGAAATAATAGACCTATTATATGAAAAAAGGACTCAAAGAAAAAGGTGGCAGCAAACTAGATTCCCGCAAGATAAAACTGTATTGAATAACCTTACCAAAAGACTGAAGAGAAAGATACAAACCTTTCAAGATGAGGCTTTAGATACTAACCTGCGTCAGTTAACCAGCGACCATACAACCCAATACTCTCTTTGGAAAGCGACAAAGTCACTCAAAAGGCCAATTGTACCAATTCCCCCTATCAGAGATGATAACGGAAAGTGGGCCATAAGCAATGACCAGAAAGCTCAAAGATTTGCACATCACTTGGAAGAAACCTTTCAGCCAAATGACGAGTCTCTGGACAACCTACAGTTTGCCAACATTCTGCAAGATCAAAGAATTAAGCTTGTGACCCCGAAAGAAGTTGCAAAGGAAATTCAAAACATTAGCCTAAAGAAATCGCCAGGATATGACCTTATTACGGGAGAAATCCTGAAACAGCTCCCGCGTAAAGCCATAATTAAGCTTACTAGGCTCATAAATGCTGCATTCGTGCTTAAGCATGTTCCTGAGCCATGGAAAGTTGCTGAGGTGATAATGATTGCAAAGCCTGGTAAACCACCTCACGAAGCATCATCATACAGACCCATTTCCCTGTTGCCTATACTTTCAAAGCTATTTGAAAAACTGTTTTTAAAACGCCTAAAACCAATCATAAACGAGAAAAACCTGATCCCTGACCATCAGTTTGGTTTCAGAGAGAAACACTCAACAATAGACCAAGTACACAGAATTACCAACATCATCGAGAGAACGCTTGAAGATAAAAAAGTCTGCTCCACCGTTTTTTTAGATGTAGCACAAGCTTTTGATAAAGTTTGGCATAAGGGTTTGATATACAAGCTAAGACTAATGCTGCCCAATGATTTTGCCGATATCTTGCAATCATATATTACAGATAGAATGTTTCGAGTAAGGCACGAGGGAGCCTTTTCTGAGTTAAAAAATATTAAAGCTGGCGTCCCTCAAGGAAGTGTGCTGGGTCCAATCCTCTACCTATTGTACACGTATGATATACCAGAGCTGGAAAATAATACCATTGCAACCTTTGCGGACGACACTGCCATTATGGCTACAGGGTCATGCCATGCGGAAGCAATCAGAAAGGTACAAATTGCTGTAAATGAAGTTCATGACTGGGCACAAAAATGGAAAATCAAATTGAATGAATCAAAGTCACTTCACATTGATTTTACCAACAGGAATTGTGATTACCACCCAATTTTCATAAATGGCCAACAAGTGCCATACGCAAATACAGCCAAATATCTTGGCATAACGCTTGATGCGAAATTGCGCTGGAAAGCGCACGTTAAAAAGAAAAGACAGGAACTGGACATGCGTTTTAAAAACATGTATTGGCTGATTGGACGAAATTCCTGCCTGTCGATACATAATAAAATATTATTATATAAGCATATTCTTATGCCAATATGGACATATGGCATCCAACTGTGGGGCTGTACTAAACCGACCAACATCAAAATTATTCAAACATTCCAGAATAAGGTACTCAGGAGTATTGTTAATGCGCCCTGGTATATAAGAAATGACGACCTCCATCGTGACCTAAAAGTGGAACCCGTCACCAAAATAATCCAAAAATTTGCTGAGGCCCATGAACACCGACTCCACCAACATGTGAACATCGAGGCAATTCAGCTGCTAGACCAGACAAATATAGTGCGAAGGCTAAAACGAACAAAACCTTTTGAATTAGTGTAGTGTAAATAATGTAGAAATAATAGTGACAATGACACTCATATAACACATGAACAAAGTGTTTAGTTTATATTATAATATTAGACTCTAAGAAAGTGGAACGGACTTGTATAAAGTACAATCAGCACTATTCTGTTTTAAAATAATTATCACGTAAAAAGTTAAGTTAGATTAAAATTGCTTATTAGTCTTGTAGGCTAGATTGTAATTA
The DNA here is from genome assembly GCA_949774965.1 of Diarsia brunnea. Classification (NCBI taxonomy): domain Eukaryota; kingdom Metazoa; phylum Arthropoda; class Insecta; order Lepidoptera; family Noctuidae; genus Diarsia; species Diarsia brunnea. The sequence goes on from OX459019.1 coordinate 6,458,234, forward strand.
ATTATTAAGAACCTGGTTCTTTTTAATAAAGGATAAAAAAAAAAAAAAAATTCACAAAATAATAAACCTTAATTATGATTTTTTGCATAACTTTATTAAGTACCTACCTACCTCAACGAGAAGAGCTCCACGAAGCTGAAAGATTTTAGACCAATTATTAAAACGAATACGCCGTAATTTATAAAAACAGAGATTGGAAAATAATTAGTTAATTAACAATGGTGTAACTTTTTGAAAAATCGACATAATTTTTTTGTTTCACCAAGGTTTTTTTCGTTCAAATGTCTAAATTACACTATAATTTATTCAGATTTTCAATTGTTAATTAATACTATAAAAAAAATAATTTTGGTGAAATACCGGCTTTTTAGAAGTCGCGCCTATGGCCGTAATGACCTCACGGAGCCCTATTTTCAGCGTTAATTTTTTTTTATAAATAATAGAGATAGAGTTCCGGGAGTTAGGAGTTTTTTGGGAAATTTCCTCTTCTTTCAGGATCTTTTTTTTAAATTTCTTAAAAATGATTATTTTTGAAATTATTAACAAAAAACTAAATACCTTAATTTTTTTTCTTATTTTGTTAATAAAAAACGCAATTTTATATGTGTTAAAAAGTCCTTAAAAAACAGGCGTTTCTAGGCGTCATTCCCAATCGAATGAGCTATCGCACATATTTTTAGGAGTTTTACTTCTATTTGTCACGTTTTTGAACTTGTTGACTAGACAATGACGGCAACCTAACTTCTTAGAATAGGTAGCTGTCTGGACTGATAGATTTTTTTTAAAACAAAGATCCAAAAAATAAAAAATAAATCCTACCCAATGCGCCACAGCAATGCACACAACTGTCAAAACCGAGCCCATAATAAAAACACCCAAAATGAGTAAGTAATAGGAAATTAAGTTATCACAACTTGAAGTTAAATAATTTAAATTAAAACATGTCTCGCCAAAAGTTCATAAATCATGCAAGGAGACAGCGTGCCCGAGCACCCCTTAACAGAGGTTAGAGGTACGAAAAACAAAAAAAGTTCCAATTACGAAATGTTGAAATCTATGAACACGTTAGCACGGTTTTATCACGGCTGTCGGTGCCACAAGTCACTCGGTCTCAAAATAAACAACAAGTACAAGCAACAAATTATTTATTTGATTTTACAGTTATGTAAAAGCAAATAAATAATTATGTTATAAGTATAACCAAACCATTCCACATCAACCACGGTGTAACTCTCATCCCGGTCGATAGTCAGAAACGCTATGAAAATGGTTGCGCACCCATTACAACCACATCGCAAGGTACCAAGAAGAATTCTGATGCTAAGTGTACCTAAAAGGAATTTTCTTGCCGGTGAAGAAGGTATGCCCAAGTATACTGAATTAGGCATCAGACAATCAGCACTAAGAGGGCATCTCCTTAATAATGATATCGCTCGCTTTACGGGATGGAGCTATACCGCACTACTAGTTTAGTTTTACCCTTTTTTTTAAGCTATTGCATAGCTTCTATCACGGGCCTTGAGCGTGGGGACCGAATCCAGAAATTCCGTAACGAAAAAAACCTAACACCCCCCACTCCGACCGGCACAGCGGTGATACTTTTTAGTTTTTCCATCTATCGATAAATACCAGAACTTTTAATGACTTTTTGAAATATCACGCTTGTCTCTTTAGTTCAGCAACCCGCCTTTAGGTGGCATTGGTTGTATTGGAAAACTACCGTAATCAGTGTAACTTGAATTAATATCAAAGAAAAAAAAACAAAGGAAAAAAAATACTGCATTAATAAAATCTATACATATAATAAATCTGTAGAAAAATCTTTTTTGTACATCGAATATATTAAAAAAAAAAATGTCAGGGTATTAAAGTATAACCAACAGAACACATTTCCAGCATTTTTGGAATTTTTGTCTGTTTGTCTGTTTGTCTGTTTATCTGTTTGTCTGTTTGTCTGTTTCGATGACTAAGCATCACGTCAAATTTACGAAACGAATGTAGATAACTTTTATATATAAATATTGTGCGTAACTTGTGCTATTACTTAGTCTTTGTTTCATCGTAATCGGTGCTCTCTATCAAAAGATATATGCATTTATAGTTTTCAAGAAGAACTTATCATTATGGTCAAGAATGAAACAAGCAACGACATCTATTGAACGAATATGGTACTTATTAATAAATGCCTTCACAAGATAACTTTAAATAAGTAATGATAGCAAAAGGTACGTAGATATTAGTCTAAATGACGCTGTTTTCAAAATCTACATAGCCTAAACCCTATAGTGTGTTTGATCGCTCTTTTTTAGCAGTTTATCTTCGTCTTCGACAGATGGCGTTATTCATTTGATGTCATTTTCTAAACCGCGGTGTTATTAAATAAACATATGTTTCTTGAATAGTCAACAAATAAAGATTTACCAATTACACAGTATAAAAATACTATTTTTTTTAAACTAAATTAAAATTGGATAAAACCCACGGCATATTTTGTTTGTACCGTGTGGGAATCGAACCTGCGACACGCAGTGCTACTGTTAATCGTCCAGCCACTTCACCAAACATGTCTTTATATAGATGTGGTGTGTTGTTAGCCCTATGTGTCGAGGCCGCGGTATTTCTTTCGAACAACCCGCAGCCCCGACGGGCGTCGGTCCTTGGGAGCCCCTTCAATGTTGCTGATATCCCTTTGAGACGCGCGTGGAACACGAACGCGCCTCCATCGTCATAGGACTGACGAACGATTAACTAGCCTGTTACTCACCGTTCACAGGCCCGCGCCTACGGTGGCCGGAAGCCATCACGTGGCCCCCGATGCCCGGAGCGTCTCCCGCGGCGGCTGGGAAGAGGGGTTGTGTCCCTCTTACGTTCACCTCTTTCGCTAGCATTACTGCTTCGCAGAAGGAGGTGACGGCGTTCCATTTCAGATTCGATGTCCCAGACTCGGTACAGGTACCTCTCGAAACAGCCTCTAATCCCCCCTTTTTTGTGGTTCGTAAATTATCAAATGACTCATCCCGCTCTGGGCGGAGCGGAAGAAAGTGTCAGACTTCTACTGACTAAAAACCACCCACGTTTCTTCTTAGCTCTTTGTGTTTCGGGGCCGTGGTATATCTTGCGGACAACCGTCAGCCCCGGCAGACGACGGCAGCAACAATTAAGGGACCCCAAAGGACCCCTTAATTGTTGCTGACATATCTTTGAGGCGCGCGTGGAACACGAACGCGCCAACGACAGTACCTGTCGACTATAATGTACCTGTTTCAAATTTCTTCAAGATCCGTTCGGCCGTTCTGACGTGGTTGATTAACAAACACCCATCCATCTAAACTTTAGTATTAGACATAGTCAGCACTTTGCATTACCCTCTTCTTATTTTCTACAGCGGCAGTAAGTTAACGCAGGGCAATGATTTAACGAACTTTTATCTAAGCGACGCATTACTTTCCGACAAGCACGCGAACGTAGTCGCGGGGGCACAGCTAGAAAATAAATAATTATAATTGCATAAGTTGATAAAAAATGCTATGCAATAGCTTTACCGCGGCAGTCTCCAGTGCCACACGCCTTTTTTTTTATGGTGGGTGGAAAATCATCAAATGACACCTCCCGCTCTTGGGCAGAGCGAAAGGGAGTGTCAGACTTCTACTGACTAAAAACCACCCATGTTCCTCCTTAGCCCTTCATGTCGAGGTCGCGGTATCTCTTGCGAACAACGCGCAGCCCAGTTTAGTTACTCTTACATTACAGACGTTTACTTGCCTTGAAACGGATGTACGGAAAATTGTTGAGTCCGGAACGATTACAGAAACTCGATCGATTTATTGAAGCGTCCAACGCTACGATGTACTCAAAATTGGCTAACTGCGCATTCGACCGCAAGAAAAATCAAAAAGATTTGAAAAAGAAGAAAAGTTGGTCTGATTCTGACTGGAAGAAGCATATGGATTATATTTCGCCAATGGCTGGGCCTAAAAAAGTTTTTGCTCCGCCGCCGATTAAAGTACGTTATAGTTCTGTTCGCAGCCAAGTTCCGAGCCGCCACAAATGTTGAATCTACCGTAATTTTTTCTGTATTGTATGCATTTATTTCTGTATACGCTTCGCTACAATGTCTTCGAGTTAGAAAATTGTGATTGGGGATTTTCTTCAGGTATTTCTTAGTAGCCTAGTGGTGGATGTGCCCAGTTTACGGAAAGCTTGCCTCGTATTATTGACATGTTAAATTAACTGGTGGAGTATAGGTGGACGAATAGGAACAGCTCTACCTAAAGAAGCGAGGCACACCCTAAAACATAATTAAACTGTAGCACTAGGGTAGCGTGGTGGGGGCCAGGGGGGGCCTGGGCCACCTGTGGCGCATTTCAGGGGGCGGCAAAGAACGAAGCCAGGCAGAGTCAAGTCATGGTTCAGATCGGATAATGACTATTATATCGCTCTTGAGTTTATTTAGTGCCCTCTTATCTGAAGCATGCATAAATCGTAAAAAATTTCACTATCGCTATGAATTCTTGAAACAAAATGTAATTTATCCAATGTGCGAAGTGTACTATTTTCAAATACCATAGAACTTAATGTTTTGCTAGCTTTCTAATAATGAAAATAGAGGGGGCGGTCAAATTAGGGTTGGCCCCCGGCAGCAAAAACCCCACGCTACGCCACTAAACTGTAGCATAGCACTACTAGGCTCTAGGCAATCACATTTATTAACCTGTATGACTTCCAGAGAGGTAAACCAGTGCCGTTGGAGACTCTTCTACCAAGGCTTAATGTAATAAGTTCTCGACCTGACTTCAAGTGCTACAGGCCAGAGTCGGAAGAAGAAGGGTACAAGGACCCTATAAAGGTCAGCTTACATAATGACGTCAGGACAGTCCACGAAATTCCAATTTCGCCAGTTTTATCTCGTGGGTTATCGTGTCTCCGTTTTTTTTTCTTATCTGCATTGCTATTCACAAACAATCCAATAGAAACCAAATCGAATATGTCGTATGTCTATCTTTTTTTGGTATGGAGAGCTATGCTGATCTCAGAATTCTCACAATGTGGGGCCATCGAAAGCTCAAAGTCAGACTCGCCAGACTTAAGTGGCAATGGGCAGGGCACATTGCTCGCAGAACGGATGGCCGATGGGGCCGAAAAGTTTTAGAGTGGCGACCGCGAACCGGAAGACGTTGCGTTGGAATGCCTGGGAGGCCTTCTAACGCAACGTCTAGGTGGAAAGGTGACCTGGTGAAGGTTGAGGGGACCTATGTCCAGCAGTGGACATATTTTGGCTGAAATGATGATGATGATGATTTCACAAAATTCATGTTTTACGGACCCCACCCCCTTCCTGACGTCATGAAATTTAGGATCCCTCCCCCCACGTACTTGACGTGTAACGTAATTTATGGATGAACCTAACCTAACATGGAATTGGACGGCACACGTCATCTGTCTGTAGCATGCCAATGTCAGACAAACAATCCAGTAAATTGCCGACCCAACGGATGGTTTCACGACCAGAATGGTCACTAGGTTATGTAACGTCACTAGGTCACACGGCCGACGCACATTTTCCCGTCGGGGCTGCGGGTTGTTCGCAAGAGATACCGCGCCCTCGACATGAAGGGCTAAGAAGGAACATGGGTGGTTTTTAGTCAGTAGAAGTCTGACACTCCCTTTCGCTCTGCCCAAGAGCGGGAGGGGTTATTTGATGATTTTCCACACGCAAAAAAAAAAAGAGAGGGGGGACGAGAAAATGGCCACTTCAGCAGATCATAATATGAATTGCGTTAAAAAGCGGCCATTTTAAACCCCCTAGTAACCTATAATATAGTTATTAGTTATAGTCCCTAAAGGTTGTAAATAAAGAGAAATGGAAAGACATTAGGGTGTCCGTTGCCGACCAGTAGGCTGTCACAGGATTTTTAAAAAGATACAACACATATCTCCAAGATTTCCACAATGATTTGGTAGAAAACGTCATCATTCTCCAGCGCTGTACACCCCACAGCAATAAGCCCAGTTTCCACCAAAGCGGAGAGGAGCGGAGACGAGAGATGTGCGGAAATAAGCCAATCACTTTAGTTAAAATTTACATCTGGTCTTTCGCCTTCTTGTGATTGGTCGAATTTGGCACATCTCTCCGCTCTGCTCGTCTCCGCTTTGGTGGAAACCGGGCCATATTAATATATGGACTGCAATTTTTAAAAAGATGGTTGTGTCAGACGGAATGCGAAAGGCGTAGGCCAAACTGTTGTTGTTGTTTTTTAGTTTCTTTTATAATTTTTATTGTTTGTTGTGTGCACTTGTGCTTGTGTGCTAAATAAATATGTTTTCTTTCTTTTGTTTTTTATGCCGTAGGTTGGAAGAGGCTTACTTGGACTGCAGCAGGCTGACTCAACTGATTGTCATCTTTTGAAGACTGTAATCATTATCCTGGGCCAAGTTGTGTGTAGACTTTATAAGTAGTAGAAGAGTGAAATAGACTTGTATTCGATCGAAAGTATTCATTTCATACTGATGCTGAGCATGTGGTCCTGGGTTCGATTCCCGGGTCGGGCAGTGTTATTGGGTTTTCCATTAGGAATTTCTCAGTAGTAGCCACGGATTCTGGATTTCTGCCCGGTTGATGGCAATAGGGTCGCCCCCAATTACATTGGAGTTCAACATATCTAGCGAAATGTGTATGCTATTAGGCACACCTCTGCCTAACCCTTCGGGGATTACAGGCGTGATGTTATATAATATTCATTTATAATTATATTTTGTATTTAACAGGTGTCGCGAAATGCTCTGAAATATCAAATTACTGACAGAGTTTTGAAGTTAGCTGCACCGAAAGTTGTGCATGCATGAGGTCTAGTGAAACTTGGTTTCGGGAACACTTAATATACCTAAAATAGTTTACAAACCCAAGCTGACTGTACCCCGTTGACAGCAAGGTATAACACAAGAATTCTACATGTTCTGCGTACTGGTATCGTATATCGTTTACACCTACTACAAGAAGATTTGTAGGAAATATGTCAAAAATGTGTACAAAACATTTGTACGGCAATTTTTTGACAGATTCGTTTCAAGACTTGAACAATATAACAACTTGTAAAGTGTTGATCTATGGCATCGTTGCAAGAAAATGTATTGAAAAACAAAATGGCGGCGTTACTAATTACCCGCCAAAAGATCCTATTACAACTCTATGGTATTACAGCCCTCTATAGTGTAACGAGTGTGTATAATATCACAAATTGACACGACTAAAATAATATACGAATACTCTTGCTAGTAAGCATTCCAGAATACAGCGTGCAAGCACAACAAAAGTAGGTACTGCAACGGGCTTACATACCCACAATACTGATCTTCGGTCATCCACTCATTTATAAGGAATGAAAAAAATGTTCGTCGCTGTACAACGGACGTTACACAAGAAGAGTTACACCTCAACAGAAGATAAATTTAACGGAAAGGATCCAATTATATCCAATCTCAATAGACAAAGTGAACAAAAAAAGAGTTATCGTATTGCAAATCAAGAAAGTTTGGCCCGTCTAATATCACGGAGATGTGACGTGTTAGTAGAATTTTCTATTTAAAATAAAGAAGGAAATAAAACTGATAAAAATTTGGTTGAAAACGTTCGTCACATTTCCGTGTAAATGAGACAGATTTCAGTCAATACTTCGTAACGCATTTCTTTCCCCTGTAATATAAAGGACTTAAACCGGGCTTCTGAAGAAGTAACCAAACTTTTAGACGCGGAATCGGCTTAAACCGGCCAGAAAGTTACAAAATTATCCACTCTATAAAAGCGAAAAAGAAGTAATTCACAACGAGTCTGTTCAGGCGACGCATCTCGACACCGCACAATGTGGCAATAAGTGATCAGCTTAAGCTAATTCCTCGTTAAAATTCTGGCCATTCCCTTATCAGTAATAACAGAAATAAAACAAATAAAATAGTTATTACATAATGGTTTTATTTACATTTTCCACTGATTGTATCTACATAAATACTTAATAAAAAAAATGAATACTGAAGGTTTGTATATCATAATTTCACAGATCGTTTTTCTACAGAACATAATAGTATAAATAAATAGGTCAAGCTTAAATTTACTTTTATTTAGCGACCACGTTTGACGTTCGCTGAGTGATTAACTCTATATTGTCTCTGGTTGTCAATGAATGAGACAATGATTCCTATATATTATCTCTGGTTGACAATGATTACTCTATATTGTCTCTGGTTAATGAATGAGACAGTGGATGATAGCGTTGGTGAAGTCTTTGGTTGTGGACTGTCCGCCGAGGTCTTTTGTCCTTACTTTGCCGTCTGTCAATACCCTGGAATTAGAAAGTTTGTGGTGTAGAACATGATATTAACACTTCCGTCAAGCGGCCAAATTTTTTGAAAAAAATATGAGGTGCAATCAAATTTGAACCTCGTCTTAAATAACTTTGAGCTCGTTGTTCCCTAAATTAGGTTCTTTTTTGAAAGCTTTGCGCTGAGAGTTTGTCTTTTCAGCCATTGTGTATGAAAAGTGACCAATCGGCGACAAGATAAAAACACTTAGCGCCACCTCGTGGCAACGTCTTCTGCAAGGATCTCCAGGGGTGCTGAACTAAGTTTAACCCACTTAGGTAAAGGTCGTTAAGCATTTTGTACTCAGTACTCAGGGCTTCTCCTTCAACTTTATTATGCGCACAGTCAAATTGTGGAACTCTGCGGGTCTGTGTTCCATTCCACATTTAACCCGTCTGCCTTCAAAGCAAGATTGAACAGGCGTCTTCTGGGCTCGTTTCATCATTGATCTCATCTATCGCTTTCATTTGGCATGATTGAGGTCAAGAGCAGGAAAATCTATAATATAAAAATGAATCGCTGAATGTGTTGCTAAGCGCAAATCTCGAGAACAGCTGAACCGATTTCGCTAATTCTTTTTTTAGAATATTCCTTGAAGTACGAGGATGGTTCTTACGCAGAGAAAAATTTCAAAATTGCCTGAAAAGGTCTAAACACAATACTTTTCTATGCTCCCGTACAAACGATTCGTAATAATACTTAAAGTCAATTTGAACTTTAATACCATACCATAAAGTTCAAGTGTTAGTGGAGAGGTTCCGGGAAGGCAAAACAATTGAGTGACGTTTAAATCTCATAATATGGAAAAGCGAGTGAATGAGACGTAGGTAGAGGTAGGAGAGTATGTAGGTAGTAGGTGGTAGTAGGTAGGCAGTAGGTAGGTAGGCAGTAGGTAGGTAGGCAGTAGGTAGGTAGGTAGGTAGGCAGTAGGTAGGTAGGTAGGTAGGCAGTAGGTAGGTAGGTAGGTAGGCAGTAGGTAGGTAGGTAGTCAGTATGTGCATCTGGATTGAGGGCCCATTTTTTTAAACCTTGCCAAACGAAATAAGACTCATAGGGAAATTAGTTAAAAATAGTTAAAACTTAAAGCATAGGGCCACGAATTTCTTAAACGTGAATTAAAAATGTTATGATTAAATAACTTGGGCCCTCAATCCAGACGCGTGCATAAAGTGGCATAGCCTAAACCTCAGTAAGTCCTATCTTTGGGTTCATAATTTTTATTCAGGAATTTAGTTAAGAATTTCTTAAAGATTTTAAGAAATTCCCAAATCTATAGAATGTGACATTACAGATTTATGGCGGTATTTCTAGGGCCCTCAGTTCAAATGTGTCTGTACTGAGGAATCTGCAAAACATGGATTTATCTGAAGAAATACATAAATGCGACTTTAACATGTTTTACTTAGATACTTAGGTGAATTAGTTAAAAAGAAATAATGACAGAAAAGTTAATTGTTACGTAGTAAATGAAAGTCAAATTTTACTAAAACGTCTGAACTGAGAGCCCAACATTTTCGGCTTTATTGACTAGGCTCAACCTCATAGATTAACGCAAATTAGAATAAGATTTTTAACTATTTTTTAATTAAATTTTAACATATCGTCCGGTCTTCTAAATATCATACTTTACATAGAGATAATTGATTTTCTACTTTTTATAAGGGAAAAATTTGCAGGGTGACCATAATGATCATAGTTAGTACCAGTACATTTTGTAAAGCGCAGTCGAAAAGTATAAGCACTTATTACGTGTTTAGTGCTTTTTCTAAAGTTTTTCAAGTATTCGCACATAACAGTCATTACTTCATGTTGATGAAGATATAACTCCTCAACGGTTAGGAGTTGGAGGATAATTCTTTAACAAAATATAATGGGAACGTATAAATGGTTGTATTCTTTTAGGTTATCTAGGTGAGCTGATTATGGAAGGTACTCTGCTCAACGATTAGGAGTTGAAAGCAATAATAAGGAAATCTTGAAGGTTAAGGGTTAGGTTTCTAGTTTGAATGTTAAATGAATAGTAAATGTTTGTATAGGATATTACAACTAAAAAAGAACAAAAAACCGACTTCAAAAACAAACATAAAAAAGTAAAAAACACAAAATTGAAGAACACAAAAAGTGAAAAACAAAAAGTAAAAAATAAACTTCAGAAGAAAAATCAGCGTCTGAAGTCGGTGGCAAAAAAATTTAATCAAACAAACAAAATATGATTTTTCTTAAAGAAGTTAATTTTTCACTTATTTGTATTTTTCGATTTTGTGTTTCTCATTTTTTTATGTTTATGAAGTCGGTTTTTTTTTTGCAAAAAAGTTTTTTAATAACTAAGATACAATTTCCGAAATCACAAAAATCATTAAATAATGCTTAGGTAAATTTAATTGTTTTATTTTAAACTGTCAGATCTTTTCTAGATCAATCTTGAAAATGTACCGGTACTAACTATGATCATTATGGTCACCCTACAAATTTTTCTCTTACATAAAAGAAGAAAATCAATTTTTTCTTAAAGTATGATATTTAGAAGAACGGACGATATGTTAAAATTTAATTTAAAATCTTATTCTAATTTGCGTTAATCTATGAGGTTGAGCCTAGTCAATAAAGCCAAAAATGTTGGGCTCTCAGTTCAGACGTTTCAGTAAAATTTGACTTTCATTTACTACGTAACAATTAACTTTTCTGTCATTATTTCTTTTTAACTAATTCACCTAACTATCTAAGTAAAACATGTTAAAGTCGTATTTATGTATTTCTTCAGATAAATCCATGTTTTGCAGATTCCTCAGTACAGACACATTTGAACTGAGGGCCCTAGAAATACCGCCATAAATCTGTAATGTCACATTCTACAGATTTGGGAATTTCTTAAAATCTTTAAGAAATTCTTAACTAAATTCCTGAATAAAAATTATGAACCCAAAGATAGGACTTACTGAGGTTTAGGCTATGCCACTTTATGCACGCGTCTGGATTGAGGGCCTAAGTTATTTAATCATAACATTTTTAATTCACGTTTAAGAAATTCGTGGCCCTATGCTTTAAGTTTTAACTATTTTTAACTAATTTCCCTATGAGTCTTATTTCGTTTGGCAAGGTTTAAAAAAATGGGCCCTCAATCCAGATGCACATGTAGTCAGTAGGTAGGCAGTAGGTAGGTAGGCGGTAGGTAGGTTGCAACGCATACCGGGGACAGCTAGTATAGGAATAAAAAAAGATTAAGCTATAATTTTTGTAAACAAAGAGCTTCTACTAAGTTAAGTAGCGACAACTGAATCAATACAACAACATCAACAACAACATTTTTAGTTTTAGATTTTTATTGTATTTACCTTCTGTTTTGAATAAATAAAAATAATTATTATTAATAACAAATAATTCCATATTCAATCAACTAAAAGTAACATAATTATGTGTAATACGAAACTAACAAGTAATTTCACTTGGTAGCGATATTTTAGTAATACAAAGCGCTGGTGAAAAATAGTTTGTAGTACTGGAACGTTCCTAGCGTCAGACGCGTTCCGATACCACGAAACAATAAATGTTAGTTAGTACTTTACATTGAAATCCAATCGAATTTGAGGGTATTTGTTGTTGATTGATTTGTTGCAACGTAAAAGTAGAAGTTCTTTGTTTACAAGAATTATAGCTTCACGTTCGTGGAGTAATATGTGTTTTTCAACACACTTGCTCATAAAGTGTCTCTAATTTCACCGCAATTAGGCATGTAATGACACCTGTAATCAAACTGTGAATTTTTCATTACCATTATTCACAAGTGAGTTATAGGTTTTTTTTTTAATTTTTTGGTTGAGTTGCTTTGTTCTTAAAAAAGTTTCGATACTAAAAAGATTGTGTTCAATACTACAAATAAATTAATGTACCTATTCCTTGCTCATTTCATGCAACTTCGAAATTAAATAGATAATTTTAACTTGTATTTTATACGTTTTTAATAAATAAAACTTTTGTTTTCTCTGTAGTAAAAAAAAAAAAAAATTCCCCATTTTGTACGTGACTGCAACACTATCCGCGAAAAGCCAAAAAAAAAACTTAATCTTTTAGTCTATAGCCGATCGCCATTGTTAGATGCGCGCTCAGGAAAATTTCAACTTGTATATACGTTTTCAATAAATAAAACTTTTGTTTTCTCTGTAATAAAAAAAACTTGGAAATTCTCATTTTGTACGTGGCTGAAACGCTATCCGCAAAAAGCAAAAAAAAGAAACCTCATCCTTTTAGTCTATGGCCGATTGCCATTGTTAGATGCGCGCGCAGGAAAACTAATTAATTTTTCCCGCCATGGCGAAATTTTTTTCACAACTCATTTTAACTGTTGAAAATGATTTTTTTGTGTTATTTTCCTCACAAGTGTGTTGAAAAACGTCGTATGATACACGTGTGTATTGATGATTACCGTCCTCGGCTCTCTTAAGACCCTCACCGAACGGCTCGGGTCTCAATGGCGCCTCAGCGGTAATCACCAACGTTACACACTTATACCATAATGTACTATTGTAAGTAGGCTATACATACTTGTTGATGGCATTCTTGATCATCCGGGAGTAGGGGTGCAGGTTGACGTGCGCGAGTAAGTTGGCCGAGCACAGCAGCATGGCGGTGGGGTTGGCGATGTTCTTGCCCACCGCGCCTGAGAATATGTGGCGCGCGCCCTGGGATTGAAGAGTAGCTTTTATTATTATAATTGGCTTTTTAAATTATGTTAAAAATTCACGAAAATGTTATGTTATTTCAAAGAAATAACACAATGTAATAAAATCGATCAAAAATGGCTTACTTTTAACTGATTTTAATGACGTGCTAGACAAAGACAGCGCTATAAAAAAGTGACGTCATATTCATATTTCATACGTAGTACAAATGGCCGTTTCGCGCGACAAGGATAGAAAATGCCTCCACCAAAAACTGCAAAAGCATGTTGCTACTCCATTTTTTTAACGATTTTATAACTTTTTTCACACATCGTGTTATTTCTGTTAGTTCTTTGAAATAACATAACATTTTCGTGAATTTTAAACAGAAGTCAAATAGCCAATTGAAGCTGGTTCCTATTTCATGGACTTGGAACTTAAATATACACTAAACTTGCGAAATAAGGGTTTTGTGGCGAAAATGGCCAGGTATATACCAATATACAATCTGAAGATTTTGATCGTTTGTTTGAATGCGCCAATCTCAGGAGCTACCAATAGGGTCTTAAAAAATATTTTTGCATTTACAAGATCAATTTTTGAAGAAGGTATATCTGACACCAGCCAGCTGGCGAGGTTGCCTACGTACGATGTTGCCGTATTTAACATATTGTATATCTGACCTGCTCAAACACAGCGCACTCGGCGCTGTAGGAGGCACCGGCGACGACTCCCGCGCCGCCCACCAGTCCGCTGGCGAGGTTGTCTACGATGTTGCCGTACAGGTTGGGCGTCACCATCACATCGAACTGATTCGGGTTGGACACCATCTGCATGGACGCGTTGTCGACGATCATCTTCTCGAACTGGAGACGGGGGTATAGCTTGGCCATCTGGAAAAAACAAATTAGTGAAATTAATTATACAGGGTGTAAATTAACCCATCACAGCCGTCAACTAAGCGTGCGTAGGGGTACTTAGTTTGATGTACAGAACATCAAACTAAGTACCCCTACGCAAAAAATTTTGCTGGGTAACGACTTTTTGTTTTGGGTCAAAACTCACATTTTACGGTAAAACTCAATGTAGCACTGCTAAAACATTGTGCTAGTGGATGCTTTGAATAGTAAACGGGTCATGGAGGTAATTTAAGTATAACCTGAAAAACTAGTATTTACAAAAACAGCTGTGAAAAATTGGGAACTTTGACCCCTAATATCTCCGTAACTAGGGGGGGGGGTTCCCAGGTGTGGTCTAGAACAAAAAAATGATCGCAGTGGTGGAGAGAATAAGTGCCCTTCGTTTGCGTTAAGGGTACTTTTACACCCTATATATACATGTTGCATAATGAGCCCGATCTTGACCTCAAACACGCCTGATGGAAAGCGATGGATGAGGTATATGATGGAACAAGCCTGCCTAGAAGATGCCTGTTCACTCTTGCTTTAAAGGCAGACAGGTTAAATGTGGGAGGGAACACAGATCGGCAGAAGGTTCCACAGGGTTGTGAGCATAATAAAGGTGAAGGAGAAGCACCAAGTACGACTCTTCGGAATATGAACAAAGAGTGGATGGTACGCTGCATTAAATAAGCCGTGAGGATTGAATGATCAATTTTCCCACCTGTAATTTGCAAATGGGCTTTGGTCGTGGAGTTGAAGACACCTGGCTGATACGTACATACATACATAAACTCGCACCCTTTTTCCATGGGGGTAGGCAGAACTACGTCTATTAACCACTCACCTCTTCACAGCTACGCAAGAACAGGCCGTCTCCCAACTTCATGATGTTAGCCTTGTGTACGGCGGTGACCTTCTTACGGCCCATCTTGACGGCGTAGTCGAACGCGAACTTGGCGATACGCTCCGACTTGGCCGCTGTGATGATCTTGAGGCATTCCACCACGCCTAGAATGAGTGGGAACTTGGTACTGATTTTGTTGCTTGGTCATAGACTTGAAAAGTTTACAGGGTAAAATTATCTAGCGAAACTCCACAAACTCCCGAATATTTGTGTCATCTCATAACACTGTGTCATACATAAACTGCGGCAACCCCAGTAAGTTACAGTAGTACTTGTGACGGGGCTGCCTCACTTTATCGAAACTTTATAACAAAAAAAAAATTACCACATAGTGTTGTTACTTGTAATATCAGTTTAAATACAGTTTTAAGGATACATGAGGTAAATAATATTTCGAAGCTATTATTAAAGTAATAGAAAAAGCAAGAAGGGTTGACTAGGCTAAAAATTCTTCCGATTATCAAAAATATTTAGGTTAAATCATAAAATTGTCCTACGATGCCAAAGATGATTGAGGTGATTCAATATCAGTCACCATCGAAACGCCAAATATGGGATGTGTGAACTCAATCTTCATTATTGACTTTTCGCGCGACAAAACTATGGTGAGGGTAATCTTTGGATTGAGGTACTTCACTTGGCATAGTTTATTTGCTCTACTTGTCGAATATGGCTAGTTATGTAAATAATAATACTAGTTCACACTGTAGTCATACATCAAAGATTTTCGACATTCGCTGATTTAAATTAACATTTTGGTAAATAGATAACACCTGTATCCCAGCAGTGGGAACATTATAGGCCAAACAAACGCCAGCACATCAAGCTACCCAAAACTGTCCAATTTTCCAATAAACCTTCAACCTAATGCTTTAGCAATAAAGTTGAAAATCTTATAAAGATTAAAATTATTAAAACTTTATAGGTTATAGTGTAGATTGTAGATGTCTGTGCTTATGCTATACTAGTTTTTGCACGCAGCTTGGCCCGCGTGGATGTCGAAAAAAAAACTCAAAAAACTTTCATCCTCTATTAAACTCACTTAGGGGTTGAATTTAAAACAAAAAAAAATTAAAACCTTCCTCGAGAACCACTTTATCCATTGGTGAAATATAGCATGAAAATCGGTGCAGTAGTTTTCGAGTTTACCACGAACAGACAGACAGACAGACAGACGCAATTTGTTTAATAATATGTAGTGATAGTGCTCTTACCAGGCACGCTCTCATGCTCCAACGCAGAGTACTCTCCCTCCGTCTGCTCTCTGATGATGATGCAGTCGACGTCACGGTGGCGACTCTTCACGTTGGGCAGCGACTTGACGTGCACTACGTTAGCGTACAGGTCCAGCGCGTTACGCAGCTTCATGTTCAGGGTCTGAAGCTCACCGGTGTGGGAGAAGTCTGGGGTTGCGAGGATGCCCTGGAAATGAATGGTCGTAAAATTATGCATGGCATTGTACCGCCCGAAC
The DNA here is from genome assembly GCA_949774965.1 of Diarsia brunnea. Classification (NCBI taxonomy): domain Eukaryota; kingdom Metazoa; phylum Arthropoda; class Insecta; order Lepidoptera; family Noctuidae; genus Diarsia; species Diarsia brunnea. Next base: position 6,474,518 of record OX459019.1, read on the forward strand.
CTTGCTCGACGAGCCAGTCCGCGCCGCTGAACCTGTAGCGTTAAATAATTATAATTGGACCCAGCCTGTCCCTAACTCCCCCCCAATGACGCACTAAGCGGATGTCCGAACCCCACAGAGGGTACCCTTATTACCCTAGCCTATACCCTGGCTGGGCTGGGGGCCTTAAATTCATTTGAGGTTATCACAGGATGGCTGCCGGTTGTTCGAAAGAGATAGTGCGGCTTCGGCACAAAGGGCTAAGAAGGAACATGGGTGGTTTTTAGTCAGTAGAAGTCTCACTCCCTACCGCTCTGCCCACAGTGGGAGGAGTCATTTGCAGGGTTAGCTCCGCCTAATCGCAACTACAGCTCGAGTAGGCGACATTGTCGTTGCTCCGTAAAAACACCTTAACATTAGGATCGTATTGTCTTGAACACCAGGGATACTCATTTCTTCTATGATTGGCTCATATTGTTGTTATGTAAACCGAATTCTAAAACCGAGGTTATGAATTTGGCACGTGACCACGAAAGAAACTAAACCATTTGTTATGCGCGCTAAAATCTTTTCAATGGCTATATTGAAAGACGTCGCATTTGTTATTCAAATTCAGTAGGTATGCAAGGAAATATCGTTATGATGAACTGATAGATTTTCGAGTAGTTCTCACTGCAAGTGACTTAATATACGATTACCATTCAATGTTGAGATAGAAACAAGTAGTACTCGTAGTTGAATACCAGCGTTGGGCACTAGTTGTTCGGCAGTTTGTCGAACTGGTCCTATTTGATTTGACACACTCTTTGTCGTGTTTAGTTTTTTTTATTTTATTCTTATGTTGTGTGCACTTGTGGCACGTGGTAAATAAATATGTTTTCTTTCTTTCTTAACAATAGTGTAGTTGACCGACTATAAAAAAATATGATTCTGTTTAGTCCGTTTGTTAGATTATCCAAAAATATTGGATAAGTACGTATTTTTTGTTTTATCAAAGTAATAAAAATTTACGAAAATAAAACGTGTCATAGATCGTGAGTGGAGGCTAGTGACGTCATTTTATGGTAAAAAATGTACCAAGCCGTGATGTCGCGCGAATTTTCGAAGCACTGTATCGTCTTTATTAATTGTTTACGTGAAAAAAGAAAAAATACGTGTCCAATATTATTTGGAAATCTATCTGACGGACTAATTAGATTTTTTTGTTATCCTATCATGATATTTACCTTGATACAGCATTTGTTCCTAGAAATGGAGTTGACGACACTTTCAAGCGGCGCGCTCAGTGTGGGGTTCACTTCAGAGAAGAAGAACGACTCGAAGTCTACTGGGATGTCTGCCGCCTGAAAATATAACATAACATCATGCTTGTAATCACCAAAGGTTAAGGCAGTCATGTTTAAGTCCCATGTAATAGGGGGCGAGCCTATTGCATCAACATCAACCGGGGACAAATCCAGACTCGGTAGCTGTCTACTAAGAAATTCCTGATTATCTTAAATCGAACCCATGCAAATTTAAGCAAAGTCAAAAAGTACAAAATATATTTTTCACATTAATAGATAGGTACCTACTACTGTGTAATGTAAAAGTAATAGAGAGAAAACTGAGTCAGTCGAAACAATTCAAGACATACAACTTACAAGAAATGCTTCGCAATAGTTTTGAGTTTACTAGTATACCGGTTATCGTCACAGGTAAACCGTTTCGCCAAAAAACTTCATCCTTATCCGTCTCGTATAAATCTACTTTAGTTATTTCAGGAAAGTGAACGGTCGTTATGCAGTACTATATTGAACCTCGGGAGTCGGACGAGAGTTTGATGGCAAAACGGATTTGGATTGGACATAGGCTTTTTCGTCGTGGTTGTTCGTTTCTGGGGAATGCATACATACATAAACTCATGCCTTTTTTTCCATTTGGATAGACCTTTTGCCTCGTCCACGTTCATACACCGACCGCGGCAGGGCTATAGCGTATCTTTTAAAATGTCAGTGGCTATCATAGTGTCCATCGATTAACTGTCAAATGGTTTGGTACAAAATGGAACCATTTAACAGTTATTCGATGGACACTATGATAGCCACTGACATTTAAAAAGATACGCAATAGCCGTGCTGGTCATACCTACAATACACGCACGTTGGATGCGTGTACTACGCACCTGTTTTTTTTTAAAAACCTCACCAATAAGGTCACTATGCGTCTTCCTAGGGAATAAATTCCAACATCAATGCTGGCGAACCCGTGGGCAAAATGTAGTTATTATTAGTTATGAAGTTTCTTACCGAAAAGACTTCCTGTACGGAGTAGACGAGCTCGGGACCGACTCCATCGCCGGGGATCAATGTGCACTTGATGCGGCCCTCAGTCGAACTTGATTGCTAAACATTCAGTGTACATATTATAGCACTTATTAAATTACTATTGTGTTAGAGATCGTATTCTTTTAAAATAAATAAATAAAATAAACATTTTTGTCTTTCTTTCTTTCTATACAGTAGAATCCCGATTATTCGGATCAATTAAAACCAGGGGTACCTATTACAGATAATCGAAAATCGGAATAATCGATTTCTAAGTAAAATCAAACAATATTAATAACCGTTTTCATTAGATAGTGTTTCACATACGTCATTTAGACAATATATATAATATAAAAATATGGTAATTAGAGCCGTGAAAAATGAGTCCGGATAATCGGATATCCGAATAAACGATGTTCGGATAATCGGGATTCTACTGTATATTATGGTATACAGAGTAGGTTTGCTATTATCAGCTAGTTTTTCAGTGGAACGGAACTTACACTTATGTCCAGTACTATCGTGCTATTTGATATCAGCGTAATGTTATCATCACGCTTATAATCGCCGAAGGATTAGGCAGAATATAAGGTAAAGCTTAGTAAAAGCCTAAAGAGAGATTCCGTAATTACCTTTGCACAGACGTCAGCACATCAAACTACTACAATCTGTCAAATTTCTTTAATAGATTTTCAACTTTATCGCGAAAGTATTAGGTTCAAAGTTGATTGGGAATTTGACATTTTTGGGTAGCCTGATGTTTGCTGGCTCACTCTGTTGCCATAATTAAAATAAAATATTTTGTCGTCTGTAGTAATTTGTATGTTATACTTAGATTAGAACGTATGCCAAGAGAAATAACCTATTAGTCTATTTAATCGTTAAACTAATGATAGTTTGAAGAGTAATCTCATGTCCTCATTACGTACTAAACTCGAGTACTTTCATCGATCCCGATTGTATACTGTTGATGTTGTAATAGGTTTATTGTAGACATTTTAACAATAATTATTGTTGTTTTTCAATATACGAATAAGTTTTGACAAAAAAAAAAAGCATCGTTTCTACCTATAAGAACCGACGCAACGAATCTCGTGGAAGATGGCTTAGCGAACTGGACAAAACCAACCGCCAGTGATCCATGAACTTGATAGTCGTGGTAGTTATTTGTCCACTGGGTAAATTACTCCAGCGCTGGGATGCTGCAGGCTAACTCATCATCTGCCTACTACTAATATTTTACATGGAGCGACTGCCTATCTGACCTCCAATTAAGATAGACCCGAGCGGCAGTTATTATTAGGCCACGAGCTTGTATGAGGCAGGCTAACTAAGTTTATCTTTAATTCTATCTAGCAATACATTTACAATGTAACTTTAAAAGCGCAATACTTCCTTGGACCCTAAGTGGTGCATCAGACCATCAAACTAGCCAACATTTCCTTAGGAATATGGATCAAAAACAAAATTGGTAAATTGGTTGTTGGTATAACATATGAGTCCAGTATTACATGGCCTCGCTTTGTATAAATTTCCCGTACAATGAGATATCCGTACAAACATAGATTTGTATAGCTTTATTGAATGCCTTGCGGTAGGTACCTACATCCTTGACATATTTATTTATTCCCTACATGTATATACAAACCAACATCGTTACATGTAGGTATGACTACCTACATCTCATTCACGTGTCACATTAAGGAGACATTAATTAACGCGAGTATGAAACAATCGCTAAGATTTACAGCGAGTATACAGACGGATATTATAAATAGTGATAACATTGCGGGGCTAGGTCAAACGGCCGTAGACTTGACACTTATCACAACCAGTTGCAATGTTGAGAACAAATAGCTAATATCCTATGATAAATGACGATGTCTTAATGAGCTCCGGTTTATCAACGTTTAATTTTGTATTTGAATTAAATATTAGTACACCGTTGACGGCAAAACATACTTAGAGGTCTATGCAATTATAAAACCGTATTTCCAAATAAAAATCCTTTTTCCTTTGTTTTCTTTTCTCATTTAACCAACAAACTTGTATGGTTTATATGGCTTCCCTAACTTCTACAGCCTAGCCTTTCGAGTAGCAATAGTTCTAAAATTTTGGCATTCGAGCGCCTTTTACAAAATTCAAGTAATATTTTTATAGTTTTATGTTTGCAGAGCTAAACTTATTCCTGAAGATACAGTATATTACATACTTATGTTATCCCTCCAGTGAGACAACTCAAGCTTAAATAAATAATCATTTCTGTTTTCTTTGGTCATATTCTTGTTATTCTTGTAGGTGTCTTATTCATCTGCTGTAGCCTTTTGTCTCAGCATTTAAAATCAATACCTAAGTACCTATTAATACAATTGAAGTTCAAATGCCTCATGAATAAAAGTATAGGTACCAACTTACTTACGTTTTTGCAGTTAGCTATATTTTATATAAACTTACCTGATTTAACAAAATCTAGAACTTACTGAACATCCTAGCCTTTTCTGAAAATGTCAGGTTCACATCTTGTGTACCTAGATTCAGCTGAACATCAGTGCATTTTAATATACACAGCAGTGAACATATATTATATACTATCAGTTATGTTAAATGACCCAAGGTTAAAGTTAACAATGCGTTGGACAACACAGAGGGCTTCAATGTGGTTGCATGCTACATATAAATGCTAATCTGAACCCTTTTAACTGACAAGAATTCGTGGACACATTAAAATAAACGTCAAATGTGTTTCTCCTTACCTTTGTCTTTTTTGAGGAGAATATATTAATTTCATACATAAAGTAAACGCCACAGTTTAACGATAACCCAAATTTAGAACCAAAATAATTTTCAATGAACCTATAATTGGTTTTAAACATGCATTTTTTTGAGTAATTTTGTGTCTGCAGTTAAAGGGTGTCGAACTAAATCTAACATTTAACTTAGTTATAAAAAAAACATGCCACATATAAGACCATCCTATTCTCTAACCATTTGTGCAAATATTGTGTCAGTGTGTTTGTTTGTGCCAATGTGTGAAGCTGATTTGTTACTGTTGATAATTCGTAGGTCCTAATTTTAAAATGTTAATATTTTGAATTTTGTTTAAGGTTAAAACGTTTTTGATTTAATTTCTAGAAAATATGCCAAAACTTATATACTCTCAATTATATTTATCAACGAAGAGAAATTATTTTGAAACCAAGGGAAATATTTATCCCCTTTAAATAATTTAGTCAAAGGAGATAAAACAAATTTTAAATAAATCAATTTGGATTTGGAATTCTTAAAAAAAATACTTAAAATAATTGACAAAATCCTTATCTGCTTTTGTCAATTTATAAAAGAATAGAATGGTATCTATTAAAACATGGGTAAAAAACACATGGGAGCGGGTGCATGCATTACTGCAAAAAACATGGCTTACGGATTGTCTGAAGTCCCAAGGAACGTTCAAACTATAACTTAAAAAAAGTGTATAATATTTTAAGCTTCTAAAAATGAAATTTGTAATTTCAAACATAAAAATTATTTTGATACCATACCAAACTTAGAGCCAATTAAAACTTAAAAATAAAAGTTATTTTTTTTAAACTATCAAATTAAATTTAGATAATAGTAAATTGTTGATGTTTGTAAAAGTAATGAAGCAAGTACTAGGAACTCAAATGTCTGTTAAAATAACAATTAAAACTTTTTTTAACAAGAATCTCGTTGTTACCAGTGGACTTGAAAATACACAAGGTATTGTTTTGATTTGACATATCTCTTACCACTAGCAGTATACATTGAGAAAAAATTTAACCTTTGTCTCTGGCACTGACAAGGCATAAATTGACTTTGAAACTGTCAGTGGCGGAATTAAGAAGAAACGAGATGGTTCATACCAAGTACATCAATCCAGCCTATGAGTCTTACGTTAAAAAGTCCCTAGAAAGCTTATTTTTCTCAATATTATTAACTTATTATTGTAGAAATATTCTAGTACTTGCTTCGTACCCTTGCCATACCATAGCTTGCAGGTTATTAGTAGACAGTTAGTATGCTCACCAGCGTGCTGATACCGAGTGGAGCGTAACATACGTTTTTGTTTGCGTTTACCGTGCTTGTGTGGACTCCCTTGTTCGCATGACTTAAGTAGGATCCCTGGGAAAATATTAAAATTATTATTGCAGCTTAGCTATGACAAGAGCCCCTACATATTTAAGCAATATACTGGAAAAATATTTTAATTTTGGTTCTTGTAAATTTTTGAGGTGCTGAATGATAAAAGGATAAACAAGTCAACAAAATGCAAAACCTAGGTCACAGGTAAACAAGTTTAATGTTTCATAGGTCTCAAGTATAATTTTATCAGGAAAATTAAATGCATATTAAATTGCGGTTTCAAGTGGATATTCTTAGCTGAGATCACGTGAGACGTCTCAGGGAATATTGAAATATGAATATGCACTTAACTGTAACAATAATTAGGTTATATCAAAATAATGTAAAGATGTGCATTTTAGGTAAAGTATGAGTGTTATTAAACATTATCTGCGAAACGGCAATTCATAACACAAAAGTTACGAAACAGCCCGAGTACGACATTGGCAATGAATTAATAGAGAACCAATCAAATTTGTACTGTACCTGCATCAGGGTACGGCACACATTTCTAGTAAGAAGCGACATCCTCGATTTTTTTAAAGAACCTTTTGCTAAAGGTTGCTTTTTAATAAAATTATTTTTGGATCAAATTCCTGCAAAGACGTAACCTAACCTATCACACGCTCCGTTCTACGGTAAATGACAGCTTTTGAACTTCTTTCGCTTTGCTTTTGAATTTACTTGAATAAATAAATAATTTATGTAAAGCACATGTTTTAAAGTGTAAATCATATCTATTTCTTAATCATAATGTTAGTTAAATGTAAAATCAATTACATAATCTATAAATTAAATACAAGCAGTATTTAATTTATAGATTATTAGGCTAATTTTCAGTACGTGGAACAAAACGTAACCACGTTAATTTGTTGCAAGGTTTAAAAAACTTATTGATTTTTGTGATTGTTTGATAAAAATAGTTCTGAGCGTAAAACTTAGCCACAAAGTCACTCGTTTCTAAATCATGTAAGCGTTATTTATTGAATTATTTATTTATTGTATTTAAAGAACAGTAATTATCAATATACTCGAAACAAAATAGACATGGCAAAAAGTACATAGTACGAAAACTAGCAACCCTGTCTTGAATTATCGAACCAATGCCAAGTGCGAGCGAATTGATTTTTACGTCACCCATTCAAGTGGTTGTCACCGCGCAACATTTGAACTCGGGGTTTAATGAAAAATAAGTGATATCGGCAAAAAAGTGATACAGTATGCTTGTGACGACTTCGTCGTATATATTGATTATTTTGTAAACCTTTTGGATATCGTATATTTTATATCGGCCCAATTTTTTACCTGCCAAGTCAAACTTAAGGTGGCACAAGTGTGATTCGGTAAGTGTTTTTAATCCTAAATCTTTTTTTTATGTAGCGTACATTATTTTTTTTTAAATAATGGTGTAGAGTATCAAATGGATGCATAGTTGTTTTAATAATACATAAAATTCTTGTTGTCGAGATCTGAGACTTATAATAAAATGACTTGATAACATTATTGTTATTGATCCTCTGTGTAACAATGATTATATTCTCGTATTTATTGAGAGTAAAAATACTAGTTAAAATAATTGATAAGAAGTCGTAGGTCAGCCTTATAGATTATATCTTTTAAAATTGAGTTACCTAATTTCAATTTATTTATTAATTTCGTTTTACATACTACGCAAAAGAGCGATTAGGTACCTAAAATGCGTTCACCCCAGATTTACATAAATTGAATTGCAATTTTATTAACGTTTGCAAATTTTTTGAAAGGCCGACCACGGCTTTGGGTCGTAGCGAACGCTCAACTGCGACGCTTGATAATTCTATAAAATATTCATTCATTAAGTGTAGTTAACACGTACTTATTAGAAAGAATTATTCCTAATGTATGTATGGCGGTTCAAAGTATTTAATTTACCTCGTTCTCATGGTTTAAAACAGATTGCAATATCTATACAATCTTAGATAGTAGTTTATCTGTTTCTATTTGTATTATCATGTTGATATGAAATCAACGATTTTTACCACAGTAAACCATGATTTGTTTTCGTTTCAAGTTTTACTACAAGATTCCATCGACCACCTTTCCTTAGGTGAGGGGTGTTCGATTACGTAATCCAATAGAATCGATTCATAGGCTACACGTTTTAACAGTTTGAACATTTGTAGCTCACATTTTTTCTTTAAACTTTAGGGGCTAAAATATCCGGCTTTCTGGCAAGCAAATTATAAAAATATCTTAAAGTTTTGAGACTGACATTATGTCACCCCCTAGGCTGCTGGTTATAGATAGGCCTCCCCTTTTCTCTGCCACACTTCCTGGTTCTTGCGTCCCTTATCTTGGTTTGATGATAGCGTCAATCTAACGACCTTTAGAACGGGCTTGGTTTCTTTGACCTGACCTTAGCCACCACTCGGTCAAAGCCTTGCTCCATCGGCTATTTCCGCGTCTAACCAGATGTCCTGCCCAGGTCCACTCGAGGCGCACCACCCAATCCCCGACGTCGTAAACTTTTGTCCGACGACAGTTTTCGACTTTTTGTATAGTTGTACCTAACTACCTATAACTAATAGATAGCTCATACCGTGAACCAGAAAAAATGCCCCAAAACTATGCAGTCTGTAAATCGGACTGCTTTGCAGGACTGCAAAATTGAGTTGGCTTAAATACAATAACTGCTTATAAAAGAGGCAATTAAATAAATCTATTTCTAACTATAACTTCTTTCAGTTATTAAATAAATCCTTCTCGAACCTTAATAAAGAATTCTGTCATTTTGACAATTTCAGTCAGCGCATTATGCATGAAAACTACGAACGTTTTCCGAAACTTTTGTAAACCTTTCTAACAACTATCCGTTTTGCTACCCGTTACGAGATTTAGTGGGTGCATAGTTCCACTATTGTAAGTTATCTTCTTGGCCCACAGAGCATTGCCATTCCTCTTCAACCTTTGGCTATTCAATGCTGAGTCTCTTCCATATCGGGCGACAGTTTTGTGTCATGGTTGTCTAATTTCTTCCGGTCACTTTAATAAGATCGTTTGTACACCTAGACTTTCCTCTGCCTTCTCTAAGCCAAGCCTTCAGCACTGCGATATACCATCAGTCACCATCTGTAATTAAAATCAGCATCCAAAAATATGGCTAAGTTGATTGTAAAAGTTTATTTTATATTTTTTTTCCTTTCAGAATTTATCTGAGACGACACGAAGAAGGACCTGATAGTCCAGAAACCTACAGAATAAACAAATTAGAGCTTTAACGCTATATTGAGAGCTTCATCAATATAAGGTGCGGTGGATATACCTGTACTACCCAGTTATAAGTTGGTTCCATTTTTTGTAGCTTTCCTCCCAGTTCTTGCGATGTTCTGCTATCTTCTCGCCAATTTATATGGGAGTTATCCAAGGTGACCTGCTATTCTCACCTCGGTCTGCTGCCCGTCTAGCATGTGTACCGTAGGCACCATAGCTAGGCACCATAGGCATACCCTTACCGGAGTTGATTAACTTTATAATACTTATTTCGCCCTAAGTATATGCTCGAGCTTCGACCGCATAGAGTTTGGTAATTACCCCACAGGGTCAGTTCCTGACGGGATTAAATAATCATAATTATGTGTTATACAATATATCTGTGCCAAATTTCATCCAAATCCGTTCTGTAGTTTTTGCGTGAAAGAGTTACAAACATCCATCCATTCATCCATCCTCACAGTCTTTCACATTTATAGTAAGTAAGATGATTGAAGAACTGATTTACAGTTATATTCCACTACACCCGAGATAAATAATGATGTATCACACAGCACAGGAAACCTTGAAATTCTGTCAAAGATAACAATAATAATATCATCGCCTTCAGCAAAGTATGTAAAATTATCTAATTACCCGTCTTATCTGGAGACACACAAACATTTTTAATTGTTAAGCAACGAGATAAAATGAACACCGAATATCCACACGTAAATTATTATTACTGTAACGAACGGAAATCATTATCTCGAATACAATAATAAAGGCGACATCGTTTTGTATGATTTTTTTAATAAGACATTATGAGCGAATGGTCATGGGCTGACCCTGTCCAATAAGGGACTGTTGGCCAGTGATGAGCGAAGAAAGCCAGCTCTCGCTTAGCATATCTAAGCACTCTCCCCTGCAAGCTCAACTAACCAACCTTTTTTTTTTTCTTATGGTGGGTGGAAAATCATCAAATAACCCCTCCCGCTCTTGGGCAGAGCGAAAGGGAGTGTCAGACTTCTACTGACTAAAAACCACCCATGTTCCTTCTTAGTCCTTCATGTCGAGGCCGCGGTATCTCTTGCGAACAACCCGCAGCCCCGACGGGCAACTAACCAACCTTAGATCAATCTCTTACAAGGACACCAGTACGTTACCTGGTGTTCGCTTGGTTGCGTAGGTAAGCGTCCTTATTTTTTTGGTAGGTACCGCAACCCGGTTGCTCCTTCCTGGTGTCCTGTGAGATATAGGCCTTAAAATGTAGCTAGGGCAGGAACACTTTACTATAGGATAACGTTGAAAAACCTGGTGATGTGGCGCAAATTGAGAACCCTATCCAACTGTGGACAGCTATTGCAATGCAAGCTTTATGAGGTGTTAGGATGGTGTGCCTTCTGAGAACACTTTACTCAAAGTATATGTTTGCTTGTTGCAGAGTTCCTTAGTCAAAATGGTGATTAACTTAGACCAGCCGAGGTATGACCAGGCAACGTACCTCGGTCGAGCCAAGCATTTTATTATGCTCACCAACCCACTGAACGCATTTGCTTCAGAGAAACAGTTGAATGAGGCACAGAAAGTCGTCCAAGCTTTCAGGTAAGTCTATCATAAATCTCTTATTATAGAGCTTAAAACCACTTGCGATTCATAAATAATTTGTAGGTACCCCTAAAGACGGGTGCTTCCTCTCATGTGCGGATTGTGACCATCGGAGTGGTTTTAGTGAGGTAAGAATCCCACACTCCCCGGTCTTCTCCCCAAAGACCGGCCGACTTTTGAAGGTTTATCCCGTAATAGTCCGGTCAATTTAGACATCTAAGGTTACACTAATTCCCACCCGGCTGAAAATTGGTAGGATTTTCGGATCTAATTTGACCGGACTATTAAATTTAAAAAAAAGTTACTGGCTACGCCTATGTCTATGGCAAAAGACGTGCATAGTTAATGATCAATCTTGTGGTAAGGTTTTGGTTTTATCGGGTAGTCAAATAATAGCAACACTTATTTCTTACCCTGTCATGTGTCCCACTGCTGGGCAAAGGCCTCTCTCTCATAGAAAAATCTAGGGGAAACCGGCAAGCATAGAACAATTTTGCAGTTTGGGACATCCCTTTTCACGACCAAATTATAACAACGTTTAATACTGTTCTTTAATTACGATCACATAATATTGTTTGGTACTTAATTAATATTCCATTAAAACATATTGATAAGTTTGTAAACTATATTATTTTGTTTTACAAATAGCTACACAATCGCGCTACCGCCAGGCCGCGTCTTGAACTTTGTTTGTAAAATATTAACTGCTTACAATGATAATTATGAAGAAGGCGACAAACAAAATATATAATGCCAGTTTGATTGTTGCTGAACTGTTTTAATGAAAGATATTTATTGAAAACATAAGTATGGATGTATTAACTTTCATTGAAATCCACTAGCTATGATGTTTACAATTCCTGGAACTCTCAGCTCTTTGGGATATGAAACCCTTGGTCCTGCATTTTCCCCGGTTCTTGTCAATGAGGTTGTTAACATTCGATACTTACCTTTATTTACAAATGTGGGTCCCGTGTCATGGGTAGAGAGACACCTCTGCCCAACCCTTCGGACAATTCCTCCAGGTGTTCTAAGAAACTTTCTTTCACAATAACAGGGCTTCAAAAAAAATGCCCGCGGGTTACGACGAGGAGAAACTATGGGCGGCCAAGTATCTGTACGACAGTGCATTTCACCCCGACACCGGAGAGAAGGTGGTTGCATTCGGCCGCATGTCTGCGCAGGCGCCTATGAACACCCTCATCACTGGATGTGAGTAGATCTTTTAATTAAGTTACTCTTCAGAAAAATACCTGAAACTGCATCGGCAATGTCGTCGCTGAATCGTAATTTCCTCATTTTCCTCCGTAGGTTACATAATTATTATGTGGTAACCGTTTGTGCATCGATATCCCTTCCACCACCATGTACTTATAAGAGTTTTTTTAAATAATAAACCTTCCTACTTTTTCCGAAGTTCTCACCATTAGTGTGAAATTCCAAACCGGGCCACAGCGAAGCGTGACCGGGTTTTGCTAGTAATTTATATCTAAAGGCAGCTTGATTTTATGTCTTGGTTTTTATAATTTAGGCCGGGATCTATAAACGTTACTTCGCACGTATCGTACTTGTAAACTAAAAGTGCAAGATTGAGATCCGAACATGTCATTGCCGGTAGCCTATTGAGTACAAAATAATTTCGGGGCTGCGGGTTTTTCGAATGAGATACCGCGGCCCCGGACACAAAGGGTTAAGAAGGAACATGGGTAGTTTTTAGTCAGTAGAAGTCTGACACTCCGTTTCGCTCCGCCCAGAGCGGGAGAAGTCATTATTTTGATGATTTCCCACCCTCAAAAAAAGTACACAATGGACTTGACAGGCTCTATGTTTTTTAGTTTCTGCCTACCTCCATGGAAATAAGGCGTGAGCATCTAGTACTAGCAATTTATAGTGGTGATACGTTTTAAATGAATTTTGAGTGCTAGTTATCATACAAGTTCAAATTCTCTATTCAAATCAAAGAGATTTAAGATATAGACCATATTTGAATGTCTTTGATCCAAATACATTAGAAAGTGGCAGTAAGTCAAAGCATGCCAAGTAGCGTTTATAGGTCTCAACTCTCAGCCTCACAATAAGAGACAAGAAAACATATTTTTTTATTTATGTTCCATCCAAGCATGTTGAGGACTACCTCGTTGGTTTAGTGTAGCAAGCGCGACTGCTGAGAATGAGGTCCTGGTTTGGAATCTTGGGTCGGGCAAAGTGTTATAAGGATTTTCAATCAGGAATTTTTTCAATAGCCATAAGCTCTTATTCACACATTAACTCGCCAGTCGAGTGAGCTTAGAGCTTATGGCTATCAATAGCCATAAGCTCTAAGCTCACCCCCTACTGGCGAGTTAATGTGGGTTTACTATTAAGTACACCTCTGGCTAAGCCTTCGGGTATTACAGGTGTGATGCTATGTTTGTGCTATGTTCCAGGCATGATTTCGTTCTACAAATCGAACGCAGCCATCGTGTTCTGGCAGTGGTTCAATCAAACGTTTAACGCTGTTGTCAATTATTCGAATCGAGCCGGAGACGCAGTTGTTACAAAAAAGTAAGTGTTTCTCTCAGTAACCAGATTTTCTTGAAAAAATCTCAGCTTTTAGCAAAATTTATTAGTTTTTTGAATCAAATTTCCAAATCTTGCAACTTATTTTAACAGTTTTGTCCTCAACCGATGGAGCTGAAATTTTGCATAGGTCGTTTAGTTTTGATGACAATTGATGGTTAGCTAAGTCACGTCATTCTTTACCCCATAAGGCGGACTCCCAAAGATGGCGACCGTTATAGCCGATAGTTATTTTTTGCACCCACGTGATCGGTTCTCAATTAAAAGGGATTGCTGAGAAGAATACGAAAAAAAAATTATCTCACACAGAATATGTATTAAAAATCTAGTTTGGTTGATTCCGTACCCGAACCGACGGAAGTGACCTATTACTAAGCCTCTGGAGTCCGACCGTCTGTCTGTCTGTCTGTGTGTCAGCGGGCTCTTATCCTTGGCCAAAGAACTCAAACAAAACCAAAGTTAGAATAGTAACAAAACCTCCTCTGTATTGATTTACAGGCAATTAATTGCGTCTTATTGTGCGGCCTGCGGAGGTGCCTTGGGCACAGCCCTTTACCTCAACAGTAAAGTAAAGGTAAGCAACCATTCATACTGAATAACTATTTATAGATGTATTTTTTTGAGACAGGGAAATTTAATTTAAATAAATCAGAAAAATGATATTTATATCCACAAAATTAACTTTATTTGACTCATCAGTTTTTTTGCTAGGCTATAATTATGGTGTCCTTCCATACCTCTCTACTCTGTGCGATTTCTGGCCATGTTAGCCCCGTAAACATGATCAGAATCAGATCGTCACACCAATTTCGCCGTGATGTGCTGTACATTTTTTTTATTTCGATCATTTTAGGTGCCTAAATCACGAAGTGCGATGATTTATAAGTGCTTAAGTACTTGATTTTTACAACTTTTACCAAATCACGATGTTCATTATCTTAACGCCAATAAATTACGGCCAGGTGTATATTATTATCGCTACGATAGCGTATCGCGCATTTTTCCAGCGTTATCATCATTTCGGTGGTGTGGACATAACTAATTGTTATATCATGATACGTCACGGAGGTGTGTCGTACCGTGTCGGAAAAACCGTGAGATAATTTAATTGTTTACTTTGGAAAACACGCCTTGTACACACGGCTACACATCAAGCTACACATTTCCAGTATAAGTTGGTCTCGTATTGTATAGAATTTCCGTACAGTGCGAGATCAGCGTAAATTGGAAATGTATAGCTTGATGTGTAGCCGTGTGTACACACTCCAGCACATCACGCTATAATCTAAAGTAAAGAAAAGTGGTTTAACTTGGAGATCGAACTGAGCGGCTTTTATTTTTTAGCCACGAACTCCTTCTCGTGGAATTTGACTCCACTCCACTCTCGTGGAGGTTGACTGGTAGAGAATGCCTTGTGGCATTAAGTCCGCCTATGTACCACGTTTGTGCATGAAGTTTAAATAAATAAATAGAAATACATAAGCATAAGTTTTTACATCAATTATGGTAACATAACTATGGAAAAGACAGTAATGGAATACTACTAAAAATCGTGGAAAAGCCTAAATAAATCTACAATTATTTTTTTATGAAAAACTAGCTGACGTTACGCGGTTTCACCCGCGTAGTTCCCGTTCCCGTGGGAATACAGAGATAAAAAGTAGCCTATGTCACCCGGGGATAGTGTAGCTTCCCAACGGAGCAAGATTTTTTAAAATCGGTTCAGTAGATCCCGAGATTACCCCTTACAATTTAACAAATATACAAACACACAAACTTTACTTCTTTATAATATTAGTATAGATACAGTACCAAGTCAACGAAAACTATTTGATGACTCTCAGGCACGTATTTTTCAGCTATATTGCTTAGACCGCTGTTGATTAGGTGTATGCCAAAGAATTTGCGCTCCACTATCCATAATAGTTTAAAATATTTCGAGGAGAAGTGACTCGAAACAATTCGGAAAACTATAATATTTGATGAAGAATATTTATTGCGAAAACGTGTGATCACAGGAGGTCCTGACTCTTATCCCCAATCAAGAACAAATTCGATATCTAATCTCTTGAAATGAAATAATATCATCATAATACGACGACTTTGCATCCAGTCCATGACCCATTCAAGTCGTGCTCAACAGATTTGCAGCAATGTGTCATGAAAGTTCACTTAACGATTACATTATAACGAGATAGTAAACAAACATTACGCTTGTTATATTATCTCTGACGTCAGAGTCCCTTCTATTACATGTTTTAAAATAGTACGTAAGTACTATGTTACCGATATTGAGTATTATGATAGATATTTTCGTATTTAGATTAGTATAGGACATAGGGTGATCCCCTGTCTAACCCTTGAGGATTCCCGGCGTGGCGCTGAAGATGTTACGTAGAATTTGTATTGTATATCGGATTGATGTCCACAGCCCGATATATCTTCTTCATAATTATTTGTGTTGGTACCACATAGATTTTACGTAATTGTATCCATCATCATCATCATCATTCTCTTGGCCTTATCCCAATTCATTTGGGGTCTGCGCAGCGTGTCTTCTGAATTTCTCTATTACTCGTCATCTCATCAAATACCTCCTTTCTTGCCATATCATCCTTTACATAGTGCATTCATTGTTTCTTTGGTCTTCCTCTACTTTTATACCCTCCACATTCATACTCAAAACTTTACTCACGACATTTTCCTCGTTCTTCCGCGTCACTTGCCCATACTACGACGACCGATTACCACACAAAATTGTACCCATAATTTCACTTAAGTAAATAGTAGGTATAGATAGTCGTACATAAACAGTTACAATAATTTAGTAGACTTAAAAGGTGCGCTTACATAGTTAACTTCATAGCTCAATTTTGACTATTGACGTCACAATATGTTAAAAAATCCGGTAAACGCAGCTTTATTATTTATGTTTGGTTAGATATAAAATATATGAACTGATAGATTGTATTATTTGGTTAAATTATAATTGTATTTGCTGTTGTAATCTTACAATTATTTTGAAAATATTTTTTGTTTGTAGGGCATGAACCCGCTGTACGCGCGGTTGGTACCCTTCGCGGCAGTATGTGGCGCTAATTTTATCAATATCCCCATGATGAGGAGCACGTAAGTTATTTTATATACATTTAATAAACAACTAATTGTTTGGTAAGACTGCCTCATTTGTCTAGTGGTGCTGCTGCTGGGCAAAGGCCCATTCCAACGGTTGCGATTCTGCGCAACTTCTTTCCAATTCTCAAGGGAGACATCCAGTTCGTCCCGCAATCTCCTTCGTGGTCTGCTGCCCCCTGCCAGTGTTTCAGGGCACGGCAGGGCAGCACGCTTTACGGGCCCATAGCTTGTTCGGCATGCTACAGACATGTCCTACTCAGTCCTGCCTTTTGAGCCACGTCAACGATTTGCGTTTTAGATCGCAGAGTAGTGTTTAATTTCGAACATGATCTGTTAATTCTACACCTGAGATACTACGCTCCAAAGCACGTTGAGAAACCTTGAGTTTACAGATAGACATTTCCAGAATACAAACTAACCAACCTTATTCTTGTTTATTTCAGTGAAATCATCCAAGGAACCCCTGTTTTCACCCCGGAAGGGGAGCGAGTGGGTAACTCCAAGATCGCAGCGGCGACGGGCATATTCCTCGTTTGCATATCCAGGGTGGGCATGGCTATGCCCGGCATGAGTACGTATAATTAATAATAAAACTTTTTAACAAAACATAAAAGTAAAAAATAAGCTTCTGAAGAAGAATCAGCTTCAGAAGTCGGTGGTTTTTGTTTGCTTGATTTACTTTATTGCCACCGACTTCTAATAATAAGACACGCTTGTGATTTTTAATAGATTGTTCTCTATGGTACATAACTAACCTTTTTGTTACATACCTCCGCTTTACAAAAACAATACTTAAAACATTATTAGGAAACAGGCCTAATAAAAATAAAACTAAAAACAACTATGAAACAGGTAAAATACCAAGCTTCTTTTTTCATGTTTAAAAAATAGCAGACCCTAGACTTTTGGCCACAATGTCTGCTGTCATTTCAGCTGTCTTCAAATAAGCTATTTTAATAAAATTATTCGCTTATGCCTGCTCGCCAAAACTTACTCTCGGGTCCATTTCATTTTAAGGCCTCTTCGAGAGTGTGAGTTTAAATAATCAAGTTGATCAGGCTTCTTTCTTTCTCGTTTTGGAGTGACTTGATCCACTAGTGTAGAGGTAATTTCTGGTTCTGAAGTAGCAGTGCAGAAAATTTCATCGGACGTACTATCTGAAGTAGTTCCCGTATCCATAACACATTACTGTCCGCCTTTTCTTCTTCTGAATTTATACTTCCTGAGTCTGAAATTTCCTTGTCAGTACTCTCAGAATCTTTGGAACATCCTTTCTACGCTGAAGACTTGCATTCCAAGAATATGTTTACTGTACTCTCAGCTGACTTCTCCATAACAACTATGTCTGTACTACGAGTAGTTCTAACAGAGTAGTTTCTGGGTCATAAACCTTATAGCCTTTTGCATTGTCAAAATAGCCGAGAAAAATAAGCTTATTGGCTTTTTTATCCCACTTCAGACGCTTCTCTTTTGGCACATGCATCATGAATTCATGACTGTACTACCAAAAATAAGCAAAAGACTTAGGTTTGGCTTCGACCCTGTTCCAGACTCTTGCTATTCAGTCCTGTAACGATAGATGTATTTCTTAAGCAAACTGAAGTTTGAACCACCTGTGCCCAGAATTTCTTATCAAAGTCAGCGTCAAAGATCAAATATCTGGCGTTTTCAACTACTGACCAGTTCATCTGTTCACACAAAACATTCTGCTGTGGCATGTAAGCATTAGTTATCTGATGAACTAATAACTTCTCCAATTCTTGACTACAGATCTCACCTCCGTTATCTGTCCTTAGAATTTTAATCTTTCTGTCTTTCTGTTTTTCAACCATGGACTTAAAATCTTTGAAATGGGTAAATAATTCGTTCTTAACCTTCATAAAATAAACAAACACCATCTTGCTATAATCATCCACGAACAAAACATAGTATATCTTCTAATGAATAGTTTGTATAGATCCATATACATCTGCGCGAATCACCTCTAGAACATTCTTAAATTTAGATGAGCTATTATGAAACGACCTTCTAGCTTGCTAACATTGTACCCATCCATTCGTCTGTTAACTTAAAACCTATTCCTTGAAGTTGCTGCACTGTTTTAATGATCTGGGTCACATACTGCGTCATGGAATCAGTTTTTGAGATGAGATTTCTGAGCAATCTTATCTTTCTCGTAAATCCAGAATCATCAAAGTGGGTTTTTAATTTGCTCCATAAATCATAAGTGGTCACTGCTTGCTTTATGTGAACATCGATGGCTCGATGGTCAACACGAGTTTCGCCTTAAACTTTGCTTTGGCGTCTTCTGACTTTTCTTTCGCACTAGCAGTCATTGGTAGCTGTTCTGCAATGGCGGACGCCATGCTTTCCAATACCAACACATTTTGGGCTGCAAAACACCAATCCTGGTAATTTTCACAGCCGCACAGCTTTGGAACGTTAGCTATATAGTTTGCCTTCATTATTATTACAAAACCGTAAAGTACTAAACGCAGTTGTAAACTTGGATGTAGAGTATCTTTGGAACTAATCCGAATTCGAAAATTCTTTCACTAATCAAAAACTACTTGATCCGCGAATGTCACAGGCTATATTTGAGACGTTTCCGCTTGATACTTTCCGACCATTTCGCAAGCAAAACCGCGGGTAAAGGCTAGTGTTGTATTAAATAAAACAGAAACGGTATATAAATAGGCCCTCTATTGCACGATGTCCAAATAGCCACTACCTACTGAATAAATTCAAAAAATGGAACAAAATTTGTATGAAATAATCAGCCAAGTAAGTTAATGGGAACTTTATTGTAAGTGGTGAAACAGATCCTTAGGTATGATCCCTTCTGATGGTTGCTAATCCATTTCTTTACATGCATTTCCCTTTTTTTTCAGCCCTAGTGCCAATAATAACGAACACAGCGGTCCAGAGGCGCTGGTTCAAGCCAGGCTCGCCGGTCATCATTCCGTTCCAACTGGCTCTGGTCTGTCTCAGCGTGACCTTCGCTACGCCACTGTGTTGTGCCTTCTTTGAACAGAAAGCCAGCATTAGCGTCAACACCGTAGAGAATCATATAAAGGTAACCTGTAATTTATAGATCTTTGGCAGTCGTTACAGGTAGTCAGTGGCCTGAAAGTATGTCAACCAGTTTCACCAAGGTAGGTATATGGTACAACACCCAGTTTGCACTTCTTGTTAAATAAATAGTATTCGGCTCAACCAGTTTCAGTGAAGAGTAGCTGAAAAGTTGTAAAATATTTATGGATGAGTTGACCCATCTGGTCCAGCTATGGCGTCTCCACAGCAAGGTGGCTGCTTGAGCTTCCTGACGAAAGCTTGCCACTTAGACATGCTTTGCTGTGGCTGACTAAAAAATCTCTAAATAGACTTCGAACCCAAGTAGGTCTTAACAAAGACAATCTAATTTCTATGGGGGTTTATGGATGGTTCAGGATCTTATAACTGCATCAGCGAGCGGAGTTCGCATAGCTGAATTTTGCCCAAATCTATTTAATGAAAATTTGCCTTCTATACGCTAAGAAGAAGTTAGAGTGATTTAAATGATTACTGTTTTATATTTACAGGAAAACGTCAAAAAGGTTTCTCCTGAGACGACTACACTGTACTACAACAAGGGGCTGTAAGCAGCAACGGTGATCGTGAATATTACTTTATACCTCCTAGTAAGGCTATAAAAATCGAAGTTCTCGACAAAAAACCATGAAAAAATACAATGATGGAATCGAAATAGTGATCACTCGAATTGGTGGTGAATGTTGTGATGGTAGTAAGCTTTGTTTAAAACTACTTATATTTTAAAGCATTTACTCTTGTGTAGAGCTATCGAATCGGTGGACAATTCAATGAAAAATGTACTGCACCGCTTTTTCCGAATTCTCCCAAAAATGGAGGATATTGGATCCAAGGCTTTATGCTGCTGGTTATTTTCAAGAGAAGCTATATTACTTGTTATGACTAGTTGTTAAGAATACACTCGTTTTGTTACAAAGACTATATTTTTTGCTGTGTAGCATTTGTTAAAAATATGGGTCCTACAGGGGTCGAATAGATTACCCATCAGGGTTTTAATCAGGTTATTTTTAGTACAATAATTTATGTTCCAACAAAGTTATGCTTATTTGTAAGTAAATGCATTTTTGATTTATAATATTGTTAAGAAATGTAATCAATGTTGCCAGCGTGACAAAAATATAAGGCGGTGGGGAGATGAGACAAGACGAAAGGAGATTGTGTTGTACATCACCTAAGTTAATTATTTATACATCTCTTTTCCGCTTAGATTTAGTGGAAACAGTTTAGAAGAGAAGAGAGATGTCTCATATTTGTTAAGGTACACAGCGGAGACGAGAAGAGATGTCTGCGACATACGGTTGCTAAGGCCCGGTTTCCACCAAAGCGGAGAGGGGCGGAGACGAAAGGAGATGTACGGAAATCGGCCAATCACATTATTTTTACATCTAGTCTTTGGCCCTTTCTGTGATTTGTACCTCTCCGCTTTGCTCGTCTCCACTTTGGTGGTAACCGGGCCTTAAGCTTTTCAGATCTCTCCTCTCCTCTTTGCACATCTCCTCTCCTCTCCGCTTTGCACAACTCCGCTTTAGTGGAGTCCGGCTCTTAGAGCTCAATTATTTATAACATCTAGTTGTTATGTTACCCCTTCGATCTGACCACTAAGGAAGGGTTTTATTTAGAATTGTTTTAGAAATAATTGTGCAATAACATTCCGAAGATATTCCTTTTACTTATACTTAATTTAATTAATTATAATTATATTTCAATCTGATATTGTGATGTCAATTATTTTTGATAAGTGTAAAAGCTGACAATAATAATGTGAATAGTAGGTAGGGATAGAAAACAATTATTTGCTATGTTTAATATATTTTTTTTAATATTTCAGCCACGTTTTTTTGTAAATATAAATGTTTTGCAAATACTCTTGTACAATTTTTCACTCATTATTAAAAAAGCAGCTGTTTTCTACAAAACTGCAAAACTTACGAAATGTATGGAACAGCAATTTTTTTTTATATTGCCGATGAAAAATTTCTATATGGGTTAAGAATGATGTACTTGAATACGTGGTAACTGTTTTAGCGTCGGTTCCACCCTGTATATGAATGACAGTAACCGTACCAATAACCATAGTTTTAATGTATAAAATAAACTGTTATGTAACTTGTTGTATTTTGTAATTTCCTTATTCCCCGACTTAGACTATGTCCCGACAAGTGTATGAACTGTTTATGATGGCGGTGAAAAATCTTGTATGATCCAAAAATAAGTAGACAACAACCATGTTGTCTGTGCTGTGGGGTACGGACCGAAACATAAATGTCTATCACATACCTACACGTATCAGGCGGAACGTGACAGAGTGAAGCTGTGACTACAATCAAATGAAGCTCCGCCCCGGACACTAGATGATTGTGAACGAGTTCACATAAAATGTTCGCATTTTTTTAGAACGTCTGTCGCCTTCGTAGTCCATCGCAAAATCCCGCTTCATTATACCCTCCCCAACCCTCTCGAGCCAGGGGGTCTAAAATGGCCACTTTAGCAGATCATTTAGGAAAATAGGTCATAATAGGAAAATAATATGAATTGCGTTAAAATTCGTAAAATGGTCACAGACGTATTTACTGTTATGAAAGGTTCATTTTACGCTTTTTAACGCAATTGATATTATGATAACCCCCCTACTCGCTTGACGCATAACTCGGTATACCACTCAGATTCATCCTGACCCCTTGCTGTCCTCCCCCAGCGACGCCCTGAGCCGAGGCTCGTACCCCACAGGGGGCGCCCTTAGCGTGTAGTCGCTTAGTTTGTAAGTTTGTTGGCCCTGGCTGGGTCGAGGCTTTATACTCAAAACACCCACTGGAAAGTCTGGTCAAGCCGTCGATAACCTCACAGTTTGAACTGCGAGAAACGATAAAAAAATAAGCCTCTATCAGACCACGGCCCTGATATGTGTAGATAGACCCTAAAATAATATTGCACTTACTTACTCATTAAACCTAATATTTTTATTATTTTAGTGTAAATGTGTGTGGTATTGCAATCCCCGGCTTTTCCTGTACCAACGGTTGGTCCCCTTCGCAGCTGTAGCCGTTGGCACTTTAGTTGGTATCCCCATAATGAGAAGCAAGTAAGTACTTGTATAATAATTCCCATTGCCATTCTGGTTCCATAAGTAGTAGGTATAGCTTTCCCAGTAAAAGTGTGCACTTCGACAATCTTCGCAAATAAGACCACGCGATGATGAGATCGAATATAACCGTAAATCCGAAAGAAAGAAAACTAAATAAAAAGGTGCAACATTAATTTGCACTACTACAAAGCGTAGTAATACAAAAGAAGAGCATAATCAGCCTATAATATTCCCACTGCTGGGACTCCAGGCCTTCTATCTATGATAAGGTATGGGCTATAAACCACCACACGGGCCCAGTGCAAGTCGGTAGATGTCTCATCTCTCCGAGTTTTTGGTTCTATTCTAGGACATGCTGGTTTCCTCACGATACTTTCCTCCACCGTTTTGAGAGCTGTGGTGATGAAATAAATTACCGTCCGAACCCACGACTTACTCTACGTAAGTCGGGGTAGCCACCACTGGACCACCGCTGTTATCTGGGGGTCTAAAATGGCGACTTTGGCAGATCATAATATGAATTGCGTTAAAAAGCGTTTAATGGACCTTTCATAATAGTAATTCTGCGTCTGTGACCATTTAGGAAAAAAGATCAGAATTGGATAATAATATGAATTACTTACGTTAAAATTCGTAAAATGGTCACAGATGCAGTTACAGTTATGAAAGGTCCATTTAACGGTTTTGAATTAACGCAATTCATATGATGATCTCCTAAAGTGGCCATTTTAGACCGCCTATAGTGTGAAGTTCGTGAATTCGGAAACACGAACATTACCGAAGCGCACTTCTTTTCAGGTTTTACTGTACTAACTTATATTCCAAATTCATGACCTCTTAATGGCATACAAGTAAATAGGTTAGTGGTTAAGGAAGGTTAATGGAATGCAGGCAGTTTGTTTGACGTGATTCTGTCAAATGATATTATATTTCAGTGAACTCATAAACGGAACCCCTGTGTATACCCCGGAAGGAAAGTCGGTAGGACAATCCCGGATCGCGGGGGCCGCAGCCATTTTTATGACGTGCATATCCAGACTCGCCATGGTAGCACCCGCAATGAGTAAGTATCATACTTATGAGCAAGATCCCAAGCCCGAAAATCGTTACAATGCGATCGAGTAGTGTTAGCATGTACTGCAATCGTATGCATATTGATATTCTGCTAGCTTGGTCCAATTTTCAGACAACAGGTGCTAAAATTATGTAAATAAAAATATTACTTACTTTTTTAAAAGTCTGCGTCCAATTTTTGTAAAGGTTTTAATGATTATTAGACTGCCTCGTTGGTCTAGCGTTGGTCCTGGGTTCGATTCCTCGATCGGGCAATTTCAACACGCCTGTGTTGGGTTTTTCCATCAGGAATTTCTCAGTAGCAGCTACGGAGTCTAGATTGGCCCGGTTGATGGCAATAGGATCGCCACCTATTACATTTAACTTAAACAGAACTGGCGAAATGTGACACGTGATTTTACTTCGAGCCAAAATTTGAAACAGGCTTGCCCCCTATAACATGGGACTAAAACCGTAACTGGCGAAATAAGGGTATAATATTAGATACTAGCCTAATGCTGTCGTGTATGGATCAGAATGTTGGGCCACAAAAGGAAAAAATGAAAGGCAATTGCATGTGGCTGAGATGAGAATGCGTCACATCCCACATCCCGTGTGATGTGACGCGAATACATAAAATAAGGAATGAGTACTTATGAGGAAGTCTGAAAGTGGCGCCGGTGAATGAAACGTTGTGTGGTAATCGATTGTCGTGTGATGTGAAGGACTGAGAAAAATGTTAAGTACTTATGAATGTAGATGGTTATTAGAGTAGAGGAAGACCAAAGAAACGATGGACTGTGTGAAGTGGCTAGAAAGGAGGTGATTGCTGACATGACGAGAAATAGAGAAGTATGGAAGAAGAAGACATGTTGCGCCGACCCCAAATAAATCGGGATAAGGGCAGGAGAATGACCCTTCCTAATGCCATATTACTTTTCAGCACTGGTGCCACTCATAACACACACACTGGTTTGGAGGTGCTGGTTCAGAGGAGGAACGTCAAAGAGCATCATTCCGTTCCAAATAGGACTGACGGGTTTATTTACGTTTCTCGCTACGCCACTGTGTCACGCTTTGTTCAAGCAGAAACCTACTATTGGCATCAACTACATAGAAGCACCTTTGAAGGTAATACAAATAATATATCTTCTTTTAACAAAAATTATAATATGGTAGTTGCAACACCGTAATTTCTCCAATAGGTTTTATATTACAATAGCAATATGTAACGTCAATAATTAAACTCAATGGCTGATAGATATTTAGATTTTTTAAAGTAAGAGGAGAAAAAGCTTCTGTTTCCTACAAAAATGGAATACTTACAATACTTACATGGTCAAAATGTATGGAACAGACGATTTTTTTTTAAATTACCGATGAAAAATTTCTCTGGGGCTTAGAATGATGTTCTGAATTCGCGTCGGTGTCCCTTTCACACTTAATCAACAGAAAGTACAAAAAAAAAACGGATGCAACAGGCACCCGAACCAAGTACATACATCTAAGTGACAGCGCAGGGTACGACCCTCAGCGTTGCTGGGCTCCCCCAGTAGCAGTAAAGAGGCAGGCTGGATCTGAGTGAGATAATTATTTAGGGGGCTGATTTAAAACTACTGGCTCGGTATCACGGGCTGGCTCGACCAAGGGTCGGGGTACCTATTTTTGTGATTTCGATGGAGGTCGACAATAAGCAACTTGTCGGACTTTTTCATAACTTTTTTTTTTTTCTTTTCCATTTTTTTTCTCCTATTATTGGGGTCAGAACTTCACAATCGCATTTAATTATATGACTTATGATGGTCATGAATGAACATTTAAAAACTGATTTTCATTTTGACAGGCATGTGCGTGCAAGTTATCTCCCAAATCGAATACAGTGTACTTCAAGAAGGGAATGTAAGCAGGTACGATCGTGAATATTACCAGGTTTTATAATAGGTACTTACTATGATGACAATAATGTAGAGCAGCTGCAAATTGTACAGTGATCACCAATGGTGACGTAGATTTTCTTCGGACTGCAAAACAGGCCAACAATATGATACTCAAAACAGTAGAGATTTTAGACAGCAGCATTAAATGTACCCACACATTTGGGTTTTGGGATTATATCACGTGGTCTCACATGTGGGACAGAGTCTGACGTTTAAATTTGTTGCGTCCTCTTTGTCTAACTTATCGATGTATTCCACTAAGATTGGTGGTAGTGTTTAGTTACGGTTTATCGAATCCCTAATACTGTAAATGACTCAATTTTTTTTTTTATTAAACAGATTTTTCCTAAATTGGTAATTATTTTGTCTTATTCGCGACAATATTTTTACATTATTTTTATAATCTTTCGAAACTACTTTTCAGTAGAAACCTTTTACTATTTTACGTAAGGAGGTATAAGCTCCCGTCGGGGCTGCGGGTTGTTCGCAAGAGATACTGCGGCCTCGACATGAAGGGCTAAGAATGAACATGGGTAGTTTTTAGTCAGTAGAAGTCTGACACTCCCTTTCGCTCTACCCAAGAGCGGGAGGGGTTATTTGATGATTTTCCACCAACCATAAAAAAATTAAAAATTAATAAAAAATGAGGTATAAGCTTTTACACTTTTACCTCTGATTGGCGTCACTATCAAAATCACATTGATCTTTATTTTCTTTTCAATAAGGTTGCTGTAGAGTAGCTGCAGTCAGAGGTAAACTGAAATATAAATGTAAATGCACTATGAAACCACAATACCCATTGTAATTTAATGTCAATATTGCCATATTGTATGAGATGACAATAATACATTATGTGACTTATAGCTATAGAAAACCTTAATTTATCATAATTTACTAGTTATAGGTACCTATTTGTTAAATATAGTGACGTATATATTTAATATGAATGTTCTAAAATATCGGTATACCCACTTCCATTTAGTTTGAACTTGTTTTTTTTTTGAAGATTCTTTTCTATTTAGATTTCATAGCTATATCAATACAAGTTAATTAAACATTTATTGACAGGTTAACATTTTCTTGTATGTTTATTAATGATTTAATTTTTAGAGAATAAATATCAATTTAAGTATTGGAAACATTTGTTTTTTTTCACCATGTTGAAGACACAGAAAGACACAGGACCAACTATAAAGCGAAATAATTAAAAAAGACATAAATTACACGTTCACTGTGCTATGATGAGAGAGACTAGGTACCCCCTAAGTGCAAACGCAAATTGTAGATAATATATTGCGTTAGGTATAAAAATGATATGATAAAGCATTGTTTTATATTATAAATACCCCCTTTTATTTAAAAAATAATTTTGTGCCATGTCCCACCCGAGGGTCATACACATATTATGATCTCGTAACTTCATGCCCCATCTGTGGGTCATACACAAAAAAAAAATATATTCCAAAAAGCTTATTAAATTAAATATAATAAAATAAGTCTTCTTTTTTATTCAAAACATCCCAAAATTACCTCATTTTCGATAATCGAACACCGGCAACTCTATTAAAAAAGTTCCTCCGGTTTTCGCGTAATATTTTTTCTTAGTTCATTGTTCACACGTGTGTACCGATAAAAGTGGCTAAACTCATACGTGTTTGAGGTTATGAGCCTTTCAATTAGCGAACAACTCATGCCCACTCGTGGGTCATGCACGTACGATGAGCAACTCGGTATGACCCACCGGTGGGGCAAGCACAGTGAACGTGTTAACTCCTGTCCTGTACGAGGCCAAAAGGCATCAGCTCGGAGATCGGAGACGCCTCGGCAGCTACTGCTACGGGTGGCTTTGTCAACACTTTCGTTATATTATGTAGTTTACTCCCATTACACATATAGGTACAATATGTCGTATCTAAGAAACTATCAGAAGTAAGATGCTCAACGCTCTTACGGTCAATCGATCGATTAATTATCGATCTTTAACTCTCTTCTATGGGGTACGAGCCTCAGGGCTTCGCTGGGAGAGGACAGTGGCTGGATCCGAGTGTTATCGTTATATAGGGACTGATTTTGGAGTACAAGCTCAGCCACGCGGCCTAGCTCGAGCGAGGGTCAGGGAGGGCATGAAGGGGGATTTCGCGACGAGCCTCGTCGGCGAGGTCGGATTGACGGCTGTTTGCGTCTGTGCTTCTTGAGCGTGTTAGTTTTCATACTGATCTCATGGAGCAGAGTGATAGCGTCATCGGGGTCGACGAGCGGTCCTCGGTCTCGGTCGGTGGATCTGCGCGAGGGTTTGTATCGGGTGACCGATTCTATCAGGGGGTATATAATAGTATAGTTATATCCTTACATTTCCCAAAGGATCAACGTACCGTACCCCAGTCCAATCACTATTGATTGGACTGGGGTAGGGGATTTTAGCCGCTGCTTTGAAAATAGAACCGCCTGACTCTTATCGGGGTTATCCTCGATCCTCCACTTCCTGAACCAAGCACCTAAGGCGTTGAATGAGGTTTGGGAGGGTGTTGGCGATAGCGTTCGGTTTGAGGGCGGTGTAGTAACAAACAGGGCTAACTGAGCTTTTTATTAAAAATATCTCTAGTGAAAAGCGTAAAGGTAAGAGGCGAGATGACAGAGCCCTGAGGGACTCCTGCTCGGATAGGAGAGAGCTATCCCGATGCAATAGCCGAAGGTGCGATCCGATAGAAAGTCTCGTAAGAAGAGCACGAGATGGTCAGGCACTCCTAGTTGGTAAAGCTCGTTGCGCTAGACTTTGTCGCAAACTTTCGCTATTTCTAACACGCCGGTCATCACTCCACGCTGGAAGCCAGCTCTCAAGTGTTCTACGATGCGGTGGACCTGTTGAATTCACTGCAAACACGTTGACTATTTTTACCGACCGATTCTTTGAGAAGGAACCTTCTTCACAGTTTCATTGTGGTAAATCTTAGGATTATTCTCGAATCTTTTACACAATTCCATAGTGGGACATTCTAGGCTCGAATGTACTTAAGAATGAACTCGTAAAGCAGCTGACGTTACAATAATAGATTGAATGTGATTCTGATGATTGATGATCGTATACAAAAAGATCTTTCGATTTTTGATGCTAACTTCGTAATGAATCAAATCGACATAGTCAAAGATCAAGTGACAAACCTCTTCCGATTCAAATAGTTCTCTATAATAGAATATTATATCTATGGTGAAACAAAACAAGATTTAAACTCCTTTTATCGATACTATAGTGTATTTATCTATGACACTTGCTAAAAACCGTTGTCACTTTTGAAATTCGAGATAAAATTTTGGTGTATTTACAAAATTAAAATTATTTATTTATTTTGTAGATGCTAAGTATATACGTTTTTAAGTTGAAACAGACTGCAAAGCTGGTGAGTGAATTTTCACTTATTTCAGATTCTCCCCGCAATGTTCCCCCACCTAGCGGTTATTCTACCAGATTGACTTTGTGCATCAACCCAGATTTCTCACGACTAAGACATAGCCTACTCTACGTCTTCGCCGTGTTAAGATTCATGTTCTATTCATAGTTTTCATCACATCAAAACAGTCAAAATCAAGGGAAATTACCCAATTACCGATAAATATAGAAACTTGATGATAATAGTTCCGTATGTTGTCGGACGAAAAGAATAGCACCATCCCATATCATCCCGTGGGTGTCGTAAGAGGCGACCAAGGGATTTACCAGAGAATGGGCAGCAGCGTTCTCTTTGCCTTTGTAACAACCATACTGCGATCGCCAACGCGCCTGCCAAGCGTGTCGATTATGGCAAAACCCCCCCTATTTGGGAGGAGCCTATATATATATAGAAAAAACGAAAAAACAACCACTGCTGAAAAAACGACCACTGACACTGACGACTGACGACTGTGGAAAAGACGACCACTGCTGGAGAGGCGGTCGGTCGTCTTTTGGCTGAAGTGATGAGTGTGATGATAGAAACTTAAAGAAAAATCAGGTTTGTCATATCTTTGCCAAATAAAAGATGACTTGTGCTAGACCGTGGCGGGCGCGATCCGTTCAACGTATGAGGCGCAGCGAGGCATTGCTCTAAAACTTTACTTTAATTGTATGTAGCTGTTCATGCCCACATGCCTGCGGGACATCCGTGTCTTAACTGATTAGGGACCACCCTACACACCTCGCAACCGTGACTGTCAAGCAAACAAACTAATTTGCTGAATTTTGTTGTAGCGTAAACAACTATGGCCGGTCCTATAGATTTGAGCAAGCCCAGGTGGGACCAGAGCAAATACTGGGGCCGCGCCAAGCATTTTATATACCTCACCAACCCAATGAACTTCTTTGCTACCAACAAACAGTTGGATGATGCCAAGAAAATCGTGGATGAGTACAAGTTCGTTCATTTCAATTAATCTATTTAGGTATATAAAAATCAATACCGAATCGTCTCCATTTCAATGAAATTTTCACATTGGTTCTATACATATATTGGTTAGGTACTAGCTTTTGCCCGCGGCTTCGCCCGCGTGATAATGTCGATTTTCCATTCAAACTTTCACCCCTTTGCGATATGGAAAATCCTTCCTTAGTGGATGCCTACGTCATAAGAGGAATACGTGTGCGTAATTTTAAGTATGTATCCCTAAGGGTTTGGCCTGTGCGTTGATCCTCAGTCAGTCAGCTTTGCCTTTCATAATTATCTAGTAGATAGATTACATACATAGGCCAGGTAAGGTTTATCGGGAGGGTTACCTATACTCTCTATAAAGAAGTGCACCAATGGCTAAGGACTCTAGTTCTCGGCCGTTTGTTACCCGGGCCAGCGCCAGGCACTCAAAGTCGGTCTCTAACCTGAAGGTGTGATTTGGTTAGCATGCGCCATGCGTACGTCCTGCCAGTCCAGTGAACAAGCGCTCATTATATATGATGATAAATACGGCTACACCGGGAACGGCACCAAGTTGAACCGGGGCTTAAGCTAGTGGTAATGTTTATGTTCTTGACAAAATTATGAAGCCTTCCATACTGCCTTATACATGAACTATTGACCGGACCGGGCTGAGACCGGTCAGGGACATGAGCCCTTAGTCATACACTAAAATCAAGTTTTTATCATTATAACAGGAAAACAAAAAAAATGCCACCCGGCTATGACGTGGAAAAACTTTGGTCGACAAAGTATCTAGTTGACAGCGCATTCCATCCCGACACCGGTGAGAAGATGATCAAGATCGGACGCATGTCTGCGCAAGCGCCCATGAACACTATCATCACATCATGTGAGTAAGAATTAAACTGCTTGCCTGCAAATTAGGACCTAACTGTGGCAATAAACTCTATAGCTCATCTTGAATGTGAAAATTTTCATGGATACCTTGCGTCTAGGGTGAGCGTAGGGTTATGTCGGCCTCTAAACTAAAACCCACTGTTTCTACTACTTCCTTATGGTAGCTGGAAATATTCATCATTTCCTGCCCTTATCACAAATACGAGAGAAGTGTGTATCGGAAGGCAAACCGTTGCCCGTCGGGGCTGCGGGTTGTCCCGTCGGGGCTGCGGGTTGTTCGAAAGAGATACCGCGGCCTCGGCGCAAGGGCTAAGAAGGAACATGAGTGGTTTTTAGTCAGTAAAAGTCTGACACTCCCTTCCGCTGTGCCCAAGAGCGGGAGGGGTTATTTGATGATTTCCCACCCCCCCAAAAAAAAAGGGCAAACCGTTGCAACGTGTTGACAACGCATAGTGTAGCATCATGGATTCATGGCATTATGGTTATGTTAGGTCGGTGCAGCATGTAGTCTTCTTATCCTTTATTATAGTCGCCCTGTCAGGTATTAGCCACTTTCTAACTATAACATCTAAAACTTTTGACCTAGCACAGTAATAAAATAAACAATGTGTTTTTGTGGGGCAGTGCACCTTGAGTCCCAAATGCAGCAGCAACGCCGCCTGATGCTGCAGCGTTGCGATATGGAAAAACCCAGTGGTTTGCGATTGCAAAAACGTTAACAGGCATGTCTCCGTTTAGGGAAGCATTTTCATAGTGTAACCTTAGGTTATGACGAATTTCTTCAAAACAGATGACGCGCGTAAAACGTGCTTCAAACAAGATTCAGTCGCAGCGCAACCCGTAAACCTTAGTGTGTATACATACTCAATGAAATTCGTGCCTTTTTTCAGGCATGATTGTGTTCTACAAGACTAAGCCACAAGTTATGTTCTGGCAGTGGTTCAATCAGAATTTTAACGCAATAGTGAATTACACGAATCGTTCAGGCGACGCAGTTATCTCAATGAAGTGAGTTTTTACCATGTTTTTATTTATTCCTGAAAAGGAAGGCAATCTATCGACAGTTTGCCATCTAGCGCGATAGATTATAATCTAACGGTTTTTAAAAACATTTTTGATGTTCTCAGGCAGATCATTGTTTCTTATTTGACCGCATGCGGAGGAGCCTTATCTACCGCTGTGTACCTAAACAATAAAGCCAAGGTAAGGAAACAGCGAATCCATATAATATAATATAGAACATCGATATTATCTAATAGGATTGCCAATGCAGTGTGGAGACAATCATGGTGTAACACAATATACGCTGCTGTAGTCATAAGCTATGTTTAAATGCAATGCCTTAAGGACGTATTTGCAAAAATGATAGGCATAGAATTGAACTACTACATAGACACGAGTCACACACACAAGCGTTGGCTTGTTAGCTGCGGGAATAAATAGTCAAGTGAACTAATTTTGATATTATGTTGAAAATTTTTGTTTTTTTTTATGTAATACCGAGTAATACGTACTTGTTAGCTAAGATGAAAGTTCACCTGCGAACTTGATGGAGTGACCTGAAGGTCTACATCGGTGACTGCTACTGGAACTCCTCGATGGATCGAACAAGATGTGCCGAGTTTGGGCTCGTTTTGTTAGTTATGATGAGATCTTACCTCCGGACTTGATGGAGTGACCTGAAGGTCTACTTCAATGACTGCCATTGGAACTCCTCGACAGATCGAACTTGATGAGTCAAGTTTGGGCTCGTTTTGTTAGTTATGATGAGATCTTACCTCCGGACTTGAAGAACTGACCTGAAGGTCTACTTCGGTGACTGCTACTGGAAGTCCTCAATGGATCGAACTAGATGTGCCGAGTTTGGGCTCGTTTTGTTAGTTATGATGTGACCTTAACTCCGGACTTGATGAATTGACCTGAAGGTCTACTTCGGTGACTGCTACTGTAACTCCTCGATGGATCAAACTAGATGTGCCGAGTTTGGGCTCATTTTGTTAGTTATGATGAGATCTTACCTCCGGACTTGAAGAAGTGATCTGAAGGTCTACTTCGGTGACTGCTACTGGAACTCCTCGACGGATCGAACTTGATATGTCGAGTTTGGGCTCGTTTTGTTAGTTATGATGAGATCTTACCTCCGGACTTGAAGAAGTGACCTGAAGGTCTACTTCGGTGACTGCTACTGGAACTCCTCGACGGATCGAACTAGATGTACCGAGTTTGGGCTCGTTTTGTTAGTTATGATGTGACCTTACCTCCAGACTTGATGGAGTGACCTGAAGGTCTACTTCGGTGACTGTTACTGGAACTCCTTGACGATCGTTCTTGATGTGTCGAGTTTGGGCTCGTTTTGTTAGTTATGATGAGATCTTACCTCCGGACTTGAAGAACTGACCTGAAGGTCTACTTCGGTGACTGCTACTGGAAGTCCTCAAGGGATCGAACTAGATGTGCCGAGTTTGGGCTCGTTTTGTTAGTTATGATGTGACCTTAACTCCGGACTTGATGAATTGACCTGAAGGTCTACTTCGGTGACTGCTACTGTAACTCCTCGATGGATCAAACTAGATGTGCCGAGTTTGGGCTCATTTTGTTAGTTATGATGAGATCTTACCTCCGGACTTGAAGAAGTGATCTGAAGGTCTACTTCGGTGACTGCTACTGGAACTCCTCGACGGATCGAACTTGATATGTCGAGTTTGGGCTCGTTTTGTTAGTTATGATGAGATCTTACCTCCGGACTTGAAGAAGTGACCTGAAGGTCTACTTCGGTGACTGCTACTGGAACTCCTCGACGGATCGAACTAGATGTACCGAGTTTGGGCTCGTTTTGTTAGTTATGATGTGACCTTACCTCCAGACTTGATGGAGTGACCTGAAGGTCTACTTCGGTGACTGTTACTGGAACTCCTTGACGATCGTTCTTGATGTGTCGAGTTTGGGCTCGTTTTGTTAGTTATGATGAGATCTTACCTCCGGACTTGAAGAACTGACCTGAAGGTCTACTTCGGTGACTGCTACTGGAAGTCCTCAAGGGATCGAACTAGATGTGCCGAGTTTGGGCTCGTTTTGTTAGTTATGATGTGACCTTAACTCCGAACTTGATGAATTGACCTGAAGGTCTACTTCGGTGACTGCTACTGTAACTCCTCGATGGATCAAACTAGATGTGCCGAGTTTGGGCTCATTTTGTTAGTTATGATGAGATCTTACCTCCGGACTTGATGGAGTGACCTGAAGGTCTACTTTGGTGACTGCTATTGGAATGCCTCGACGGATCGAACTTGATATGTCGAGTTTGGGCTCGTTTTGTTAGTTATGATGAGGTCTTACCTTCGGACTTGAAGAAGTGACCTGAAGGTCTACTTTGGTGACTGCTATTGGAACTCCTCGACAGATTGAACCGGATGTGTCGAGTTTGGGTTCGTTTTGTTAGTTATGATGAGATCTTACCTCCGGACTTGATGGAGTGACCTGAAGGTCTACTTCGGTGACTGCTATTGGAACTCCTCGACGGATCGAACTTGATATGTCGAGTTTGGGCTCGTTTTGTTAGGTATGATGAGATCTTACCTCCGGACTTGAAGAAGTGACCTGAAGGTCGTGACTGCTATTGGAACTCCTCGATGGATCGAACTAACAAAACGAGCCCAAACTCGGCATATCTAGTTCGATCCATCGAGGAGTTCCAGTAGCAGTCACCGAAGTAGACCTTCAGGTCACTCCATCAAGTCCGGAGGTAAGATCTCATCATAACTAACAAAACGAGCCCAAACTCGACATATCAAGTTCGATCCGTCGAGGAGTTCCAGTAGCAGTCACCGAAGTAGACCTTCAGGTCACTCCATCAAGTCCGGAGGTAAGATCTCATCATTACTAACAAAACGAGCCCAAACTCGGCACATCTAATTCGATCCGTCGAGGAGTTCTAGTAGCAGTCACCGAAGTAGACCTTCAGGTCACTTCTTCAAGTCCGGAGGCAAGATCTCATCATAACTAACAAAACGAGCCCAAACTCGGCACATCTAGTTCGATGCATCGAGGAGTTCCAGTAGCAGTCACCGAAGTAGACCTTCAGGTCACTCCATCAAGTCCGGAGGTAAAATCTCATCATAACTAACAAAACGAGCCCAAACTCGACACATCAAGAACGATCGTCAAGGAGTTCCAGTAACAGTCACCGAAGTAGACCTTCAGGTCACTCCATCAAGTCTGGAGGTAAGGTCACATCATAACTAACAAAACGAGCCCAAACTCGGTACATCTAGTTCGATCCGTCGAGGAGTTCCAGTAGCAGTCACCGAAGTAGACCTTCAGGTCACTTTTTCAAGTCCGGAGGTAAGATCTCATCATAACTAACAAAACGAGCCCAAACTCGACATATCAAGTTCGATCCGTCGAGGAGTTCTAGTAGCAGTCACCGAAGTAGACCTTCAGGTCACTTCTTCAAGTCCGGAGGTAAGATCTCATCATAACTAACAAAACGAGCCCAAACTCGACATATCAAGTTCGATCCGTGGAGGAGTTCCAGTAGCAGTCACCGAAGTAGACCTTCAGGTCACTCCATCAAGTCCGGAGGTAAGATCTTATCATAACTAACAAAACGAGCCCAAACTCGACATATCAAGTTCGATCCGTCGAGGAGTTCCAGTAGCAGTCACCGAAGTAGACCTTCAGGTCACTTCTTCAAGTCCGGAGGTAAGATCTCATAATTACTAACAAAACGAGCCCAAACTCGGCACATCTAGTTCGATCCATCGAGGAGTTCCAGTAGCAGTCACCGAAGTAGACCTTCAGGTCACTTCTTCAAGTCCGGAGGTAAGATCTCATCATTACTAACAAAACGAGCCCAAACTCGGCACATCTAGTTCGATCCATCGAGGAGTTCCAGTAGCAGTCACCGAAGTAGACCTTCAGGTCACTCCATCAAATCCGGAGGTAAGGTCACATCATAACTAACAAAACGAGCCCAAACTCAGCACTGAATTTGAATTTGTTTTGGCGAAATAAAATATTGTCATTTAGAAATTAAAATCTTATACTTGTCAAGTATCAAATTTGGTTTATCGAATATTTCGTATTTATACAGCGATCTTTTCAACACAAGCCGAGACTAACAGGCGACACAGCGTCCACTCACAACGGCAGCCGAGTGCGGACTGAGATTTCATTCGAAATGTTTGTGCAATAAATCAAAACAGGGACAACAAATAAAATAACCCTTATTGCAATCAATTAAGATTTACCCATAATAGCAAAATATGTGGAAAAGTTAGTTTCGGCATTTATTTTTTCTGCGAGTATTTATGACACTGTGACATCATTTTTTTTCTCAGATTTACAACAGACTATATTTGCCTACTTACAGTATTTTTAGAAATCTTAAAATATGTTATTAGTAGAACAAAAAATGTACCTAAACACAACACCGTTTTGAAAACATTGTGGTTAATGGCTACGACAGATCGTTTTTACAGTATCAAAAACTATAATTTTCAAGAAAAACGTTTCTTGCGTTTGAAGATAAAGAACCAATCTATTTGTGTTAGTTATAAGTTTTATTTGATTTGATTCAGTTTAGTCAGAAAATGTACTGAAAAACAGCATAATTTTGTCCGAATTGCAAACGCGCCCTTAAGATGGTCCGTGTAGCGTACCAACTAAAGTCCTTGGTCTAGTGGTCGCAAGCGCGAGTGCTGAGCATGAGGTCCGGGGTTCGATTCCTGGGTCGGGCAAAGTGTCATTGTGTGACCCAAAAACGTGTAACGACATCGTGGCAGCTGCATCGGGACGAGGTGCAGCTTAGAGACGGGATTAGGTACATGATCGAGTTTAGAGTAAAAAGGAAACGCTTTTGCCCAGCACTGGGACGAGACAGGTTATTTTTTTGGCGGAGTTCCACGAGTCTGCCCGCTTGCTCCTGTCTTTTTTTTGCAAGGGAAATCATCAAATGACCTCTCCGATCTGGGCGGAGCTGAAGAGGGAGTGTTACACTTACACTCACTAAAACCCATCCATGTTCCTTCTTTGCCTTTTTTGTTCTGCGGCCATGGTATCTCTTTCGAACCGTCCCGCAGCCCCGGCAGACGTCGGCTCTTGTGGACCCCGCCCATGTTGTTGACATCTCTTCACGGTGCGCGTGGAACACAAACGCGCCGTCGTCGGCACGGCCTGTCGTCGTAAAGATGGATGAACTGCAAGCGAGCCCATTCCTCGCCGTCCACGTCCGACGCGCGGAGCGTCTCCAGCGGTGGCTGGGACGAGAGGTTCTCTCCCTCTCAAGTTCCGCCACCTCCTTCGCTAGTATGACTGCTTCGCAGAAGGAGGTGACAGCGTCCCATTCCCTACCTTACTCCTGGCCTGTGTTCATCTTACACCGTATTATAGGATTTTTAGCTTTATTTTAAAATTGTTATGCTTTTTTCTAGACCATGAACCCACTGTTTGCGCGGTTAGTTCCTTTCTTTGCCGTGACCTCCGCCAACTTCATCAATATACCTATGATGAGAAGCAGGTAAACTCTATTGCCAAAATGACCAATTAACAAAATTTTGTATCACCTTTAGACGACACCTTACCAGCGCCGTCTTTCATACACTTAATATGATTCATATCTCTCGTTCTCCTTTCTCGTACTTTTGTAATCCGGTAGAGCTCGTTCTGGCCTGTAAGACTGTCCAGTGAGTCATATAACTTCTCCTGCGCCTTAACCCTGGAAACTTCGACCGCCTTTTTTTGCTTTTTTCTTCCATTCTTTATAAATAAATCCTCTTCTTTTACACCACCATGTATCCTTATCTATTATACCTTTCCCTTTCGATTCTCCAAACACATCTTTTGCTACTTCTTATACACACCGCCATCTCTTTCCAACATTCAGTAACAGATTTTCCTTCCATATCCTTTATTTCAACCACCTTATCCACTACCTGGCTCTTAAACATACTTGCACATTCTTCTTTTTCTGGTGGGAGCCGTTCTTTGTTTCCCCTAGAAGGGACACTAACTTTTAGCTTCATTACGAAAATTCTGTGTTGGGAGACTTCGCCAGAAGTGTTCGCCTGGCAGCACTTTAGAGTTCATAACGCATTTGAGGCTGAGGCAGGTAGCCGCAGGCAGGGAGGTTAATCAGTTTAATGAGTCCACATATTTTGAAAGTTAAATACGAAACCTTACATAGTGCGTGGTCCGATAATCACTTGACAGGTGTTTTCAGGTCGGTCAATAAATGCACATGAGCAACATGTATGCAACAAACAGGTTTTTTTCGCGATTACTATGTTGGTTTCTTAGTGAAAATTGCTTAGTTTTATACTAAGCCATTTAAACCAATGTGGTGGTCCCTCTTATGGATTACATCCTTAAATATGACCACACCTTTCTGGTCAGGTCTGGTCTGGCTGTAGAGCTATAGTCTAGATATGTGAGGCTTGATCTTTATTTCAGTGAAATACTAAACGGAACCCCAGTTTTTACCCCGGAAGGGAAGAAGGCCGGTGATTCCAAGAAGGCAGCGCTCACAGGTATCTTCCTAGTGTGCATATCCCGAGTGGCTATGGCCATGCCCTCCATGAGTAAGTATAGCATTCAATTAATTATCATTCGTGTATTCAAGCGATAGCCGATTTGGGGCCTGAATGTCTAACTAGGTACAGACGGGAGTAGATCAAGGTACCCGAAGCTGTCAAATATTCCCAATCATCTTTGAAACTACATAAATTAAGTTGAGAGCAGCGGTGGCCCAGTGGTGGCGGCCCCGACTGTCGACTGTGTCCCACTGCAGGGCAAAGGCCTCCCTTTTCTCTTTCCACTCATCCCTATCCAGTGCTCCGGTTTGCCAATCTAAGGCTGGCGCATTACTTTGTTTAATATATCACCGCTGCTCTCAAAACTGTGCATGTACTGGCATGTCTTAGAACCCAAAAATTGGAAGACATGTGACATCTACCAACCCGCACTGGGTCCGTGTGGTGGATTATAACCCATCTCTCTCCTACAGAGGAGGCCTGAATGTCTGCAGTGGGGGACATTATAGGCTGATGATGATTAAAATAAAGTTGAAAATTGTATATTAAAGTTTGACAGATTGTAGTAGCTTAATGTGCTGGCGTCTGTACATCGCGGTAGACCATAGATGGCAAACGGTGCATGTTGCCGTAATACCAAATTTAGTAGAAAAAAAGAAAGAGTTGAAATAGGCTGAACTATTGCATATTTTTAACGATGGATGTGACTGATGCGGCCGAAATTTGGCTATAGTACTGGGGAAGACGACCGACTTGAAAGTCCCAGGAATCCTAAATGCGAAAGGAGAAACCTTATTTTGTCTATGTTTGTCGGAGGTCTACGTGCAACAGTGGCTGAATGACGATTAATTTTAAGATGCTGAGAAAGCTGCTTTGTCTGACAAGAGTTTTTACCCTGCTGAGCCTAGGCACAGTTTATATTGTGGCCTAGGCCCGCAATGTTAACGTCACGTTATGAGTTGATTTGAAATTTTGCATGATTTAGTATCAGTCGTAATAATTAACGATGTCTTGGAGCTACATATAAATATCAAGCCGGTAATAAGAATAATATAGGATAATGGTGTG
The DNA here is from genome assembly GCA_949774965.1 of Diarsia brunnea. Lineage (NCBI taxonomy): Eukaryota > Metazoa > Arthropoda > Insecta > Lepidoptera > Noctuidae > Diarsia > Diarsia brunnea. The sequence continues at coordinate 6,514,511 of OX459019.1, forward strand.
TTCCGACCAAAAGTTGATCGCGAATATTTGTGGGCACCGCAAATTTGTTCGCGAACTTTTTATGCAGTTCAAAATGTTTGCGTTCTGACAGATCCGTTTCCCCAACAAAACAATTTCCGTTAGCTTTGTTCACGCGTTCCTACCACAGATCATACATATATTTTTTTATTTTTTTAGCTTTGGTGCCAGTCATTACTAACATAGCTACTCAAAAGCAGCTATTCTGCTATTACCCGTGGGCTGTGATTCCTTTCCAAGTAGCACTGGTGTGTTTTTGTGCGGTCGTCGCTACACCTTTGGCCTGTGCCGTCTTTGAGCAGAAAGCCTCAATTGGCATAAATAGTGTTGAACCGGATATAAAGGTAATGGTGTTACCTTTTTTTTTAGATTCTTTTAGTTTTTTTTTTATTCAGTCAGGCAAATAAGACGTTGCAGTCGTTCTCATGCACCAGGACAGTAAGCATGAGGAGATCCTAACTCTCTCTGACATCACTGAAAACCAAAGTGAAACCTTTAGAAGGCAGAATGTGGCAGAATGCTAAAATTCTATTAAGGAACAAAACGACGGTTATTAACCGTAGTGGCGTGCTAGAATTTAGTTTCCAAAAGTTGCTGCTATCTGCCTTCCTTGTTTAGCGTTAACTGCCTTTACTTTAAACTAAATTAATTTAGTGTCCCTTGATGATGATGCCACGCACGTTTTAGATGGTAGAATTTTTATTTTGTCAAAGAAAGCATGGTTATTAGTGTCCGAACGAAGCTTCTAGCTCAGGATTCGGCCACCATTGACCGAAAAATCACTCCCCAGGGTCTAGTTTTGACTTACGAATTTAAACAAATTTCACGGTCACGGATCATTTGTTTTTTTTTATCTCCAGAATGGTTTGACCGATTTAAATGTGGTTTTATAATTTGTAAATCGGTGTTGGTTCTTGGTGGGGACGGACGCTACAATGAATACGAGTATTTTTCTGTATTTCTCTTGTATTATCTATTTAACCCCTTTTTCTTAAAACTTTATCAATATAGGTAATCACTTTACGCTCAGCTGTATTGACGGTATTTTGACTGCTAATAAGTTTTAGGATTTGACCTAGGAAAATGATGTAAAAACTTGTTTTACTTTTCAGCAAAAGGCATTAGCCATGTCACCTAAGGCGACGAAGCTTACCTACAACAAAGGACTATAGCAACTGTATGGAACTCTACCAATAAAGGTGTTAAAGTATCACAAGCTGCGCCCAAGCACTGCCGGGTTACTCTTTAATGAGCTATGGGGCTATAGGCGTGGTTTTTACTTCTTTGGGTCAAAAATCAAGCTCTGGGCACAGTTTAATGTGCTCTGGGTTTTGTTTGAAGAATTACCTAAGGGGGATTGCTTATCGCCTCCTCTAGGCTGCGTTGCTCTGTTTGAGCCTATTTGTATCGAAGTCAGACGCTTCACTTTCTGATCATTTTTGCGTTTCATACGACGTTTTTTAGTCGAAGTAAAACGTGCGAACACAGAGTGCATCGAAAGTGAACTTAGAATAAAACAAAAAGAAACATTCACTCGAGTGAATCAATCACGGCCTAAATTCTGATTTTGTCATTAGTTATGCACCTTTCCCATTACCGATGATCAGCTACAAATGAGAAAGGCTAGCAACTAGAGAATTCACGCCGGCATGGGATTGTGAGAAAATTTAACGGTGAAGGTGAACTTTAAATATGTACCTATCTAGTTTCTTGGTCTGGAAAATAATGGAAAGCTCGTGTGTTCGTCGGTAGTGGGACAGATGCTTTGACTTAGCTTTCACGAATGATACTAGCTAACGTATAAGGACGATTTTTATATTTTTTTCGATTCCGAGCTAAAGTTGACTTCTTTAGTCAAAGATTCGATTCTGAATTCCATAGAGTTTCGAATCTAAGCCCGCTGTTTTCTTAAAGTTTTGTTCACTGTGCCGAGATTTTTGTACAGAGTGTAATTAAGTCCACGATGTTTATGTACCTACTAAAGAATTTTCTAATCATGCCAGCTATTAAGACAAATAAATCACTTGAGTTCAAAGATGCTGTTTTAATTATAATTAAATCCTTATGTACGTCGATACGGTATTCCTAAAACGCGAAGAGCGAGGTTCCTTCTTTCATTCTCATATCCAAGAATCGCATTTTCTAATAAAACTTTACAAAGTAGCCTGTACTCCCTGAAATAGGGCAGAGGTGTTTAGTACCTACACCCAGTTATGTGCGTGTGAACTGAGGGACCAAAAAGGAATACGCGAAATGAAAATCCTAAGATTTAGTAGAAGACTTAAAACAAATGTAGAACTAATCCGGGGTATTTGTAATCAAATATATTAAAAACTACGACCCATAAAGTGTGGTCCCTCAGTTCTCACAGACGGTTAGCCAGATCTCGGAAAGTATCTTAAAAAAGAAGGTTTTGTGAATACAGACATTTAGTAAAGAATTTGGAAAGATATTCACAAAATAACAGACCACAAAGCATTAAAGATAAAAAAAATATAACGACTGAACTGTGGTCCCTCAGTCCACACAACAAAGATAAATATTTTAGTGAATTTTACTGAATTAAACTAATAAAAACGTTCTTTTTCTACATAAAGTTTTAGTAGAAGTCTTAAAACATTTCGTAAAAAAAAATGAAGCCTAAATATCGAAGCATTTTGGAGATAGCGATGATTATTACTGCTCCCTCAATCCTCCACTCCACTGACATATGTGCATGTGCAAGCTGCTAGGCTACAGGAATATCAGAAAGTCTAGTGTACTTAACTTTTAGTAGAAAGTTTCTTCTAAATAATAGGTATCTAAAACTGTGCATTTCTTACCTCTTAGCTGAGATAATATTATTTCTTTAATTCTATGAAAGTAAACAGAGCAGTGTGACCACACAATAAAACATAATGTAGACAGTCCTATTATACTTTATTTAATATAATTTTAATTTTTTAGACAAAACGAAAATAAGGTTGTACGGTTCCCGTCGGGGTTGCGGGTTGTTCGAAAGAGATACCGCGGCCTCGACATGAAGGGCTAAGAAGGAATATGGGTGGTTTTTAGTCAGTAGAAGTCTGACACTGCCTACCCCTCGATGATGATTGATGCTTTCCCAAGCCGCAAAAAAAAACTTACGTACTTACAATATTTTTGAAATAATGATCATCACAGCAGCAAAAGAAGCTCGTTCAGAAAACAGTGATATCGGTAGGCAGTGTAAAGGAAGATTATGAAGGCCTAGTTTTTTTTATAGCATTTCATTTTCCCACTCAGGCGTACCAGACATGCCTCCCTGTTAGCAGTCCCTTCGGCCTCCACCGATTATTTGAAGATGTCACCCTTTTTGCGTCTACCCGCATTATATAATGACACTCGACCCTTCACTCGACTCCTTCAATACCACACGGAACCGTCTTAAAAAAGAGATAATTACAAACCTGGAGCAAACGCGTGTTGCTCCAACCCCCTGCTAGTGTCAGTTAGGCAGTTAGTCACAAATAGACATACACCATATCATCGCACACATTCACAGACACCCACACCGCACAAACAGAGAGAGAGAGAGAAATAGAGAGAGAATACGGAGAGTGTCAGACTTCTACTGACTAAAAACCACTCATTTTCCTTCTCAGCGCTTTGTGCCGAAGCCGCGGTATCTCTTTCAAACAACCCGCAGCCCCGACGGGGTCCTTTTACCCTCATGTAAAGTCGTAACTTTAGTAGGCAGAAAGCATGATAATAAGCCAATCTAAATACGGAATATATAATAGCCCCGACGGGAACCGTACATCCTTTTTTTTTTTATGGTGGGTGGAAAATCATCAAATAACCCCTCCCGCTCTTGGGTAGAGCGGAAGGGAGTGTCAGACTTCTACTGACTAAAAACCACCCATGTTCCTTCTTAGCCCTTCATGTCGAGGCCGCGGTATCTCTTTCGAACGACCCGCAACCCCGACGGGAACCGTACAACCTTATTTTCGTTTTGTCTAAAAAATGAAAATTATATTAAATAAAGTATAATAGGACTGTCGACATTTTGTTTTATTGTGTGGTCACACTGCTCTGTTTACTTTCATAGAATTAAAGAAATAATATTATCTCAGCTAAGAGGTAAGAAATGCACAATTTTAGATACCTGTTATTTAGAAGAAACTTTCTACTAAAAGTTAAGTACACTAGACTTTCTGATATTCCTATAGCCTAGCAGCTAGCACGTGCACATATGTCAGTGGAGTGGAGGATTGAGGGACCAGTAATAATCATCGCTATCTCCAAAATGCTTCGATATTTAGGCTTCATTTTTTTTTACGAAATGTTTTAAGACTTCTACTAAAACTTTATGTAGAAAAAGAACGGTTTTATTAGTTTAATTCAGTAAAATTCACTAAAATATTTATCTTTGTTGTGTGGACTGAGGGACCACAGTTCAGTCGTTATATTTTTTTTATCTTTAATGCTTTGTGATCTGTTATTTTGTGAATATCTTTCTAAATTCTTTACTAAATGTCTGTATTAACAAAACCTTCTTTTTTAAGATACTTTCCGAGATCTGGCTAACCGTCTGTGAGAACTGAGGGACCACACTTTATGGGTCGTAGTTTTTAATATATTTGATTACAAATTCCCCGGATTTGTTCTACATTTGTTTTAAGTCTTCTACTAAATCTTAGGATTTTTATGTCGCGTATTCCTTTTTGGTCCCTCAGTTCACACGCACATCACCCAGTTTACGCTGGTGTTTTATTTTATTTATGAGGGAAAAAAAACAGTTACATGTTAAGTTTAACAGTTACGGTTATAACCCACACCATTAAACCACCATACCAACCACCACCACCATTAATAATATCTGTTATGTTTAAATGAATTAAGTGAATGTAAGTTAAGATTGCGGTGAAAGAAGAAGAATGTATAGCTAAGGTTTTAAATTTTATACTAGAGAGAATATTATATGTCGATGAAGTGTGTGTTATAGGTTTCCACAAGTTGACGGAGAGACACTCGTGCCCCAGCGTTAGTCCGCCATGAATCTACAAGGAACAACCGGGGCACGCGTGCCGCCCGCGCCCCTCTGATAACGGTTGGCCTCAGCACAAAGGGCTAACAAGGAACATGGGTGGTTTTTAGTCAGCGCTCTGCCCAGATCGGGGTTCTTTGATGATTTCCCACCACCAAAAAAAACAGGCAGTAGGTAATGTTGCACGTCGCGTCAACTAAATAATATTTAGATGACGAATATATGAATATGAATTAGGCAGACTACCTGGTATGGCGCTTTCTCCACGAAAAAATAAACTAGTTTTAACACCTACAAATAGATGGCGAAACTGACGAGGGTGGTCCGACCATTCTAACGTCAGAATAGCTGGCCTCTTATTAGTGGTTCTTACAAAAACTTGGTCAACTCGCTCAAACCTCCAAAATCATGGACTAGTCATCCTGACGCAGGTCCTAGTAGCACCCTGCGGCTGATGTCTTTTTATTAGTGATAGTAGACTTCAGGTTTCGTTATGATATTTTTTTAACAGTTTCGAGCAAGGAAGCGGCTTTATTATTTTATATTTTTCATAAACAAATATTTTGTCTACAAAAAAAATATGCTCCATGGTCTAATCACAAACGTCAGTCGTGCCTGTCACACAGACGTCACTTTAGTACAAGTTTCTTTGTCAAATGTCAACTCAATCAAACAAAATGCTTGGGACCGTAATTATTTAGAAAATTGAATTTTTATGAGACGATGAGATAAATGTTAGCATAATGTACAATCTGAAAGCATGTATGGTGTGTTTCAGCACAGATGTTAAATTATTTAGCATGAACTGTGGTCAATTACGACATGAATTCCATTTGATTTCTGGTATTAAGGTATGCTTTGTTTATTTCCGTTTCTTTAACATAAATATACACATATTCTGGTTTAATAACTCACTTGTTCTAATATATAATTGCTTTTGTTATTTACAGACTTTTCACGGAGATGGCTTGCCGGATTATTTATGTTTTCAGTGTGCAGCGGTTGTGCGAAATTTCAAAATATTTCGCGATAAATGTCACCGAGCTCATTACGCTTTGAAAGAAATTTTAAGCAGAAACAATGAGGTAAATGAATTGAAAACATTAAATAAATACATATTGTAAAATATGTAAGTAACATACATAATAACAAAGCAACATATTGTTGTAAATTAATCATGACCATTTCCACTTAACAGATTAGTCAAACAAATCTTGAAGACTTAAACCGCGACCTCCTTGATATCATGCCGCCCCTATCGTACATGACTTTAGATAACACTCATTATGAAAAAGTGACATTCCAGTGGAAAGAACAAAACCGTATTGATCGGTGTAATTCCTCCAAACACAACATAGCTATAGTTCACTGCAGTACACTCACTTCTGATTTCACGTTCGAGGGTATAACAAACTGTAATGAGTTGGAATTTACTGAAGACAAAATCAAAACAGACATTGAAGAAATTGACCAAGAGGAAATACCAGTTGAAGAGGAAGTAGCCAAAGATGACTCCAGTGTCTTTGTCTGCGGTACAACACAAGACTCAGAACTACCAGATTCATTTTTGGATAACAATAACTTTGATAGCGATCAGGATATAGACAAGTTCCCTGACTTATCATTATCACTTAATGCTGACAATATGCCTGTCGATGGAACGGATATGGACGAAGAATATGCCACATTGATCCCAATTTCTGTGAAAGAGGCTAAAGCTGCTATTGAGGTATACAAGATGTTTACACAGGGTAAATACCATTGTGAGATTTGCAATAAGGCTTATAACAATGAAGAAAGGATGAAGGTACATTTACGGATGCATGATAAGGTGAGGGTTTATCTTGGAATTTTGACTACAGAATCAGTAGAAAAAGAAGATGTAAGAACTATTAGAAGAATTTTAGCATACTCTTCAGTAGCTCGTAGCTAAATAATAAGAGCTGGTCAGATCAATCAACAGGTCAAGCCTCGCTTGCCTGGGTTGGTCTCTGGATGGGTGAACATCCATTACAGACATAGTTTCCTCTGTGCCTCAGAAAACACATTAAGTCAGCTAAGCAAAGTTATGTAGTAAGTTTTAAGCTGTCATTTGTAGATTTTTGATACTTGTAGCATGTAATCAGTGACCCCGAAGTCTGATAACCAGTCTTCCCACGGAGTATCATATTACCCAGTACTATCTGGTTTAGTGAGGGGAGATAGGCTGTTGCTCCATGTAAAACATTTTTTTATTAAACTTTTGTAGAATTTTTAGATTTTTCTTTAGCGAACTATTGTCTTTCACCCCTAACAATCACCAAATAGGTTCTTTTTGTTTGCAGCATATAAGTGGCAACTACCATTGTGGACTCTGCCAGTACTACTATAAAACCGAGTTTTTACTAAAAACTCATATGACTGATAAACATCTGTTTAAGTATTTGTGTAGAAAATGTCCTGAAGTCAGTTTTGATAGGTAAGTAGTTGAAATCTAATCTAATATTTGCACATACATAGGATAACATCACGCCTGTAATCCCCAAAGAGTTAGGTAGTATAGCCAGTTATGTTTAAGTGTAATAGGGGGCGAGCCTATTGCCATCAACCAAGCACAATTTCCAACTCCGTGGCTGCTACTGAGAAATTCCTGATTGAAAACACAATAACACTTTGCCTGACCCGGAAATCAAACCACTAGACCAAAAGAGGCAATCTAATATTAGTTCAATACTAAATGAGAACAAGATTGGGTGAGGAATGATATGGTGGAATAAGTAGTAAACAATAGCAACACCTGCCTGACGATACCACACTACAGTTTACATAGTGGTTTTTTTGACCCAGAGCTTATTGGATAATCGGCAGACTTGCTCAGGCCAGTTCCACTTCAATTTGGCGGACTTATGAGCTACGATTTTTATAGCCATTAAAGAAATTATTAGAATATTAATCTAACCAACAATGATAGCCTAGTGTTGTGATGCCAAGTCTAGCTTCTAGTTCGAACCCAAGACCTCTGATTCATGTTCTTATTGCATAATTATCACTAGCTTCGGAGAAGGAAAACATTGTGAGGAAACCACCATGTCTTTTTTTTTTTTGGGCCGTGGGAAATCATCAAATAACCCCTCCCGCTCTTGGACAGAGACTACTGACTAAAAACCACCCATGTTTCTCCTTAGCCCTTTATGTCGCGGTATCTCTTGCAAACAACCCGCAGCCCTAAACCACCATGCTGAGATATTTCTCGACGTCATTTAAAGCCAAATCAGAAGCCTATTTGTGGCATAAAGGTTAGGCACTAACACGATAAAGAAGAACTAAAACTAATAATTATATTCCAGATCATCAGCCAAACAGCACTACATCTGGACTCATTTACAAAACGGTAGCAAAAAGAACGCAAATTGGTACGAATCTCGACCGAAATGGCTGCAAACACGCGGAGGCAAGCGTGTCAAAGGAATTGTAACCTTAAAACCTGTTAAAAAGAATAGGAAATTGCCTGAAGACTTCCTCATCTACTCCCCTATTGGCCATGAAGAGCAGTACCGATTGGTGCAAGAGAGACAGCAATCACGGAACTTTCAGTCGGCGAGGTATCAGTGTGATAAATGTTATAGAGGGTTCCGAGGTACGACGACGTATAATAAGCATATGAAGAAACATGATCCTGTGAGTATAAATGCTTTTTTTTATCTGTTCTAACCATAACGTTTTACGCCCATATTGCACAAAGGCTTTTTTACTATCATCTTTTTTACCGCGCCCTGCATTTTCTTCACTCGACTCTATGGTCAAAAGTCAATTTTTCATCACGCTGTTGGTTTGTCTATACCCAAAAGTTAACCCAGTGTAGGGTACAAAGGTATATGTTAGCCCATGAGACGTGTATCATCATCCACAACCTGAATTCACCCACTGCTGGGTATAGGCCTCTCATTCCATGTGCCCTTCTCCACAGTCCTGTGCCAGCCTCATACAAGTTTTTCCCTCGATGGCAACTATGCCGTCTGCCCATTTCGCCGCCGGACGAGACGTGTATATAGACTGAATTTACATTGCCAAAGAAATGGAAACCTGACGATGGTTTGACGTTGCAAACCATTTGTAAACCTTACAAACCTTTGAAAGGCTTACAAACCATAATAAACTTTAATTTAATTGTGTAACATACAAACTAGATTGGGCAGGAAACTACGACGTGCTACTTCCTGAGAATCTGCGGGCATACTCGAGAATTCCAGTAGGAAGAGACATTGATTTAATGTTTGTTACGCTTTTTGTTTGACAGACGTAACGATGTAACAAATGTATAAAAGTGGCTTTCCATAATTTGTTCGTATCGCTAAACTTAGAGAACAAGTGGACACCGGAAAAATCTCACTTTATTTCCAGGCACAATCAGGGCCGTTGCAGTGCGACATCTGCAAGATCCACTTCAAAGACCAGAGGAAGCTCTACAAACATATGAACATCACTCACTTGTTCAAATACTCCTGCCAGCTATGCAGTTATGTGTGCTGTAATAGGTAGTTATTTTGTATCCTGTTATTTTATTATTGAACTGTTATTAGTAAGGGAGGTCACTGATGGTCTTCCACTTTTCACCCTTACGCCTTGAGTAATAAGGTTGAAAAGTTTCCTTCAAGCTTGTTGCCTCGCCTTTTTGTCAATGTTCTATATCTGTTTTGTGAACTATTTTTATATTTTTCTGGGTTATTGTTATCAATTTGTTTTGTCCTGTGTAAATACAAATAAATAATAATTTCTTTTTCTTTCTTTCGTTCTAATAATGTGAGCCGATAACGTATCTTAGGGCGCATTCACATAGAAAGCTGGCTACCGGCTCCGATCTGCCAGCGCTTATCGGACCCGATCTGAGCAGGTCATCTTAGATAACCGTACCTAATAAGGATATAATTACATTATTAGACAATACTGTCACAATAAAACACATAAATGTCACCAGTCAGACTGAATAAAGCGCTCATGGAGTTCAGAAAGCATCTTGAACACTAACAACTCTTTAATAATCTATTCATGATAGACATTATTGCTTAAGATCATGGTTGGCGTTGTAAATCGACTAGCAGGTTCACTGTCCAGGCTACAGAGTGGGAATGGTCCATAAGTCCAGTTATGTTTTATTAAAAGTCGGTATATTTGTGGATAGAATGTATTCATAAGTGTTTTGAAATATATTTTTTTTTTAATGTTACCCTTTTGTGTAAGTAATAAGGTTAAAAAGTGGTCGACCGTCAGTGAACTCGATAACTTACCTAGTGATGTGACGACATATCAAAAGGTGTAAACAAAAATAATTATGTCGTGTGTGTTTTTTTCCAGAGGTCAAGCTCATATGCATTACAGATGGCATAAAAACGTAACGTACGAGTGTCCTCATTGCAAGAAGGAATTCATGTAAGTTATTGTTAATAGTCTAGACGATATTTATTCAGCAAAATAGATAATAAACCACCATGTGCCACCTTGACCACCCATTGCATACTGAGTTTCCTCCATGCCTCGGAAAGCAGGTTAAGTCGCTGGTTCCGTCATTTGTAGATATTTGACTGTCGTTACAGATAGTTGAAAGGCTGACAAGCAGTCTTACCAAAGAGTATCGTATTACCCAGTACTAACTGGGTTTCGGAGGTCAGATAGGATGTCGCTTCATGTAAAATACTGGTTACGTCTGACTCTGCATCCGGTTAGACTGGAAGTCGTAAAAAACATAGTTGGTAAAAAGTAAGCACATGAAGATTTAACGTGAAAAAATAGTTAATTTTTCAGTGCATTTAAATGTTCAATGTTTACAGGAAGGCTTCAACGCGTCTAACTCATATAAGATTAAAGCATCCGTCCATGTGTCTGTGCACTATTTGCGGACATAGTTTTGTGAGCGATTCCGGCTTGTATTGTCACAAACAACTAACTCATAGTGAAGAGGTAAGTCATGTTGTTTTTTAGGTCATTGTCCATGGTATAGACGGCAGGACATCAAGATACCCGAAACTGTTAAAATTCCCCAAGCAACCTTGAACCTAATGCTTTAGCGATAAAGGTGAAAATCTTTTAAAGAAATTTGACAGATTGTAGTAGCTTATGTGCTGGTGTCTGTACGTTAAATATGTTTTTTTTTAAGATTGTATCCTTGCTACCTTTTTTTTGGTGGGTGGGAAATCATCAATGGCTCCTCCCACCCTGGGGCGGAGCGGAAGCGAGTGTCAGACTTCTACTGACTAAAAACCACCCATGTTCCTTCTTAGCACTGGGCTGCGGTATTTGGCCTGGGTCGCAGCCTTGATAATTTTGTGTTTTTGTCCTTTGTTCATCGTTGATGCTAGAATTAATGCTGTAACTTAATCAAAGTTAATTAATTGTTCTTTATAAAAACGCTTTAATTTTGTATTCTTCCCCCTTAACCGATATAGTCAGAAACATGTCAAGATGCAATAAAAATGTTTGCGTCATAATATTATTGCCATTGTGTCAATTTACCCTGACTGCCCCATAAGGAGCGTAGGAGCGTTCACGTATTACGTAACAATTTATTTACCTGTTTGGGGGAAGGGGGAGGGGTTTTGTAAAACGTTACGATGCGTTACAGGAGGTGTTTTGAACAACGCATTACGTAACATTGTTTTTTAACCCTTCCGGGTCTTAACTTTCTCGTAGAGAGATCCTCTCACGCATTTTTTTAAACGTTTTTTTCTCAAAATTTAAAATTTTAGGCAAAAATGGTCACTTGGTGGTGACATAACGTTTCACTAGGGGAGAGGGGGTACAGAAAAGCGTTACGGCGCGTTCAATGGGGCGGAAGGGGTGTCAAAAAATCTCCATAATGTGCGTTACGTAATACTTGAACAAGCCTTACTTTTTTTCTGGAATCTTCGCTAACCCAATTCCTTACAATCAACAGGAGATAGAACTTAGCAACAAGATGGTGTTGAACACTGCCGACCCTCACTACTGCGCCGACTGCGAGATACAGTTCATGTCTCTCGCTGCTTTCACTACGCATCTCGGCAGCTCGTACAAACATGCTACTACTAACCTGTGAGTGCAAAACACATAATTATATTATAATGGAAGAAAGAAAAAGATAATTTTTCACATAAATATAAAAACTTTCAATTATGGCTAAAACTCCGATATCTAACTTATCATATCAGCCAGCACAACAAATTCGAAATAAATTAAATAACTAAATTATTATGCACTTTTTGCATGGAAAATCATTCCATTCTGAATCTGGAGAAGGACAATCTTAGTTCAAAGTCAAAGTCAAAACATTTATTGCGAATACTAACTATTGTCAAAACATTAGTTGCACTACAGTTTATACTTTTGCAGCTTTCATCGTTTCACTTGTACTCGTGTAATCTTTTTTTTTCTTAGCCTATATGGTCCCACTGCTAGGCAAAAACCTCCCCCATAGCCCTCCACTCTTCCCTACTCTTCCAATATGTCAAAAACGCTCCCAAGTCGTCGCGCCAGCGTTTTCGAGACCTCCCTCGGCGACGACACCCGTCTTCTGGCACCCACTGCGTGACGACTCTGGCCCATCGGTTCTGATCCATCCTACAGACATAGCTCACCCAATCCCACTTCAACCGTGTAGTCTTATGTATAGTTTTTTTAAATCATATTCTAAATTATTTTGTAGTAACAAATTAACCTACTTATTTGGATAGAATCAATCGTAATATCACAACTCGTTTGTATTCTCGAAGGAGTAACCAGAACTGCAAAGTACGCACTCTTTTGGCCCTATGTTTATGTTACTTTAAACTAAAGGATCCAACAATAATTTAAAAGCAATATTTTCTTGTTATTCTTGACAATATGAATAAACCAAAGAAATAACGTCCCGTTCCTGTTTGCACAATTTAATTTGTTAACTTGTTTTCCAGTTCCATCAAGTCGTCACGTCGCACTAAGTCCGACGCGCCACGTGGCCGAGGTCGACCGCGACGTGGCGCCTGCTCCGAGATCGTCAACAACGGACTCACCACCTCTAGCACTTGTGAAGTGGTAACTATACGATTGTAACTTCTTTTTAAGCTTTTATAACCTTATCAAATAGGAGAAGCTCAATAATAACACTCACTCGGGCCGATCTTCAGGTTAAGCCGGGCTTGCCTAGCTTGATCCGTAGATGGGTGACCGCCCATTACATACTGAGTTTCCTCCGTGCCTCGGAAAGTACGTTAAGCCCTTGGTCTTAGCTGTCATTGTAGATCTTTCACAGCCGTTACAGGCAGTCAGTGGCCCGAAAGTCTGACATACAGTCTTACCAAAGTGTATCGTATTACCCAGTACAGGGTAATACGATACACTTTGGTAAGACGAGTTGTGGATACTAGTATTCCTATGCATTCGGTTAGATTGGAACCCGAAGCCAACATAGTTGGGAAAAAGCTAGTCAGATGGTGACACGCAGATATTCTAAATTCCGTGGATGGAGTTCTAATATTAAAATTATATAATTATTTGATCGTTTTAATTTTGAGCTAGGTCCCGACCTCACAGTATGTAGTAGAACCTAATAATAATGAAATCGTTCCAGTGCGGCAAGTTCCTATCAAACGACGTGCAAGCGCGCAAGCACTACGAGTCGGAACACCCGGACACCGAGTACCTCAAGCGATACATGTGCGACGTCTGCGGCCATACCACCAGGGTGAATATACCATTTACTGTAAATACTCAATACGGCCTGTATTCACTCCCTCCACTCACAAAAAGCGTCCTGCCTGGAGGCTATATAATCCAAGCATCCATAGGACAATACGGTTTGTTATATATTTATTTATTCTTTATTTACTTATTTTAGAAAAGCTTACAGTCTAATAACTATAATTATAACTAAATATATATCTAAATTGCTAATAACAAGCTTCCACAGATAACAACAAAAACATATACTTCCTCATAGTTAGTTCCAAAATTACAATATAAAACTATCAAGTTTCTACAAAAAAAGAAATAAACAAACAAACTTGATACTGCAGCACAGAATACATAATAGTACTGACTGCAGTACAATAAAATGTATTGATTAATCGAAAAGTTTGTTCTGTTTACATAATAATTGTAAATACTTTAACTTGAGCTCACTAACTGCCGTACTCAGAGATATCCAAAAGTCATCTTCATAAGTTGACCTGCGAGATGCCATTAAAAAAGAATCACTAAAAATATGTAAATTAACCAGGTGGCCTAACATAACGTCTTAAAACAGTATTGTTTAACATACAAGAAGTTATAGCCAAAGAAACTATATTAAAACGTCTTGCTTTCATCTGTCTGTCAATTTGTAAACCAAGTGTCTGCTAAACCCATCGAATCCACGATTTATTTATTCTGTTTTGCCTTAACATTGTTATTCTTGAATCCCCAGCAATACGCGAACCTGATAGTTCACATGCGGACACACACAAATGAGAAGCCGTACGGCTGTCCGCACTGCGACCGTCGGTTCAACATGCCCAGCAACAGGGACAGACATCTTGTCGTAAGTATTCTAATTGTTATACAAGCATTTAGTCTCGGGTCTTATGTTTTCAGCCCTAATTCAAATATTGAATTCCATTTCTACTTGTTTACAGCCCTAGTCACTTATTACCATACCTTTTTTTTGGCGGGTGGAAAATCATCAAATAACCCCTCCCGCTCTGGGCAGAGCGAAAGGGAGTGTCAGACTTCTACTGACTAAAAACCACCCATGATCCTTCTTAGCCCTTTGTGTCGAGGTCGCTGTATCTCTTTTAAACAACCCGCAGCCCCGACACATTTTTGTTTTGGCGGGTGGAAAAACATCAAATAACCCCTCCCGCTCTTGGGCAGAGTGGAAGGGAGTGTCAGACTTCTACTGACTAAAAACCACCTTTCGAACAACCCGCAGCCCCGACGGGACTTGTTCATGCCCTATTCACATATCGTGTCTTTTTCACATATGCCCTATTTACATATTTTTCGCCCTATTCACACATATTCTCCCCTTTTCCTTCCCCATTAAACACATTCCTTCCCCATTTTTTCAACTCTGCTGAATTATAACCGTAGAGGAAAACTTAGTTTCTACAAATATTTCGCTATTTTGTACTATTTGTCAGCTTCGTTTAAGATTCTCTTCAGCTCGTTTTAACTCTTACCGTTACAGGTCCACACGGGTGAGAAGCGATTTCAATGTCAGCACTGCAACCGTCGCTTCACTCAGAGCAGCGCCGTCAAGCTTCACATACAAACCGTCCACCTCAAGATACCTTACGCTCCTTGGAATAAGAAGAATCGGAAACGACGCAAGGTACAGTACACTTGCCCGTCAGAGCTGCGGGTGGTTCGAAAGAGATACCGCGGCCTCGACACAAAGGGCTAAGAAGGAACATGGGTAGTTTTTAGTCAGTAGAAGTCTGACACTACCTACCGCTCTGCCCAGAGCGGGAGGATTCATTTGATGATTTCCCACCCTCCTAAAAAAATAAAAAGTAATACAAAAAGGTACAGTACACTTACGTGATCGAGACGAGCGGGACAGAATCAACTCCCAGTGGTTCACATTGGCCTCATGACCTTCAAATCTTTCGATCCCGATCTTTTTAAACAGATCTTCCTTTTCCCGACACAGGCTAATAGTAACCGGAATGCGATATACCCCGACATTAGCCCATAAATAGAAGTTGTAAACGGACCTTTCATAAAGCCGTCAACCAAGCAAAAAATATTCGAAATCGGAATCGACTTTTGTCTTCGGTGACAGATTACGTTTTACGCTAGGCCTCAATATAACGCACTCAATTTAATGTGGAGATGGATTGAATGTGGCATTGAATAGTGTGGGGTCGTGGACGTATTTAAAAAAAAAACATTGAAAAAATTGGTGAAAAAATTGGTATTTAGGTATTGTCTTCGTTTGACTAACCAACACTTTATATTTAAAAAAATATTAAATTATTAAATATTTCCAAAATTAATAAGAATTTCTGTAGTTTGGATCTGTTTGCTTTACCGCATAGAAAGTTTCGACTCAGTTTACTTAACAAAAATTTGAAAAATTAATGTGACACAGTATTTACACTTATCTGGTACTATTGCAGCTTTATGCTTTGTTGATATGATATGTGGTTAATTTTTATGTTATGTTCCTCTTTTTATTGTTTACAACGCTAGTGTTAAAATTTACCAAATTGTCTCGTTAAGTATCTGTGGAAAACGTGGTTGCTTTCACATTTGTATTATTTCTGTATCCTATTTTTCTATGTAATTCTTAATGTGTAATTGTTTGTTTTCCCAAATAAATAAAATAAAACATGTATTTGTTTCAGGAGTTGGAGACAGCGGGTATGTCGACACCGCTGATACTGCCGCCGCCAAACAAGTTGCTCGCTTACGAAGGGCAAGGTCCCGGAGATTACCTCAACGCCTACATCACTTATAACGACGACTAACACTTACTTATATTGTTATTATTATAACTAAGGAAGTGATTATTAATACTGAAAACGGGATATTTACATTGTTTACTTTTTGTTTCGAGTTCCCGATATTTCGGCGCTGTTACAAGCACCATGATCACGGATAAACGGATGTTTATAAGCAGAAAAATCGGTTTAGCCTCTTTCTTATTCGTTTTTTGCGTTCGGTACCACTACCATTGACACTCACTACACGATTCTGTTTCCGACGCACAAAACTCACTGTGTCCACTCGCGAACTTTTTTCTTCAGACCAATTTGTCTGCTCATAAACATCCACCCGCAATGATTTCAGTTTATCCGTGATGATGGTGCTTGCAACAGCGCCGAAATATCGGGAAGTCGAAACAATAAGTAAACATGGTAAATGTCCCGTTTTCAGTATTAATAATAGTGTATATTGTTGTCAAGTGCTTTAACTGTACAATGTTTCCTCAACTCAATGGGTTCCTGCCCTAAAGCCCGATATACAAGCTGTCGTTTTGCATTCACGTCAAATTCAAGTAACTATTGTAATGATTTTCGACCCAAATCAATAACTAGGAACCGAATTATTGACCAGGTACCGTAGTATAAAATGACTAGCTGATACCCACGGCTTCGTCCGCCTGGATGTCGGTTATCGCGCCGCAATGTAATCTTCCCCCCCCCCCTTTCAATCCCTTGGGGGGGGGGAATCATCACATAACCCCTCCCGTTCATCATAAACCACCCATGTTCCTTCTTAGCCCTTTATGTCGAGGCTGCGGTATATCTTCCGAACAACGCGCAGCCCCCCCCCCTTCAATCCCTTACAACCCTTTTTTCGTATTAAAAAGTAGCCTATGTCCTTTCTCAGGGTCTAGACTATCTGTGTACCGCATTTCAATTTTGGCGTGAAAACGCGACAGACAGACAGAGTTACTTTCGCATTTATAATATTACTAAGGATTATTTTTATATATTTTATGACAATCTCCTGGATTTTGTGTTTCTTAGTCCAATTTAACAAGACAGTGTCATCAAACGTTACTTCGAGATTAAGTCTAATTTAAACGTATCATTTTGTGAGATTTTTAACAATCCAGATCCATCTTCCAAGTTCAGTGTAAATAGCAATAATTTAAGCAATATACCTATATATAAGACGTTAGATTCTCAAAACGGTGAAGGAAAACATCGTGAGGAAACCGGCATGTCTTAGAACTAAAAAAAATCGAAGATATGTGACATCTACCAACCTGCACTGGGCCCGCGTGGTGGATTATAGCCCATCCCTCTCCTAAAGAGGAGGCCTGAGTCCCTGCAGTGGGAACATTATAGGCTGATGATGACGAATTGTATATTGCGTAGTTATAAGTGATGATATTATAAAATCGTTGCGTTCAGTATTACGTTATCCGTATGTGTGTCCTTTGTATGTATTTGAATAATTATAATTTTTGGCAACAATAGCTTTAATGTATGCTTTAATTAAGGCTCTTTTTGTTTACAACAGGAGGACTCATCCTCCTGTTGTAAACAAAAAGAGCCTTAATTTCCAATATCCTGCGAGTCTTTAATTATTAAACCGTGTGAATAGTCTCTCTACTAAAATCTAAATCAATTATTTGAAGGGTATGAGTTAAGACTCGCACTAAATCAAAAATTAGTAATGAGTCTCAGGCCTACTTTACATAGCTCTAATTATTTTTTATTCAATATTTTTGTGACGTATCCTGTTTCTTCTATCGGGTAGATAGTAAATTTTCAGACACTGAAACAAACCCCTTAGATTTGAAGCTCAGTAAATGTTTGAAATATCAGAATAAAATAGAAAAACACAAATTGTAAACCATAGTAAATAAATAAAGCTTTTCATAAAATGTGTTCACAATAATGTAAATAGTCGTTACAATAAAACAGCATTTAAACGCATTTTGTTTCAAGTTTTCAAATTAATTTGAAATCAATTGATAATTTAATAAAATACAAGTGCATCTTTTTAACGAAATATAAATTCAGACTATATGCACTCGGGTAACATCGTCATCATTTTAACCATAAGACGTCCACTGCTGGACATAGGCCTCCCCCAGAAGGGGGGTAACATCAAATTCTGTTAATTTCATTTATTCTGTAAAATAAATATGACTATACCTTGTGGGTCTAGTGGTCGCAATCGACTGGTGAGCATGGGTTCCTGGGTTCCATCCCCAGGGCGGACAAAGTGTATTGGGTTTTTCCAACGAGAATGGACCGGCCACCATCTTGAACAAAACTGGTCGGAAGCCCGGTTGTGCGACCAAACATTCTTGCAGGTCGAAGGTTCTGCGACCAGATCTGTGTCCGTGTAAGTAGTACGAGACCCACGCTATACAAATTATCAGTGAAAATAAAAGTATCCGAGTGCATAGGTCTGTATTCTAGATGAAAATTCCTATAAATGGCATCAGCGCCGTTCTAGAATACAGATTTAAAAAAATATTATTTCCTTTCTAAGAGTGTATGAATAACAGTTATATTGTATATGAAAGTGTGTGGTGTGTTTACTAGATAGTGAAATATGTTTAAAAATGTAATCAATCTGCGCAATATTTGATTTGCCTTGTAATTTAACTAATACAAATATTTTTAATACATAACATTAATTCGTGATATCTGTTTTATTTTCGAGTCCTGTATCCGCTTATACCACAAGTCTCTTAAACGTTGTTGATGACAATAGGGGCTGGCTGAATGCAAAAGGGGCTCGCCCCTTTTATGGGACGCATGGGACTTAAAACATCTGGTGACATTTATGATCGTACTGTAGCGGCTCATACATACGATACTCATTCTAATTAGAATGAGTATCGTAAGTATGAGCCGCATCATTCCCCCGCTCGACAGTACTATTAGGTAGATAGACATCTGCCTAACCCTGCGGGGATTACACCCGTGATGTTATGTGTTGTTTTCTCATTATTCCGGCTTTTTGAGTGCTTCTGATGACTATTCTGTGCTGATGAGCAAGTGGTCCTGAGTTCGATTCGCAGGTCCGGCAGTGTCAAATTTTATTCCTTCAGGAATTTATTAGTAGCAGCCACTGAGTATGGATTGGCAATAAGTTGGTGATGGTGATGGCAATAAGTTCGTAAGTAATAACTTGGGCAACATAATTGCCGAAAAGTGGGTGCACTATAAGTTACACCTCTGCCCTTCGTTGATTGCAAGCGTGAAGTTATGATAATGTTTGCTCAGTTCTACGTACGCACGCCAGGTCTTGGGGTGTGGAATTGTGGATGTCAGATAGGCAGTCGCTCCGTGTAAAATACAGAGTTGCAGGTATTTCAGCTGCATGCGGTTAGACTGGCCGACCCTAACATAGTTGGGACATGGCTAACCAGGTGATGATCCCTGCGAAAAAAGGATATTGAAAACTCAACCCTAGCGGGAAGGCTAAGTTCGGCCGCATACGCCGTCAGAAAAGTAAGACAATACACTGATGTTGATACAGCACGGTTAGTCTACTTTAATTATTTTCACAGCGTTATGTACGGTATTCTGCTGTGGGGCAAATCAAATCAAATCCGTTTATTTGCCAGAATGCAAAGTGATATTTAAAATATATTTGTTCTGCAGAAGCGAGCGGTTCGTGCAATGTATCAGCTGGGTCATCTATAAGAGAAACTCGGGCAGTTTCTCTTAGAGATATTTCGGAGATTGGTATTCTCACGGTTGCTTCTCAGTTCATCTTTTATATATTAGACAAAATATCTACCTGTAGGTACACTAAAAACAGTGATATTCACAACTTTAACACTAGAAATAAACATCTTATACTACTTCCTTTATACTTACTATACTCTATGTAGACTACCTTTCATAATTCATTCGTAGGGCTCGGTATAACATTTTTCAAACTGCCATCTTCTTTTCTAGACTTGCCATTTAATGCGTTTAAAGTCAAAGTAAAATCTAATCTTTGTTTAAAAGCTTACTATTCCATTAACGACTACTTAATAAATGATAAGAATAATTGGTCGCTGAGTTGAACACAACAAGACAATGTTTGTTATTTATGTTCTTTCTCCAAAATTAGTTTACTGATATATTATGTTGTCTTTTTTATTATTATATACTTTTTATTATTAATTTGTGTCTCTAATCAATTGTAATATTAACATTATTAACTTACACCTTGCTATTGTATCGAGTCTGGTTCTTCTAACTTTGTTCCGCCACTTCTTCTTTCCAGCTAAAACACTAGGAAGTGTCGAAGGGTGGGCATTTTGGGGGACTTGTCTCTTGTAATAAGTAAAGTAAATTTTGACGTTCGAAAACTGCTGATTAATCAGCCTAGTTTGAATAAATGACTTTTGATTTTCAACTTTGTAAAGTATTTATTACAGTAAACTAATTATGTACAGGTACACTAATTAAACACTAAAAGGGCATCACAAAAAACTGCTCCTCAACTCCTCAATCAACGCAAACTTAACCCAATTTCAAGTATGTCTCGACTCTCGAGGGCCTGCGGGTTGTTTGCAAGAGATACCGCGGCCTCGGCATGAAGGGCTAAGAAAAGAAGGAACATGGGTTACATGGGTGGTTTTTAGTCAGTAGAAGTCTGAGTTCTGACTGACACTGTCTTTCGCTCTGCCCAAGAGCGGGAGGGGTAATTCGATGATTTTCAACCAACCGGCCAAAAAAGTATGTCTCCATCTCCAAACCAAATCGAATTCAATATAAAGTTGCGTGGGTTACGAGACACCTGCAACTATTCAAAAATATATTATATATATGCGGACGAAGTTCGTGGGTAAACAGCTAGTAATCCTAGTCTGTTTGTTTGTAAGTTTGTTTGTAATGAGACGGCGTACCCTCCGCAACCTAACCAAATCGAGTGAAGACAATGATAGCTTGCATTTAAACCGGGCAACGCCATCTATCGAGCATGCAAGAACTATTATTATCTAAACCAGTGAAATGTATATATTATTATATTCGGTTTTCTTTCTATATTTATCTTGGTATGGGTGTATTTTTTACGCTAACCTAATTAGTAGGTAACGTTTTTTTTAAGTAATTAGTAGGCTAAGAAAAGTCAAGTGCGTAGTATTTACATCACAACCGGCTTGCGTGTATGAACGTAGATGAGGCGTGTCAAGAATATCAGCCGTGCCGGGCGACCGCGGGCGGGAGCTGAGGCGCGGAGCGGGCACTCCAGCTGCGAGCGCGCACCGGCCGGCTCGCCACTGCGTCAACGTCCTTGCCACCGAGCGCATCTTCAATTCTCGCCTAATCAAGTTTTAGAAAACCGTTTGTTTACCTTCCTGTAGCCTCTTAATATACAGTCCACACTTATTGAAGCCACCGTCTTTCAATACTCGTAACACCTGGAGGGAGGATATTAGCCCACTTCTCTTGAGGCGAAAGGAATATGTAAGAATCATAGCAGGAGGCGTTCTGTAGTTTCTGTCTTCCCCATGGAAAGAGGCGTGACTTTATGTACGTATATTTTCCTCCAGGCACGGGAACAACTTAAAGTCAACTCTATAGCTAGTTTGTATCGAATACGGCAGAAAGGAAACCAATTTTTAACAACATAACCATTTTATTTATATTACTTACTACACAACAATCGTATCAGTATCGTATTACCCAGTACTAAGTTGTGGAGGTCAGAGACGTAGTCGCTCCATGTAAAATACTGGCATTCAGCTGCATCCAGTTAGACTGGAAGCCGACCCCAACATACATAGTTGGGAAAAGGCTAAGCAGATAAATACACATCAAGAAATCAACATCGTTCAAACACTTTATAAAGATCATTTAAACTAGCAATCTGCAAGACAGCGCCATTGTGAACAAAACTCGTAGGCGGGAGGAAGTTTTTCCTTATAGCTGGGAATAGCACATGTTCTTGTCTCCACTGCTCTGCCTTCACACTTTCTACATTTGTGTCTGGACTCGTCTGTGCATAAAATATGGCGGTTTGTCGGCTGAAGGAGTCGAAACAATCCTTTTCGTTGTCCCAGTTTACTTCGCTGACTAAACGTACCAGGTAGGTTGGGAGAGCGCCCATGAACGGTGTGTGGCCGTCTGTAAAGAGAAAAAAAGTTTTGTAAGGTGTGAAATACACGGTTGGCGTAACATTTAAAAGGTTCTGGGGGTCTAATATGGTCACTTTAGCAGATCATATTATGAATTGGTGTGAAAATTCGTAAAATGGACTATTTTTAATAGTTACTTCGTCTGTGACCATTTTACGAATTTTAACGCAATTCACATTATGATCTGCTAAAGTGACCATATTAGATCCCCAGGGGTTTTCGATGGGTTGCGGCCTTCAACAACCATACTGTGATCGCCAACCCAACTGCCAAGCGTGGCGATTATGGCAAATCCCTCCCTTCTGGGAGAGACCTATGTCCAGCAGTGGACGTCTTATGGCTGAAATGATGATGATGAATGATGATGCACTTCTGAATGTCGGCAAAACATAGAAAGTGAAGCTACAGTCACAGTCACCATGCAAAATAACTTGTGAAAGTACTGTAGCTGCCCATTCCAATACGCCTATCGCGAAGAATGGGAAAGAAACTCCATGGACACTCTTTTAAAATCAAAATACTGTTACATTGATTTAAAGTCCCTACAGATTCACGGCCTAATCTGTATAACTGTGCAGACGTCATCAAGGGACCATTTTACGTTGACAGCAAATCAAAATTTTATACAATAGGGTAGTTGACAAAAAATATCTAATTAGTCCGTCAGATAGATTTCAAAAAAATATTGGACACGTATTTTTTCTTTTTTCACGTAAACAATAAATGAAGACATGATACAGTGCTTCGAAAAGTCGCGCGACGTCACAGTTTGGTACATTTTTTACCAGAAAGTGACGTCACCAGCCCCCACTCACGATCTATGTCACGTTTTATTTTCGTGATTTTTTTATAAATTTGATAAAACAAAAAACACGTATCCAATATTTTTCAATAATCAGCTAACAGACGGACTAAACAGAATCATATTTTTTTAGTCAGTCAACTACCATAAAAGATTCTTCTACACTTACTGTAGAAGACAGAATATGATACATACCTAACAGTAAAGGTAATGACAACAGCTCCCCGCTTCCATTTATTTCAAGTGAGAAATACTCATATAACATACTCCGTTTGTTCACTAGTAGCTCTGCCATTTGCTGGGCCATGTCCTTCATTTCACCTGAAATATTGAAAAGAAACCTTTTAACAAGGGTTATAAAGTTCTCACTGCTAAAACAGGGAGGGAGTGGAATGTTTTCTACCATGCCGGTGCAATGAGAGTTGGTGGCGGATGTCACGTATTTAAATTTTTGACTACAAAAACATTTAGTCAAAGTAAAATTGAAAGAGTGTTCTTCTTCTCTCAGTCTGTCGTCACACTCTTAGCAGAGTGGTCGTGGTCGTCATGACAGGAGTGGTGGCAAGCTTCACAACTTGAGGCCATTCCTCTCCTACTGTTGCTTGCCTCGTGCATTCGTGGAAGAGTGTTATATTACTGAAATATCGAATTAACATTTTCGAGATTTAGGAATGTTTTTTTTGGGACTAGCCCGCCTCACTATTCCGGAACCACTGCAACTTTTGAAAGCCAAAATCAACAGTGGTGACCACCAGATAAAGACGCTCGACGAAGTCCCATATAAACAGTTTATCAACGAAATTAATCAGAAAAGATTAGCATAGTTAAAGGAAGAACAGGAGACATATAGGAGTCTGTTAAAAATTCAGCATCATTCACAAACTTTTTTTTTTGGCGGGTGGAAAATCATCAAATAACCCCTCCCTCGCAGAGCGGAAGGGAGTGTCAGACTTCTACTGACTAAAATCCACCCCTGTTCCTTCTTAGCCCTTTATGTCGAGGCAGCGGTATCTCTTGCGAACAACCCGCACCCCCGACGGGATACTCACTAAATATTTATTTCCAAATGATATACAGGGTCAGATTGTAATACATATCTAGCGAAATTCCACAGAAAAAATCATACTGAGGAGGTTCACTAACTTATTTATTACAATTTATTTTAGACCGCGCGTTTTTCACTTTTCAAAGTGCGAATTATTGCGAAAATACGCACCCAATTCAGGATCCCATTCGCTTTCCTGTGAGCTAAGCCCGAGCACAAGTAGTTCTTCTAAAGGCAATGGACTGGATAACTTTATCAGACCAAAGTTCTGGAAGTCATACAGCATTGTCTCGTAAAATAGTTCTTCTCTGAAATAGAATAGACTCTTTGTAAACCGTTGATGTTAAATAATTAGTAGTAAGGATTGGTTTTTGCAAGAAATAAACTCCTGTGGGGCTGTAGTCTCGTGTCTAAAAGTGGTTGAATGTCTGTCGAAATGTAGTTATTCCAGGAACAAGCTCAACTGCTGGACATCCTGTGGTCCTGGGTTCGATTCCGGGTCGGCAAAAAATGCTATTAGGTTTATCCACAGATATAGATAGACCTAGATAACGCAAGCATCACGATTTTCATACAGAAAACCAAGCGTGCCATTTTTTGACTACCTATTATGACGTCACAAGCACTATTTAGTGATGGAAAATCGGAAAATCAAATCAATTCAAATACGACGCCCCCTTCGCCCCAACCCCCGCCTTGCACCCGCGCCGACGTCCGACTAGCGCTATACACCGATGCAGACTGAGCACGAAAGTGGCCACTTACGATTTTTGCACGTAAGCTAGGCACGCGAAGTGTTGCTCATGCGTTATCTAGGTTTATCTATATCTGTGGGTTTATCCATTAGAAACTTCTCAGTGGTAGCTTGAAGTTTGGGAGTTGGCGGTACGATATCCCCGTGTCGCCGTGGGTCCTGCGTCTGATCTGCCTCCGCGGGTGTCGGACTGCCGTGTCATCGTCTGTGAGAGTAAAGGAACAGAGACTGCATCTGTGCCCGCACACACACGCTTCCGCTGTATCGGCCGACGTGACCGAAAACGGTCAGGAGGATTACTTCAGGGACACTCAGTTACGTAACTGTTTACATGTTGTCATGTAATTGTCTGAATGTGGTCATGTGAGTGTCAAGATGTGATCACGTCCAAGTTGTCAAGTTTTTCGCCATATTTATTTAACAATGCTTAATACTTACGCAAATCTAGTAGTATCACACAAATATAACT
Organism: Diarsia brunnea; assembly: GCA_949774965.1. NCBI lineage: Eukaryota > Metazoa > Arthropoda > Insecta > Lepidoptera > Noctuidae > Diarsia > Diarsia brunnea. The sequence goes on from OX459019.1 coordinate 6,540,128, forward strand.
TCGTAGAATGTTGTATAAGTGACTTATGACAGTCAATACAAGCAATAAAGATCAAATTCGCTAATATTTCTCTCAAATTCGTATTACACTTATTTTCTACATCCAACCTTAGCTGTTTTACACTGGTCAATTTAGTTTCTATTCGTGCATACTTAAACGTTCTTGTTTTAAACGATTCTTTTGGGTCTATATAACTTAAATTCGCTTGGTCTAAAGCTGTATGAGTTTTATATTTTTCTTTATTTTCCGTTTTAGGTTCTTCTGCTATGGAATTTTCTAGAATTTCGTCGTCTGGGGCAGTTTCTATTGCTATTTTAGGTACAGTGGTGTTATTATCTTCATTTTTCTCTTCATCTATATTCATTTCAGTATCGTTAACTGCTGTTTCGTTCGGTTTAGAGACTGTAGGAAAGAACTTGTCAATCTTCTGTACATCAGAGTTTACTCTGACCATGTAGCTAGGGTTTGCTTTGGCGGCATCAGTTGTCTTTTTGACAATTTCTTCAACCATCGTAGCGCCTGGTAAACGGGCCTGTATGAAAAAAAAATCTTTATAAATTCATACCACGAGGACTGATCGAGGAAGCACATGGACAGAACTCTTGGAACGAATTAGGGGAGACCTTTGCCCAGCAGTGGGACAGTAAAGGCTAACAAAAAAAGTAAGCTCGCGGTATACTATTATTACCGTAATACGAGAGCTAGGAAAAAGAGAGTGCACCTGTGTAAGCGCACTCACATGGGCGCTTTAATATCCCCTGCGGCGATGGCTACCCTCCGTCGAGATTAACCGTCATGCGCGAAAACGGTCAGAAGAACTATTACTATTACCTTAATAAGATACATAGGGCATTGGGTAGGCGGAGTCGTGCAATAATTAAATCAATTGGAAAAGAGATACTATCATTATTATATGGCCTATGTACAGCTAAGCCCAATGTATGTGATCTTTCGAAAAGCTTCGGTGTCCTAATAACAATTTCGAGGAATAAGTTTTAAACCTAAAACATATTAAAGTATTTAATAATAATATATTTAATGACAGATAGCAATAATCCATAAAAAATACCCATATATTTAAGTTTGTATAAAATTCGTGAAACATACCTGTGTATACATAACTCTGGTAGAGTTACAGCTCAACAGCTTGCTTTCAATACAAGATTTGATCTTCTCTATAATTTGCTCTTCGTACAGAAACTGCACCTCGTGTTTTGTTGGATGTACGTTTACATCAACGTTTCTTGGATCTGAAAGCGAAGAAATATGTGTTGCTTGGTGTCAAAGAACAAGTAAGTAACAAATTAAAATAATAACTTAGAATACGCTGTCTGCAACATCGTCATCTGCGTATCCTTTTCTTATGTTGGGGTCGGCTTCCAGTCTAACCGGACATTGCGAATACTATTTTAAATAGGGCGGCTGCCTATCTGACCTTTGGTAAGAGTAGTTGTTAGGCTTTAAGGCCATTGAATACCGATAATGACTGCCAAAGATCTTTGTATGGCAGCCGAGACCAACAGTGCATGTTAACGTGCATTCCGAATCAACCCAGTGGGTTATTACCATAAATCCCCTCCTCCTCGTTAAAATACATTATCATCAAAGAAAACAATAAAAAGGCAAGCTTACCTAATTCAAGACTGAGGTAGACGAAAGCGTGTGAATTTTTCGGTAAATATGTCGAGTAGATTGAATCCACGGCTTTTTTGATTGCTGAAAATATAACACACAAAATATATCTACATTATGTGGATTACAAGATTGCCTTCGGGGCTAACAGGCAGGTTGTTACGTTACTGCAGGCCTATTGCGTATTTTTTTAAATGTCAGTGGCTATCATAGTGTCCATCGATTAACTGTCAAATGGTTATGGTTTGGTACAAAATGGAACCATTTGACAGTTAATTGATGGACACTATGATAACCACTGACATTTAAAAAGATACGCAATAGCCCTGCAGGTTGTTGTTTGACACTCAGGGCCTTAAGCATCCAGTCTACCACTTTGAGTGGGGTCCAAAGGTTTATTCCTAGCTTTCTCTGTACCACTCATGGGATAAGCCTCCCTCCACTCCTCGTTCTGCCGAAACCTGTTGAGTTTATCTCCCCATCTCTTTCGTGGCCTGCCGCTTTTTTGCTTTTCAGACGAACTTTTCGGTGTTTATAAAAACAATGATGTACACAGCTTTTCAGTTTAATAATCGACTTTGAAGAACTATGTTCAATTTTTTTGCGAAAAAAGACAAAGTGCAAAAATAGGTGGAAAGAGCTGCACTTATTATTTCAATCGATCAAACAGCGAATGTTCAATTTTTTTGCGAAAAAAGACAAAGTGCAAAAATAGGTGGAAAGAGCTGCACTTATTATTTCAATCGATCAAACAGCGAAAGTCGACTCGACACAGCAATTTTGACCCTTTTTTTTTTTTTTTTTGGGGGGTGTGAAATCATCAAATAACCCCTCCCGCTCTTGGGCAGAGCGAAAGGGAGTGTCAGACTTCTACTGACTAAAAACCACCCATGTTCCTTCTTAGCCCTTCATGTCGAGGCCGCGGTATCCCTTGCGAACAACCCGCAGCCTCGACAGGAGCAATTTTGACCCTTCAAAAATAAATACAGTAACAAAATAACTCTTACACAGTGAGTCCACAAGCCTATGATTGATGAACAGCAACAAAGCCCCCTTCTTGTTAGAGTAGTTGACGTTAGTAATACATCCGCGTAGGGACAGCTTTAGAGTCGGCTCCTGTAGCTCGATCTCCATTAGCTCTCGAGCTATTGCGTTGCCATGGATCTGAAAATATAACGATAGGATTATTTTTCTTGGAAAAAAATATAATATCACACCAGCCTTCTCCCAAAGGTAAGTAATAGTAGTGATGCGGCAAATGGAACATTCACATTTCGCCAGTTATTTATGTCGCCCTGCTGCCTTTGCACATCCTTTAATGTGACGTGTGTTACAGTTGATGGCACAGTTGGCGCAGTGGCTGAGAGATTGGACTGCTGCCCTGCGTGTCGCGGGTTCGATCCCGCACGGAACAAATATTTGTATGACCTACAGGTAGTTTGTGTATGTGAGTTTAAAATGTTTGTAAACGCACCCATGATACAGGAGAAATTCCTAGTGTGGGGCAAGGTTTTTTTTTTTAATAAGTTTTTTAACGATGGACCACCAGCGGCTGCTACAGAAAAATTCCTGATGAAAAAACTTAATAACACTTTGCCCAATCAACTCCTCATGCTCGGGGGTCGTGCTTGCGAATACCAAAATTTGACAACCAGTCTTACCAAGGTGTATCTATTACCTTTAACTAACCGGGTTGTAGAGGTCAGATAGGCAGTAGCTCAATGTAAAATACTGGTATTTAGCTGCATCCGGTTGGACTAGAAACCGACCCCAAGATAATTGGGAAAAGGCTACGCAGATAATAAAAATTTAAATCATACTCACAATCCGCACATTTTCAATGACCGAAGAATTCATAGGTGTTTTCAAGTCTGTATTCTCACCAAACTTCTTCAACGTGTACCCCACATGACTGTTATGTATGGCATACCCTCCAACCACCTCCATTATATGTGTGTACTCCTCCGTAGGGCTCCGGAGGGACTTCTTACGGGCTATCACATTGTAGAACAGATCTTCAACTGTTATCTGGGTACCGTTGTTGCCCGCACATGGTTTCATTGGGGCTTTCAGTTTTCCATTTTCATATGTTGCTCTGAAAATTTCGTTATGGTATTTTTGAGTAAAAAATATGAAGGTTTTCTACTGAGAATATGGTTGCTTTTATATCATATCGCAATTCAAGATAGTTATTTATTTTATTATTAAAGTGTTTTTGTTTTGCTATCTCTCATCAAAAAATCGAAACACTTTTTTATGTTTTTATGGTTTCTGTCCTAATTTAACACAAAAGAGTTATCATTCCATGAAAAAAATCACATGACTGTATAGCTGGCAGTTCGGCCATTATCAGTGATAAGCGAAAATTCAAAATTAGAATTTCATTTGTTTATCCTAAAAATGAAATGATTCACTGTTTTGTGACAAATGTGTGTTTAAGTTTGAGTACATTTCACCTTTGAAAACTAAAAATTAGCGCTTATCTTAAAACTTGTTCTTTATTTGTTTATTGTGACTTTGGGACGTCTGAAAAAGTTTTTTTTCTAAAACATATGGATACTTCGCCTGCAGAAGCCGCCCAAGTGGTGGAATTGCTGGATTCTGGACTTAGTCAGCGTGTGGTGGCTGAAAGATTGCATCTAAGCCTGTCGTCTGTTCATAGAGTCAAACGCTATCGATCGGGAGACTGGTTTGTTCACGCGCCGTTCAGGATCTGGCAGACACCGGGTCACTTCTGAGCGAGATGATCGATTTATTGTAACAACTTCATTACGAAATCGACGCCTTTATGCTATTCAACTGCAGCAGCAGCAGCTTCATGTTGTACGTAGGGTGGCTGTAAGTGACTCTACAATTAGAAGAAGGTTGAAGGAACGTGGACTGGTACCGCACAAGCCGGCAAATGGGCCGAAATTAACTGCAAACCATCGAAGATCGCGCCTTAACTTTGCACGTGAGCACCAAAATTGGTCATACCTCCAATGGAACAAAGTCCTCTTTTTTGATGAGCGTAAAATTATGCTGCATGATAAGGACGGAAGGAACAAGGTGTACAGAAGATATGGAGAAGGCTTTGCACAATGCTGCATTGAAGAAAAGGTCAGCTATGGTGGCGGTTCGAGGACGGTTTGGGAAGCAATCAGCGCCGACGGTAAGACAGACAGACGGGCCACGTCTACCTGCACTAAACAGTCATCGGTACATCGCCTCACGTGGTACTCTGCACATTTCATTGGCAACGGTTCCATATTCATGCACGACAATGCTAGGGCTCACTCGATACGACACATCGTATCGTGGCTCTTCGTGGAGATCGCCCCGGAGGTCCGTTCGCTGAGCGGCGATTTGCCGTGGCAGCGGAGTTTCATGCCAGGCGCGCGAGTACTATCGCCTCCAGGTACCATGGCGGTAAACGGGCAAGGAGGCTCGCCGGTTCGCCGGAGATCGTGTGGTACCTCTGAACAAGCCTTACGGCTACCACCTTCTGGGCGAGTTCAAATGTTCAAACGCGGTCCGCCGCCACAGAGAACGCGTCCTCACCGGGGCCCCGTAAAGGGCCATGGACTCACAATCTCCGCGGGGGTCCAAACTGCAGGAGGCGTTTGGACCCCCCAGGTTGGGCAAGGGCCGTGTTGAGAAGCACAGCCATCTTGCCATCTTGGCATGATATATGTATATATAGGTTAAGTAGAAATAGAGAGATTTTTACTTATATGTTTAAAATACACTGTATGGGGTATATATATATTGTAAATAAATATTGAACAGACGCCGCGGCCCTAACATTTGTTAAGCCGCCATTGGGCTTGTGGTGGGGGTACACCACGCGGGCCGCCGCTACGCGCGCCTAGTTGTAAATAGATAAATAGCGCCGAGATTTGCGCCACTGACACAGTCGTTCATCACCGCTACCGCGCGCAACATCTCCGCTGTTATTCTGTTCGTCTGTAAATTCGCTGTAAATCATTATCGTGTTAAAGTGATTGTGAATAAATAGTGTTTGATCAAGTCTATCATATCATACGTGTTTCAATCCTATCCACCCTGCGCCTGCATCGCCTACAAAATTTGGTCCTTCGAGCCGGATTGTTTTGATCGCGTAAAATGAGTGATAGAAGCACTATTACGACGAGGAGCAAGTTGCGCAAGTTAGAAGCGGACATGGACAAGCGTCGAGTATTGGAAGCTGATTCTGGGGTGCCGTCTGAAATGGCACCAGGCTCACCTTCGATCGCACCTACAACATCGTCGGTTCCTGCACCTGTGATCCCACTGGCGGGAGGTCGTGTTATCGACCACAGAGTTTTGTTCACGCCTGTGAGATCGGAAAGAACACAGAAGGCAAGATCCGGGACAAGCCACGTCTCCACGAAGAGCGGCCAGAGGAGTGCCGACTTTCTTCGTCGGAGGGTTGAGTACGAGGCTGAACGAGAGTTAGTGCGTCTAAAGGAGCAACTAGTGAAGAAGAAGCTGGAAGCCGATCTCGCTGAAATAGACGCGGCTGTCGAAGAAGACTCGGGTTCTGAAGATGAAGGGACAACGCGTCGAGTTGAAGAATGGGTCACAGACACGGCTCCCGTTGTTAGGGAAACAGCCGCGCCCGCTGTGTGTCGCGACCCGCCGCCGCGTCAAGTGTCCGCGCTCTCCCGCGAGGTGATAGTATCCGCGCCCTCTCGCGATACTAACACAGTGTCCGCGCCGCCTGACCAAACACCTGCGCTCCAACAGTGTGCGCCCGCGTCCGTACAGTTCCGCGAACCGCCGTACCTAGGGAACGTTACGCCCTTAGCTACGGCTAGTGCTCCGCGAGTGCAGGCTAGAGAAATGCCTGAGTGGGAAAACACGTTCGCCGACGACACAGACAGGAGCAGGTCTCGAGACAGGAAGATAGACCAGTTAGCAGACGCCATATCCAACTTAGCGCGTCCACGGCCGGTACCAAGACAAGCCTACGAGTTGCCATTTTTCAACGGTGACCCAGCAGATTGGCTATCTTATAAGAACATGTACCACGACACTACGGTACTGTACCAGTTCAAGCCGCACGAAAACTTAGCGCGCTTGAAAACATCGCTACAAGGAGACGCAAAGATAGCTGTGGAGGACTTATTGCGGACATCTACAAACCCAGCGGAAATTATGAAGACACTTGATGAAGAGTTCGGGCATCCCAATCTAGTGCTTGAGTGTGCCCTGAAGAAAGTGCGTGCGTTGCCTAAAGTGACTGAAAGTGGTCGTGAACTTAGAAAGTTCTCAACGACAGTGAGAAATTGTGTGTCGCTCCTGAAAAGTGTTCGTGCTAATGGATATATTAACAACCCACAACTGGTGAGTGAACTTTTGAATAAGCTTACATCTGTGCAGCGTGCTCAATACGGTGAATTTGCAATGGGCATGTCGGCCAACCAGGGCATAGACGTGCGAGTTTCGCCAAGTCTAGAAATACTCGCTGAATTTCTAAGTCATTTAGCCAGAGCCACGTCCTATTACGTACAAATGGACATGAGTACGCCCACACCGTCATCTAGCACCGCTAAGCCTAAAGGAAATGTACAGATTTTTAAGCAGTCTAGAAATGTTCAACGATTGCACGTTCACTCAGACACTGAACAACAAATGATAAATGAGCAATGCACACTATGTGGAGAACAGCATAAATTACCCAAGTGCGAGAAGTTCACTGGGTTAAGTGTAAATGAGAGATGGCAACACGTCAAGCAAAATAAGTTGTGTTTTAAATGTATTGTCAAGAAGCATGGGAAGAATTTCTGTCGTGCAAGTAGGTGCGCGTCGTGTAATTACGCGCACCACACGTTGTTACATGCCGACAAGAAAAGTGAAAGCATCACAAATGTGAGTGACTACACCGGAAAAGCGCTGCTGAAGATAATACCAGTGTGTGTATCAGTGGACGGTGTGGAAAACCAGTGTTATGCCCTACTGGATGACGGGGCCACCGTATCACTGATAGATGACTCGTTAGCTGAAAGTGCCAGTGGAAGACAAGTTCCGTTAACATTACACAGTGCGCGCGGACAAGTGATAGTAGACAACACGTCGAAAATAATAAGTGTTTCAGTGCGCGGGCCAAACGGGCAAACACATAATGTGAAGTGTCGGACATTGAAAAGCCTAGACTTACCCGCGCAAACAGTGCCCGCCGCAGTGATAATGGAGCACGCCCACATTCGCGACTTGGGTTGCGAGGAAATGAGAGGAGCCAAGCCACTACTGTTGCTGGGACAGGACAACTGGGAGTTGCTGGTCAGCCAGGAGACTCGCCGAGGGAAATCCGGTAAGCCAGTTGCCTCTTTGACCAATTTGGGGTGGGTTGTGCACGGACCTGTTGGGAAATTTCACGATGCTAGCGAGCAATTGTTGAACTGTGTTGTAGAGTCAAATATAGACTTACATGAAGTTGTTAAAAAACAGTTCGAATTGGAATCCATAGGGGTAACAGAAGTGCCTCGGAAGCACAAGGACGTGGAAAGAGCTAAGGCTATTTTAGATTCTTCTAGTCGTCAGACAGAGAGTGGCACGTGGGAAATAGGTCTGTTGTGGCGTCGGGACAACCCTCAGTTGCCCGACAACTATAAATATGCTCGCCAACGTTTGTCGGGAATAGAGCGTCGACTTAAGAAAGACGCTGAGTATGCTGCAGCCTATACAGCACAGATAGATAGGTTGATAACCGAAGGTTATGCCAGTAAGGTAGAAGGCGGTATCGATTCCGATTCGGTGTGGTATTTACCTCATTTCGGGGTAAAGAATCCCAACAAACCGGGGAAATTAAGATTGGTTTTTGACGCCGCGGCTAGTTACAATGGAACTAGTTTAAATGATAACTTGTTAACTGGACCTGACCTACTCAATTCCCTTTTAGGCGTACTATTTAAATTCAGATTAGGACCTATTGCCTTTACTGGTGACATAGCCGATATGTTCCTTCGAGTGTTAATTAGAGAACAAGATCGGGGGGCACAATTATTTCTTTGGACTAGAGACAACAAGGAGCCTGACGTATATGTTATGAATTCTATGATTTTCGGGGCCGTGTCGTCGCCAACATCGGCAATTTATATTTTAAATAAAAACGCGGATCAATTTAAAGAAATGTACCCCGAAGCGGTAGTCGCCATACACGAAAAACATTATATGGACGACTACCTAGATAGTACTTGGTCTGTCGCGCAAGCCAATCGATTGATTGAGGAAGTGACTCACGTCCACGCCAGTGGCGGGTTTGTTATACGGGGATGGGTCACCAACTCCCCGGAGCTACGCGACAGGCTGAGAATGGAAATGCCTGATCGGGTCTCCTTAGACAAAGGCGAAGGTGCTACGGAACGCACGTTAGGAATGATATGGTCACCGAGCACAGACAAATTGGCCTTTGACCTGTCATTTAAAAGATTGCCGAAAGCAATAGTAGAGGGTCACGTTGTCCCAACAAAACGGGAATTTTTAAGTTTTATTATGTCAATTTTTGACCCCTTGGGTTTTCTGTATCCGTGTGTTATACAGTCGCGGATTCTCATGAAAAAGATATGGCACACGGGAATACAATGGGATGAGAAATTAAAAAACGCGGAAGCCAAAATATGGTTTGAATGGCTACACAATTTATATCATTTAGTTGATTTGACCATACCTCGGTGGTACGGCTTAAGGCCGGAGAATTTAGAACTGCACGTGTTCGGTGACGCGAGTGAATCCGCTTACGCAGCGGTAGCCTATATAGTAGGAATAAACAATGAAGGGAATAGGGATGTCGCTATGGTCATTGGTAAAGCAAGGGTAGCACCACAAAAGTTAATTTCAATTCCGCGTTTAGAATTACAAGCAGCTGTGTTAGCTTGTAGGCTGGCTGACACAGTCATCAAAGAAATAGGTGCAACTATTCAGGATAAATATTTGTGGACTGATAGCAAAACAGTTTTAAAATGGATAAATTCAGATGCGTTAGAATTTCAAAGGTTCGTGTCACACCGCCTAGCTGAAATAGATAAAAGGTCAGAAAGAGACAACTGGCGCTGGGTTCCGTCAGCGTTAAACCCAGCAGACAAATCTACCAGAATGGACTGGCCTAACAACAGTAACGAGTGGTTGTCGGGTCCCTCGTTTCTTCGTTGTCCACAGGAGCAGTGGCCGATTGACACCGAGCTCGACACGGTGGTCGAGCAAGACCTCGAGAGGGTGCAGCGAGTGCACACTATTGCAACACCGGGTGAACCGTTATTAAATTATGAACGGCTAACCACATGGACGCGCGCTTTGTACGTCGTGGCACGTCTACTGATCTTCTCAGACCGATGCCGCAAGCGGCGTCAGACATCCGTCGTGACTACAGACGACCTGCACGAGGCTGAGATGCGCCTCTTACGTCTAGCCCAAGAAGAAAGTTACGCAGCGGACATCGCGGCACTACGAGAAGCACGACCACTTCCACGCAACAGTAAGGTACGGGCACTAAATCCCATGATGTATGAAGATGGGCTGATGAGAGTACGCGGCAGGCTGGGCGCCTGCAGTGAGCTCAACTTCGGAGAGCGCCACCCGATCATTTTAGATGGGAAGCGTGAGCTGACGCGGCGCCTCTTACATAAGTACCACGTGGAGGCACTACACGCCAATCAAGAGACCGTAGTGAACAGGGTACGTGAAAAGTACTGGGTGACCAATCTACGGTCAACCGTGAAAGCAGTCACCGCAAAATGTCAACGGTGCCGCATAGAGCGGGCCAAGCCGGTGACACCCAAGATGGGTGACCTTCCTGCGGCAAGGCTCGAGATCACACGAAGAGCGTTCGTGCATTGTGGGGTCGATTATTTCGGCCCAATGGAAGTCGCCATCGGTCGGCGCCGGGAAAAGAGGTGGGGTGTATTGTTCACCTGCCTCACCACCCGCGCCGTCCACCTGGAGCTGGCGTCATCGCTGAGTGCTGACTCAGCAATCCTGGCCCTGAGGCGCTTAATTGCGCGCCGCGGACGACCCGCGGATATGTATTCCGACCGCGGCACAAATTTCGTCGGGGCACACGCAGAACTACGTGCAGCGCTGCGCGACATGGACCACGACAAACTCAAAAGTGAAGCAACCGGCCGCGGGATTGCGTGGCATTTCAACCCCCCGGCATCCCCACACATGGGTGGGTGCTGGGAGCGACTAGTGCGTTCCATTAAGAACGCACTAAAGGCAACGCTGCGAGAGCGTGCCCCCCGCGAGGAGGTCCTTTACACCCTCCTCGCCGAAGCCGAGCTGATTGTGAACAGCCGGCCTCTCACCTATGTGAGCAGCGACATCGAGCACCCAGTGGTGCTGACCCCGAACCATCTCCTGCTGGGCACTGCCGCGGGAGATGCACCGTGCACGCGTCGGCATCCTGCCGATTTGGACTCTCGTCGCATGTGGCGACGAGTGAACGCGCTGGCCGACCTCTTCTGGAGGCGCTGGCTGCGCGAGTATCTGCCGACGCTTCAACGGCGTAATAAGTGGGCAAACGACGTGCCAAACGTGAAAGTGGGTGACGTGGTGGTGATAACGGACGCCAATAAACCACGAAACCAGTGGACCAAAGGGGTCATTAAAAGTGTTTTTCCTGGTGCGGACTCTGTAATAAGAGTAGTAGACATAAGGACCAACAGTGGGGTCCTGCGTCGACCCGTTGTAAAAGTAGTTGTGCTTCCTACCGATGGGTATGTAGTCGGTTGAACCCTCCTACAGGGGGTGGAAATGTTGAGAAGCACAGCCATCTTGCCATCTTGGCATGATATATGTATATATAGGTTAAGTAGAAATAGAGAGATTTTTACTTATATGTTTAAAATACACTGTATGGGGTATATATATATTGTAAATAAATATTGAACAGACGCCGCGGCCCTAACATTTGTTAAGCCGCCATTGGGCTTGTGGTGGGGGTACACCACGCGGGCCGCCGCTACGCGCGCCTAGTTGTAAATAGATAAATAGCGCCGAGATTTGCGCCACTGACACAGTCGTTCATCACCGCTACCGCGCGCAACATCTCCGCTGTTATTCTGTTCGTCTGTAAATTCGCTGTAAATCATTATCGTGTTAAAGTGATTGTGAATAAATAGTGTTTGATCAAGTCTATCATATCATACGTGTTTCAATCCTATCCACCCTGCGCCTGCATCGCCTACAGGCCGCTTCAAGGCAGTCCCGGCCCGTTCCACTTTGGAAGCCAAACGTCTGAAATACTCCACGAAGTTCCACCAGCAATCAAGAATGAGTCCTAGGTACTTCAACGCCGATGGGAACCCCTTCTACCGCAAGTTGGGATCCCGACAGTGGCGCATTCCGAGGCTCATGAAAGCACATGGCCTCGGACTTGTGCAATGCCACCTCTAGACCCAACTGCCGGATCCTCTCCACGACTATCGCAACCCCGCGTGTCATGTTTTCGGCTGCCACCTCGTGCGATCTCCTTCATGCTAGCACCAGCGTGTCGCTAGCGTAGCAAACTACGCTGACGACGGACAGCGCGCAGCCGTCGTAACTGATGTTCCACAGCGGCGGTTCCAGAACCGATCCCTGTGGAACACCGCACGACATCTCTCGTCGTTTCCATTTTCCGCTGCGACTAGTATGACCACCCTACCTGTCAGATATTAACAATAACTAAACGGAAAAGAGAAATAAAAATGCATCATTATACTTTCGCGCTTTTTCGTAAGGCAACTAGAGGGGCGCTGATGAGGTGCTTGCCTAGGGTGCTGTAGACACTTGGAATGCCTCTGTTCAAACCAATCATTCATATTTAAAGCTAAGGAAATGTGACATTGACATATTTCACGTAAGGATGTTTTACATTAATAATAAAATTGTGACTTTGTCGAATTATTCTTATGAAAAACCAAAATTAAAAGCAAATGAAAAATAATTAATAATTATATCAGCAGATTTTTTGATACGGTCTCATTCATATCCTAGAATTATGGGATAAAAAAAACACACAGTGCATAACAAATATAACAATCATTAAGATCTAAAAATAGGACCTTTTAACACATACTTGTAAGCACATTTAGCAGTAGCGGTCTTAGTGAGTATAGTAAGATGTGCAATGTGACTGATGCTTGCCAGGGCTTCTCCGCGGAACCCATATGTGCATATCTCCTTCAAATCCTCATACTCTCGCAGTTTGGATGTGGTGAACCTCTCGCAGACTATCTCTAGATCTTCACTTCTGATACCTGTGCCATTATCCTGAATCTGAATATAAATCATTTGTGAGAGTGTACACTCAAACCTAAGGTCCTAAAGCTTAATAAGCAAAAGTAAAGCACAAAGGGGTAAAAAGGAACATGGGTGGTTTTTAGTCAGTATAAGTCTGACACTCCCCTTCCGATCCCGCCCAGAATGGTAGGAACCATTTGATAATTGCCCACCCTACAAAAAAACAAGCTTGGTGGGTCGACAATAATATAGAGAGAGATATTATAACGAGAAAATAAACAGGATATTATAAGACTACAAATAATAATATTTATTTATATAAAACAGATTGTAGTACATAAATCTCTAGCCATCAAGTGGGTGACGTCCTGATCTCCTTGCTATGTAATTGTGTTACTACAATTTAATTTTTACAACTTAAACTAAAAAATTATTAAATGTTACTTTAACAACTTAATTTTCTAACATTTTTTTTTTACATACATCTATTAGTGCGCAAGCGCATTTGTGCGCCTGTGTGTGTGTGTGTGTGAGCGTATGTGGTGTCTATGGGTCTGTCTGTGTGTAAACAAGTGTATGCGTGTGAGCACATGGCTGTTTAAGCGTGCGTAAGAAAGTAAATTTATAATTAATGTGGGTTTATGTTTTGGTGGGTACAATGTACAAACTTATCGTAACTTATTTAAATTAAATATTTTTCTGTATCGTCGTAGGTTGAGGTAGAATGTGCGGAAAGCTTTCTTACAGCTATGATAAGACAATCTATATATATATTGGACATTTATTTTTTGTTGTGTTGTAAAGGAGATTATTTTATTATTTAGGTCCGTCACCTAAATAATAAAATAATCTTTTAGTAAACGACAAGCGTTTTTTTGGAGGAACACATACTTTTCTTTTCGGCATTTGGTAATTTCAATATACGGGGTTATGCGGTGTTGTAATTGCAACAGAATTGATTGCAAAATAAAGTGTTGCCACACGTTGAGGACATTCCAATTTTTGTACTGAATAGTTGGGTAAATTAGTGGACGGAAGGTAGCCACTTTCAGTATGGCACGATATGCAACTTCCAGTGGTTTAAAGATAGTTTTTGCAGTGCCACCCCAGCAGCTAATATAATAGGTAATAATAGATTCACTGGCATAAGGCAAGATAGACATTACGTATAATTATAGGATTAGCAATAGTCCTAAAGATTTAAATATATAGGTATACAAGTTTGCGAACTCTGCCAGTAAGGACATTAATGTGAGATTTAAATTTCAGATTCTTATCTATGATTATGCCTAGGTATTTGATTTCATCCGTAGAAGATATATGTAAGTGCACATTGGCATGACACTTTAGTTTTCCAATTACATGTGTGAGCTTTAAGTAAAACTGGTGGATTTGGTTGGGAAGTAGAACTGACCGAGTAGGTGATGACCTTGGTTTTAGAGGTATTAAGTGTAAGTGTATGGAGATAAACCCCGTTCAGCGCTAGATTAAAGCCAGGTTGTGCTTTGTCCTCGAGTTCAGACCATGTGTTTGCAACGAAAGTTATGGCAGTGTCATCCGCAAATGATGTCAACTTCGCATTTGGTATTTTTAAATTGCATAAGTCGTTAATAAAAACTAGAAATAAAGTGGGACCCAATATGCTTCCTTGTGGAACGCCATAGTAGATCGGGAGCTCATTGCTGCTGTGCCAATCAATCTTGACTATCTGGGAGCGATTAGTGAAGTAGCTTTGAAAGAGATCAAGTTGTAATTCCCTGACATCCATTTTTTCAAGTAAGTAAGAGAGAGCGGACGGGGACGTTGTCGAATGCCTTCGTGAGATCTAAGAAAACTGTTAGGACTTTTTTATTAGTGTTTAGGTTTTGTACAATATTGGCAGTTAATTCCTAAACCGCGTCACAGGTTGACTTATTTATATTAATTTGTAATGTTCTAGATACAAGTATACAAGTCTTTTTAACCGACTTCAAAAAGGAAGAGGTTATCAATTCGTCAAATCTATTTTTTGTTCGATAGGGTATACTTCCCAGGTGGTCCCATGATCATCAAGTCAGGATCTGATGATGGGATCCTAGAGAAATAGAGAGAACTCTTCAAATTTTATAGGCAAATTGAAATGGGATCACTCCGAAAAAGTACTCTTCCAAAAACTACTCAAATCGCTTCATCACTTGAAGCGATTTGGGTAGTTTTTGGAAGAGTACTTTTTCGGAGTGGTCCCATTTCAATTTGGTGAAGATTTGATGAAAAACTTCGGAGATAGATAACGGAACTCCTCAATAAAAGATAGCAAATGGACTGGGATTGCTGAAATCTCATGTCTGTCTATTGTTTACAACAGTTCATAACATAACATCACGCCGGTACGTTGCGAAGGAGTAAGCACATGTCATCCACTAAAAAGTGAAAATGAAAAACTTTTTAACAAAAAATAAAACAGACTTCAACAAAAAATAAAACAGAAAAATGAAAAATAAACTTTAGAAGAAAAATGTGCTTCTGAAGTTAGTGATCTTTCTTTGTTTCATTTCGTTTTTTTGCCACCAACTAAAGTTTATTTTGCATTTTTCTGTGTTTTATTTTTTTGTTGAAGTCGGTTTTATTTTTGTTAAAAAGATTTTATATTGATAAGGCGTTCTAGTACCTTGGATACCTTGGACCGTCGCCCTTATCCAGGAACCCTGGATAAGAAAAAATAGAATCTGCGGTCTAAACAACATCGGTGGTAAGTTACTGCTGAACACAGTAGTTGACAAACCGAGAACCTGTATTTATATTCCTAAAACCATAGCAGCCACACTGCTTAACCAATTCTGTTCCAGAGATCTCACTGCTGTGAAACTTGTGACAGAAACACAAACCATCCTGGTCCTAGCCTCAGTGTATATGCCGAGCGACGGTGACGTTCCACCAAGTGAACTCGTCGAACTGGTGCGACACTGTGAGGCAGCGAACTGGGAACTCATCATCTCGGCTGACTGCAATGCACATCATCCGCTATGGGGAAGTAAGGTTGCAAACAGAAGGGGTGAGTTACTAACCGAATTTTTATTCCAACCAAACCTAAACATTATGAATATAGGTGCGGAACCCACTTTTGTAAGCTCTAGGTACCAAACTATTATATATATTACCCTAGCTACACATGCGGCGGCAAATCTTATCGAGAAATGGCACGTGTCGAGCGAACCATCTTTCGCAGATCACCGCCGTGTGTGTTTCAACCTACGCCATAACATAACAAACCCTGTTCCATATCGTAACCCCCGAAAAACAGATATAACAAGGTATACCAAATTAACTACCGATGCACTCAGTGATGCACGAACATCTGATGTATTACTTAGTACAGACAACATAGAACGCGGCGTACAGTTCCTAACCGACACTCTTTTGAGCGGTTACGAACTGGCATGTCCGATTGTAATTCCTAAAAGCCCTAACAAGACCTCATGGTGGGGGCCAGAACTATAGAGATTGCGCAAGAGCCTTAGGAAACTCTTCAACCAAGCGAAAAATTCCAGGACCACCGAGGACTGGGACAAGTATAAAACAGCGCAGAAACACTACAAAAAACGGATCAGGTACCGAAGGACAGAGTCCTGGCGTAACTTCTGTAGTAGTATAAACTCAACAAACCAAGCCGGAAGAATTAAGAAAGTCCTTACTAAAGGCGACCTCAACCTTTTGGGGTCTCTTAAAAAGGACGACGGTACCTACACAACCTCGGACGAGGAAACCAGAATAGTACTGCTGGAGACCCATTTTCCCGGATGCCAAATCACATCCGACTCAGAGTGGCCTACTGAACACCACAGCACACCAACAACCAGCGAATGGGATGTGGCCAACAAGCTAGTAACTGCGGAGAGAATAGAATGGGCTGTAAGGAGCTCCAAGCCTTTCAAATCCGCAGGGCTGGACGGGATATTCCCGGCCCTATTACAATGGCAACTAAAACAGGTAACCAAGCACCTAATACCAATCTTCCGGGCCTGTATAGCTTTCAACTATATCCCCGTACTTTGCAGAGAGGCAAAAGTAGTCTTCCTACCTAAACCAGGAAAAGAGGACTACACACACGCCAAATCTTTCAGGCCTATCAGGCCTATCAGCATCCCCAACAACATGCGTACAGGAAAGGCAGATCAACAGAGTCGGCACTACACATGGTAGTGCACAAAATAGAAACGGCTATAACCAATAAAAACTCAACACTTGCTGCCTTCATAGATATTGAAGGGGCTTTTGATAAAACCATACACAACAGCATTAACCACGCCCTGCAGAAATTTAGTGTAAAACCGGTCATAAGAAACTGGATCACTAAATTGGTCAGCAAGAGGGCGGTACAGATAGTGGGAAATACTACCACAAGAGCCAAGGTAGCAAGAGGATGCCCCCAGGGAGGCGTCTTGTCTCCACTTCTCTGGAACATGGTAGTGGATAGCCTCATAAAAAAACTGAACGACAGAGGATACACTACTATTGGTTATGCAGATGACCTTGTTATACTGATAAACGGGAATGCTGAAGATATGCTATGCAAAGTGATGCGCTCTGCACTGCAGATAGTAGAAGTTTGGTGTGAAGAACACGAACTTTCAGTAAATCCCAAGAAAACAGAACTTATCCTATTTACCAACAAAAGGAAGCTACCAGAATTACAGCTACCAAAGCTTTTCAACACTAGACTCTCCCTATCAACGCAAGTGAAATATCTGGGCATAATTCTTGATAACAAATTGAACTGGGCGAGTCACTTAGAGGCTAAAACAAAGAAGGCCTGTATAGCTTTTAATCAGTGTAGAAGACTAGTTGGTAAGAGATGGGGTCTTAACCCAAAGATCACACTCTGGCTATACACGTCAGTCATCAGACCTTCTATTACTTACGGATCAGTTGTATGGTGGCCCAGAACTCAGCTGACCACGGTGAAAACGAAACTCCAGAGCCTGCAACGCTTAGCTAGTGTAGCAGCTACTGGATGCATGAGAACAACTCCATCAGCAGCGTTAGAGTTTCTTTTAAATTTAAGACCTCTGGATCTGGTCATAAAAGAGGAAGCTCAAGCAACGGCCTTAAGACTAAGATCAAACGGACTATGGAAAGTAAATACAGAAACAACACACTCAAAAGTTTTGCAGGGGATTCTGAAGGAAATACCACTCCTTGAGGCGCCCATGGACAAGACTTCATCTCACCATGTGTTCGATAGAAGTTACGACATCCAACTCACTGCGGAAGCAGTAGATAGCTCTGGCATCAATGAAGTTAGGATATATACGGACGGCTCCAAGACCTCATATGGTACAGGAGCCGGCGTCTTCTCGAATGATCTCAACATCTCTATATCAAATACCCTAGATAAATTAAACACAATCTTCCAAGCCGAATGTGTCGGTATCACCAGAGCGGCACAAGCAGTTGCAGCCAGAGACGTCAGAGATTTTAAAATAAAGATCATCTCCGACAGTGCATCGGTGCTTCAAGCCCTAAAAAACAACACAATTACCTCTGTCCTAATACTGGAATGCCACAATGCACTCCAATCCATTGCAACCACGAACAGTGTAACCCTGCGATGGATTAAAGGACACAGCAACTCGCTGGGCAATGACGCAGCAGATGAGCTGGCCAAGAGAGGCTCAGGCGATACAGTATTTGGACCGGAACCACTACTGCCCATACCTCAGGCCCAAATAAAAACATGGCTGCGTTTAAGAACCACAGAAAAACACCTCACCGAATGGAGAAACAGTGAAGGATGCAGGCAAACAAAAGATGCAGTTCCGGCGGCACCAATGAAGTTTACTCGCAATCTCATCAAACTTAAAAGGGACAAAATCCGTAAAATCATAGGAATTTTAACGGGTCACTGTTCCTTAAACAAACATCTACATAACATAGGTGTAACAGACAGCCCACTGTGCAGAGGATGCATGGAGGCGGAAGAAACGCCAATGTAGTGTTGCAGATCAATAGGTGAAGATGACAAAGTTAGTAATTTCAATGTTAATTTACTACCTTCTATACTCAACGTTGTCTGTTTGTCTGTCTTAAAAATATATCCTACATTAAAGTAATTAAAATGTAGCTTTCCATCCATAGAGTAAATTACATAAACCAAAAGGATGAAGTTTCAGGGATGGCCACTGGGGGGGGATCACTATCACTAAAAAATAAACTTAGAATAAAATATACAAAAAAAATACCTGCAAGTACTTTAGACCGCCGGCTTTCACAGTGATCACAATATTGGTAGCTTTGGCATCCAAACTAAAATAGAAAACACATAGAATAATTAAATTGTCATTTTATTTACAATGCCACATTATTAACTTTGATAATAATGAGGCATTGTAAATAAAACGACTTATATTTACTTACTACTGAAACAATATGGAAGGACTAGTGTGGGCGAGTGGAGTTCAGTAATTGTAAAAAGTACTACCAGGATAAAAATGTACCCTATGTGCTATTCCAGACTATAATCTATCTCTGTACCAAATTTCATTCAGATCCATTCAGCTATCCTGGCGTAATTGAGTAACAATCAACCATCCATTCAAAGTTTTGCTTACATAATCTACTATTATATACATAACTAGCTGATGCCCGCGACTTCGTTCCCGGTAACTTTGATGGGCGACTAAAAAAATGTTTGGTGTGGACAACCCTTAATACTTAGGGGTATGAAAAATAGATAGTAGCCGATTCTCAGGCCTACTGAATATGCACAAAAAATTTCATCAAAATCGGTCAAGCCGTTTCGGAGGAGTATGGCAACGAAAACTGTGACACGAGAATTTTATATATTAGATTATGTCATATAACATAAAAAGTAAGCTTACCTGTTTTCAATTAACTCTTTCAAAGCATTTGAGGGCCTCTGAACAATTTCTCCGGCCGCTATGCGGTTAACTACTTCTTCACTTAACTTTTTTATAATACCCGGTTCACCCATAGTCTATTTGTATTGTAGGAAAACTTTTAATTTAAACAAATAGCCAAATAGCCGGGTGATTACAACGCGGCCGGTCGTGGCGTCTTTGTTTACATACAAAAGGTATATTTCACAGAGTACTATAATATAGTATATATTTTATCTGTGCACCACAACAAAACAGAGAGCAAGTCATTAGCATAGAGTATAGTAAGTATAAAGGAATTAGTCAGACAGATCAGAAATATTCAGAAATAACGACAGTTTGACATTGACACATTCAATGCATTGACAGTAAGAAAAACGACTACCTACAATAGTTTTTTTACGAAAAAATAAGAAACATCAAACAAGTCATACGATTTCAGTGATGAATGAGAGCAAGGTCCCGTAAATGTATTCGAAAATGGAAAACTGAAAATTAAAACTTTTATTGCGGTCCCCTTCCTGTAAATAATTGTTCCACCGAACTGTCCCGGGGCCCCCGACTGCAATAAAAGTGTGTCAGGCAGGCCTCTTGATTTACTATGCTTCTGTCCACTGTTGCGTGTACACTGTACTGTGTGCACTGTCACAGGTCAACATAATATGAGTGGTAGTTGGCGCCGCTTGATATTACCTTCTGTTAACAGGGACAATTTGAAAATTCTTTTGAAAAACGAAATTATTATCAAACTGTTTTATGTGATCAATGAGAATTATCCAGGGCAATAAAGCGTTGGACATTTTTTTTCTGGATGGACAATTTAGAAATAGAAGTAGATGAGCGTATCAACAGAACAGAGCGACGGATGCGCGAGCGAAGCGAGCGCGAATACTTTCGTATACTTTTTAAAGATTAAGAATTGGATGTGGGAGAGGGGGCAAATATATTGTCATCGGAAGGGAAGAGGATAAAGGACTGTTTTACTTGGTTTTAAGAAGAGAACTGCTTAGTCTTATCATGATTAATCCTCCACTTTCGGAATCAAGCGCCTAAGACGGAGGTTTGGAAGATGCGACTATGCGACTGATACCTTCTAGATAACGATCAACGATTATTGATTATTATGAAAAATATGTTTGTGTTTTCTTTGTTAATGTCGACTACTGGGGTTTTGGTCTGTAAAAGTGTACCATTCCCATTTGACCTAATCTTGTAAGGGGTAAATTGATTAACACTACGAGATGCAATGATTTCCTTAATAATAATTATGTTAGTACTGAGTTTTATCACCGCACAACACTTTCTTTCTGTGGTATGATCTATCTATGGTTTCAATATAGTATAATGTACTCTGTGATCTATGGTCAGTCTCAAAGCACAGCTGTCATCTATAAAATTATTTATTGATTTATTTTATTCTTTGAGCCACATAATTACAAATTAAATTAATTAACTGGTATTTACTTTCAAGTACTTTGAGTTTGAGCCTTTGAGCACTGCCAAGCCATGTGCCACTGCAGACTGTACTGAACTGAAGTGATGTTTAAAATCAGTGTGTAATAACTAATAATTGAAATCTTTGCTTTGTTTTCAATTCTCATTAATGCTGTAAGTGATTTAATGATGTTTGATAAGAACAGTTAGTTTGGCGAGTTCATTATTAATTGACGACTTGAAAACAAAATAGAAGCACCATGGATGTTGATGCAATTATGGATAACGATGACACCGACTCAGAAGTCGACGAGGACGATCAAGGTTCGATTATGGAAGCTGAATCAGCTAGTCAGCTAACTGAGGTCGTGGACGATGACGAATTGCCTAATGCGGGGAGATCGCGTAGCCCCCTTTCAATCCGCCGTACAGGGGCTAAACTAACTCCCAGTGTCATTAAAGAAAACAAAAAATCATCAGACGCTATAGATCGAATAAATCTAGCTTTGTCGGCAAACAAATTATTAGATGAAAAGCTGGAGAGATTGGAGAGAGTTCTCCTTTCACGTCTAAACGAGTGCCGGCAGAAACTAAAAGTGGTACAAGAAAATGATGGAACGCAAAATGACAAAAACGAAATTTTCCGCTACGTCAATTGTGGTAGGCCCTACTTCAAGGACCGACAAAACTTCCCGGCTCCAGATAATGAAGATGCTAAAATGGCAAAATCTCAGATGTATGACTTCTCCTTAGTAGTTTCAGCACCCGGGTGGACAGTCAGAGACAAATCTCAATTGGTTAGTATAATCCACAAAATGTCAATAGATATTAGAAGAAATGAGCTGTTCAATAAAATTACTAACTTACAACGTTCAAATAAACCTATTAAAATTGTGGATAGAGAAGTAATGGCCATAAGAAAGGAAATTGATAAAGTAAATACATTGCCTTTGAGTAAAGTAGCTCTTCCATTAGATCAGGAATATGACTGGGAACTGTTGACAAACAAGTTAAACAAGAGGCACACAGCACACGAGTATAGAGCTCTCTGGAAGTTATTCTTTCATCCTTCAATTAGCAAAAATGGTTGGGGGACCACTGAACACGCCACATTGCAGAAAATTGCTCTCCGGTATTGTAAACAAGATTGGGATACAATTGCTCGTGAACTTAACACTGGCAGGACTGGGTATCAGTGTTTTGTATACTCTCGGACAAATATGAGCAACTTGTTTAATGGAACAAAATGGACTAATGAGGAGATTACATACCTTAAAAGATTGGTCGAATATTACAAAGAAGATAATTACATTCCATGGGGAAAGATAGCTGCACATATGGAAGGCCGAACCAAAATCCAAATCTATAATAAGTATTTGAGAATCATTGAAGAAAGGAAAGGCAGATTTCTCTCTGAAGAAGATGCGGTCATTCTCAATTGTGTGGAGAGATTTGGAACTAATTTTAGGAGGATGACTGCTTTTTTACCAGGTCGATCTATGATCCAAATACGTGCCAGATATCAAGTCTTGAGCAAAATGAGAGTATCAACTGTATGGTCTATTGAAGACGATAGGAAACTAGTGCAGTTGATGTCCAACCAAGACTCAACCATAAACTTTTCAACAGCTACACAATATTTTCCAGGCAGAAACAGAACAAAAATTAGATCTAGATATGTTACCTTAGTTAAATGGATGAAGAAACATCCTAATTTAGATTTGGAACATGCACCACGACGAGGTGCGCGTCGTTTGAATCACGGGCAAGCCAGTGAAAACCTTAATGATGCAGTAGAGAATTTAAAAAATTCATTGATTACAACAGTCCAAAATAGGGCCAAGAAACAGAAGTTAAATGAAGTGTCCACACACAAAGACTTGAGTGATGCCATTATTGTGACACTGGTGAATTGTATGGTAAAGCAAAAAGAAGAATCCAAGATAATTTCTACGGAACATCACCGTATAATTTTTGGTCCTGATCGAATTATCTCATTTGTAGAATTAAATATGACAAACCTACGCAAAGTTATTATATTTTTTAATGCTTCTCTAGATGAGTCTAGATATTTGAACAGTAACTACATAAAAGACTATCCAGATTTAGGAGACAATAGTCGAGATGTTTCTTTAGTTAGAATTAAATCCTATTCTCGGAAGACAAAAAACAGATCTGATAATGCAGCGGGAACTCCTAACATTTGGGGAACTCCTTTGCTTTTTTCGATGGGAAGTATTTTAAACCAACGAATCTATGTGTTGCCTGCACAACTGTTAGCTATAACTGGTATTAGAACAATAATGTCATTTATGATGGCAAATGGTGTATACTCTGAAGGCATAAATCTGCATGTTCTTTGCAAGCGGAACATATTATTGAAGGAGTGCATAGCTCTGGCTCTTGAACGCTTCTATCTTTTGTTCACATGGCCTATGGTTTTATCCAATGATATACCTAGTGATTATATATTTGTATTAAATTCACCGAGAACCAATTCGGTTTTTACCAGACCACCTAAATTGCCGACTGCGCCTGAAGTTACAATTAATGTAAAGCATGCAAGTATGAAGAAGTTTAGAAATAAAAAAGTCACAGAAAAAATTGATCTGGATCAAGAAACAGAACCCAATGTCTTTGTTGAATAATTATTGCCATTATATTTATTGAATGTAACGTTCCTATCAACCCTGTATGGCTGTTCCTCTGAATGTTCTACATTTCTCAGTTAGAGTAAGGAGTAATGCTAATAAATAATTTTAATAACGATTCTTGTGTTTCAAACTTCCAAGTCAATCATTCCATTTCAAACAGCTGCAGTGCTGTTTGTTGGGAACAACAAACAGCACTCTAAAATGTAGTTACTGACGTTTTTTTCTTTTTCATCTGCAATCATTGCATTCACTTTTAGCAGATGTGTTGTATGATTTTCTCGTTCTGAGTGTGTCTTCCAGCAAGAACATCTACTCATAGTTTTCTAGCATGTCTTTTCTTTTAAGGCATTTAGTATAGCTGAGAATTGCAAGCAGTCGTGCAATAGTTATTAGGGTGGGCTTCTAGCCGGTTCCTATATTTAATCTTGAGGTTAGTTATTTTTTCTTTCTCTGTGAGAATTGCCAGGTGTTCGTGGATCTAAGCATTAGTCAGAGTCACATACCAGGGGATGTTACTGCAATCAGTAACATCTCAGGATTATGTTCTGCATTCTTTGTATTCGTACGATGGAGGAGTTACAAGCACTACCCCACATCTGAAGGCCATACATCCATACAGGTTTCAGGATTGATTTCTGCACTAGGAGTTTGCTGTTTCGGCCTAGCAGCCACAAGAAGCTTTTGAATATTTGACGTTAGTTCATCTCTTTTCTTCTTGATGTACTCATTCCAAGTCATACGCCTATTGAGATGGAGACCAAGGTACCTATCTGCCAGAGTTCTGGTGAGGAAGGGTGGCATTTTCTAGCTTCACCGAGGGCCAATTGCCTATGGGTAGGGTATAAGTAACCTGCACTGATTTTGAGGTACTAGCTTTAATCCGCCAGTTTCGAAGCCATTTAGTTGTTTAATTTAAATTAGGTTCCTTCCTGTGTGGCTATTTCTGGGTCCCTATGACTTGCCAGGATAACGGTATCATCGGCGAACGTAGCTGTGGTTATAGCATTCCAGCAAGAGATGTCAGCTGTGAAGCCCAACACTGACCCCTGGGGTACACCAGCTTGTATTTCAAAGTACTTTGATGTAGTATCACCTTCTTTGACCTGGAACAGTCGTCCTGAGAGGTAGGAGTTAAATATTCGAAAGTAGCTATGTGGAAGGCAGCTTTTAATTTTACATGGCAGGCCCTTGTGCCAGACTATCAAAAGCCCGCTGAATATCTAAGAAAGTTGCAGAGCAATATTCTTTTTCTTAAAGTGTCTTTTTAATCTTGTCGCAGACTCTATGGACTTGTTCCTAATGGAGTGTTGCTGCCTAAAACCAAATCGATGGCTGCGTATGATGCCATTTTCTGCTAGAATTAATAGGATTCGCCGAGGGAGTTTGTCGAAAATTTTGGATAGTATCTGGAGCAAACTTAGAGATCTATAGGATGTGACCGATGTGACGTCACTTGGTGGCGTTCCATCTTTTTATAGATCATGATTTCCATAGTGTGGGGAAATGCTGGACTCTTAAATATCCCATTACATACTGTGGTGATGTAAATTATAGCTTTTCGGGGCAATTTCCTAATAATTTCTTTAGGCTAGACTTTATAATTTTTATAAATAATTCCTTAGCTTTTTAGGGTTCCGTACCTAAAGGGAAAAAACGGGGGACCTCATTACAGACTTCGCTGTCTGTCTGTCTGCCACCAGGCTGTATCTCAAGATCCGCGATATTTAGACAGTTGACATTTTCACAAATTATGTACACGTTGTGGAACCCAGACACAGCCAGAAGGCGACGTGGTAGACCTCGTAGGAGATGGCGGGACGAGCTGGATAGAACCAACGACCAGTGGTCCACATTGGCCCTGCATCGCAAAATTTGGAGAAATCATCGGGAGAGGCCTTTGGCCAGCAGTGGGATGACACAAGCTAACAGTAACAGTGTATATTTGTGGTAGGTCGTAAAGTATACAGGTAGTTGGAAAAAGGTGCAATGCAACGTATGCCAGGCAGAGCTAGTAAACCTATATTTATTTGTACCCAGTGCATTACAAGTAAGAACTTGCTGCAGTGTTGTTCGACGCCCCTTTGCTGGAGGCTTTACATTCAAGGCAGCCACAGGATTTGCCGATTAAGCAAAAAGCAGCCTTATGGGTGGACACGCGAGAGACGACTTTCGCTATCAAAGAAAAGTGGTTATAAAAAAACGCATATTGATTAAAAAACTTTATTAAAAAAGATGAGCTTGATCCCGGAATGTCTATGTATCGACAACATAGTTTGGATGAACTACAAGTAGAGGATCGTCTTCAACTTCTTGATCTGAGGACTTCTGCGATGCCTTGAGGCCGGTGGTTGAAAGCGGGATTATGACTTGGTCCTGAAAACAAAGAAAAAGTGAGTCAATTTGGTATCTATATAGGTATATCTTTCGTTAGGACAAAGAATGCTTCTCCAAATGGGTGAAGTCACAAACAAAAATCAACTTACATTTCATTACATCCGCCTATAATGTTCCCACTGCAGGGACTCAGGCCTCCTCTCTAGGAGAGGGGATGGCTAGAGAGGGGATGGGCTATAATCCACCACGCGGGCCCAGTGCGGGTTGGTAGATAACACATGTCTTCGAATTTTTGGTTCTAAGACATGCCGGTTTCCTCACGATGTTTTCCTTCACCGTTTTGAGAGCAGCGGTGATGAAATAAATTATACAAAGTAATGCACCTGCCTGGGTTCGAACCCACGACCTACTGTTCGTAAGTCGAGGTCGACACTACTGGGCCACCGCTGCTCTTCCCTTACCTCGCCTCTGAAGGCGTTTAAAATCACATTTTTAACCATACCATAGTTGGCATAAACCTGTCAAAAACCGCCTCTTTGACCAGGTAATCACAAGCTCTACAGCTGATGATGAGCTTTAAACCCAGTAGGGTTTAATTGCCAGGTTGTTGGCAGTGTCACTGGGTTTTTCCACTTGGAATTTATCAGTAGCAATCCGGAATCTGTTGCAATTGGTTGATGGTAATAGCTGGCGAAATGAGAGTCACTTCTGCTTTTAACCTAACCCTTCGTAAAACGGGTATCAGGTTCACCGTGTCGAAGATTCCCATTGTTGTTAAATTATATTTTCTTTGATCAGATCTCGTTTTTAGTGGCTTCGGAGAGGTCCCTCAAAGTGCAGGTGAGGGACCTGTGCGAACCCTCTACAACCGCCGTCAATATGGCTAAGTTAGACCTTGCATTAGAACTTACATGGTACATGAGTCTATCAATGACTTTTTCAACTAAGGTCTTCCTCTCGAGTAGTTCGTCTTCATTCTCGATCTGACCTTGAGCGACCAGCTGCTCTAGATACCAGCTCACGACCGCACTTTTGCGCATACCTGCGCTTTCTTCTCCTGTAGAGTGATAAAGATATTAGTTATATGAGAGTGCGAAAGACGATATTTTATTATTTATGCTACGCCGACCCCAAATAAATTGGTTATCTTCTTCAAGTGTCCAGACAGACCAGTATGTAGCCACCTGCACAGCTCTAATATTTGCTTCGATTAAATCCTGAAAAGAGCAAGTAATTGTGCAGGATGGGCAGGATAAGAGGTGGCGTATATTCTGCAGAGGGGCTCTACACTAGCAATTTGTTTGATTGGTTATACTTTTGTATGAATTCAATTTCAGACAGATTTATTATGTAGCTGAGAAGTCCTTTCCACTACTTCCGTCTCTCCAGCTAAACCGCTAAGAAGTGGTGAAGGGTGGGCGTTTAAGTGCTGATTCTCAGCTTTATTTGACTAAATGGTGTTGATTTTACAATATGTCTCTGCCTATCCCTTCAGAAAGAGGCGAGATGAATAGTTACACAGTCATCATCTTGCTGCCCTTGTCTCACTCTATCTACTCGTGTTCTTCCATACTTCCCGAGCAGACGTCACGGGATCATTTACTCCATTCTCTTTCATATCAATCCTCACACCATTCCGCATATATTTCTACAAATAGAAAATATATCATACCTCTGGTTTCCGCCTCAATTTCTTCTTTCCTCATGAACACGACTAACATATCGCTCAGAGATTTGTACTCTTCGAAAGACAAGGTCAGTTTCTTTTTAGGAGCCGAGTCGCCGTTTACTGGGGCATCTGAAACCAAAATGTTTTTATACATAAGTATTGTCTTAGGGCACACTAACAAAATGACTAATCAAACAACTTGAAAAATTACTAATTATTAACAATGGATAATGATTCCCTTGAAATGATTCATCTTTGGGTGTCTTAGTTAATTTCTGCGAGATAAATTATGGACTATCAAAACGCGCTGAAAGTAAAGCAGCTCTTTTTTTTTTTCAACCTTTTATAAATGTTCACCAGCCGCTACGCTTTTTTTTTTGTTCCGGTTTGGAAAATTGTCATGGATGTCCTGCGCCCTGGGGCGAGCGGCGAGGGGTCTGTCAGACTTTAACTGACTAAAAACCACCCCGGTGTTTCCTTCTCCCACTTGCAGCGGGGATCATGGGAACTAGTGCGCCTTCCACGATGGCGGTGGCCTCCTTCAGTTCACGAGGGTACTGAAATAAAAAACTCCCCCTGAGACATCCAATAAGAGCGCGCACGGAACACTATGAGCCACCGCCTCGACCAGTCACCCTCTATCAACAGCAGTCGAATGACAATATCTTTATATAACTGTATACGGCAATGGCCTATCTCAAAATATGTAAACTTACCACCGTTAGTGCCACCATTAGGTAGTTCTTGATCAACATCCATGCTGGGCTCGTACTGAGGATCGTCTTCATCCAAGTGGATGTCAGGCTGTTCCACACGGATGATGGACTTGTTCAGCAATCTGCAAAGCAATGACACCTTTTTGTTTAATCTTTAGTCATTATAGGACACTGCAGATGGGGTATTTTTGTCTTTCCGAACAATAATAAGAGGTCAGCTGATAATTACGGCATTTTAAAGTTGGATATATTGTCGTTGTAGGCGTCCTAACCTATGGTGCCCAAAGTTGGCCACTTTCTGAACAACAGAGATGTTCAAACTCAAGATTTGCTAACAATGGAGTCCAGCATGATAAGTGTTAAGCAAACAGATGATCTGATTATGTTTGCGGAGCTAACATGGCCAGAGATAGCACAGAATTGAGAGATACGGAAGGAGGAAATATGCTATTTATAAAAAAAGGTGTACCTGTAGGCTTCATGCACATGCTGCGGCGTGACATGACCGCTGCAGTGCATCTTGGCCATAGCCTCAGCCAGTCGCACCATAGACTCCAGTTGCCGCACAGTGATGCGCCAGGCCCCGCCGCCGCCCGCGCCGCCACCGTCGCGTTGCCGCAACACCGTGTAGTACTCCACCAGCAACTTGCCGGCGTCCTGGGGGGGGGACATGGGCGTCATTAGATGCATAGGCAACGAGCACCACATGGACGCGCGCCGGGTTCCACAGTACGCTACCACTATTCATAACCTCGTTCACACGCGCCTGACGCGCGGTTTAGATCACTGGTTTTGAATCAAATAATATTATTGAATTCACCACTAGCATTTATTTTAAATATTTTGTATTTATTATAGGCTTTATGGGATGCATATTCACACAGCAAATACTTAGAATTAGAAGGCCTTCTAAGTAGCCCGTCAAAAAAAGTAAGTCGATTTTGTGCTTCATCTAACTTTATCCTTTTGATTCATGTCAGAAGAAATTACGAGATATTTTATAGAGTTTAGTTAGAGCTAAATTATTTAAAAGACTTTTTTATTTAGCTCTCGACTAAACTAAGAAAAAAAATTAATAAAATTCAGCCGAATTAATAACCTACATCTTTCAGAAGTCAGTCAAAAAAAGGTTCAGACGATAGTTAAGAAATATGGTATTCCATAGACTTACCTCAGTAATAATAGGTTTGAAAGACCTCGAGAACGCGATGTACCTCAACAGATCTTCCCTCGAGTAGACACAGTCGTACGTCTCCTCCTTATTACAATGTAAATCGACGATCTTTCTGGCTATAGCGTAGTCTACCATCTCACTGCTCTCGTCTGTCAGAATGTACGATAAAAAAATATTAAACTGAGTAAAGGCCTGTATAAAGATTAAGACAGTGGGTTAAGAAATTGCATTTATTTCAATAGGACCATTACTGGCACTTTTGACTGTCAGAAAAAATAATAAACGAAGCTACAATCACAATCTCATGGCATAATAACTTGGAACAGTACTGAAGTTGCCCATTCAAAAGCGTAGATCTCTATGGAGAAGATATCGTACTTTGAACCTCATTTAGCATCATCGGTTGCGAAAATAAAATTTAAATTGTTCTCCTGGGACGTCGTCGAGCTTTATCATCTTGGCGCTTTTCTGTTAGTTGCCACTGTTGATTCTGACTTCCAGAAGTTACCATAGTTTGGGAACTTGGATTTGTTTTTTGTAACCCCCGGCGAAAGAGTACGTAGTATTGTAGCCCTTCTATGGATGAATTAATATTCGTTGTATCAAAATCCAATTATACCGGATCAAGAACTTACCTATTAGTATGAAGAACAAGTCAAATCTCGACATGATGGGTGCGCTGAGCGCCACATTCTGTTGTAGAGACTTCGCTCTGTCGTAGCGCCCGCCGATGGGATTGGCGGCAGCGAGGATTGATGTTCGCGCGTTTAGCGTAGCTCGTACTCCGGCCTAGAAGAAAGGAGGTCATTATAATAAATTAGCAGCTAAATTAGAGCTCGGGTAACCGCAAATAACTGAGATTAATTGTCTCCTACTATGTCTCGAAGAATTGCTAAACTTAAGTGGCAGTGGGCAGGGAATGTGCCCACTGCCACTTACTCGCAGAACGGTTGGCTGATGGGGCCGAATAGTTCTAGAATGGCGACCGCGAACCGAAAGACGTTGCGTTGGAAGGCTTCCCACTAGAGCGACTGATGACCTGGTGAAAGTTGCGGAGAACCGCTAAATGTGAGACCCACGGGACCGCCCAATTTTCGGGAGGTCTACATCCACCAGTAGACGTCACTCGGCTGAAATGATGATGTCCCGAAAGTACCACTAATCAGCAGGTCTACTATCCAAGTACGGAACTCGAAGTTTCGACCAGTTACAGGGTTCATATCCCATATCACTTACGTATTAAATGTCGGTAGGACGGTAAGTTGTCTATGTCCCAAATCTTCATCAGTCATTATTACCTAATTAATAACAGGAACTAAACGCAGTGCAGTGAACGTACCTTGGCAATAGATATAGTCTGCTGTTCCATAGCCTCGTGGATGGCCACCTGGTCGACGAGGTCCATTTTATCGAACTCGTCGATGCAGCACACGCCGTTGTCTGCCAACATCAGCGCGCCCGCTTCTATCACGAAGTCGAAGGATTCTTCGTCCTGAATAGCAATTTTCAGAATTTTATTGTAGTCTATACTAATATTTTATAGACGTAATTATTATATAGAGTTAAGAGTAAAGTTCGTAAGTTACTACGTAAATTACCCCTTTTTTTTTTTTTTTTTTTGGGGGGTGGGAAATCATCAAATAACCCCTCCCGCTCTTGGGCAGAGCGAGAGGGAGTGTCAGACTTCTACTGACTAAAAACCACCCATGTTTCTTCTTCGCCCTTCATGTCGAGGCCTCGGTATCTCTTGCGGACATCCCGCAGCCTCGACAGGCGTCGGCCCTTGCGGGCCCCTTCCATGTTGCTGACATCTCTTTGAGGCGCGCGTGGAACACGAACGCGCCGTCGACACGGCCTGTTGTCGTCATAAGACGGACGGACGGCGAGCTTACCCATCACTCACCGTCCACGTAAATTACCCCTTACATAGTAACTTACGAACTTTACTCTTAACTCTATAATTATAATAATTACGTCTATAAAATATAATAATAATATAAAATATTCCGAAAATGATCCAATTTTACAAAATCTTTCACTAGCAGAAAGCTACATTGTTCGTGAGTGAGTGCTATGGGCTCTATGCAAAAATAATTGCTGGAAACGCAACGTTTTTTTATTGGAGTTAAATCTCGTTTTACTGTAGCACTCAAAACATTGTGCTCATTGAATAGGACGGGAGTCGTGGACGTAGCTGAAGTAAAACTATAGCATTAAACACTTGCATTTTTTTTAAACTTGTGTAAAAGTCGGAATGTTGACCTTCAATATCTCTATGACTAGAGGTATGGTCAAAAATATCGTAATAATGGAGAGAACAAGTGTCTTACGGTTTCGTTAAGAATATATTTGCACTACAGTATACCTTCACGACGGCGGCGGTGAGACCGGCGGCAGAGGAAGCCTTGCCGCTAGTGTACACGGCGCGGGGACTGATCTCGCTCACTTGTTTCAGCAGCTGAGACTTGGCCGTACTCGGGTCGCCTACTATGCATACGTTTATGTCGCCTCTGAGGGTCGTACCTGGCGGAGAAAAAAAAAAAATTGGAATGTACAAAAACACACATCTGCCTCACCCTTCAGGGATTACAGGTCTGATGTTGTGTTATATAGACCAAGATTTACTAAAAGTGCTGCCTCGTTGTCTAGTTGTCGCAGTGCGACGGCTTAGCATGAGGTCTTAGCTTAGATTCTCGGGTGCGGCAAAGTGTTATTGGGTTCTTCAATTAGGAATTTCTCACCTACCTGAGCTTGGTTGATGGCAATAGGTTCACCCGCTTTTACATGAAACTTAAACATAACCGGTGAAATGTGGCTGTACTTAAGGACATCTCTGTCTAACCCTTCGGGGATTACACGCTGTGATGTTAACTAGCAATATAAGCTTATTTTGGAAGTAAATTTTGGCCTACATCTAATAGGGTAGTTAACTAAAAAAAATTAATTAGTCCGTCAGATGGATTTCCAAAAAATATTGGACACGTATTTTTTCGTTTTTCACGTAAACAAACATGACGACGATACAGTGCTTTGAAAACTCGTGTGACGTCATGTTCTAAGACATTACTATGACATTTTTTACCGGTGAGTGACGGCACAACCCCCCACTCAAATCTTTGACACGTTTTATCTTCGTCAATTTTTATTGATTTGATAGAACAAAAAATACGTATTCAATATTTTAATTTTAATATTTAATCTAACAGACGGACTAATTAGAATCATATTTTTTTTAGTCAGTAAACATCTCTATTGTTGTACTAAAATGAAGTTCGGATGATAATACTAGAATTTGGTGTCTTGGAGTTGATCTAAATGTGATGACAGGAGATGGTTAGTGGAACTCCTCAGTGGCTACTAGAAAAACCGCTCAAGTTTGGGTATGTCTGACTGGTATTTTTGTGTGACAAAAAATGTTTTTATTTTTCTATTATTAGTTATACTAAGGAACATTGTGCTTACCTTCAATAGTGGTCTTAGCAACTCCACCAAACAACATGAGTAGTATGCCTCTCTTCACTTCATTGTTACCGTGGATGCTCGGGAACAGGCTCGTGATCAGATTGTTGTACAGATTGCGGTCGCGGGACATCTCGTATACCTGGTGAGATTGAGTTTTTGTAAGAAAATGGTTCAGTGGTGAGATTGGAAGCAATATCAAGAGACTCCTATAATGTTACGTCATCGCGTCAGTGTGATGCCCATAGGACAGTTTGTTAGGGATTTGGTTGGCGACCGTTATTCCAACCAGCCCACCTCCCTCCAGAAGAAGAAGCAGGAGCTTGGTGTTCCAAGTGTTTCCTCACGGACAGTTTTGAATTAGTTAAAAGATAAATTATAGTTCCCATTATGGACATGAAGGTAATCAATCAAATAGATCTAATACGCGTGAGCGACTAGTGGTTTAAGCTACACTCTTCAATCGAATCGGGGCTTCTTTTTACGACCTAGGTAGATGCAGCTTGCACGACATATGCACTCGTCATTTACTTTCTTCGGTTAAGTACCATTGCTCCTCAGAAATATCTGTTACAGTTAGTGTAAATAAACATTCACGGGACATTTAGCTGTCTTGTACTAACTTACCTTGTCCCACTCTTTGTCAGTCATCTGCTTTCTCATATCTTCAGTGGTGAGGTCGTCAGTTGCTATGTCAGCATTACCAAACCTTCGCGATATCGCTTGTACACTGCATGCTAAGAAAGCAGTTCTGTTGGCAAGAGACAAATAGTATTGACCAAGGTTATTTTATTCAACAAATAATTGTTACTTCTTTGAAGGACTAAAGGACATAATGCCACCTTTTGTAGTTTTACAGTTGGACATAAACTCTACTATCATGCACATATTTTCTTGGCTTATTTAGAATAACAATCTCAAATGAGCCTGTAACAATGAAATAATGCTGATTTAGGAATTTCAACTGTAACAATGGTGGTGGGAACAAACCACCATGTATATTTTGTATGCCTTTTGGCGGGACTCAGCTCAGGTCTAATTTATTATAACATCTTCTGTACCCTGTGTTCACAAAATAAATGAATTTGTTTTGATTTGTGTAATTTTGATAAAAAAGTAGTTCTAACATGGCTGATTGCAGTTCTAATTGTGCTGAACCTTAGGCATTGAGGTAAAGTAAACTCAGAACCAAATCAATTTAAATTCTTAATTAACTGTAGCAAAAGCTTAGGTAAATAGCACATTTCAATAGTTTTTTGGTCATTGAATATTTATTTTATTTTATTAATCTTTCTGTTGATGGATGGAGATGAAGGCTAAAGAAAACATGGATAGATAGGGATGCTTACTGACAATAAAAAATATGATTCCAATTAGTCCGTCTGTTAGATTATCGAAAAATATTGGATACGTATTTTTTGTTTTATCAAATCAATAAAAATTGAGGAAGATAAAACGCGTCAAAAATTCGAGTAGATGGTTGTGACGTCACTCACCAGTAAAAAATGCCTTAGAATATGACGTCACGCGAGTTTTCAAAGCACTGTATTGTCTACGTGAAAAAAGAAAAACTACTTGTCCAATATTTTTTGGAAATCTAATTATGTAATTTTATAATGTGGTCTTTGAATATAATCTGGGGTTTATTGAGCGCAATTTGATTGAATCTTAGGTTCTTCTGGCAAACTGAAAACTCTTACTACACTTTCGAGACCTGAACATACACTGGGACCTAAGTAAGCATCAAATTCTTAGTAGCCACATTACTTACTTGTAATGCAGTTCTCTGACTCCCAAAGCTTTGAGTCCCTTGATGCCTTCCATCTGTCCCTCATTGCCTTGTCTGGTCCTTGTGGTCAGCTCAGCCTTAGCTCCTGGTAATGATAGGGAGCCTACATCCGGGACGACGATGAGTGTACCGGTGAAGTCATAGCGGTCACCTGCCTGAAAGTGAATGGAAAAATAATTGGTTGGTTGTTTTAAGAAGAGCTCGTGGAGCTTGTGAGCTTGTGGCTTAATAAGAACTGCCACTCGGGTCGATCTTTAGGTCAAGCTGTCCTTGCCTAGATCGGTCTGTGGATGGGTGACCGCCCGACATACCTCCGTTACCTCGGTGCCTCGGAAAGCACGTTAACGTCCCGGCTGCCTAATATAGATCTTTGGCAGTCGTTACAGGTAGTCAGTGACCTGAAATTCTGACATCCAGTCTTACCAAAGAGTATCGTATTACCTAGTATTAACTGGGTTGTGGGTGTCAGATAGGCAGTCGCTCCATGTAAAATACTGGTATTCAGCTGCATCCGGTTAGACTGGAAGCCGACCCCAACATAGTTGGGAAAAGGCTAGGCAGATGATGGTTGTTTTAAGTATGAAATTACCATTGCAGTACTAGCTAAAATTATGGATGTAGTTTTAGCTTAGTAATTTAGTTCATTTTCATTAGAGATATTATTATTATAGTCAGTGAATTATATTATTCCACAACTTAATCATTGAAAAAAAAATAATATCCAACTATTCTTTATCATTACCTGCACTGACTCCACAGCTTCAGCCCTCAAAATAACTTCAAGAGAGCGAGGGATACATCCTCTTGGCAACTCGGCCTGTGTCTCCTGAATGCGGACTTTTTGGAAGTCTACGAACACAGACTTGTCTGCGTCCAGCATGAAGCGACGTCTGTTGGCACACACTGGGTTACGACAGATTGCTGGGATTGTATACTGGAAGCATGGAAAAGAAATCAAGATAAGAATAATAACTATTAGGAGCAATTCATCTAAGTTTTAGAACTTTTATAAAAGTTTCTAAAATATGCTATAGAAGTTTAAATACACCCACCTTAAATTGCTGCTCAACATTTTTAATAACTGTCTGACAATCCAAACAGACAAAAGTGCCCAAGACCAGCTCGGGATGCACTGGGTGGGTTCTTACAATCTGACCTGAGATTCTTATCAACGTGCCGATCTTTGCCGTAGTCAACTCCCTTACTTTATGTCTTGTTGGCACATCCACAAATGAAATATAACACTCCTTGTCCTGCAAATCCTTCTTCATACCACTATCAGCAAGACTCAACACATAATTCAATATGGCATGGTTCAAAAATGGGTATATTCGGTAATATTCTTCAATTATTGTGGTTGCAAGGTTCTGATTGTACTTCTCAACATCGTCAAAACTGACTTCTAGAGTACTTAATTCAGGTTTCAGAAGCTCTTTGGCGTTTTTCTCGTATTTTAGCTCATTATCTTCTTTGAACCTGTGTAAAAAAAAGTTCATTTACATTATAACCTCTATGTTGTTGAAAACAAAGAAAGTTGTTGATATGGTAAGTGGAACCGTTAGATTAATAATAATGAATTAAGATAATACGTACTCTTCTAAGAAATCCTGAAAAAGTTTCTGACAACGAACTCCAACCTCGTCTTTTACTTGGCTTTGTGTGGCGTAAGTGTCGGCGACATCCATTTTTTAAAGTAAAAGGTACACAATTATCACAAATATCTTAGATTACTTAACTCCACGGAAAGAACACTTAACACATAAACAAAACAAAGAAACACGTGATTGTACACAGTTAACACTTCACTAGTTCTGGAGCGCGTCAGGCGGCTGTCGGTTAGCCCGTCACGCCATACCCAGGCCTAGTAGAACAAATGTTTCTAGGAAATATTACGAAAGAAAAAGTGCAATGGTAACAAATAACTTCTATTTTGTTGAAATAAATGTTATGGGATAAACAAAAACCAATTTTTAACAAAAATGCGCGAATTCCGTGAACAACACGAGCAGCCGCAGCTAATCAAGTTTGACAAACAAATTAACAAACGTCATTTGGCATTTTGGCGGGAGTTCTAATTAGTCGTCCAGAAATAAATAATTAACAATCCAAATATTAAGAAGCTTAAATAAAGTGAACCGTAGTCTGCTCGTAACTCAAAAAAAAGAGTCATTTATTCAATCGACATCCATGGGTATCGGATCTACTAGTATCAAAATGATTTATGTTTATAAAATCGAATCATAATTTGTTTAACCATAAACCAAAATTTATCTTTTCTGAACGAAAACTAATATGTCGCCACTCACCACTGTTGGTTGATAACGTTATCGTATCAATAATGTAAATAAACGTGTGTGCTAATTTTATAATATAATTATAAATATGTTGATTATTAACGATAGAGAGCTATTGAACGACATAAGTGAGATTTTTTAAAATAATCAATTTGTAACTTGCTAAATATAGCAAAATAAAAAACTTATTTATTCTAACCTATAACTTTGCAAGTTTGTGGTGAAAAAGCAATCAGCAAGCTTTATAAAATTTTCAATAACAATACGTTTATACACCGGCTTTTAAAATGACGGAAGCCCAAGTGGGTTTCTTGTACAACATTGCCGCAGTCGTATCTGGTTTAGAAAATGACGAAACTAAAACTATATTGAAAAGTTATTACTTGTAAGTAACCTAAATAATAATAGACATCAGGATTTTTATACACATTTGTATTATATTAAAAATTGTTCTTGTTTCCAGAATGCGCTGTAAAGAGATAACAAGAGGGTATGGCCTCCCTGACAAATACTTTTCTAAAAAAATAAGATGTCCAAGCTGTTGCATTGAATGGAAAAAGAACACTGAGATAAATGTAAAAAATAATATACATTATTTAATTTATTTATGGGTTTAGTACTCTGACTCTTCTATCTGATATTAAAATTAATATTTTTTGTTATAGATAAAGCCAATCAAATTATCTAAGAGGCAAAAGAAAAGATTAAAATCACGGAAAATAAAAGAAAGCAAGAAAGAATATGTAAGACGCAAACAAAACTTATTACACAGTAATTATGTAGTAAGTATCATAAATACGCACACCACCGGTAAATATATAATAATAGATTATATACATTAATTAATCGAAAATTCTGTTTTTAGGAGCAAATTTGTACTTTCTGCAAACACAGCCTTGTTACACCTTCAATAAAGCCACAAAAACAAACTATAAAACCTGAAAGCACAGAACAAAATGAAAAACCAAAAAGAACAGAAACAGAAGTCCCAAAAACCAATATTTTACAAAAGCCAGAAACAAAGAAACCCAATTTAAAAAGAAAGAAAGAAATCAATGTTTATGAAAATGCATTGAATGTGTTCTCTTTGAAAAACAAAAATAATGATTTGGCTACCAAAGAGAAGCCTAAAGTAATAAACAATAATAAAAAGAAAAAGGATAAGTTTGCAGGTCTATGCAGAAAGGCTGTTCTAGCTTCAGCCAAACTAAAAGGAAACCAAGACAAGAAAGACAAACTTAGTCTATTTTTAAAACCATCTTCATGATGCAATAAAATTAATTATGAATTGATAATTGTTTATTCATTTCTCCTTATAATTAATAAATGAATGTCCATTACATTGGTATTTGTATGGCCAGTTATTACATGGAAATTACCATTTTGGAATTTCTTATAGAAGTTGTAGCTATCATTGTCAGCCAAGTATTTGTGGGGATCCAAATTTTCCTTTTTAGCATCAGAGATTAAATCTAGATACCCTATGGCACCAGCAGCATCTGTTGGGCCATCAATTCCATCAGTTCCAGCACTTAGGAAGTAAATATTGAAGTTTTCAAAAGAATCTTTTGCCTTATTGAGAGAATCTGAAAATTCTAAGGCCAGTTGTTGATTTCTCCCTCCTTTTCCTGTTCCTCTCACATTTACTGTTATTTCTCCACCAAGTATTAGACATAGGTCTTCATTTGATGGGGTTTTCAACGCCTTTTCTAAAACTGTAGAACTGATTCCTGGAACATTGCAAGACTGAATTTGCTGGATTAGATCATCTAAATTCAACCTATCTTTTAAGAACTCACAAACAAGTTTTGTCAATTTAGCATATTCAGAAGCAATTTCTTTGACTTCTCCAGTCACAACATCAGACAGAGGAATGGGTAAATAATTTAATTTCTTTGCTTCTTCTATAGCTGCAGCGATGCTTATTTTGTTTGATCCTATGACATAATTCTTCACATTTTCTCTTGGAAATTCATCTTTTTTGCTAGTTTCATTCAGAACTAATCTGATTGATTCTGGGAGTTGATCCATTAATTTAAATTTCTTGACTATATTAATTGCTTGAGATGGGTCATCTTCATTCTCTGTAGTAGGTCCACTGGCTATTAAATCTAGTGGGTCTCCAACAATATCAGACAGCACTAAAGATATCACTTGAGCTGGTTGTGCCTTTATTCCCAATTGACCTCCTTTCAAATCTGAAATCCTTTTCCTGACAGTATTAAGTTCCTTGATGTCTGCACCTGCATTAGCTAATTTCTTTATTAGTGTAGTTTTTTCATCTAGTGTAATAGGAGGTTTTGGTAGAGGTAAGAGGGCAGAACCCCCACCAGATAGTAAAATGAGGAGTATATCATCATTCCCAAGCTTGGTAACATGTTCTCTAATTTTTTCAGCTGTGCTCAAAGCATTGGCATCAGGGAGATTGTTCAGTGCTCCTTCATAATAAAATATGTTCGAATTTGTTGGTTTATGACTTAAACTACCGGCAGGAATGCTAATAATTCCATGTTTGATTATCGAACTCAAGATATTTTCAAGTTCTTTAGCCATATTTTGCACGGCTTTCCCGCTCCCAATCAAATGTACATTTCTATTACGTAAGTTGATATTGCCTCCGTCTATAGTTAACAGCTGACTCGTGGGATTGTATTTAACAAATTTTTTAATGAGATTTTCCGGAAGCACTGCGGTCACACTACTCACGAAAGTTTTCATCATATCGCTGACCACTTGTTTAGACATTTTTGAACACTGTGTCTTGCTGTGCTTCTTCAACTTAAAATTTCGGTGTGTACTACAAAATGTCCGTAATGAAGTGTACTCTCCGATAATGTATCTTGTGAAGTTGTGATTATTTATAATGGTACTTTTCCACATAGCGACACACTTAAAACGAACTTTTGGCAGATTGTTTATTGTTTACATTTAACTGTCATTGTGACAGTACGACCCATGACCTTCAGTGCCACGACGTGTTTTTTTACCTTTTAAGCATTCGCAAAGAGAGTAGCTGAAAGGGTAATTTTTGTGTATTTTCGTCGGCCTATTATAAGTATGTAATGAATACCTATTGCCTGTGCCTGAATTTAATTTCCTTCTCATTTAGTTTTCTGGAAGTAAAAACACGTCGCAAATAGCATTTATTTTCGTTACGGTCAGTGTGTAATCAACGTTACGACAAGATATCAATGTGATAAGAAAACGAATGTCAAATGTTATGGTTTTTTATCACGTTGAGATTACAAACTTTACAAAACACTTGCTAAATAACCATTTTTTTATTAGATGTTAGCCAATCACAAAAAGCCAAAAAATTGGCGCGAAAAAATAAACTTACGTTCCGTTTGCCGCAACCTAAGTTAACTACAAAATTTGATGAATTATTTTAAATACCTAACTAACCTGTTTATTTGACCTTCTGAATCTTTGTCGGTTAGATGCAACAACTAAGTTAGGTATCGTCTTACATTAACATACTGCTATCATTTTCATATTAACTAACGTATACCCTACAAGTCCTACAACAGACTACACAGACACACAAAACTAAAACCGAACGTAATTATGTACGCGCAGCGGCCAGCGCAAACGTGTCGCAACAAGTTGCCGGAAATTTCAAAATACAATGCAGAATCAAAAGTGATATCGTTTTCTATAAATTTATATCAACTTAACATAACATATTATCGTTATCAATTGTTCTTTTTCTGGATATGGATTACCCGATTTGCTTGTCTCAATATTTCGCAAATAAACAAAATGTGAGGTCGTTTGGCAATGTAATAAAATGGAACATATTGAAAAACGAAAATGAAGACCCTTTTTACAAACATATCTTTGATGATGTTACTTTGGTGAGTGAATTGTCGGCTGATTTCATAAATATTTTATCTACTCTGAAAACAAACCTAAGGAATAAATCCAAGCTTGATTTCAAGAACTTCTTCCCAAACGATGATACTTCACATTTACACCCACTGGACAAAGATTATATTTCAAACAACTGTTTGAAAGCGTTATGGGAAATATGTCCGAGAAACTTCTTTGGAAGTAATCAAAATAATAAAATATTCAAGAATTTAGTTCGGACTGTTATTTACAGCATGAAACGACAGCATGTTATACTTGAAAAAATTATAGCAAAGTGGGACCTGGAAGTACTACCTTGGAAAAATCTTCCAAATGCAAGGAGTATATTAATAAGGATGGTATTATGGATATTGAAATACATACTGTCATCAATGATTTGTTTAAACTTTTATGTTACTACATGCAAACTGGATGCGAATGAAAACAAACTTTATTATTTTTGGAAAAACCAGTGGCAGAGTTTTTATGACCAACAAGTTTTCAAAATGGTATTTACCAAAGTGGTGCAGAAATGTGAGCCCTATTCGCTGGGTAAAAAGTCTAAAAGAAATCACAGCCTTGTTGATAGAAGGAAATTGAAAATGTTAAAAAAAGAAATTCCAAAGTTATATCTAACATTGAAACCAAATAATGATTGCAGGCCAATTGTTTGCTATAAAAACGATTCTTTAAGTATTACTGAAAAATATAAAATTAAGGACAGATTAAAATTTTTAAGAGTACTGAATGGTAAACCACATGTGAAACTAGAAAATCTGTACAAAACATTGCATGCTAAATGGCAAGCTGCAAACAAGCCAAAACTTTACTTTATTAAAACTGATCTCAGCAATGCATTTGGTTCTATAAACAGAGAGAAATTATCAAGAATATTATCAGAGAAACATATGAATTGCCAGAAGGCAGAAAAGTGCATGAATATGAAGAGAAAAATTGCCCAGCAATACCGAGATCTGGTGACAGAGCTGCGTAAGCCAATCTTAATCCGTGCGGGATCTACTGTTTATGAATGGAAAGAAGGATTGGTTCAAGGATACAAATACTCTCCTGCGCTGTCTGAACTATATTACACATATTTGGATGAATTATATTTTTCCAAACATTTGAAACCTGATGAAAATCAAGTTAAATTATTTATTCGAGTTGTTGATGATTATTTATACATCACAGACTCATTATCTGATGCATCATCATTTTTGGATGCCTTATCAAATTATAGAAATGTGAATTATGAAAAAACTGTGGTGAATTTTCCACATGAGAGGATAAAGCAGAGTGAAGATATCTTTTTTCTTGGATATTGTTACAACACATCTACTATGCAAGTCAGTAGAGCTAGTAACATTTTCGCTGGACAAATGTGCTACAAAATCGCATTCACAAGTGGATTTTCTGAAATACACAAATTTATTGAGAGTCGGGTTGGCCAGTCCGGAATTCAAATTAACAGCCATATCTTCAACTTGAACTATAATAATGAAGAATTAATTTGGAGGCATATATTTACGACTTTCTGCTTGTCAGCCAACAAATTGTGCACCATATTGGCTGTGCTATGTAATGAACATGAAATGAAGAATTTTCTATCACTTTATAAAAAGAGGGTATCTGTGAAATTGGGCAATTCTATGATCGAAATGTTAATGAAGAATAAACCCAGTGATTTTATGTTTGTCTATTGTATTAATCATTTAAGATATTTATCATGGAAAGCTCTATACTTATGTGCAAAGTCAACTCCAAAATGTACCGGGCTGGTCCTATTTATAAATGATGAATTAGCGAAATCAAATTGTATATTTGGAAAATGGCGGGAACATGCAAGAAGGATCGATACAAATGGCGACTGTGAACGTAAAGCGATCAGGGAAGTTTGCCGAAGAGCTGATTTGAGAATGATTTTTAAAGATTTCGATGTATTACCTCAAGGATTTCAATGTTACCATCATAAACGATTATTGTAAAAAGTGTAAATAAAAACAGTTGTGTTAAAAATATTTTGATTTATTAAACAATATACATAAAGCTAAAGATTCACTTGGACGGTAGAAAATAAAATAATATCTAAATAATCTAGGCACACATTTGGACGGATTTAAATTTCTAAAAGCTGCAACATCACACTACAATTACTTATTCCTATGTGGTCAGATATCATAATATCATAGCTCAGATCTAGATTAAGTCACTCAGGAATGGCTCGGGAATGGATTGCATCTTATATAACTATATTGTATACAAACTAACATGGACTAGTAAACGAATGAAGTACCAATGCTGTAATTCAACATTTCCGATACCATTTTATAATATTTCTGATGGGAATCATTTCCAAAGCTTAAAAAGTAACATAACGGGTCACATCGCAGTATTATTGTTATTACCGGTACACTGGTAATGCATAGCATCACGCCTGTAATCCCCAAAGGGTTAGACAGAGGTGTACCTAATAGTTATGTGATGTGTGACATAACTGGCGAAGTGTGGGTGTACTATAAGGTTCTATATGTACTATACGTTCCATGTAATATATGGAAGCCTATTGCGCCAGCAACCGGGTAGAAATTCAGGCTCCCGTGCTTGTTACTAAGAAATTTCTGATGAAAAACCCAATGCCTGATCTCCAAGCACGTTAGTCAATTAGCGTTAGTACAGCTATAAAAAAGGACATTTTGCCACCTGGCCAATATCGAAGCTAACCCTGCCATCAAATTGTTATTTCTCGTAACAATATTTAAAAAATCAAAATTAATGTATAACTACAGCTGCCAACAGTTGCCATCGTATCGTCATGTAATCTAAAAGGTAACACTCCATTCTCTTACTACTCCATGAAAAATTACAAAAGTAATTTATCTCAATATCGCAACTACAAACAGTGCTATCGCTAATAAATGCCCGACCACACCATTGCTATATGCGTGCGACAAAAAGTCGGGGTCTGAAGCGACATAGTAGGACGCTTGTGGAGCGTCGCAGGACACGATTCTGGCGGCTCGAATGAGTGCGGGGCCGGCCACTATTTCTGCTGAACGCTTGCTGTGTGGCAAAGGCTTTAGGCGCACTGCCACGTCGTTGAAGATTAAGTCGGAGTATGGCGGTAGTGAGTAGAACATGGAGAAACTGTGAAAAGAAAGTTT
Source organism: Diarsia brunnea (assembly GCA_949774965.1). NCBI lineage: Eukaryota > Metazoa > Arthropoda > Insecta > Lepidoptera > Noctuidae > Diarsia > Diarsia brunnea. Next base: position 6,584,373 of record OX459019.1, read on the forward strand.
TGGTGTAGTGTTTAAATCGTGGAAACTAAATTTTTTACCGCATAGGCACGGTTGGCGCAAAACATCAATTCTTGTTAATTTGTTAGTCCTTATTAATCATATTCTTGTATATTTTTTTAAGCTATTGCATAGCTTCTATCGCGGGCCTTGAGCGTGGGGACCGAATCCAGAAATTCCGTAACGAAAAAAACCTAACACTCATCACTACATAGTATAAAACAAAGTCGCTTTCTCTGTCCCTATATCCCTATGTATGCTTAAATCTTTAAAACTACGCAACGGATTCTGAAGCGGTTTTTTTTAATAGATAGAGTAATTCAAGAGGAAGGTTTTAGTATACTATTTGACCGACATCCTTGTTTATTTAATAAAAGAAAAAAAAATGTTTTTTTATCGGTCACCACGCTCAAAGTGTAACTTGAATTAATATCAAAGAAAAAAAAACAAAGGAAAAAAAATACTGCATTAATAAAATAAATAAATAATTATAATTGCATAAGTTGATAAAAAATGCTATGCAATATCGCGGCAGTCTCCGAGTGCCACACGTCTTTTTAAATAAAATTATGTACAATCGACATAACACACGCACGAGTTGGCTTGAGTACGCCTGTGTAGATTTGTGTGCGATGATGTATCTTATATTTAATGTGTCATTAGTGTTTTAATAAGGTGTATTTTTCAATGAACACTCCCTCTTGTTGAGTCTAAACGAAACCTTATCTACGAAAGGCCCTTGTTTTCATTTTACAAAAAAAATAACTATTTATTTACCTGAACTCATCACTAGTAACAGCTCCATAGAATTGCTGAGCGTACACCATAAGGTTAGAGTAGGTATCCAACTCGGTATGGTTCGGTCTACCCATCAGTACAGATCCGGGAACCTTGCCCAAATTGCAGTGCTTGTATTCATGCATCTTTGCGCGGGTTCCTGGCAACAAAAAAATTATTAGTTTTGGTATGGAAGTGGTGATGATACCGTGTAACATATTGATAGATAGAGCAAAGCTTCATCAAAATATCTGTTACATGTCAAGTTTGGAGAGGATTATACACAGGGTAAATTTTAACCACAAATATTCAGAGATTATTTAAAATCAATCATTTGTTTATTTTTATACAAGCAATTTAGTCTTGTCCGCTTCTTAAAACAGAACATGTGGAAATCATAACAACACAATCTCGCCGCCACTTTGGCAGGAGCCGAGTGCCGAACAAAGGCAACGTGTCCGCCTTCACCCCCATAGGCTAAAAATTAACACTCCATTCTCTCACTACTCCATGGAAAATTACAAAATAATTTTATCTCAATATCGCAACTACAAACAGTGCTATCGCTGATAAATGCTCGATCGCATCATTGCTATAAGCATGCGACAAAATGTCCGGGTCTGAAGCGAAACGAGTACAGACACTTCTACAAGAGCCTAGTGGCGTTATAAGGTAACCTCGTCACCCTCATTCCTATGAATGATGTCCTACATCTTACCATCAGGACAGAGTAGCTGCAAGTCATCGGGCAGCAGATCCCTCGCCCACCACTCGCGACGTCTTCCCGCCGACACTTCGGCAGGAGCCGAGTGCCGCACGAAGGCAACGTCCCCGCCCCCTTCCACCATACATCGCACTGCGCCTACGGAACCGAAGTAGTCTTCACTTGCGTCGCGGCGGCAGCGTCTGATGACCAAAAGGTTTGTATGGTGATTAAACACGTAAGACTGAAACTGCCTCGTTGGTATAGTGGTCGCAACCCGTGCGGGCAGGGTATTACGTTTTTCCATCAGGAATTTTACAGTAGCAGGCACGGAGCCTGCATTTGTGCCCGGTTGATGGCAATATACTCACCCCTTATTACACGGCAGCTAAACATAACTGGTGCAATGTGGGTGTAGTAATTAATGGGTGCACCTCTGCCTAACACTTTTTTTTTTTTTGCGGGTGGAAAATCATCGAATAACCCCTCCCGCTCTTGGGCAGAGCGAAAGGGAGTGTCAGACTTCTACTGACTAAAAACCACCCATGTTCCTTCTTAGCCCTTCATGTCGAGGCCGCGGTATCTCTTGCGAACAACCCGCAGCCCCGACAGGCGTCGGCCCTTGCGGGCCCCTTCCATGTTGCTGACATCTTTTTGAGGCGCGCGTGGAACACGAACGCGCCGTCGACACGGCCTGTCGTCGTCATAAGACTGACGGACGGCGAGCTAGGTCTGCCTAACCCTTCGGTGATTATAGGCGTGATGTTATCTTACAATATCGGAGTCCAAATATTCAGAGTTTAGAGCACCAGTTCAGAGTTCAGAGTTTCGTGAAGTACTTAGTTGCAGCGTGTGGTATCACGTCGCGATTCTCTCGCCCATCGCCTCACATAAGGTAATTTAGTATGCAACGAATCTAAGCTCTTGAACATACCTGTATGAAGCCCCATGACACAGATGGCACAGGTTATCGTGCGGCACAGTACCGGAGTCCACATATTCAGAGCTCAGAGCACCCGGAGCGCATGATTTTGTGAAGTATTCAGCAGCAGCGTGCGCGCCGTCACAACCGTATGATCTGTCAAAAACAACAAACAATTAAAAAAAACTTACTATTTTATTGACTAACAAACATCAGTGTAGCCCGGGCTTAATGATGGGAAAAATTATTCTACTCAAGAACTTATAATGAGATATACATACATATTTACCTTTGTAATTTATCTGTTGAATTATTAATAACAATAATAACAGAGAAGCACGACTGTATAGGAATTAAAATGCCTTGTCGTATTTTATTGAACCAGCTTAGTTTTATTGAATAATTAAACCTTCAGTGAGTTTCCAATTACATTTTTGAGCTCGAAACTGATGGCGAAATTATAAAAAAACGTATTTTACTACAACCGTAAATCATTTGAAAATAATTGTTTTGTTTTTTTTTTTAAACGTTGCCCCACACTAGGAATTTCTCCTGTATCGTGGGTGCGTTTACAAACACTTAAACTCACATACACAAACACACCCAGACCCGAAACAACTATCTGCAAGCCATACAAATATTTGTTCCGTGCGGGGATCGAACCCGCGACACGCAGCGCAGCAGCCCAATCGTTTAGCCATTGCGCCAACCGTGCCGTCAATTAAAGTGAAATCGAAATTTAAAAACTTCTGTTTGGCACAGTACACAAAATATTTACATAATATTAAAAGCTTCACATACCAACTTTAAAAACACAAATAGTTCATAAACAATATAGGTGCAAAGTGATACAAACACAATAAAAAATCCAAAGTATAATTCCTACCTGATCCATCCATTAGAAATAAGGTAAGCAAGCGGGAACACCCATCCAACGGCCGTCCCCAAGCCACTGTGGCAGGTATTCTTGCCACGTAAGTACGTTAGATCTGTGTCCGGGTCTTGCTCCTTGGCTACAGCCACCGCATAGTACCAGTTGTCTCCGCTTGAATATATCTGGGGGAGAAAAAGTTACAATTAATAGACATTCGAGATTATAGCAAGGAATGTAGAAAAAGTTAACTGAAATAATGTAGCTAAACTTCAAGCAGACGTAATGAAAATTTACATCTAAATAGGATCAAGTGTTATTGGGTTTTTCAGTCAGAAATTTGTAAATCATCAAACGACTCTTCCCGCTCAGGGAGTGTCAGACTTCTACTGACCACCACCCATGTTCCTTCTTAGCCATTTCAGACTCTATATTCCTAGTACGTGTTATGGAAACGCAACTGTTATTTTTGTTTTCAAGAAACGTTGTAAAACTGCGTGTGTTGTGGGTGCACTATTAGGTACACCTCTGTCTAACGCTTTGGGGATTATAGGCATAATGTTATGTTTTGTGTTGTAAAACTTTTTCTTAATAAACTGCAGGGTCACGGTAGTTCCTATCGGAAGAAAAAGTTTCATCATAAAGGGTATTCTTTCCCCTCAACTCACCTCCTGCATAAAAGGCACAAGTCGGTGCATATTAGCAGCATGCAGCATATCAGCTGCGTCGAACAGCGCGAAGTCAGCCGCGCCCTCCGCGATGGCACGCTCGCAGTGACGTGTGCTGTGTCCGCGCCAGCAGATCAGTGTGGGGGAGAGGAAAGCTGCTTTTAGTGCTACCTGGGATGGAAAGAATTAATGTAAGAAAATAGTTCTTGTGATTAAATTTGAACGATTACTCTTAGATCCGGGTTATAGGAGCATAATCTTGCCAATGAGAGCAGTGGTGGCGTCCCCGACTTACGAACAGTGAGTCGTGGGTTCGAACCCAGTCAGGCGCATTACTTTGTTTAATTTATTTCATCACCTCTGCTCTAAAAAGGGTGAAGGAAAAACATCGTGAGGACACATGTCTTAGAACCAAAAAATTCGAAGACATGTGACATCTACCAATCCGCACTGGGCCCGCGTGGTGGATAGCCCATCCCTCTTCTGGAGAGGAGGCCTGAGTCCCTGCAGTGGGAACATTATAGGCTGATGATGATGATGAATCTTGCCAATTAGCTGTATTTTTTCGAAACTATAAGTAAAATATCAATGGAAAATAAAATTTTATTTAACACTTCAAGTACAGGGAGGAGATGACGAGTAACAAAGAAGTATGGAAAAAGAAGACGTGCTGTGCCGAACCCAAATGAATTGGGATAAGGGCAAGACAATGGTGATTTTCTACCAGTCAAGCTAACCTAACCACTTAATTTTTTTAAATATTTGCAGTCACTAGCAGCTTTCTTTCTCAAATCTGTTGTTATAGATGGAATAGCGGGACCTTTTTACTTAAATATTATTTTACCTTGTCTACTGCGTGTTCACAACGAAATAAAATTATTAAAGGGCTACATCATCATCATCATCACTACTCACTACATAGTATAGAACAAAGTTGCTGTCGCTGTCTGTCCGTCCCTATGTTTGCTTAAATCTTTAAAACTACGCAACTGATTTTGAAGCGGTTTTTTTTTAATAGATAGAGTGATTCAAGAGGAAGGTTTTAGTATATAATTTGACCGACAACCACGCGGGTGCAGCCGCGGGCATCAGCTAGTCTACAATATAAAAACTCACAATTGCTCCTTGCCAAGAAAGTTCTTCAAAAAGCTTTCCTTGAATGAAACTTACCCTCATCTTAAGACACTTGTCCATCTCCTGATCACTGGTGACACATAACGTGGCTCGCTTGATGGGACAATCTCTGATGGCTAGCACCGCGTTCTCCGCCTGCCCTCCTACGAACTCGTTGTTGAGGATGTGTTTGGCGGCTTGTTCTTCTTCTTTTAGTATGCGGAAGTTTACTGTTGCGTCCTGTGGAGAAGATTTGGAAGTTATTTGTGGTTTGATTTGTAGGTGAGGAGTTCAATGGCTTGGCTTGGCTTGTGATCACTTCTTTTTGTAAAAAATTGGTTGCCTGTAAAGTCGGTATACGGGCGAAAGTTTTACGTGACAACGAAAATAGAAGCGCAAGACATGAACCGGTGTGTATGCCTATCTCTCTCACTCTCTCTCTCTCGCTCTGGACGCGTGCCTCTCACTCGCTCTCATTGTGAGCGCATAACGTGAGCGGAGCGTAACGCAGTTTCTTGAAGTGTCACCCGGCAAACCAATTTATAAGACGTTGTCACGTCAAAAAAAAATAATACGTAATTTACTGCTTTTATTTTGTTTAGTAAGCCAGATGGTACCCACCAATGGTATGGTAATGGTAATTAATTGATATAATTATGTAATAAATATTCCAGGTGTTACATATTTGCTTTTATAGATCTACATAATTATATCATAACGTGACTCCACAGTTAGGAAAATTCAAATGTGAAAATTCTCTTGAGTGAAATAACGGTTTATGTTTTGAGATAAGGCGTATTTTGTAACAGTATGGCTGCCAAAATACTATGTTCGTGAAAACGTTAATCAGTAGATAAAAACCACTTTTAAAAATTGCTTTGTACATCAGTGCTTGTGTCTGAAATCGTCTAAAAAAGTGTGCTGTCAATTTACTTCTTCTAACTAAGGTATAGTCACTCTGTACAGTCCGTATACCAATCAGCAGCCTTCCAATCCAACTTACCTGCAGTAACAAGTCCGTGGTTTCATTGGACTGGAACAGCCGGAACAATGCTTCAATAGGTTGTCCAGAAGAGTCGACTCGAGTCTTGAAAGGCGGCATAGTACCAGCTCTGCAAAGATCAGTATTATTTAAAGTATACCCAGAAAGGATCATCATTCACTTTTTTTATATGAGATGGGCGTTCTCTTGACCTTAATCTTGCCCTAGATGCAGAGATGAGGTCGACGATGGAACGAGCTAACCCAGAAGAAGCCTATTTACTCTTGGCCTTATCCCAATTCATTTAGGGTCGGAGCAGCACATCTACTTCCATACTTCTCTATTACTCGTCATCTTAAATTCTTCATTCAGTTCTTTCAATGGGGATGTTTACTGACTAAAGAAAATATGATTCTAATTAGTCCGTCTGTTAGATTATCGAAAAATGTTGGATACGTATTTTTTATTTTATCAAATCAATAAAAAATGTGGAAGATAAAACGCGTCAAAGATTTGATTGGGGGGGTTGTGACGTCACTCACCGGTAACTAATGTCTTAGAACATGACGTCACACGAGTTTTCAAAGCACTGTATCGTTTTCATTGTTTGTTTACGTGAAAAAAGAAAAAATACGTATCCAATATTTTTTGGAAATCTATCTGACGGACTAATTAGATTTTTTTAGTTGACTACCCTATTCAGTAGCAACCACGCAGCCTGGATTTGTACCCGGTTGAGGACAATAGGCTCTCCCCCTATTATATAGGACTTATATATATATAACTGGCAAAATGTGGGTGTTCTATTAGGTACAGCTCCGCCTAACTTTTCGGGGTTTACAGGCGTGATGTCATGTATAGTTAAAGAAGGAAGGACTGTTTAAAATCTAAGGAAATATTATAAAATAACAGTTTCCATACTCACTTAGTATTCATATCATCCTCAAACTCATTCTGTCTGTTATTCAAGTTGTTGTTTATATTGAACTTGTCCCTGTTGAACGAGTCGAAGGGAAAGCGAGATGGTTCAGTGGTCGAGAACGGATTGAACGGGGCTCCGGATGGGTAAGCATTCGTCATGTTATTGTTGCGGTTCAGAGGGTTTGGCTCGCCGTACAGTTGGAATATCGCTTGTAACAGGTTTTGGTATCTGTAAGAGAAATATCAGTTTATTGTTAAAAACTTTATTTTGGGCCGACTCAATTTGAATTGTCATCGACACGCTAAAAAAAACTTTGGAAATCGTAAAAGTCAGTGGATGATAAATTGCTGAAATACTGTTTAATTTCCAAGATTTTAGACATAGTATTTCGTTTCATTATTTGATTGGCATTTTCATGTGAAAATGATATTTAAAAAAAAACAGAGATCACTGTGTTATTGTTTTCCTATTAAATTGATAACTTTTCTCTTATTCGGAAACTCCGTAAAGTCTTCTCAAAAAAGCACTCTCTTCTACACTCTTCTCACTCTCAAATAGGCAGTGAGCCGTAATCCACCACGCGGGTTGGTGTTAGGACTTGAAAGGCAGGAGGAAGTCGCCTGCCGTCGTGACAGGTCAGTTACTGCACCTAGCAGCAGTACTAGTAATAAACTTACTTCTTCTTCTGCTCCAAAGTCGCTGCACTACTGGTGACTATAGCGTCAGCGGGCACGCGGCCTCAGTTGCAGTTCTCCGAGTCTGTTACCAGGCGCCGGCTGCCGTCGTGACAGATCAGCTCTGTTACTGCACCTAGCAGCAGTACTAGTAGTTAACTTACTTCTTCCTCCATGCTCCAAAGACGCTGCTGCACTGCTGGTGACTATAAGTGTAAGCGGGCACGCGGGCCCAGTTGCAGTTCTCGGAGTCTGTGACTGTACGCCCGCTGCCGTCGCGACAGATCTGTTACTGCACCTAGCAGGAGTGCTAGTAGCTAACTTACTTCTTCCTCTGCTCCAAAGTAGCTGCACTACTGGTGACTATAGCGTCAGCGGGCACGCGGCCCCAGTTGCAGTTCTCAGAGTCTGTCACCGGGCGCCGGCTGCCGTCGCGACAGATCAGCTCGAACTGGTCTTCCGTCACTCCACCTAGAGACGAACGTTAGGATTGATAATATTTTTTTTTACTTTTTTTAGATAAACAGCCTGCTGTATGAATGCATTACATCACGAATTCATCGTTTGCTGGGCGACAAAAACATATTGATATTTTTTTATTTGCTATTTTTTGTTTCCTGTACAATATCTATTAGTGGAGTGCCGTAAGATTTATACCTCGGAATCCAGGGCCGGTCAATGAATCTTCATAAAAACTTTTGGACTGCATTGGTAAAAGCCCAAATAAAGAAGTTAAAAAAAAAAATTTGCGCGCTCTTCTTTTTTTTTTTTTTAATTCGGCAATTTACTGAAAAATGATAGAGACAAGGGAAAAAAAATGTTTAGAGCTACTAAATAATATTTTCACCGTGACTTTAATGTTAATTAATTAATATTTCGCAAAAAGGAACGACTTACAGCAAAAAAAAAATTAAAACGTATCTATCTAATACCTTTATAGGAGCAATTCTTGTAATATAGTATAATCTGAATCTCGGTTACGGCTTCAACGATTTTCATGAAATTTAGTATGCTGGGGGTTTTGGGGGCGATAAATAGGTCAAGCTAGGTTTAATTTAAAAAAAAAAAACACGATTTACCAAAACAACCAAGCAAATTTCGGTCATCCAGGTACTATCTATACTAATATTATAAAGCTGAAGAGTTTGTTTGTTTGTTTGATTGTTTGTTTGAACGCGGTAAACTTTGGGACTACTGGTTGGAATAGAAAAACTCTTTTTGTGTTGGATAGGCCATTTATCGAGGAAGGTTTTAGGCTATATAACATTACGCTACGACCAATAGGAGCGGAGCATAAATGAAAAGTGTTGCAAAAACGGGAAAAGATATTCCTTTTTGAGAGCTTCCGTTGCGTGCGCTGCGAAAACGGTTTAAGTTACGCAAATATCATGTATCAAGGAATTGTTCCTCTTTAAAAGTTCTAAAAAAAAGTCCGCGACAGCATATGTCTATCTTTTAAGATTGACTCACTGTAACCATTTTTTACTATTAAAATGTTAGGTTAAAAAGAATGATATTTTGCGAAGCTTATTTAACGCATATGGTATTAATCTATATCTAAATAAATGTGTTTATTAGCACAGAAATTTAATATAGAATATTTGTGCCCTTTACTCTATACAGTTTAAACAAATATCTTAGAAGATATCGCAATGTAAAAATATCCGCGCGACAAAATAATTACGCGTGCGGCAGTCATTCGGTCCGGTGCGGTAGGTTAGTGGGGATTCTGGCCTCCGGGGACTCCGGAGAAATTCAAATTCAAAATATTTACTGTTTACAAGGAAAAGGTGTTACTGTATATTTAACAGTAAGAGATACCTATAGTAATTCGCACTTTAATATAATCTATACTAATATTATAAAGAGGAAAGATACGATTTTTTGTTTGTTACGATTTAACTCAATTTATGTTGACATTATTTGTTATAAGCTATATTATGTGACGCAGACGAAGTTGCATGGGTCAGCTAGTACATTATAATAACATTATTGTTAATTACTGTCGTCGTCATCGTTGATGTGGATTGTTGGTGAAGGATTAGTACCTACAGCTCTCACAAAAGCATTCTAAATTTTAAAAAATCCTGTGGATGCCTTAAGTTTAAGGTCTCCTGCCAGAGGCATATCGTACTTATATTATACGTGTGAAAGTTTGTGAGGATGGATTAATGTTTGTTACTCGTTCACGCAAAAACTACTGAACGGATTTGGATAACGTATATAGATGGTTTATCGAACTCCACGCGGGAGAAGCCGCGGCCATAAGGTAGTAACTGATATACTATAAGTGACTAATAATCACTAAGGGCACCTCCTGTGGGGTATGGACCTCAAAGTAGTAGGGAAACCAGTAGGTACACTTAGAAATAAGAAATACAAATATCCCGACCCTTGCTAGAGCCAGCCTGCGAAGCTGAGACAGTAGTATTAAACCAGACCCTAAATAATATCTCTCAGATTTAGCCTGTCTCTTTGTTGCCCCCCCTCAGTGACGTCCTAAACCGAGGTCCGTACCTCACAGCAGCTTTCCTTAGCGATTAGTCACTTATGGTATATCAGTTACTAGCTCGATAATTGCCCCACGGGATCATACTACCGAGATAAAATTGTGTCATATGTTTTAAGTCCTCGAGCGTCCTTATGAGCACCCGGTGGATCATAAGACATTCAAGCAATGTTAGCGGACGTTCAACAGGTTAATCCAGGTTGTAAACCATCTATCTATTTACGATATTTAACATCCAAATCCGTTCAGTAGTTTTTGCGTGAAACGGGGAACAACCATCAATCCATCCTCACAAACTTTAGCAAATATAATATAAGTAGGATATGCCTCTGGCAGGAGGCCTTAAACATAAGGCATCCACAGGATTTTTTTAAATTTAGAATGCTTTTGTGACAGCTGTAGGTACTAATCCTTCACCAACAATCCACATCAACGATGACGACGACAGTAATTAACAATAATGTTATTATAATGTATAGTACCTGGATGACCGAAATTTGCTTGGTTGTTTTGGTAAATCGTGTTTTTTTAAAATGAAACCTAGCTTGACCTATTTATCGCCCCCAAAACCCCCTGCATACTAAATTTCATGAAAATCGTTGAAGCCGTAACCGAGATTCAGATTATACTATATTACAAGAATTGCTCCTATAAAGGTATTAGATAGATACGTTTTAATTTTTTTTTTTTGCTGTAAGTCGTTCTTTTTGCGAAATATTAATTAATTAACATTATAGTCACGGTGGAAATATTATTTAGTAGCTCTAAACATTTTTTTTCCCTTGTCCCTATAATTTTTCAGCAAATTGCCGAATTAAAAAAAAAAAAAGAAGAGCGCGCAATTTTTTTTTTTTAACTTCTTTATTTGGGCATTTACCAATGCAGTCCAAAAATTTTTATGAAGATTCATTGACCGGCCCTGGATTCCGAGGTTTTACAATATTTATGCCTTAGGGCACTCCACTACTATGTAGATATAGCTATAGTTTAACTTAATTTTTTTTTTTTGTGTTTTATAGCATCGTATTGGAGGATTCTGTAATGTTGCTATAATTAATATTAAATAAATAAATAAATATTAGCGTCCTTCAAAAATTACTTAGATTTTTTGAGACAAGTTGTCTCAGGACTTGATTGTGTGGGACGCAGCTCAGCTAGATGGACCGGCGTCTTAAAAAATATGGGAGTAGAGCTACACAGCTTACAGCTGAGGTGCAACAGAGGCCTATGTCTAGCTGTAAACTGAGGGTCTACTCCTAGCTGCGGGTTGTTCGCAAGAGATACCCCGGCCTCGTCATAAAGGGCTAAAAAGGAACATAGGTGGTTTTTAGTCAGTAGAAGTCTGACACTCCCTTTCGCTCTGCCCAAGAGTGGGAGGGGTTATTTGATGATTTTCCACCAGCCAAAAAAAAAGGGTCTACTCTTAAACACGAAACCCGTAGTTTCACCCGAAGATACGGCCGTTTTCTAATCTGTATCACTTACGGAAATACCTAGATTAGTTAGGGACCTAAAAACGAATGACAACACGATTAGACATGTTGTCCCTACTCCGGATGTATTTTTAAAAGTCAGGAATCTAAAATTAATAGAAGGGAAGGCTTTCATTTCTAAGATTAAAGCTACTTTCGAATGGGCCAGTATTCGTTGACGGACTTAGAGAGTAGTCTCTAAGTCCGTCAACGAAAATACTGGGCACCCACTGTCACAGATTACCAGATACTACACTCCATACAAAATGTTCAATACCTACCGCTATAATAGCCTACACTTTCAAGTCGATAGACGCTGCGAACGAAAATGTACCTAACCTTACAAACGTAAAGTGAATTTTGCTATAAAGATGCGCGCCGCCGCCGCGTGAATATTGTGAATTGCCAGGGCTGCCTCTGTCGACAAAGATGTTAGTAGGGATTTGAAGTATATCCGCTCAATCGGAAGCCGGGAAGTGGGTTAAAAATTAGCAAGATTTTATGACAGACAACGGAACAAGTGAAACTAAATAAAATCTTGTAAAAAGAAAGAAAATATTGTCTTTTTTAAAACATTGTCAAACACTAGGAATTTCTCCTGTGTCGTATGTACCTACATTTAAAAACATCGAAACGAAACATCGACGATGAAAAAATGTACCTACCTACAACTATTTAATAAACGACAGAATTAAATAATACCGAACTATTTAATTTTGTCGTTTTAAATAGATTATAATAATATGCGTATGTACGCGCCGCGCGGTTGCTGACAACCCACTGCGCTAATGGGTGACCAGTAGCCCGGTGCCCGGTAGGTAGTTAGCGAGCCTAAGTACATGGAGTGCAGTATCTGTCATCTGTGCCACTGTGGTGAACGAAGTAGACCGTGATCCAGACTTACCAAGTATTTGATGCGACAGCAGAGCATGTTGAATGGTAGTGTCCCGCACGAAGGCGATGTCGCCCGAGTTGTTCGCGATCAGACAGCGTAGGGCTCCTTCGTAACCCGCGTAGGGGTCTGCCAGGGTGCACCGGATGCCTGCCCCACCGATACATAGTTTGCATAGCCTGGAGGAAAAGGATTTTAGAGTATGAAAATAAAACAACCCCATGCTCAGTAGCAACAAGCGCGACTGGTGAGTATGGGGTCCTGGGGTTCGATTCCCGGGTCGATCGAATTATATATTGGGTCTTATCCCATTGAGAATTTCTCAGTAGCAGCCACGGAGTCTGGATTTGTGCCCAGTTGATGGCAAATATGCTCATTCCCTATCATCATCTGCTTAGCCTTTTCCCTACTATGTTGGGGTCGGCTTCCAATCTAACCGGTTGCAGCTGAATGTCAGTATTTTACTGACCGACTGCCTATCTGACTTCCACAATGCAGTTTATACTGAGTAATACAATACCCTTTGGTGAGACTGGTTGTCAAACTTCCAGGTCACTGATTATGTGTAACAACTGCCAAAGATCTATCAACGTGTTTTTCGAGGCACGGAGGAAACTCGGTAGGTAATGGTCACCCATCCATAGACCAACCTAGGCAAGCGCTGCTTAACCCAAAGATCGACTCGGAATGGCACTTAAATATAACTGGTGAAGTGTAGGGGTACTTTTAGATACACCTCTGCCTCATCCTTCGGGGATTACAAGCGTGATGTTATATAGGGTGTAAAAGCACCCTTAACGCAAACGAAGGGCACTTGTTCTCCTGTCGAGGCTGCGGGTTGTTCGCAAGGGATACCGCGGCCTCGACATGAAGGGCGAAGAAGGAACATGGGTGGTTTTTAGTCAGTAGAAGTCTGACACTCCCTTTCGCTCTGCCCAAGAGCGGGAGGGGGATGTTATTTGATGATTTCCCACCCCCAAAAAAAAAAAAGGGCACTTGTTCTCCCCACCACTGCGATATTTTTTTTTGTTCTACACCATACCTGGGAACCCCCTAGTTATGGAGATATTGGGGGTCAAAGTTCTAAATTTTTCACAGCTGTTTTTGTAAATACTAGTTTTTCAGGTTATAACTTTAGTTAAATTATCTACATGACCCATTTACTATTCAATGCATCCACTAGCACAATGTTTTAAGAGTGCTACATTGAGTTCTACCGTAAAATGTGATTTTTGACTCAAAAAAAAAGTTTTTTTTTTTTTTGAACTTAGTTTGATGTACAGAATGATTGGTTGACGGCTGTGTGATGGGTTAATTTACACCCTGTATAGAAAGTGCCCAGGTTATTATTGGGTTATTTTGTGTGGATATTTTAGTTATTTAGATGTAGGCAAGGAGTATGATATCCAAGGGTCTAAAAAAACGAACTATAGACCGTAAAATTAAATCGTAGAAGTGCCAATTTACTGACAGTTCTATTTTATCATCAAATACTTAGCATTACATTAAAAAAAAAAAACATAAACAACAGGTTTACTGAAACAGAGAAAATATTACTTACTTGTCAGAGTTATCACCAATAGGATTGTACATGTCTTTCAGTGAGTTGGGTGCGCACGAGTCGCCGAAGAACTCTATCGCTGACTTGACGTGGTTGTTACAATCTGTGATTTTGAGGCCACCTTCTTGCATCAGCTGTAAACAAGGTTTAAAAGACTTTAGTTATAGAAATACAATGAAGGCAAATGTATTACTTTAACTGGATTTTGTCCAATTTTGGGAATGTGTTGGCAGTATTTTGTTCTACTATAAACATTACCCCTACACAAGGAATTTTAACTCAAATTCAAACAGAAGAAATACATCAAAAGGAAAGGTGAAGGAAAACATTATGAAGAAACCGGCATATCTTGGGTCCAAAAATTCGGAGATATGTGACATCTACCAACCCGCACTAGTCCTACGTTGTGGATTATAGCCCATTCCTTCAGCACTAGGAACATTAATAGGCCGATGATGATGACACAAACAGTTAGACACGGAACAACTACCTGTAGGTTATACAAAAAGTCGTTCCATGCGGGTATCGAACGAGCGACATGCAGCGCAGCAGCCAATTGCTCAGCAACAACGCTAACCGTGCCGTCTAAAATGTTCGCGCGCGAAAGATACCGCACTACATCTCACGCCGAATACAAAATCTGTACTCGCTACTGCATTGGTTGAAACACTTCAAATTTGTATGAATATAAACAGCTTACCACATGTATCGGCATCACCCACCCCGCTAGCGCGCCGACACCAGGAAAGCAGGCCTTCGCCCCTCGTAAAGGACCCAGTCCGTAGCCAGGCTGTACATTAGGTAGGGCTCCTCTGCGGACTATTGCAATGGAGTATTGGTAGGGCTCCCCACGTCCATATAACTGTTAAAAGAAATAGTGTTTCTTTTTAAATAGTGATGAGATGAGCACAGTGATCAGATAAGGAGATAATAGTGACATTAAATTATTGTAAATGTATGAGTAACTTTAAACTTTTTGCAGCATTACGCTGAAACAGGAGCTTGGCGCTTTTGTCTGCACGAGTTGTTTATTCATTTAATAATTTTTTATTATTTTCTGTAAATACAAAGTAAAAGTAAAAAAAAATATTTCACTTAGGCCTACATGGGCAAACGAGTATAAAAAGAACTGGCTGGCTGCAATGCCGAGTCTGCTATTGCTTAGAATGCCACGTGTGACGCATTGAAAGCCGCGTGGGATGCGACAATATTAGCTGCGTAATGAGCCCTTAAGGTCCTAACCTAATGTAAAACTCATAACAGTGTAAAAATACTCATATTCTTACCTCCTGTAAAATAGGCACAAGAGAGTGGTATCGGCCAGCAACATAAACTTCACCAGCATCAAGACCAAGTAGAGTAGCCTCTCCTCGGTCCACCCATGTCATACATTCTTCTGTGTCAAAAGCCTGTAAAGGAAGTAAATAATAAATTAACGGGGTTGTGCAGATCCACATTCCAGGTGATAAAGGTTGGGTTTATTGGTTTTACGTTCAAGACTTGTCAGCAGTTCTGAATTTTAAGTTAAGCACAGTACATGACAAGGCTTCTCTTCATTGTTATATACAAGTTACCAATTTATTAGTCCCCTTCCATATCTCCCAAAAACAAAATGCAACTCACCCTTTTACACTTCAGCTCAATAAAATCCTTTCCAAACAGTCCTTTGTCCTGTAGAACAGACATAGATAGTTTCTCACACTTCTGGGTCTCTAATAGTGATGTGGTACACCATGTGATGATGTCCTGTCCTTCTACTTTGGGTATTTTACCTATGCCATTGATTACATTCTCACTGCCGTAAATACTGGCTGTTGTTGTACCTGTAAAATATTTTTTTATATTTATAATATTTCTCAGTCAGTAAATGTTTCAATACTTTCAATAATAGTATTTCTTCTTTTGTTTTAATTTGAGTAAGTTTCTAAAATATAGTAGAAGTTTGGTAATAACTGATTCATAGGGTTTAGGTAGCGTGTGAGAATGAAAGTAACATTTCTTGATCACTAAAGAAGTTACGAGCTATAACTACAAGTTACAAGAGTTCGAATTGTAAATAAATAGTTGTTGAAACTTTGATGCAAAGTTTTAAGTGAATTTACTTACCAACAAGAATGGGAATAAGTGCTAAAATAAAGTAAATAACCATATTGGCTAATCTTTAAGGATTTTTCTGTCAGTAAAGCACTATTTCATGTTGAATTTTCGTTTAAATTCTTAATTCGTGGACACACCCCAGCCGCAAACAGACAAAACCAATTTGATTGATACTTTTCGGTGTTACCATACAACGCCATTATTTATTAAAACTACTTTTTTTTTGCTATGGAACACCCAGGTCTGTCAAGAAAAAAATATTATAATTTTGACATTTGGTAGAGTTTGACAATTTTAAGAAAAAGTTTCACAAAATATTAGCAAATTTTTAATTTTCCTAAAACTTCAGATAATAAGTACGTTGATAAAATTCAAAATGTTATTTTTGAGACTTCAGTGATATACATTTATAAACAGTCTCTTAATCCAGTCAATAACACGCCCATTTCCTTTACAGGTTATAATATTTGTATTCAAAACAATTCGTTTCAATAACACGTGTTTTTAATTATTGCCATGGTCGTATTCACGTGTGGTCATTGCGGCGAGTCTGTGACAAAACCTAAGGTCGAGAAGCATTATATGATAGCATGCAGAAATAGGAATCCCAATTTGTCTTGTATGGATTGTTTTAAAGACTTTCAGTAAGTATAGAATATTTACCTCGTGATATATTTCTGTTTACGTGACCGTATTTTATAATGTAAACAAAGAGATTTCATTCTAATAGTTTGTAGGTAAAGTATTCATAATAGTGGGTTGTTCTATAAATAGAACTATGCCAATGATACCAACCATGTTGTTGCCAATCAGGAAATAAATTACGCATCTATTTATTAGTGATTAATGACGATCTTTCTAATTTTACTCATAATTTAATACATGTTTATTAACCTCTTGTACAGTAGGTACAATTCCAAGAGTTCATAGTATTTGTTGATTTAATTATGTCATTGACATTGATTCTGTTGATATTGGCATAAACACAATTTTATTTTATTGTAAAGTCTGCCTCCTTTGGCTATGTGCCAATAATAGTTGATATTCTATTCTGTAGATACTTAGATAGTTTCAATGGTTCTGAGGCCATACTTGATCTACCCCAGTTGTTGCGCATATCAAATTAACCAAAGTATGTTTTGTTGCTATTTCCAGTGGTAAGGACTATGAAGCACACACAAAGTGTATAACGGAAGAAGAACGCTACTCTAGAAAAGGTTTTGTCGCCAAAGAGAAAAAAGGTGAGAAGAAACAGAATACATGGGTGGAGATGTTGACATCAGTCCTAGACGAACAAACAGATGCACCAAGGAATGTTCTCAGGATTATTGAGACCATCACCAAACACAACAACACTCCACGCAAGAAACCCAAGTTTATTAACTTTGTAAAGAATGTTTGTGGAAATAAAACAAATCCAAAAGACATTGATCAGGCTTGGGACTTGATTTCTGTAAAACTGACTGCCTTATCCAATGCCAACAATAGGAACCAAAATCAAAAGAAAGATGAGTCTGATGCTGAAGATGAAAAACCACAAAATGCTACTATTGAAGAGGCAGATGAGAAATCTGAAGAGAATGGCACAGAAGATGTCAAGGAAGAACATAATGGTGATGCAGGACAAAATGGTGACACAGAACAGAATGGTGAAATAGAGGTAGTTGGCAAAAAGAAACTATCTAAAAAACAAAGAAAAGAAGAGAAAAAACACAAAAAATATGAAGCTGAGCTGGAGAGTGCTGGGGCAGCGCTTTCTGAGGAAGTAGAAGAAGAAACAGAAAGCAAGAAAGGTAAAAAGAAGAAGAATAGGACTGAATCTATGAATGCTGATGAAAATGTCACTGAAGGTAAAAATGGCAAAAACAAGAAACGTAAAAGACAGGATACTGTTAACAGTGTTAATGGAAATCAAGAATCTATTGAAAATGGTGTGGAGCCTGAGTCTGTTGTAGCAGCTACGGGAAAGACTCAAAAGAAGAAAAGCAAGACAGAAGAAGAAGAAGTGGAAGAGAGCCTTCATGACCAAAATGTTGCCAAAATTGGAGAGTTAGCAGTCAGCGAAGACAAATTCAATTGGCATGCCGTAATCTTATCCGTTTTGGAGAAGAAAGGTAATGAAGTTCCATTCAAACGTCTGCAGAAGAAGGTCTTAGGAGAATACAGTGAAGCAACAGGCAGAGAAGTGGATGACCGCATAGCTGATAAGTTTATAAAGAAATTGAGGAGTGCACCCAATGTGAGGGTTGACAAGAATAGGGTTCTTCTTATTGACTGAGAAGTTTTAATTATTATGTTTAATACATAAATGTACTGCCACACTTTGGGAGAATGCTCGAATTCAATAAATAAGTTGTTAATTGTTGTTAGGACATGAGATGCTAATAGTGTTAAGTTCTAACAGTATTTATGCCATAATAGCGAAGTTTAGAAACAGTTGCATAATATTTCAAAATATAATTATGATGTTAAAGTCGAGAGAATTTATTTCTTGTTGAGAATACATGTTACTTATTTCTGCTTTTTTACATTTTTGATAATTTACAAGGCAGGTTTTTAACTAGCCAAAGTGTGGAGCCAAATTGATATGGATTTAAACCACTTAAATATTAGTTTCTTGAGGCAATATGTAACTGTAGTTACAGTACCTATAACTCATTTTCTATATTAGTTCCCATTTTCTTTATAAGGCAATAATAACAATGTACTTATTATGAACATTTTGTTTTATTTGTAGTGAGTATGTCCAGAGAATTAAAATAGCTCCTTTTTGACTTGAATTGTACGTCTTATACCAGAGGTTCCCAAAGTGTGCACCGCGGCGCCCTGTTGTGTCGTAAAGAGTAAAGAGGGGCCGCCACCGCCGTGAGGCACTCCTTTCCATGCGCTAGATTCACCAGAATTCACTACGCAAAAAGAAAAGAGGCTCATAGACGCAAGACCATATAACCTTATCCAATTTAAGGCCAAAGGCTATAAAATATTTCTCTCCCTTTGCAACATCTTTTAAAGCTGCATTTTCAGCTGCCGTTGTGAATTTGTGATTGAGAGCAAATATTGGTCAAAGTTCAATGTAGAGCAAGAAATGAGAGTAGCTGTGTCAAGCCTTACCATTTACCAAGCATGCTTAGAAAAAATGTGTGTAGATCACCTTTCTGACTTGTGTGTCACTAGACATGAAATCGCAGCTTCATAGTGGAAATTTAAATTTTTGTCCATTCATCCGTCCATCTATCTAGCATCATTGTTCCAATTTCGTTTAGCTAGGGCGCCGAGACGAAAGAAAAACCTAGAGGTGCGCCGCGAAATGAAAAAGTTTGGGAACCCCTGTCTTACACGGTAACTTACACAAGGGGCCGCGTTAAATTGGGAACACACTTTGTTAAGTCCTCGTTTACATCACTGGACATTGTTGAGCTGTGGTCCTGGGCCCCGAGTCTGCTATTCAATAGTGTCAGAATGGTCTATCAGTGATCTCATAATTGTTGATTTTGACAACACCAAACTTGTCAAAATCAACAATTATGAGATCACTGATAGACCATTCTGACACTATAGAATAGCAGACTCGGGGCCCAGCTCGTTGCAAGAATTCCATGGGTAATTGTTGATTTTGACAACACCAAACTTGTCAAAATCAACAATTATGAGATCACTGATAGACCATTCTGACACTATTGAATAGCAGACTCGGGGCCCTGGTGCAAAACGAACGTTTACTGGTCCCCTGAAATCTCCTCTGAATTTCAGGGGCGTCCGTAGAATGTATGCCATAGAGTATAGTAAGTATGTAATGTATACTCTACATTTGAGTTTGTTTCCTTTTCCAATAGTGTACCCTGACAGTTTCGAGTCTAAAGTCTTCGTAATATCGCTTACTATCAGATGAGACACTAGCCATTGCAAATAAGAACAGCAGGGCTGTTGCGTACTTATATTTTTAAATGTCAGTGGCTAGCATAGTACTTAGTTTGGTTGGTAATTTTTTTTGGTGAAACTAGGCCTTACCAATTGACAGTTAATCGATGGACACTATGATAGCCACTGACATTTAAAAATATACGCAGTAGCCCTGTAGGAACGTCAATGGCCTTGATCTGTAAAATTGCAAAAAATAAAAATTGGTTGCCTGTAAAGTCGGTATACGGGCGAAAGTTTTACGTGACAACGAAAATAGAAGCGCAAGACATGAACCGGTGTGTATGCCTATCTCTCTCACTCTCTCTCTCTCGCTCTGGACGCGTGCCTCTCACTCGCTCTCATTGTGAGCGCATAACGTGAGCGGAGCGTAACGCAGTTTCTTGAAGTGTCACCCGGCAAACCAATGAGGGATTTTATTTTTATTTTTTTTAAACGCTTCCCTAGTCGATAGATAGATGGCGCTGAACTTAGTATGTTACTGCAATGAACGGAACGTCACGTAATTATTTGATTTTTTTCACTTCGATGAATTTTGAGATCGAGAACTCTAGGTTATATTCGGAAGCATAATATAAACAAACGAAAGTGTCAGATACTTCAATGATTGACATTTATAAAAGGCAATGTTTTTTTTTTTTGCTTTGGCACCTAATAACGTAGTAAGTTCAACGCCATCTACAGAGTTCTTGGAAACTACTTTTTTTTTTAATACTCAAAAAAGAAACTTCTCATTTATAAGACGTTGTCACGTCAAAATAAAATGCGTCTAATTAATTATTTATTAAAACATTTAATAACAGAATTTTGTTATCTTCTTAATAATAGCGTTTATTTATTTATGAGCGGATGACAGTATTGAATCAAATATCATCTTAGAAACGACTAGTTCATTCACCATAGATTAACATTTTTAGTGTATGACATCTAATACAAAATGTCATAGAATGGCCCACTACAACTTTCGCTTCCAAACGGACGCCATTTTGTCGTAGTCTGTGCTTCGTCGTGCGACTGAGTGCAAGTGCTTGTGGAGTGCTACTGTTTCTTTTCTTATTTCTGTTTGTTATGCGGTTGTTTCTTGCTAAATTTGTGGTTATTTGTTTTTGTTATCTGACTTTGCTCAACAATGAGTAAACGAGGCACTGTTTTGCCTGGGAGAGCTAGAGAGATTGTCTGCAATATAGACAAATACTTTGAGAGAGAGAAACAGCACAGTGTTAAATTAATACAAGATCTAAAGATTGCATTAATACTGCAAGGATCAGAAAATAATATAACACTGACTCCCGAAGTATACAACAGCATTTTGCAAACCCTGCAAAATACAAGTAAAGTGACGGAGCGAGTTCATTTGGCCACTGGTATAAATAAAAATACTTTGACTCGTATCCGACGTGAATGGAAAGATGCGCAAGCTAGCAGCAGCAAAATAGCAACACCAACAAAGAAAACTCGAGGTAAATCTGTAGTTTGCGATAGTTTTGAAATTGCTGTGCTCCATAATATAATAAATTCCATATACAAAGAGAAAGAAATTCCTACACTAGGTAAAATATTGGCTGTCGCAAAGGAAGACTTACAATTTCCGGGAAGTAAAGCTACTTTAAGACGAATAGTGGCGGACTCATTGGGTTATAAATTTAGAAGGTGTCCGAGTAATAGGTTTGCTCTCGTTCAAAGGGCTAGTATTAGAGCATGGCGAGCCAAGTATTTAAGGCGCATTCGTGAAAATGATGCGCTGGGGGCTTATAAAAAACCTGTGATCTACATAGATGAGACATGGATACATTGTCACTATACAGTCAAGAAGTGTTGGCAGACAAGCACAGTAACTGGCGTAAAAAAAAATGATAACGGAGGAGGGCGGTGGATAATTACTCACGCAGGAAGTGAAAATGGGTTCATAGACGGGGCGCTTCTTATGTTCAAGACGAAATTTAAAACGGGAGATTATCATGACGAAATGAATGTTGCAAAATTTACTAAATGGATAAATGAACAATTAATACCTAATCTTCCACAAAAAGCAATAATTGTCATGGACAATGCTCCTTACCACAGCATGGAAGCGTCTAAGTCTCCTAGCATGAACACAAAAAAAGAAGAAATGCAGTCATGGCTAAAAGAAAAAAGTATTGACTATCAAGAAAATTTCACAAAAGCGGAACTATATGAGTTAATAAAAAGGCACAAATCGCCAAAAAACGACGTTATAGACAGCATTTTTGAAACCTATGGCTTTGAAGTCTTGAGGCTGCCACCGTACAATTGCGACTTGAACCCGATTGAATATATCTGGCACTTGATTAAGCGTAAGGTGGCTGACAAAAATGTTGAACAATTAGAAAGCGAAATTGAGAGACTCACTCTAGAAGCAATTGCTTCAATTACCGCAGAGGATTGGATGAGAGAAATCAATCATGTCAAAAATATTGAAAAAGCATACCGTCAAAGGGAGATTTTTGAAGACGATGATACCTTTAGTTCTATTGTTAAATTAGGTAATGATATTATTATTTTTCTATTAATTAAGAGTCACTATAATATTCAATTACCTACGTATATGTATGTTCTATTTTTACAGGAGAAAGCAGCGGTGATGATGATGATGATGACGATGACGATTACTCAGACAGCGATGCAGATATGAGCGGAGCCGAAGCGCCAGTTTCTGAATAAAACTTTTCGTTTATATTAGTTCCTTTTAAGACCTAGGTACAGTCAGCATCAGAAGTAGATAAACACTACTCAAAGTTTCAAAGCAGGTTTTTTTAATAAAAACTTGTTAGATATTACTCGTTACTAACAAGTTGCTGAAGAGTAAGAAATACTTTAAAGAATAACATTCTGAAACATTGAAAATAATAGCTGGAGTACAGTACATGAAATAATTAAAATTCCAAAATGTTAAACTACTTCTGTTGCTAACCGTACCTTTTAATTTTGTACTGCAAAGCCGTTTATACTTTCTGGAGCCTAATTCCTGATTGCGCTAGAGAGCGTGTTGTTGTAAACCGTGTTTATTTGTAAGACTTCTAATTTTAAATGATTTATTGGAAAACAAACAATATTGATAGTGTACCGGTATTGTTAGATTTATAATCTCAAAATACAAACTTGACAGTGAAGTGTGTTGGTTTCTTTCTTTTTAATCATGTGGTTAGTGCCTAAGCTGGTGTCAGAGTTTTTTTCCCGCCCATAGGCCTCTAACATGAAAATAACTGTCAGCAAAAAAAAAATGGGTCCATGAAATGGGTTAAATGGGTTTGCAACTTTTATTTAATTTGAATGAATGTGCTTCTTGTGGCGACAGCGACATCTATCGCAACACTTGCGAACTAAATTGGCAAATCCTACATCGCGCTATCAACTTTATCCGTGACATTAGCCTGTGCCTGTGTGCCTGTGTGTATTCACATTGACAGTTTTTGTACCGCAGGCGAATTTTTTTTTTTTTTTTTAAGTTTTATGATATTAGGGTGTTAAAGTACCCTTAACGCAAACGAAAGATACTTGTTCTCCCCACCACTGCGATAATTTTTTTGTTTTAGACCATACCTGGGAACCTCCTAGTTACGGAGATATTGGGGGTCAAAGTTACAAATATTTCACAGCTGTTTTTGTAAATACTAGTTTTTCAGATTTTAACTTTACTTAAATTACCTCCATGACCCGTTTACTATTCAAAGCATCCACTAGCACAATGTTTTAACAGCGCTACATTGAGTTTTACCGTAAAAAGTGATTTTTGATCCAAAAAAAAGTCGTTCCCCAGCAAACCTTTTTGCGTAGGGGTACTTAGGTTGATTTACACCCTGTATTCGTAATCACTCTTAAAAACCCTAAACTTTGATACCCCACTGGATTGGGTAGGAAGACGCCCATAATATGGCGACCAAAATCCGCCATGTTCACGAATCTGACAACGCATAATTCAAAATCCATTTAGAAGTTACGAGGGAACAAAGAAACTGACGTACCTACACACATAATGGTCAAAAAATAACGAACGTATATGGGCTTCGCCGCAGTCGTTTAAAAAAAAGGACGATTCGTAAAGTCAACGCATTGGGGCTGGAGACACTTCCTAAAGATCCCGTGGACATCGTTACGCATCAATGTTTCCATCCTCAAAAAGCTGCAAGAGATCACTATCAAGAAAGCTACTGAGTCCACCATGGTCCAGAAGTGTACTTGCAACGTCTCCAACCGGCAGTTTTTTTTTTTTTTTTAAAAAACGTTGCCCACACTTTTTTTTTTTTTTTTTTTTTTTTTTTTTTTTTTTTTTTTTTTTTTTTTTTTTTTTTTGAGTGGGAAAATCCTCATGGATACCCTCCGCTTGGGGCGAGCGGGGGTTATGTCGGACTCTAACCGACTAAAAACCCACTGTTCCTACTTATACCATGTGTCGGGGGCCCGGGAGATACAAGTACATTCGCGCGCACCCCCGACTGGTATCAGCCCACCTTATCCGGCGGGCCTCATCACCAAGTGCGGCCAGCGACCGCACGTTCTCTATAAAGGCGCACAGTTTACTGCGCGCCACTTCTTTGGGCCTGGCTGGTCGGGCGACATCTCAGCCCTAAGTTTGCCACCCGCAGGCCCCACCTTATGGTGGCCGGAGATCGTTTAACGCCCTTCGACGCCCGGCTGCCCTTCTGGTGCGGGTTGAGTGAGAGGCACGCTCTCTTTCTCTCTCCGCCGCCTCCTTTGCATGCATCACCACCTCGCAAAAAGAGGAGACGACATTCCACGCGTTTTCACTTGTAAGCATGTATTGCACCAAAGTCGGGAGCGAAAGATCACCCGAACTGAGTGCTGCAACGAGGGCACAGCGCTGCTGAGCCCAGGCCGAGCAGTCCACCAGCGTATGATGCGCTGTGTCCTCGGGACAGCCCTCACAATGATGACAAGCGGGTGTCCGCTCCCGACCTATGCGACGCAAGTACTTCCCAAAGCATCCATGTCCCGTAAGCACCTGCGTCAACCGAAAGCTGAGGGCGCCATGCCGCCTCTCTAGCCACTCCTCCATAACTGGCCTTACCGCCTCTATTGTCGCAAGCCCCCATCTGGGTTGCGCAAGTCGCTCCCTCCATTCAGCTACTAATAGCTGACGGAGCTCGGTCCTTCGTTCTTCAATTTCCCGGGGAACTGGCCGCTGACCACACATTAGTTCCATTTTCCGCCAGCGATATAGAGACGCAAGGATTTTTGCCTCCATATCCCAGGGTGTAGATCCAGCCAGGAGAGTTGCTGCCTCGTAGGAGATCGTACGGTATCCCCTTATCACTCTAACAGCCATTGCTCTCTGCGGTCTTCGCAGTATTGCGACGTTGCGTGCCGTCAGGGTGTCTGCCCACACGGGTGCCCCGTAGAGAGCCATGGACCGCACGATCCCCACGTACAGTTTACGGCAAGAATTGTTGGGTCCTCCCAGATTAGGTAGCAACCGCGTAAGAGCAGCTGCAGTGCTCATCAATCTGGGGACTAGCTGCTGAATGTGCGGCCCGAAGTCCCATCGGCTGTCAAGAACGAGCCCCAGATACCTCATCGTCGACTTGACAACAATGCGGACGCCTCCTACTACTATGTGGAAATCTCGTGGTGGTTTATTCCGGGGCCCATGGAAACAGAGAGCCTCTGTCTTGTGCAAAGCCACCTTGAGACCCAAACGCCGGATCCTTGCAACGACCTGCGCAACCCCTGCTGTGGCCAATATGGCCGCTTGCCTGTGCGTTCGCCCCCGGGCCGTCACCAGCGTGTCATCGGCGTAGCACGTGACGTCGACGCCTTCAGGAAGGGCACCGCGCAGCACCCAGTCGTAACCGATGTTCCACAGCAACGGTCCTAGCACCGATCCCTGTGGAACACCGCACGACGTCGCTCGCTGACTCCATTCCTTCCGCCCCGGGTATATTATGGCTCTCTCCCTCAAATAGTTCCCTATAATGCGGCGGAGGTAGGCTGGCACACGATGGTAAATAAGTGCCTCTCTGATGCAACTCCAGGGCAAGGTGTTAAAGGCGTTAGCGATATCCAGAGATACCGCCAAGACGACCTCACCCTGGGCAACTGCTTCCTCCGCTAGAAATTTGACGCGTGCGATGGCGTCCACAGTAGAACGTCCACGACGGAAACCAAACTGATTATCCGCCAGATCTGGCCCCACACCGTTCAGATGTCTCACAAGGCGGTCAGCAATTATTCTCTCTAATAACTTGCTCCCCTCGTCCAGAAGTACAATAGGCCTGTACGCCGATGGAGAATCAGCAGGACGCCCTTCTTTCTTCAGCAGAACCAGCTTGCCAGCTTTCCAGTGTCGTGGGAACTGACCACGCTCGAGGCATGCACTAAAGAGGCTTACAAAACGGGGCCAGAGAGTACGCATAGACAAGACAAGTGCTCGACCTGGTATCCCATCCGGTCCTGGCGCGGTGTTTTTGGCTTGTAGCCGCAACACTCCAGCTTTTAATTCTGCCTGGGTTACTGCAGGCACTTCATCAGCATCGCCATCAACTTCAAGAATATCGTCACCAAGCTCTGCAGGAGGTAGAATCATTGGTGGTGGGATGTGTTCCGGTCTTGCAGGGAATAGAGCGCAGACCACCTGATCGAGGAGTTGTGGCTGGAGACTCTGAGTAAGTGGTGGGGCCCACGGGCGAAGTTTATTCCTAACCATGAGATAAGGGCGCCCCCACGGATCTTGATTCAGAGTCGCCAGTAGTTCCTCACGGGCTTGAGTTTTGGCCCTACCAATAGCCATCTTCATAGCTTCCTTGGCAGCTCTGTAGCCCTCGTAAAGCTCCGCCTCAATGGTTTCTGCATTTGGGATGCGAATTCGTCTCCTACGGTGCCTGGCATACCGACGTCGTGCCGCTACACACTCTTCGCGCAACTGCGCAATTTCCACCGACCACCAGTATACCTGGCGTTTGGCAGATGTTGGCTGTGACCGTGGCATCGCCGCATCACATATATGGTACAGAGCCACCTGAAGCTGTTCCACCTCCACGTCGATATCTTGAGGCCTGTCTGGTGCAGGGACCCAAGCCTGAACGATAGAAGCTTCCAGAAGCGCCTCGCGGTCTAACTTTTTAAGGGCCCAACGCGGACCTACCCCTCTAAAGGTCGTCTGGGCTGGATTACTTTCAGTTCGAGAGGCGACGTTAAATTGAATATAACGGTGGTCCGACAATGTCTCCACTTCCTCCATCACACGCCATCCCTGTACTCTATTTGCTATAGCGGGGCTAGCAAATGAAACATCCACTATCGACCCGCCTCGCTGACGTACACACGTGAGCATTGATCCTCGGTTTAGGAGTAGCAAGCCGGTTTCTACGGCCCATTGCTCTAATACCTGACCCCTCGCATTTGTTCTTCGGGAACCCCAGGCTGTAGATTTGGCATTAAAGTCTCCTAGCACCATCACAGGGACAGGATGGCAGCGACTGACGACAGTGCCCAACTCTGCTACTAGGCTCCGAAAGTCGGCGAGAGACCTGTTTGGAGAATGGTATACTCCGACCACTACCAACTCTCCAAGATGTGCTGCCACAAAGCCCCGCCCCCTTGTGACATTTTCGAAGGATGAGAATTCAGTTGATGCCCGTAGTATGAGAGCTACCGTGCCGCTGATGTCACTCACCCAGTCAAGTCTGGGAATAACAAAATACGGCTCTGCAACAACAGCAACATGAATTGACCACTGTGCCATGCTTTGGAGAAGTAAGTCCTGAGCTCTTGCACAGTGGTTAATATTACTCTGGAGTACATTTAGATACGGGGCCATTATACACAGTCCATATCTGTATTTTCCACCTCGAAGGCATTTTGTGTGGCCTTTGTCGCATCTGTTTGCTGCGACGACGACGACTGTGAAGCAAGTTTTGCTGTTCTGACTCTTGTTTGACCCTTGGTGCTGCTCTTGAGCGCAGCACAGGTCTTACTGCCCACCCGATGTTCCGACACAATTCCTGCTGCCGCACATATTAAACAGTGCGGCGTGGCCTCGCAAGTCTTAGCTATGTGTCCGGCTTGACCGCAACAGTAGCACTGGTTTCTGTAATCAAGCGTTGAGCTGCATCGTACTGCAAAGTGCCCGTCTTCAAGGCATTTATAGCACCTCAATGGTCTGGCGGCGAGTAATTTCACCTGTGACCACACCCAGCCCACAAGTATTCTACGGCTTTTCACAACTTTGTTTGCCGCTGATACCGGGCATCTGACCACTGTTGACCGCAAGCCGGCTACGCCTGTACGGATCTCCGAAGCTTTAACATGCTCTGGGGAACACTCTCCCTCTTTAACGATTGCATTCACCACTTCTTCAGTTGTTACGGAATCGTCCAGGCCCGATATCCGAAGATCAACGCATTTGATTGGCCTGGTTACTTGAATGTCCTCACCGAAAGATAGTCTTAATTTATCAGCCAGCGCATCCGCCAGTGGGCCACTGGTGGCACCGGGTATCAGCAGCATACGGGCACCAGTCATTGCATTCTTAGTGCGTATTCCCGTAATACCAAGATCCTCGATTTTAATGGCGTCCTTTGCTCTACCCAGCACGTCTGCGTAAGACACATTTCTCGCAACTGCCTCAGGCTTCAGCGTAATCACCACAGCAGTAGATCGAGGTGCCTGTAGCCTGGCAGCCTGTTTTTGTGCCTCTTTTTTCTGTTTAGCTACCTTCTTTTTAGCCTTCTTGTGAGCCTTTTTCTCCGACTTTTTTACCCCTACAGTCTGCCATTGATCCTGCTGAAGATCAGTGTCCGGAATATCAGATGTAGTCAGTGCCACCTGGCCACCAGTACCTGCCTTTTTTCCTTTTTTAGATTTTGGTACAATCGAGTTTTCTGACACTAATGGTACCGGGTTCTCTGACGCAGCCTCAGCAAGAATAGATGCAGATGCTTGCTGCGATCTTCGATCCGCTGCTAGGGGTGGACGAAGAAGCCTACCTTCCAAAGTGGTGTATTTGAAGTTAATGCTCTTAATGGCTTCTTCCAGTCTGGCAATCCTGTCAACTGTAGGGGCTGGTTGCTGTTCTTCCACCTGTGACTCTTTTCGCTGTCCTTGGTCCAGTCTCGCTATATGAGCTCGTATGTCCTCGAGCTCCTTCTGCTGTAGCGTTAACTGCTTATTAAGGCGGTCATTTTCCACCTGAAGCCGACTAGCCTCATCGGAAGATGTCCGCTTCATGAGCGCCTCTGCAGCCTCTGCTATTGTCGCTAACGCCATCTTAAGTGCACGTTGGTCGGGCCCACTTAAGTCTTTGGCTACCTTGCGCACCCTCTGCACCGTGACCACAGCGTGCTGCACCTTGGTGTTTAAATCTTTTGCCGATATTTCAGCAATTCCACCATGTTCCACCACTGCAAGTTCCACCTCTGCAAGTTCCTTAACTTCCATATTAGACCTTAGGTACTGATCTGGTGACGCAGGGCGTCCTCTACCTTTTCGTGCAGTACCAACTTTAGAAGCTGGTGCCGCCTCTTCGCCTGAAGTCGAATCGGACTCCAAGCTCTTCGCCTCCTTGCGTGTGCGCTTGCGCCAGAGCTTGCCCTTGCACTGCCCATTACTCCCTACACTCACCGCACTTCCCATGCTCATCACTGATGTGGCGTCAGACTCTGACGCAACATCCACTTTCTGATTTTTTAATGTTGTTGTTTTGTTTCTTGTATCCATATTACGTCCCACGAATATGGGGGATCTAAAAAGTACACCTAGGGGCACCCCCTGTTCCTAGGCAAGTGTACATTTTTAACCCAACCAGGGGGTCCACTAGTACCCTGGCTGGGGATGCGCTAGTAACTGAAGCACCATCTGCAATTGCAGGTAGCACTACTCCTCAGCCATTCATACCCTCGCCGCGCACCAAACTTGGCATTAGAGGTAATTTTTGAAGAGGTTGTCTTCCTCGTGGTTCGGGCAATAAAGCCAAGACCCTCGTCCCGTTCCAAGACATGAGACATGACCATGATTCTCTTTCCGGATTACGAGATTGACGAGTGCAGTCGAGAGAACCTCTTCTGCATGCTCATTAGCAGGATAAGTGCACAACAAGCTTCGCCTCTGGCTCTCCACTATGTGACCTTGCAATAAAAATTGTTAGAGAACCTACTTACACCTTTGGCCCTACTTGGCCTAAATTGCCAATTCTCCGCGCTATTTCTTCCTGGACTTTAGCCCAAAACTATCCTTCCTGAATACGGGGACTTAAAATATCCCCTGATGCTCGTCTTGCGGAAGGTTAGAGATGAAATCTTTGCCCCTTTTCTCCACTTTACTCTCCAAAGGGCTAGAGAACGTTTGACCACAGCTGGTCTCCTCCTTTGTCCAGAAGTTAGCTACAGACAGTAATCCCACATGAAAAGACTACCGCCTGTACCCAGGATGCACCACGAGGAGGTCTTCTGGCACCGCACCCCAACGTTGCCCACACTAGGAATTTCTCCTGTATCGTGGGCAGGGCTTTATATACCGTTAAAATTTTGTAACGTTCCCTTAATTTGACAGAGTTACCGTTAATATTAAAAAAAAAACGTTAATAGATTTAACGTTATTTTGGCAACATTTTATCGTTAATCTTTTTAACTGATAATTGTTTAATACCGTTAATTTTATCGTTATTTTTAAACGGTTAAACTTGTGACCACTTCCTCGCATGCGAATAGGGATGTGATATTGTGGGACATAAAAATTAATAATCATATAGTATTTAAAACTATTTAATCAATTTACTTATAATTATTACTCTTATAATTATTATTACTCAAGCTGTCACAAATTCACAATATTTCAGTCTCTGCATGTCGCTGGAATCATGGAACGCGATTGAGTCAGTATGGTTAGGTTAGCAACTTAGCATCTTCACACATCACATACAATACAACCGTGAATGTGATCGACCGGGTTGTAGCTAAATTAACGGTAAAAGTAACGTTATTATCGTATTTTACGTTAATGTTATTTAACGTTAAATTGCTGTTAATGTTATCAATTAACGTCATATTTTTGTAACGTTAATTAGGTAGGTATCACAATGGAATTAACGTTAAGTAACGGTTATTATTTTGTTAGTTGGTAACGTTAACAAGCCCTGATCGTGGGTGCGTTCACAAACATATAAAGTCACATACACAAATACCCAGACCCGAAACAACTATCTGCAGGCCATACAAATATTTGTTCCGTGCGGGGATCGAACCCGCGACACGCAGCGCAGCAGTCCAATCGCTTAGCCACTGCGCCAACCGTGCCGTCAAAATGGAAGTACATCGCTGAAAGAGCAATCCTCGGGGAATTCAACGAACCACCGAACATCTCTCCAAATACCGTCAGCGCAACCACGACCAAGTGAGTCTTGGTTCAGCATCGCAGGTGGTTGATGCTTGGAGCTCTTATTAGTGAAAGATGTTCATAATGTTATAAAAATATTGGTAGAGGCAAGTATTCATTTTTGTATTTTTTTGTGGAAGCTTGTAATTCTCAATTTAGTTATATATTATTGTTATTGCATGCATAGTTATCTCAGCATCGAGCACTTGTAGTATGCAGAAGTTCACCTGTCAAGGTTGCTGGCGATGATCTTCTTGCTCTGCCTGTCCATCGATTAACTATCAAATGGTTATGGTTTGATACTGCTGGTCACCCCTCAAGCATACTATCCAGTATCAGGTATACGTCTACAAACACATTTATTATCGCCTGTTTTTAGACCTTACCACAACATGTGATCCAGTGTCGTACGAGTTACTGTGGCAGAAGCTGCTGAACTACTATACCACAGCCAAGTAAGGAGTCATACCACTACTACAATGTTGGTGTTGTTGTTCTAAGCCTATTCATTCTATGTTAAAACAGTTAGTTAAAAAAAAAACGGGTTGCACTCCGGGAGCCGGCAGAAGTGAAATAACCGTTGTGCATTTTGGCTGTAGTACAAAGTACAAACACACGCACATTCGCGCAAGCGCCCCGTGCGGTCTTACGAATTGTCGATCAGGTTACGTGTCCTGACGCGAGTTTAACACCTTTTTTACCCATCCCAAAAACCTTGACCAAAATATTGTCCTGAAGACCGAGATGACGTCAAGGATGAACGACCTAGCCCAAAAGAAGCCTATTAACTTGCGACCTAAAGGCCTACCCTACTACACGCTCAAGCTTCACCACACGTACACGGTGCACACAGTACAACCTACATCGCGCGTGTGGTTGGTAAAACTGTATTACCATTACCAACCACGCGCGCGATGTAGGTACTGTGTGCACTGTATGGTAGGCCCATAAAAAAGATTGGGGCCATATGAACTTGGGACCACCGACGCTGGGAGGGAATTCCATCTCATGGCTGTGCGCATACAAAAAGATGAAGCAAAGCTCTTCATGCAAGTAGATAAAAAATCAGCACAAAACTTATGAAATAAACATGTACCTAAACAATTATTAATTATTCTAAAGACCTACCTAATTCACAATAGCTATTAGCTATCTACGTCTACATACTTCTAAGATAGTGCTTAACCTGGTTAAATTGTTTATCAGTCTCAAAGAAAGCGCTCCAAGGCGCACCCAGGCGCCATTATTCGAAGTCATTAATCATTTGTATTCATCAAGCGCCCGCTAACATTATTTTCGTGTTCTACATTCTTATAAAGAGTTTTTGTAAGGGCACACGGTAAATTCGACGTGTCGCTTATTAGAATTCTTTGTCAACTGTTTTCGATTAAAGAGAACATAACATCACGCTTGTAATCCCCAAAGGATTTAGGCAGAGGTGTACCCATTAGTATACACCCGGCAGTTAAGTTTTAAGTGCGTCATTGGTCTAGTGGTTGCAATCGCGACTGCTGAGCATGAGGTCCTGGGTCTAATTTCCGGGTCGGGCAAATTGTTATTAGGTTTTTTCATCACGAATGTCTGTGCCTAGCAGCCATGGAGTCTGGATCTGTGCCTGGTTCATGGCGATAAGCTCATCTTCTGAGCATACGACTACATACGACTTAAACATAACTTTTTTTTTTAAACTTTGCCCCGCACAAATATTTGTACCGTGCGGGGATCGAACCGCGACACGCGGCGCAGTAGTCCAATCGACACGTTTGGCGCAGTGGCTGAGCGATTAGACTGCTGCGCTGCGTGTCGCGGGTTCGATACCCGCACGGAACAAACATTGTATGACCTACAGATAGTTGTTCCGGGTCTGGGTGTTTGTGTATGTGAGTTTAAATGTTTGTAAACGCACCCACGATACAGGAGAAATTCCTAGTGTGGGGCAACGTTTAAAAAAAAAAAAAATCGCTCAGCCACTGCTCCAGCCGTGCCGTCAATAACTGGGGAATAGAAGGTGTATGTAGGTACAATTAGGTACCCTCAGCCTAACCCTTCGGGGATTACATGCGTGAATTTCGTGTCATTTACGACAACCAGTCTTACCAAAGGGTATCGTATTACCTAGTATTAACTGGGTTGTGGAGGTCTGATAGGCAGTCGATCCACATAAAATACTGGTATTCAGCTGCATCTAGTTAAGTCTAAGTGCCCTACGTCGAGTTTTTTTCGTTCAGTTGGGAAAAGGCTAAACAGATGATGATGTTAAGTCACTTGCTTACGACATATTTCGTGTAAGAGAAATCAATCACCTACATATCAACTTCGTTACTCTGACTCTACGGACATCTATGAAAGGAAAGTCGTCTTAAAACCTGTACTTAACGCAGCTGCCGACCAGATATTGCGCCACACAATAAAGGTCGACTGTGCCTACACACGAAGTGTTTCCGCCATACCCTGGCCGATCTATACCCATAATATCAGCTCGCATTATGCCCCAAGACTGTTTGTTCATTGAACAATGGATGTCTACTTGGAATGTGTTCGTGTGTACGGCGGGTAATATTTTATAGTCGGGCGTATACCTAGATGCTTGTTATTCGTTGATTAATGTGTTTATTATTTTTCTTAGAAGGAATTTATGCGTGAATTCTGATGGTTAAGTTATAATATGTAGTTTAGAAGTTATGATAGTACACATGCAGACCCACATACATACCGGTCGAAAAAAGTAGAACTTACCCAACTAAAAAATTCGACCGAAAAAACTGAAAAGCAAAAAAAAGCACAACAATTGGAAACAGGCGGGGCCCATATGAATAAATAAAAATATGAAAATGGAATAGAGGGTCTATTCCATTTTCATAATTTCCCGCAGTCGGGCAAGTTCGTAACCCTCCTTTTTGCTTCCAATTAAATGTTTGAAAAGCCCAAGCTAAAAAATTACATGTCATCGTACTCATGTGTTGCTTTCTCGTTATTTCCTCTCATATTGTTCAATGTTTCATTATTCGCCTTGTCCATTTTACCGAGGTCTTATTTCAAATCCTCTTCATCCGACGTCTACGGACAGAATTCCATTTTTAAATTCAATAAAATTTCCATAAACACAATGTGGTCGTCGGGATCTTTCAAATGCTCTTTCGATCCGATAATTCCGTTGCATTTTCCAATAAAGAAAAAAGTCACATTGAACGTTCGCTACATTCTGCTCTTTGTAGCAGATTGGAATAAAAAGTCTTAATACCTGTGCCTGTTTTCCTTTTTATCCTCGTTTCATGTCGCTATTAATTTGCAATTTCGCTCCATTTCGTAAAATTATAGGTTTTTGTTCATTGACTTATATATCAATGCTTCTGTTCCTCCTTTTTTCATTAATATTGTGAGATAGTGTCATTTACTTCAGACACACTTTGATGCGGTAGGTTTTTATCTTATTTTTATTTTTGAAATACGTAAGTGGTATTGATACAATCTAACAGCTATTCGGCAAAACGTATTTTTAAACAAAGTGTTGTCTTTCTCGGAATAACAATTGTTATTTTTCTTCTTGTCTTCTCGTCGTTAAGTAGGTTACCACACTTACCACGTTTTCAGGCATAGAAATTTTTCATCAGCTATTAAAAAAAAAACTACTGCTAAAATGTATGGAACTTTTTTTTTTTTTTTTTTTTTTTAATTAGCCTATTGTGTCCCACTGCTGGGCAAAGGCCTCCCCCATTTCTTTCCAGCTCTCCTGGTGTTGTGCCTTCCCTGGCCAATCAGTCACGAACGAGTCCAAATCGTCACGCCAACGTTTCTTGGGCCAATGAAAAATATCTGTGTGGACAGAATGACATAAACTAAGTACTGAATACGTGGCAACCATATCGAACGTTCGGTGTCCCTTCCACCCTATATACTAAACCTTAGTACATACTGCCATGGCGTTATTCATTCAAAATCAATGCGTTTTAATAAACCATCGTGCATCTGAAACAGAACAACTGAACAGTATTCTTAGCGTTGTTTTACATCGAATACTTCATACGATTTTCATATTAATTTGGCTTCCCTGCTACAGACCCCGCTACGCACCTACGCCGTAGCTTCGTAGCCTATGTAGCAACAATAAACCTTTGACGCAGCGTGTGTAACATCACACTTTATTACAAAACTTTGTTAATATGTACGTGTCAATGACGGACCATGCCATCCATACTAATCCTATATGTTAATACAATTTACTCTGTCTGTATGTAACGTTCTCACGTCTAAACCACTAACATAACCCATATGTCCGCCTGAGATCTAGAGAAGGATATAGGATTCTTTTCAGGCTACGCGGGTGAAACCGCAAGCAAAAGTTAGTCCTTTTATAATTAAGTTGTTTGTACATAGGTAGTCGGCCATTATATATACCCCCCGTAGCCTAAACATTATACTAGAAACAGTCATAAAACGACATGTCGTGTGTTTAATAGCTCGTTGTGCGACTGACGACGTAATATACGCAAGTTTATTGTCATACCCGCTAATACAAGGCTGTATTTGTTATTATGCAACGTTAAAACAACGCTTAACCATTAAGTATGGCGGCGAAATGAGTTATTCGCGTTGGCGGTTTATGGTACCCCCTGTGAGGAAGCTTTTTTGTTTATGATGTCCCCCATGGTTTCATCAAATAAGCAGATTTCATTCTGGAAACCACAACGTAAGTGGACCGACCTTCCATGGACCTTTTCCGTTAGATACAAAAATGCATAATCAAAAGTGTAATGCCCTGTTTACGATCCTTGGCGATGCGTCTTCAAACTAGTTCAAACACGACTCGGTTGAGGTGGAAAACGACATGCGTGTAATATGTCGCTCAATCCCGCCGATAAACTGTGACGTAGTTTGGTGGTTGCATAAAGTGTTTGGTCCTGAACAAATGATTTGTTTACTTGTATTCTTCGCGTCACTGTGACTTGTGAGTATGCTGTAAAGAAATTACTTACATAATTTATTTCACTGCTTTTCGTAGTCGTAATACGCTTGTAGCTTGTGGTAGCAGATAGGCGCATTAGGCAACCTAGCTACCACCATCATCATCAGCCTATAAAGTTCCCACTGCAGGGACTCAGGCCTCCTCTCTAGAAGAGGGGTGGGGCTATAATCCACCACGCGGGCCCAATGCGGGTTGGTAGTTGTCACATGTCTTCGAATTTTTTGGTTCAATAGAATATCTAGCAGTAACTGTGACGTAATCGAATAAATGTCAAGAAGAAAGCAACGAGCACATGCGGTCAACAGCAGAAATAGCTAAACATTTCGGGATTTTAATTATTTGATGTACGTTGTACAGGACTCGAGCTATCATTTTTAATATTTCAGAAGATTATTCTTTAAAATATTCCTTATGTTCAATAACAAACAAGTTTTATTAAAAAACTTGCTTTGTAACTAATGTTAATGTACTTCTGATGCTGACTGTACGAAAATGAACAAAGCTAACTTGCCACATGTGAAATTACAAAAACCATATCATAGCAGCAGCATATCCTGCCACAAAATACTTCGGAGTACAATCACCCACCTCTAACAAGGTACTTTAGTTATGTATAAAACGAAAGCAAAAAATAATTGTGCGCCGCAGGTTTGCAAGCGTGCCTCTAGCTGAGCCCATTAAATCAATTATTCGGTTGATTTGGTCCATCGCACCAGAGGCAGAGTTCAAACGACAACGTTGCATGTTTACGTCACGTTTCGAAACGAGATTTTCTGTAGCATATAGGATGTTCATCTATAATTAAAAATTTGGTTTGTTGCAGGAGTCGCAGGAAGAGATTTTATCGAAAATATCACATTTTGCGTTTGTACTGAAATTTTTGTACTTATGCTATGTGGATAATGTCATAAGCTTACAAAAATTTACTGTAGTACTTAAACATTTTTTTAGTACCTACCTTTTAACTGAGATTTTTGTGTAACCGGCATATCTCGAATAAAATAAATAAACAAACATGAGAAAATATTAATTCTAAGGACAGCTAGATACAGATTCCACGCTCGAAAAAAAAACACAATAATAGGAAAATGTCTCCAGATTCTTCTTCTTATAAGCTCGTTGGATACAATTATTGCATTTTTTTCCAGAATAGTTTAAGCACACGAAACAGAGTGAAAATCAAACTAATACAAACAAAGCGCGTAGATAACTACCCTCAAAAGTAACATATATAGTAAGCAGACCCGTGGAACCCTACACCCAGTTCTATTTCTGTTCCTACTTACAGAAAGTATAAAAGTACACAATCTCTTTGAATAGGGCCTCTATGGCACATGTGGCCCGTCGGAGCTTTATTAGCTACTCACTTATGTATGATGTTCACAGCAGGCCGCCTGTTTCATGAAACCCGAGCGCCGACGTTTTGGGATCTCTTGCCAAGGTTATTGAGATAAATTGGCGGCGAAATTAACGTCCTTTATTTGGATGCGTGTTAGTTTTCGAGCTCAAGCTGGCAGTGGGAGCTGTCAAAAGGTTGATCGTTATTAAAAATACAAGACTGAATACTAATCTTAGAGGCGTAAATAAAGATATTATAACGTAAAAGCTTTGTGTAAGCAAAGTAATGTTTATACATAAGAG
Source organism: Diarsia brunnea (assembly GCA_949774965.1). NCBI lineage: Eukaryota > Metazoa > Arthropoda > Insecta > Lepidoptera > Noctuidae > Diarsia > Diarsia brunnea. The sequence continues at coordinate 6,622,401 of OX459019.1, forward strand.
TAATATTAAGCTGCTTTAAAATCCTTAGTGAAGGTTAACCTTTATAATTTTATAACTTTATCTTCTTGCTTCGTTCTTATCTTCTAATTTTCTGTAAAACATGTAACATTTCTCTTGCCACCCACATGGGACTAAGTAAGTAGTGGTTAAGTACCTAGCGACAACGTTAATGCTTGTTATTTCGCTTCATTTCCTGACACTCTTATACCTATTATACTCTTTCCTCGTGAGTTTTCCTGCAGTTGAGTAGGAAATATCTTTTTCATTTTGGCGCCCAACGTGGAATTAAATGTTGAAATGAATACGTAGGTTATTACTTCTCTTACTGTTTTTACACGTAGCGACCGTTTTCTGAATCTTGTTGGCTGCTGTCATCATTGAATATTTTTCCAATTATCTACTTTTCATTTACATTTTAATAGTTTTGGCACCCAACACGGGTCTGTGAATCCTAATGCTTGCCATTTTTCCTTATATCGGATAGGTACCTATTTAATGATTAGTTTTTCTGCAGTCCAGGGTAGTTTAAGTACGGCTATAAAAACGAATACGTCATTCATTTCCTTCCTTACATTATTCATACTTTGAGAAACTTGTTGACTTCTCCTTGAGACTTTTTCTAACTGAAAAAGTTATAAATGAATTCATTTTTAGTTTTGGCTTGCGCCTCATGGCTCTTTTAAAAGCACAAAGCGACAGCGTTGAAACTTGATTTAAAGTCTCATTTACTTCCCACGAGTTTCGCTGCAATTGATAAATAAACATCTTTTTTTTGGCGCTCATCTTGGGCTCACATGTTAAAATGAACATAATTGTAATGTATTTATTCATTTTTAGCATTAATCACACATTTTATGGGAAACTTGTTGACTTTTCTTCCCTTAAATCTTTTCTCTTACTGGGTAGTTGTAACACCGGAAGTTTATGTCAGTTATTGTTCAAAACATAAAACAATAAAAAGGTTTTCTTATTGAAACATTCCCTTCCTTGAGAGATGAAGTTGTATTAGTTTTTTTAAGAGTTGTACTGACTTGAAATTATGGCTTCCAACGCGAACATCATTTAACTTTTTTTTGTTATTGAATTTCTTCATGATCTTTGATCAAGATACAGAGTTTTTCAAAATTGTTGTTTAGATTATTCTTATCATTATTTTTACGAGGCATCACTACATTGAACTCCAAAAGTTACTGGGAACGGCTTTGATTATTTCCCTTACATATTTATTACGACACGAGACAGCGGAAAATGTTGAAAAAGTATTGGTTATCAGCAAAAGAAACATTGTGTCGAATAAATCCCCAGAGGCACAGGTGGCGATAACTACTAAGTTATATCAATAAATTCACTTTCATGGCAGCAGCCACTTGATAACTTTATTACTTTTGTAGGCTCTATCGAATTCTATTGTTACAACTGTCTTCTTGTTCAGTATTGTCTAGATTTATTGTTGCAATTACTTTTGTCAAGTACCTTTGGGACTATAAGAAGTTTTGTTTATATATTCGAATATTTTATAGTTTTTATACATTAGATAAATAGAAGCTAGATGACTCGGAGGTGACAAGAAATAGATTTTAAAATAAAAAAAATAAGAAAATAGCGAATGATGTCTATGTACTCCAAAATTACATGATCTTGATATTACAGCTCATGTACTTGAGTTTTATAGACATAGAATGAGGAATATAGATTCTTATCAACCACGTTTTTATGCAAAAATGTCTTTAAATCAAACGTTTACGCTTACGTTAATCTTTATTATATCAGCAGCAAAGCCACCCAATTCTTCAGCGCAGTATATTCGACAATAAATCCAACTACATATTTACACGACCCAATATAAAATTTGACTTTAGTGGGTCAGCGTGAGCCCTTAAATGCTTTCCTGTGTATAACAATAGCTGCCCCACAGTTGTTTAGGGGTGTGACGACACTGAAGTGGAGGTTTTATTAAAATTTTTGTTCCTTGGTTATTTTAGGGTAGGTTTGAATATGCACGTTGATAAGAGGTGTTGGACTTCCTGTGGTAAAATCCTGAATTACAAATCGACTGAGACACATATCATAGTAATTTAAAATAGGTGTTAAAACAAAAGGCAGTGATGACAAGAATTCAGCCGTTCATTCCGGGAAAATAAAGGTTTCTACACAAACAAAAAAAAAACAAAGCTAAAGTAACATAGTTATTCAATAGCCATTCACTTGACTTTTGTCCGTATCACAGATAATCCGATTAGCTAATGACCTGTTCGACACTCGATTAAACGGCACCCGATTATTCAAGTAAAACATAGGGATCGATAGTCTCGAAAACGAAAGATTGCAGCACAACACTGACGGTACCATTGATTAATTAAGCAAAACGTCAAGCCTCGCCGTAATAAAGTTGCTGTTATATAAATCGCCGGGAAATATATTTTTTACCGTCAAGAAAATCTGGTTAAAACGGACGCATTCGGTAATCCGATTTATGTTGTAGCATAACTCGTGTGGGGTAATCCGATTACGTCAGCCGCCGCATACAGGTAGCGGGATTGACAAATTTGACACATCTTTTACAAATAAGTTTCTTGGTGATCCGGGATCACATTAGTTTTCCTCTGGAAGATTTCTACAATATTTTTCGTAGCACAGTTTTTTATGGTACAAAGGGCAAAAAGAAAATCAGTTTATTGGATTTGAATTGAATATATTTTACTGTAGAGCAGACAAAGAAAACGTTTTCTCAAAAGCTTATTACATGGGTACCTACAAAGAATTATTCATGAATTCGAAACGGAACAAATATTATTTTTGAGGAACTCCTGGTCTCGCAAAGAATTATTTGACTCCAAATTGTTCTTTTTTATTAAAGGTGAACTGCTTTTCTTTATTTATGAATGTGAAAAAGATTTTTTAACTGGTAATGAAATTATGTTAAGTAGGAACGTACTTTTAAGCCCGTCAAATCTGTTGATCTGCATCTTAAATTGATTTTCATAAAAAAAAGCTTCAAGAAACCGTGTTAAAACCTTGCTGCCAAAAAAGGGTAAAAATAATTTGCGTTTCAAAAAATTCTCGACCAATTCTTTACCCTCTTTAAGCCTTTGAACGAAAAGTAATGAAGTTAGTCGACGATTTGAACTTACTATGTATTCAGGGTAGGTACATTATCACTTGAGTCTGAAGAAAGCGGCTGACACTAATAAAACCTAACTCCGGCTTGAAATTATACGAGTAATAGTTAATATTCCTTTAAATATTTTGTAGGCAAGCCTGATGTAAATCGAGTTTATGAGTCGTTGGCGACGGGGTCTTGATCACATTTGAGCGTTTACAGAGATGGCTCATAAGTGGTTTATTAGAAATATGATCAAGAAGATTTTTTTTTAAGTAGTAAGTTTGTTTTTGGGGGATATTAAATTTTCTTGCGGTATTTTGTGTTAGTAGACTTTGTAACTTATATTTTTTGTCTTGAATTAGTTTAGATCTTTAACGGTCAATCTATGTCATGGTTTCACCATGACATAGATTGACCGTGTTTATATTAAATTTAAATAAATTAAATTAAAGTTTGTGTGTGTCAACCACTGTGGACTGATTGAGACGGAGCTTTAACTGCTAGATAGCTGAAGTTATAAGGAATAAGGCTATTTTAGAAAAAGGATAAAGGTTCCGAGCAACGAAAAATGAAACCCTTGAAATTGGTAGTACAATCTGATTCAAATAGGAAAGTATTTTTTTTTAATAACTTGACGAGGCCGAAGGTCGTAGGCAACAGCTAGTTTTAAAAATAAACTTGTATCTTTTGATACCTAGCTATTAAATAAATGATAGCAATAACCCAAATGATACCACAGTTAAAAACAAACAACCTCTGTTATTATTTACGCACAAACCAGTCCCATAATTATTTTAATAGTGAAGTACATTAATGACAACTCTATCAACGCACTAACACGAGTGTTCCAAAATGTGGGCTGATCAAGATAACACACAAATGGGGATGATTGATCACTGGGAACTTACTAAGGCTTGTTCAGACAATAGTTAAGAATCTCTGTATAAAAACTTTATGTAGGATTTAAATCTACAAGTCTATCTGAGCTTTCAGCGGTAAATATTTCTGAAAGATTATTTTTGTAAACTGTCTAGTCGTTCTCTATGAAATTAAGCAGTGGAAAATCTGCATGAATGAAGATCCTATTAGTGAAAATATAACTGGTTATATATAATCTTCATTATCCTCTTCTTCGTGTCACTTTTTTTTTTGGTGGGGGGGGGAAATCATCAAATAACCCCTCCCGCTCTTGGGCAGAGCGGAAGAGAGTGTCAGACTTCTACTGACTATAAACCACCCATGTCCCTTCTTAGCCCTTGCACCTAGGGCGCGGTATCTCTTTCGAACAACCCGCAGCCCCGACGGGATCCGCAGCCCCGACGGAACCCGCAGCCCCGACGGAATCTTTGTGTCCCTGACACGACTTTTTTTTATACTGAACCTCAGAATTTCGCCACATCTACCGCATCGTCAGCGCACGCTACGGCTGCATGTTTATTGTTTTTTGAGGTAAGAGTATAGGATAGGAAACGGAGCCAGTACATCCAGTTACCTACATCTTCCCAATCTCCTGACCTTATCCTAATTTATTAAGGGTCGGCGCAGTATATCTTCTTCGTTCACACTTCTCTTTGAGTCGTCATTTCTGTAGTCACTCTCTTTCTAACCACTCAAGAAGTCCTACAAAGTCAAAGTTAATAATTATCTAAGTTATTCTACCTTTTTTGTAAAGAGAGTTTTAAATCTCATGCCCGAGTTAAATATTAAACAAAATTAAATTGAACGAATGAAAATTGCTGCAGTCAATACAATATTCTATATTCCGATATGAATGCAGCTTTACGTGCTTGGCCGGGCAGCCGGGCAGTAAAACCCCAGAGATCGCTTCGCTCAGATATTCCGGTCCGTTATACTTTGTTAGTTTTTTAATACCTCCGACCAAGCTGCCAGATTGTAACGCTTTTGCCGAACGCAACACGGCCATGCGCAATTTACTTTCAAATTCGCTGGTCGAATTTCAAAAAGTTTTGCTTTTCCGCACACATCATGTATTTTTTTTTTTTTAACTTTTTGTTTTTTGATAATGGAATTTGAATTTGGATAAATTGGCAAACAAAATGGATTGTTACAGTCTATTGCATTCGTTTAGATAATAATGTTACGAGCTGGGTATGTGATAAATAAAACACTACCAATTAAACACACGAAATAATTTTATTAATCACAAAACACTTGTACACAATCGCAAAACACTACTGAACACTTTATCGCACTAGATATCTCTTCGAACCTTTCGTTGTCTCGCTTTAAAAGTAGACTGACTCGCTTCGACCTCTGTCGGTCCTTTTATACCCAAACACACAGAAGAAATTCGAGAAAATTCTCTATTATTAACTAAAAATGAATGAAGCATTCACAAAGAAAAATAACTAAAAAATAAACTTAAAGATAAAATAAAAGAACCAACAAGGAAGAAGTTACTTTACGCCCTCGGCACACGGTCGAAATTACAATGGCAATTATGCCGCCGATGCTCGCCGCGCTGACCAGTAGGTACCTACAAGAATGTACTCGACTCTTGTAGGTACTTCACAGATATTAGTGAGGTTTCCTGAAGATTCTAGGTGACCGTCGTAACAATAAGTTAATGTTTAAATAAGGAAAAACCCGCCTTTACATTTATAATTTGCGTCGTTAGTCAAGCGCGATTGCTCTGTATGAAGTACTGGGGTCGATTCCCAGGTCGGGCAACGTGTTATTAGGTTTTCTCATTAAGAATTTCTCGGTGGCAGGTACAGAGTCTGGATTTGAGTCCAGTTGACAATAGGCCCACTTCCTGTTACATAGGACTTAACCACTGGACCACGGCCTAATCTTTCGGGGATTACTAGCGTATTTCAAGACACCATTAAACTAACACATTATTAAAACCTAAACAAGGTTTAGGTACCTACATTTATAAGGAAACAAAAAACTAACTTATTTATTCAACACCCATTTACAAAACCCGGCCTCCATACATTTTCAATGTACCTAAATATATCGGATTGATCGATTGTCACAATCGAAAAGCTTTGGTTATTACATTTTGTGAATCGTATCCGAATTTCCCAACAACAACGTTTTGCAATTTATTCGCCGTCAGTTTTATAAATGGATAATATTTTTGTAGGTGGGAAGGATTGTTTTAACGGTGTTTAACTAGAGTTGACAGGGAGTTCAATTACGATAGAAGCGTGTGTTTTTAAATTTCTGTGTTGTTCCTGACAAGTAAACGAGTCATTTAAGCAAACAAAATTTTAAAGCCGATAAAGAAGTTAAAATAAAGCATTTTTTTGTGTGAAATGTTCGTTTTTAGAAAGCCTTTTGTATTTTTGTTTAAATATTCGCTATTTTAACCTTATTGTACGACCTAATATCTCCCAGGATTGAGGACACTACTTTAGTATCTAATGTTGACCTAGGTGATATCACCCAGGTGAACATATACACTAAACCACTGTTTTTGGCTTGACGATTTCTCTTTTGAGAATTTATTCACATTTGTTTATTTTATTTTGTTCACTTTTTTACGTACCTATTGTTATTTGATTAGAGGAAGTCGTGGATAAATAATAACAGCCGATCGGGTCGATATTTAGGCAACACCGCGCTAACCTGGGTTAATCAGTCGATGTATGACGAATTGATTGCGCGCTTCTAATTTTTATACCAACTATTTTTTGTACCTGTGTTAACAAATGATTAAATGATTTATGATTTTATTTATGATGACGACCCATTACATACCGAGTGTCCTCCGTGCCTCGGAAACCCGGCTGACATTTGTAGATGTTTGACAGCCGTTACAGGTAGAAAGTGGGTCGAAAGTCTGACAATGAAACAGTCTTACCAAAGAGTATTTAATTACCCAGTACTAACCGAGTTGTGGAGGTCAGATAGGCAGCTGCTCTATGTAAAATACTGGTATTCAGCTGCATCCTTTAAGACTGGAAGCCGACCCCTACATAGTTGGTAAAATGCTAGGCAAATGATGTCGTACCTTAATTATAAACTTTCACATCTTGTGATGTTTGCGAAGAAAATTCTTAACCTCAAAAACACGTGTTTTTTCACCCATATGAGTTACTTTTTTATGACATTTAAAGTACGACATAAGCCACGAAAGAGACGGAAGTATCACCATAATCATTTTCACATTCCTAACTGGGTGTAAAGAGAAATTAGTATGGATGAAGTAAGGAAGGCAGTTCAAAGTATGAAAAGTGGAAAGGCCATGGGCCCTGATGAAATACCAGTTGAAGTATGGAAGTGTTTAAAAGAAGACGGATGTATGTGGCTGACTTTATTCTTCAATAAGTTGTTGCATGAAGGAGCAATCCCAGAAGAATGGTGCAATAGTTCGCTAGTGCCCATTTTTAAGAATAAAGGTGATGTGCAAGACTGCAACAACTATCGGGGAATAAAGCTCATGTCACATAGTATGAAAGTATGGGAGAAAGTGATAGAGAAAAGAATAAGAGAGGAGAGTGAGATCACCCAAAATCAGTTTGGGTTTATGCCAGGTCGAGGAACAACGGACGCCACTTTTGCACTCCGCCAATTGTGCGAGAAGTACAGACGTGCACACAAGAACTTGCACATGGTGTTCATTGATCTAGAGAAAGCGTATGATAGGGTACCTCGGGATGTGTTGTGGTGGGCCTTGAAAGAGAAAGGTATACCAGGGAAGTATGTAGAGTTAATTCGAGCTATGTACAGTCGAAAGCTTTTCCGCCTGCCCAGTTAAAAATTTTTTCGCATAAATCATGCGTAGGCGCCAAACCCCGCCCCCTCAAAGTTTAGGCCTATTAGAGAAGCGTCAACGTAATTAGTTGCAATCTGCACTGCGCAGCTTGTGACGTATCCTCTGTACACCTTTTGCGAATTTTACGGACGAACTTTGGCGCGCTTCCCGGACCTTTTGAACATTGACCATTGCTCTGCTTACCTGACCTTTGATTGACTAAACGTTAACCTGTGCAATAATATTGGACTCCTGAGAACCTGTGCTAGAACATTTTGTGCATAATGTCTTCCAGAAATCTCATACAAGAAGAACGAAATGAAATTATAATTTTGCATGGACAAGGATTTAACATCAGTCAAATCGCTGAGCTGAGTCCCAAAATAAAAAAAAACAATATGAATCACATTAAAATGTTTAAATTCTTAAAATGGACTTTATTTTCATAAACATAAAGTCCATTTTAAGAATTTTAAATTTTGAATGTCATTCATATTATGTTCTGCAAAAGCGGCCATTTTAGGCCCGCTGGCTAGATCAACGTTTCACCGCCCTAAAGCCCCATTATTTCAAATTTTATCGAAATCGTTAAAGCCGATTTAGAGAACACGCTTACAATTGCCTGTTAAATAGCATGGGATTTTATAAGATTCTTATAATAAATTTAAAATTACTCACAGAAATCATTGAGTTTTTAATTTACAATTACCAAACCAACACACACGCACCATTAGTAACGAAAGTCAAATTCAGTTAAAGTTTTTTTTCTAATAATGGCAGTTTAAAAATAACAATAACTCTCGTTCGGCGTGCGTCGGTCTCGTCAGTGCGGTGGAACGGTATTGTATTTCATTCATTATTTCTATACAAAGGCGGGGCGGAGCTAGAGAGCGCTTCATGTTGTAAGTGCAAGCAAATATGAGCTTAGTGGTGGTCAGGCGGGAGTGCCCGCGATAGTACAGTAAATCTCGTACCTACGTTCGGTCAGCTGCTGGCAACACCGATGAGTTCAGTGTGGCTGTAGGCTTGCACCAAGGGTCGGCTTTAAGCCCTTACCTCTTCTTGTTGATTATGGATGCTCTGACGTCGGACATACAAGAAGAGGCACCCTGGTGCATGCTGTTTGCCGACGACATTGTTCTTGTCGGTGAAGATGGACCTGAGATCCAGAGCAGATTGGTGAAATGGCAACAGAAGCTGGAGAATGTTGGCCTGAAAATCAGCAGAAGTAAAACCGAATACATGTTTTGCGATTTCGGCGGTCTCTCCAGTTCTGGAGCCATAGCGCTAGATGGCGTGCTTCTTCCAGTTTGCTCCGACTTTCGGTATCTCGGTTCTCTCGTGCAAAGCGATGGCGAAATAGATCGTAGTGTCAAGCATAGAATTAGCACTGGATGGATGAAATGGCGGCAGGTCACGGGAACAATTTGCGACTCCCGCATTCCCCTTAAACTCAAGGGGAAGATTTATAAAACCATGGTTAGACCTGCTGTCGTATATGGATCAGAATGTTGGGCCACAAAAGGGATAAATGAAAGGCAATTGCATGTGGCTGAGATGAGAATGCTAAGGGGGATGTGTGGTGTGACGCGAATGGATAAAATAAGGAATGAGTACATAAGAGGAAGTCTGAAAGTGGCGCCGGTAAATGAAAAGTTGTGTGGTAATCGATTGTCGTGGTATGGACATGTGATGCGAAGGAATGAAGAAAATGTTGTGAGAAAAATGTTGAGTATGAATGTAGATGGCTATAAGAGTAGAGGAAGACCAAAGAAACGATGGATGGACTGTGTGAAGGATGATATGGCTAGAAAGGAGGTGACTGCTGACATGACGAGAAATAGAGAAGTATGGAAGAAGAAGACATGTTGCGCCGACCCCAAATAAATTGGGATAAGGGCAGGAGAATGATGAACTGGGTGTAAAGAGGGCACACATGCGGAAAACGTTTGGTGAAATGTATGGCGAAAAAATATGAAGGCATTATGAAAAACAAATTTCACGAAAAGGGAAAACATCACTTCATTTATTTGCAACTTACGGTATAAGAGAGGGTGGTGGCCTCGTGGTAGAGGCCGACTTACTAGGAGTCGTGAGTTTAAACCCAGATAGGTGAATTACTTTTTTTTTTGAAGGGTGCGAAATCAAATGACTCCTCCCGCTCTAGGCGGAGTGGAAGGGACTGTTAGACTTCTAATGACTAAAAACCACCCATGTTGATTCTTAGCGCTTTGTATCCGGGGTCGCGGTATTTCTTGGCGGCGGGCAAACAACCCGCAGCCAAGAAGAACCCGCAGCCTAGGTGAATTACTTTGTGTAATATACTTCATTACCACTGCTCTCAAAATGGTGAAGGATACCATCGTGAGGAAACAGGTTTATCCTATATCCAACAAAGTCGAAGACATGTGTCCAATCCCTCTCTAAGAGAGGAGACCTTTGTCCCAGCAGTGAGAACCTTACTGGCCCATTATGCTTATTCTAAGGAATAAGTCACCTTCTAAGTTTCAAGTACTAATTAGTAAGCTTTTTAGTAACGAAGCTCACGCAAACTTGCAATCTTAAAACGATTATCTAAACACCAAGGTCGTAGCGCATCAGAACACCTAGGGGCACCGGACATCAGAAGCTACCTAGATAGGTACCTATTTATAATTCAGTACCATCGCCCGCAGAGGCCCTCTGCATAGAAGTAAGTAGGTATCTACTGACTGAATAAAGTAGGTATATTATAGCTTCTGGCTAGCTGGCTCCGTATGGTGTCGGACGTAAAGAATAGCACCATCCCATATCTTCCCGTGGGTGTCGTAAGAGGCGACTAAGGGACTTACCAGAGAATGGGCAGCAGCGTTCTCTGTGCCTTTGTAACAACCATACTGCGATCGCTAACCCAGGTGCCAAGCGTGGCGATTATGGCAAAGTTCCCCCGTCTGGGAGGCCTATGTCCAGCAGTGGACGTCTTATAGCTGAAATGATGATGATGATGAACTGCTATGCATGAGGTCTTGGGTGTAATTCCCGGGTCGGCCAAAGTGTTATTGGGTTTTTCCTTCAGACATTTCTCAGTAGCAGTCACGGGATTTGTGCCTGATTTATGGAAATAGGCTCGTGAGCTCATCCCCTATTACATGGGACGTAAACTAGACGTATATTGTTAGACAGGCTAACTGACTAAACGATCTTAATAAATACTGAGAGATGAAACAGAAACTAAATCGCATTTCAACGCAATTAAAAACAAAACATTTAAATCTGTAGGCTAATTCACGTAATTTTATGACGCACCGATGCAGTTGTAGTGCAATTGCAGTTAAGTTCAAGTTCGAGTGATAAACGGTATTCTTGTAATCTTTGAACTGCGCGTAAGCTGCGCGTGAGCTGCGCGTAAACTGCACGTCAACTGTACGACAACCAAACTCTACCAAACTTACTTATTGTGGCCATATGAGAGAAAAAATTAAAAAAAAAATAAAATTAAAAATTAAAATATGTCAAAATAATAAATAGGAGACCATTCAAGACACAGCGCAAATCACAATTCACAGGTGCAATTATAAACCTTTGGAAGATTTATACTTTGATGGTAAGCATGTATTATATTCTAATAATAAATGATTATGATTATTAATAATATGATATTTAAGGATCTACATCCTTAAATTAAAGAAACGATGAAGTAGCAGTTTAAATTTCTTTCTTATAAGTTTTATCCTGATTCTTCAGTAGGTATGACTTCACGCAAATGCGTTTCTGTGCGGCAAATGGAGCTGCTGGTGGAATATTTGGAGGACCACAGAGACCTTGCCCGTGGCAGACTAAGGTCTAGAGAGGGGAGTGCCCTCACATCACGCCTTTGGTCAGAGTGCGCCAATATATTAAATGCCGAGGCAGACGGGAATCAAAGAACTCCCAAAGAGTGGAGTAAGGTCTGTTAGATTTTATCGATATTCTACTGTGTATCGGTACATTATACTTGGGTAAATAACTAGATTTGTAATATTTTTAGTGGTTTACCGACTATAAGTGCCGCTTAATCAACCGTACCAAGCAGATTAGAAATAATCAAAGGGGTACCGGTGGAGGGCCAGGCGTACCCACTTCTTTATCCCCTTTGGATGAGAGAATCGCTGCTCTGCTTGATGCAGGCACAGAAGCTGTGGGGAGGAGTGGCACGCCCCAAAATGAGGTGCAAATAAATCCTTTGTCGGTTAGTTATGGAACACCTTTTTTATCTTTATTGTATTTATACTCAGGCATAGTGAGTGGTTTTTTCTTTTTGCTTTGCTAGCCTGCACCGCACGCGTTTTCTCCGTTGCCTGCACTTCCCAATTCTCCGTTGCCTACACTGCCCGATTATCTGACGCCTGCACAGTTTCCCATATCTTTCGCATTACCTTCAGATGGTATCGAACATGCATCTACACCCAACAATAGTATTAATATGTAAGTTTCAATTTATGTCAAGTACTATTAACATTCTAACTGTGCACTGACTATTACTAACCAGTTAATATTCATAAATGTTATTTATTTTTTCAGAAATGAAGAAAATAATATTATTATTGAAGTTACACCCGCAACAATACAAGACAGCACACATTTTAGTGAAAGGTAGTAACTTGTCATATTTATGAAATAAATAACAGTCAGTTGTCCCTATCATAATATTTTTATTTTGTTTTAGTGAGCAAGAGGCAACTAGACAGCGTCGCAGTAACAATCCACGCCGCCGTCGTAGGCAATGTACATATTTTCATTTTATTATTTTAATAAATAATCCACTATAATGTAATGGAAAATTAAAATTAAATCTGTAGGTAATTTTTTTACCTTTTAACTGATTTTAGGTACATTTATACAATCTTATTTTTTGCAGTGCCTCCTCCATCCTCAGAACTGGACCATGCTCAAAATACCCTGACCAATTTAGAAAAGTCAAGAATTGAAGTGGAAAGGCTTGTAGCTGAAGGCTACACTAAGATGGCCGATGCCATGCACAGAATGGCTGATGCAGCAATTCAATCAGCAAATGCACAGTGCCGCATAGCTGAAGCACTAGCAAATATAAATAGTTCCTTGGTAATAACATTTTTTTTTGCACACACATTTACTTAACTTTACAATGATTAGAATGTTATTGTTACTGTGTTTATAACCTTAGTAGAAACTATATTGCAGTAATTTTCTTTTTAGTCAAGACGGCGGAGGCGGCTGGCTTCTTCAGATGATGAGTGAAACAAACAGATTTTATATAACCTCTTATAATATTAACTTGGTATTAACATAATTTTAAATAAATAATTAAGGTTATTAGGTGGTATTCGGGCGTATTTTTATTTTCTTGTATCATAGTATATAAAAATAAAACTGCAATAAAATACTATATGCTTTTTTTTTTCTAATCATAAGTATATGTATTAACTGAATATCTATATGTTTTTAAAGTTCATACCATATCTTTTTAAATAAAAAATAGTTTAATGCGCTAGTTCTGATAAAAGGCTCCATTGAGTTACGAAAAATGAATAGAATTTTTATAAATTAAATAGGCCAGTAATTATAAAATAACATTTATTTCGAACATAATCAGTCAGTGCTACAATTATCTATTAAATATTAAACATTTAAACACAACTTGAGCAATAAAAATCTCTAAATGCTCTCCTTTGAGTTACAGTTGGTCATAAACCTACACTTTCTTTTTGCTGCTTACGTATTTATGACAAAATAGACAATAAAATCTAACACAATGAAAAATAAAGGAAAAAAAAATATTTATTTGGTAACAAAATGGCACGTTAATTAAAGAACTTAATGAAATATCTTTAATTTCTTAACACTAGATTTGGTAGACATCACTCAATGGAATTACGAAATAACTAAATGGAACAAGTAAAGCTTTACTCACAAGAATCAATTTTTACCTATTAATATTCTGTTTAACAGGAAGCTACTCTAACTAAGAGTCTATAAAAAAAAATATATCTATTTGGAACAGTAACTGAAGTATTATTAATTATCCAAAACAAATAATTAAGACGGTTCACGCGTGTCGGCATTTCATACAAATTTTCAAGTTCTTATTCTTCGATGTTTATGAACCGATTTTAATGAAACTTCCAGTATACATACGCTTCAGAGCCAGGTCTAAATAGTTCGTATAGAACATTTTTGAAAAAGAGTTTAGATGAAGAGTGAGGACAATTTTATGTTTTCTATAGAAAGTTAAAAAATAACTCTATCTTTTCCCCTGTTCTTTTTTTCGAAAATGTTCTCTACTAACTATTTAGACCAGGCTTTGAAGCGTATCCATACCAAGTTTCATTAGAATCGGTTCATAAAATCGAAGAATAAGGACTTGAAAATTTGAAAGAAATGCCGACACGCGTAAGCGCTCTTAAGAAAAACTAGTCGCCTAAACATTCGTCACAAATTGTTTGGTTATACTTACATAAAATCACAGTCAAGGATGATCATGTAAGTAGGTACATACCTATATGTACATTTTGTTTTAAATTATTCAAATCGGACCTTTCGTTAAGAAGTTACGACGGGTATAAAATGCTTAAAATAAGAAAAACGGGGAATGTCCGCTATGTGGGCTTATAGCCTTACACTACTTCTATGTAACTAACATATAATTTTTTTGTTTCAATTTAAAATTACAACTCCGAATTGCTCCCGTGCGAAGCCGGGGTGGGTCGCTAGTCAATTTACAATTTGAACACGCCTTTACCTTCCACTGAGTTACAAATTCATTTCAATGAGTGAAATGTTTCTCAGCCGACGTAACTCAATCTATGTGAGTGATATTACAAAAATGATTTTACAGGTTATTATTTGTGCCTTTGCATAAACTTTGTGATATATTTAGAGTTTAAACCTTGAGCTTTCTAAAATATAACACAAAAACACTTAATTAATTATTCTTACCTTGATTTTGCCTTGAATATTCCCGTTAATCAGTGGAAAATCTCAACTGCACCAAACTAACATCCACACTTATTAGCGTCTCGTTACGGTTTGCAAAATGGCTGACAGTTATGACGCTTTGAGTTCTTGTTGCCAAATTGAAAAATATATTTACAACCGGTAAAAAATAAAAAATATAGTTTTAAATTAACGTAACTCAGTAGGAACTTTCCACTTAGCTCCATTTTGAGTTACGAGAAATAAACTCTTGTGGTGCATGAATTACAGTTGATATTTCCGTGTAAGGCATTTTGAACGTTCAGAAATATACAACTGCCTTTGGAGTCAGTTAAAATTCAAAGTTTTGGCGGCAAACAGTGATGATATGTAAAGATTAAACCACTGTACTTAGTGAGTTACATCACATTTTCATACATACGAGTACTTTCAGAAAATCATAAAAAATACAATTTAAAGAAAACCTCAAAACAAAAATCATATTTAAAAACAAAAATAGACACTAATCTTTAGTTTTTATTCACATCATGAATATTGATAATGATCACCAAAAGAAAAATAGCACAAGTGATGTGACAGGTGAAAAAAGGCATGGTACAAAAAAATAAAAATACGCCCATTCTCTCTCCTCCTTATTGCCTATGTACCCACAGGCGATTAATAAGAGCCTGTTGGACAGCCCGACCTTCCAATAAATCTCTGTTTGGCCGCCTATTGCTTTGAGCGAGAATACTCAGGCTTTCCGTACGCACATCCTCCTCAGCAGCTCTACGCCGTACATGCATTCTCTCTTCTTGCTCACGCTCTTGATGTGTCAATTGGGGTACTGGTAATCGTGCCTTGTTTGCTATATTGTGTAATACCGCACAGGCATTTACTATTTGGCCTGCAAAAACAGGATCATAGTGAAGCATGCGTGCAGCTAATAAACACCTGAAACAAAAACATTTAATAATTACCTAAAAATACATTAAAAAACCGGCCAAGTGCGAGTCGGACTCGCCCACGAAGGGTTCCGTACCACTACCATTATCTATACAACATAGGACAAAATGTGAAAAAAAAACATGTTTGTTGTATGGGAGCCCCCTTAAACATTCATTTTATTCTGTTTGTATTTGTTGTTATAGCGGCAACAGAAATACCGTCATCTGTGAAAATTTCAACTGTCTAGCTATCACGGTTTATGAGATACAGGTAGCACGGTGGCAGACAGACAGACTGACAGATGGACTGTGAAGTCTTAGTAATGGGATCCCGTTTTTACCCTTTGGGTATAGAATCCTAAAAAAAGATGGGCCTCAATACATTCACTTGGTTTGACTTCTTGAGGTAATAAAAAGAGTATAAAAGGAAACTTAGGGAAAACTAGTAATACCCAAATACATACCTGAATCGAGCTTTCAAGACACCAATGCATCTCTCTACTGTATTGCGGGCTGAGACCTGCAGCTTATAATAATGTTCTTCAGGAGAACCTGGTATTGCATTTAACACTGGGGTCATCATTGTTTTCCTCAATGCATAACCGCTGTCACCTGGAAGAATAATAAGTATTAAAATAATTATTCATAATAGTTAATATAAACAGAAGTTGTCTCCAACATAGTTGGGAAAAGGCTAGGCAGATGAATAGTTAATATAAACATAATTAAATAAAATTAATATTATACTTTTTTAGTATGTAGGTACTAATAAGAAATGACATTCACCGAGCAAAAATATTTCCTCTTCATCATATTTTTGGTTAAGATAGGCCTGTAATGGATGATCACGCCATACTGAGGAATCATGGGTTGCCCCAGGTTTACTGGGGTCAATGCATAAAATGTTAAGATCCGCATCACATATCTAAAACAATAATTTTCAAATGTAGATACAGTTTTTATGACAGTAGAGCATAATATTATTATGTACCTAAGTATAGGTAAATAGATTACATACAATCATCACATTGAGAGAATGATATCCTTTTCTATTGAAATATCGTTCTTCATGTTGGCTGGGTCTTATAATGGCAACATGGGTGCCATCAATACAGCCAATTACCCCTGGCAACTTGAACTTTCTATAGAAACTGAAAAAAAAACATATTTTGCTCATAGATAAAAATAATATTAAACTACTAATATCTCTAAAAGTAAGATTACAAAGAAATTTTACCATCTTTTAATTTCATCACGGGCTTCTCTTGTCATGGGAAACTTAACATAATTACTAAACATGTTTCTCATGTTAAGGGCTTTTGTGACTTGCCGGATTGCTCTCGACACAGTGGGCTGTGATACTCCATGGCACCTGCTTTGGCCAACCAGAGTCTGATACGATCCGCTCGCCAAGAAAGCTAGTGTTATGAGAACCTGAAAGTCATCCAATTATTTACTACCTAAAGTCAAGTATTATGTATTTTGCATTATTTAATTCCAATACTAGATGTAAGTACCCCGCGGTTTCAACCACACTCGGCTCCATAGAGTAAATAAAAGTTTACTCGGCTCCTGAGAGTCATAGCGTGATGTTGAAATGGCTTATAACCATCAAGGAATTATGTATTGACTGGTAGTTCTACCGATTATCGCGTTCAAACATACAAAATCTTCAGCTTTATTAAATTACTATAGATAAATAGGTTTGACTAACCTTTGTCTGTACACTTAAACCATCTTTCCTTCTCTCCTTCGGAATAAATGTTGATAATTTGGCAATTGCCGGGTCAAGTTCTTGCTCAGACGATAGGTTTTCTGGAATTCCCGGTCTGGAATACGGAATGGATCCACAGAAAACCTTTGTCTTCTTATTGCTTGACGACGTTCTCGGTCATCAATTTCGGCAGCGAGGGATAAAATTCTCAAACCAAGTTGGAAACTCATATTACCTAAAAAGTAAAAAAAACCTTTAGAATTTTATTGAAAACGACTTGTAGTTAACTTGTTTACATACAATAATCAATTAGAAACAGTTTTATTGACAAAAAATACAATTTTATGCCAACAAAAGTAAATAACGAGGAACTTATCTTGTGCGTAACCAAAACTGCACGTTGATCGATTTGAAACTTCTAAACTGTCATTTTGAGACGTCAAACGAATAGTAGAATACCGATCATGTTACGTTTCGAAACACGCACAAAAGACGCGCAGCAGTAGAATGCCGATAATGCGCTCGCGTGACGCGAACTTGACGCGAGCGTGTATGACAGCTGCTGACATCGGTAGAGAATACGAAAAGCGTTGTTTTGATCGAAACTTAACTTAAACTGCACTGAAACTGCACTTCTTTAGTTACGTGAATTAGCCTACTGAACACAAAACGTTGAACCCCGAACATTAAATAAGATCGTCAAATCACATTGTTTTGCTCCGATTTGACTACAGACCGTACACGAACCTTTTGTCCCTAAAACATAATGTGAAGATCAGTATTGTTGCCATATCCGTTTCATCCGTATCGCCAGTACACAGTTAAATTCGCTCGTCGAATCATAGTAAACGTTTTAGTATTAAGTTACAGTATTTCAACTAGGAACAACTAACAAGTTCCACCAATGGGTATCTAATAGGTGGGTTGTGGAGATCAAATAGGCAGTCCCTGCATGTAAAAAACTTTACCATCGTAGTAGGGAAGCCCCCTCGGGGTACACATTTTACCACTTCGGAAGTGCCTATCTTTAAAATAATTGACTAAGAGAAAAAATGAGTTTAGAAACGTCATTTTTGAAGACATCACACACAAATAGATTTGATGAAAAATATGTATGGGGAGCATTCCCTTAATCTACCTAGTTTCAACTGTGTAGTCTTAATAGTTTCCCAATACAGTGGCTGTGACATACGGATGGACAGCCAGACAGGCATGACGAATCTATAAAGGTTCCATTTTTGCGATTCGGCTACGGAAACCTAAAAATAATATTCGTCTGCATCCGATTAGACTAAAAGCCGACCCCAAAATAGTTGAGAAGAGGTTTCGCAAATGATGATGAGTTTAACTAAGAAGGACATCGGGGCTCGCACACGCAAGCGTTAATGAACTCTTTACATGTTTCAGGTAGCAAATAGTAGATGATTATATTTTCAACACACTTGCTCATAAAGTGGCTCTAATTTCACCGCAATTAGGCACATAATGACACCTGTAATCAAACTGTGGCTTTTTCATTGCCATTATTAACAAGTGAGTTATACATTTTCTTTTTAATTTTATTGGTTGAGTTGCATTGTTCTTAAAAAAGTTTCGATACTAAAAAGATTGTGTTCAATAGTACAAATAAAAAATAAAAGTAAGTAAGTAAGTAAGTGTTGTAAGTCTGAAATTCTGACATCCAGTCTTACCAAAGAGTATCGTATTACCTAGTATTAACTGGGTTGTGGAGGTCAGATAGGCAGTCGCTCCATGTAAAATACTGGTACTCAGCTGCATCCGGTTAGACTGGAAGCCGACCCCAACATAGTTGGGATAGGCTAGGCAGATGATGATGATGAGTACAAATACATAAATATACTTATTGCTTGCTCATTTCAAGCAACTTCGAATTTAAATAGATAATTTCAACTTGTATCTTGTACCTCAGAAAGGGTCTAATTGATTTACTATTATCGCTACACTGTGGTCAAGTCATGAATAACCCGTAAATATTCATCCTGCTATTGTTTTGGGATCATTTCGAAACAGTTCCGTTACAAACGGAAATAATTTAGATTCAGTAACTGTTCTGTTTTAGGGAACGATAGCAGTTTGATTCATTTATTTTGTATTGAATGCTTGAATGGTATTTGTTGCGATCTTAGAGGTAAAAGGGTTACGATGTTCACTTTTAATATCTTTTTACTGGTTTTACTGAGTGGAAGGTAATTTGAAATGAAGTTTTGATTAAAATTATGTCATTTGATAAATTGGAAAATTATCATGTGAAACACTTTGAATTTATCTATTATATAAATAGCAATTTACCCGTGACCACTAGTTGTAGTTATTGTGTTTGTATGGGTAATTAATCAATGAATAACTTTAATGTAATTGTTTGTTTGTGTATTAGAATATTATGTGAACTTTAATTGAATGTAATTTGACTTTTTACAGTCTTTTAATTGTATGTTTGTGTGTATTGTTTACATTATTTTTAATTTAATTTTATTTCTTGTAATTTATTATTGTTTTTATCCAAATTTTAATATTTAATTTAATTCATGTCTATATAAATATTGTGATTGACAAATGGCAACGGGTTTAAAATTACCTGAATAAATGAATTTATTATTATTACTAGACCAACGAACTACTAAGCAACGAGCAACTAAGCAAACAAATTGTTACTTCCAGTAATTTTTTTATCCTACATTTTCCCTATTGTAGGTATTTCCCACATTTGCGTTTCAATCACAACTCCAATCGATCAAAAACCCGACCGCGAGCGAATCGAGATGATTTGTAATTATTTAGCAGGCATTTCACCCCCGGGTGTACGTTCAACCCCAGGGATTGTTCTAACAGCTGCAGGATTATGATCTCAATGGGGTTGACTGGGGCTTAGTGGGGTTGAAATATCTTGCGAAAGATGGGAGTGATGTGGAATAAATCATTTGGTTTTGGGTTCGTTTTTAAGGTCATGAGAGGCAAATAATCAGTTTATTTTGAAATGTTTTAGGACAACATGGTATCTGTTTTTAGTGTTAATGATAATGTTAGTTGTTTTAGGACGTTATAATGTTTGAAATATTCGAGAAAAGGCGAAGACTAAGTAATAAGTACACAGATCAATTTAATGAAAGGATCTTGCATCCAGGCCTGTAAATTTTTCGAATTAGAACCTACATACTTTCCATAACATTTAATGACATGGATTTTCGGAAAATAAAGCCTGATTCCCTAACTTAAAAACTTCATTATTTAATTCCCTTGCGAATAAAGAGAACCTTGTATGTATATGACTCTCCCCAACGTTTTCTAAAAAAAAACCTGTGTCATTTTGTTCTTACATGTCATTCTAATGATCTTGCCCCTAATGTAACCCTCTAAATTAACACCCCCATTAAAAATATGAACCCTGCTCACCCATTAGCATAATCGCAGCTGTAACCACGTAACCACTTGAGCGATCGCCGGGCAACCAACACACGAGAACGAGGGGCACTGATAAATTTCTTACAATCTGTTTTTCGACATTTCTCCGTGTCAGGCATTAACTTTCCTACTTCTATCAGACCTTCCAAACTACATTCCACCTTCTTCCCCGAAATTTAAGGTTGGTTGTTGTGTGGTGGGTACTTAAGTGCCTATTTCGGTACTTGTTGGGCCCTGACAGGTGCGTGTAGCCACTGATAGTGATAAAATATGAGCGCGTTACGCGTATCAGTTATGTTTAGGTTCGGGGCGAGCTAATTTTGGTGTGTAATTAACGATTAATGAAACGTTTGTGTCGAATTGGATCAATAAAATGATCTATTTATAAATAGGGAAGTGATTGATAATATAAGGCGTAAGTTTAAATATGTATTTCGGCACAAATGCATCATCGGGTTTATGTAGAAGGAATTTTAAAAGTAGCCATAGTCACATGCAAGTAGGGTCCCAAATCCTTAACTAGGATTTCCGGAAAAAAAATCGAACATAATAATATGAAGACATTTTCGGACATTCATAACGAAGCTTGAATTCCGGACTTGACATGGGTTTTCATATTCACACATTCAACAACTTCGAGAATATTTTCTTATTCTTCTAAATCGGAATCTATAACGAAAACAAGAAGCTTTGTATAGAATATGTTTTTACTAGCGAATAAACAAAAATACAGGCGTGTGACGTGTCAGTGAAAATCCTAGGCGCAAGAGTTAGCAAATCCTTAGGATTTATCAAACTGACAACATACGAGAATTGTCTTTTGTACGAAATTGTTTGCTACGTTTCTTTTTCCAAGTAAATTGAAACTTAAAAGGCTTTGTAGGACTTTTTCAGTAAATAGGTGTTTGTACTTTTGTGTTATTTATGTTCGAAAGACGGTAAAGGAAAACATGCTGAGAAAACCGGCATGTCCTTGAACCTTAAATTTGATTCTCCTGAGACCAATCGTGTCAGCGAAGGAGAGGCTGATTATACCTTAGCTAAACTGAGCTAAGCTAGGCTAAGCTTTTGCACAGAAGTTATACACTTTGGTTGGACTTCACGTGAAAACTATTGTATTAAAATTATGAACCAGCTGAATGTTCGGATTTGGTCTATAGAAATTCAAGAAATTCATTTTGAATAAAACAATAAAACGAACTTGGCTATTGTTTGTAAAAACATGTTCTAAGTGAATTCCAAGTGAATCAGATTATCTCGCTTTAAATTCATCTTTTGTAAGTAAACAATATGCGAGTCTATTTTAATCTGTAAAAGCCTGAATAATATTATATTCGGTAAACTTAAAGTTTATCTCTACGTTAATTGAACCTGAGGATTTATGATATTCAGCTTGATAAAATGCTGAAAATGTAGAAATCTGTAACATTGTGCAGATGAAGTGCTTACCAACTTAATTGAATTGAGTTAGGTTGGATGTAGACAATACTAAGTTGGTAAACAGTTTGTCTTGGACCTTCGAACATCGAGGTGTTATGTTAGGTATGTATAGGATGTGAGCCATTTTTGCTAGAGAATGAACGAGTTTTTTTTCACAAAGTCTACGGTCTCCTCATTATCTAAGTAAGTATTACATTTATTATCAGCATTGTCTGCAAAATATTGAACAAATGCGACATTTTTTGGTGGGAATATATCAGCTGATATGCTGATAATTATAAATGTCTGTACTTTTTTTATTTTTTTTTGGGGGTGGGAAATCATCAAATAACCCCTCCTGCTCTTGGGCATAGCGAACGGGAGTGTCAGACTTCTACTGACTAAAAACCACCCATGTTCCTTCTTAGCCCTTATGTCGAGGCCGCGGTATCTCTTGCGAACAACCCGCAGCCTCGACAAATGTATGTACTTTAAACGGTTATTAGTGTTATAAGTAACACACTTCAAATAATGGGTCCGAACTACTCCGAAAAGTTCAGTTACATCAGAACAGGGGTCTAAAATGGCGACTTTAGCAGATCATAATAGGAAAATAATATGAATTGCGTTAAAATTCGTGAAGTAGACCATTCATGATAGTGACTGCCCAAATATCTAGGACGAAAGATAAAAAAAGTGAAAACTACTTTAGACAAGTTTATGCTCTACAGTCACCGTAAACGAGAAAAATGCAAAATTCAGATATTTTTGTCGTTTGTCTTTGAATATTTTTTTTAGCACACACGTGAAAAAAGCCCTTCAAGAGTTACTCAGCCGTCGCGCTTACAACCAAAAGACCAACGACACAACATAAATATGAGAGTACAAAGTAATTTCTTAAACACGACGTCCTCGCCCCCGCCCCCTTTGTGCCAACATAACCTACTTGTAAGAAAACATCGAATGCGAGAGGAAATAGGTCACTTCCACGTAATTAAGGCACACATCGGGACAAGAATGTGAAGTGACACGCGTGAGGAACGCCTACGTACTCGTACATTATAATCATTTTAGATTAACAAAGGTTTTTGAGTTCAGATTTGTTTGGGAAAAGAAAGTGGGTGGTACAATGCTTTGGTTTTAAGAGTGTTAAGGGGATGTCAAGCTAAATAGAATTCTAAGAATGTGTCTCTGAGTTTACTTATTTTTTCGCAGTCTATCGCCTTATATCGCTCAAAAATGAAACAAGTGGTGATCAAATGATTACCGCATTTTACATCTTATTGCAATAAGCATTAAGATATACGATATGATGAGCAAATGAAAATTAAGAGGAGATATAGAAGAGCTCGTGGCCCTGCGGGTTGTTTGGAAGAGATACCGTGGCCCCGGAACACAAAGGGCTAAGAAGGAACATGAGTGGGTTTTAGTCAGTAGAAGTCTGACACTCCACGCTCCATGCTCCGCCCAGAGCGGGAGGAGTTATTTGATGATTTCCCATCCACTTGGAATTAATGGCCATGTTGTGGATTGGGTACGTTTCGCTTAACTATAACCAATTACGTCCAATCTATAGACACTATTACTCGTATGTGTTACTTATTCAGTACGACCACAATAATAACCCATTCACCACCTACCGTAGAACATCACACAGCCACTCTAAACAGGTATGCAATCACGAAACAATGTAGCCATCTCTCTAAGGCCCGAAACTCGTAGCTAACGGGTTAATTGTGACGTCAGATCCTCTCCCCTGCTTGTAATTAATCACAGGCGGTAGTCAGGCTCCGTATAACGTTGTTATCGTACTGCCACACGCCCGAACTTCGGTTGTTTCACACTTACTTCGTGGGAGAAAGGCGATATGCCTTTTAAATAATATTTAAGTAAGTAGTTGTGTATAGTTAATAGTAGCGGTCATTGACCCACCTACATTTATTAAAGTTTTTAACTTTGAAATCTAATAATAAGCCTGTTCCGGTGTTCATATCTTGAATCGTCATCTATCTTCAACATTTTAACTAATGAAAAAAATGATACATTGTTCATTTGTTTTGGTTCGTACGAAGAGATATTAGGGAAAGGGCAATGACCGGTATTGCGATCTTAATTGACAGCAACTATAGTTGAGTTGTGAACTCTAGGTTTAGCCGGAGACCTTTGTTCACGTGAAATTATTATTATTAAAGTTGTTTCCTTATTTGAATCGAATTTTGTTAGCAATTACCCAATTATTACATTATTAGGAACCCTTCCTTGCAGAAAAATAAAAACCTTTTTTTACTAAACTCTCTTGAAAAATATTTTTCTAGTAAAACTCTAAGTTACTGCTCATAACATCAGCTATTTGCTAGTGAAAGTCGCCACGCCCGTCAACATCGTTAGGAGATTAGCCGGGAGAGATAGACAGACCGAAAGACAGAAAAACAAAATAATATATACTTTCATACAAAGGGTGTAAAAATACCCTTAGCGAAGCCAAAAGGCACTTGTTCTACCGGGCATTAAAAGCATATTTTTGTTTAGACCACACCTGGGAACTTTCTAGTGACGGAGATATTGGGGGTCAAAGTGTAAAAATTTTCATAGCTGTTTTATCAAATACTGTATTTGAAGGTTTTTACCTTACTTTTCTTACCTCCATGACTCATTTAACATTGAAAACATCCATCAGCACAATGTTTTGAGAGTGCTTCATTGAGTTTTACCGTAAAATGTGATTTTTCACCCCCAAAACAAAAATTGTTTCCCAGCTATAATTTTTGCGTAGGGTAACTTAGTTTGATGTATATAATGCCTGGTTGACGGCTTCGTAAAGGGTACGTTTACACCCTGTATTCAGCAAAACGCTGTTATTCTAAAATTACAAACAGACACATCAATTTTATTTATTGTTATGGACCTCACATCATAAAAACAACAGAACCTTTTTTTTTTGCCGGTCGGAAAATCATCAAATAACCCATCCCGCTCTTGGGCAGAGCGAAAGGGAGTGTCAGACTTCTACTGACTAAATACTACCCATGTTCCTTCTTAACCCTTCATGTCGAGGCCGCGGTATCTCTTGCGAACAACCCGCAGCCCCGACGGAAAACAACAGAACCTTCCTCTTGATCTTGAATCACTCTATCTATTAAAATAAACCGCTTCAAAATCCGTTGCGTAGTTTTAAAGATTTAGCCATACATAGTGACGGACAGACAGTGACAGCGACATTGTTTTAAACTATGTAGTGACTTATTTATTATATCTAATATATGTTATGGGCCTAGTTAATAATGGCTATATTACGCAAACTCCGTCATCTATTTATAATAACATGGGACTTATTTTCCTCGGAGAGAGAGTAGAATTATTGCTGATGTAAGCTAGTTATTAAGTTAAATAAGTAAGTAGAATTATAGCGGAGTCACCTAACACAAACATCTCATATTTTCAAAGGTAATCTGCAAATCATGTGTGTAACACACTTATGTAATTGAAATAGGCATTGTTTTGTTTTATTTATTTTTATAGGTATCTGCTTCAGACAATATTTTGAGTGCAATTCAGTTCCTTTAGAGAGTAGCTGTGGCCTAGTGGTGTCCAGCCCGACTTACGAACAGTAAGTCTTGGGTTCAAACCCAGGCAGGAGCATTACTTTGTGTAATTTATTTCATCACTACTCTCAAAAACCAGCCCGTCCTAGAACCACATAATTCGAAGACATGTACCAACTCGCAATGGCGAAATAGATCGTAGTGTAAAGCATAGAATTAGCACTGGATGAATGAAATGGCGGCAGGTCACGGGAACAATTTGCGACTCCCGCATTCCCCTTAAACTCAAGGGGAAGATTTATAAAACCATGGTTAGACCTGCTGTCGTGTATGGATCAGAATGTTGGGCCACAAAAGGGATAAATGAAAGGCAATTGCATGTGGCTGAGATGAGAATGCTAAGGGGGATGTGTGGTGTGACGCGAATGGATAAAATAAGGAATGAGTACATAAGAGGAAGTCTGAAAGTGGCGCCGGTAAATGAAAAGTTGTGTGGTAATCGATTGTCGTGGTATGGACATGTGATGCGAAGGAATGAAGAAAATGTTGTGAGAAAAATGTTGAGTATGAATGTCGATGGCTATAAGAGTAGAGGAAGACCAAAGAAACGATGGATGGACTGTGTGAAGGATGATATGGCTAGAAAGGAGGTGACTGCTGACATGACGAGAAATAGAGAAGTATGGAAGAAGAAGACATGTTGCGCCGACCCCAAATAAATTGGGATAAGGGCAGGAGAATGATGATGATGTACCAACTCGCACTGGGCCCGCGTGGTAGACTATAGCCCACTTCCTCTGACAGAGAGGAGGCCTATGTCCCTGCAGTGGGAACATTAATAGGCTGATGATGATGATGATGAAAGATCCTTTACTAATAGTATAGACTCAAGCACATGAAGCTGCTACTATCTGTCTAATTTATTTAATAGATTTCCAACATTATCGCCAGAGCATAGGTACACCATAGGTTCAAAGTTGATCCCATCAACTTTGCTTGAAACACTGTCATCTGTACCTCTAAATGAAGGCACAAACGTCAGTCAATTTGATGAGTGGCTCATATTTTTCAACATAATTATAATGTTCCCACTGCAGGGACTCATTTCCTCCCGCTCCTCCTCTCTAGGAGAGGGATGTGTAATCCACCACGCGGGCCCAGTGCGGGTTGTTAGATGTCACATGTCTTCGAATTTTTGGCTTTAAGACATGCCGGTGACATACCGGTGCCGTGCGATGTTTTCCTTCACCGTTTTGAGAGCAGTGGTGATTAAATAAATTACACAAAGTAATGTGACTGCCTGGGTTCGACCACGACTCTCGACATTTTGACGCTGGTGCAAGCGCCATGAACGTGGGACGACTGATGATGTTTTGATATCAGTGGAGCTTATAATAAAAGATAATCACGGAAGATTCATTAATGACGACACGGTTGGCGCAGTGGCTGAGCGATTGGACTGCTGCGCTGCGTGTCGCGGGTTCGATTCCTGCACGGAACAAATATTTGTATGACCTACAGATAGTTGTTTCGGGTCTGGGTATTTGTGTATGTGAGTTTAAATGTTTATAAACGCACCCACGATACAGGAGAAATTCCTAGTGTGGGGCAAAGTTTTTATAAAAAAAAAAAAAGATAATCCTGTAAGTGGCAGTAGGTATTAGTCTGGTTAGTTAAATTCAATACTAACTTTGTCTATTTTACCTAAAATTATTTCTATTTTAGCTCCTAAATGTTGCCAGTCTGAGCTCATTTTCGCTAAGGGACGGCCGGAAAAGTAGAAATATAACATTGAATTATATTTTTGTTAAAACATTAACATTTTATCTACCTGTGTGTCAACTTAATCCAGGGAGACGTTGCCTGAATAACAATTATTACGTGGCTCTCATAAATAAGTGCGGCACTTTGGGTAATTTTGGCAGAGAATGATAAAATGTCAAGATTTGGAAGAGATAACAAATGAATATTGTACTGTTTTACTTTTATTTTTCTTCCATGCTCTTCTATCAATCGTCAATGAATTGGTCTTGTCGCAAGTGTGACTGTTAAATAAGAGGTTCTTGGTTCAATCCAGGTCTGTCAAAGTGTTATTGACTTATTCCATCAGGAACTTCTCACTAGTAGCTACAGATTCTGGATTTGTGCACGGGTTGTAATGGACGAGTCCTCTGTATTATAAATAAGACTCAAACATAACTGGTGAAACGTGGCGTGGGTGTGTTTTATGGCACATCTCTGCCTAACTCTTCGGGGAATACGGGAGCGATGTTATATTATTTTGGTACTGTGACACAAGCTTTTGACTCACGAGTCTAATAAAGTTGCTTTTTCGTTGATTAGAAAAGAAAGAAAAATATTTATTTGTCGCAGATACATGACGTTCATATAAAATGATAATAAACATACAAAGCATGACAAATAGTAGCAGTAGCAGTAGTAGTAGAAACAATTAGTTGTGATTATCTGAGAATACCATTCTAAGCAGCAGACATAACAGCAAAAATACCTACCTTGATACTACCTAATATTAATACTACCTTGATGCATCAAGGTAGTATTCGCGAAGGAGGTTTACTATTTTTATTTGGAAATCATCAAATGACTCCTGCCGCTCTGGGTGGACTGGAAGGGAGTATCAGACTTCTACTAACTAAAAACCACCCATGTTCCTTCTTAGCCCTTGTGCCGAGGCCGCGGTATCTCTTTCGAACAACCCGCAGCCACGACGGGAGCCCCGGCTACCTAAACTGTAAATGTAGCAAGTACCTGTTTAAATAAATAATAAATAAATGACTGCTAAATTCTTTAGGGGAATACAAAAATGACAAAATAGAAGGATCAAACTGAATTCATTATAAGAAACGATACGAACATTTTTACTAAAAATAAACGTCGAGTTTTACAAACCCCAAGTGTAATTTCGCTCTGATCAAAATCAAAATCAAAATCAAAAGTCATTTATTCAAACTAGGCTGATAATCAGCACTTTTCGAACGTCAAAATTTACTTTACTTTACTTTACTCATTTACAAGTGACAGTCCCCCAAAACGCCCACCCTTCGACACTTCCTAGTGTTTTTTGCTGGAAAGAAGAAGTGGCGGAACAAACTCCCCAGCAACACATCTGTCTGTTTGGTTAGAAGAACCAGACTCGATACAATAGAAAGGTGTAACTTAATATTACGATTGATTACAGACACAAGTCAAAAATAAAAATGTATATAATAATAAAAACAAAAAAAAGACATAACATGTCAGTAAACTAATTTTGGAGAAAGAACATAAATAACAAACAAACAAACATTGTCTTGTGTTCAACTCAGCGACCAACTATTCCTATCATTTAAGTAGTCGTTAATGGAATAGTAAGCTTTTAAACAAAGATTAGATTTTACTTTGGCTTTAAATGCATTAAATGGCAAGTCTAGAAAAGAAGATGGCAATTTGTTATAAAATGTTATACCGAGCCCTACGAATGAATTATGAACTTTGTGAAGCCGGTGAAAAGGAGCGCGTAGTTTATGCTTATTTCTAGTGTTAAAATTGTGAATATCACTGTTTTTAGTGTACAGGTGAATATTTTGTCTAATATATAAAATGTTGGCAAAGATGAACTGAGAAGCAACCGTGAGAATACCAATCTCCTTAAAAATATCTCTAAGAGAAACTCGGGCACCCAGCTGATAAATTGCACGAACCGCTCGCTTCTGCAGAACAAATATATTTTGAATATCAGCAGCTTTGCCCCACAGCAGAATACCGTAGGACATAACGCTGTGAAAATAACTAAAGTAGACTAACCGTGCTGTATCAACGTCAGTGAATTGTCTTACTTTTCTGACGGCGTATGCGGCCGAACTTAGCCTTCCCGCTAGGCTTGATATGTGTAAACCCCATTGTAATTTTGAATCTACTGTTATGCCCAGAAATACAGCAGAGTCGGCAGTTTCCAGCTCTTGATTGGCGAGGATAATATTGGGACCTAGATTTCTAACATTGGGTAAAGCGAACTTAATTATTTTAGTTTTCTTAGCATTAAGAACAAGGTTGTTTGTTGTGAACCAATCCGTGACCATTGACAGCGTGCTGTTTACGTCGTCAAAATCGTGTCTATTCCTATCTACTTTAAAGATAAGAGAGGTATCATCTGCAAATAGCACAACGTCACAAAAACCTTTTAAATAATATGGTAGGTCATTAATATAAACCAAGAATAAAAACGGACCCAGTATTGAACCTTGAGGTACACCAAGCCGAACCGGTAGTCCGGAAGATTTGGCGCCATTTACGTCTACACATTGGAATCTATTTTGTAAATACGAATCTATCACATTTAGGGCCTCATTTTGAACACCGTAATGACGCAGTTTCCGTAAAAGCGTGTCGTGATGTACGCAATCAAAAGCTTTAGAGAGGTCGCAGAAAACACCGACTGCATTTTGTGCGTTCTCCCATGCGTTAAATATGTGTTTTAGCAAAGCAACACCTGCATCCGTAGTCGAACGACCCTTTGTAAAGCCATATTGATCATTGTGAAGGAGATTATTTAAATTAAAATGTACTAACAACTGTTTGAGAATTAATTTTTCAAAAATTTTGCTAAATGCGGGTAATATAGAAATCGGTCTAAAGTTACCAATATCATGTTTGCTGCCAGATTTAAATAGAGGGATGACTTTACTGCTTTTCATAAGATCAGGGAAAGTCCCCAAATCAACGCATTTATTGAAAGTGACAGCAAGACAGGGGGCTACAATGTCGATTATGTTACTTAATAGTTTAATAGAAATGCCCCAAAAATCACCTGTGTTTTTAGACTTAAGTGAATTAAAAACGTTAACCACATCAATAGGTGTTACATGTTCGAAACTAAATACGTTACCACATTTAGACACGCTGCTATGCAAAAGATCTTCGGCTTTAGACGGCGACGAACTTAGGGAACGAGTCGTCGCTATAGGTATGCTGGCAAAATACTCATTAAAAGCCTCGGCTACGTCGGCTGCTTTATTAACTAATTTGTTACCCACCATGATCTCAAGGTGATTATCTTGTTTAACAGATTTACCCGTTTCATTGTTAATGATTTTCCAAGTGGCTTTAACTTTATTATTAGAATTTTTAATGGTCTCGCTTAAGAATTTAGATTTTGCAATAATACAAATCTTTTTAAATAATTTAGAATAATTTTTAACATAGTCTAGAAAAGTTGTATCAAACCGGTATTGTTTAAGACCATACAACTCGTATAATCGGGTTCGACTTTTGTAAATACCTGGTGTGGCCCATTGGTTGAAGCCCACAGAAGGTCCCTTAATGTTAACAGTTTTCGACTTAAAAATAGATAGGTATTCATTTTGAACAACATCAAAAAGGGCTTTATAAATTTCATTAGGAGTTTCGTGTTCTACTATTGACGGTGTTACTTTAAGTGCTACATTATTTTTAAATTTATTGCAACGACTAGCTGTATGAGGCCTGCATTCTATTGTGCGCGGCTTTTTTTTTAATGGCATAGGGAAGCTAGCTTTTAAGCCACAGTGATCAGACGATAAGTCACTTAACACTAATTTGTCCTCGGCAACACAATCACTGAACATATTATCAAGGCAAGTTGATGAAGAAGCCGTGATCCTTGTTGGTTCAAAAAACAGATTAACTAAATTAAACGATCTAAACAGATTGAGAAACCTGATACTTAATGGAGTAACATCTAAAATATTAACATTAAAATCTCCACATAAAATTATAGATTTATTACTTGATTTTAATTTATTAAGTGAATCCTCCATTACAGTTTCGAAACGAGTAAAGTCCCCAGAAGGGGGTCTATAAACACAAATTATTAAGTATCGCTCGAGTTCAACGCAAGACAACTCAATAATGCGCTCAATGGAAAGATTAACTAAGTCTAAACGTTGTTTACATTTTAATTTGTTTGATACAAGAATTAAAGATCCACCGCGAATAGCATTTTTTCTCACAAATGCACTCTGTACGGTATAGAAATCATCATTGATAAATGCTACTTCATGTTCCTTCAACCAATGTTCAGTTAGGCATAAAACCTGAACATCTTGATTCTCCATAAACAAACTTAACTCTAATTCTTTGCCAGATAATCCCTGCATATTTTGATGAACAACATTCAACATATGCAGCCTACCTGTTGTCGCACCTAACAGTTTAAACTACAAGGTGTATCAATAAAAGTGTTAGTATCTGTATAAGTGTTAGTAACAAACAATCTATTATTATTACAAGAACATTATTATTTTAGGTCGTATTCAAGCGTAATTTAATAATACATGTCGAGCTAAGCACGTTAAGCTGTTGTGCCCTCTCCGCTCCATGTAAAATACTGGTATTCAGCTGCATCCAGTTAGACTGGAAGCCGACCCCAATATAGTTAAAAAACTAGGCAGATGTAAAAAAAAAATACTAATAATAATGAAAATAACTATGAAAATAATTATTTATTACTTTCTGAGAAATAGAAAATGATAAGGATATATCCACAGTAGACCTAATTTTTAAGAAAAAAAAGTTTTCTCTGGAGGCATTAAACAGGAAGAATAATAAGAGAATTGCATTATTACACATTCACATTCGTCACTTCACCATCTCAGGGCCAGTTGAAAACCAGCGTCGGGCACTACTGCTCGGCATTCTGCTGAACTGGTCCTATTTGGCGCAGCCGTGAGATGCACACACTGTTTCAGTTTAGTTTGTTAGTTTCTTTTTATATTTGTTATTGTCTGTTGTGTGCACTTGTGGCATGTGCTAAATAAATATGTTTTCACACCACCTGCTCGAAAATGTCAAATTATATGTCAAGCAACCTTAACCTAAAGTGAGTCATTATTGGCCGGAGGCACAGCCGGTCAATAATGTTGTACTGGATTTCATTATGACCCGCTGGTCAATAATGTGATTTGAATTTGGAATCTCACATGCTCAGCTAAATTGGCAGTATAGTACTAACAAACACCCAGAAAGAGGAAAGCTATTCTCGATACCCTTACTACGCGTGGATGATATTCTCGATTTCCTACAAAATCATGACTGCTTCTTTATATCGTTGCCATGTTTTCGAAGACATAATATTGTAAGAATAATTAGATAACTACGAACCATTTTTTAAAAGGAATGGAATAACATTAAAACTGGCATTAATAATAACAAATACCGTACCGCGCCGTAATACCGTTATAGTACTTGGCTGTAACATTAGTTAAAAGTTGTTTGTGATAATGTTACCATTAACCCGTTTGTGCATATAACTAACTAGTTCTAAATATGTTATTCTTACAGTTTGTTTATTTAATAAATACTTTGTTTTTCGTACTATGGCTATTATTTTCTCACAGTAGGTGTAAAAAGTAGAGTATCCTCCTCTGGGCTAAAGGTGTCTTTGCCTTGGGCTAGCTTGAATCCCTCGCTGCATTCAGGATTCTTGTATTAACTCCCTCGTTTCGCTCGTGAGTTAAACTCTTAACTCCCTCCCTGCGCTCGGGAGTTAAATCCCGAATCCTTTATTGCGCTCGAGATTCAATATGACGCCCGTGACATAAGACACAACTTTAGCCCCTCGGTGCATAATCTACTATTTCTTTCTTTCTTTATTATGGAGAATCGCAGTCCCCTGTTCCCTATTAAGTAAATTGGGATAATAATAAACCTCATCATTGATGTAGAATAAACTGAAAAGAAAGAACTACAGTACATTAATTTACATACTCGAATATTTCATCAACGTAACCCCGAGCAATTTTCGCCATACCTATTTAGCTTCGTGATCTCTCAGCAATTCGTTTGAAGTAGAGCTTGTTCGAGAAATATTTTAATTTTGCGTTCCTCTGGAGGCCGGGCATCATATTAATGAGATTACAAAAATGAAATGTGTAACCTTTTACGAAGTCAGTTGGCGTACTAATTAATTTAATTTGGTTTTATGGAATAAGTTAGCACTGGTTTAATAGTAAAAAGTAAAACGATAAACGATGCATGGACTGTGTAAAAGATAATTTGGCAAGAAGGTGTCTGATGAGATGTCGGGTTATTTCCAAAGTACTTCATTCCTTACTTTTAAGAAGATAAGAATCTCATTCTCTCTCTCATTCATTCCCAAGTTACCAACCAATTAATTATTATTAATTT
This sequence comes from Diarsia brunnea, assembly GCA_949774965.1. NCBI lineage: Eukaryota > Metazoa > Arthropoda > Insecta > Lepidoptera > Noctuidae > Diarsia > Diarsia brunnea. Next base: position 6,656,344 of record OX459019.1, read on the forward strand.
GAAATACTTTTATTTTGTTCCCATTCTGCTCCAAAAGTATCTGGTAAAATCCGGTACATATTTAAATTAGCTTGCTGATTAAAATGTGGTGGAGTACTTTGGGAACATTTCAATATTATCATGGAGTAGAATGAAAACTAATTAAAATTATTATATTTTTCATGGAAGTCATTTGGGAACTCTTTTTGGCGACTAGTAGAAAAGTATGTAATAAAAAGATATGCTGCGCCGACCACAAATTAATTGAGATAATATAAGGGAAAGATAATGGTGATGGTTTAATAGTGAAAAGTGCTTACTAAAGTAGACAGCAAGCCTAGATAGTTCTGCGCGAACCGTGGGCAGAAGTTCCTAGGGTTTTAGGTATATTTTTGTTGAAGTAAATTTTCGCTATGGGAATGTAGGAGGAAATCCAGACCTATGTTAATCAAAGGGAAGCTGATCACAGGACTCATAGTCAGAGCGTGCATGTGAAAAGATTATTGTTTACATTTTTTTTGTTTCTAAATTCTATTGTGGATTTTATAGGTCCATAACATCGTGTTTTTACCCGAAGGATTGAACCTTCTAATCTAACCTCTAGTACACCCACACCCACATCAAGTCTACACCATCAACTGGGGATTTTAGACTTCGCATAACGGATTTCGAATGGAAATTCCGAAAAGTCATTTATATGTCGTAGGATAGTTTGATACTTCGAATCTTCGCGGAAATCCTAGGGGTTTTGCGAAAACGCGGATAATTAGACATAGTTACCAAAATGGATTAATGGTCACCAAATACGTCGAAAGCAAAAGCTTTTTCAACGCGCGCTCGCTTCGCTCGCATATTAAATAACACTAATATCTTCTGTCCCCGAAGTGCCGGGCCTCCGCCGGCCTCCTTCGTCGGCCTACGGCTCGGTGCCCATGCCGCCCCTAAAAAAATTTTTCGCCTATGTCTAATTATCCGCGTTTTCGCAAAACCCCTAGGATTTCCTAGGATTTCCGCGAAGATTCGAAGTATCAAATTATCCTACGACATATACACGGTTTCAGTTCAGGACCGACAACTATCGACTAAAATAATATTGTAAAATTAACACAGTACTCGTATTCTGGCACCATTGACCATAGTGGTTGACCTCGCTTAATTAGGTTTTATTTTACACTGAAACACGGTATCTAGCCACAAAAAGTAATTGCCTACATCAATTTTAACCGTATTTATTATATCGAGAATATCGCGCGAATTTTATTGTCAATGCCTGAGGTGTGAAGCTTTCAGGGTCGCCAGATTTTACAGACGGCAATATAATATTATTTACTTCAATTACGGACTAGAAAACTGCCAGATAATTTCAAGAAATTTTTGGTTTTGTGAAGGGGTCATATATGTAGTGAACTCAGTCTCTCCACATCCTCTTCTCCGCTTTCCGCATCCAGCCTGACCTATCCACCAGCAGGTCGTCAGCTCATCTGAGCGGGGAGCGTCCCGCAGCACGCCGATATCACACCTAACGTGTCTGGAGTGGAGGACTCGTTTGCTCCACCGGCCATTAGTCTTTGAAAGGGGGTATCTTTCATAAGCGGAGGGGGGGGGGCTCATCGAAAGCCGCCCGTGAACTAGATTAGAAACGCGAATCTAAGACAATTACACGGTATCAGGATACAGTCCATGTCAAAAGAGGTCATGACGGTGTATCCCAAGAGGTTTCACAATAGATGTACCAAGTTTGATAGGTGCAAATTTAAATATATTCTGCAAGAAGTAGATACCCGCAATTAATTATATCATGTATCGTTTTTACGGCACAATTCCGATTCTCGATTATATAATATCGAATATTCCGTACGGCTAAGTGAACAGTATTGCAGAAATCAATTTAATTAAATGCCTCTCGATTGTGGAATCCGATAAGGCTTCTTTTTTACAAAAAAAAGAAAATGGAAGCCTCGGTGTTATATGTATTGATTTCTTGAATATTCATCAGAATTGAAGCTTAAGCTCTGTGATCCCATTGTAACGTTTCAGTTTTATTTTCTGAATGTTCGATGAATTGAGTGGGTGGCGGATTCTGCCTTTGTATCTTGTCATTATTTTTATCATTATTCTTTGGTACAGTAACAAACCTTCGCCCTTCCACCTTTCTAAGTTATTTATTTTGGCAGTTTTATTGTTGAAAATGTATTTTCTCTAATTTCTGACAAAAAAATTAGGTATAATGATTATCAAGTCCATACTCAATCACTGTCTTACAGGGTTTCTAAAATGGCCGCTTAAGCAGAATCATAATTACGTTACAATTCCTAAAAGGGGCACGAAGCGACGATTCATAATGTTGTAAACATTTTAAATTTTTTAACATAAATTATTATCCTTATGATTCTACTAAAGCTGCCATTTTAGCCCTACTGGTAAGCCAATGTCTACATACTCTGTTGTGTAAAGTATAGTAGATGATGGTAATGATTACCATCTCAGCATGAATGATGTAATGTACCAAGATTTTGTAACAATATTCTGATTTAAAAGAGTGTCCGAATTTCTTGCCCGTTCTTCTCCATAGAGATCTACGCTAGAGAATGGGCAACTACAGTACTTTCACAAGTTATTATGCCTTGTGAGTTTGTGACTGTGACTGTAGCTTCGTTTTATTTGTTTTTCTGTCATTAAAAAGTGCCTGTAATGGTCTAATTGAAATAAATGCTTTGAGTTAAATTAAATCACTGCAGTCCACCTTCAAACATTTGTGTGACAATTATTGGGTTACTTTCAAGCCGTGTCTCCAGTATATCAGTCTTGTTTAGAACTAAATAGTCAGCTATTTAGTTCTAAACCAGACTGATCATTACGCTGGCCCATATATTTGCGCAATTTAAAAAAAAACATCGATGTTATTAGAACAAGTTTCAAACTATTCCATATTTATAACAAAACATTTCGACTATCGAAAGCTCTATTCCACAATCTCAACACGGGGACAGATAGTCTAATTTTATAAAGATACATCACGTAGAAAATGCAAAAGATATTCCAACTTGGAACTTCCAAGATGGAACTCTTGGATCTTGGAATAGTGACGCGGAAAATTGCAGAACGGTCGGAACATCACACTTATAGGATTACTTACGTTGCAAACTTGAAGGTTTCGTAGAATAAGTTTATCGTACAGTTTCAAAACATGTTGTTGTTAAGTTCAAAAACATGTTTTGTGTTTATGAGTTTGGTTTGAGATGTAACTTATTTTTGAGTTTTGCACGGGTTAAAGTAACGATACGACGACCTTTAAAAAGTAGCTGGGATAAGCTGTATGTGGATTGCTGAAGACAGGGTGTTGTAGCGCCGTTTGAAATAAGCTTATGGCCGGCAATGGACAGTCACAGGATGAAGCTGTTTTAAGGACAAACCCATGACACACATTCCCAAACCACTACCACTCCTGAAAGCCAGAATCAACAGAGGCGACCAACAGAAAAGCGCTCAAGATAATGAAGCTCAACGAAGTCACAGAGAAACAATTTAACTGTTTTGGATACCGCAACAAAATTAATCAGAAAAGAATAAGAAGTAGGAAATATTTGTGGGAGATAGGGTAGATTAAAAGACATAAATAAGTTCGTTATTATATTCAGGAATTGACACAGCAATATTTCATAACAATAATAATAGCATAATAGAATTTAAAAATAATAACACAGTTAACAAATCAGAAATACAACATTACAACAATATTTAAGGAAACATAAACATAATACCTGATAGTTCAGAGCACCCTTGTGCCGTGTCCGCTACCGGACAGCGTCTGATCTATCGAAAGACTGTGCGCCCACTTTTAAAGCAAGAATCACTCGCATAGTGGGGGAACCAGTAGTCAGTTACACTACTTTCATATAACGGAAGTTGATAAAATAATATTAAACAATTCTTAAAAATCATTTAATAAATTATCTCTCACACGGCCATACTGACGAGCAGCCTTTATGGCTCGCGAACAAAATTCATAATAGTTTTTTTTTTCAAATTATAGTGTAACAATAATTTCAGACAATTAGTGAAATTACACAATTCAAAAATTATCGAAAAGCTACTAACGTTCAAATATCATAACTGAATCAACATTTTTAATTAAGTAAATTACATGGCCAAATCACATGACCACTAAAGCCAAATCACATGGCATCATGATTCTGTACTGCCAAATCTCATGACAACCAAGTACATACCAAATCACATGGCATCATGATTCTATCTGCCAAATTACATGGCTATTGTCAAATCTCATGACAATTAAATAGATGCCAAATCACATGGCTATTGTCAAATCTCATGACAATTAGAAAGATGCCAAATCACATGGCTATTGTCAAATCTCATGACAATTAGAAAGATTCCAAATCACATGGCTATTGTCAAATCTCATGACAATTAGATAGATGCCAAATCACATGGCTATTGTCAAATCTCATGACAATTAGACAGATGCCAAATCAGGCATGCAAATGGCAGTGGTGAGATTGTCAAGCATAACCATAATCGTTGGCCAGACGCTTAGAGATATGCAGGACAATCCTCACAACTGCACAATATACAATAAAATAAACACAAAAGTTACAGTTTTTCACTGACTAAAATATAAATTAAATATCTCCGTAACATTAATCACACGATCGATCGTTACATTTTTCTAAAAGAGTCTGTCAACTCACATCCCATGTCAGGTGTGACAATTCGTAAACTATGATGAGAGACATACAACTCGTTGCCAGTTTTATTAACTCGAACTGTATTTTCTATCGATATCGTTACATGGACTTCTAACTTTTCTATCAAGTTTGATAATTACTCGCCGATTTTGCTTTACCAGTACCATATCACCGACGTTGAAAGGTATAATTTTTGCTTTAGTTTTTTCAAATCCGCTTTTCGAGATTGAGCTAGCTCGTCCATTCTGACTTTTGACTCTTGACGGCACATACCGAGGTCTATACGTTCAACATCATTCAGCAAAGCTGATATAGCCGACTAATCGCAGCTCATCAGAAGTTGGAAAGGAGTATGACCAGTACTTTTATTAAAGGTGCTATTGATAGCCAATTATTATTGTACTTCGCCAGCAGCATCTTTCCAACTTTTTTTTTTGATTGTGTTTTCATCAATAGTAAAACAGTTTGTCAGACCCTTCATGATCCGCTCAACTTGGCTGTTTGCACGACTTACACCACTAGCAATAAAATGCAATTCTTTAGACCATTTCTCACAGAAATGAGTAAATTCTTTGCCGGTATAGGAAGCAGCCTGATCACAAATTATACGTATAAGGGTACCAACAGTATAAATCAATTGTTTCAAGGCATTTACTGTTGCTCATCATCATCTGCCCAGCCTTTTCCCAACTATTTTTGGGTTGGCTTCCAGTCTAACCGGATGCAGCTGAATACCAGTATTTTACACGAAACGACTGCCTATCTGACCTCCACAACCTAGCCAATACTAGGTAATACGATACCCCTTGGTAAGACTAGATGTCAGACTTTCAGATCACTGACGACCTGCAACGACTGCCAAAGATCCACATATAACAGCTGCAACCAATATCTTTCCGAGGCACGGAGGAAACTCGGTATGTAATGGGCGGGCACCCATCCACAGACTAACCTAGGCAAGCGTGGCTTAACCTAAAGATCGACTAGAGTGGCAGTTATTATTAAGCCACGAGCCTTACTGTTGCTATGACAGTTTATTCAGTTACAGGTTTCAAGTAGCAGAAACTTGTGAATGCATCTATTATAGACAACTGCGTATTGTTTGGTAGTTTATTACCACTTAGTTTTATATTTTTGTCGATACTTCCTTGTTTAATTGATTCAATTATATTTTTGGTTTCTAAATCATTACTTTTCTACCTCCAACCGTTCACTATAATTTTGAATATTATGTATGTGGACAAATGATGGATTGCGCTAGGTAATTAAAATGGGGAATACGTTTTCCCTTTCGGTACTCGACACTAAAATGAAAAGATTATAGGTAAGCCTATGACCCACCTATGAACCCTAGGAAGCAATTCTCTTTTATTACGCGAGGCTTTTAGCGAGTTACAATCAGTAATGACTTTAAATAGCCTGCCAAGTAAATGACGAAAATGCTCATAGATCTTACCACTGCAAGTTTCCAACTCATAAGAGTGAGAACGACTTTCGGTGTCAGTGGTGCACATGCTAAAATACTCTACTACTTTGAACTGATCATGTTTTTGAAAAAGATTTCTCGCTTGACCTACAGAATTCAGGTATCCGTGTGAAGTTCGACAGGCTTTACAGAGGCAAGGTACTCAAGGATTTTATCTCTAGCAGTTTCCTGTTCTGAAGTCCAGTGCAATTTAACATTATTACGTGTAAGATTATTAGATTATACAAGGGAATCCACAAAATTGTCTTACTTGTTTGACAGTTGTACGAATGGGAGCATTTAAAACAACGGAAACTTTACCCTGACTTGGCCGTTAGAAATAACTCTTCTAAGTATTCGATCTCAGTTTTTTTTTTAAACTTACTTTTTTGACAGAAATTCCTGTTTTCTGCGAAGCTTCATAAACTAACGAACTAAGAACTTATAAACGTTCTATCCTTGATCAGCTGTTTTATAAGTCATACGTCACAAATCATCAATGTAAATGAATACGATTTCATCTACAAACGGCCTAAGGTTATCCTTAAAATCTTTTATAATGGCTTTAACTAGCATAGCAGTATCTTATGCTCCGAAATGTAATTATTTCAGGATTGAAACCAACTCCGTCAAAATCAACATTTTGTTTTTAGAACAGTTTACACTATAAGAGTTGCAATAGACTTTAGCAGAATTCCTTGAGAAAGTCACCTGAAGTCCAGGAATCTAATCTAAACTAATATTATAACGAGGAAAGATTTTATTTGTTTGTACCGATTTAACTTAGAAACTGCTGAAACGATTTGAAAATCTCTTGCACCGTTGGGAAACTACACTATCCCTGTATTTCCACGGGAACGGCTAGTTTCAAATAAATTTTGACTAAGTAATACGTCATACTGAATGTACCTATCAGGACCCAGAATGAAATCTAATTCAACGTTTATGCAATCAACACAGACCATACACAGCTATTTACGCGATGACTACTGCAACTAACTGAAAGCATTGTCACAAACACTTCTCAGGAAATAGTATCCTTCATAAGTTAAACTCTAATTGAATCACCAATACTTTCGCGCATTAAAGAGCATTCCGCACCACTGGCACTGGCAGGAATAATCGTGACTACCAATTTGAATAGTGTGTAATTTTTTGTTACTTAAAACCAAGCTATTCACCTAAGAAGCCTTTTAATCTTTAGCTTACTTATTAAAGCGGTGAAAACAGGTCCCACTGGAATGCCCCTTTTTACCAGACTGATTTTTTATTCCAAAAAGTGCACAATGTTACAGGGGTTTTGAACTAGATTCTACTGGTTTTGTACCGTTAGATTTAGTCCTAGAAGCTGAATCTTTACTAAAGCCGCGATTAGAACCCGGACGACAGTCTCTTCGAATATGACCTCATCATAATCATCATCAGCCTGTAATGTTCCCACTGCAGGGACTCTGGTCTCCTCTCTAGGAGAGGGATATGACCTATTTTGTAACATTCAAGACATCGTCTAGACGAAGACAGTATCTGGAGTAGACACGTTTCTAAAACGCTTATATGGGATATTGTGATCAGACTCTTTGACAGGCCTTTTTCGTTTGTACGAATTTAGTGAATTAACTGTGGCAAATTTTTCGGTGTAAGGCGTAGCAAATCAGAACGGATACGAAAGGGTCGACATACCTGAAATAACTGCTTCGACGAGGAGTTGTTCAGTCGTCTCCACAACAATCGCCTTCTTTACCAACTCCCATTTTCGATTTGCGTATTCAGCAAGACTGCTCACTGGTGTACTCCATAAATAGAGTTAGGTCGTCGTATTATCGAGCTTTATCATTTGCCACAATTCACTTCATCACAATTCACTGCATCACAATTATTCACAATTCACTGCTGCTATTTGTTGCCACTGAACCGCCGAGAGGTGCATCACCACCACCAGAGGATGCCATAGTCCTATTAGTTGCACACGGAGCTGCGTAATCCGCTGTCCTTTGTCCCAAAATTGGCGATTGATGAATAGGTGTATGATATTTTTGACACCCTTGCGTTATTTCTGAAGCATCCTGCTTTCTATTCATTTTCCTGAAACCAAACATTTGTAGGCGTAGTTTTTGTTATCAATCCCTACTTCTGATGTGGGAGATAGGGTAGATTAAAAGACATAAATAAGTTCGTTATTATATTCAGGAATTGACACAGCAATATTTCATAACAATAATAATAGCATAATAGAATTTAAAAATAATAACACAGTTAACAAATCAGAAATACAACATTACAACAATATTTAAGGAAACATAAACATAATACCTGATAGTTCAGAGCACCCTTGTGCCGTGTCCGCTACCGGACAGCGTCTGATCTATCGAAAGACTGTGCGCCCACTTTTAAAGCAAGAATCACTCGCATAGTGGGGGAACCAGTAGTCAGTTACACTACTTTCATATAACGGAAGTTGATAAAATAATATTAAACAATTCTTAAAAATCATTTAATAAATTATCTCTCACATATTATTATAATAGGATGAGGATATATTGATTAAGTAATGATATTATTTCTTTTGACTGATTATTTCCTTTTGTTTTAAATTATAAATACCTAAGGCATTAAGTCCACCTTTGTACAACTTTTACTTGTGCATAAAGTTTTAATAAATATTGAAAAACGTAACCATTATTCAGTGGTTGCAGCCCCGACTTACGAAAAGTAAGTCGCTGGTTCGAACCCAGGCAGGCGCATTAATTTCTGCAATTTATTTCAACACCACTGCTCTCAAAATGGTGAAGGAAAACATCGTGAGGAAACCGGCATGTCTTAGAATCAAAGAATTCGAAGACGTGACATCTACCAACCCGCACTGGGTACGCTTGGTGGATTATAGCCCATCTTTCTCCTAGAGAGGAGGCCTGAGTCCCTGCAGTGGGAACATTATAGGCTGATGATGATGATGAAACATTATTCCGGTCCAATTTATACAATAACAGAACAAGTAGGTACAATGGGAAAACCACGAATGCAATACATGAAGACTGATTAATTAACGAGGCATCGATATATCTCTCTTTTCGTTAATGAAGCTTCATTAAAATTCGTTAATTACAGTGTACTTTTTGCGAGCCACCATGATACAGTTAAAATCACACGTTCATTTTTTTGTATTTTTGAGAAGTGTTTTTAAGATAGGTGGGTACAGTGTTCCAGTGTTATTGGGTTTTATTGGGTTTTTCTATCAGGAATTTGTGGTTGATGGCAATAGGATCGCCCACTATTACATGGAACTTAGACATAACTGGCGAAATAGCACATACTATTGGGTAAACTCTTCGATACTAGCTAAACCTTAAACATTCCATCTCTAAACTTTACAGTAACGGAATTTGTAACCTACGTTTTTTTGGACTTAAAACATGACAGGTCAAATATGGCTGTAAAAGGGTTGATAAAGGTCTTTTCTGAGAATACAGATTATGATTTATGGCTTCTGAATTGACAACCAAATCCTTGCTGCACGATAAACAACAAAACAACTTATTTTCATCCACATTCTTCTAACGAAAGTATCATTTAATGCTACCTATACATAATATAGTGTGTAACGTCACATGTGTGTGGACAGCTTTAGATCCGGCCGAGGGGAGCCGTCGACGACGCCACATGCGGTCCCTCCATGACATCCGGTAAAAGCTCCACTCTTAGCCATGGTATTCTGAAAGGATTCGATAACATGACTCATATTAAATTACGTCCATTTTTAACGATGAGCGCTCGACTGTAAATAGCGGCAATTAACTAAATCACTGTCTGCCTGTCTGTCTGTCTGCTCGCGATTAACTCACTAATGGATAGAGTGGTTCTCGACGAAGGTTTTAATGTATAATTTGTGACGTTCCGACATCCACGCAGCGAAGCCGCGGGCATCAACTAGTTAAAGATACATAAATATAGATTTTTGTCTGATCTCTCCTACCCATTTTGTACTGGGTAATACGATATCCTCTGGTAAGACTGGTTGTCAGACTTTTAGGCTACTGACTACCTATAACGACTGCCGAAAATCTATATATGGAAGCTGGGACCAACGACTCAACGTGCTTTCGGAGGTATGGAAGAATCTCAGCATGTAACGGGTGGTCACCCATCCACGGACCAACCTAAGAAAGTACAGCTTAACCAAAAGAAATACCTCAGTAGTTGTTATTAAGCCACGAGCTCGAGCGATTATCAGCTGATTATGCTATCAATTTGGAAATTTAATAATTATTATTCGGCCAAAAAGTGGATAACAATACAACGCAAAATTACATTCAGGCCAACAAAAAAGCTATATAAAAGTGATCTACTAAATTTCACCTGGTATTTTTTCATAAATAATACATTAGATGACAGAATAGACCCCCAAACCACGTCAGCTATTTTTTCGTTACTTTAGCGTCGTGCTACCCGTGAGAAATCTTTTTAGTTTAGAGATTTATTTTTCAGTAGCTATTTCGTATTATTTTCTGTTGCGAACATAAAAACAGCTGTTTTTTCTTTTTGCGGATTTTTTACCTGATTAGAAAGAAAATGTTTTTAAGCTTCCAAAAAGTCGACTGATTTTTTGGTATAGTGGTCGCAAGCGCGATTGCTGAGAATAAATAAAATAATAACAGAAGATCACTTCTTAATTGTTTTTAAACAAACGTAATGCTATGACCGGTATAACATCGCGTTCGTTAAAAAAAAAATATTGTTGTTACATACTGGTCAAGTGCGACTTCCACATAAGGGTTCCGGCTCCGTACCATCTCAGTAGGGAAGCCCCCCTTAATTTGTATTATTTCTTGTTAAAACGGCAACAGAAAAACATATAATATATTTTGTGCTGTTGTACATGTAAACATATTCAACGTTGGTGTTGCAGTTATAAACGTGTTCCCTGTTAAAATAAAAGTAAAGACTTGAACACAATGACATGATACATTGACGGATACTAACATTTGTTAAAATTACTCCTGTAATAATAAATGACCGCCAGGCATTATTCTTTCATCATTCATCATCATTTAAGCCAAAAGACGTCCACTGCTGGACACAGGCCTCCCCCAGGTGTCGCCACATTGACCGGTCTCGTGCGTCGCAGATCCAGCGGGTCTCCGCAACCTTCACTAGGTCATCGGTCCACCTAGTGGCCGGCCTTCCAACGCAACGTCTTCCGGTTCGTGGTCGCCACTCCGGAACGTTTCGGTCCTGTAGGCTATCCGTTCTGCGAGAAATGTGCCACTTAAGTTTGGCAATTTTTCGGGCTATGTCGGTAACTATTATTTGGAAATAACAAACATACCCCCGAATACTGAAACGTCACTCAAAATTTAAGTAGCACTTATATTTAACAGATATTCAAAAGTGACGTTTGACCATACGAAATCATTTAGGAGCTGCTCAAATGTTAAGCAGCCCTTAAATTTTGAGTGACGTTTCAGTATTCGGGGGATAGACTTCAATTTTATTTATTAGTATATATTCTAGAAAGTTTATTGCAGGTCTGACAGATCGTGATGCTCGAATATATATTTCTGCCGTCCCGTCGCGAATTTAAGTAAACATTTAAACCTGTTAACCTTCCTAAAAATTAGTAGTTTTACCAAAAACCCGGCATTGTAGCTAAGCCGCTACTGCACTACCAGTAGTGCTCGCTCTGACACCCTTTGTGTACTTGATCGGCAAACGGCAAAGGATAACAATTTTTTAGGTTTCCCTTTGTAAGTGCCGTGAGCCTTTCAAAGAGATTTCGCCGACTTTTATAAATATCGGGTCTTGGCTTTATACCTCGTGGAATTTTCGGGTTTAGACTATTAAATTATTTTGTTTGATGTTGATATCTTTTACTGTACTTATTTTTTTTGCCGTCAAAACTTTTTTGCAGACAGATTTTTATTTGAGAAATTAGTTTTTTTATAAAATGTGAGACTTGTTTTCCTTGAATTATATAGAAGCTAGCTGATGCCCGCGGCTTCGCCAGCTTGGATGTCAGTCAAATTATATACTAAAACCTTCCTCGAGAATCACTCAATCTGTTGGTGAAAACAGCATGAAAATCGGTGCAGTAGTTTTTGAGTTTATCGCGAACAAACAGACAGACAGACGCGGCGAAGGACTTTGTTTTATAATAGCTACATGCGATATCGTAAGGGTGTTTAGGCACTGGGGTATCATCTTGGGACTGAAGAACATATTCGAGCTTCCAAAATACAGCCCATCCTAGCTTAATTCTATTGGAAAATTCTTTAAATTTATACATTGTAGGTAATCATTTAAAAAGAGTTGTAAGATTAAAGTTTTTGCTTGTTTCCATTTAACATTATGCACGTATATTGAGCACATAATAAACACATAACATAAGACGCACTCAAAACGAAGAAATATGATCATAAACCAACTATCACTTTACCTACCTTGAAAAGGGTGAAACCACAGATTTAGATATAGAAGTACTTAGATAACACAAGCCCGACTTAAATATTTTGTACTTTACGAAGTTATTGTTTTACAAAAAATTCGAAGATATATATATGACATCTAACAATACGCACTGGGCCCGCATGGTGGATTATAGCCCATCCCTCTCCTAGAGAGAATGCCTGAGTCCCAGCAGTGGGAACATGGGGCTGATGATGATGAAGTTACTGTCGCAGCAAGTTAGTTTGTTAAAACAACTACGTTACGCTTACAACTCAAGAACTTATTTCTAGACATTTTAAGAACAAACCTAGAGTCTATTTTGTTTAGTAACATGTTTGTATAGTAACTAAATCGTAGTTATGATGATGACCACAACCAAGTGTATCACTGTTGGTGGTGGTGTAGGTACTTGGTTTTCATATGCCTCCGTGGTCGTGCGGTTTAGGCGTTTGCCTTTTGGTCGCCCAGTGGTCGTGGGTTCGATTCCCACGGGAAGCATACTTTGTGAAGTTGTTTCCAGTTTGGCTAGGACATTGCAGGCTTGAATCACCTGATTGTCTGATAAAAAGATAATTCCGTGCTTCGGAAGGCACGTATAAGCCGGTGGTCCCGGCTGTCAAATGGCGGTCGTCAAACCATGTCAGAGGCCCTTGAGGCGGTTTAGAAACTCTGACACTAGGGTGTGTGGGGTCGTTAGACCTTATACTGCCCACACGGTAAGAAGTATGGATCGTGATATTTGCGTTATCATGTTGTTTTCATATGGGTCGTGATGTTTGCGTTATCATGATGTTTTCATATGGGGCGTGATATTTGCGCTATCTAGATATATCTATATCGGTGGGTTAAACACATCTCCATTGTTTTTCACATAACATCAAGTTACGTCAATATTTGTTCTATTTCCGATGTACGATCAAGTTTCCACGTGAAGGTAAGTGCTTGACAATGACGTTAGATATATTAAGGAGTTAAATGTTTCGTAGTATAGGTACCACGGGTAAAATAAGATTGTTTTTGGGTTGTTGCTGTCGGACATAACCTAATTGTGTAAGGACTGTATGAAGGAATGACGTCAGATCAAGGATCAGATCACGTCTTTCGGTCCAGCTATCTTTGAGTAATCTGGAAATATACATAAAAAAGTCTCCGACGAATTGAGATCCTCCTCTTTATTGAAGTCGGTTAAAAAGAGACCAAAAGACTGTTTTTCTGGTGGGTTGTGGAAATGAAAATATAGAATACATAATAGATGAGGCGAGGCCCTTTCGTAGGCGAGTGTTTCTTTAGAAATCCATGTCTTAGTAGAGTGGTATTGTCGGGTATATAAACGGCTAGCTTCCTGCAGGTGAAATTAAAAGATTTTTAAGGCAGAGAGAAAATGTATGGAAAATTAAATGTTAAATTTTTAAAATTGTAGTATGGCAGCAACCTATAACTATGTAGAAAGTTAATACTATTATTATAGCTAGCTCATATTGTCCCATTGCTGGGTAAAGGCCTCCCTGCAATCTTATTAACGGTCACGATTTTGTGCTACTTAATTCAAGGACGTCTAGTTTGTCCCACCATCTCCTCTGTGGCCTTCCATGACCTCGTATTACTGTTTCAGGGCAGACATGTCTCGAAAAAAATTGTAAAGTAAGGATTTTGTAAAAGAGTGAAAATCTAATTATTTTCAGACTATAAAAATCTCTACACAATACAAAGCGCTGTTTAAAAAAACAACAAATCAAGAAATAAACTTGACAGTGCCCACTGAAATTTACGATTCCCGTAATAAAACCTCGCGAGCCATCCAGAGGGCGAAAGTGTTTGCCCATAAAACGCCCGCTTTTTCCATCCGCTCGGCATTTCAAACATCATGGGCATCATAAAAAGAATCTCCACTAACCATACAATTCACACCGTAAATAAGAGATAATAATTTTGCCCGAAAAACTCGTGAAGTCGTAAAAATGTTTCTCAAATGAGATCGAGTGCCCGTTGTCCGCACACAACATGGACGGGCACAGAAGGACGAATCTACTGCATTTATGAGGGTGTGATGTGAACGTATATAGGTGAAAACGGACACTCGTTTTACGGGAGGGCTCAACGTGAAGCACTCAAACGTTGTACTAGTGGAGATAGGAGGACGTAGAAGGAGGTACTTGACTGCTGACAATTCATAACTGAAGCTACTGGCATCCCTCATCATCTACCCGCTTAAGCACTCATTACTTTCGTCATCCCATTCCTGGCTTAGTAGACCCTACTGAAGACTTCACCAGATAAGAAAGCATGTTGAAGCTACCTATCTTAGACCTTTATCTTCGGAATAAGAGAAACAAATGCCTATCACAGATTGCCATGCTACTAAGGATTGAAAAAAGAAGTGCAAGCGATAGGCATTTGTGATCGCCGTACATAGGCATCTATATGTGCATGAGCCTATTTTTCGGTGATTGTGTGGATCTGAGTTTCTGTATTTACTTATTTTATGGTTGGATGTTATTGCATTTCCACTAAGATTTATTGTAGCTTGTTTTGTGTGCGTTTTTATTAGAAGCATTGTTTGTTTCAATGAATAATGGTTTTGATTGTATTTGTGCGTTATGGAAGATAATTTCAAGGGTCATCGCAAAGTTAAGGTCAAAGTTAAAGGGAATTTTAGTTTAGGTATGCAACATTGCACCTTATCTCTGTTATTTTAAATCTTATTTTACGCTATTTCAGCTATTGCGTTGCTATTAATTTATTTTTAGCTCCTCAAGAGACCTTGGCACCATAAAAACATTATGCTAAAGTAGACCATTGTAAACAGCCAAAGAATAACTAAATTCAAGTGAATATTTTTGCAAACTTTCCTAAAAGTATTTACACAGGAATGATGTTAAGACGTCTGGAAGCCAAAGGTCTTTGTTCACACAAGCCCCTCATATAAACACTGAACATATAACATTTGTAAGCTATTGTATACACTTATTTGGGGCTGGAAAACTCGTTAAGTCCATAAGCCTAGAATATGAGTATGTACTCTAGAGAAAAGTTAGTTCTGTGGTAGACGAGAAAATAAACTTTTTTCTACCTAAAAACGTTGAAGATAGTGTTATCATCTGCCTAGCCTTTTCTTAACAATGTTGGGGTCGGCTTCCAGTCTAATCAGATGCCACTGAACAACAGTATTTTACAGACTGACAGACTGACAGACTGACAGACTGACAGACTGACAGACTGACAGACTGACAGACTGACAGACTGATAGACTGACAGACTGACAGACTGAAAGACTGACAGACTGACAGACCGACAGACTGACTGACTGACAGACCGACAGACTGACAGACTGACAGACTGACAGACTGACAGACTGACAGACTGACAGACTGACAGACCGACAGACTGAGAGACCGACAGACTGACAGACTGACAGACTGACAGACTGACAGACTGACAGACTGACAGACTGACAGACTGACAGACTAACAGACTGACAGACTGACAGACTGACAGACTGACAGACTGACAGACTGACAGACTGACAGACTGACAGACTGACAGACTGACAGACTGACAGACTGACAGACTGACAGACTGACAGACTGACAGACTGACAGACTGACAGACAGACAGTCTCTAGACAGTCAGTCTGTAGTAATTGGCTCGAAATCTGCCAAAACCAGTCATTCCAAGGGGTAATGTTTTACCCAATACTAACTGGTGTGTGTAGGTCAGATAGGCAGTCCCTCCATGCAAAATACTGTTGTTCAGTGGCATCTGATTAGACTGGAAGCCGACCCCAACATTGTTAAGAAAAGGCTAGGCAGATGATAACACTATCTTCGACGTTTTTAGGTAGAAAAAAGTTTATTTTCTCGTCTACCACAGAACTAACTTTTCTCTAGAGTACATACTCATATTCTAGGCTTATGTACTTAACGAGTTTTCCAGCCCCAAATAAGTGTGTACAGTCTGACAGACTGACAGACTGATCGACAGAATGAGACTGATTTAGGGTTTTTATTTCACTAACAACCAGGATGCAAGAACAATATAGGAGAGTAATTTATAAATTCTAGTGGGTAGGAGATAGATAGGTGTAGGTAGGTACGCAGTAAGTAGTAGATAGGTAGGTGTAGGTAGGTACGCAGTAGGTAGTACGTAGGTAGGTAGGTAGGTAGTAGGTGCGCAGTAGGTAGTAGGTAGGTAGGTAAGTAGGTACTTAGCTAGTAGGTAGGAAAAAGAGCATTGCAACGCTACCGGACATTGTAAAGCTAATTCTAGTATAAAGGTATTTATTTTTCACCCAACAATAGGGATGGATCATATTTCGAGGGGTGAAGGCCAACAATCTCGGTCAAGTCCATTGCCTGTTCAACTTTTATAGCTAAAATGACACAAAGCACCATCTTTTTTAATTTGTGCGCTCGTTATAATTACGTTAATGAGTTAGCACTTAATTATACGAAGCCCATTTGTCGTTGAGACACGGAAGACGCATTAAAATTCTACTCGAGGATATAAAAGCGGAAGTGAGGCTGATTGTGACTGGGTTGCGGATTGTTCGAAAGAGTTACCGCGGCTTCGGCACAAAGGGCTAAGAAGGAGCATTGGTGGTTTTTAGTCAGTAGAAGACACTCCCTACCGCTCTGCCCAGAGAGGGAGGAGTCATTTGATGATTTCTCACCCCCCCCTCCAAAAAAAAAGACTGTTTGTGACTTCGGTTGTATCATGTTTTGGTTTTTGGAAAGAATTTAGATAAAAACTGTCACATAGTTTTTAAAAGTAGTAATAAGTTCAGTGATCAATTTAAACAAAACAGTTATGTCATCATAATCGGTGAGCCACAAACTAACCATTGCTTCTATCTTGTGACTCTTTCCATATGTAAGTAGAAGACTATCACCTCGGATTATTCTCTGACTTTTCCTATTGAGGTTAGCTTCCTGTCTACCTAGATGCAGCTGAATACCAGTATTTTTTTAGATGTACGAGTAATCTGGCCTCTTCAACCCAGTTATGACGCTTAACGTGCATTCCGTGCACGTATCATTGCCTGTGCACGGAGAGTTTTCGATTATAACGGATGGTAACTTATCCACCGATTGACCTCAACATCATCATCATCATTTCAGCCATAAGACGTCCACTGCTGGACATAGGCCTCCCCAAGAAGTGGGGGATTTGCCATAATAGCCACACTTGGCAGGCGGGTTGGCGATCGCAGTATAGTTGTTACGAAAGCACAGAGAACGCTTCTGCCCATTTTCTAGTAAGTTCCTTAGTCGCCTCTTACAACACCCACGGGAAGATATGGGATGGTGCATTCTTTGACCTCAGCAAGCGTTGCTTAATTTTGAAGATAGATCCATGTGGCTGGTATTACATACAAATACGAGCCACAAAACTCACACATACAGGATGTAAGGGCCTTGAGACCGCAGACTGACAGGATACATTCAGCTCCTTATTTTGAATCATATTACACCGGAAATTTCTTGCCTAGGTTGGTCTGTAGATGGGTGACCGCCCATTACATATCGAGTTTCCTCCATGCCTGGGAAAACACGTTAAGCTGTTGGTCCCGGCTGCCATATTCTATATCTTTGACAGTCGAAGTCTGACAACCAGTCTTACCAAAAGGTATCGTATTACCTAGTATTAACTGGGTTGTAGAGGTCACATAGGCAGTCGCTCCATGTCAAACACTGGTATTCAGATGAATACGGTTAGACTGAAAGCCGACCCTAACATAGTTAGGAAAAGGCAATGCAGACACATTTCACCGGAAGTTTTCTCTCATTTTTTTCATTTATTATTCCTTTCTTTCACGGTACACAGCACTCCATTACTGCGGACGGCTTTCCTTTACATCTTAAACTAAGATCTGTTTAAAAATAAAATACTTCCTATCTAGGATAGTCATGAAGCCATTTTCTTATGACACAAGTTGAGCTGAAGACAACGGCCACTTTTTATTTTCATAAAGGTAAATTTGGCAATACTTTGGTATAATGCACAAAATGCACACGTATTAAGTGTGTAATTATATATTATTAATTTAACAACCACTTAGAGTTTACAATGTCTGCAGTATATTACTGCAGGGTTACAGCGGCTATGTGCATCTGGATTGAGGGCCCATTTTTTTAAACTTTGCCAAACGAAATAAGACTCATAGGGAAATTACTTAAAAATAGTTAAAACTTAAAGCATAGGGCCACGAATTTCTTAAACGTGAATTAAAAATGTTATGATTAAATAACTTGGGCCCTCAATCCAGACGCGTGCATAAAGTGACATAGCCTAAATCTCAGTAAGTCCTATCTTTGGGTTCATAATTTTTATTCAGGAATTTAGTTAAGAATTTCTTAAAGATTTTAAGAAATTCCCAAATCTGTAGAATGTGACATTACAGATTTATGGCGGTATTTCTAGGGCCCTCAGTTCAAATGTGTCTGTACTGAGGAATCTGCAAAACATGGATTTATCTGAAGAAATACATAAATGCGACTTTAACATGTTTTACTTAGATACTTAGGTGAATTAGTTAAAAAGAAATAATGACGGAAAAGTTCATTGTTACGTAGTAAATGAAAGTCAAATTTTACTAAAACGTCTGAACTGAGAGCCCAACATTTTCGGCTTTATTGACTAGGCTCAACCTCATAGATTAACGCAAATTAGAATAAGATTTTTAACTATTCTTTAATTAAATTTTAACATATCGTCCGTTCTTCTTAATATCATACTTAAAGAGAAAATTGATTTTCTATTTTTATATAAGAGAAAAATTTGTAGGGTGACCATAATGATCATAGTACCGGTACATTTTCAAGATTGATCTAAAAAGATCTGACAGTTTAAAATAAAACAATTAAATTTACCTAAGCATTATTTAATGATTTTCGTGATTTCAGAAATTGTATCTTAAATACAATGTATCTTAAAAAACTTTTTTGCAAAAAAAAAACCGACGTCAAAAACATAAAAAAAATGAGAAACACATAATCGATAAACACAAATAAGTGAAAAATTAAAAATAATAAAAAAAAAATATTTAAAAAAATCCAGCTTTTGAAGTTGGTGACATATTTTGTTTGTTTGATTTCCGTTTATTGCCACCGACTTCAGGCGCTGTTTTTTCTTGTGAAGTTTATTTTTAATTTTTTTGTTTTTCACTTTTTGTGTTCTTCGATTTTGTGTTTTTCACTTTTTTATGTTTTTGAAGTCGGTTTTTTTTTCCTTTTTTAGTTGTAATATATAAGGAGCTCGTGGCTTAATAAGAACTGCCACTCGGGTCGATCTTTAGGTAAAGCTGTGCTTGCCTAGGTCGGTCTGTGGATGGGTGACCGCCCGACATACCGAGTTTCCTCCGTGCCTCGGAAAGCACGTTAAGCTGTTAGTCCCGGCTGCCATATGCTATATAGATCTTTGGCAGTCGTTACAGGTAGTCAGTGACCTGAAAGTCTGACAACCAGTCTTACCAAAGGGTATCGTATTACCTAGTATTAACTGGGTTGTGGAGGTCAGATAGGCAGTCGCTCCATGTAAAATACTGGTATTCAGCTGCATCCGGTTAGACTGGAAGCCGACCCCAACATAGTTGGGAAAAGGCTAGGCAGATGATGATGAGTTGTAATATCCTATACAAATATTTACTATGCATTGAACATTCAAACTAGAAACCAAGCCCTTAAACTTCAAGATTTCCTTATTATTGCTTTCAACTCCTAAATTCCTAATCGTTGAGGAGAGTACCTTATATTTTATTTCCACGTTAATCGGTGCAAATTATTCCTAAGGTTAGTAAACCAATATTTGTTTGTAAATTGTATTGTATTTCGGATACAGTTTTATGCTACATAGTTTTTTTGTTTGTTTTCCTCTATTTTTATTTCGGTGTTAGAACTGGTTAGAATTTATTTGATAGATTAAAAATTTTCCTATGAACTAGAACTACCAGTGGTTTTATTTATTGTCGTATTGTCGGCACCACCCTGTATAATTAAACTCTTAAGAATTACATAAATGGATACAGATTTATTTGCAAATTATATTTTATTACAAAATATATTATAATGGGTTTGTTAATACATACCTATCTTTTATACCAGACGTCAATATCGGAATGATCGAAATAATCAAATCCGTTTAGCTGTCAAAATATCACTGCATAGAAAAATAACTGGTTGACGTAAATACGTCAACCAGTTATTTTTCTAAAACAACCTCCTTTCTAATAACTTATATTAAAGTGAAACAATAAAACTCTTTTAACATTTAAAATAGGTTCTTATACAACCTTCTTTCTATAACTTCAATAAAACTCTTTAAAAATTGCATATCGATTCTTACACACAGTACACCAATCGAATATACATTAAATAATTCTAACGGCTATTTGATGTTGATAAAATTATATTACACCAACATTTGGTTTCTTTGATATTTTTATTTTACTATCAATAATGATTTATTTTTTAGGATGTAAGACTATTTTATGGTTACATTTACTTTAAGTAAATATTTTTTATTTTACAACAATACTGATCGTGTTTTATTTATCGGAATGTATTTGTTCGAAAAGCGTTTTGCGATGTCTTTGGTGCTACAGCGATCCCTAAGGATCACAGCCATATAAGTAGGAATTCATCGTATAAAAGGTGTAAAAGTGCCCTTAACGCAAACGAAAGGCACTTGTTCTCCCCACCACTGCGATATTTTTTTTGTTCTAGATCATACGTGGGAACCCCCCTAGTTACGGAGATATTGAACAATTAATTAATTATTCCCAATTTTTCACAGCTGTTCTGCAACTAGGCCCATAATAGAACCTTAAGGACAATAAGGACTAATATCATATTATAAAAAATAGTAATACAAATAAAGAAAACAAAATTGTAAACTGTAGGTACATATATAATACGTTTAGCTGCAAATATTACGACTTTTCGACTGCGCTTTGCAAAATGAACTGGTACTAACTATGATCATTATGGTCACCCTACAAATTTTTCCCTTATAAAAAGTATAAAATCAATTTTCTCTTTAAGTGTGATATTAAGAAGAACGGACGATATGTTAAAATTTAATTAAAAAATAGTTAAAAATCTTATTCTAATTTGCGTTAATCTATGAGGTTGAGCCTAGTCAATAAAGCCGAAAATGTTGGGCTCTCAGTTCAGACGTTTTAGTAAAATTTGACTTTCATTTACTACGTAACAATGAACTTTTCCGTCATTATTTCTTTTTAACTAATTCACCTAAGTATCTAAGTAAAACATGTCAAAGTCGCATTTATGTATTTCTTCAGATAAATCCATGTTTTGCAGATTCCTCAGTACAGACACATTTGAACTGAGGGCCCTAGAAATACCGCCATAAATCTGTAATGTCACATTCTACAGATTTGGGAATTTCTTAAAATCTTTAAGAAATTCTTAACTAAATTCCTGAATAAAAATTATGAACCCAAAGATAGGACTTACTGAGATTTAGGCTATGTCACTTTATGCACGCGTCTGGATTGAGGGCCCAAGTTATTTAATCATAACATTTTTAATTCACGTTTAAGAAATTCGTGGCCCTATGCTTTAAGTTTTAACTATTTTTAAGTAATTTCCCTATGAGTCTTATTTCGTTTGGCAAGGTTTAAAAAAATGGGCCCTCAATCCAGATGCACATACAGCGGCTGTACCTCGTATTAATAATAATCTCTTAACATCGCTCTTGGGAGAGATATTCACGAAACTCGGTTGCACACTCGTGTCATATCAGCTTAAGGTATTACGTTTATTCATTTATTGAGCTTTTTAAGTATCTAGAGGAAATCGTTGCTAAATTATAAATAAAACAGCTACTCATTTAAATTTTTTTGAAACGTTGCCCCACACTAGGATTTTCTCCTGTATCGTGGGTGCGTTCACGAACATTTTAACTCGCATACACAAATACCATTCTTATCACATACAAATATCAATAGTAGGTTAAGCCACGTTTGTCTCGGCTGGTGCGAGGATGGGTGACCACCCTATACATACTAAGTTTCCTCCGTGTCTCACAAGAAAGGTTCGGTGCAGGCGCTATTCCTGCGCATGAGGAAGGAGGAGTAGATTTGATTCCCTGCGATCGCGCAAAGTGTTACTGGGTTTTCCCATAAGAAATTTCTCAATAGCATCCATTGAGTCTGGTTTTGTTCTAGGTTGGTGACACCAGGCTAGTCCGCTATTATTATATGGAAATTAACATAATTGGTGAAATCTTGGTGTACTATTAGGCACACCTCCACCTAACGCGTGAAGTTCTATTATGTTTTGTTGAATGAAGAACTTTTCCAATTTCTGTTTTTATTTTATCATCATGATCACCATCAGCTTGTCCACCCACTAGGCATTTACCTCTTACATTTTCATGACATTGTTCCCTATTTTATGTCACGACTTTCCGACAGAAGTGATAATGTCAACGGCCTCCATTAGACTACCCACGCAGACGCACCGTGTTTTTGGTCACCTTTATGTCAGAGATTTATCGTCTCAAGTACCCTGAAAAATTGGGAGAAAAGAGTGAGACAGTTGACGTTTCAGAAATGGAACTAATCACGAGAACTAATAATGTGTGTAAAGGACTGCCCTCTGCAGGCCTGATGGGGCGAATTCAGTATAATATTATCATTCTAAGATGACCGGTACAAGATATTATTCCAGGAAAGTTCCCAATGATTTGTTGTATTTCCTCATGTATACTTTCACAAACTCACGTAGCGAAAGATCGATATCCTGAAAATAAATCCTGAAAATCTGATTCAAAGAAGGATCTTAATGCACCCTGTCAGTTTACGGAGGACTGTCCCTTACACACTTTTAGTTTTTATTTTTGGGAGGTTGTGAAATCGTCAAATGACTCCTCCTGCTCGGAGCGGAAGGGAGTGTCAGACTTCTACTGACTAAAAACCACCCATGTTCTTTCTTAGCCCTTTATGTTTGAGGGCGCGGTATCTCTTTCGAACAACCCGCAGCGTCTCTTACACCCCTACACACTCTTAGCAATTTTAAAAGGGATTTTCTCGTGAATCATCGGTTTCTACTTAAAGATGTAATGGCTTCTAAAATACTTGTTTCTGAAAACGTAAAAGGTGTATTAGTGCTCGTTACTGCACAATTTTATATTTTTGACTTACAAAACGTAAACGTAACGTCTTGAAAAACGTTACATTTTACTAACTGAGCCATCTTCTTCGGTACATTCTTATTTGACTCGTTTTATATTTTTTTATTCTCCTTCCCCCAAAATCCCACTTGATCAAAAAGTCCGGAGAAATGACAAGGCTAAATAAACCCCAGACGGGTGTGGCAGAAAAACAGTAATTTTCAAAAAAATCATTCCGATAGTATTCCTATACGCAACATCCCTATTGTTTCAGTCCATAAAATAAAACAAAGTGTTCAATAAAAGCACCTCGTCCTTTCAGCACATATGATCGTTGCCTAACAAAATATATGTAAGTTTAAATAAGCAATACACTGCTCAGCCCAAATAGGGTAATAAAAATAACCATTACAGTAAACGAGCAAGCTATCTTCTACACTCTTTAGTAATAGAATCGTTCAGAGGGTCGTTAAAGATCTTATAGAAATGTACGAAACATTGTTTTGTTTAACGTGGAATTTTCTAGTTTTCTTTATAAGCGTTTAATGATCTAGACATATTTTAGTGACGTTTCGACAGTTCTTTGTGATACTGGCAGAATGTTTGCTGAGATATTATTTTGTTTTAGGTTTTTTTTTTTTATTAAATCAAGGGAAAAGATTTGATTAAGGCCTATATTAAATTAACATTTTCGGTCACTGATACCACTTTTTAACACACCTTTATTAGCATCACTAGTAACTACACTTCTGGACACATCTATTGGCCCACCTTAGAGTTTAGGTTTCGATGGCCCCTACCGAAATATGATTGCTAGATTGACAAAAACTGTTAATGCAGTTTTAAACCTGATACATTTTACCATCTTTTTCGATCGTATTGTTTTAAATTTGAATTCAGAATACCATACGACATGGAGCTACGCCTAACAAGTCGGATATGCGCCTTGTTAAAGGCAATTGATTTTCGAATAAAAAACATGTTTTATCAAATAAAGGTTTAATTTAATAACGCGTGTTGCCTCCATGAGCATCTACCACAGCTCTCATACGATTAGGCATAGAGTTTATCAACCGCTCTATGAAATTTTGAGGGATCATCTCCCATTCCTCTTCTATGGCAGTTTTCAACTCCTGCATCGTCTGGGCAACTGGCTGACGAGCCCTAACACGTCTTTTTAGCTCGTCCCACATGTGCTCAATGGGGTTCATGTCTGGGCTTCTGGCTGGCCAGTCCATAACTGTGATGTTCACATCCCGAAGATATTCCCTGACGATGCCGGCCACATGGGCTCTTGCATTATCATGCATAAAAAGGAAATTTGGGCCCACATAGTCCGCGTATGGTATCACGTGAGGTTCTAAGCACTCACGAATGTACCTTTCAGCATTTAATGTTGGCAGCCGTGGTCCTGTAACAACCTCAAGTTGAGTTTTGCCGCTCGCGGATATACCGCCCCAGACAGTCCATGAGCCACCGCCATAAGCAACCCTCTCTTCAAAGCAGCATTGTGCGAAACGCTCTCCCTTACGTCGGTAGACCTTCTTCCTTCCATCATTGCCATGTAACACAATTTTAGACTCATCAGAAAAGAGTACACGGCTCCAATCTTGCTGTGTCCAATTTAAATGACTGCGTGCGAAATGAAGGCGTGCTGTTCGGTGGGCTCGCGTTAGTTTGGGCCCATTAGCTGGCTTGTGTGGTACCATATCGCGTTCTTTTAACCTACTCCGAACAGTTCGAGCGCTCACAGATACTCCGTGGAAGTCGCGAAGTTGGTTTTGTATCTCAATGGAGGTAAGGTGACGATTTCTCAAGCTGGTCGTCACGATGAATCGATCCTGCCTTTCAGTTGTGACCCGAGATCGTGGCCTTCCTTGGCGACGAACAAAGCCGCCAGTCTCTAGGTACCTCCGATAAACATTTCGGACCGCAGATCGACTTAAATTAAGTTGAGCACTCACGTTTCTTTGGCTGTGTCCGGCCTGAATAAGTGCCACAGCTTGGGCGGCGACTTCAGGTGAAGTATCCATAGATTATTGATAGAACCTCACCTGAATGTTAAGAATTAGTAATGTTTGTTGCAAAACCAAAGATATCAATCACTTTTTCAAGAATTAAATCCAAGTAAACCAATAAAACCAAGTTTTCTTAGTATTCGATTGTTTGATATCAACAAACAGGCTCCAAATTGTCTTTTGTTTCTTTAAATTCTGTGTTCGACATTCAAAAAAAGACTATTGAATGAAATTGTGAATGTGCCAGGTTCAAAACTGCATAAAAACTTTTTGCTCGACCTAATATAAAATTTTAGCTAGGACCAAACGAAACTGAAAATACAAGGTGGGCCAATGGATGTGTCCAGAAGTGTATATAATAAAATCATAAAAGTTTAATTTTACCTACATCCTGGTTTCAGATTGAGTTGCATACATGTTACGTTTGGATGACAATGCATAGTTAGCTGAGTGAATTCATTTTAAACCCAATATGGCGGACTCCAGAGGATATCTATGGGTATCAAATGAAAGCATTTGCTAAGAAACATACGAGAAATAAAATAACGGTACTCTTAAGCGTAAATTATAAACATTAAAACGTAAGTATTTAAAAAAATATATAAAAAAGTTGAAACAACAATATCTTCATAATCAAAACTTTCCCAGGTACGAACAAAAAATTGATCACTAAGTCGTGGAGAACTGGCATGGTTAAGGATACATTTACACCAATTAGATACATTTCACAGATACAACAACCAGAACTAAGATCAAACGAAACCATTTCAACCACATGACAGTCAACAGAGCCTATATCAAATTATGAGTGAATTAGTAACTGGAAACCTCAGTGGATTACGTAACATGTACCCAGCAGTTAGCAACAACGTATGTTTGCACAGAACCCTCATCTCTGCGGTTACCCCTTTTTTGTCAGACTGGCTACATGATCTCGTGATTTTCTTTTTTTTTTTGTATATTTGGGATTTCGTGTGCTGTGTACAAATTAGGGAGGTTTCTTGTGGTCGGATGTGTATTTCTGTGTATTTTTTGGAGTGAAAACTTCTTTAGCGGCGTTGTGCACTTTTTTTGGGATGGGTAAAAAATTTTAAACTCGCGTCAGATGGTCACCATGTCCTTTTTTTTTTTTTTTTTATGGTGGGTGGAAAATCATCAAATGACCCCTCCCGCTCTTGGGCAGAGCGAAAGGGAGTGTCAGACTTCTACTGACTAAAAACCACCCATGTTCCTTCTTAGCCCTTCATGTCGAGGCCACGGTATCTGCGAACAACCCGCAGCCCCGACGGGCGTCGGCCCTTGCGGGCCCCTTCCTTGTTGCTGACATCTCTTTGAGGCGCGCGTGAAACACGAACGCGCCGTCGACACGGCCTGTCGTCATCATAAGACGGACGGACGGCGAGCTTACCCATCACTCACCGTCCACAGGCCCGCGTCTACGGTGGCCGGAAGCCATCACGTGGCCCCCGACGCCCGGAGCGCCTCCGCGGAGAAAGAGAATGAGAAAGAGAAAGAGAAAGAGAAAGAGAAAGAGAAAGAGAAAAGAGAAAGAGAAAGAGAAAGAAAAAGAGAAAGAGAAAGAGAAAGAGAAAGAGAAAGAGAAAGAGAAAGAGAAAGAGAAAGAGAAAGAGAAAGAGAAAGAG